>OX451736.1:1493138448-1495553448 GCA_948472305.1 Vicia faba
TCCTTGAGCGATGGATTTTCTGAAGAGTTGAGAAGAACTATGCTTTGTTCATAGCCTTCCACGCAATCACTACCTAGGTAATCTAGAGAGAAGAACCTCCTTATTTTCACTAAAATTCACCAGCACCAATGAAAACTCCTCAATTTTGCAAGAACCTAAAAATATTTACCCAGTCTTCAAAAATGATTAGTTCAAGACAGTGTCTCCCTTAATTAATTATAAATCTCTAATTATCAAGATCTATAATCAAAACAAAGGTTGAAGATGAAATAAATTCGTTTGCAATGATTTTGAGCTTTTCAAAGTAAGAGGTAGTTGATTTCACAGAAAATCACAAAATGATTACCAGATTCACACATGAAAAATGATAACAAAATGATTTTATATGTGCTTCAGGTTAAGCACAAAAATGAGTGGAAAAAGTTTGTCGAATCAAGAACATTTCATGGTTTCAATTAAATGAGAAACTGAAGTGGAATAAGAAGGAAAAACATTTTTAACCCATTTCACGCTTGATTCAAATCAAGAACAAAGTATGATTCAAATATGTGGTTTGAACCAAGTGCATATCCTAATTCGAATAAATTGTAATAGGGAGAAATAGAAAAAGCGTGAAAAAAATTTCTGATTCAAATTAGGTCTAAAGTCTTATTCGAATCAAGTCAAGCAGAGGTGACCAAAAGGGGCGTAATAAAAATCAAGTGTAAACTCTGTTTCAAATGAAAGTATTAGAAAACTTTTGGCATGCATGTGTCAAATTTTATTTGAATCGGAATGTGTGGTTGATTTGCTTGATTCGAATCAAACACTCAAAATCTCAAATTTTCATGGTTTTAAAAGTACTATGAGATTTTTATTTGCACTTAAATTGAATTAAAAACACATATGGTTATTATTCCACTGACTCATGCAATTGACTAAAAGATCATGATCAAGTTCAAATATAAACATTCTTTTATGCATGCTAAAGCAAATAATAAATTGATTCAACCTTGATTCAAAGATGTGAAATCATGAGGGAGACTCAATAAACAATAGTAAACGAAAGAGATAAGACAAGAAAAAAATAACCGTATTGGGGGTGCTACCTATGCATGGTTTAGTGACATGAAACAATATCCCCCTAGTGATATGCAACTTCATTCTCCCCCTTTTTGATGATTTGTAACCTTTTACTTGGAATTGAGTCGACTTTGAGCTAATTATAAAAAATGCTTGTGCTTGAAGGTACAGGAAACACAATAAATGGGGATTTAAATCGGGTTTCTAGATGTGAAATTTTTTCTTCTGAAACAAAACAAATATGAAAAAAGAACAAAAATAAATGAACACTATTATTTTTATCCTTGTTCATTGTTAACAAAGTTAATCGAGTCCACCTGCCAATGCTTTTAAGAAATCAAACTTACAAAAGTTGAAATACAATGATAAACACAAAAGTGTTTCTAGCAAGCTAATTATCAAAAGTTCCTTGCTTTACAACTTTTTACAAAGGAATTATGTATTAGAGAATTTTGCGCAAAGTTTCTTTTCAATGGTGCAAGTGTTTGTTATTTCTCATTCTTCCAAGTCTTCTTTATATAGCCAAAGAAATATCCATTGGAGAGTAGAATGAGAATTCCAATTTCCATTTGTATTATTGCATAATGGTTAGTGTGAGTTGTAGAAAACATTGTGCCATAGTATTATCATTGCGCTATAAAATCAGTGTGGTGGGAGGAATATTTGATCTTGTACCATGTACTATTTACTCACGTAAAACCTTTTTGATGTTATCTTATAATCTATATAGGCTTCAGAATGTTGGTTAGTGAAACATGCTTAGAAGGATCAAAACCATAATGAGTGTCTTTAGAACCTTGTCTTCAGAGTCTTCAAAACTTTTTTAGAGTTTATAGAGTCTTTAGAGTCTTCAAAACTTGTTCAGAAGAACCTTGTCTTTAGAGTCTTTAGAGTCTTTAGAGTTTGATCTTCTGAACCTCAGAACTTGAAAGCGTAGAATCTCCAGAACCATGGCTTAAGAGTCTTCAAAACTTGTTTGGAAGAACCTTGTCTTCAGAATATTCAGAACTTATTCTTCATAACCTCAAAGCTTAAGATGTACCTAGAAGCTCTTCCATCAGAGTCACAGTCAGAAGCTCTAGACTAACGTTCCTCAGAATCGTTGTTTAGAAGCATTCTAGAACTTGAAAATGTTTTGTAACACATACCTTGTATCTCGCAAGAGTCAGAGTGTGATGATTCCAGAAATTGATGTTGTCACACGTCATTCTATCAGAGTCAGAACCTGTTAGCAAAAGCTACACAATAGATAAAACAATTAGGGTACAAAATATTTCTCTGACAAACAATCTATTGTTATCATCAAAACTAAAAGCCAGATTGATAACACACAAATATATGATATTTTTGGCTTGATATACATGAATTATTTCTCTTATTTTATTTTAAATTATATTATTTTATAGGTATTACGCAGGTGTTCATCTATTTTTGCAGATAAATATTAAGTTAAACACTTTGAAAGAAATGAAGAAAAAAAAGGGTGCAAAGATAGAAAGAAGGGCCAAAGAAGAATAAAAGAAACCAGCTTAAGCCCATCACAAGGTGAGCGAGCACGTGGCCCACTATAGCAAATACCTTGACGATCGTCAAGGTACGCTGCCATTCGTCACGGGCATAATGGACCAAGTGACCATCATCACTTGGACTTGACGAACGTCACAAGCCCACTTTCTTCCTCTTTGACCACGTAGTGCAAAATCCAATGGAAGAAAACTATTTCAAACGCAAATCCAACGTCCATCCTACTTCTCCGATCCACTCAGTCAATGCATGGAAACATAACCGTCTCAGTAGTCCTATTATTTCTCAAAGGAACACAAAGTGTTCCTACATTACCGAGAACCAACATATCACACACAGAGGGCTATATATAGGACCCTGGACACAACGAACGAGGGTCAGACTTTTGATATATTTTTTAGAATTCATTTTTTTCTAAGGCAATTTTCTGTAAGCATTATTCTTTTTCCTGCAAATTTTATACTTCCTCTAGCATTTATTTTTCTGTACGATTGTCTCTTTTCCCGACCGAAGCAAAGCCTACAGTTTGTGCAGGAGTGCTTCTAGTCAAGAATTAGAAGTGATTATACCCGTATCCAGAATTATTACCAGGTTTATTTTTATGAATTGTTATTACTTTTAATTAATATAATCATGTTTATTTAATTTTCTCTCTGGAATTGTTCTGTGATTTGGTCTGATATTATGTTAGGCTAGACTTCGTATACCGGTATGTAAGGTCTCAACCAAGGGATTGAGTGACTCAGTTGGGATGATTTTTACTACAAAACCTTTTTCTGGTCTAAGTTACTATTTTTAATCGTTAAATTATTTTGTTACGAAAGTAAAGAACGAATAGAGGTTAGGGTCAACAAAGCGGAAGTTTGAGATCTTTTAACTAGACAATAGTAATTAGGCATTGGCTTAAAATACAGCGGAAGCACTTTAAAGTTAATTAAGATTTTATTTCGTTTTCAAAAGGTGTTTTTAACTCCTGCGGGATGGAGGAAGCGTACGTTAGAACTTAATTGCATAGCCTAGATCAATAAAACGACAGTGTGAGACGAGGGCTTTTAAACTAAATAGGTTTTGCTGAAAGTTGTTTTGAAAATATAAAGACACCCAACTAGTTGCTAGCTCCTGAGGTTCGACTATTACATACTGGTAGTTCCACTTATTGATAAATAAAATTAAACTTAATTTAGTATTTAGTTTTCCTACAACCCAATCAAACATTCATTAGCTTTAGATTTGCAAAGTAACAATAGAAGACGGTAGTTTGATTCATCGGTCTCTGTGGTTCGATATCTTTTAAAACTACACGACAAGACTGTGCACTTGCAGTTCGAATCATTAGATACCTCTGTGTAAACCGATCAAGTTTGTTGCACTATTGCCGAGGACTGATTTAAGTCGATATCGCTACTCTTTTGTTACGCAGTAGAGACTAGAGCAAAATCTCTCTATTTCTTTTCTTTTTCTTTTCTTATTTGTATGCCAAACACTCGTTCGCAAGGCGAGCCGTTATACATACAAATCAATGATATCGAGCGGTATCTCAGACTTAGACGCCACATTCAAGAGTATCATCTCTTGCATAATACTCCACCTCGTGAATCACTCGAATCTCCTGTTCCTCAACCAACCAAAGAAATGGCTGCACAACCTGCTCCACACCCACTCAAATCCTATGTTATACCCTTGCAAGATGAACCGCATAATAACATTGATGCTCCTCCAATTGAGGCTAACAACTTTGAATTGAAACCTTCTTTGTTGTCTGCTGTACAACAGAACCCGTTTTCTGGTGGATCGATGGAAGACCCCAATCTTCATTTATCAATATTTCTACAGTACGCAGATACGATTAAGAATAATGGGGTCAGTCAAGAGGCAATAAGACTTCGTCTTTTCCCTTTTTCTCTAAGAGACAGAGCTCGAGCTTGGCTCCAATCTCTACCCGCAAACTCTATTACCACATGGGATGAGCTAAAGAAAGTTTTTCTTGCAAGGTATTTCCCGCCAAGCAAAATAGCTATGCTAAGATCTCAAATAAGTGATTTTAGACAAAAGGACAACGAGTCCCTTTTCGATGCTTGGGAACGATACAAGGATCTGATGAGACTATGCCCACATCATGGCTTGGAGGAATGGTTAATTATCCATACCTTCTATAATGGTCTCCTTTACAATTAAAGATTAACGATAGACGCTGTCGCAGGAGGTCGGCTTATGGATAAATCCTACACCGCTGCTTATGCTCTCATAGAAAGTATGGCCCAAAACCACTATCAGCGGGGAAGTGAAAGGGGACAAGTAGAGAAAGGTACCGCAGAGAAAACACCGACGAAAGGAGGCATGTACGAGATAAGCGATCTAGACAGTGTCCATGCTAAGGTAGACACCCTCACCCTTAAGATAGATAATTTGACCGCAATACCTCTAGCCACCGTGGCTGCTATGACTCCAAATTACGAGATATGCGGAGTGCCTGGACATGCAGTTACCGAATGTAAGATCTTGGCAGGAACTCCAACCGACCAAGTGAGTTATGCTCAAGGAAACCCTTACTCGAACACATACAACCCTGGATGGAAGAATCATCCAAATTTCTCGTATAAAAACCCCAATGCATTGTATGCTCCAAACCAAGCACCCGTTGTGCCACCCGGATATCAGAAACCTCCTGCAAACGCTCCTAATGTGCCTAGAAAATCAAACTTAGAATTGATGATGGAAAACTTCATAGCTACCCAAGCGCAAACAAACAAAGACATCCAAAATTAAAACATACACACTAATGAGCAGATAAAACAATTAGCAAACAAAATAGATGTTTTGGCCACCCACAACAAAATGTTAGAAACCCAAATCTCTCAAGTGACTTAACAATAAGCACCTACAGCTGCACCAGCTGATACATTTCCTGGTCAACCACAACCTAACTCGAAGGGGCATGCTCATGCCATCATATTAAGAAGTGGAACTGAGTTAGATGGACCGACTGACCCAAGACTTTCAAATCCAGGTATGTACCAAAGATCCGAAATATCGGCTTAGAAGGAGAATCAACCCGAGAAACCAGAGGAGGATAAAGAAGATAAAGGAGGAGAGGCCAAAGAAAAAGAAAAACCTTATGTGCCTCCACTGCCTTATAAACCCAAAATCCCATTTCCTGGAAGACTAGCTAAACCTAAGAACGTAAGGCAATTTAAAAAATTCATAGAACTTATGAAACAACTTAATATGACAATTCCTTTCACAGAAGCCATAACTCAAATGCCCTCATATGCAAAATTCCTCAAGGAAATCTTATCTAACAAGAAAAAGCTAGAAGATAACGAAACAGTCACACTTACTGCAGAATGTAGCGCAATTATCTAAAATAAGATGCCTCCTAAGCTGAAAGATCCTGGAAGCTTCTCTATACCATGTCATATAGGAAAGTTTGTCATAGACAAAGCCCTGTGTGATTTAGGAGCTAGTATTAGCGTTATGCCTTTGTCCATATGCAACAGACTTGAAATGGGAGAACTAAGACCAACAAAGATGTCCGTTCAATTGGCAGACCGCTCTGTTAAATACCCAATAGGAATCTTAGAAAACGTTCCCGTACAAATAGGTCAGTTCTAGATCCCTACAGATTTCATAATCATGGACATTAGAGAAGACGAAAGTATACCTATCATTTTAGGAAGACCATTCTTAGCTACCGCTGGAGCCATCATAAATGTAAAAAAAGGCAAACAAACTTTTGAAGTAGGTGAAAAGAAATTCGAATTTATTCTGACACAATTCCTACAAGTGCATGCCATAGATGACACATGTTATCTGGTAGACATCGTGGACGAATGTGTGAGGGAAATTGAATGGGAACCGATTCCTTGTTCTGAAACCATGAAGATTCCCACACCTCTTATACTCGAAGACAACAAATGGTGTCCCGAATACCTAGACGACAATCTAAGCGAATGCTTAGCTCTGACACCTGACCACATGCCTTGTCCAAGAAAACCAGCCTTGGATCTTAAGCCATTACCTAAGGCCCTTAGATATGAATTCCTCGACACCGAGCTTAAATGACTTGTAATTGTCAATGCAGACTTAGGACAACAAGAAACAGAAAAATTATTACAAGTCTTAAGAAAAAACCCATCTTCCATGGGATATAACATTACGGATCTCAAAGGAATAAGTCCTTCCATTTGCATGCATCGTATTATGCTGGAAAACAACTGCAAATATTCTAGAGAACATCAACAAAGAATTAACCCAATATGGAGTACCGTAGTTAAAGACGAAGTAAAAAAACTTCTGAACACAGGAATCATATACCCAATCTCTGATAGTCAATGGGTAAGCCCAGTCCACTGTGTACCAAAGAAAGGAGGTATAACAGTTATGACAAACAAAGCAGGTGAAGTTGTAGCGGAACGAACCATAAGCGGAGCTAGAATGTGAATAGACTATAGGAAGCTAAATAAAGCCACTCGTAAAGACCATTTTCCTCTACCGTTCATCGATCAAATGATTGAGGGATTGAATAAGCACTCTCATTACTGTTATATAGACGGTTACTCAGGATTTTTCCAAATTCCTATTCACCCCGATGACCAAGAGAAAACAACATTCACATGTCCTTATGGAACTTTCACCTACAGACGAATGCCGTTTGGATTATGTAACGCTCTCGCCACGTTTCAGAGATGTATAATGGCAATCACTACTGATTTCATAGACAATATCATGGAGGTATTTATGGACGACTTCTCTGTATGTGGAGAGAGTTTTGAAGATTGTCTAATAAATTTAGAGAAAGTTTTGGAGAGATCCGTAAAAGTGAACCTCGTTCTGAATTTGGAAAAATGCCACATTATGGTCAAACAAGGAATTGTGTTAGGACACGTTGTGTCTGAGAAGGGGATTAAAGTAGATAAAGCAAAGATCGAAGTTATAGAAAACTTATAACCCCCTAAAACAGTAAGAGAAATAGGCAGTTTCTTAGGACACGTCGGTTTCTACCGACGATTCATAAAAGATTTCTCGCAAATTTCCAAACCTCTAACTACCCTCCTTATGAAAGACGTTGAATTCGATTTCAATGAAAAATGCCTAAGGGAATTTAACCAATTAAAAATAGCTCTTATATCCACACCAATCATGCAACCACCCGATTGGAGACTACCATTTGAAATCATGTGCGACGTAAGTGATTACGCCGTAGGTGCAGTCCTGGGACAAAGAAGAGATAAGAAGCTTCATGTAATATACTATGCAAGTAGAACCTTAGACCCTACACATATGAATTACGCGACCACAGAAAAAGAACTTTTAGATGTAGTCTTTGCGCTGGACAAATTTCGCTCCTACCTCGTGGGCGCGAAAATAATCATTTATACAAACCATGAAGCTATTAGATACCTGCTAACCAAGCAAGATTCAAAATTAAGACTATTGAGATGGATTCTAACTCTACAAGAGTTTGATTATGAGATTAAAGACAAGAAAGGTACCAAGAACATAGTAGCCGACCATTTATCTCGAATGGAGAGGCTGAAACCAGAAGAGGTACCCATTAACGATGACTTCCCATATGAACGTCTGTTAGCTCAGATGGACTTAGGAAGTGCCAACGTAGAAAACCCTGAATTAAATCCCAACCAACTACTTTTAGAACTTGACACACATGCCATTAGCCGTGATTTATAAGAAAGCCAAGACGCAATAAATAATGATATGAAAGAAATTGTAGAAATTATCCGAACTAATCAGACCTTACCATGTTATGCAGATATAGAAAATTACTTATCCGTTAAAATCCTACCCCCTGATCTGACCTATCAACGGAAGAAAAAATTCTTTCACGATCTGAAACATTACTTTTGGGATGAACCTTTACTATTCAAGAGAAGTGCCGGCGGTATTTTCCGAAGATGCGTCCCAGAGAGAGAAATTGAAAACATTATTTCTCATTGTCATTACGCCCCTTATGGAGGCCATGCAAGCACATCTAAGACGTGCGCTAAAATTCTGCAGTCTGGTTTCTATTGGCCAAATCTATGGAAAGATGTGCACATAACAAATCTTAACTGCGATTGATTCCAACGCACTGGAAACATATCCAGACGCGATGAGATGCCTCAGACTAGCATTCTACAAGTCGAAGTCTTTGATGTGTGGGAAATAGACTTCATGCGACCATTTCCGTCATCATTCGGAAACAAATACATACTTGTGGCTGTTGATTACATTTCAAAATGGATCGAAGCAATAGCTTCTCCAACAAACGACACTCGAGTCGTGATTAAACTCTTCAAGAATATTATCTTCCCAAGATTTGGTGTACCCAAACAAGTCATAAGCGACGGTGGCTCCAACTTCATATCCAAAATCTTTGATAAACTCCTAACCATATATGGGGTGAAACACCGCGTAGCAACACCATACCACCTCCAAACAAGCGGACAGGTGGAAGTCTCAAATAAGGAAATAAAACAAATATTTGAAAAAACTGTCCCCACTTCAAGGAAGGACTGGTCAGCCAAGTTACCTAAAGCACTATGGGCTTATAGGACAGCATTCAAGACGCCAATCAGAACAACACCCTTTAAACTAATCTATGGTAAGTCATGTCACCTACCAGTGGAAATAGAACACAAAGCTTATTGGGCAATTAAAACTCTAAACCTAAGCTACACTGCGGCAGGTGAGAAAAGGATCCTCGACATAAATGAACTCGAAGAGCTAAGGTTAGACGCATATGAAAATGCGAGGATCTACAAAGAAAGGACGAAAAAGTGGCATGACAAACGAATCTCAATGAAGGAGTTCAATGAAGGAGATGTAGTTCTCTTATTCAACTCCCGTTTAAAACACTTTCCCGGGAAACTCCGTTCAAGATGGTCTGGACCCTTCTGTAATACCCCAAATTTGTCCTACCCTTTTACTTCCTATCTGGCTTACGTATTTTTGCATTTTTTCTCACATATATAATTTCCATTAGGTCATCTAACACATCATGCATCATTAATTAATAAATTGGCATAAGATCATGGATTTTAAGGAATAAGGGTTGGTGTACGGCTTTAAGGCTCTCATCTTCGCACAAGCTTGTTTCGATTGATTTCTCCATTAATAATTTGTTTGAAGCTAGGGTTTTATTTTCTGGACTTCTTTATCATTAAATTATAGGGGTATTCTTTCTTCTCGACATCAAGTTGCGATCTTTCTTCAAGGATTAAGAATTAGGATTTTTTTCGTCCATTATGCTTCAACTGGGGGTCATTAGATTAAGGCTCGATCTTGTGGTTATCTTGAGCCTCTCTTTCTCTAACACTGTGGACTTCTTTTAGTGATACAATTTTTGGTTTTCATCAAATACTTGCCGTTTCAATTGTGAGTCATCCCAAGGCAATCTTGAAAGGCTGCAAGCTTGAGCAGTGAGGATCGTTGTCTTATACTTATCACCTCCACATGAATGATGATTTATTTCCACGATCATATAGACTTCAACAGGGGTTCCATGTGTATTTGTTCTTCAATAAATTTCAAAGGGGTTCTATAATTACTTAAAGTGCAAATGGTTGGAGATTTTGATATATCCATGGCCATTAAGATCTTGTTCAAGGATGCTTCAATATGTCATACAAAAAGGTTATCATATAAGAAAATCGTATCTTTTACGAATTAGTATTTCAAATGGTCCTTTCTTCATCAAATGAGGTTTAGCTATTCCTTGTATGTTCACGAGCTCTAGGAAAGAGAAGAAGATTCAATGGGATACTATTTGCAAATTGGAGTTTGTATACTTTATGATGCAAAGCTCTTCGTCGGATCTATTCGCTTACTTATGCTTTGGGGGACTTCTTTTCAAAATACATTAAAATCAAAATCTTAAGCTTCTTCAATTATGGTTTTGAAGTGAAGATAAAGAAAGATGCAAGGCTCGTTCATTTGAAGGTGTTTAGGCATGTTTTCATTCAAAAGCAAAGAAACTCGACATTACAAGTTTGTTCTTGGAAAAGGCTCTTATTAAATTCATATCACAACCATGGAGTTATATGTAACACAAAATTAAAAGATCTTGGAGATACAAAAGGCAATTTGGAAGAGAAGACTACTTGGAATATTTGGGCTTCATCATTAAAATTCAAGGGTTCACATTCATTCAATGATATAATCTTTACAAGTTCTAAAGCATTACTCATGATTTGTCAAAGGTTTATCCAAATTCATTCTCGTTCATTCGAGGTCATAACCATGCAATTTACAAGCGGTGTCATTAGAACATTACAAGAGAAGATTTCAAAAGACCGTTTACATCCAAGATTACTAAATACACATCAGAATTCACATTAAAATACTAATAGTCTACATATACTAAAACCTAAGGCTCTAAGCTTTACATTTTTCTAATCTTCGTAACCATTCGCGTGTTCTTCATAATCAATCTTCATGCCTCATCCAGATTCGTGACTAACCACCTCAGCATTACTCCAGCCAGTTCATTCCTGCAATAACTAGTCCATAACATGTAACAGAAAATCAAGAAAACTTCTAACAGAATTTTCCCTAACCATTCTCTAAAGGCAGCCCTGCACATAAATTTTATAACAAAGTAACTTACAGCACCATAATCTATAACTAACTGCTAACTGATTTCTTCATTAACCAACCAAAACTAACAGATTCATAACTAACTTTTTCCTAACTTCTAACTATAACCAACTTTCCATTTCCCAAATCCTAACTAAATTAACAAACCATAACATCTAACAAACATCATAACTAACAACAACCAAAACTGTTATAACAACCTCTCTAACAACCCCTAACCAAATTCCAGCCAACTAACTTCTAACAAAAAAGAAAACTAATAACTGATTTCAAACTAACTTTTACAGAGTTGTATATAAAAAAATAGAACAGATAACAGAAAAAGGGAAGGAGTTACGATTCAATACAAAAAAATTCAGAGAAAATCATAATACTAACCTTTCAACCTCACTCACTCAACAATTCCTCAAGATCCTTCATCATCTTTAACCTTCTTCACTCTTCAATTCACAAAAGAATCACCACCTAAATTCCCTGCTCTCTCTCGGAAACCTCCATCTTCATCTTCCCTTTGCTTTCTCTCCATAGCCAAACCTTCATGTGTCTTTGCAAGTTCTGAAACTGTATCCCTGCTTCAATCTTCAAGCAACAAGTACCGCACCATTGCTCTTGTGTTAATCTTCATCACATGACATTTCAACTGTATCTCTGAATCTTCTTCATCTTTCATCATCAACATCACTTCTCCTTCTTTCAACTTCAATAATCATCATTTTTGCAATGCTGCAAACGCATCTGCTTCACTCTTATCATATCTGCTCAACATCTCACGCATAATCTTCATCAACAAAAGCAATTCACAGAATCTTGTTTGGGAGGAGTGTGGGTGAGTCGGTTGAACGAACCAAAGAGGACATTCGTGAACAACAGGACGTACGAGTTTTAATGAACAACGAAGCTGAGACAAGCTGAGACGAGTGACGTTTGAACACTATGATGCGAATCATATCGTGAGAGCGAGCAGAGATCTAGGGAGATGATGAGATTCCATGAAGTGCGGCGATCATGGTGCTTGTTTCACGATGGTGTTAACGAATAAAAAGAAGCGAAGGCGGTGAGAGTGTGAAGAGAGATCGCGCTACTGAATGATCGGAGACAAGACGAGTGGAGAGAGACTGAAGATTCATACCTAGAGATCAATCTCTGGATTTCTGTTTGTTGACGCTGCCAAGATGGCATCAGACTTTCTCCGATCGATGAGTTCCGATCTTCGGTATTCTTTCACTTCTTCCATCTATTTCTTCATGTTATGGCATAGCTCAAGCATATCGGAGTTGGATCCCCAAGGTCCTGAGTTTTGATTGGACACGAGGAGGATGTGATTCAGCTTTTAGGTTTTTATATCTTCAAAGCTTATGATTCAAAGAGGAGATGAACAATGAAATTGCGAGTGGAGGAGAGAGTCTGATGAAACGGAGATGAATCAAGAAGAAGAAGAGAATCAGAGAAGGAGGGTCGGTCTTGGCTTGTGGCGACACCGTTGATGAAGGAAGAAGAAGACGACGGAAGAGATGTCCAGCGGCGCCGTCGTGGAGGAAGAAGAGGGATACATTACATTCAACCCTAAATTCCCTTTTTTATTTTCATTCAGTTCCCTTTTTTATTTTTTTTACTTTCTTTTTATATGTTTTAATTTTTTTAATTCAAATAAATATAATTATAATAGAATATTCTGATGATTAATGAAATTTAGAATGGGTTGAGGGATGCTATGGGTATGGATGGACTAAACCAATCGATTCCTGGGCACAACAAATTTTTTCTGGTTGTTTTTTGGTTTATTTACTATAAAAAATATTTTCTTTTGGGTTTATCTTGATGGGCCTAATGTCATTCTATTTTTTGCAGCATATATTGAATCCAGCTTGCACCTCCTAGGGTCTTATTTTCAATACTTATTTCGATTGCGTTTGCCATTAATTTTGGTGATTTATTTTCCTTGGCGATATTGGTAAATAAAAGAGATTTCTTTTCACTTCTCTCACTTTTTTTTCTTTTCAATTTTAATCATTAGTTTTACTCATTTTTATATCATGTAGTTCATTTGCGATTTTTGGTATGGATTATATGCGATATTTTGATACTTGCTGCCTAATTTTACTTGTTCGTATATTATTTCATGATTCCTTAGGATATTTTGGTTCAAATTTAATCTTCGATTTAATTGAACTAAAATTAGACATTAGGCTTTCAAATTCAAGCATGCTAACATTAGGTAGAATTCCCTCAAAATTCTAACTTTAGGTCTAACCACGCACGATAACATCAGGTTTAGAAATAGGCTAATTCCCCTTTTTCTTTTCTTTTCCTTTGGCATACACATCCAAAAACTTCTTTTTCCTTTCAAAATTCAAAACACTAAAAAACTATTGATGAGAATCATGCTTTTGCTTAGTACAAGAAATGATAAGCGGGTCCCTTATCGATCTTATTGTTCTTCATCTCAAGCATAGGTGTGGTTCAATTCTCAAAGATTCCTTTCATGACTAAGTAGAAAAATGACTAATATCTCTCTCTTGAGGTCGACTAGTCATCATCTGCAACAAAAATACAAAGCAAATTCAAACCATTTTGTGCGCTCGAGCACCTTTTCATTTAGAAAACCCTTTTCAGGTAAGGACACGATTAATTTACTTCTGTGCCAATGCATAAGTCTCCAAAGGTCGAGCTGCGGCAGAAGGCGGAATTAACTTTGTCCACAAAAAAACACAAACAAACAAAAACATATGAGCCAAACTACGGTAGCTCCGATTCCTCAAAACGGATACGTAGGCATTGGGGTAGGGCCCAAGCGAGCACAATTTTATTTTCCCTACATTCTTTTCCCCTTTCTTTTGCATGCATTCCTCCAGTAGTATAGTAAACAGTAAGTATAGATTAAACACACCCATAAGATAGATAACAAGAGTGGATACCGTAGAGTACTACGGGCGTGTGGGGTGCTAATACCTTCCCCTCGCGTAACAGACTCCCTTACCCGATCTCTCGGTCGCAAGACTGCGACTTCTCCCTTCTCAGGTTTTCTCGATGTTTACCTTTCCCTACATATGGGATAAAAGACATTCGATGGTGACTTCATTGTTTGATGATTTTCAGCCGGTTGTTTCAGCTGGCGACTTCACTGGGGAACCAGGTCGACCAAATGCTGGTCCATCCCGGAGTCGGTCCTAGCTCTTGTTTTCTTTCCTTAGGGTGTTTATTTTTATGCTTTCAGTTTACTCATTTGTACATGTTTATCTAAGCATTAGTTTGCATTGCATTTTATGGCTTTCCATATTTGTTATCTATTATGCTGGACTCTGTTCTCTATGTTGGGTGGGGATGTCACTTTTGAGGTAAAAGGCCCAGTACCCAGGCCAGAGTGCACTAGGATACCTAGGAATAGAGTGGGGGCATGACGGCTATAGGACGTGGTCCAATTAGTGCAGTCATGTCATATACCACGCTCGGATGAGGTTCAAATGAATTACTATCGGCACCCGCGTCTGTGGGTAAGCCCATAGTATTTTCATGCGAACCCGTGATTTTCGAGTTACCATTGTCTTACCCTGACCTAGTTTTCACCCGTGAGTGGGAAGGGAATTTTTTTCACAGGTACAGATGGTGACTGTGTTCAGATGGTTATTCAGGTACAAATGGTGACTATGCTCAGATAGTGGCTATTGGTTCTAATGGGTATGTTCTGGATTTCTGTTATGACTTTATGCAGATGCTATATCCTGTTGGTGACCATACGGTCCTCAGATTTATTTTCTGAGTTCCTGACTTGTTTACCTGGAGGTTCATTCAAGCCTTCAATCTTGGTATTCCAAGCATATTCAGAAAATTCTCAACAGTATCCGATGTTCCAAAAGCCTTGGTCCCATACAATGGGAGATCTACAGGGTACTTGGTTCTTATATATGCAGAAGCTATGTCGGACCTTTGATCTGATGATACTCACACGATTCAGAGCAGTGCAGCAATCTTATTCAGGAATGATGGAATCTTGATCCTTCTTTATCTCATGCCTTTGCATACATAACATGGCTAATCGCATGCTTAACATACGTGTTTTGTTATCTCCAAGGAATCAAATTTGCAAGTCTTATACTAAACTCTTCCATCCCTTACTTGCTCAAAATCAAAATCAAAGCACGCAAACTCCTTGGAAATGACAAAACATGACATGGCATTCATTCATGCACCCCATGCATATTCATGCATTCATGACAGGTACCCGAAGATTGGGGATTCTTATTCAGACCTGGGGGGCTTTCTTCAGAGGTTCCACCTGATTTCTCACCACACATGCTCAGAGGTCAGTTATGGAATAACTCTGAGTGGTACATGCAAGCTTTGGCTCGTAGTAAAAAATTTCTTCAAGCAGGAAGATGATTGATTAAAGAGTCAAATAAGCCAGGTCATGGAAACTCTGATGATGATGTCTATTATTTCTTCAAGACATGATATGCTTGGTGATGCATATGATACTGGGGCACCTGGCCAATCTATTAAAGATGGTATGTCATCCAAAGACAATGTCCAAGACAGGCTCAATCCAGAGATTACTGTGTTCACATCAGATCAGAGGGGAATTCTCTCGCACACTCGAGCATCAAGATTACAGAAAGTCGTCAGAATCAGCAAGTCCATGCGGAGTCAAGTCTCCTCAACAATGGCAATCATTGGTCTCTTTACTGCATTTTCATTTGCATTCTTACTTGTTTGTTTAAACATTGCTTGTATATAGAAACTTGTCTATTTTTGAACGAAAATCTTAATGCAATAAATATGCTTGTCTTGAAGTGTTCATTTCATTTTTACTCGTCCATTCGTTATCACTCTTCAAATGTTTTACTTGCATATTGATGCCAGATTTCCTAGTCTTATGCTTAGGTAAAGATTCAAAGGAGGATGACGACAATCTGAAAACGCAAAATCTCTGGTTGGTACGCTTTTGAGTAGGACCCTGCTAACGATGTACAGGCCTTGTTTCAATTCCTAAACACTGGAGATATAAGGGAGATAGACCCTCGTCAACCCCTTTGAGCCTTCGAAGTAGGAGTTTTCTTTCTATTCAGAAAAAACCCTCATTTCAACCCTGGGGCGGGTAGTGTTCAGCTAATCCGATCAAGCATTTATAACTCATCAAGAGTGTGCATCCAAGGATACAACAATGGTTATCCATCAAAAGGTTGAGGAAAGTCAGAAACTACAATGGTTCACCCTCATCTAACAACAACATGTGTCTATTGACTATACCCCAATGGGTATCTCTCGCACACCAGGAGGTCAACAAATGACGATACAAAAATGGCTATCCATCATCTGCTAAAGACTCAGGCAGTCACGATGACTTCCGACAAATAAAAAACAATGCAAAGATCAATGACTTGTTCAAAGTGAAAATACGAAAAAGAAAGATACAAAAATCCCCACTAAGTTGAAGCTTGAAAATAAGTCGCTTAGGCAAAAATTGGGGCATCCCGCTGGACTTCCAAATCGAAATTCAAAAGAATTTGTCCAGGCAAAAATTAGGGAAAGCAAGAAGAAATTGAAAAGCCTAAAAGGCGAGAAAAGGATTACCAACGAAAATCCTCATCAAAGAACAAAGTCGTCTGATCAGACACCAAAGGCAAAGAAGTTAGTGACTGTCGTGTCCAAGAAACCACTGTGGTTCCTCAATTATTGCAAACTCTTCTCGAGAGATGAACGCTTATATCAGGTCAACTGAACGTAGGAATGGAGAACATCTTGGAGAATGGGTGGGCACCAAATAATTTTGAGCCTTAAAACCTTTTTTCTAAAACCGTGAACAGGCCATGTTACAACCCATAAAAGTCCTAACTAAAGCATGGGTCAAGTTGAAAGCATACTACAATGAGATAGCGTTTAACTGACTCCTAAGAGGTACGTCTCAATATCTGTGTTGGCATCATATGCTTGCATCATCTTTCATAAAAAAAAATTTGCAAATGATTCTCTCTAGCTAGTGACTCGTTCACAACAAAGTTGTGACGTCTTTTCATTCAAATTTTTCAAACTTCAAGACTTACATATGTGTTGCATTAGAATTATCATTCTCATAATAAACATTCTTCTGCATACAAAACAACTGATCGACATCAAGTAAGTTTATACAATGAACAACCGGTAAAGAGCTCAATCTTGTTAGAGAAGAGAGGCTTGAATACCCTGTTGAAGCAAGAGTCAGCTGCCACAAGAGAAATGACTTATCCAGTAGCATGTTGACCGGTGATTCTGTCAAGAGAAATCATCTTGGTACTTCACAGTCTGAGTACCATTCATGGATGAAGTTAGCAGAGCCTGTCAATCTGGGGCAATCAAGTCGAGAGTTGATCTCTCCAAGATCAGCCAAATCTGGGGCATCCCCTCAAAGCCGTCAATTAGAGGCTATCACGTCGATAAATCTCTTCAAGCTCGATCAATCAGAGGCTATCACGTCGAGAGATCTATTCATAATTTATTCAACCTGGGGCAGTTACGTCGAGATTCGACAAATCTCTCCAAGAAAGTTGTAATCAAGAGCAGTTTATTTCATGACTCAAGAGATTGGGGCAGGCCACCTCATATCGTATTTTGGCATAAATCTTCTGGTCTTCTATTCGACCTAGATCTTCTCAGAGACCCTCCAGATATGGGAATTCCTCATCTGTACTTGCAAAGTTGCTCAAGCCAAGTACGAGACTACAATCAAGCTAAAAGCATCATAACGGTCACCCTGACCTAGCCAGTACATGAAGCTGCCTTCATTTTCTACAAACAACTTTGGGTCTGATTCCCCAAGAGAATTCAAAAAATCTAAGATCGTCTTTTGACTCAGCACGCGCAAGTGCATCCTCAGTGGAGTTAATCAAGAGCATCCCCAGTAAAGCCAAACCGGGGAATTCGCAGAGCCAAACCGGGGCATTCACAGAGCTAAACCGGGGCATTCGCAAAGCCAAACCGGGGCATTTGCAGAGCTAAACCGGGGCATTCGCAGAGCTCAGTCGGGGCACTCGTAAGTGTCCATGCCCATCTCTTATCCCCAAGTGATTCAAGAGATAATTCCCTAGTGTGCGTAAACTTGGGGCAGGTATTCAAAGAGATCCACATGGTGTTCAGTATCCATTATCCGACATATTCACTTCTATCACCCCCTCAACAGTTCAGGATGTATGGAGGTTTAGTCAGATTATCTCTTCCTTAAACGGTACGATTCAGAATTCAGCAGCGTACCTGAAGACTCGCTTCGTCAGCAATTCAATCCTCAAGCAGAGTCAACAACGATCTTTGGTCTTCAAGAGCTCCCCAGTGTGTACTCTTATCAGTATCCCCAGCAATCTTTGGTACTGCAGGCTTCCAACGCCGATATATATTGACATCCCCAGTGATGAGCAGCGGTCTCCAATAGGCCTCTTTTTATCCCCATGAAGTTTATTTCTTTGCATTACATATAGTTATCATTACATAACATTGCATCCTCAAAAGCGCGTAGCTGGTCCATGAGAGTGGATCTTTGCGTCAAAAGAAATTCAAACATGCATACAAAGCATAAGCCGGATCAGGTACCTTACACAAAGACCTGAATTATTCAAGGACAACAATACGTCCCTACAGGAGGGTATCATGCCCAAAGTTCCCAGTCGGTGACCTTCACCTTTTCAATGCCCAGCAAAATCAATACACTTTGTCATTTTAAACCCAATTCTTGTCTGGTAGTCATTTTCCTAAACACCCACCCGGGTCAGTCATTCAAACACTCGTCCGTGTTTATACCTTTTGATACTCGTCCGTATCTTCTTTCAATACTCGTCTGTATTGATTCAAACACTCGTCCGTGTTTAACCTTTTGATACTCGTCCGTATCTCCTTTAAATACTCGTCCGTATTGATTCAAACACTCGTCCGTGTTTAACCTTTTGATACCCGTCTGTATCTCCTTTCAATGCTCGTCCATATTGAATCAAACACTCGTCCGTGTTTAACCTTTGATACTCGTCCGTATCTCCTATCAATACTCGTCCATATTGATTCAAACACTCGTCCGTGTTTAACCTTGGATACTCGTCCGTATCTTCTTTCAATACTCGTCCGTATTGATTCAAACACTCGTCCGTGTTTAAACTTTCTTGATGTTCATCCGTGTCGCTTATCTAAACAATCATCATGTCATAACCCATGTTCCCTTCTTCGAACCTGAGATCGCCTCTTGGCTAGGTTCTTCCCTTAAATCACCGTCGAACCTGAGATCGCCTCTTGGCTAGGTTCTTCCTTCAAATCACCGTCGAACCTGAGATCGCCTCTTGGATAGGTTCTTCCTTCAAATCCTTCGTCGGACCTGAGATCGCCTCTTGGCTAGGTTCTTCCTTCAAATCATCGTTGAACCTGAGATCGCCTCTTGGCTAGGTTCTTCCCTTAAATCCTTCGTCGAACCTGAGATTGCCTCTTGGCTAGGTTCTTCCCTTAAATCCTTCGTCGAACCTGAGATCGCCTCTTGGCTAGGTTCTTCCTTCAAATCATCGTCGAACCTGAGATCGCCTCTTGGCTAGGTTCTTCCCTTAAATCATCGTCGAACCTGAGATTGCCTCTAGGCTAGGTTTTTACTTCAAATCATCGTGGAACCTGAGACCGCCTCTTGGCTAGGTTCTTCCCTTAAATCATCATCGAACCTGAGATCACCTCTTGGCTAGGTTCTTCCCTTAAATCACCGCCGAACCTGAGATTGCCTCTTGGCTAGGTTCTTCCTTCAAATCACCGTCGAACCTGAGATTGCCTCTTGGCTAGGTTCTTCCTTCAAATCCTTCGTCGAACCTGAGATCGCCTCTTGGCTAGGTTCTTCCTTCAAATCATCGTCGAACCTGAGATCGCCTCTTGGCTAGGTTCTTCCCTTAAATCTTTCGTCGAACCTGAGATCGCCTCTTGGCTAGGTTCTTCCCTTAAATCCTTCGTCGAACCTGAGATTGCCTCTTGGCTAGGTTCTTCCTTCAAATCATCGTCGAACCTGAGATCGCCTCTTGGCTAGGTTCTTCCCTTAAATCATCGTCGAACCTGAGATCGCCTCTTGGCTAGGTTCTTCCTTCAAATCATCATCGAACCTGAGATCTCCTCTTGGCTAGGTTCTTCCCTTAAATCATCGTCGAACCTGAGATCGCCTCTTGGCCAGGTTCTTCCTTCAAATCATCGTCGAACCTGAGATCGCCTCTTGGCTAGGTTCTTCCCTCAAATCATCGTCGAACCTGAGATCGCCTCTTGGCTAGGTTCTTCCTTCAAATCATCGTCGAACCTGAGATCGCCTCTTGGCTAGGTTCTTCCTTCAAATCATCGTCGAACCTGAGATTGCCTCTTGGCTAGGTTTTTCCGTTAAATCATCATCGAACCTGAGATCGCCTCTTGGCTAGGTTCTTCCTTCAAATCATCATCGAACCTGAGATCGCCTCTTGGCTAGGTTCTTCCCTCAAATCATCGTCGAACCTGAGATCGCCTCTTGGCTAGGTTCTTCCTTCAAATCATCGTCGAACCTGAGATTGCCTCTTGGCTAGGTTCTTCCTTCAAATCATCGTCGAACCTGAGATTGCCTCTTGGCTAGGTTCTTCCTTCAAATCATCGTCGAACCTGAGATCGCCTCTTGGCTAGGTTCCTCCTTAGATTACCTTCGTCAAACCTGAGATCGCCTCTTGGCTAGGTTCTTCCCTCAAATCATCGTCGAACCTGAGATCACCTCCTGGCTAGGTTATTCCCTCAAATCATCGTCGAACCTGAGATTGCCTCTTGGCTAGGTTCTTTCCATATACTTTGTCTTAGAACCTGAGATCGCCCTTTGGCTAGGTTCTCTGTCAAATCACTCTCATATGTCACTTTAGGATCGTAGGTCGCCCGTAGACCTCGTCCGCTGTCTTTTCATACCAACCATTTGTCTGGTATTGGCATCACGCCACGTTACAAGTCCAATCTCCGTCTCTTCAAAAAAAAAACAACAAATTTCTTTTCCCCAGCAGATAACACAAAAATATAAAGAAAACGCTTACTCTTTCTCCCAGGACAAATTTTCGGCATTGGTATTTAATCATCTTCCACCTTGAACTTCTGAAAGGCACGCGCCAATCGTACTTTCAGGTTTAAGAAGATTAAATAGGGGCAGCTGTAATACCCCAAATTTGTCCTACCCTTTTACTTCCTATCTGGCTTACGCATTTTTGCATTTTTTCTCACATATATAATTTCCATTAGGTCATCTAACACATCATGCATCATTAATTAATAAATTGGCATCAGATCATGGATTTTAAGGAATAAGGGTTGGTGTATGGCTTTAAGGCTCTCATCTTCGCACAAGCTTGTTTCGATTGATTTCTCCATTAATAATTGGTTTGAAGCTAGGGTTTTATTTTCTGGACTTCTTTATCATTAAATTACAGGGGTATTCTTTCTTCTCGACATCAAGTTGCGATCTTTCTTCAAGGATTAAGAATTAGGATTTTTTCGTCCATTATGCTTCAACTGGGGGTCATTAGATTAAGGCTCGATCTTGTGGTTATCTTGAGCCTCTCTTTCTCTAACACTGTGGACTTCTTTTAGTGATACAATTTTTGGTTTTCATCAAATACTTGCCGTTTCAATTGTGAGTCATCCCAAGGCTATCTCGAAAGGTTGCAAGCTTGAGCAGTGAGGAACATTGTCTTATACTTATCACCTCCACATGAATGATGATTTATTTCCACGATCATATAGACTTCAAGAGGGGTTCCATGTGTATTTGTTCTTCAATAAATTTCTACGGGGTTCTATAATTACTTAAAGTGCAAATGGTTGGAGATTTTCATATATCCATGGCCATTAAGATCTTGTTCAAGGATGCTTCAATATGTCATACAAAAAGGTTATCATATAAGAAAATCGTATCTTTTACGAATTAGTATTTCAAATGGTCCTTTCTTCATCAAATGAGGTTTAGATATTCCTTGTATGTTCACGAGCTCTAGGCAAGAGAAGAAGATTCAATGGGATACTATTTGCAAATTGGAGTTTGTATACTTTATGATGCAAAGCTCTTCGTCGGATCTATTCGCTTACTTATGCTTTGGGGGACTTCTTTTTAAAATACATTAAAATCAAAATCTTAAGCTTCTTCAATTATGGTTTTGAAGTGAAGATTAAGAAAGATGCAAGGCTCGTTCATTTGAAGGTGTTTAGGCATGTTTTCATTCAAAAGCAAAGAAACTCAACATTACAAGTTTGTTCTTGGAAAAGGCTCTTATTAAATTCATATCACAACCATGGAGTTATATGTAACACAAAATTAAAAGATCTTGGAGATACAAAAGGCAATTTGGAAGAGAAGACTACTTGGAATATTTGGGCTTCATCATTAAAATTCAAGGGTTCACATTCATTCAATGATATAATCTTTACAAGTTCTAAAGCATTACTCATGATTCGTCAAAGGGTTATCCAAATTCATTCTCGTTCATTCGAGGTCATAACCATGCAATTTACAAGCGGTGTCATTAGAACATTACAAGAGAAGATTTCCAAAGACCGTTTACATCCAAGATTACTAAATACACATCAGAATTCACATTAAAATACTCATAGTCTACATATACTAAAACCTAAGGCTCTAAGATCTACATTTTTCTAATCTTCGTAACCATTCGCGTGTTCTTCATAATCAATCTTCATGCCTCATCCAGATTCGCGACTAACCACCTCAGCATTACTCCAGCCAGTTCATTCCTGCCATAACTACTCCATAACCTGTAACAGAAAATCAAGAAAACTTCTAACAGAATTTTCCCTAACCATTCTCTAAAGGCAACCCTGCACATAAATTTTATAACAAGGTAACTTACAACACCATAATCTATAACTAACTGCTAACTGATTTCTTCATTAACCAACCAAAACTAACAGATTCATAACTAACTTTTTCCTAACATCTAACTATAACCAACTTTCCATTTCCCAAATCCTAACTAACTTAACAAACCATAACATCTAACAAACAACATAACTAACAACAACCAAAACTGTTATAACAACCTCTCTAACAACCCCTAACCAAATTCCAGCCAACTAACTTCTAACAAAAAAGAAAACTAATAACTGATTTCAAACTAACTTTTACAGAGTTGTATATAACAAAATAGAACAGATAACAGAAAAAGGGAAGGAGTTACGATTCAATACAAAAAAATTTAGAGAAAATCATAATACTAACCTTTCAACCTCACTCACTCAACAATTCCTCAAGATCCTTCATCATCTTTAACCTTCTTCACTCTTCAATTCACAAAAGAATCACCACCTAAATTCCTTGCTCTCTCTCGGAAACCTCCATCTTCATCTTCCCTTTGCTTTCTCTCCATAGCCAAACCTTCATGTGTCTTTGCAAGTTCTGAAACTGTATCCCTGCTTCAATCTTCAAGCAACAAGTACCGCACCATTGCTCTTGCGTTAATCTTCATCACATAACATTTCAACTGTATCTCTGAATCTTCTTCATCTTTCATCATCAACATCACTTCTCCTTCTTTCATCTTCAATAATCATCATTTTTGCAATGCTGCAAACGCATCTGCTTCACTCTTATCATCTCTGCTCAACATCTCACGCATAATCTTCATCAACAAAAGAAATTCACAGAATCTTGTTTGGGAGGAGTGTAAGTGAGTTGGTTGAACGAACCAAAGAGGACATTCGTGAACAACAGGACGTACGAGTTTTAATGAACAATGGAGCTGAGACAAGCTGAGACGAGTGACGTTTGAACACTATGATGCGAATCATATCGTGAGAGCGAGCATAGATCTAAGGAGATGATGAGATTCCATGAAGTGCGGAGATCATGGTGCTTGTTTCACGATGGTGTTAACGAATAAAAAGAAGCGAAGGCGGTGAGAGTGTGAAGAGAGATAGAGCTACTGAATGATCGGAGACAAGAAGAGTGGAGAGAGACTGAAGATTCATAGCTAGAAGTCAGTCTCTGGATTTCTGTTTGTTGACGCTGCCAAGATGGCATCAGACTTTATCCGGTCGGTGAGTTCTGATCTTCGGTATTCTTTTGCTTCTTCCATCTATTTCTTCATGTTATGGCATAACTCAAGCATATCAGAGTTGGATCCCCAAGGTCCTGAGTTTTGATTGGACACGAGGAGGATGTGATTCAGCTTTTAGGTTTTTATATCTTCAAAGCTTATGATTCAAAGAGGAGATGAACAATGAAATTGCGAGTGGAGGAGAGAGTCTGATGAAACGGAGAAGAAGCAAGAAGACGAAGAGAATCAGAGAAGGAGGGTCAGTCTTGGCTTGTGGCGGCACCATTGATGAAGGAAGAAGAAGACGACGGAAGAGATGTCCAGCGGCGCCGTCGTGGAGGAAGAAGAGGGATACATTACATTCAACCCTAAATTCCCTTTTTTATTTTCATTCAGTTCCCTTTTTTCTTTTTTTTACTTTCTTTTTATATGTTTTAATTTTTTTAATTCAAATAAATATAATTATAATAGAATATTCTGATGATTAATGAAATTTAGAATGGGTTGAGGGATGCTATGGGTATGGATGGACTAAACCAATCGATTCCTGGGCACAACAAATTTTTTCTGGTTGCTTTTTGGTTTATTTACTATAAAAAATATTTTCTTTTGGGTTTATCTTGATGGGCCTAATGTCATTCTATTTTTTGCAGCATATATTGAATCCAGCTTGCACCTCCTAGGGCCTTATTTTCAATACTTATTTCGATTGCGTTTGCCATTAATTTTGGTGATTTATTTTCCTTGGCGATATTGGTAAATAAAAGAGATTTCTTTTCACTTCTCTCACTTTTTTTCTTTTCAATTTTAATCATTAGTTTTACTCATTTTTATATCATGTAGTTCATTTGCGATTTTTGGTATGGATTATATGCGATATTTTGATACTTGCTGCCTAATTTTACTTGTTCGTATATTATTTCATGATTCCTTAGGATATTTTGGTTCAAATTTAATCTTCGATTTAATTGAACTAAAATTAGACATTAGTCTTTCAAATTCAAGCATGCTAACATTAGGTAGAATTCCCTCAAAATTCTAACTTTAGGTCTAACCACGCACGATAACATCAGGTTTAGAAATAGGCTAATTCCCCCTTTTCTTTTCTTTTCCTTTGGCATACACATCCAAAAACTTCTTTTTCCTTTCAAAATTCAAAACACTAAAAAACTATTGATGAGAATCATGCTTTTGCTTAGTACGAGAAATGATAAGCGGGTCTCTTCTCGATCTTATTGTGCTTCATCTCAAGCATAGGTGTGGTTCAATTCTCAAAGACTCCTTTCATGACTAAGTAGAAAAATGACTAATATCTCTCTCTTGAGGTCGACTAGTCATCATCTGCAACAAAAATACAAATCAAATTCAAACCATTTTGTGCGCTCGAGCACCTTTTCATTTAGAAAACCCTTTTCAGGTAAGGACACGATTAATTTACTTCTGTGCCAACGCATAAGTCTCCAAAGGTCGAGCTGCGGCAGAAGGCGGAATTAACTTCGTCCACAAAAAAACACAAACAAACAAAAACATATGAGCTGAACTACGGTAGCTCTGATTCCTCAAAACGGATACGTAGGCATTGGGGTAGGGCCCAAGAGAGAACAATTTTATTTTCCCTACATTCTTTTCCCCTTTCTTTTGCATGCATTCCTCCAGTAGTATAGTAAACAGTAAGTATAGATTAAACACACACATAAGATAGATAACAAGAGTGGATACCGTAGAGTACTACGGGCGTGTGGGGTGCTAATACCTTCCCCTCGCGTAACAGACTCCCTTACCCGATCTCTCGGTCGCAAGACCGTGACTACTCTCTTCTCAGGTTTTCTCGATGTTTACCTTTCCCTACATGTGGGATAAAAGACGTTCGATGGAGACTTCATTGTTTGATGATTTTCAGCCGGTTGTTTCACCTTCGAAGTGACCAAAGTCTTTCCAAGTGGTGCCATTGAGATCAAAGAAAAGTCAACAAACCCATTCATAGTAAATGGACAATGTTTAAAACATTATCACAACATTGAAAACAAAGAATACGCTGCGAGCTTAACGCTTATAGAGCTATCGCCCGAAATAGGAGACTAATTCACGTCTGAAATGATGTCAAGCTAACGACATTAAACAAGCGCTGTGTGGGAGGCAACCCACAAGTTTTTCATTTAATTTCTTTCAAAATCCATTTATTTTTTATTTTGTATTTTTTTTATTATTTCGATTCCTAGATTATTATCATTGCATATTTTGTTTGTTTTCTTCTTCTTTATTTACTAATTTTAGTACCGACTCACAGGCACTAACTAGCTAGACTAACTTATGGATACTGTCACCTTCGCCACGAGGGCCCAACAAAGGAGTTATGAGATACTAGCTCAGCGCCAGATGAATTTGACGACTTATGTGCATGATTCCATGTTAACAGTTCTAAGTATCAGGGAGAGTGTTTATTTTTTGTTCAACCAGATAGGTTGGGAAGGATTCCTTGCCCATAAGTACCCCACCTATCGAAACCTTACCCTAGAGTTCCTGAGCTCGCTCCATTATAAACCTACCTAAGGATTAGGGTGTAGTAGAGGACAAATGTCCTTCAGACTATTCGACTTTACCCACCATTTCATCGTTCATCGTCTTGTTGAGCTGCTAGGATTTCCTAGTTCCATAGATGCTTACATGGAGACCCAGGAAGACGACTACCTTGATTTCGAGCTAAACCATTTTTGGAGGGATATAGCTGGCCAATACCCTGAGGACCCTGACCACCTGGATATGACTGATATCCATAACCCAGTATTTAGGTATTTCCACCATATCTTAGCTTTTACAATGTTCGGAAAACCTATAAACAGACACTGAGTTTCTAGGGATGAGTTATTTATTATATACTATTATTTCCAGTCTAGACCCGTAGTTGGTGCATCATTTATGATCACCAATAAGTTTTCTATAGCCCAGTGTACCCATGGACCTATCTGTGTCAGCGGGCTAGTCACTATGATAGCCGAGGCATTATCCTTGAGATCATCATTATCACGCCTTACGCCATATGGAAGATACTATACCATGGACATACCATTCTGTTTTAACATTACTCTCATAGGTAACGTCGACCCACCTCACTTTCAGCTTCTAGTACAAAATGATCTTGTCTACTACTTCCTCTTGCTTAGCCCAGAGAACACGAGTGTCCATATTAAGAAAAACTGGCTGTATAACCTCGAGAAGACAGATGAGCATGACCCTGAGAGAGAGGAGAGCGACCCTTCCACACCTCCTGGTTACCATGAGTATACTCCACTAGACGACCCTACACCTCCCCCTGTTACCGAAGCTGCCGACGTTCCTATGGTAGATCATGCACATACTATCGAGACACTGTATTCTAATGTTACTGCACTTCGAGGAGAGCTCACCACTGTTAGAGACAACATCATCACACTTCTCTGTGACTTCTTTTATTTCATGGATGTCGTCACTGAGAAGTTCGACCATATCTATCAGCATTTGCACTCTACTGCAAACCTCCAGGAGACCCACGTGATCGCTAGTTTTGTTCCCGTGCCTCCCCAGTGAGGATACTGTTTGTTCTCAGTATAGGGGGGGGGGTTACATTATTATTTTTAATGCTCATATTTTTCGGTTATTTTGTTACAATCGGTTCTAAATTTTTCGAATATTTATTTATTTTATTCAATAATATTTATTTATTTCATTTCGTATTTTCATTTCGTATTTCATATTCCTATTTTTCGTTTTTTGTTAATTTCTATCTTCAGTTAAATTTTTTCTTTTTCTATTCGATTATTATTCCTCCGATTCTACTCGAAGCATCATATTGATACACTTACACTAATTCCACAAAATATTGATTACAATACTAACACTCGATTGTATGCACTAAATATTATCGAATAGACGTATTATCTATATTTTTCTTTGTGTCAATAATGACTCCTATCATATACCCTACAAATTACATGCCACTAACTATTCATATAGATATATATCTCATCTAACATCACTTAAACTATATGAATAAATAAATAAAAACTTATAATTAAACAATTTTTGATTTAACATTGCACACGGTTAAACAAGTGGTCAGATAATCCTGCACGCACCATTTGACCCTGGCGAACGTTAGGAAGCATGTGACGAGTGTCATAAGCTTGTCTCTTTAACCCTGACGAACGTCAGGAAACGCGTGAAGACCGTCAGTGCCTGTCTCCCATGATTCCTTCCCGTGACCGTTGAACCATTGAACGAAAACCTGTGTTAAAAACCCCCCATTACTCCATTCATCCATAACTTCTATAACCTCCCATATTCATAATTATCTCATAAACCTCATTCATTTCCCACTCATAAAATCTATCTATTTAAAACCTTTTTCCATTCCTTACTTTACACCACTACCACCCACATTCCTTCCATTTCTTCATCACCATTACATTTTCTTCTTTGTCAAAATCAAAATCATGGCCGGCCGAAGGAATCCACCAAACTAAGAAGAACCCGATATGCGCCATCTCGTGTTCCGGCAAGGAGAAATAGGTGAAATTCAAAAGGAAAGGTACATAAAATTCTATCGTCGAGGTTTGACATCCACTAGGTTTGACGACAACAACTGCTTGCAAGAATTGGGGTTACGAAACAATATGCAAGGCTTGCTCGACAAAGCCGGCCTGAGCTTATAAGCACGTTGAACACACCAACCTACAAGGCTATAATGTTGGAATTATTGAGTTCCTACGCCTACCACACTCGCGACGATGCTGATGCACACCTAACTGGAGCCGCTCAATTTCGGATGTTCAACCAAGAATACACGCTTAGCCATGAAAATTTAAGCGAAATGTTTCATTTTCCCCGTGGAAATGATGTGCAATATCGTATTCCCCCGAAGATAGATTGGAATGGAAGTGCATATGCACTATGGAAAAGAATAACCGGTGAACCCAATGTCATTCCTAAAGCACGCTACGCCTCTCACATTCACAACCCAAATATTCACTTCTTACACCGCATTATGGCTAACACGGTGTTTGGAAGGGAAAACAACAACAAAGTCAACACTAAAGACCTTCGTCTTAATCCCGTTACATTAATGATGGCCCATATTCAAAACCTTGTTACGAGAGATGGGACTACGCCTTTTTGTATCGGAGGCATTGTCACCACAATCACAGTTCACCTGAACTGGGGGGAAAGGATTCAACTCCTACCTCTGCTGCCAGCAGTTTATATGGACATTGATAACTGTAGATCTGGACGCCTAATCAAAGTATGAGAAGCTGGAGGTTACTATCGAATGGTGAAGAATGCAAAAGTTCATAGCGTCATCTTCCCGAATCACAATCGTACAAATTTGGGCAATCCTGATAATTGGCTTTACAACCTGAACGCACCAGAACCCGGAGTAAATGAGCAAGGGAATCAAGGTGAGGCCAACAATGCTGTTGTTGATGAAATTGAAGAAGAATTAGAGCAGCAAGAGCCCCAACCACAGCACACCAATAATCCTGCCACCATTGATGCAATTTATGCCGCAATAATGCAGCAGAACCAGCTGTCCACTCAACACTACCAAAGCCTCGAGACACGCCAAATCGAGATGTTAAACCTCATGCAACAAATGCATAGAGACCAAAGTGACTATGCTCACAGGCACGCTCAAAGTATGCTGGAATTCACAGCAGGAATGACAGAAGATATGCGAGCTCTAACACTTTGATTCGAAGACTTGCATAACGTTATTTCTCGTGGTAATGGAGTCGAATCTTCCAGAAGTGGTGAGCAAGCACATAGAAGAGCAAGGACACATGGCAGATTTCGAAGACAAGAGGAGGAAGAATAATTATCTAGTTTCCACTTCCCTTTGCCATCTTCTGTCAATACATTGAGGACAATGTATGATTCAAGTATGGGGGAGGAAGTATTTCCCTTTCCTTTCCCTTTCCTAGTAATTTTTATTTTCTTTGTAATTTCCCTTCTGTCATTTCTAATTCAATAAAAAAATTTTGTTATCAAGTTATCTAATGAAGCATTTTGTGCTGTTTTTCTGATTCCCCTATCTTTTTGTGCCCTATCAAAAATTTTTTTATGCATAACATGACTCACTTGACAAGTACATAGGCTGCAAGATCTTTAATAGTTAGGAATTGTGGCAAGATTAAGAGAAATTACTATCGTCTAGACATTCTACAACCCCAGAGTATGATAGACTAGTTCAAGTACCTGTTATTCCAAAACCCTGAGTTTTAGTTTTTGTAGTAACCCTGAGTAGTTTATATTAGCAATCAGCACCGTCTTAAACACAAACTACGCAGGAAATCGATGAACATAAGTGGATGATCTAATTATTATTTCAGAAGAATGTTACAAGCTTTAAAAAGATAGGTAACACGCCAATTAAATTGGGCGATCCTTACCCGATCGTTTAATCCAAAGGATGTAAGCCTTACAAAATAACATTAAAAATCCTTTGGTAGATGGTTCAGGAGCGTCTGGTACTGAACTTGGTAGGGAAGATTACGGTCTGATCCCCCGCATCTTTCCATGGATAGAAAAAAAGGTTGCCACATTACTGTGCCAGAAACCTCTAAGTTCTAAAAAGAGATCATAACCACTAACCGGCTGTTCTGCTATGTGCGTGCAAAGATAAAAGGCTTAATGTGATTGCGCTGGAATGAAAGGGACAAAATGAGACAAATACTCGAGGTAGGATATGATAGCACCTGTATAGTTTACGTAAAATGGGATTATCTAGTGTCATTACCGTAGTAATGGAGCATGAATCAAGCTATCAATTTTCTGAGAAAAACACAATGCAACCATATATGAGTTGATTCGAGTCATGTATATACAACTGACCATGTTTAGAAAAACATCGTACTGAGCATTTGTTTGAGGACAAGCAAAGTTCAAGTATAGGGGAGTTTGATAACACACAAATATATTATATTTTTGGCTTGATATACATAAATTATTTCTCTTATTTTATTTTAAATTATATTATTTTATAGGTATTACGCAGGTTTTCATCTAATTTTGCAGATAACTATTAAGTTAAACACTTTGGAAGAAATGAAGAAAAAAAGGGTGCAAAGATAGAAAAAAAGGCCAAAGAAGAATAAAAGAAACCAGCTTAAGCCCATCACAAGGCGAGCGAGCACGTGGCCCACTATAGCAAAGACCTTGACGATCGTCAAGGTACGCTGCCGTTCGTTACGGGCGTAATGGACCAAGTGACCATCATCACTTGGACTTGACGAACGTCACAAGCCCACTTTCTTCCTCTTTGACCACGTACTGCAAAATCCAACGGAAGAAAACTATTTTAAACGCAAATCTAACGTCCATCCTACTTCTCCGATCCATTCAATCAATGCATGGAAACGTAACTGTCTCAGTAGTCCTATTATTTCTCAAAAGAACACAAAGTGTTCCTACATTACCGAGAACCAACATATCACACAGAGGGCTACAAATAGGACCCTGGACACAACGAACGAGGGTCAGACTTTTGATATATTTTTGAGAATTAATTTTTTTCTAAAGCAATTTTCTTTAAGCATTATTCTTTTTCCTGTAAATTTTATACTTCCTCTAGCATTTATTTTTCTGTACGATTGTCTTTGTTACCGACCAAAGCAAAGCCTACAGTTTGTGCAGGAGTGCTTCTAGTCAAGAATTAGAAGTGATTATACCCGTATCCAGAATTATTACCAGGTTTATCTTTATGAATTGTTATTACTTTTAATTAATATAATCATGTTTATTTTGTTTTCTCTCTGGAATTGTTTTGTGATTTGGTTTGATATTATGTTAGGCTGGAATTCGTATACCGGTATGTAAGGTCTTATAACCAAGGGATCAAGTGACTCAGTTGGGATGATTTTTACTACAAAACCTTTTTCTGGTCTAAGTTACTATTTTTAATCGTTAAATTGTTTTGTTACGAAAGTAAAGAACGGATAGAGGTTAGGGTTAACAAAGCGAAAGTTTGAGATCTTTTAACTGGACAATAGTAATTAGGCATTGGTTTAAAGTATAGAGGAAGCACTTTAAAGTTAATTAAGATTTTATTTCGTTTTCAAAAGGTGTTTTTAACTCCTGCGGGATGGATGAAGCATACGTTAGGACTTAACTGCATAGCCTAGATCAATAAAACGACAGTGTGAGACGAGGGCTTTTAAACTAAATAGGTTTTGCTGAAAGTTATTTTGAAAATATAAAGACACCCAACTAGTTTCTAGCTCCCGAGGTTTGACTATTACATATTGGTAGTTCCCCTTACTGATAATTAAAATTAAACTTAATTTAGTATTTAGTTTCCCTACAACCCAATCAAACATTCATTAGCTTTAGATTTGCAAAGTAACAATAGAAGACGGTAGTTCGATTCATCAGTCTCTGTGGTTCGATATCTTTTAAAACTACACGATAAGACTGTGCACTTGCAGTCCGAATCATTAGATACCTCAGTGTAAACCGATCAAAGATGCAGAATCAAATCTTGTTCTTACAGTCTCCCTCTTCTTGATGATGACAAAACCATGTACTTTGATGAACAATTTTTACAGGTTTAATCATATAAATCATATTTAAAAGTTAGTTAAATAGCTCCCTCTGAATTCTATAGTCTCAAAACTTATCTCAGTTTGTTCAGAGACCCCCTTGAGTTCAAGACTTATGAAATAATTTTGAAGTATAAAACACCTTAATCAGCATGAAAGGAATACTTTCCTGATTAGAACACTATCAAAGTCAGACTAGAATGCCTAGTTAAGACCACTAGTAGAGTCTGAGTAGAGATGTTTGGTTCTTCATTAGTCTGAATAGAATTTCCTGGTAGATCATCTCACATCCTGGCTTTCTATTAGATTAAATAGATCCTAGTTTTGATGAAGTATTAGAACATGTGCATCAGAAACTGAATTACCAGAGTATGGTTTAACATAGTCTAATTAAATTTTCTATAAGCAAAAGTCTAGTTAACATGAATTGAATACCATGACTTATGATATGAAAACACACAATATCACTTCATAGTTTCTGAGCTTTGCTTGTTTATAAAAAATTCAATGAACTTTCTCATAGTTTTTGATAAGTCAAACAATGTTAGAGGCAAAAACATAAAAACATGTTTGGGATCATCTAGGTTTTTTATAAAACAGAGTTAAAACTGAAATTCTAGTGCACAAGTACCAGATGTCAAACCAAATGTCAAGACACTGATATCTGATCAGGGACAACAACAAGAACAATTATGTAAGAAAGGTAATCTGCTAAAAGTAAATAACACAGATAATTGTTAAACCATTTCGATGCAACATCAACTAAATCTGGGGATAACCAAGCCAGGGAGGAAATCCACTAAAATAGTATTAGTTTAAAGCCTAAGTAAACAACCACTAGATTACAATCTTCTCACCTAATCACTACCTGTGTTATTTCTATCTAAGACACTTCTAGATATGAGACTCCTCTCACTTCCCTTCAATCACACAACCAGTGACAAACAACAATGATAATAGAAATAAGAACACATTCTTCAAAGACACGTAATCAACTCTGCTTAAAAGCTTATGACAGATTAACAAAGACAACTTGTCATACAAGCCACTCTTGCTTAAAAGCTTATGAGTGATTGGAAATTACAACTCAAACTCAGTCCAACTCTAATATCAAGGTGATAATAGAGTGACTCATAATAAACAATAAACAAACTAAAAACTCTAATACTCCTTTGATTAGACAACTTCTCCAATCACATTAGGTTTAGAATTTCCTTTTAGATTGTCTTCATATTAGCATGGGATTGCACTCTTTATCTAAATAAAACACATCTCCCAAAATAGCATCTGAAATCATCTGCATAATCTTTTGCATGAAAATAGGAACAAAATAGAAAGTTTCCTAAAAACTCTCCAAGATTCTTTTTATGAAACAAATGCACTTCTGGAACAAAACTGATGTTCCTAGAATAATCCTCATTAGAATGCGTCAGAGTATGAATCAAAACCATATAAAATCTCACACTTTAAAAAAAATCAACAAAATATATAACATCCTACCACCCGGTATAACATGTCATGACATCATGTTACGAAATTGTTATGACCATCAATGATGTCTGGCCAACATGTGAAGACATCTTTCTTGACATCTCATTTTGATACTTTGTTTAACAAAATTGGCGCAAATTCAAAAAACATAGAACTTACAAAAAATTGTTTAAGGTTTTGGAGGAGGTGAAGGAAGTCTTGAAATAATCTCTTGCAGCATGTTGGTGATCACAAAGTTGGTCAAACCTTGTTTCTTGAATCTTTCATCATGTTAATCCAGACGCTCTCCAACAAATGCATTCTCTCTTCTAAGCTCATCCAAAGATCCCTTAATCACAGGAGGAACAATATCAGATCCAGAAGAAAAGGTATTCAACTCTCCATAGGAAGTACCAACCTCTAGAGTTTTCCTAGAAGCTTGAGTTTCTTGGGTAGAAACTACCAAAGGAAGTTTAACTTTTGGTGTTGGAAGCAGAAGCACTGGAGAAGGAGGTCTACTAGCAACAATATTTGCACAAACCTTTATCATGGCATCCTTGAAGCAGAAGAACTATAGCTCTTTAGTGCTGGAAACCATCCATTTTATGAAGTTATACTAGAGGGCATTACTTTCACAAGATCATCATAAACATTGAAACTATCCACCAAACAACAAAGTCTATCCAGAGCATTAAATTGAAATTAGTTTAATAATTCATCCTTGGGTGGAATAGGGTTTGGAAATTCTATTCGGTAAAACAGGGAACTTAACAGAGTTGGATTTATAAGTGATATGAGGGATGGATGAAGGAAAAGGTCTAACGAATTCTATATCTGTATCAGAGTCCTATGATGTAGTCACAGGTGCATCTGTGTCATGCACAAAGCTTGTGGTTTCTGGTTGTTTTGGTGAGGATGAGTTAACATATAGGGGATTGAGATCTAACTCAAGTAATGTGATTAATGAAGAAGTGTCTTTATAAAGGTTTGGATTTAAGGGGGATGGTTGAGGATCAGAAGTAGTGACTTCAGTTGGATTTGGATTTTTTTGGTTGTGAGCGTTCTTTGTTCCAAGTTTGAAAACAGGAAGTGCTAGTGGTGATGATGGTGGAGTAGAGGTTTGAGTGGAAGAAGTGGTAGATGAGTTAGTAAAAGAAGATTTGAGTAATGAATTGTCTAGAATATACTTACCCGAATGAGCAGAAATTTCAGCTTCAACTTCCTTGACTGGTTATAAAGTCCTTGAAGTGGACGACTCTTTGGAAACCTTGGGATTTCTAGAGATGACAGTAGAATATTCTGGAATTAATTCCAAAGATATCTTCACATACTTAGAAGATTTGATCTTCTTAGAGTTTTGAGTGGTAGAGGTGGAGTAGAGGTTTGAGTTGAAGAGGTGGTAAATGAATTAGAAAAAGCATATTTGAGTAATGAATTGTTTGAAATGGACTTACCCGAATGAGCATAAACTTTAGCTTCAACTTCCATGATTGGTTATAGAGTCGTTGAAGTGGAGGACGTTTTGGAAACCTTGGGATTTCTAGAGATCATACTAGCAGATTCTGGAATGACTTCTAGAGAAATCTTCACATACTTAAAATATTTGATCTCCTTAGAGAAAGACCATCACCAGTCTTCTTCTGAGAGAGCTTTCTCTTTCTCTTTGCTTGAGACGCAGAAGGAGCTATAGAAGAATTCTCTAGTCTAGAAGCATTGATAGGAGAAGGAATATTTTCTGGAAACCTTGCAAGGTTGTACGCGGGTTAATTTTCCACTTCCACTATTTTGGAAGAAAGAGAGGTTATATCTAAGGCTTCTAGAAGAACATTGATTTCATAAATCAAAGCCATGTTCTTCAGATTTCTTCCATCTATAGGATTTCCAAAATCAACTTACAAGTTACCCATTTTCTTCATTCTTGCCCATTTTCCAAGTTACCTTAATTTTCATTATTATCATTGATAAACATCAACCATATTCCATATTTTCTTGGATCTTTGCCTTGAAACATTAACTTTGACCAAGAAACCCTAAAGTCAACCTTTGACTTTTTAGGCATTTTCTTGACTTTCATCACTTGAATCAATCTTTAAATCTACTTGATATCCATAAATGAATGCATTGAGAATGTTTTAACGATAGGCATGATACTTGAAATAATGATCCTCAAATGATGAACAAGATACCCTAAGCAAATGAACCTCCATTAATGAATGTTAACAAGCTCACAAACCTTAGCACAACATGTAAAGTCTTTTAATATGACAACCTTGAGGTATATTTTTAGGAAGAAGCTTGATGACGTTGAACTCTTAATGCTTGGAAATATTGATGAATATTCTTTGATAGCTTGTGACTCTTGAATGAAGATAAGATCCTTAAAATAATAAGAAAACCCAAATTATCAAGATCTTTGATCCTAATGCCAAGTTATTGATTAAAGATGATTGATTTATTATATGACTTAATGGAAAGATATGAAAATGAAGAAAGACAAAACATAAGCCAGATAAAAAGTACAAGGGTAAGACATATTTGGGGTATAACAACCGCCCCTATTTAATCGTGTTGAACCTGGAGGTGAGATTGGAGCCAACCTTTCGAACATTCAAGGTAAAAGAATTTTAAATACAAAGACCATAAATTTGTCTTGAAAATAAATTGTAGTGGTTTTGGTATCTGTTGGGGAAAGAAAATTTTCTGGTGAAAGGATTTGATGAACAAGTGTGGTTGAATGGTGATAGCATGTAATGTAGTGACAGTACCAATACAAGGTTTCCAAGAAAGATGGTAATTACTGAAAAAGTAATATTGATGATAGTGCGGTGACATATCATATTGGATCCACAAAATGTAAGATTGGTAAAGGTAAGATCGATGACAGCGGGGTAATTTATCATGTAGGATCTGTGACCAAAAACAGAAAGGGAAAAGGGTAAGATCGATGACAGCGTAGTGACATATCATGTAGAATCTACAACAAAGGGAAAGACAAAAGAAATGATTGATGACAATGCTGTGACATATCATGTGGGATCTATAACCAAGGGAAAGACAACAACTTGTAAAATCAACGAAAACGAGGTAATCTATCGTGTAGGATTTCAGACCCAAAAGGTAAAGAAGAAAGAGGGAAAATTGACGATAGCAGGGTAATCTATCGTGTAGGATTTCTTACCCAAAAAGGGTAAGTAATGGGAAAAATTAACGACAGCGGGGTAATCTATCAAAGGATTCTTGACCTTGAAAGTAAAGGTAAAGGATAAAATTGATGATAGCGAGGTAATATATCGAATGATTATCGACCCAAAAAGGAAAGGTAAAGGGTAAAATCAATGATAGTGGTGTAATCTATCGAAGGATTCTGGACTTAAAAAGGAAAGGTAAAGGGTAAAATCGATGATAATAGGGTAATCTATCGTATATCATTTACGACCTAAAAAAGCTGAAAGAGGGTAAGATTGGCATATGATATACGACCCAGGAGAAAGTATTGAAGGAGACAGAGGAGATAGATGACAACAGGGTAATCTATCATGTGGGACCTACTGGAGAAGGTTGACTACAGCGTAGTGACTAGACAAGTATGGCAAAGTGTATTGACTTTTTTGAGGATTAAAGAAAGGGTTAACATAGACAAGTGTTTGAAAATTCGACACATATGAGTACTTGGAAGTGTAAGATATTGGCATAATGGATTTTGAAGGTTTTGTAAAATAGTGATGAGTATCGTGAGGATAACATTATTTGTGGGGATGTATTACCATCTCGATTGAAAATTGATTTGGTCTTTTGTGCAAGGGTACCAAATATGGCTTATGCTTCGTATGCATGTTTGAATTATATGGCGTAATAATCCATTTTAATGGATATGCTACGCATTTGAGATGCAATGTGACGCGGAAATGATTACTATATGCAAAGTGCCAATGATGAGGCTCTGGTGGGAATTTATGTAGGGAATGGAGTAGGCTTATCGAAGCCTGTTTCTCGTTGTCTTAGATATACCACCTTGGATTGGTGCTTGAAATCTAATAATACCAAGTATTATTGGTGACTTCATCGGTGATTGCTTTGTAGTCTTGCTGGGAGTACGTGACTTGATCTGGCTTTCCCTACATCTTGGGCTGCTTGGGGATGGTGAAATGGACACGAACTTATTCAAATGCCCCAAGTTTGCTTCAATGTTGGAAAAGATGACTTGATCTAACCATCTTTACACCAAGTATTATTGGTGACTTCATTGGGGATTGCTTTGTAGTCTTGCTGGGAGTACGTGACTTGATCTGACTTTCCCTACATCCTGGACTGCTTGGGGATGGTGAAATGGACATGGACTTATTCAAATGCCCCGAGTTTGCTTCAATGTTGGAAAAACTGACTTTATCTAACAACCTTTACACCCTGAACTACTTGGGGTCTAGGAAATAGACATGGATCTCTTCAAATGCCCCGAGTTTGCTTAATTGTTGGGGAGTTACATGCTCAAATATTTGCAGGGGATGATGGCGACCCTTGCAATAACGCTAGGTCAAGGCGACCTTCATGACTTGCTACCTGCATAGAAAAATAACACTTGGATGTTGTAACACTCCTTTGTGATGCTTTCATGTCAATGTAAAGTCATGTTTTGTTTTAGCTTGTAATTATTATTTCCCCGCATTTTCAATATAATATTTAACAAAGAAATAAAACACATTTTGCATACGAAAAATGAAAAGAGTAACAAAGCTTTTTGGGCAAAGACAATTTTTCTAAGTGTCAAAATGATGTGACACATTTATTTGTAGGCCATGTATCTTATTATCCAAGCTTATTCTCAAGAAATTTCCAACATCAAAGTGGTTTCTTGCCATGCCATCTTCAAATTGAAATTTAAATGGGATCATTTGATGCATTAGTCATGAAGTTATGATGTTGGGAAGTTGTCTTGTTTAAATTGATTAGGTCCAAATCCATGTTCAGACCAAGGTTCATATCTGGTTTCAGACTTGGTTTCCAACCTATTCCAAACATGACGAAAACCACGTCAAACCATTTCCTCTCAACTTGATTCAGTTCTATACATTACAAGCTTGCCACATCACCAACTAATTTCCAAATTCACACGAATTCACTTGAAAAATCAACAAACTTGTGTTCTACTTTTGAATGCTACACAATTGCTAAAACTTGGAAAATCAAAAATTCAAATAACTTGTTCCAGAACTCACGCCATCTAATTTGATTTTGAAAGATCTAAGGTTTTGGTATTTGGAGTAGATTTAGGAGGCTTGAGTGGAAATCAGAAGAGGAGGGGTAGATATTCGTGATTCAAATGTTGAGACGAAGATAGTGTTGTATTTGGTTGTGGTTTCTAGCAAGAAGGTCGCCGCCAGAGGCGTGGTGGCGCGACGGTGCTATCTCAAATCCACAGAGTGAGAGAAAGCGAATTGGAAGAGAGGGAAGATGTATCTGAATTTCAAAAGGATACGAGGAGATGCAACTTAACCCTCACCAAACGCACCATTTTAAGCTCATAGCCTTTTTTCTTTTAATTATTATTTTTTAAATAAATCTAAAAACACAATAAATCTGATAAGATGAGATGTGAATTTTTGTTGGGCTGGTACTGTACACTTCCCCGAAGCTTGTTACCATACTCTTTTTGCATGCCCATAACTTTGTGAATAAAAGCATTTCCTGGACTTACTTTACTTAGGCCTTAGCCCTTACCTTCTGGACATACTCCCTGAATCAATTTCATACCTCTCTTTTTTGTTTATTTTATTATTTCTTTTAATTCTTTCTTTTATTTTTCTTTTCCTTAATTTTGTTTTTCTTTATAAAAAACAACAATAAAAACAATCGAATTTTAATTGATTTTTTTTTAAATTTCTTTTAGATTTTAATTACATTTTTTTTATTAATTTCTTCATCCTTTAATCATTTTTTGTCAAGTTTAATCCCATTTTTCATGCTTTTGATGTGCAAATTTTTGATGCGATATTGACGATTTGTTTGTGTAATATGGTTGATTCTTCATATGACCCCTTCGGTTTGTTTAAATTAAATTTTAATCTTTGAATAATTGAATTAAGATTAAACATTAGACTTTAATCCAAACATGATAACTTTATATTAGTTTTCCCTTAAACTCAACCTTAGGTCCATATGTACGACAACAATTAGGACTGAGATCCCTTTGTTTTTCTTTCCTTTTGCATCTTATCCTTTTTTCTTTTAAATCTAAAATTCTTTTCTTTAATCAAACTCAAAACACCTAATAAATGAGATGTGAATCGTATGCCATTAAGTCTTATATAAAAGAGTTAGATGATGTATTTCTAACCTTCTTCTTCTTCTTCTTCTTCCATTCATGGACTTTAATGTGATTCAATTCATAAACCATTTCAAAACTAAAGGTGGATAAGTAGCTTTGTTCCCATGTATTGGGAATTATTTACTATCTAAACCCCAACAAAAACACTCCAACAAATTCAAACATTTTCCTCTTGGCATTTCTCTTTAAAACCTTTTCAAAAGGGCATGTTAATTTCGTTCTACCTGAAACACGTAACGCGTGAGCCTCCACATAGTAAGAAGTAACACTTAATTCTAGAATGTGAACGTTAACATCGCCCACTAAAAAACACCCCAGAAACCATCATTTTTTAGAAGAACTATGGAGTTCTGATTTCTTTATTGCACTATGAGGATACGTAGGCACTGGGTTTCAAAACTTGGGCGAACTCAATAATAATTTTTTTTCTTCTTTTCCCAATAAATTATTCATGCATTGTTAGCAAATTATAGCTTTAGATAACAACACCCTTAGAAATAAACAACCGAATTATATCTCGTTGAGTACATCGGATGTAAGGGGTGCTAATACCTTCCCCTTGCATAATCGAGTTTTGTACCCTTCCCTTTGTCCCGTTGACCATGTTATCCTTACTTCTGGGTTTTTTCGATGTTTTCCCTTCCCTTTGGGATAAATAAAGTGTGATGCCTACTCTGGGTTTTTACGGTGCGACAAATGACAACTCTATTGGAGATTCTTCAAGCAAGTCTATCCTGGCTTTGTTTGTTTGTTTTCTCTGGGTGTCTACCTTTATGCTTTACCCGCTTTATTTATCCTATTTATTTCCTTCATTGCATTTTTACTATTCACATATTTTGGATATTTGTTGTGTTTTTCTTCTCATGGGGATGGGTGTTACTATTGAGATATAACCCCACTGCCCACGCTTGAGTTACACACATGATTTGAGTAGATAATCATGTTGACTATGAGGTGTATACCTTACTATTGCATCATGAGAGCCACACCCATACTAGGTCCACTTGGGGGTACTGTTGTCATGCATGTATATGTTATGACACTGTACCTTTCACTTGGATTAACGATTCTCGGAATCTTTAGGAACCTCTTCCAAGACAAGAATCTATATGTGAGAGGTTATGGGTTTTTGCAGGTAACCATGACATTTATCCTACTTGGTATTCTTGTATTTAGAAGAGGTCCGAACATTTGATCATGTTATATTCAGTCTATTCAGAGGATTACACAACACCTATTCAAAGGACTATATAGTGGTTATCCAAAATATGTGGAACCTTGATCTCGTGTCGTTGCATACCATGGTATCATATCATTATGTATATGCATCCCATTTCCAGGGAATTCCAAACATAAGTCTCTTTTGTTGAGCTTTCCAAAAGATTAAAACTGCTAAAAGAATACTTATGGATAGACAACTCTTTGGATTTCCCTGGAAATAAAAGATGAAACATGAATTCATAATATCATGAATTCATTTCTCATATTAGAAACTTATTGGGGTCCCTTTTCCTTCATACATCACAATCAACAAAGACAACTTCCCTACATCCCTACCGTACTAGAAGTAACCAGCGAAGATTCATGGATCTCTTTGAACGTAACCAGAACTCTCTCCTTCAGAACATGGACACCATGGGTGTTATGATGAATCATCTTACGGAGACCCTTCATGATGTTATTAAGGGTCAAAAAGAGCTTTGTCAGAGTGTTACAAACTTGTCACTACTGCTACATCCACTTCTACAAATGGAGGACCTAAGACTGTAAATATCGAGACTCCTACTGAAATTCCTCAGAATATGGTAATTGTTGACCATCAAAATGTCATTGATCATGGTGACTCCCAGGGTCACCTTAGTACAGATGTTATCGAAACTGCAAATATGTATCATGTTCTTGAAGAGCGTCTCAAAGTTATGGAAGTTTCTAAAACCCCTGGATCCAATGTTGTTGTAACGTGCCTTGTGCATGGGATTGTTATTCCTCCCAAGTTCAAGATTCCTAATTTCAACAAATACAAAGGTACTTCCTGCCCAGAAACTCATCTCTATTCCTATTGCCTCAAAATTTGTAGCTTATGTTTCTTATTCTAAAAATGAACCGTTGCACATGCATTTCTTTCAAGACAACCTGACCAGGGCACCACTAGAATGGTATACGGAGTTAGAGAGGGCTCATGTCAGTACTTGGGGAGATTTAGCTGATGCTTTCTTGATGAATTACAACTACAACACTGACATGGATCCTAGTCGTGCCCAGCTTCAGAGTATGGCTCAGAAATCTAAATAATCCTTCGAAGAGTACACTCACAGGTAGCATGGACTAGATGCAAGGGTTCAACCTACTCTCTTGGACCGTGAATTGGTTGATTTGTTCATGAGCACCCTGCAAGGTACTTATCTTTAGCATATGATTAGAAGTACTTCTGCTTCTTTCTCTGATATGGTTATTATTGGGGAACATGTTAAAGCTTGTATCGAGGCTGGTACAATCCAAGATGGAGCTAGCACTACCAACAAAAACACTGGAAATAGTAAGAAACCCTATTCCGGATTTGTTAAGAAGAAGGAAGGTGAAACTAGTGTTGCTATTGTTAACAAAGGAAAAGCTCCTGCCTATTCACAAATCCAGTTTCCTTATTACCAAACAACTATTGTTGTTCCTAACCAGTATGTTCCTTAGGCATATGTTGTTGCAGCTCCATAACCCTAGGTGGCTCAACAACAAACTTACATACCTCAACCACAAATTTTTTTGCGACAACAGTATGCACCTACTCGTAACTATCAATAATAGAATCAGAGATCCCAAGGTCAGAGAGGTCAACAGAGGCAGAGAAGGCCTGAGAGGAAGATTGACCCTAGTCATATACCTTATGCTCAGCTTCTTCCTCAATTATTTGCTAGTCATTTGGTTCAGTTATGTGAACTTGGTCCACTACCAGATACTCTTCCAAGGGGGTATGATGTCAATGCATGCTATGAACTTCATTCTTGGGCCCCATGCCACACTATTGAAAACTGTAGAGTGTTAAATCTAAAAGTTCAAGACCTCATCGATGCTAAGACCATAGCTTTTACTCCCACTGGTCCCAACATTCAAAATAACCATATTCCTCCTCATACAAGGGCAACAGCCAATACCATTGAAGTGTTTAGAGAACCCAAGTTATGGTAACCCGGGTTGATGAGATCAAGATGCCACCAAGGACTATTAGAGAAAATTTGTTAAAGAAAGGAGTGTTGCAAGAACTCCATGGATTTTGTGTTCTAGTTTGAAGATTTCCATCCAATAAATGATGGATGATGATGCCTTATAGGTGGAAAAGGTATTTCTAGAGGAAGATATCATTGTCTTTGAAATTCCCTATCATCCCATAAATATCTTAGTATTTTAGGGTACTCCATTAATGATTCAAGCTCCAAGTACTACATTGATGATTCAAGCCCCAACTACTCATGTGATGGCTCCAACCCCTACTCCTCCCCCATATGATAATTTAAAAAGCAGTACCTTGGAATTATAACGCAATATATATTCTTGGGAAGAAGCATGATTGTCCTCCAATGAGTAACAAAGATATTACCAACATCTTAGGAACCATTAGCATGACCCATAGTGGTAGAGTTTTCTCTCCTCCACCACCACCTTCCAAAGAGACTGATAATGATGCTTTAGCTAAGGCTAGGGGAAATAAATTGGTTCTCAACCAGGCTGAACCTTCTAGGGATCGATAAGTTGAGCATCTTTTAAGGATCCTCAAGAAAAGTGACTATAAAGTGTTGAACCAGCTTAACCATACATCGTACAAGATATCCATCTCATCTTTTCTTCTGCGATTAGAGGCTCACTGCAACGCTTTAATAAAGATTTTGAGTTTCGATCATGTTATAGTGGACATTATTGTGACTCAGTTTGAAGGGGTCGTGACTAATATTGTTGTTGGAAATTGCCTAGTTTTCTGTGACGATAAGTTCCCAACTGAAGGCAGTGCACACAACAGGGAATTACACATCTCTATAAGGTTTTTGGATATTGTTTTATCCCGAGTCTTGGTGGATACATGGTCTTCTCTCAATGTGATGCCCAAGACTACTTTGTTTACGCTGAATATGGATTAGGTAAAAATAAGGCATTGCATCTTGAGTATTTGAGCGTTTGATGGCTCAAGGAGGTCCGTGGAGGGAGAAGTTGACTTGCATTTCAAGATTGGTCCCTATAAATTTTATCTTTCATTCTATGTTATGGATATTCGTCCATCCTATTCCTGTCTTTTAGGTCGTCCATGGATCCATGTGGCAGGAGCTGTGGCCTTAACTCTTCACCAACACCTGAAGTTCATTGTAAATGACAAGGTCGTGGTCATTTATGGAAAATAAGATGTGGTGATTAATAATCTGACAACTTACCATTATGTGGAAGTAGAAGGTTAGGCGCATGAGACTCGTTTTCGAACTTTAGAGATTGTTTCTATTGAAAAGTTTCCTATTATGGAAAATAAGAAGAAGCCTGGGGAACCTTTATTCTCTCTAAAGGATGCTAAAGCTCTCTTGGAAACTGGAATTCCTCATGATGGTTGGGGAAAAGTAATTGAAGTTCCTGAGAAGAAATACCGTTTTGGTATTTGATATTACCCACCTTCTCCGTTCAAGCTAGTTTGGTTCCCTTAAAAGTAAAACAGGTTCTCTAAATTTCAAAGGTGTTTACCAGTACTGGTATAAGCAAAGAAGGACAAGTTATTGCAGTGGATGATGAAGATGACGGTGAAGACTGTAACACTCCAATTCTACCCGACAATATAAATGTAAATCAGAGTTATAAAAATTCATAAAACTGAATCAGGATGCCACAAATTCAACATAAAAACCCATTTCATTCAACATGGATACATAACACTTTAAAACTTCAGATGAATCATCAGTAAAATAACTTAATCTCTTAATTCAACAACTTGAACAACTACGTAGTGGAATCATAATAACATCTTTGTCCAACAATTACAGCAACTTTAAAATAACGCATACTTAGCAACAATCAAATTGAAGTTCAACAACTAAAATAATCAATAATTAAAAGTAACAAGCGTTTATCCCCCCGAGTGTTACGTATCAGAGCAATGACACCGACTCAAACTACGGAAGGTATACTGCCTTCACTCCGGATTACCTGCACGTTACCAACGTAAGGGTAACATTAAAATAGAAGGGGTGAGATATCTAACATTCTAATAAAATGCATGATAAATAATACATTAAGTTAGATCATACAACATCACCACTTCTCATCTTATAAACAACAATAATCACAATGGAATACCAATAATATAACTTTTTATCGCATTAATACACAACTTCTTTATGAAATCATATAATTCGACTCAATACAATGCAAATGCATATGGTTCCATCAGAGCATAACTCCCATCTCAAAATAATTGCTAATAAATAGAGCATCAACAAGGCAAAAGCTTTCATCTTAATATTCGCCAATACAGGCCATCTTAACGAGCATCAACTCCATCTTGATATGCAATGTATGCGACACAATCATGAACTTAGTAACAACAACCACAATTAATGACATCTCAACACAACATCATCATTTTCCAGAAGCCTACATCTTAATAGCTGCCAATTATTATAGGCATCTTGACATCATTCATCAACATAATTTATCAACATCATTCATCACATAATTCATCAACATGATTTCATCAACATAATTCATCAACATAATTCATCAAAAACATTTATCAACATAATTCATCAATATCATTCACAACAACTCAACCATAACAACAATACAACGACAGATCGACAATCCTTCAACGTTGGCCATAGGCCTACAACATAATAATGCCTATAATTAATTAATCATCTAAGGCTTACCTCTAGTTAACAAACCTCTACATATTATTATTCTGTAATACTACATCGTTATCATCACTAATCTTACTATAATGAACCAAGCAATAATCTATAATCATCGTATCCTCATCATACTTCACAAAATCATCATAGCGATTTACGCGGGAAACTAACTCTAATCCTAATTTGGGTACTTATATTTACTCTCCTTATCCTTCACTTTAATCCTTAAGGATTATTTTCATTGCGTTAGCAATCCAACGCTTCGAACGACACCACAAACGGAGTCCGGAAACTCAAGTTACAGCCTTTGGAAGAATCTGTCAAAAATCAAACTACATGAGTCGACGCATAATGTTTTGAGTCGATGCGTACTGGGTTAAAATCCCGCATGAGTCGACGTGTAATCCCTTTGTATCGACTCATACTGAGTCTGCAACATTGCATGTATCGACTCATGCTCCTTCGTATCAACTCATCCTGAGTCCAAAAACCTGCATGTATCGACGCATGGCTTTTGAGGTAGACGCATATTGTTCTGTCATGAATATTTTCTGCGATTTCACTATTTTTTCACTGCGATCTCTCTACCTTAGGACCTAAAAACATCCTATAATCATAGGTAATCATAAATTATAATAATCCTATATTCCTACATCAATTATACAACATTAGGGCATCATTATTTATCTCTAAATCATTGATCTTCATCAAACAACAATATATATAATTAAATCATAAACAAAACATTTTTTCACCTCTAATCCTACATACTACTTATCATAAACTTGATTATAGAGTCAAAACCCTACCCTTACCTTGGATTGTAGTTCTCTCTACGACTTTTCCGATTGAATTATGTTCTGGCTCTTTTCCTTCTTTTCTGCAACTTTCACGTTCTCTTCCAACCCTTATTTCTTTCTCTTCTTACTGCTTCTTCTTTTTCCTTATTATTCTAAATAACTAATATATTAACCCTATAATTCTCATTTTGCCTTAATGGGCTTAAAACTCCTACACCTCCTTTCTACTACTTCTAGTCCTTAAATTAAGCCCACATTAAATAATATTATTTTTCTAATATTATTCCACAACTTAATAGAATAAATAAATCCAATAACAACAACATATCAACTATCATCGTAACAAAACTTCACAAGTATTCCAAAAATAAATAAATTAAATAATTAATTATATTATGAGCGTTACAACTCTTCCCAGCTTAGAATATTTTTGTCCTCGAAAATTTACCTTAATCAAACAATTCAGGATAGGAGTCCGCATCTTGCTCTCCAACTCCCAAGTCGTGCTTTTTCCGGCAGCTCTTAGCCAAACCACTTTAACCAAAGTAATATCTTTTCCCCTCAGAGTCTTTATTTCACGATCCACGAATCGTACATGCATCATCTCCACAGTAAGTTTATCCCATACTTGCACATCATCCATATGAATCACATGAGATAGATCTGAAATATACTTCCGGAGTTGTGACAAATGAAACACATCATGCAAATTCGAAAGATTAGGCGGTAAAGCCATTCTATAAGCAACATTCCCCACTCTCTCTGAAATCTGATACGGTCCAATAAAATAAGAAGTGAGCTTCTTAGACTTCAATGCTCGCCCAACACCAGTCACAGGTGTAACTCTCAAAAACATATGGTCACCAGCTCGAAATTCTAAATATTTCCTACGCTTGTTAGGATAGATTTTCTGTCTACTATGGGAAGCTTTCATCTTTTCTTGAATCAATTTCACCTTCTCAACAGTCTCACGAACAAGTTCAGGTCCAAGTACCACACTTTCACTAGATTAATGCCAACATACACGAGTTCTACATCTATGACCATACAACGCTTAAAAAGGTGCCATCCCAATACTAGAATTTTACTGTTATTATAAGTGAACTCTATCAAAGAAAGATAAGTATCCCACAAACCTTCTTGCTCAAGAACACATGCCCTTAGCAAGTCTTCCAACAATTGAATAGTCCGTTCAGTCTAACCATTTGTCTGAGAATGATACACCGAACTCAACCTCAACTTAGAACCCAACGCTTCTTGCAAACTCTTCCAAAAACAAGAAGTAAATCTTGGATCTCTATCTGACATAATGCACAAAGGAACACCATGCAGCTTCACAATCACACTAATGTAAATCTCAGCCAACTTCGACACTGAAAAATTGATGTTAATAGGAATATAATGAGCTGACTTCGTATGCCTATCAAGAATCACCAAAATTGAATCATGTCCTCTTAAAGTATTAGGTAACCCCGTCACAAAATCCATCGAAATGCTATCCCATTTCCATTCTGGAACTTCTAACGGTTGCATCAACCCTGCAGGCTTCTGATGTTCAACTTTTGACTTCTGACAAGTCAAACATGCATACATAAATCGAGCCATATCACTTTTCATTCCAGGCCACCAAAACAAACCTTTCAAATCTTGATACATCTTTGTAGATCCTGGATGAATACTCAACTTACTTCTATGACTCTCTTCAAGTATCACCTTCTTCATCTAAGCATCATCCAGAATACAAATCCAGTTACGAAATCTCAACACACCTTGCGTATCTAGCTTAAAATCATTATTCTCAAACTGATCGATTCCAACCATCGAATTTACCAGTTTCACATTCATCTTCTGAGCTTCTCTGATACTGTCTAGAAATTCAATATTAATCTTCAATATACCTAACATAACACTCCGCGGTGTCACCTTGCAAACTAAGCTCATATCTCTGAACTGTTCAATTAACTCCAGCTCTTTAATCATCATTGCCGACATGTGTAAAGTCTTTCGACTCAACACATCATATTAAGTTCCTTCTGATCAAATAAATACTTTAAGCTCTTATGGTTACTAAACACTTCAAATCTAGAACCATAAAGATAATGCCTCCAAATATTTAACACAAAGACAACTGCAGCAAGCTCTAAATCATGCGTAGCATAGTTCTTCTCATGAGTCCTTAAATGCCTCGATGCATAAGCAACTACCTTATCATTCTGCATAAGCAAACCTCCTAAACCCATCTTAGAAGCATCACAGTATACCACGAAAGGCTCTTCTGGATTCGGTAACGTCAAAATCAGAGCTGACGTCAATCTCTTCTTCAATTCTGTAAAACTTTCTTCGCACTGAACGTCCCACACAAAAGCTCTACCTTTACAAGTCAACTTAGTCAACAGAAGTGCCAACTTAGAAAAACCTTCGATAAACCTCCTATAGTAACCAACTAATCCCAAAAAGCTTCTAATCTCAGTAGCTGACTTCAGAGTTTCCCATTGCAACACAATATCAACCTTCGACGGGTCTACAGTGATGCCACTACCTAAGATCACATGACCAAGAAAACTAACCTCCTTTAACCAGGATTCACACTTGGACAGCTTTGCATACAACTTCTTCTCTTTCAAAACTTGCAATAATACTCTTAAGTGTTCTACATGCTCTTCTTCTGAGTTAAAGTAGATCAAAATATCATCAATAAACACCACCACGAACCGATCCAACTAAGTGTGAAAGATATGAATCATGTATTCCATGAATACTCCCGGCGCATTAGTAGCACCGAGAGGAATCACCGAATACTCGTAATGCGTATAACGCGTTCTGAAAGCCGTCTTCTGGATATCTTCATCCTTCACTTTAAACTAATGGTAACCCGAACTCAAATCAATCTTACTAAACACACGAGCGTCCACCAATTGATCCATCAAGTCATCTATTATTAGAAGCAGATACTTGTTCTTAATCACCACTTTATTCAACTGTCTATAATCAACATAGAGCCTCATACTTCCATCTTTATTCTTTACTAACAACACTGGAGCTCCCCACGATGATACACTTGGTCTTACAAACTTATTTTTAAGTAAATCTTCCAATTGCTTCTTTAACTCTGAAAATTCAGATGCAGACATCACGTATGGTACCATAGACACAGGTCTGGTACCAGGTACAAGATCAATAGCGAATTCAACTTCCATCTCCGGCAGTACATCAGGAATTTCATCAAGGAAAACTCCAGGAAATTCACACACCACTTGCAATTCCTCAATTATAGCTTGAGTCTCTACAGATAGCGACGCCATCAACGAGAACATCTGCGCTTCTTCTTGCATCAACTTCCTCAACTGTCTAGCAGACAACAAACTATCTTCCTCTTCTTTTGGAGTAGAAAACCTCACAGACTTGTTATAACAGTTAATATGAACATAGTTATGCTCTAACCATTTCATACCCAAAATCACATCCAACCCTCTTAACGGTAAACAAACCAAATCAACAACAAAGTCTCTGTCGAAGATCGATAAGGGACACTTTAAACACATAAAAGAAGTAGTACCGACCCCTTGGTTGGAGTATCGACGACCATTTCTCTATTCATAGAAGAAAACATAAGACCCAATATTTCAACATAATCAGTAGAAATAAAGCAATGAGTAACACCGGTATCAATAATAGTAATTAAAGGAGTATTATTAATGAAACATGTACCTCTGATAAGTCTGTCCTCAGCAGTTGTCTGACCCTCAACCAAAGCGAACACTTTGCCACATGTCTGCGCCCTCTTTGGTTTCTGACACTGACTACCAATGTTCCCTTCTTTACTACAATTGAAACAAATCACATCCTTATGTTTGCACTCAGATACAAATGTCCAGTCTTACCACAATGGAAACACCTCTTTACCTCAGAAGTACACACATTATTCTTATGCCCAGGTTTCCACATTTAAAACAAACCACACCAGCAGGAGAATCTCCCCCATTAGTCCTCTGACCCTGAGCAGCTTTCTGTTTACCTTTACCAGTTGGGGTATCATAAGGCTTACCACAATTTTGTTGGTGCTTACCTCTCTTCTAACTAATAATATTGTAATAAGAATTATTATCCTCTTCAAAAATCCTGCAAATATCAATCAAATCAGCAAAGACACGAATCTTCTGGTAGCCAACTGCCTTCTTGATCTCTTGGTGCAACCCGTTCTTAAACTTGATGCACTTCGAAAACTCAGCATCTGCCTCACCGTAGTGCGGATAAAACTTAGCCAACTCAGCAAACTTTGTAGCATACTCAACAACTAGCATACTCCCTTGCTTCAGTTAAAGGAACTCAATCTTCTTCTTACCACGAACATCTTCAAGAAATTACTTCCTCATAAATTCCCTACGGAACACAACCCAAGTGACATTTTCACCCGTAACTTCTAACCTCTGACAAGTCTTTAGCCACAAATCATCAGCTTTAACTGCTAGCATATAAGTACCATACCGAATCTTATGCGCTGGAGCGTATTCCATCACACAAATGATTCTCTCAATCTCTTTCAACCAATCCAATGCGCCGCCAGGATCATACTTTCCCTTGAAGGTAGGTAGATTCTCTCTCTAGAAAGTCGCCAAGCTACAAGATCCAATATTCCCGTCAGCATTCGGCTGATTCTCCATTGCTTCTAGAGTAGCAGTAGGTGAAACATCATTCTTTCCAGCCATCTCAACTTATCACTACAACATAAACAATGGTTAGAACTCAAATTAACAATGCTAGATTGTTAGACAACTACGAATCGACAAATTGGTCGGATGGACCAACCTATTGCTCTGATACCAACTTAGTAACACCCCAATTCTACCCGACAATATAAATGTAAGTCAGAGTTATAAAAATTCATACAACTGAATCAGGATGCCACAAATTCAACTTAAAAACACATTGCATTCAACGTGGATACATAACACTTTAAAACTTCGGATGAACCATCAGTAAAATAACTTAATCTCTTATTTCAACCACTTGAACAACTACACAGCGGAATCATGATAACATCTTTGTCCAACAATTACGACAACTTTAAAAAAAAGAATACTTAGAAACAATCAAATTAAATTCAACAACTGAAATAATCAATAATTAAAAGCAACAAGCATTCATCCTCCCAAGTGTTATGTATCAGAGCAATGACACCGACTCGAACTACCGAAGGTATACTGCCTTCACTCCAGAATACCTCCACGTTACCAACGTAAGGGTAACATTAAAATAGAAGGGGTGAGATATCAAACATTATAATAAATAATACATTAAGTTAGATCACACAACATCACCACTTCTCATCTTATAAACAACAATAATCGCAACGGAATACCAACAATATACACTTTTACCGCATCAATACAGAACTTCTTTATGCAATCATATAATGCGACTCAATACTATGAAAGTGCATGTGGTACCATTGGAGCATAACTCCCATCTCAAAGTAATTTCCAATAAATAGAGCATCAACAAGGCATAAGCCTTCATCTTAATATTCGCCAATACAGGCCATCTTAATGAGCATTAGCTCCATCTTGATATGCAATATATGCGACACAATCATGAATTTAGTAAAAACAACCACAATTAGTGACATCTTAACACAACATCATCATTGGCCAAAAGCCTACATCTTAATAGCTGCCAATTATTAGAGGCATGTCGACATCATTCATCAACATCATTCATCAACATAATTTATCAACATAATTCATCATATAATTCATCAACATTATTTCATCAACGTAATTCATCAACATAATTCATCAACATCATTTATCAACATAATTCATCAACATCATTCACAGCAACTCAGCCATAACAACAATACAACGGCAGATCGACAATCCTTCAACATTGGCCATATGCCTACAACATGATAATGCCTATAATTAATTAATCATCAAAGTCTTACCTCTAGTTATCAAACCTCTACATGTTATTATTATATAATACTACATCGTTATCATCACTAATCTTACTGTAATGAACCAAGCAATAATCGATAATCATCGTATCCTCATCATACTTCACAAAATCATCATAGCGATTTACGCGGGAAACTAACTGTAATCCTAATTTGGGTATTAGTATTTACTCTCCTTATCCTTCATTTTAATCCATAAGAATGAAGGTCATCGCATTAGCTATCAAATGCTTCGAACGACACCTCAAACGGAGTCCGGAAACTCAAGTTATAGCCTTTGGAAGAATCTGTCAAAAATCAAACAACATGAGTCGACGCAAATACTTTGAGTCTACACTTACTGGGTTAAAATCCTGCATGACTCGATGCGTAATCCCTTTGTATCGACTCATATTGAGTCTGCAACACTGCATGTATCGATGCATGCTCCTTCGTATCGACTAATCCTGAGTCAAAAACCTGCATGTATCGACGCATGGCTTTTGGGGTCGACGCATACTGTTCTGTCATGAATATTTTTTGCGATTTCACTGGGTTTTCACTGCGATCTCTCTGCCTTTGGCCCTAAAAAAAATCCTCTAATCATAGGTAAGCATCTATTATAATAATCCTATATTCCTACATCAATTGTACATAATTGATCTTCATCAAACAACAATATATATAATTCAATCGTAAACAAAACAACTTTTCACATCTAATCCCACATACTACTCATTATAAACGCGATTATAGAGTCAGAACCCCACTCTTACCTTGGATTGAAGGTCGCTCTACGACTTTTCCGATTGAATTCTATTTTGGCTCTTTTCCTTCTTTTCTGCAACTTTCACGTTCTCTTCCAACCGTTATTTCTTTCTCTTCTTACTGCTTCTTCTTTTTCCTTATTATTCTAAATAACTAATATATTAACCCTATAATTCTCATTATGCCTTAATGGGCTTAAAACTCCAACACCTCCTTTCTACTACTTCTAGTCCTTAAATTAAGCCCGCATTAAATAATATTATTTTTCTAATATTATTCCGCAACTTAATAGAATAAATAAATCCAATAACAACAACACAACAACTATCACTGTAACAAAACTTCACAAGTATTCCAAAAATAATTAAATTAAATTATTAATTAAATTACGGGTGTTACAAAGACATTTCCAGATTCATCTATAATATTGCACCAACTCAAAAGCTCAACAACTGGATTATTTTGACGTCCCTGAAGTTGTTTTCCTTGAAATGTAATTTCCTATTTCTAAAAAAGTCATATGCTATGCCCAAGGCATAATGACAGCTTATAGAAGGGGGCCCCATATGTTTCAATCTTTGTTTAATATTGAATAAAAATCACATTTGTTCCCTGTCTTTTCATTTTTACTTTTACTTTTTCCAAAATGGAATTTCTTTTGTTTTTACACTCAATCTAAAATAAATCATGAATCGTCAATCATGTAGATCCGCCTCAGATTCTATCAATAATGATTATGCTATGGTTTCTAATATATTTGAGAATACAATTGACCATGATGACGAAGATATTTGGGAAGATTGTAAAGTTCCTGAGGAGTTGACAAGACTTTTGAGACAGGAAGAGAAAGTCATCCAACCATATAAAGAAGTAATTCAAGTTATAAACCTTGGTACTAAAGAGGTAAAGAAAAAAGTCAAGATAGGTGTTTCCTTGCAAAGTGAAGAAAAGAAGGGGTTGATTGAGTTATTTCAAGAATATGTTGGCATCTTCTCCTGGTTGTACGAAGACATGCTCAGTTTGGATACCGATATAGTTGTGCACAAGTTGTCACTCAAGCCAGAATGTCCACCTTTAAAGGAGAAACCATAAAGAACTCGACCAGATACGGCTTTAAAGATAAAAAAGAAGGTCTAGAAATAGCTTAATGCAAGCTTCTTAGAGGTGATAAACTACCCTCCATGGATTGCAAATATTGTACCGGTACCTAAATAAGATGGTAAAGTACGTATGTGAGTGGACTAGCAAGATCAAAATAAGGTGATCTTGAAGGATGATTTCATGTTGCCTCATATTGATGTGTTAGTCGACAATAATGCTCAGCCATTGGTGTTTTCTTTCATGGATGGATTTTCTGGTTATAATAAGATAAAAATGGCTCCTAAAGACATGGATAAGACAACTTTCACAACTCCTTGGGGCATCTTTTGTTACAAGGTCATGCCTTTTAGTCTAAAAAATGATGGTGCAACATATCAACAGGCTATGGTGATTCTCTTTGATAATATGATTCATAAAGATATCGAGGTGTATGTTTATTATATGATTGCAAAATCACAAACTGATGAACAACATCTACTTCACCTCCAAAAGTTGTTTGCTCATTTGCGAAATTTTAGGCTAAGGCTTAATCCAAATAAATTCACATTTGGGGAATAATCTGGTAAACTACTTCGTTTCATCGTGAGTCAATGAGGAATTGAAGTAGATCCCGACAAAGTAAAAGTAATAGAAAATATGTCAGCACCAAAAAATGAAAAATAAGTATGAGGGTTCCTTGGGAAACAAAATTACATATCAAGGTTCATTTCTCATCTCATAACTACTTGTGAACCAATCTTTAAATGGATCTGCAAGAATAAAAACATTTGTTGGGGTGATAATTTCCATGATGCCTTCAAAAAGATCAATAGTATCTTCAGAAGCCACCAATCCTCATTCCTCTAGTTCCTGAGAGATCACTCATCATGTACTTGACGGTACTTGAAGGATCCATGGGGTGTGTGCTTGGACAACATGATGATTCAGGACATAAAGAGCATACAATTTATTATAAGAGCAAAAAGTTTATTGATTGCAAATCAAGGTACTCATTACTTGAGAAAACTTGATGTGCTCTTACATTAGAAACTCTACGTTTAAGACATTACATGTTGACGAACTCAACACTTCTGATATCTAAGATGGATCCAATAAAGTACATCTTTGAGAAACCAACAATCACATGCAGATTAGATCAGTGGCATATCTTTTATTTGAGTATGATATTCAGTATGTCACATAAAAATATATCGAAGGTAGCGTTCTTGCAGGTCATCTTGCTCACCATGCATTTGAGGGATATCAATCAATGAAATTTAATTTTCCAGATTATGATGTTATGAAACTTGATGATGAAAGAGGAACCAAACTAGGGGAGTGATGGACTCTCATGTTCGACGGTTCATCAAATGCTATGGATCATGGCTTTGGGGAAGTTTTGACTTCTTCCAGTAATACTCACATATCATTTGTAACACCTTTCTAAACCCAACGGAATATTCATAATTATTTAAAATAATATCAGAGTAATACAACAAAAGGGCATCACATTTTATTTGTGAAATAATCATACGTGCTAGTCTTACTTCGTAACACGGGTTTTCAAAATTATTTATGACATATGCATTATCAATGTTTCACATACTTGCAGCGGAATCATAGTTCAAACAAGTTTCATTAAAAACACTTCATAGTGCCCCGTGATTTATGGTTCACAATTCAACATAATTTAAACTCCATGGAAACAATTTAAATTTCATAACAAAACAAGAACAAAATAGTTTTCAAAACAAAGCATTCTCGTCCCTGATGTTACATATCAAAGGAAGACCTTCTAGACTCAACATAAATTAATCACACTCCAAATCTATTCTTCCAAGCCTTTAGGGAATACTCTTGCTTACATGTACGTTGCCCAAGTAGAGGCAACATTCAAGCAAAAAGGATGAGTTTATCACAATTATTATATAAGATATAAGTAATAGACATAGCACAATAAACCAAAAGTATCACCATAATCAATTCAAAAAATTCATATTCCAAGCTCAATCAACACAATACACCATCATCAAATTAAGAACCATGCAATACCACATAAGATGTAGTGCAAGGACAAAGACTCATGCATGTGGTACCTATTCTTCTTGATGGACACTTGGCCATCACCCTCCAAAGACCCCAATCATAGGATCAATTCCCACTTGGAACCGGAGAAAATCACAGACATCCCAAATCTATAAAATGGGATTGAGACCAAATTGCTGGACCAACATCCTAAATCATCACAACGGACCAAAGTTGTCCAATGAATGCATGATGTGATAACATATAAAAAAATAACCATAACGCATCATCATTTATGTATTAATCAACATCATACATAAACATCATCATGTATACTCATATAATCATAATACATATTCATATAATCAAAACATCATCATAGTAACAACATATTATCATGATCAAACACATACGAAGACATGCTCGGTTTGAATAGCGATATAGTTGTGCACAGGTTACCAATCAAGCCAGAATGTTCAACTGTAAAGAAGAAACTGCAAAGAACTCGACCAGATATGGCTTTAAAGATAAAAAATAAGGTCTAGATATAGCTCAATGCAAGCTTCTTAGAGGTGATAAACTACCCGCCATGGATTGCAAATATTTTACTGGTACCTAAATAAGATGGTAAGTACGTATGTGAGTGGACTAGCAAGATCTGAATAAGGTGATCTTGAAGGATGATTTCATGTTGCCTCATATTGATGTTTTAGTCGACAATACTGCTCAGTCCTTGGTGTTTTCTTTCATGGATGGATTTTCTGGTTATAATCAGATAAAAATGGCTCCTAAAGACATGGATAAGACAATTTTCACAATCCTTGGGGCATCTTTCGTTACAAGGTCATGCCTTTTAGTCTCAAAAATGATGGTGAAACATATCAACATGCTATGGTGAATCTCTTTGATGATATGATTCATAAAGATATCAAGGTGTATGTTGATTATATGATTTGAAAATCACAAACTGAGGAAGAACATCTACTTCACCTCCAAAAGTTGTCTGCTCGTTTGCGAAAGTTCAGGCTAAGGCTTAATCCAAATAAATTCACATTTGGGGCACAATCTGGTAAACTACTTCATTTCATCATGAGTCAACAAGGAATTGATGTAGATCCTTACAAAGTAAAAGCAATACAAAATATGCCAGCACCAAAAAATGAAAAATAAGTACGAGGGTTCCTTGGGAAACTGAATTACATAGAAAGGTTCATTTCTCATCTCATAATTACTTGTGAACCCATCTTTAAATGGCTGTGCAAGAATAAAGATATTTGTTGGGGTGATAATTTCCATGATGCGTTCAAAAAGATCAAACAATATCTTCATAAGCCACCAATCCTCATTCCTCTAGTTCCTGAGAGATCACTCATCATGTACTTGATGGTACTTGAAGGATCCATGGGGTATGTTCTTGGACAACATGATGATTCACGACATAAAGAGCACACCATTTATTATAAGAGAAAAAAGTTTATTGATTGCAAATCAAGGTACTCATTACTTAAGAAAACTTGTTGTGCTCTTACATGGGCAACTCTATGTTTAAGACATTACATGTTGACACACTCAACACTTCTGATATCTAAGATGGATCCAATGAAGTACATCTTTGAGAAACCAACAATCACAAGCAGATTAGCTCGGTGGCATATCTTTTATTTGAGTATGATATTCAGTATGTCACACAAAAGGCTATCAAAGGTAGCATCCTTGTAGGTCATCTTGCTCACCAGCCGTTGAAGGGATATCAATCAATGAAATTTAATTTTCCAGATGAGGATGTTATGAAACTTGATGATGAAGGAGGAATCTGTTGCGACTGATTTTTTATTTAACTTTTCAGTTATCATGTGCGTCAATTAGGGATTTTGAGTTTTATTGTAATTGATAGATTTTATTATGTAAATAGAGGCTTAATTGATTTGGTGTTCTGTATGATTTGATTATGAGATTTTGTAATCTTTTTGATTCTGTAATTTGATTTGTAACTTTGTGTTATAAGATTTGATTAGATAATAAAAGATTTTATTTCTCTGTAATTAGGAATTATATATTGGATTCTGGATTTGATTGATGATTTTGCATCGTTTTAGATTTGTCTTTTAATTCAATTTGAACATGATCTGTTTTCTACAGAAATCAAGCACTTGGATTAGTGATAATCTGAATAGTACACGTTTTTTAGGCAGTTTGGGCCAGCGCGCTAATGAGCCTGTTCAATAAAAACAGTTTTTTTTGTTAATTTGCATTGGGCTTTGCACTTAGTACTGATTTTTCTTATACTGCAAACAACAACATTTTTCTTACATCATCATTTATCTTTTTTGCACAGATTGGTCCTATATATATTTTTTTATCCAGGAACAAACAATAGGGACATTTAATCAAACAACCAACCTAAATTCAATCCATCTGTAATAAAACGTTTAGTTTTCTTTAACTATATTATTTATCTAAAAATAATAATAATAAATAGTTTTTTTTATTAATATTTCTTTTATATCATTAAAACAAAAAATAATCTTTTCTTTATACTAGTCATGCTTTTTATATATCCCTTTCCCATTAAAACATTAATCTTAATAATATTGCTTTTCTTATTCTAAACAAGACAACGTATAATATAATGGGCCTACAATTAGATGATCACGCCCTCTCCTCTTTATTAACAACAACAAAACTTAAATTGGTTTTTAAATTTCATCCCTCCTTTTTACTGACAGTAATAAATCCTAACGGACTTAGTACATTAATTTCACTGGAAAATTAAACCTAAGTAGTCCTTAATAAATTAGTAATTTATTAATTGCTCGGGTGATTTTTATTTTCGAATTGTATGGGCCCATGGGCCAACATGCCTCGCGAACGAATTTATGAGTCTTTCTGATTTAGAAAGACTCTATTAAAATAAACCCTCTAGTCTTGGATAAAGACGGACCATCAGATACTGCTATACCACCTTTAATTAAATATTTCTTCTATTTTAATCTTGAAAAATAAAATCATCGAGGTAGGGAAAATTTGGAGTATGACAGCTGCCCCTATTCAATTATCTTTCAATCGAATATCGGGAGAAAACTCGAGTCTTGCGCATTTTGATTGAAAGTTTATTGAATACTTGAAGTATCCCAAAACTTATCTGACAAACATAAGGTTACACTAATGTAGCATACCCTTATAAGTCTTAAGGAAGTAGGAAAAGCTGATGATATATCGCTTACCCGGGTTTGATAATGAGGTAGATCGTGCAATTCTGTATGTCTTCGCTTATTCAACCATTTAGAGGGTGAGTATAGCAATGACCAATGATGCATGGCTTCTTGAAGACTAAGGCCATGGATTACGTTTGCGAATTGTTGTCTGATGTATGAGGCGATGTTTTGAGCATGAATACATGGCGGCTCAGAGGATATGTATTTGAGTCTGAAGAAACGTGTTGCAGCTTAGAGGAAATGTGTTGAGTATTGTTTTCTTTTGAGCACCGTGGCGTGAAGTACGATGTGATGATCGGTGTTTATGAAGTAACAGAAGGCACTACTGCTTTAAGCCTGATGCATTGGGTTACAGTTTTACAAACCACTGTGTGAGGTCTGATGTGATGTGTTGTTTCGAACACCATTGTATGAAGTCTGAGACGAAGGTCCGGAGTTTGAAACATATTACTGCATGAAGTCTAAGGTAATGATCCGTGTCGTAGAATAAGAAACACATTACTGCATGAAGTCTGAGACAATGGGTTTAGGCTTGCAAATCATTGCGTGAAGTCTGATGTGATAAGCTAATCTGGTTTCGAACATAGCTTCCTAAAGTATAAGACAACGGTCTGAGTTTGGGTAACGCATTACGGCTTAGAGGCAATGTGCTGGTTCGGATAATATATTGTGGCTTAGAGGAAATAAACTGATCTGAAAGATACATCGCAGTTTAGAGGAAATGTGTTTGAGTTGAACGAATATATTGCGGCATAGAAGCGATATACCGAGTTTTGACAATGCGTTGCGGCTTAGGGGCAATGCAATGGGTTTTAAGAATATGTTGAGGCTTAGAGGCAACGTGTTGATTTGGAGGATACATTGAGGCTTAGAAGCAACATACTGATCTGGAGAGGTACATCGCGGCTTAGAGGCAATATACTGATCTAAAGAGATACATTGCTGCTTAGAGGCAATGTGTTTGAGTTGAATGAATATATTGCGGCTTAAAAGCAATATACTGAGTTTTTAAAAAAAAATGTGTTGTGGATTAGGGGAAATGCGATGGGTTTTTGAGAATGCGTTACGGCTTAGAGGCAACGTACAAAGTGGTGAGGATTCAATTACGCCTTAGAGGCAAGGTAATAGGCTTTGAAGATATGTTGTGGCTTAGGGGAAACATACTGAACTTGTAAGGAACTCATCACTGCAGGAAGACTTAGGTGATGGGCTGAATGTGTCACGACATGAAGACTGAGGTAACAGGTTCAATCATATGAGGAGTATTGTGCGGGTTGACCCTTAGTTGGTTGAGTCGAGGGTAACATTATTTGTCTGCTTGCCAGGCGATATATGTATGCATGTGTATTGAATGTTGTGGGTATGCAAAATGTATGATGTTTGATATTAACATGGAACCCTGATTATATGCGTATTATACGCAAGAGTACATAGTGTATGTATGCTCGGGATATGAAAAATGTATGTATCTATGAAATGTGTGTAAGATGCGCGTATGCCTTGAAATGTTATGAAGACTATTCCTGGCATTCTCTCCTTTAAACCATTGGCTTAGAGTTACCAATTCCTGGCGTTGTATGTTGTGTCATCGTAGCACTATTGAACTTGAATGTTAGCAAAATTTGAACATTGATTTTGTAAAGATGTAGGCGTAGACATAAATGATGGCCTATGCGTAGATTTGTAAGCGCATACGTAAGTGTAGACCTTGTGTCGTAAGTCAGGCATAGGTGCTAACATGGAGGTAGACTTGGCGTATGGGCATGTATATAAATTTAATGACTTTGTATCATCGAGTTCAAGCATAGGCACAGACATGTGCGTGGTCGTAGACTTCGTGTATGAACGCGTAGATATGCATAAGTACAAACGCAGACCAGTGTATAGATTTTTGCAAGATGTAGGAGTAACTATGTGCATGGACATATACGTGGATTTTCCTTCGATATTTTTCTAACCCAAGCTTTTTTTCGATATTTGTCAGATGCTTTTATTCTGTTAATTCCCCGAAATTATTTTAAGACAATATTCATGAGTAATAATCTCAGTATTTTGTAAACAAATCTGAGAAAAGAAAAAACATGATTTGAAAGATATAACAAAAACAAATGTTTTATTGATATGCCTCAGAGTGGGAGAGAATTAAAGATGCAATTCCTAGAAAGAGTTAATTACAGAAAGTCTTAAAACAGTAAATGGCAATGAAAAATGATAATCGCTACTGCTGTTCCCCCATATCTTTTGATGATCTTAATCTCCCTTGCCTCTGAGTTGTGTGATTCCAATTATCCTTCCCTTCGTGGTTCGTAGTCGTAGCTCTCAGATCGTAGTCTTTTTGTCCTTTATTTCTATGTATGAAATCCCTAACTTTTGCCTAGATTGCCCTTTTGGGTTTTCAATCCACCGGGATAATTTTCTTGTTGTGTGCCCCTAATTTTTGTCTAGATCGCCCTTTAGGATTTTCGATCCACCGGGACGCTCCTTTTTTTTGCTTAAGTCACACCTTTTGGAGGTTGGATCTTAGAGAGCTTTTTATACATAGTATTTTTTGACCGTGTCAGAGTTGGTTGGATGTGGTAGTTTTTCCCGATCGATTATTGTAAGGACGAGACCACATCTAGAGAATGCTGTTTTTACTACAAATGGAACTTCGTAGTTAGGCGTCCATTTACCACGTGAATCGAGGCGAGGTAGTAGAATCTTTTTGAGCACTAGATCCCCTTCCGTAAATATTCGAGGGCATACTTTCTTGTCAAAGGCCCTCTTCATTCTCTTTTGATGTAACTGACTATGACATAAATCCATTAATCATTTTTCTTCAATGAGGTTGAGCTGGTCAAGTCGGGCCTTCACCCATTCCGCTTCTTCTAGTTTTGTTTCCCTCAGGACTCGAAGTGATGGTATCTCAACTTCCACCAGAAGTACTGCCTCCATGCCATATACTAGTGAGAAAGGAGTCACGCCTGTTGATGTGCGTATAAAAGTGCGATAGCCGTGCAGAGCAAAGGGAATCATTTCGTGCCAATCTTTGTATGTCTTCACCATCTTCTGGATGATTTTCTTAATATTTTTGTTGGCTGCTTCGACAGCCCCGTTCATCTTTTGTTTGTATGGTGAGGAATTGTGATGCTAGATTTTGAAGTTGTCGCATAGTTCCTTCATTAGCTTGTTGTTTAAATTAGACCCGTTATCTGTAATTATCTGGATTGGGACACCATATTTGCATATGATGTTCTGTTTGATGAAGCGTGTAACTAGTTGACTTGTTATGTTGGCGTAGGATGCTGCTTCTACCCATTTGGTAAAGTATTCGATGGCTACCAATATAAAGCGGTGTTCGTTGGATGCTTTCGGCTTGATCATACCAATCATATCAATTCCACACATTGAGAATGGCCAAGGGAAGCTCATGACGTTCAAATGTGTCGGCGTAGATCTGACATTTATGGCATGTCTTCGTGTAATGATAGCAATCAGCTTCCATTGTTAACCAGTAATATTCTGCCCGCGGAATCTTTCTGTCCATGGCATGCCCATTTGTATGGGTCCTGAAGGTACCTTCGTGGATTTCTCTTATGAGTATATATGCTTCTTTCCTTTCCACACATTCGAGTAGTACCATATCGTAGTTTCTTTTGTATACCACTCCATTAATTAGAAAGAATTTTGAAGCTAACCTTCGCAAGGTTCGCTTGTCAGTGATAGAGGCATTTTCGGGGCATTCCTACCTTTCTAAGTACTTCTTAATGTCGTAAAACCAAGGTTTGTTGTTAGGTCCTTCCTCAATGGCAAAGTAGTGTGCAGGTTCTTCGAAATGTCTGATTGTAATACGTGGTTCATGATTCGGCCAAGTCACTTTGAACTTAACTGATAGGGTTGCAAGAGCGTCTGCATTTGATTTTCTTCTCGTGGGATATGATTGAAAGTGATTTCTGTAAATTCTGCGGCTAACTTTAAAACATGATCCCGATTTGGAATCAGTTTAGGGTGTTTAGTATCCCATTCTCCATTAACCTGGTATATGACTAACACAGAATCCCCGAACACATTCAGGTGCTTTATTCTTAAATCGATGGCAGCTTCCAACCCTAGTATGCATGCTTCGTATTCGGCGATGTTGTTGGTGAAGTCAAAACATAACCTTGCAGTGTAGGGGCGGTGATGATTCTTGGGAGATGTTAATACTTCCCCTACACTGTGACCTAGTGCATTTGAAGCCCCGTCGAACATGTGTGTCCAACGTGCCCCTGGCTCGGGCCCTTCGTCAGGTCCTGGTATTTCGTAGTCAGCTATAAATATGACATCCTCGTCGGGAAAGTCTAACTTCATGGGCTGATAAACTGATAGTGGTTGGTGAGCTAGATGATCAGCTAGTACACTACCTTTGATGGCTTTCTGTGTGACATATTGGATTTCATATTCTGATAGTAACATCTGCCATCGTGCAATTCTTCCGGTAAGAGCTGGATTTTCGAACACGTATTTTAGAGGATCCATTCTTGCTATTAACCATGTAGTATGGGTTAACATATATTGTCTCAACCTCTTGGTATCCTAAGCCAATGCGCAGCAAGATTTCTCTAGGAATGAGTACCGGGTTTTGCAGTTAGTGAATTTCTTGCCGAGGTAATACATTGCATGCTCCTTTCTACCTGTTTCATCATGCTTTCCCAAAACACAACCCATTGACCCTTCGAGCACTATCAAGTACATGATGAGCAACCTTCTAGGGACTGGTGGTATTAAGACTGGTGGCTCTTGCAGATACTATTTTATCGTTTTGAAGGAAATTTGACAATCATCATTCTATACTACTGTCTGATCCTTTTGTAGTAACTTAAATATTGGTTCGCATTTAGCTGTTATATGCGATATGAACCTTGAGATATAGTTCAATAGCCCTAAGAAACCACATACTTCTTTTTCTGTCCTTGGAGCGGGAATCTCTTGTATAGCTTTTAATTTGTCTGGATCCACCTTGATGCCAAAATGGCTTACGATAAAACCTAACAATTTGCCTAATCTAACGCCAAATGTGCATTTATTCTGGTTCATCCTTAGTCTGAACTTACGTAGCCGCTCGAATAACTTACGTAGCAGATGTATGATATGTTCCTCCTCCGTATGGGATTTGTCAATCATATCATCGACGTATACTTCAACTTCCTTGTGGATCATGTCGTGGAATAATGTGACCATTACCCTCTGATAGGTTGCCCCTACGTTCTTGAGACTGAATGGCATTACTTTGTAGCAGAAAGTTCCCCCAGGTGTTATGAAGGTAGTCTTTTCCATGTCCTTAGGCTCCATTTTAATTTGATTATAGCCCGAGAAACCATCCATAAATGAGAATACCGAGGCTTGAGCCGTATTATTCACTGGGACATCGATGTGGGGTAACGGAAAGTCGTTTTTAGGGCTCGCCTTTTTTAAGTCTTGATAATCTGCGCACATGCGTACCTTGCCATCTTTCTTGGGTACTGTAACAATGTTAGCTATCCAAGGTGGATACTCTACCACTACTAGGAACTCGACGTCATATTGTTTGATAACCTCTTCTCTGATCTTGCTGGACATATCTGGACGGGTTCTTTTGAGTTTTTACCTGACTGGAGCACACCCTTCTTTGAGAGGTAGTATGTGCACCATAATGTCTGTATCCAACCTTGGCATGTCCTTGTAGGAACAAGCGAATATATCCATATACTCTTGTAATAACTTGATTATCCTGTCTTTGATGCTCTGTTCCAACATTTCCCCTAGCTTGATTTCTTTTGGATCTCCTTCTGTGCCCAAGTTAATGGTCTCAATAGGCTCTTGATATGGTTGTATGTTGTTAGCCTTTCGCTCTATTTCCCTAGCAATTTCCTCAGAGAGTTCAAGATCTTAGTCATCTTCCTCGTCGGCTTGGTGGATAGGAACATCAAAATCGTATTGGGTCATAGCAATAGCGTTATCAATAATTTTGGGCATGGATCTACACATTTATCATGTTTTGGTGCATATTTTAGTGCTTGGAATTTGAAAATATGTATGCAAAGAAGGTATTGCCATTTTTATATTTAATAGATAAATGCAAAAGAAAGACAAAGATCTTAATTGAAAATAGAATATAACTTTTATTAATCATAAATATTGTCTGAAATAAGAACAGGGAAAACCCTTACAAGCATCCCCTATACCTCGGGTTTAACATAGGTTCTTTCAAAACAAGAAATATTACTTAGAAAAGAAAAATATCTCAGGAGTCTCCACAGTAGTCCATCCTTTAAGCTCTTCTCCTGGGGTGCTCTCTCTAATGAAGTCGGTTGCCCTTTTTGCATTGACTCTTCTTGAAATCATTGCCACGTTCCCGCCATGCTCTGTTCCTTTGCTGACGAAAGTCTCTCGGATCGGAGGAAAACATGCTTTGCCTTTCAGTGTAGCCTTTGACGATTCGTAACCAAAACCAAAGAGATTCTTCTTTTTAGGAATTTATGGGAGCTTTCCCCAATGCTTTGAGGCATCACCTCTCATAGTCATTTGCAGATCTCTCCATGATGTCACTTTAGTCTTGTTACCCTTCTCAACCGGTAATGTTATCATCGAAGCAATTTCCAAAGTCTAGAACAGGGTAGCTATGCAATCTTCGTCGGCACTGATATATTTGTATGATTCAATATGGATTACAAAAATGTCTTCTTTTCCATCAATTATGATCAACTTGCCATCAACTAGGAACTTCAACTTTTGTTGCAGGGTCGAGATTACGGCCCTTGCCGCATGGATCCAAGGTCTCCCTAATAAACAAGTGTATGCTGGTTCGATGTCCATGACCTGAAAAGTGATATTGAAGATATGCGTCCCAATCTTGACTAGAAGGTCCACCACTCCTAGCACCGAGCTTCAAGAATCTTCAAATGCCTTTACTATCGTAGAACTTAGTCTCATTATCACATCGTCTATTGTTAACTTCACGAGACTTGACTTTGGAAACACATTAAGAGTGGAACCGGTGTCAGTAAGAACCCTTGACAAATGGGTAGTACCTATCTGCATAGTAATATGGAGTGCTTTGTTATGGGCCTGGCCCTGTGGAGGTAATTCATTGTTGCTAAATCCCAGGTAGGATCCAGACGTGAGATTTGCTACGACATTATCAAATTGATTTACAGAAATTTCCTTTGTGACTTGAGCTGAACTTAACACTCTCATCAAGGAATCCATGTGTGCTTCAGAGTTGATGAGTAGCGAGAGTATGGAGATTTTCGCTGGAATTTGATGGAGCTGATCCACCACTCTGTAGTCACTCTTTTTAATTATTTTCAGAAACTCCTCTGCCTCTTGATCAGTAAAGTCTTTGTCCGGAGAATCTGTTTCCTCATTTGTATCAACCACTGCTTTTCCTTTGTCCTTCATTGGAATCAAATATGTCCTTTTTGATGGTTCGGCTCCATAGATTCGACCACTTCGGGTCATACCTCATGTTCCTGCTATGCTTGAGATTGTATACCTTGACATGCGGATGACCCGCTTTCCTGCTTCACTCCATTGATGTATACGATTGAGTCATAACTCCAAGGTACCGCTTTATTATTCTCGTAAAGGATATGTGACGGTCCCTTGATTAACATCGTGGCTTTTGGAGTGGTAGGTATTAAGAGGGTCTTCTTAGGTACACTTCTAGTGACCTCTGCTAATTCTCCCCATGGAGTGACTAGAGTCTTTTTGGTAAGGTTTGGACTCTGGCAAGGGATTACCAGTGGGTTTTTCCTTTCAATCGTGGCTATATATGTTTCTTCCGGGTACAGTCCGAATTGGACTATTCCCTGATCCACTAGTTTTTCCAAAGTTGTTTCAAAAGCTTTATTGTGTCCAAGCAAGAATCCACATTCGAGCAGATATTCCTTCAACAAGTTGATAGGGGTCTTTACCTTTAGGGTTTCCCCAAAGTCGGTGACCACCTCAATTGTATTTATTGTCGGTCCACCATGCGGAGGCATAAAGTTTGACTTGATATTAGGCTTATCGAAGGTGATGTCCTGAGACTCTAGCAAATCCTGAACCTTATGCTTGAAGGCCCAACATTGGTCTATGGTGTGCCCTAGAGAATTAGCATGGTACTCACACCTAGCGTCGGCATTGTATTTTTCCGGGAGTGGCCCAACCAGAGGAGCTAAAGGCTTGATTTTAACCAAGGATGCCTTAGCCAAGTGTTGTAATAACTGGCTTGGTAACATTGGCAGTGGATCAAAATTTCTGGGTGGCCTTTTAAATTTATCCTGCCTTTGTTCTTGCAGAATCACCAATGGTTGTGATGTCCTTGGTTGTGAGTCCACCACGTTGACTTCTCCCTCCTTCCTTCATGGGAATTTTGAAGCCGGTCTTTTTAAATTGTAAGGGGTGCTTGACGACCCCCCTGGTATCTTTATACTTTTCAAACCAGTTTCGATTCTTTCACCAATAGTCACTAAGTCTGAAAATCTTGATGTGACACTTCCCACCATTTTATCATAATAAATCCCTTGTAGATTTCCCATGAACATGTCTACGAGTTCCTTTTCCAGCAGTGGGGGTTGTACACGGGATGGCATCTCCCTCCACCTTTGAGCATATTCTTTGAAGGATTCTTCCTTCTTTTGGGATATATTTTGGAGTTGCAAGCGAGTAGGCGCCATTTCCAAGTTATACTTGTAATGCTTCAAGAAAGTATTAGCAAGATCCACCCAAGTTCGGATATGTGTTTGTTCCAACTGCATGAACCAGTCTAAAGATGCCCCACTTAGACTGTCTTGGAAACAGTGAATCATTAGTTTCTGATGATGGGCGTGGGCATGTATCTTCCTGCAGTACATACGAAGATGATTCCTTGGACAAGTGAGTCCTTTATACTTTCCAAAGTTGGGTACTTTGAATTTTGGCGGTATCACCACATCAGGGACTAAACCCATTTCCAGAGCGTCTACTTCGAAAGCGTCGAAGCCTTCCATAGCCTTTAGTCTTTCTTCCAAGGCTTTATACTGATTCATTACCAGTGGGTTGTCTGTATCATGAGCTCCAGTTGTCTTCAAGGGTTCCTGGTGAGCATCCTCTAGGTCATGATCTCCATATTGCAAGTCTAGGTAATTATCTGCGTTATTGGTTGGAATTTGTAGGGTATATGGTGCCCCTACTTTCAAAGGTGGTGGGATGAATCCTTCAGTATCAACCTCTTTCTAGGCCAATGCGGACTTTTGTGGTCCTGCTTCCGGCTCTTTCCTCAGTTGGTGACCACTCGATGCACTAACCGTTTGGGCTACCTCTTCAAAAGCTACCCTGGGAATTTGATCCTTCCTGTCGATAATGTTCTTCAAAGCTAGAAGAACCTGGCTCAAATATCCTTTCATTGAACTTACGTCACCCTTCACCTGATCAAGATCTTCTTTGAACACAACTTGAGTCTCCTCGATCTGTTCCATCGCTTTTTGTTGATGGGCCCTTGTTTGATATAGAGGCCAATGAGGTGGAAGTCTTTTTTTACCAATGGCTCAACTGGAGATATTTTTAAAGCAAATGAGTTTTTTCATATGACATGCAAGTGTTTTATAAATTCATGCGTGCAAATGGATGTGCATGATTATGAAATGATTTTTATTTTAACGGCCTTATTCACTTGGGTGCATATTTGTATCCACTAATTATTTTATCTGGTGACTAGCTTTAAAATAGACACGCCTTCTAGGTAGGGAAATAAAATGCCTTTATTAAGAGTAACATAATCCAGATATTGAAAAATATCACAAATTGAAATCAAAACTTGTTTACGCAAACATAATTAAAAAGAACTAAATTTCCTAAGTGCGCATGTGGATGTGTGCTATGAAGCCATCAACCATTGTTCGACAAAGTTGTAGAAAGTCTTCGACGTCCTTAGGAAGAGGAACCATTACATTCTCTGCATCTCTTAAACTTCTAGGGATGTCCTTGATGAGATTGTTGGCTAAGAAGACGAGCTTTTCATGTTTGTCCTTGTAGTGTCTGTATTTTTTATAAAAAAAGTGGGATTATCTTGTGGTTATCCCTCCCAGCTTGGGCGATCTTAGTATACTGCTCTTCCCAATACATCTTTTCACCCCTCATTTCTGTGTAAAGCCTTCGTTGGATGAGAAAATCCTTTTGAAGACCCTACAGCCCTAAACATACATGCTCATATTCTCGAGTCCTCTGAGTCAAGAGTTTTTCTACTTCTATCCTTTCAAGGCGTGCTTTGACCTCTGATTCGTGGTTGTCTTGGAGTTAGGTGGCGAGGTACTTTACTTGCTCTTCTTGATCTAAGGAAGCTTCTGCCAAACTTTGGATTTGGGCTCTCAAACTTTCTTCTAGCACCTTTTTGTCATGTGTTGCCTTTTCATACCATCTAGTTAACCTCCCGATTTCAGCAGTGGCCTCTTCTAACCTTTGATTCTGAGAATCTAGGTTGAACGTTGCACTTAATAGCCCTTCAGTTGAACGCTTTTGTTTGAGACTTTCTTTCTCCAAGTCCTTTTAACTTTTATCAATTTGCTCGTCCTTTGACTCAAGTATAAGTTGTATCTGTTTCTTTTCTCTAGTTAGATTGAGGAGACTGACTTCCAACGCTTCTTTCTCTTTTTGAGCTTTCTGTAGAAATCAAGCACTTGGATTAGTGATAATCTGAATAGTACACATTTTTTAGGCAGTTTGGGCCATCACGCTAATGGGCCTTTTTAATAAAAACAATTTTTTTTTTGTTAATTAGCGTTGGGCTTTGCACTTAGTACTGATTTTTCTTATACTGCAAACAACCACATTTTTCTTACATCAGCATTTCCCTTTTTTGCACGGATCGGGCCTATATGTTTTTTTATCCAGCAACAAACAATAAAGACATTAAATCAAACAACCAACCTAAATTCAACCCATCTGTAATAAAATGTTTAGTTTTCTTTAACTATACTATTTATCTAAAAATAATAATAATAAATAGTTTTTTATTAATATTTCTTTTATATCATTAAAACAAAAAACAACAATAAACAATCATTTCTTTATACTAGTCATACTTTTTATATATCCCTTTCCAATTAAAACAATAATCTTAATAATACTGCTTTTCTTATTCTAAACAAGACATCGTCTAATATAACGGGCCTACAATTTGATGATCACGCCCTCTCCTCTTTATTAACAACAACAAAACTTAAATTGGATTTTAAATTTCATGCCTCCTTTTTACTGACAGTATTAAATCCTAACGGGCATAGTACCTTAATTTCACTGGCAAATTAAGCCTAAGTAGTCCTTAACAAATTTGTAATTTATTAATTTCTCGGGTGATTTTTATTTTTGAATTGTATGGGCCCATGAACCAACATGCCTCGCAAACGAATTTATGAGTCTTTCTGATTTAGAAAGCCTCTATTAGAATACACCTTCTAGTCATGGATAATGATGGGCCATCAGATACTGCTGTACCACCTTTAATTAAATATTTCTTCTATTTTAATCTTGAAAAATAAAACCATCACTTTTTGTTGATGGACCCTTGTTTAATATAGAGGCCAATGAGGTGGAGGTCTTCTTTTACCAATGGCTCAACTGGAGCAATTTTGAAAGCAAATGAGTTTTTTCATATGACATGCAAGTGTTTTATAAATGCATGCGTGCAATTGGATGTGCATGATTATGAAATGATTTTTATTTTAACTGCCTTATTCACTTAGGTACATATTTGTATCCACTTATTATTTTATCGGGTGACTAGCTTTAAAATAGACATGCCTTTGAGGTGGGGAAACAAAATTCCTTTATTAAGAGTAACCTAATCCAAGTATTGAAAAATATCACAAATTGAAATCAAAACTTATTTGCGCAAACATAATTAAAAAGAACTAAATTTCCTAAGTGCGCCTGTGGATGTGTGCTATGAAGCCATCAACCATTGTTCGACAAAGTTGTAGAAAGTCTTCTACGTCCTTAGGAAGAGGAACCATTACATTCTCTGCATCTCTTAAACTTCTCGGGATGTCCTCGATGAGATTGTTGGCAAAGAAGACGAGCTTTTCATTTTTGTCCTAGTAGTGTCTTTATTTCTGATAAAGATATGGGATTATCTTGTGGTTATCCCTCCCAGCTTGGGCGATCTTAGTATACTGCTCTTCCCAATACATCTTTTCACCCCTCATTTCTGTGTAAAGCCTTCGTTGGATGAGAAAATCCTTTTGAAGACCCTACAGCCCTAAACATACATGCTCATATTCTCGAGTCCTCTGAGTCAAGAGTTTTTCTACTTCTATCCTTTCAAGGCGTGCTTTGACCTCTGATTCGTGGTTGTCTTGGAGTTAGGTAGCGAGGTACTTTACTTTCTCTTCTTGATCTAAGGAAGCTTCTGCCAAACTTTGGATTTGGGCTCTCAAACTTTCTTCTAGCATCTTTTTGTCATGTGTTGCCTTTTCATACCATCTAGTTAACCTCCCGATTTCAGCAGTGGCCTCTTCTAACCTTTGATTCTGAGAATCTAGGTTGAACGTTGCACTTAATAGCCCTTCAGTTGAACGCTTTTGTTTGAGACTTTCTTTCTCCAAGTCCTTTTAACTTTTATCAATTTGCTCGTCCTTTGACTCAAGTATAAGTTGTATCTGTTTCTTTTCTCTAGTTAGATTGAGGAGACTGACTTCCAACGCTTCTTTCTCTTTTTGAGCTTTCTGCAGAAATCAAGCACTGAGATTAGTGATAATCTGAATAGTACACGTTTTATTAGAAAGTTTGGGCCAGCGTGCTAATGGGCCTTTTCGATAAAAATAGTTTTTTTTTGTTAATTGGCGTTGGGCTTTGCACTTAGTACTGATTTTTCTTATACTGCAAACAACAACATTTCTCTTACATCAGCATTTCCCTTTTTTGCACGGATTGGGCCTATATGTTTTTTTTATCCAGCAACAAACAATAAGGACATTAAATCAAACAACCAACCTAAATTCAACGCATCTGTAATAAAACGTTTAGTTTTCTTTAACTATATTATTTATCTAAAAATAATAATAATAAATATTTTTTTATTAATATTTCTTTTATATCATTAAAACAAAAAACAACAATAAACAATCTTTTCTTTATACTAGTCATGCTTTTTATATATCCCTTTCCCATTAAAACAATAATCTTAATAATATTGCTTTTCTTATTCTAAACAAGACAATGTCTAATATAATGGGTCTACAATTTGATGACCATGCCCTCTCCTCTTTATTAACAACAACAAAACTTAAATTGGCTTTTAAATTTCATCCCTCCTTTTTACTGACAGTAATAAATCCTAACGGGCTTAGTACCTTAATTTCACTGGCAAATTAAACCTAAGTAGTCCTTAATAAATTTGTAATTTATTAATTTATCGGGTGATTTTTATTTTTGAATTGTATGGTCCCATGGGCCAACATGCATCGCGAAGGAATTTATGAGTCTTTCTGATTTATAAAGCCTCTATTAAAATACACCTTCTAGTCTTGGATAATGATGGACCATCAGATACTATTGTACCACCTTTAATTAAATATTTCTTCTATTTTAATCTTGAAAAGTAAAACCATCTAGGTAGGGAAAATTTGGGGCATGACAGAACTAAACTAGGGGAGCGATGGACTCTCATGTTCGACGGTTCATCAAATGTTATGGGAAATGGCATTGGGGAAGTTTTGACTTCTCCCAGTAATACTCACATACCATTTGTAACACCCTTCTAAACCCAACGGAATACTCACATACGTGCTAGTCTTACTTCGTAACACGGGTTTTCAAAATTATTTATGACATATGCATTATCAATGTTTCACATACTTGCAGCGGAATCATAGTTCAAACAAGTTTCATTAAAAACATTTCATAGTTCCCCATGATTTATGGTTCACAATTCAACATAATTTAAACTCCATGGAAACAATTTAAATGTCATAACAAAACAAGAACAAATTAGTTTTCAAAACAAAGTATTCCCGTCCCCGATGTTACATATCATAGCAAGACCTTCTACACTCAATAGAAATAAATCACACTCCAAAGCTATTCTTCCAAGCCTTTGGGTACTACTCTTGATTACCTATACGTTACCCACGTATAGGCAACATTCAAATAGGAAGGATGAGTTTACCATAATTTATATATAAGATATAAGTAATAGACATATAACAATAAACCAAAAGTATCACCATAGTCTATTTAACACATCCATATTCCAAGCTCAATCAACATAGTACAACATCATCAAATTAAGAACCATGCAATACCATATAAGATGTAGTGCAAGGACAAAGACTCAGGCATGTGGTACTAATTCTTCTTGATGGGCACGAGGCCATCACCATCTAAATACCCCAACCATAGGATCTATTCCCCCTTGGAACTGGAGCAAATAACATACATCCCAAATCTATACAATGGGATTGAAACCAAATCGCTGGACCAACGTCCTAAATCATCACAACGAACCAAAGTTTTCCAATGAATGCATGATGTGTAATAACATATAAAAAATAACCACAACGCATCATCATTCATGTGTTAATAAACATCATACATAAATATCATCATGCATACTCATATAATCATCATACATATTCATATAATCAAAACATCATCATAGTAACAACATATCATCATTATCAAACACATAGTCATTACGATTCAACACGGGGAACCTATTATTATTATTATAGATTAGGTCTTAAAAAAATATTCCTAAGTCTCCATTTTATTTCACCTAATTATAATATACTACATTAGCTAGGAATAGCTTCAAACGGCACTTTATTTTGAGCTCTAGAACTAAAGTTATGCTCGTTTCAAGATTTCAATCCAACATTCCAGTTCTGCCTCCCATCAACCGGTGAAACCTCATCATCGCCTAGTGACCCTTACCCAAGACCAGAAATCCATTTCGCCTCCTTTATTGTCTCTTCATTATCCTGGAGGAGCATCGTCACCCGGTGATACAGGGACCATCGTCAGGCGATTCCCTACGAATAGGGTTTTCCTGTTTGCGATTCTGCACTGTTTCAGGCCTCTTTTTCCTGTGATTTCAGTATGTTATAGGCCCCAAAACACTATCTAATCATGGGGAATCATAACCTAAAAATAATTTGGTAAAATACCTCAATTATACAATAATTACGGATCATCCATCATCACATTTCCATCAAATCTTAACCCAACAACATCAAATCACCATTGTCAATACTAATGGTGAATCCTACATCTATCTACCACTTAGATCAAACATAATAATTAGATAAAAACCACATAGTTTATTGTTTTTAGTGATTTATTATGTTCTTCGTTCCTCTTACGATGATTCTCCAACCCTCTGGGCCCTAGCTTAACTTTTCTCCACAACTTCAGTTCTCTTTCTCAACTTTTCACGGTCGATTGTGAGAATACGATTACCTTTTCCTCTGTTATCACAAGGACCCCTAACTTCTTCCTCAATTTCTCTCACTTAGTCAACCTCTATTTACTATCACGTCCTTACATTTCCTACTAATTACCAACATACCACTCTAACTTAAATAATTCTATTTAAATAATTATTCTAATTATTCTATTCTAAATAATATTCCAAATAATTACTAAATAATCTTCTAATTATTCCAATGCATCTAATCCATTCATTCACATTACATATTCCACATCATAAGCAACCACATGCTAACACATCACACATATAATCATATAAAACATCAATTATTTATAAATACTCCTAATAATTCATTAAATAAATAACTTCTAAAAATTATGGTGTTGCAACTCTCCCCCACTTACAAAATTTTAGCCCCTGAAAGTTACCTGAGGAAAATAGAGTCAGATACGACTCTCTCATCTGATCCTCGTGCTTCCAAGACAAACTTTCACCGGCTGGTCCACCCCATAACACCTTTCCTAAAGAAATATCCTTACCTTGCAATTGCTTCATTCACGACCTTCTATTATCATTGGAAATGCTTCAACAGTCAAGTTATCTCTCACATGTACATCATCCATCTGAATCACATGTGAATGATCAGGAATGTACCTCACTTATCTTCTCAGATATCTGATTTGGACAAATGAAATACGACGTAAGCTTCCTTGATTTAAGAGCTCTACCAACACTTGTTACCGGAGTAACTCTCAAAAACACATGATCATCTTTATGAAACTCCAAGGCGTTCCTTCTCTTATCATGATAGATTTTCTGACAACTCTGAGAAGCCTTCATCCTCTCTTGGATCATCTTAATCTTCTTAGTCATATCTCGCACAATCTCAAATCCGAGTAAAACACTCTCACCCGACTCATACCAACACAATAGAGTTATACACCTCTTACCATACAATGCTTCGTACGGTGCCATTCCAATACTTGAATGGAAACTATTATTGTATGTAAATTCAACCAATGGCAAGTGACTATCCCAAGATCCTCCTTGTTCTAGCATACAAGCCCTCAGAAAATCCTCCAAAGACTAGATAATCCTCTATGTTTGACTGTCTGTCTGCGGATGATATGCAGAACTCAAATTCAACTTGGTACCGAAAGCATTCGGCAAACCTGTCCAGAATTTTGATGTAAACCTCGTGTCTCTATCTGACATGATACTCGAAGGTATCACATACAACTTTACAATCTCTTCAACATACATCTTATCCAACTTTTCTATAGGATGAGTGATCTTCATCGGAAAACAATGAGCTGACTTAGTCAACCTATCCACTATTATCCAAATTGAATCATGACCTTTATCAGTCTTTAGTAACCCCGACACGAAATCCATAGAAACATTATCCCATTTCCACTCTAGAATACTCGAAGGTTGCATAAGACCTATAGGCTTATGATATTCAATCTTCGCCTTCTAACAAGTCAATTAAGCATACACAAAATTAGCAATGTCTTTCTTCATGCTTGGCCACCAAAACATTTTCTTCAAATCCTGATACATTTTCGTAGCACCTGGATGAATACTCAAATTGATTTGATGCCCTTCCTCAATAATGCTCTTCTTAAATTATGGAATATCAGGGACACATACCCTATTACCAAGTTTTATCACACCACTTTTATCCACCCATAATTCACCTCTATTTCCTTGGTTAATCAACGTTAGTCGGTCCACCAAACTCAAATCAAATTTCTGACCTTCTCAGATCTTTTCAAGAATCCCACTAGTCAGTCTCAACATTCCCATCTTCACATTGTTGGATGTCTCTTCGCATACCAAGCTCATATCTCTAAACATTTCGATCATCTCTAACTCTCGAACCATAGAATTGACACATGCAAAGATTTCCTACTCAAAACATAGACTACTACATTTGCTTTACTAGGATGGTAACTCAAATCAAAATCATAATCCTTTAGAAACTCGAGCCATCTTCTTTGCCTCATGTTCAACTCCTTATGATCAAACAAGTATTTTAAACTATTATGATCACTGAACACTTCAAATTTAGAGCCAAAAAGATAATGTTTGAAATTTTTAACACAAACACCACACCCGCCAATTCTAAGTCATGCGTAGGATAATTCCTCTCATGGACTTTTAATTGTCTGGAAGCATAAGCAACAACTTGTCCGTTTTGCATTAGCACACCACCAAGACCCATCTTAGAAGATTCACAATAAACTACAAAGGATTCATTCAGATTTGGCAAAATCAACACCAGAGAAGTCGTCAATCTCTTTTTAAGATATACGAAACCTTCTTCACATGCAACATCCCATACATAAGCTTGACCCTTTCAAGTAAACAGAGTCAATGGTAATTCCAATTTAGAAAATCCCTCAATGGTCTTTGGTAGTAAGCTTCTAAACCAATAAAACATTAAATCTCAATTTCAGACTTCGAAGTCTCCCACTGTAACACTGCATCAAATTTAGAAGGATCTACCGCAATTCAACCACTAGAAATCATATGGGCAAGGAAACTCACTTCCTTCAACCAAAATTCACAGTTTCACATATAATTCCTTCTCTTAAAATATTTGCAACCCGATTTGCAAATGCTCAACATGTTCTTCTTCTGACTTTAAATAAATTAAAATGTCATCTATGAAGACCACCATAAACTTGTCCAAGTACTTCTGAAAGATACATTTGATGTATTCCATGAAAACACCTGGAGTATTTGACGCACAAAACGACATCATAATATATTCATAGTGACCATACCTTGTTTTGAAAGTTGTCTTCGGAATATCATTTGGCTTGACTCGAATCAAATGATAACCCGACCTCAAATTGATCTTGCTAAAGAAACTCGTGCCCACCAGCTGATCCATAAAATCATCAATCCTCATAAGTGGATATTTATTCCTAATAGTTACTTTATTCAAATGTATGTAGTCCATGCATAACCTCATACTACCGTATTTATTTTTAACCAACACCGGAGCACCCCACAGAGAGACGCTCGGACGAACACACTTCTTATTTAACAATTCTTCTAATTGCTTCTTCAATTTATTCAACTCTGAAGCTGACATCCTATAAGGAGCCATCGACACTGGACTTGTACTTGATATTAAGTCCACACAAAATTCAACTTCCCGCTCTGGAGGCAATTCACCAACATCGTTCAAAAATAATTCTGGAAAATCACAAACAACAGGTAACTCCATACTTGCAGTTTCACGATCAACTTGTAACGATGCAAACATCGCAACCATCAAAGCTTCATCTTCCAAAAGCTCATCTACTTTCTTAGCAGACAAAATCACCAGATCTCCACTATCACCAAACTTGGGGAATCTTATCGTCTTATTATAACAATTGATATGAACATAATTGAATTCCAACAAGTTCATTCCAAAAATAACATCAATTTGGTGTAAGGATAGACACACTAATTCCATCACAAAATTCATGCCATAGATAGATAAAAGGACACTTAAAACAAATTATAGTAGTAGTAACGGAACCTTTAGCTGGAAGCTCAACTACCATTCCCCCATTCATATCAGACAATTTCAATCCCAACATAGTAGCACAGTCAAGCGAAATAAACAAATGAGTAGCACCAATATTTATGATAGAAATTAACTCAGTATTGTTAATAAAAAAAGTACCTCTAATTATATTATCTTTCTTGTTATCCCCATCACCATTCAAAGCAAACACTGTGCCACTAGTTGGAGCCGTTACATCTTTCTTGGGTTTCTGACACGAGGTACTGATGCGACCCTTATCACCATAATTGAAACAAGTCGGACCTTCATTCTTACACTCAGTATTGAGATGACCAACCTACCACACTTGTAACATCTTATCACTTTATAGGCACAAGCATTAGCGCGGTGGCCTGCTTCGTCACATCGGTAGCACTTCATAGAAACGAGAGCTCTTCCCCCACTTAGCTTCTTCTCATCATAAGCTTTATGCTTCCCTTTATTAGTTGGAGCAGCATACGGCTTACCACGATCCTGATTCTTCCCTTTATTCTCATTATAATTCTTATAATAAGAAGCTTTGTCCTTACTATCTTGATCAAAGATCCTACACTTATTCAATAGCTCGGGAAACTGACGAATCTGCATATACCCAATACCCTTCTTGATCTCTAAACGCAGACCATTCTCAAACTTAATTCACTTTGACATTTCGGCTTTTGAAATGTTATAGTGCAGACATAATTTCACTAGCTCCTCAAATCTAGCCGCATACTCAGCAACTGCCAAATTTCATTGCCTCAGCTCAAGGAATTCTATTTCCTTCTTGCCACGCACATCTTTCAGAAAGTATTTATCCAAAAAACCAGCTTTGAACATAACCCAAGTAATCTTTTTGCCCAGAATCTCCATCCTTTAGCATGCATTGTTCCATCAGTCTTCAGCTTCTTCTTCCAACATGTGATTATTCAGCCGCACTTTGTGATCTTCCATACAAATAACCACTTGGAAAATATATTCAATACCCTTCAACCATGTCTGTGAACCATCAACATCGTGCCTGCCCTTGTAGATAAGTGGGTTGTTCTTCTGGAATCTTTCCCAAGCACGAGCCTCATTATCATTTCCTCCATTCTCGTTCTACTATCCATGCTGGTTCTGCATTTCGTGAGGCATGGCTTCCAAAGAATTATCAATCGCTTTATCATTTCTTCCTTCATCCATAACTCTGCGCATATACAACCAATATTAGAACCATCAACACATCGATAGTATTCAGATACTAATCGATTAACAAGGAATATACATCATATAAATCCTGGTCGGATGAAACGACCTGCTCTGATTCCATTAATGTAACACCCTTGTAAAACGAACGAAATATTCATGATTATTTAAAATTGTATTAGAGTAGTACAACAAAAGGGCGTCACATTTTATTCATGAAATAATCATACATGTAATAAAGTGGGAGAACTGACTTTTTGGTTTTATCGTAACAAAAGGGCGTCACATTTTATTCGTGAAATAATCATAGGTGTAATACAACAAAAGGGCCTCACATTTTATTCGTGAAATAATCTTACTCCATAACACGGGTTTTCAAAATTATTCTTGACATATGTGTAATCTGGCGGGAGAACTGACTTTTTGGTTTTATCGCAAATGTTGCGGTTAGCAAGAGTCGCCGTCGACTTTTATTTTATCTAATATTTAGGAAAGGTGAAAAGAACAGGAAAGACCTTTGATATATTTTGAGTTCAGGGGGTAAGTTATGAAAAGGTAAGGTGTTAACACCCTTTTCATCTGTAGTTATCTACGGGCTCTTAATTGCTTAGATCACTTTAAAAACTTGCTTTGTGTGTGTGATTTGTTTGAAAATATTTAGAAAAGCCAATGTAAGGCTATATTTGTAATAATTATGGTGTCAGTCCTCAAGAATGTATACAACGTATTTTTTTGAAAATATTTGTTTTGAAATTGATGTGTAAAGTTTTGTTTTGTGAGCAGGCATTCAAGAGTCCTACCCACTAAGTATGATCTTTCTTGTTATTTTCCTTCTCCTTTGGAGATAGTGTTATCCATACCATTAATTGGTAGGTAATCCTATCTATTGGATGTGAAGGGACATGCATTTGGTCATCGTATGGCCATCGAAGGTAACATGTAAGGATACTTTAGAAATTGTATCGAAGGGACTATCATCATTTTGCTCGTAGGGTCATCGAGGGACTAGATCATTTTGTAAGCAACTCGGAGGGTCATCAATAGACTATGATCTTTATTCAAAAGGAACTATGATGATATTTTTGAATCAAGGGTCTTTTCCTAAAGTATCCCCACTTTCGAGGGACATGACCAATATTCGTAAGGCAAAAAGAGAGGTTACCCAAGAGGTGAAAAGTGTGCAAAGTGTTTATTTGCAGTTATCTTATCTTGGAAATTAGGGTTTTCTAGATTTTCTTTTAGTCTTTCCATGCAAACCCTAATTACTAGCAGTTAAAAATATAATGTGTAGAATATAAAACCTAAGCTATTACATACTATGAGCAGTTACATAATTTGAAAATGCGAGAAAATAAATCTACGCTATTACATCGGAGAGTGAGACCTATACAGTTTTCTAGAAAATTAAATAGCAAAAAGAAATAAGAAAAATGTTAGAAAAAAGTGTTTTAATGTTTTAAAGTTCTAAATTAATGTTTTTGCTGTTTTTTGTATAAAATTATTTAAGTTAATAATTAATAAAAACCTAAGTATTTCTAATTAATTTTAATATTAAGAAAAAGGGTAGTTAACTTAATTAATTAAAAAAAAACCTAATCCTAATTTGTTATGTTTTGAAAAAAGTTTAAGGTTAATGGTTAATTAGAAAATAGTTAATTAAGAAAATATAATGAAAATTAGGGTTAGTAAAAATAGAAAAAAAAACAAATGCATGGGGTGGGAGTTGAACCCACACCATTCCTTTCACCAGTATGCCATTCTACCATTGCGCCATAGTTTTACTTGTGTTTAAGAATGAGAACCAATCAATTTGGTATTAACCTGCGTGCTATCCTAAAAAAACAAAGAAATTTGATAAGATATGAGATTGAACCCACACCCTTTGTTATACCAGTCATGTTTCTTACCATTAGGCCTATTTTCTTACGCGTTCATCTTACTACCATCAATAAACAAATACCGAAATTAAATCATAAATTGAATAAAACAAACACGCACGTTTGGTGTGGGACCTGGAGTTTTGTATGAACCAATTACGTGGTGCCACGCCTAGGTCACATGATTCAGGAGGGTCAAACCACTGTGGAGGATGGTCAACTTCATATTTTCCAGTGAGGAAATTTTGAAAACATACTATAATCGATCAAAAAATGAAAACAAATAATCTTGATCTACTAATTAGCATGTTGCAAGTTTAATAGTGGTATTATTTTGGCCTGAAAACCCCTGTAGCACAGAATACGAATCTCAAATGAAGTTTTTCCCTAACAATAGCAAATCTTCATCCCTGCATCAAACCTCACAAATAATGCATCAAAACAATTCCACACATCAATATAAACATGAATGTATGCATCAAAGTCATTTAAATTGCATGAATTAAAAGTTTGAATTCAAGTAAGGTTACCAAACCAATGTTATTTGGTTGGCATGTTCTGGTACGCTACGAGCTTCATGGATGATTGGAATTAGTTCATGGAGTTTTTAGGAAGCTTTATTGATGCTTGGAATGGACTGAAAACGGATGGAGATAAGGGTTTATGGTTGCCCCAGTTCTTGAAATTTTTTTGTTTTTAGGTTTTGTTCTTAAGGTAGCTATGATGCGGTGGGAGAACTGACTTGAGGTTTTGTGTTTGTGTTTGCAAATGTTTCGATTTAGCAATAGTCGCCACCGACTTTTTATTTATCCAAAGGAAAGGTCAAAAAGCACAGGAAAGACCTTTGAGATGTTTTCTTGGGTTCGGGGGGTAGATTATGAAAAGGGAAGGTGCTAGCACCCTTTTCATCCATGGTTTTCCATGGGCTCTTAGTTACTTGTTTTAGATCACTTGCTTTTGCTTTTCAATTGTTTGAAATGGTGCTTTGTGTGTGGTTTTGAAAGTATTTTGAAAAGAGGCCATCTTTGTGGCAACCTTTGTAATGATTCTTGTTTAAATGTATACAAATATGTTTTGTCTTTTGAAAAATGTTTCAATGTTTGAAAGTTTGTTTTGGGAAAATGTTTTGAAATTGTGTGTTTTGAAATTAGCAAGGATTTTTGCAAGTTTTGATCAAGTAACTAAGATTTGTCTACCCTATCTAATCAAAGATATTTCTTATACATTTTTAACCCTTTTACAGTGTTGTTTTACCATTGTATTTGGTAAACAACCTTGTGTTTGGATGTTAAATTGGACAGGCGCGGGTCATCGTATTGACCATGATAGCAATTATGCTAAATATCTTAGCATGTTTTTTGTTTGAGGGACTAGATCATTTTGTATAGGCAACCAAGATAGCGTCATCGAGGGACTATGATCTTTTATTTTGTTTTTTGCCAAGATATTCAACATGCATACCATGGCCATTTTAAAGGCAACAAGTGGATGAAACCCTAGGGGTGCTTGTGTGCATTGTGTTGTCAATTTACATGCATTTTGTCTTTGCATTAGGTCTAGCTATTTGTTTTGATTTTGGATATTGCATACAAACCCTAATCTCTATAATGGCATATTTGAAAGCAATAAATGCGTAAAAGTAATCTAAGCTATTACAACATTGATATAGGGGGGGGATACAATTTTGAATAAGGGATTATTTACAAGAATAAAACCTTAAGATTATTACAACCAAATTGAATTCTTTGTTCAAATAATAATTTGACAATATTTAAATGGGCAATTAGATAAATATGTAATATATTATAAAAGGCAAAAAAATGTTTTTGTATTAGTTTTATGTATGTAAATATAAAATAATTAATGTATCAAAAATAGGAAAAATAATATTTTTATTAAGGGTGGAAATCCTAATTTGTTTTAAGAAAATATATATTTATTATGTATTATTTATTTATGTACAATAAAATAAAAATATATACAAATGTCAAAAAATAAAAATATGTTAGAAAAAATATTGTTTAAGTATAAAAATAAAAATATAATATTTTTTATAGTATTTACAAGTTTTTGTTAAAGAAAATAAAAGTATATACTATTTAATAATTATTTCTATGTCTAAAAAATAATAAAAATAATAAAATAAAATGTGAAAATTAATTAAAATATTTTTGGTAATTTTTAAAGTTTAGAAAAATAAAATAAAGTCAGAAATTAAAAATGAAATGAAAAATATAAAAAAATAAAATCAAATGGACCAAGGGGGTGTGAGAAGCAAATCAGGGGTACAAAAAGTAAGAAACAGCCAGGCCCAGCCCAACTGATCTTCATCTTCAACCTTTGTTCAAAAACACACGCCTTCCTGTACAAATGGCTAAGTCCTGCATACGTGCTCTAAAGCAAAAACTCACAACACAAAAGTTATAGCATTTTTCAACACGATTCCAACCATATAAAGAACTTAATCTAACTCTCAAAGACCAGAGAGAATTTCTCTGGCCCTAATTTCTAACCTAAATTTTTCAGAAAGTTCATCAATCAAATTCTCTCAACACAGTTAACTTAAATGAAATCTATGCATATGTACAACTTAAGGGCAATGAGTACTATATTTTTTATTCACAAACCTAACCCTAATGATTCCTAAATAGAGAGATAGAAAGTTGGAAAATACCTGCTTCAGTTGAACTCGAGTATGGCAATGTGGAGGTTTTTAATGAGGCCTGAGATGCTTGGGAGCTTGCTTGAACTTCCTTTGACCTTTTCCAATGCTTAGTTGGCTTTGAGTTTGCTTGAATAAGCCTGTAGAAGTCAACTTGCACAAGCAAAATTTAAAAATGGTGAAGCTTGTAATGGAGTTACAGTCACTGGCCAATGGTTGTGATAGCTTAGGTGGGTTGTATAGAGTGTATTGGAAAAGGTTTGGGGCATAACGCACGAGTGGTTTGTGAGATAGAGGTGAAACTGTAGGGACTGCCATGTTTTGCAAGTTTTTGGTGTTTTAATGTTCAAGGGTGCTTGAGGACTAGATAGCTCGTGTTTCTGGCTCAAGGCAATATGCAAAACTTGTTTGGAATGGTTACAAGAGTTAGTTTTATCAGATACAAGAGTTCTCCTCTTTTTGCAAGTTGACTTAGCTTTTAAGAAAAGTGTGAAATGACAATGCAAAGGGTTGTACCATCTAGCTTAGGGTCTGCCAAGAGTTGGAAACAATTGCTTGATATTAGTGAACTTTGTTTGCTTCAAAAGAAAGGGTTCAAGGCTCAAGAGGAACAACTTGACATAAAGCCAACTTTATGAAAATGGCAATGTTGCCTTTTTTCTATTTTTGGATTAATCCCTTGTGTAAACCTCTATTGATCAGAATAATGCCTTAAAACACTGAGTTTGCATTCAATTTTTGAGTGTGGAAGGGTTTAGAGACCTGTAAGTAAGTAAAATGAAGCTGGACAGAAATTACAACTTGTAGCATAGTGAAAAATGCCATGAATCAAAGTGACTTTTTTCCAAATTCAAACCTTCGATTCTCCCTAACCACAAATGATTTTGGAGAGTTCTTTGACATTTTGGAAAGCTTGTAACATGCCCTACAATCCATATTTGAAATGAATTTTGAGATTCTAAGTGCAACTATGTGAAACATTACCATGAAGATAGGTCAAAATCCTGCCTAAACTAGGGGAAAATTTCACTAAGTTAAAAGTTTCATGGACCCTTGTTCCAAAAATCATAATTTGAGATACAAGCATCCTTTGGGAAAACTTTGTGAATAAAAGTTGTAGATTTTGTGGGGGAATACAACTTTCATGTTGGAAGTTTTGTTTGAATCCAATTACATCATGGTGAAAATGTTGGGCAAAGTTGGGGAAAAATGAGAAAATTTCATAACTTAGAAAATTTCTAAGTTATGAAAATTTTCATTTTAAAACCCTAATTTGAAAAATTTGGTTTCTTGATGAAAAAGTTTCATGTTTTGACACATATTGATGAAAAATGACCCTTGGCACTTGATTTTGACCAAAAAGTCAAAGTTTGACTTTTAAGTGTAAAGTTGATTTTTAATCAGTTGACTGGAAAATTCATCTGTCAATCCAATGCTTTTGAGATCTTTTGAACCTTGTGATTAGGTCAAGATGATGCCATTGAGTCCTTGAATCCATGCTTGAACCCAATTTGCCATTGGCTAGGTGAAAAATCAGAAATTGCCCTTGTGCAGTCAAAACCTTAAAAATGACCATTTTGCCCTTTTGATGATTTGATCAGATTTCTTGAGGAGTTGTGGTCCAAACTTGATAAAATGGTTCATATGAGCCTATAATGTTGATTTGGATCAAAAATCATGAGGTTTGACTGTAAATTGGCCACAATTGACTTTTTCCCCAATATAGTTGATTTTTAGGTCACCTGTTTAATTGACTGGGAAAAAATTTGAATCAAGGCTTGAAACTTGGTATGAGCAATCTTATAAGCCCAACATGAAGTATGAAAGTCACTTTGAGTATTGGAAGCCCAAAAATCCTTGTGGAAACTCAAACCATAATTTCAAGTCAACAGTGCAAGGAGTTGTCTTGGGTAGAGCAAACCTTAATTCTGTCTGGAGTCCAAAGAGTCTCGTAAGGGGAAATCTTGATAAAATGAGAGGGAAAATTTTGTGGTACAACAACTTCCCCTGTTCAATCTTCTTGAACCTGAAGAGTTAGATTGGCGAGTTTGCCTTTCGTGACTCGAAGGTAAAACAGGATTGGACACTAGAGTGCCCGTAAATTTGCACTCGTCAAGATGTAGTTGAAGAAATGGGCTTAAAGATGCCATTTAGAGATGATAAAATCTTGCTGGAGATGGGCATAAAGATTCCATCCAAAAATGTTTGTTGAAAATCGGGAGAATGAACATCAGAATGGTATCCGTATTTGGAACGTATCTGAGTTGTATCTGGAGATTGAATCTGTACGAGCAAGGGAATGGCGTCCGTGTCTAGTGCGTATCTGAGCTGTAACTGTATTTTATTCTTGAATGAATAATAGAATGACTGCCGTGTCTGGAGTGTATATGTATTGTATCTGAATTTGGAATCTGAATAAGCGACAGAATGACATCCGTGTCTGGAGAATCTCTGGGCTGGGGAAATGTTTGAATGAGTGATAGAATGGATTCCGTGTCTGGAGTGTATCTGGACTGTATCTGAAGTTGAGATTTGTATGAGTAGCAGAGTGACTTTCGTGTCTGAAGTATATCCGTACTGTAATTGGGATCTGAAAAAGCAGCAGAATGACTTTCATGTCTTGGAGTGTATCTGAGCTTGAAGTTGATAGTTGAATCTGAATGAGAAATAGAATGGCTTCTGGGTCTGGAGCGTATCTAGTCTGTATCTGATTGCTGAAGTCTGAATGAGTGGCAAAATGGCCTCCCTGTCTGGTGTGTATCTATACTGTATCTTGACTTTGAATTCTGAATGAGTAATAGAATGACCTCCGTGTCTGGGGTGTATCCATACTGTATCTGAATAAGAGATCTGAATGAGTAACATAATGACTTTTGCATCTGGAGTGTATCCGTACTATATCTGAAATCTTTGAATATTTGTTAAAGTTAGCTTTTAATCTTATCCTGAAAAGGGTAAAATGTTAGCTGAAACACAAAGTTATGTTGTATGACATGTATGATGCAATAAAATGTGTTTTATCAATGTTTATGATATATGAATGTAATGTACGCGCATGTAAGCTGATTAGTTGTCTTGATGAGGAAAATAAATCCTTGATAGCGGGAGATAATAAAATCCTTGACTACTGCCGGGGAAAATAAATCCATGACCGTTGCTGGAGATTCAAAATCTTTGATTGCTGAAGATGAGAAATCCTTGGACCACTGTTGGGGATAGAAAATCCTTGGAAACTTGTGGGGCTTAACAAGAACTTTGACAAACTCTGCGGGGATGTGGGAATCCATTAAGTCTGCTTGAGAAACCTGTTTGGGGAATCCAAAGAACTTTGATGACTATAGTTGGGGAGTACACCATGGGAATCCTTACTCGGCTGGGGAATAGGGAAATTCTGAAGATCTCTACTGGGGATCAGACAAAAGAAAACCTTGATCTGCTGGAGAATAAGGAAAACTCTTACGGCTTCTGCGGAGAATATGAACGAGAAACTTCAATCTTCTGGGGAATTGAAATCTTGGAGGCTTTACTGGAGAGGTGAGAATGAGAAACTTTGATCTGTAGGGGATTAAAAATTCTGACAAGCTCGTGCTGAGGAGTCATGGATACTCAGGTAACTTTACTGGGGAATCCAGACTGAGGATCTTCCATCTGCTAGGGAAAATAAATCCCTGGGGACTTCCAATTGGGGAGTTAAGAATGAGAAACTTCAATATGTTGGGGATTCAGAACTCTGTGGGGAATAACTATATTGTTGGAGAGTAACTACTCTTCTGGGGAGATCAGGACTCTGGGGAAGAGGTTTATTCCTGTTTGGAAAAAGTTCAGGAGTTTGGGTTGTATGCCAATCTACTAGGGAATTATCTTTAGTTGGGGATAAATGTTAACTGTCATCTGGGGGGATTTTTCAGATTTTAAGATAACTTGCTGGGGAGTCTGGAGAAACTGGATGGTTTCGGTCGTGAATTGGTAGTTGGAAAATTGACTTCGCTGGGGAAGAAGGTTTCATCTTCGTCGGGGATCCATGACCTAAAGTTTTTGCTCCGCTGGGGATTTTAACTCTGATGGGAATTAGAGGTTTGAAATATGGCTCGACCAGGGATTGGGAGTTTGAAGTTTCGACTCTGGAGAGGATTTTGAAATTTAATTCCGCTGGGGATATGTTTTTCAAGGTTTATCTCCATTGGGGATCCAGATGATGTACTACAGGGGATCTCTCTTGGAATAGCCTAAAGACGTTTTCCTATACTTTCAACCTGTCAGTAATTATTCTCTCACATTTCGTTTATTTGTAAACAGTGATTATATTCAAATGCATATGCTCATTTAATAAATCATTGGACGTTTTCAAACATAAGCGTAAAAAAAAAAGAAAAGGCAAATAGTTTTTTGCACTTTGAAGTATCTTTGTATTAACTTTGTGTAAGTATTTTGTACAAAGGAAACAGACACCCTAGTAAGAGAATGTTGTCATAAAGAATTGAGAAAAATTTATACAAAGAAATATGGCTATGTGTAAAATTCCATGGGGTTCCCATTCTGCTATAGCCTTTGTAACTCTGGATATCTTATCCATTTGTTGCTTCGTCTGAAGATGACTGGATTGATCAGAAGCCAGGAGCTTGTCTGGTGAAGAGATTGTCCTTAAAGTTATCCGACGAGACATAGTCATACGCTTTAATTTCCAAATTTTGCCTGGACCGCCCGTTTGGGTTTTCGATCCACCGGGAAACCCTTTTTTGACCAAGTCGCCCTTTTGGGTTTTCAACTTGCCGGGTGTACAGAGATTTTTTTTTATCCCTAATTTTTGCCTGAACCCCCCTTTCGGGTTTTCGGTTCACCGGGATGCCCATTTTTTGCCCAAGTCGCCCTTTCGGGTTTTCAACTTGTCGGGTCGTTTATGCGTAGTATCTTTTGACTATGTCTGCGTTCGCAGGGTGCGGCAGGTCGTCGCCGTCCATGGTGGTCAGGATCATTGCCCCACCACAAAATATGTTTTTTATCACAAATGGTCCTTCGTAGGTAGGAGTCCATTTGCCCATGGGATCACTTTGCGACAAGATGATCCGCTTGATTACAAGATCTCCGACTTGATATACCTGGCATCTGACTTTCTTGTTGAAAGCCTTGATCATCCGTTTTTGATACATCTGACCATGGCAAACAGCAGTAAGTCATTTCTTGTCAATCAAGTTAAGTTGATCAAGTCGGGTCTGAACCCAATCGTCTTTACTCAAACCAGCATCCTTCATGATTCTCAAGGAGGGAATCTGAACCTCGATAGGTAAAATAGCTTCCATGCCGTATACCAAAGAAAAGGGTGTTGCCCCAGTTGATGTGCGTGCCATGGTACGGTACCCGTGCAGAGCAAACGGTAACATCTCATGCCAGTCCTTGTAGGTGACTGTCATATTTTGAATGATCTTCTTGATATTTTTGTTCGCAACTTTGACAACACCGTTCATCTTTGGCCGATAGGGAGATGAATTGTGATGTTGAATTTGGAACTGCTCGCACAAAGCAGTGATCATAGTGTTGTTCAAGTTTGTACCATTGTCAGTGATAATCCTGTCGGGGATACCATACCGGCAAATGAGGTTCTTCTTGATGAAGCGGGCAACCACATTCTTTGTAACGGAGGCGAAGGATGTTGCTTCGACCCAGTTGGTAAAGTAATCAATGGCCACCAGGATGAAGCGGTGTCCATTTGATGTTGTAGGCTTGATCTTTCCAATCATGTCGATTCCCCACATTGTGAATAGCAAAGGAGCTGTTAAGAAATTGAGAGGAACTGGAGGTATGTGTACCTTGTCGGCATAGATCTGACATTTGTGACAAGTACGAGAATGTTGATGGCAATCAGCTTCCATGGTAGACCAGTAATAGCCTGCCCTTAAAATCTTCTTAGCCATCTTATGTCTGCTAGAATGGGTGTCGAAGGTACCATTATGTAGTTCAGCCATGATCTGCTCAACTTCAACCTTGTCTACACAACGGAGCAGAATGAAGTCGTGATTGCACTTGTATAGGATACCATTGCTCAGGAAGAACTTAGCTGAGAACCTCCTCAGGAACTTTTTTTCGTTGACTGAAGCTCCTTCAGGGTATTCTTGTGCTTCGAGATACCTTTTGACGTCATGAAACCATGGTCGGTCCACTACTTCTTCGGTATTAATCTCGTGGCAATGCACGGGTTCGTCCATCCGCTCGATGGTGATTTGGGGAGCCTCATTATCCTAGTTAAGTTTAAACATGGATGACATTGTAGATAGCGCATCTACTAGCTGATTTTCTTCTCGCGGGAAATGCTCGAAGGTGATCTGCTCGAAATGTGGTAACAATGTCCGGACATGTTCTTTGTAAGGGACGAGGTTTGGATGTTTAGTATCCCACTCTCCTTTAATTTGACTGATAACCAAAGCTGAGTCCCCAAACACAATCAAAGATTTGATTCCCAAGTCTATAGAAGCCTCGAGACCAAAGATACAAGCTTCATATTCGGCCATGTTGTTAGTACAGTTGAAGCAAAGTCTGGCGGTGAAAGGTGTATGGAAACCTTTGGGAGAGATAAGTACATCGCCGATACCGTTTCCAAGTGCGTTGGAGGCACCATCAAAGTACAAGGTCCATCGGGATCCTTGTTCAGGTCTGTCATACGGTCTGTTCTCCTTAATGTTGCTCAAAGTCATGATATCCTCGTCGGGGAAGTCGAACCTCATGGATTAGTAATCTTCGACAGCTTGATGGGCCAGATGATCGGCTAGCACACTCCCCTTTATAGCTTTTTGGGTCGTGTACTGTATATCATATTTGGTGAGGATCATATGCCATCTAGAGATTCTTCAAGATAAAGCAGGCTTCTCGAAGATGTACTTGATTGGATCCATCTTAGAGATCAGCAAAGTGGTATATGTCAACATATACTGCTTTAGCCGGCGAGCAGCCCATACCAAAGCGCAACAAGTTTTCTCAAGCAGTGACTCTCGGGTCTCACAGTCGGTAAACTTTTTACTAAGGTAATAAATGGCATGCTCTTTTCGGCCAGACTCGTCATGTTGGCCCAATACGCACCCCATTGAATTCTCCAGGACAGTCAGATACATGATTAAAGGCCTTCCTTCGACGGGTGGCATCAAGATAGGAGGTTCCAGCAAATACTCCTTGATTCTATCGAAAGCAACTTGACAGTCATCATTCCATTTAACCACCTGATCTTTCTTTAACAACTTGAAGATTGGTTCACAGGTAGATGTTAGGTGATAAATGAACCTTGCAATGTAGTTTAGGCATCCTAAGAAACCTCTGACCTATTTTTCAGTACGAGGGGCATGCATTTCTTGTATAGCTTTGACTTTGGCAGGATCAACCTCAATGCCTTTGTTACTGACGATGAATCCCAAGCATTTACCGGACCTGACTCTGAAAGTGCATTTGTTAGGGTTCTGTCTGAGCTTGTACTCTTTTAACCTGACAAACAGCTTTTGCAGATGGTCGAGGTGTTCTTCTTCAGTTTGTGAACGGGATATCATGTCGTCTACGTAAACCTCTATCTCACGATGTATCATAAAATTAAATAAAGCCACCATGGCGCGTTGGTAGGTTGCCCTGACATTCTTCAGTCCGAGTGGAATCACTTTATAGCAGAACGTACCCCACTGTGTAACAAAGGTAGTTTTCTCCATGTCTTCAGGGGATATTTTAATCTGGTTGTACCCTGAAAATCCATTCATGAAAGAAAATAACTTATGTTGAGCTGTATTGTCAACCAAGATGTCAATGTGCGGTAGTGGAAAGTCATCTTTAGGGCTAGACCTGTTTAAGTCTTTGTAATCCATGCACATCCTGACTTTGCCATCCTTCTTAGGCACAGGAACAATGTTAGCAACCCATTGTGGATAGGAAGTAACAGCAAGAAAGCCAGCATTGAACTGCTTCATCACTTCAGCTTTGATCTTTTCAGACATGTCGGGCCTCATGCGGCGAACTTTCTATTTGATTGGTGGGTAGACTTCTCTTGTAGGGAGACAGTGAACCACAATATCTGTATCAATCCCCGGCATGTCTTCATATGACCAGGCGAAGATCTCAACATATTCATTTAACAGCTGAACTAAATGTTCCTTGACACTTGGCTCTAGGTTGGCACCCACTTTAACTTCTTTTCTGTTTTCCTTTTTTCCCAATTCGATAGTCTCTAACAACTCCTCGTGAGGTAGAATAGCCCTTTCTTCCTGTTGTAGCATTCTAGCCAATTCTCCAGGCACTTCACAGTCTTCATCACCTTCGTACTCGGCATGGTAGACCAGATCTTCAGAGTCACTGAAGGCCATAGCAGAATTGTTACCCATGGAATCCGGAATGGATGGGTACCTGCATTGGTGAGTGTGGGTGTGTCTAAGGGATAGCCACCTTTAAACAAATAAAATGTAAAAAGAAAGAAAATGTACACAAAAGTTTATATATAAAAACGTCCATGATTCATTAAAATGGATAATGAAGATGAAAAATCAAACCCTTACAAATGGACCGATATGCCTCGGGTTAGGCATAAGGTAAAAAGTGTACGAATTTTTTAGGAATTATTACAAACCAACAGAAATGTTCGAAAGATAAATTAGTGATTGATGAAAGTCATGGGAACAAAATCCTTTGCCTCCCAATTGCACAAGCCTCCTTCAACGGTAGGGAAAATCCAGCCTTCAAGGTTGCTCTCCTCTTCACCATCCTCCAAAGCACTGACCCCATGATGGGTGATTTTCACTGGTGGTCCTCCAGCCCGGGAGCGACGCACAGCCTTCTGACTAGCAGCAGTGAAACCCAAGCCGAATTAATCTGTCTTGTAAGGAAAATATGACAGCTGGCCCCATACTGTACTTCCTCCTTCTTCAATCACAGCCTTCACATCTTTAAGGGATGACATCCGGGACACAGGTTTGGTAATGATGGGCACAAAAGTCATTGTCTTGGCTACCGCAACTTCAAGAGAAACCTCTTCAAAGTGCTAAAAGGGGTTCTCGATGAATTCACCATCTAATTCAACATAGCAGAAAGAATTAAGATGGCTTATCATGTATTCCTCCTCACCGAGAATTGTCACAATTTCCCCCTGAACAGGGTATTTGAGCTTTTGGTGCAGAGTTGAAGTAACAGCTCCAACATGATGAATCCAGGGTCTTCCCAACAAACACGAGTAGGAGGGACGGATGTCCATGACATAGAATATGGAATTGAATGTTTCGGTACCCACTTTAATCGGGATGTCCACATCCCCGTGGACCATCCGTTTAGAACAATCAAAGGCTCTGACAATGATGTTGTTGGGCTTCAAAGTTAGACCTTCACAATCTAGCCTATCCAATGCCTTCTTTGGTAGGACATTCAGCGATGAACCAGTGTCCACCAGAACATGTGCAGGAGTAGTTCCTCTGCATTCTACCGAGACATGCAGGGCGTCATTATGCTTTCTCCCTTTGATTGTTAGATCAGCGTCGGAGAACCCTAAACCGCTGTCTGCTGTCAAGCTAGCTACACATTCTTGAAACTGGTCCGCGGAGGTTTCCTGGGGCACATGGGTCGTCTTCAAGAATTTGATCAAAATAATCTTCATCCTCTTCGACCTCTTCTTCTTCCGCATCAGACTCGGAAGGTACCGCAGCTCCACCTCCTTTGCTGGTTCCCTCATCAGAAATAGGAGGAAATTCAAGCACTCTCCGAGCTTCTCCGTCAAATCTCCTCCCCAAAGTAGCCACTCCAGGTCTCTTTTTCTTCTTTTTCACTGGGTCTTTGTTCCCCAATTGAGTTTTGATATCCTCCTGACCCTTAGCCAAGGTCATCAGGAGTTGCTGGAACTGTGCATTCTGAGCTTGCAGGTCTTTGACTGTTTGCTCGAGATCCATCCTACTGAAATAAACAGCAGATAGATAAGGAAACCTGGAGTGAGACCTACTTACGCACATGATGAATGGTATGCTTATGTATGCAATGCATTCAAGGATTTAGGACATTCAAAATTGTTTCAGACAAAGAAGAACGCACGTCATATTAATAAGAAGAAATTTGTTAGTACATAAATGCCCCATGGGCCAAATATTACAAAATAACTTCTCAAGGCAAAAAGACATTGTGCATCCTCTTTGGTGCGGTGTAGGTGTTGAGGGCCTCTTGCTCATGGAGTCGGCGGGTAAGCTCTAGAACCTTCTTCTCACTGGCGTAGAAGCTAGCTTCAAAAGTGTTCCGTTCCTCCTTGAGCTGAATCCAACTTTTCTGCATTTCCTCCCACGATGTAGGCATGTCTGGATGTAGGATGGTGTAGGGGACCTCTCCTTCCTTGACGGGCTCTTTAATCACAGGGAGTACATGAGGATAAGGCATCATTAGTTTTTGGGCTCGGGCTCGTACCCACTTGAGATAAGGCTCAAGAGGGATGGAATTCTTGTGTCCCAGAGTCTTGCTATCAACCTTGTTGGGTCTCCCCCAAGCTCTGATGAACCTTTGGCGAAGTCCTTGCGCATCGTTGTCGAAGTCAAAAACTAGGTCAGGAATCAACATATCATGAGGACCATCCCTCCGTGCATATCCAAATTGCCTTAAAGCTAGGCAAGGGTTGTAGGTGATACCTCCTCTGATTCCAAGTAAAGGAACATTAGGAAATTCTCCGTAACGATCGACGATGATGACATTTTCTCTGGACCGAGAACACCAATGTACATCAGAGTGAGTAAGAGTCATCAACCGTTGGGACCACCTTGAGCCTTGGTCATTCTCCAGGACAGATTGTGGAAGGTGCGAAATAAACCACCTTGCAAGGAGAGGAGTACAGCACATGAGAACACCCCTCTTTCTCATTGTTCGTATGTACAATGAGTGAAGAATGTCCCCAAGCAATATTGGTATTGGGTTTCTGGACAAGAAGATTTTGACGGCGTTGACATCTATCAATTGGTCAGAATTTGGGAACAAGACCAATCCATAGATGAGGAGTGCCACAATCTCTTCAAAGGCTTGTAGGTCCAATGAATTCCAACATTCTTGTGCCTTCTCAAACAAGAATTTTGCTAAGTATCCTTTGACGCCGCTTCTGGTTTCCCAATGCCCCTTGATGTCGGATGGTTGTAGATGTAATGCTCGAGCAACATCTTCCGGCTTTGGTTCCTTTTCCGTACCGTTGAATGGTAGTTGATTAAGGATAGGGATTCTTAGGAGTTGAGAAAACTCCTCCAAAGTGGGTACCAACTGGTAATCAGGGAAGGTGAAACAGTGGTGAAGAGGGTCAAAGAACTGAAACAACACTTTCATCATGTCTTCTTCAATGTTGGTATTGACTAGGCTGAGCATTCTACCATGTCTTTCACTGAAGGATGAGCTTTCCGGAATTCTTGAGGTGAGCTCCTTGAGTTGAGGAGAGATTCTCACAAGGTTGACTTGAATGGTGTTTCTGCGAGGAATTTCCATGACCTATAAAACAGGAACAAAGATGAAGATCCAAACCCTTGAAATGGTTAGTGAATGCATATGATGCTTTATGATGTTTATGATGTATGCACAAAACATATGTACAAGCAAATCACACCAAACCCTAGTTTCAGGCTTGCATGGGGTTTTATAGGTAAGTACCCTCTTGAGTGTAGTTGGCTTAAAAACCTGTCCTATAAATAGTAACCGGGTTCTAAGGAGCTCAATATCATTGGATTGTTTTCAATGTTCATTGTTTTGGTTTAGCCACTTAACTAGCGACCAAAATATTCCAAGAAAACAACCCTCAATGAGTGTAGTATCGAGTATCTACCAACTTCGGACTGCACCAAAGCCGGTCATCTCACTACCCCTAATAAAAGGCCAAGATGGTCAAGTAAGGTTCTAGGTCATTAGTGCTTAGTGACATCACTCAGCGGCCCCGTACTCTCCTTGATTGAACTCAAGGGTTACCGGTACTCACAAATATGTCGCACTAATATAGCTATTGCTTCGACCGTGTCGGTATACCCCGCACAGTTTCCACAACGTATTGCTATCTATGAATGTTTCCCAAAATCCGGGTGTAGGATTGCAAACCCAAACAATAGAGCTAAGATGTAAAGCAATCAATTCAAACAATTAGTCATGCAAGAGGGTGACCTAAGCCCTAAGGTTACTCCACTTTTAAAATTATCCCCAGCAGAGTCGCCAGTTCTGTGATACGGTGGGAGAACTGACTATGGTTTTGCGTTTGTTTTCGCAAATGTTTCGGTTGAGCAAGAGTCGCCACCGACTTTTTATTTTATCCTAAGGAAAGGTTTAAAAAGCACAGCAAAAACCTTTGAGATTTTTCTTGGGTTCAGGGAGTAGATTATAGAAAGGGAAGGTATTAGCACCCTTTCTATCCATGGTTATCCATGGGCTCTTAGGTACTTGCTTAGATCAACTTGCCTTGGTTTTCAATTGTTTGAAATGGTGCTCAGTGTGTGGTTTTGAAAATGTTTTGAAAAGATGCCTTGTATAGGCTACCCTTGTAACAATTCTTTACTCGAATGTTTTACAAAAAGGTGTTTTGTCTTTTGAAAAGATGTTTCAAGGTTTTTTTGAAAGTTTATTTTGAAAGTGTTTGTGAAGTGTGGTTTGAAAATAGGCAAGTGTTTTCTTTTACAAATTGACAAGTACCTAAGAGTTATTTACCCTAAGGTTCTCAAAGATTTTTGTCATGTTTTAAACCTTTTGACAATTTTGTTCCACCATTGCGTTTGGTGGACAATCTTGTATTAGGAGGTAAAAGGGACGGGCGCGGGTCATCGTTTGGACCATAATTGCAATAGTGCTAAGTATCTTTGGGCAATTTCTTTTTGAAAGGGACTTGATCATTTTAGGCAACTTTTCGAAAGCGTCATCGAGGGACTATGATCATTTGATTGTTTGTTTTACCCAAAGAAACCTAACATGCAATATGGCCCATTTATTTGAAGGCAACAAAGTGGAATACCCTAGGGGTGCAAGTGTGATATGTGTTGTCCATATTTCATGCTTATTTATCTTGAAATTAGGTAAAGCTATTTTGTTCTTTTTATTTGCATACAAACCCTAACTCTAGCATGGTATATTTAGAAAGCGTTTAAAGTGCGAAAATTAAAATTCCTACACTATTACAACACAATATGGGAAAGGGGGTACAAATGTTCAAATGGGGGGATATTTAGACAAAGAAAGTAAACCTAGCTATTACATCATTTTTGGCATATTTACAAATAATTAATTGCATAAATAAAATGGAAAATAAAATAAAGATGCAAAATGAAAAGAGGGTTTTTATATGTATGAAAAAAGGTATTATTTATGTTAAATAAATAAAATAAAAAAAGTATTATTTTTGGGGTTTTTTTGTATTTTAAGGGTGAAACCCTAATTTTTATTAAGTAGTATATATATTATTTAATTTACACAAATATTTATTTAATATGTACAAAAAATAAAATAAAATGAAATATATTCATAAAAAGTGTTTTTCATGTCAAATGTTAATAAAATAAAAAATGTATATATTTTTGTATTTCAACCTAAATATATTAATAAATATATATATATATATATATATATATATATATATATATATATATATATATATATATATATATATATATATATATATATATATATATATATATATATATATATATATATATATATATATATATATATATATATATATATATATATATATATATATATATATATATATATATATTATTTACTAAATATGTATATATATACAAATTAATAATATTTAATATTTAATAAAAAACAACATTTTTTCTATAAAATATTTTCAGAGGGTAAAACAAAAATAAAAGTGCTTTTGCATATTTCTTAGTATTTTTAACAAAATGTATATATTCATTTATTTGTGTATAAAACTAAACTAAAACAAACAAATACCTAATAAATTCAAAAATGGTGTAAAAAAATATTTTTATATTTTTTATATTATGAGGAAAAATAAATAAATCAAACCAAAAAAAGAAAAGTCAAAAAACATTAAAAATAAACAAAATGGGCTCAGGGGGTTCAGAAGCAATTGTATGATGCAAAAAGAAAAGTCAACACAAGCCCAGCCCATGAAGACCTTTCTTCAACCTCCAGACTTTTGTTTGAACAAAAACACGCGCCTCTTTCTTCCATTGCAAGGTCCTGATTCTTTGAGTTTTAGCAAAAACTTCCAACATCAAAACTGTTAAGCATCTTCTCACGAATTCACACATATAAAGAACATGTATTAATTCTCAGAAATGAGAGAGAATTTCTTCTCTCCCAATTCTTAACCTAATTTTTGTTCAAAGTTCAGACATCAAATTCTCTAAGCATACATAATATAAATGAAATCTAATTATATGGGCATGTTCAGGACTATGATTGTGACATGTTTTCTTCACAAACCTAAAGCTAACAATGCCTAATAAGAGAGATACGAGTTCATGAACTTACCTGTTCAGTTGAAGTTGTATCTGGCAATGGAGAAGCTTTCAGTGCAAGGTGATGATTGGTATAGCTTCCTTGAGGTCCAAGGATGCTATTTCAAGCTTTACTTTGTCTTGAAACTTCTAGAATCGTGCTAGAGAACTTCAACTGCAAAACAAGAAAATGAAAATGGTGGAACTGGTTAGAGGAATTACAGGTCGTGTTTTAGGTTTTGGTTAGCTTGCATTGATGGTAGGGAATGTGTTTGATGAGCTTTGGACAAGAAATCATGCAAGGGATGAGAGATGGTGTTCAATCTGCAGGCTTTGCCCTGTTTTTGCAGTTTGAGAGTGATTCTGGGAATGGGAGTGTTTGGGACCTTGTTTGCTCGTGTTCTAGCTTGGTTAGGATGATTAGAGTGTGTGTACAATATTTGCTTTAGTGTTCTAATGCTGAGATGAAGGTTGTGTTGTGATATGGGATGTTTTTTAACACTTAAGCCAATAAAAGCCAAGTTGTGTTCTAGGCAGGTAGAGGGCCCCTAATCATGCTGCAAACCTCCTCCTTGATCAGTGTGTTATGCTTATAATCTTGTGCCAATTATATTTCATCTGTACTTGTTGGATTTTTAATTGGACATAAAGCTTGCTTTTTCAAAAATGGCTATTTTACTTTTTCCATAAATGGCTTTATTCAACATGTAATGCATAAGCTCATGAAACAAGGCCTTAGCACAATGAACATGCATTAAATTATTGACTGTTGGATGGTTTAAGGACCTGTAATGTAGCACAAACTAAGCTGACTTGAAAATGGCATAAGTTATGAACATGTACATGACCAATTCAAAAGTGAGTTTTTGCCATATTGTGAAATTCGATTCTCTCAAGTTATGAGGTTGTTTGATGAGTTCTTGGACATTTTGGAAAGCTTGGAATGTGTACTACAATCCATCTTTGAAATGCAAATTGAAATTCCAAGTGGAAGTGTATGGAAAATGGTCTTGAAGTTAGGTAGAAAACCTTGCCAAAATAGGTCAAATTTTCACTAATTGATCAATTGACTGGGAAATTGAACTGTCAATTTTGTGTACTTGGGATCTTTTGAACTTTTTGAGCATGTCAAGATAATTCCATGGGGTTCTTGAGTCCATATGTGAGCTTGGTTTGCCCTTGGTTGGGTCAAACAGTCAAAAATTGCCTTTGTGCAGTCAAAACCCTAAAAATGACCATTTTGCCCCTTTGGTGATCTGATCAAATTTCTTGTGGAATTTTGATCCAAACTTGATCAAATGGTCTATATGAGTTCATAATGTTGATGTGGGTCAATTTTCATGAGGTTTGACTGTCAATTGGCCACAGTTGACCTTTTCCCCAATACAGTTGATTTCTAGGTCAACTGTCCAATTGACTGGGCAAAACTTGGAATCAAGACCTAAAACTTGATATGGATGAACTTGGGAGTCCAATATGAAGCATGAAAGTCATCTTAGGAATTTTAGGTCAAAACACCTCTGTGCAAACACAAACCCTAATTTGGGTCAACAGTGCAAGGAGAAGTCTTGAGCAGATGAAACCCTAACTGGATCTTGATCTTCAAGGGCTTTGTGATGAGAAATCAATGAGAAATGGGAGGGAAAATTTTGGGGTACAACAGTTGCCCCTGTTCAATCTTCTTGAATCCGAAGAGTTAGATTGGCAAGTTTGCCTTTCGTGACTCGAGCGTAAAAGGAGATTGGACACTAGAGTGCCCTTAAATTTGCACTCGTCAAAGCAATGGATGCGGGAATGGGCTTAGAGATGCCATTTGGAGATGGGCTTAACAATGCCATCGGGAGGAGTGACGGAAACTTGTCGGGGATGGGCTTAAAGATGCCATCTGGAATGAGTATCAGGAAGGTACCCATGTTTAGGACCATCTCTGAACTGGGGGCTGAATAAGCAATAGATTGACATCCGTATCTGGAGGCATCCGTAAACTGTTTTCAAAAGTTGAGAAGAGTCTGAACAAGCGATAGATTAACATCCGGTGTGGGGAAGAATCCATAGACTGTTTTCAAAAGTCTTGAGAAGAAACTGAACAAGCGATAGGTTAACATCTGTTACTTGGAGAACCCGTAAACTGTTTTCAGGAATCTTGAAGTTGAATAAGCAATAGAGCAGCATCCGTTATTGGGAAGCATCCGTAAACTGTTTTCAAAGGTTGCATCTGAACAAGTGATAGATTAACATCCGTTGTTGGGAAGAATCCATAGACTGCTTTCAGAAGTCTTGAGAAGAAACTGAACAAGCGATAGGTTAACATTCGTTACTTGGAGAACCCGTAAACTGTTTTCAGGAATCTTGAAGTTGAATAAGCAATAGAGCAGCATCCGTTGTTGGGAAGCGTCCGTAAATTGTTTTCAAAGGTTGCATCTGAACAAGTGATAGATTAACATCCGTTGTTGGGAAGAATCCATAGACTGCTTTCAGAAGTCTTGAGAAGAAACTGAACAAGCGATAGATTAACATCCGTTACTTGGAGAACCCGTAAACTGTTTTCAGGAATCTTGAAGTTGAATAAGCAATAGAGCAGCATCCGTTGTTGGGAAGCGTCCGTAAACTGTTTTCAAAGGTTGCATCTGAACGAGTGATAGATTAACATCCGTTGTTGGGAAGAATCCATAGACTCTTTTCAGAAGTCTTGAATTTGGAGGAAGAACCAGTGTAGGGTTCCCTGATGATGAGCTCGTGTGAAACTGCATCTGGATAAATCTGGAATAAGCATTAGAATGTTGCCGTGTCTGGGTCACATCTGAACTATTCCTGGGAAGAAATCTCGGAAGATAATGATTTTATTCTTTCGACTGATCTTACCTGAAAGGTAAAGAGTTAGTTATATGCAATGCCATGATGCATGATACAATGTATGTTATATGATATGAATGTAAATGGATGCGTATGTAAGCTGGAGAGCTGTCTTGCAGAGGATAGATGAATCCGAGATGGCTGAAGATGACAGCATCTCGACTGCTGCTGGGAAGAATAATTCCTGGTCACTGCTGGAGAAAAAGGAGCTTGGGTTGTATACCAATCTTCTGGGGAATTCCTGATGACTTCTACTGGGGAATTCCAATCTAATAGACTCATGCTGGGGAGGTAAGACTGAGGATCCTCAGCTTGGAGGGAAGTATCTCTGGCGACTTCACTGGGGACTCAAGATTTGCTTTCCCAAAACTTTGTGGTAAGAAGGTTCATTAGTATGGCTTCGCTGGGGATTGACAATTTGAAGCTTTAGCTCGGCTGGGGATACTGAAACTTAAATTCTGAGGGGGATTGAATTCCGGAGGATCTTCTGGCCGGGGATGTACAAAGACAACCTCCTCTGGGGATTGTATTGATAAGTTATGTTCGGGAACTCTGAGGAACTCCGCTGGGGATAAGAAGAATTTTGGCGAGTGCGATCTTCCGTGGCCATAAGCTGAGGATAACCCAGTTATAAGCCCTTGTGAGGAATAACTTTGAATAAAACTCGGGAGAGACGTCCGTACTCTGCAGGGGATAAGCTTCCAAAATCTACTGGGGATCAGCTTCAGGGTTTACTGGGATATGGATTCCAAATCTCTTGGGGGTTTCCTTTGAAAGGGTATCAAGACATCCAACTGTTCCTTTGACCTATCAGTAATCCTCTTTCTTGATTCATAAGGAAATGATTATGTTCAAATGCATATGCCTATTTAACAAAACATTGGACGTTTCTCAAAGTAAACAATTAGTGCAAAAGAACGGAAAACACACAAATTTCTGGGAAAAGTATTTGTATTGACTTTTTATGAGTATATTTGTACAAAGGAGACAATCATCCTAGTAAGAGGATTCTGTCGTAAACATTGAAAGATTTATACAAAATAAAGGATGGCTATGTGAAATAATTCCATGGGATTCCATTCTGCTATAGCTTTCCCAACTCTGAATATCTGTCCATTCAATGCTCCGTTTGCCGATGACTGGATTAATCAGAAGCCTGGAACTGGTTGATGGAGAGATTGTCTTTTGAAGTGATCCGACGAGACATAGTCATACGCTTTAATTCCCTAACTTTTGCCTGAATCGCCCTTTCGGGTTTTCGATTCACCGGGAAACCCCTTTTTGCCCAAGCCCCCTTTCGGGTTTTCGACTTGCCAGGTGTACAGATTTTTTTTGTTTTTATCCCTAATTTTTGCCTGAACCGCCCTTTCGGGTTTTCGATCCACCGGGATGCCCATTTTTGCCCAAGCCGCCCTTTCGGGTTTTCGACTCGTCGGGTTATTTTTATGCGTAGTATCTTTTGACTATGTCTGCGTTTGTAGGGTGCGGTAGATCGTCGCCGTCCATGGTGGTCAGAATCATTGCGCCACCAGAAAATATGCTCTTGATCACAAATGGTCCTTCATATGTAGGAGTCCATTTTCCCCTGGGATCACTTTGCAGCAAGATAATCCGCTTGATTACGAGATCTCCGACTTGATACACTTGACGTCTGACTTTCTTATTGAAGGCCTTGATCATCCGCTTTTGATATGTCTGACCATGGTATATAGCAGCAAGTCGCTTTTCGTCGATCAGATTGAGTTGGTCAAGTCGGGTCTGCATCCAATCATCTTCATTCAAACCTGCCTCCTTCATAATCCTTAGAGAAGGAATCTGAACTTCCATAGGCAAAACAGCTTCCATGCCATAAACCAAAGAAAATGGGGTTGCCCCAGTTGAAGTACGTGTCGTCGTACGGTATCCATGCAGAGCAAACGGTAACATCTCAGGCCAGTCTTTGTAAGTGATCGTCATTTTCTGAATGATCTTCTTAATGTTTTTGTTCGCAGCTTCAACAGCACCGTTCATCTTCGGCCTATAGGGAGATGAATTGTGATGATAAATCTTGAACTGTTCGCACAATGCGATGATCATCGTGTTATTCAGATTTATACCGTTGTCTGTGATGATCCTGTCTGGAACACCATACCGGCATATGAGATTTTGCTTGATAAAGCGGGCAACCACATTTTTAGTAACAGAGGCGAAGGAAGCTGCTTCGACCCATTTGGTGAAATAGTCAATGGCAACCAGGATGAAGCGATGTCCGTTGGAAGCCGTGGGCTTGATCTCTCCAATCATGCCAATGCCCCACATTGCAAATGGCCAGGGAGCAGTCAGAACGTTGAGAGGAACCAGAGGGATATGAACTTTATCAGCGTAGACTTGGAATTTGTGGCAAGTACGGGAATGTTGATGGCAGTCAGCTTCCATGGTAGACCAGTAATAGCCTGCCCTTAGGATCTTCTTATCCATTGTATGCCCGCTCAAGTGAGTGCCAAATGTGCCGCTGTGTATATCAGTCATGATCAACTCTGCTTCAGCTTTGTCTACGTATCAGAGTAGTACACAATCATGGCTTCGTTTGTAAAGGATGTCGTTGCTCAGGAAGAACTTAGCAGCAAATTTCCTTAAGAACTTCTTGTCATTTACGGAAGCTCCTTCAGGATAATCTCTGGTCTCGAGATACCTTTTGATTTCATGGAACCAAGGTTGTTCCACTACTTCTTCGGTATTAATCTCGTGACAATGCGCAGGTTCATCCATTCGCTCGAAGGTGATTTGGGGACCCTCGTTATCCCAGTTGTGTTTAAACATGGAGGACATTGTGGCTAGAGCATCTGCTAGCTGATTCTCTTCTCGCGGGAAATGCTCGAAGGTAATTTGCTCGAAATGAGGAAACAATGTCAAGACATGTTCTTTGTACGGGATAAGATTAGGATGCTTGGTATCCCACTCTCCTTTGATTTGACTGATAACCAAAGCTGAGTCCCCAAATACGATCAAAGATTTGATCCCCAAGTCTATAGCAGCCTTGAGACCAAAGATGCAAGCTTCGTATTCAGCCATGTTGTTTGTGCAGCTGAAGCAAAGTCGGGCCGTGAAAGGTGTGTGACAGCCTTCCGGAGAAATGAGTACTGCGCCGATACCATTTCCAAGTGCATTTGAAGCACCATCAAAGTACAGGGTCCATCGGGATCCCTTTTCGGGTCCGTCATACGGTCCGTCACCTTCAATGTTGTTCAAATTCATGATGTCCTCGTCTGGGAAGTCAAATCTCATGGGTCGATAGTCTTCGATAGCTTGATGAGCCAGATGGTCAGCTAGTACACTCCCTTTTATAGCTTTTTGGGTGGTGTACTTAATGTCATACTCAGTTAGGATCATCTGCCATCTAGCTATCCTTCCAGATAAGGCGGGCTTTTCGAAGATATACTTGATAGGATCCATTTTGGAAATCAACAAGGTAGTATGAGTCAACATATACTGTCTTAGTCGGCGAGCAGCCCATACCAAAGCGCAGCAAGTTTTCTCGAGCAGTGAGTAGCGAGTCTCACAGTCGGTAAACTTTTTGCTAAGGTAATAAATAGCATGCTCTTTTCGACCAGACTCGTCATGCTGGCCCAAAACACACCCCATTGAGTTATCCAAGACGGTCAAATACATGATCAATGGTCTTCCTTCGACGAGTGGCATCAGAATAGGAGGTTCTAGCAAATACTTCTTGATTCTATCAAAAGCAGCTTGGCAATCGTCGTTCCATTCAACTACCTGATCTTTCTTCAAGAGTTTGAAAATTGGCTCACAGGTAGAAGTCAGATGCGAGATGAATCTGGCAATATAGTTTAAGCGCCCCAAGAATCCTCTAACCTCTTTTTCAGTACGGGGAGCAGGCATCTCTTGTATTTCTTTCACTTTTGCTGGATCGACTTCAATGCCTTTGTTGCTTACAATGAATCCCAGGAGTTTACCAGACCTAACTCCAAAAGTGCATTTACTTGGATTCAGCCTGAGCTTGTATTCTTTCAACCTGGCAAACAACTTTTCTAGATGTTTAAGGTGCTTTTCCTCTGTTTGTGACCGAGCTATCATATCGTCTACGTAAACTTCAATCTCATGATGTATCATATCATGAAATAAAGCTACCATGGCGCGTTGATAAGTTGCCCCTGCGTTCTTCAGCCTGAACGACATCACCTTGTAACAGAAAGTGCCCCATTGCGTGACAAAAGTTGTTTTCTCCATATCCTCGGGGGCCATTTTGATTTGATTGTAGCCCGAGAATCCATCCATGAAGGAAAACACTTTCTGCTGAGCTGTATTGTCTGTGGGAGTGGAAAATCATCTTTGGGGCTGGCCCTATTCAAATCCCGGTAGTCCACACACATCCTGACTTTGCCATCTTTCTTAGGTACTGGCATGATGTTAGCGACCCATTGAGGATAGGACGTAACAGCCAGAAAGCCAGCGTCGAATTGCTTCATCACTTCTGCTTTGATCTTTTCAGACATGTCAGGCCTCATTCGGCGAAATTTTTGCTTGATCGGTGGAAAATCTTCTCTTGTAGGGAGACGGTGAACCACGATGTCTGTGTCTAAACCCGACATGTCTTCATAAGACCAAGCGAAGATTTCAACATACTCATTCAACAACTGTATCAGGCGTTCCTTGACACTCGGTTCCAGATTGGCACCCACTTGCACCTCCTTCCGGTCCTCCTCGGTTCCCAAGTTGACAATTTCCAATGACTCTTCGTGCGGTAGGATGGCCCTTTCCTCTTGTTGTAGAAGTCTGGCTAGTTCCCCTGGTACTTCACAATCTTCTTCATCTTCATACTCGACTAGATTGACCAGATCTTCAGAGTTATTGAAAGATATAGCAGAATAGTCACCCATGGAATCCGGAGTGGATGGGTACCTGCATTGGTGAGTGTGGGTGTGTGTAAGGGATAGCCATCCTTAAACAAAAATGCAAAAGGAAAGAAAATGAACACAAGCAGTTTATCAAATGAAAAACGTCCAATGAATCATTAAACATGACATATGGATATGAAAAATAATCAAAACCCTTACAAATGGACCTACATGCCCCGGGAAAGGCATGAGGTGAAAAGATAGTGTACGAATTGTTTGAAAGTAAATATTACAGACCAAATAAGAAATGTTTGACAGATAAATTACTGATGAATAAAAGTGATGGGGACAAAGTCTTTTGCCTCCCAGTTGCTCAACCCCCCTTTGATAGTTGGATAGATCCACTCTTCGATGTTGCTCTCTTCGTCTTCATCCTCCAAAGCGTTGATTCCGTAGGGAGAAATTTTGAATGGCGCTCTTTCAATCTTCGAACGGCGCATAGCTTTCTGGCCAGCGGCTGTGAACCCTAATCCAAATTTTTCTGTCTTATGCGGGATGTCAGGTAACTGCCCCCATGCTGAATTCTTCCCTTCCTTTATTGCGGCCCTTGCGTCCTCCAGAGATGCCATCCTGGCCATCTGCCTCGGTGCCTCAGCTGCCAACTTTGCTACTGCTATTTCAGGAAGGACTTCTTCGAAATGTTGAAAAGGCGTCTCAATGAATTCCCCTTCAACCTCCACATACCGGAAAGAATTTAAGTGGCTAATCATGTACTCTTCTTCGCCATGGACAGTAATGATCTTCCCCTTGACAAGATACTTCAACATCTGATGCAAGGAGGAGGTGATTGCCCCAGCATGGTGTATCCAAGGCCTACCCAACAAGCAAGAGTATGATGGACGGATGTCCATCACATAGAAAGTGGATTTAAACACCTCAGTGCCTATCTTGATGGGAATTTCAACCTCCCCATGGACCATTCTCTTCGAACCATCGAAAGCTCTGACAACAATATCACTCGGCTTCAACTCCAACCCTTCACAATCTAGTCGGTCCAAGGCCTTCTTAGGCAGTACATTTAGTGACGAACCAGTGTCGACCAAGACGTGTGCGAGAGTAGTTCCTCGACACTCGACTGAAATGTGCAAAGCATCATTGTGGTTCCTACCTTTAGGAGTTAGGTCGGCATCAGAAAACCCTAATCCATTGTCCGCAGTCAGGCTAGCCACGCAATTTTGAAATTGATCCGCAGAGGTTTCCTGGGGCACATGGGCTGCCTTCAGGAATTTTATCAGAGCTTTAGCGTGCGCTTCTGAGCAAAGTAGTAGTGCCAGCATGGAGATCTTTGAGGGGGTTTGCCCCAGCTGTTCTACCACTTCGTAATCACTTCTTTTGATTATCCTCAAAATCTCATCCATTTCCTTCTTGGAGGTTTCCGGGATGACCAAGGGTTAAGCTCTCGTCCTGACGAGCCCATCTTGGATTCCCTTACCTTTGTCAGCAGCGGTAGGAGAGACAGCACTAGGAACAACAACATCCTCAATCAAAGGGGTCCTAGCGGAGAGTTTTATTGGTGCAGGGATGACCTTATCAGCTGACGAGGGTCCAAAGATTGCTCTTGGAGGGGCAATCTCTGGAGAAAATATTCTCCCGCTCCTGGTGATTTTGCTAGTGCCCGCAATGTTACTAATGCTGGCTTCTTCATCATCCGAACTTTCTTCAGTTATTCCGATTTGTTTGATACCATGGTAGTAGATGTCACCGCCATAGTTCCAAGGTATCGATTTCTCAGAAACATAGGGAACAGGCCCTGGAATTGTTATCTTCAAAGGAACAGATTTCGTAGCTGGTGTAATCTTAACAGGCTTTTTGACGGCCTTGGAAAGATTGGCGTGAATGGTTATGATTGAGACATCTTCAGTATGAACTGGAACAGCGGAAACTTTTTCAAACAAAATTTGTCGACTATCCATAAGGCCTTGGATGCCTTTCTTCAGTAACGGACAATCAAACGACAGAGAGTAACAACAATAGCAGTCTTCCTTACATCCCGGGAAGATCCCGGCCCTCAACAGGTTCAACTTAATGGTTAGCAGTGGAGTAGTCAGATCACTGACATCAGCAACATACAAATCTTCTTCAATGGCATTGACATTTCGGCCGTGCTTCGGCATGGGTGCAGATATCACATTAGGCTTCTCTGGAGCGTCAAACTCCACCTCCTTCGCCTCTATCAGGTCTTGGATTTTATGCTTGAGTGCCCAACAATCATTGGTGTCGTGTCCAACACTGTCTGAATGGTAGGCGCATTTAGCATTAGCATGATAATGCAGAGAGGACGTATTCACATTCTTTGGTGCCTCCTTGATGGTGGCGAGATTCAACTTCAACAGACGGGGAAGCACTTGCGCTGGAGTCATATTAATACAGGTGAACTGCCGTTGTGGCTGTTCCACTCGTTTTTGATTTGGTCTGGACTGGTTATAGCGAGGCTGCTCACTTGGAGTGTTTTGAATCATTACGGCCCCCACAGTTTCATTACGGCCCCCACAGTTGGCCGACGCTCCGTCTTCCCTGCTCTTCTCTAAGAATATACCATAGCTATTTCCTTCTTAAAAGGTTTCTTCTCGACACTTGCAGCAACACCCTTCTGAATTTTTCCTGACTTGATGCCAGCTTCTATTCTTTCGCCCGTTAAGATCAAATCGGTAAACCCCGCGGAAGAGTTACCAATCAGATGATTGAAAAATGGCCCTGATAGGGTCCCTAGAAACATATCAACGAGTTCACGGTCGGTTAAAGGAGGTTGCACCCTGCCATCCAAATCCCTCCATTTTTATGCATATTCTTTGAATCCTTCGCCTGCTCCCAACGACATACCCTGAAGTTGGGTACGAGTAGGAGCAAGGTCAGAATTATACTGGTATTGTTTGTAAAAAGCGGTGGCCAAATCTTCCCAATTTCGGACGCTGGTTCCCTCTAGCTGATAAAACCACTCCAACTGAGCTCCAGAAAGGTTGTCTTGAAAGAAATGAATCCAAAGGTTTTTATCTGACGTATAGGGTCGAATCTTTCTCACGTAGGACCTGAGATGCATTTTGGGACAGGACAGCCCATCATACCTCACAAACACTGGCACTTTGAATTTTGGGGGAATCACAATCCCGGCAACCAAACCCAAGTCTTCAAAATCCAAACCCGGTACTCTTTGTAATTACAAAGCGGCCAATCGGTCTTCTAGCCCTTTGTATTTGTCATCAGCTGGAGGATATTGCTGATCAGAATAATCTTCATCCTCTTCGACCTCTTCTTCTTCTGCATCAGACTCGGAAGGTACCGCAGCTCCACCTCCTTTGCTGGTTCCCTCATCAGAAATAGGAGGAAATTCAAGCACTCTCCGAGCTTCTCCGTCAAATCTCCTCCCCAAAGTAGCCACTCCAGGTCTCTTTTTTTTTCTTTTTCACTGGGTCTTTGTTCCCCAATTGAGTTTTGATATCCTCCTGACCCTTAGCCAAGGTCATCAGGAGTTGCTGGAACTGTGCATTCTGAGCTTGCAGGTCTTTGACTGTTTGCTCGAGATCCATCCTACTGAAATAAACAACAGATATATAAGGAATCCTGGAGTGAGACCTGCTTATGCACATGATGAATGGTATGCTTATGTATGCAATGCATTCAAGGATTTAGGACATTCAAAATTGTTTCAGACAAAGAAGAACGCACGTCATATTAATAAGAAGAAATTTGTTAGTACATAAATGCCCCATGGGCCAAATATTACAAAATAACTTCTCAAGGCAAAAAGACATTGCGCATCCTCTTTGGTGCGATGTAGGTGTTGAGGGCCTCTTGCTCATGGAGTCGGCGGGTAAGCTCTAGAACCTTCTTCTCACTGGCGTAGAAGCTAGCTTCAAAAGTGTTTCGTTCCTCCTTGAGTTGAATCCAACTTTTCTGCATTTCCTCCCACGATGTAGGCATGTCTGGATGTAGGATGGTGTAGGGGACCTCTCCTTCCTTGACGGGCTCTTTAATCACAGGGAGTACATGAGGATAAGGCATCATTAGTTTTTGGGCTCAGGCTCGTACCCACTTGAGATAAGGCTCAAGAGGGATGGAATTCTTGTGTCCCAGAGTCTTGCTATCAACCTTGTTAGGTCTCCCCCAAGCTCTGATGAACCTTTGGCGAAGTCCTTGCGCATCGTTGTCGAAGTCAAAAACTAGGTCAGGAATCAACATATCATGAGGACCATCCCTCCGTGCATATCCAAATTGCCTCAAAGCTAGGCAAGGGTTGTAGGTCATACCTCCTCTGATTCCAAGTAAAGGAACATTAGGAAATTCTCCACAATGATCGACGATGATGACATTTTCTCTGGACCGAGAACACCAATGTACATCAGAGTGAGTAAGAGTCATCAACCGTTGGGACCACCTTGAGCCTTGGTCATTCTTCAGGACAGATTGTGGAAGGTGCAAAATAAACCACCTTGCAAGGAGAGGAGTACAGCACATGAGAACACCCCTCTTTCTCATTGTTCGTGTGTACAATGAGTGAAGAATGTCCCCAAGCAATGTTGGTATTGGGTTTCTGGACAAGAAGATTTTGACGGCGTTGACATCTATCAATTGGTCAGAATTTGGGAACAAGACCAATCCATAGATGAGGAGTGCCACAATCTCTTCAAAGGCTTGTAGGTCCAATGAATTCCAACATTCTTGTGCCTTCTCAAACAAGAATTTTGCTAAGTATCCTTTGACGCCGCTTCTGGTTTCCCAATGCCCCTTGATGTCGGATGGTTGTAGATGTAATGCTCGAGCAACATCTTTCGGCTTTGGTTCCTTTTCCGTACCGTTGAATGGTAGTTGATTAAGGATAGGGATTCTTAGGAGTTGAGAAAACTCCTCCAAAGTGGGTACCAACTGGTAATCAGGGAAGGTGAAACAGTGGTGAAGAGGGTCAAAGAACTGAAACAGCACTTTCATCATGTCTTCTTCAATGTTGGTATTAACTAGGCTGAGCAGTCTACCATGTCTTTCACTGAAGGATGAGCTTTCCGGAATTCTTGAGGTGAGCTCCTTGAGTTGAGGAGAGATTCTCACAAGGTTGACTTGAATGGTGTTTCTGCGAGGAATTTCCATGACCTACAAAACAGGAACAAAGATGAAGATCCAAACCCTTGAAATGGTTAGTGAATGCATATGATGCTTTATGATGTTTATGATGTATGCACAAAACATATGTACAAGCAAATCACACCAAACCCTAGTTTCAGGCTTGCATGGGGTTTCATAGGTAAGTACCCTCTTGAGTGTAGTTGGCTTAAAAACCTGTCCTATAAATAGTAACCGGGTCCTAAGGAGCTCAATATCATTGGATTGTTTTCAATGTTCATTGTTTTGGTTTAGCCACTTAACTAGCGACCAAAATATTCCAAGAAAACAACCCTCAATGAGTGTAGTATCGAGTATCTACCAACTTCGGACTGCACCAAAGCCGGTCATCTCACTACCCCTAATAAAAGGCCAAGATGGTCAAGTAAGGTTCTAGGTCATTAGTGCTTAGTGACATCACTCAGTGGCCCGTACTCTCCTTGATTGAACTCAAGGGTTACCGGTACTCACAAATATGTCGCACTAATATAGCTATTGCTTCGACCGTGTCGGTATACCCCGCACAGTTTCCACAACGTATTGCTATCTATGAATGTTTCCCAAAATCCGGGTGTAGGATTGCAAACCCAAACAATAGAGCTAAGATGTAAAGCAATCAATTCAAACAATTAGTCATGCAAGAGGGTGACCTAAGCCCTAAGGTTACTCCACTTTTAAAATTATCCCCAGCAGAGTCGCCAGTTCTGTGATACGGTGGGAGAACTGACTATGGTTTTGCGTTTGTTTTTGCAAATGTTTCGGTTGAGTAAGAGTCGCCACCGACTTTTTATTTTATCCTAAGGAAAGGTTTAAAAAGCACAGCAAAAACCTTTGAGATTTTTCTTGGGTTCAGGGAGTAGATTATAGAAAGGGAAGGTATTAGCACCCTTTCTATCCATGGTTATCCATGGGCTCTTAGGTACTTGCTTAGATCAACTTACCTTGGTTTTCAATTGTTTGAAATGGTGCTCGGTGTGTGGTTTTGAAAATGTTTTGAAAAGATGCCTTGTATAGGCTACCCTTGTAACAATTCTTTACTCGAATGTTTTACAAAAAGGTGTTTTGTCTTTTGAAAAGATGTTTCAAGGTTTTTTTGAAAGTTTATTTTGAAAGTGTTTGTGAAGTGTGGTTTGAAAATAGGCAAGTGTTTTCTTTTACAAATTGACAAGTACCTAAGAGTTATCTACCCTAAGGTTCTCAAAGATTTTTGTCATGTTTTAAACCTTTTGACAATTTTGTTCCACCATTGCGTTTGGTGGACAATCTTGTATTAGGAGGTAAAAGGGACGGGCGCGGGTCATCGTTTGGACCATAATTGCAATAGTGCTAAGTATCTTTGGGCAATTTCTTTTTGAAAGGGACTTGATCATTTTAGGCAACTTTTCGAAAGCGTCATCGAGGGACTATGATCATTTGATTGTTTGTTTTACCCAAAGAAACCTAACATGCAATATGGCCCATTTATTTGAAGGCAACAAAGTGGAATACCCTAGGGGTGCAAGTGTGATATGTGTTGTCCATATTTCATGCTTATTTATCTTGAAATTAGGTCAAGCTATTTTGTTCTTTTTATTTGCATACAAACCCTAACTCTAGCATGGTATATTTAGAAAGCGTTTAAAGTGCGAAAATTAAAATTCCTACACTATTACAACACAATATGGGAAAGGGGGTACAAATGTATAAATGGGGGGATATTTAGACAAAGAAAGTAAACCTAGCTATTACATCATTTTTGGCATATTTACAAATAATTAATTGCATAAATAAAATGGAAAATAAAATAAAGATGCAAAATGAAAAGAGGGTTTTTATATGTATGAAAAAAGGTATTATTTATGTTAAATAAATAAAATAAAAAAAGTATTATTTTTGGGGTTTTTTTGTATTTTAAGGGTGAAACCCTAATTTTTATTAAGTAATATATATATTATTTAATTTACACAAATATTTATTTAATATGTACAAAAAATAAAATAAAATGAAATATATTCATAAAAAGTGTTTTTCATGTCAAATGTTAATAAAATAAAAAATGTATATATTTTTGTATTTCAACCTAAATATATTAATAAATATACATATATATATATATATATATATATATATATATATATATATATATATATATATATATATATATATATATATATATATATATATATATATATATATATATATATATATATATATATATATATATATATATATATATATATATATATATATATATATATATATATATATATATATATATATATATATATATATATATATATATATATATATATATATATATATATATATATATATATATATATATATATATATATATATATATATATATATATATATATATATATATATATATATATATATATATATATATATTATTTACTAAATATGTATATATATACAAATTAATAATATTTAATATTTAATAAAAAACTGCATTTTTTCTATAAAATATTTTCAGAGGGTAAAACAAAAATAAAAGTGCTTTTGCATATTTCTTAGTATTTTTAACAAAATGTATATATTCATTTATTTGTGTATAAAACTAAACTAAAACAAACAAATACCTAATAAATTCAAAAATGGTGTAAAAAAATATTTTTATATTTTTTATATTATGAGGAAAAATAAATAAATCAAACCAAAAAAAGAAAAGTCAAAAAACATTAAAAATAAACAAAATGGGCTCAGGGGGTTCAGAAGCAATTGTATGATGCAAAAAGAAAAGTCAACACAAGCCCAGCCCATGAAGACCTTTCTTCAACCTCCAGACTTTTGTTTGAACAAAAACACGCGCCTCTTTCTTCCATTGCAAGGTCCTGATTCTTTGAGTTTTAGCAAAAACTTCCAACATCAAAACTGTTAAGCATCTTCTCACGAATTCACACATATAAAGAACATGTATTAATTCTCAGAAATGAGAGAGAATTTCTTCTCTCCCAATTCTTAACCTAATTTTTGTTCAAAGTTCAGACATCAAATTCTCTAAGCATACATAATATAAATGAAATCTAATTATATGGGCATGTTCAGGACTATGATTGTGACATGTTTTCTTCACAAACCTAAAGCTAACAATGCCTAATAAGAGAGATACGAGTTCATGAACTTACCTGTTCAGTTGAAGTTGTATCTGGCAATGGAGAAGCTTTCAGTGCAAGGTGATGATTGGTATAGCTTCCTTGAGGTCCAAGGATGCTATTTCAAGCTTTACTTTATCTTGAAACTTCTTGAATCGTGCTAGAGAACTTCAACTGCAAAACAAGAAAATGAAAATGGTGGAACTGGTTAGAGGAATTACAGGTCGTGTTTTAGGTTTTGGTTAGCTTGCATTGATGGTAAGGAATGTGTTTGATGAGCTTTGGACAAGAAATCATGCAAGGGATGAGAGATGGTGTTCAATCTGCAGGCCTTGCCCTGTTTTTGCAGTTTGAGAGTGATTCTGGGAATGGGAGTGTTTGGGACCATGTTTGCTCGTGTTCTAGATTGGTTAGGATGATTAGAGTGTGTGTACAATATTTGCTTTAGTGTTCTAATGCTGAGATGAAGGTTGTGTTGTGATATGAGATGTTTTTTAACACTTAAGCCAACAAAAGCCAAGTTGTGTTCTAGGCAGGTAGAGGGACCCTAATCATGCTGCAAAACTCCTTCTTGATCAGTGTGTTATGATCATAATCTTGTGCCAATTAGATTTCATCTGTACTTGTTGGATTTTCAATTGGACATAAAGCTTGCTTTTGCAAAAATGGCTATTTTACTTTTTCCATAAATGGCTTTATTCAACATGTAATGCATAAGCTCATGAAACAAGGCCTTAGCACAATGAACATGCATTAAATTATTGAGTGTTGGATGGTTTAAGGACCTGTAATGTAGCACAAACTAAGCTGACTTGAAAATGGCATAAGTTATGAACATGTACATGACCAATTCAAAAGTGAGTTTTTGCCATATTGTGAAATTCGATTCTCTCAAGTTATGAGGTTGTTTGATGAGTTCTTCGACATTTTGGAAATCTTGGAATGTGTACTACAATCCATCTTTGAAATGCAAATTAAAATTCCAAGTGGAAGTGTATGGAAAATGGTCTTGAAGTTAGGTAGAAAACCTTGCCAAAATAGGTCAAATTTTCACTAAGTTATGAATGGTTTAGTACCCTTATTCCAAAACTTGTAACTTGAGATACAAGCCTTATTTGGGAAAACTTTGTGAATCAAAGTTGTAGATTATGCAACCAGCTACAACTTTCATGTTTTGACTTTTGTTTGAATCCAAATGAATCTTGGTGAGAAAGTGGGGCAAAGTTGGGAAAAAATTAGGGTTTTTCATAACTTAGAAAAATTCTAAGTTCTGAAAAATTCTCATTTCTAACCCCAATTTTCATTTTTTGATTTCTTGGTGAACAAGTTTCATGATTTGGCATGTTTTGATGAAAAATGAATCTTGACTCTTGATTTTGACCAAAAAGTCAAAGTTTGACTTTTCAGTATACAGTCAAAATTGATCAATTGACTGGGAAATTCAACTGTCAATCTTGTGTACTTGGGATCTTTTGAACTTGTTGAGCATGTCAAGATAATTCCATGGGGTTCTTGAGTCCATATGTGATCTTGGTTTGCCCTTGGTTGGGTCAAACAGTCAAAAATTGCCTTTGTGCAGTCAAAACCCTAAAAATGACCATTTTGCCCCTTTGGTGATCTGATCAAATTTCTTGTAGAATTGTGATCCAAACTTGATCAAATGGTCTATATGAGTTCATAATGTTGATGTGGGTCAATTTTCATGAGGTTTGACTGTCAATTGGCCACAGTTGACCTTTTCCCCAATACAGCTGATTTCTAGGTCAACTGTCCAATTGACTGGGCAAAACTTGGAATCAAGACCTGAAACTTGATATGGATGAACTTGGGAGTCCAATATGAAGCATGAAAGTCATCTTAGGCATTTTAGGTCAAAACACCTCTGTGCAAACACAAACCCTAATTTGGGTCAACAGTGCAAGGAGAAGTCTTGAGCAGATGAAACCCTAACTGGATCTTGATCTTCAAGGGATTTGTGATCAGAAATCAATCAGAAATGGGAGGGCAAATTTTGGGGTACAACAATGTGGTTGGATTTTTCTGACGTAAGACCGCAGATGCATCTTTGGACAAAACAAACCATCGTATTTAGCAAATATAGGCACCTTAACTTGGGGGAATCACAACCCCAGAAACCAGCCCTAGATCCTCAAAGTCCAGCCCAGGAACCCTCTGCACCTCTATAGCTTCCAGACGCTCTTCCAGATTCTTGTACTTGTCATCTGCAGGTGGGTACTACTGCTCAGAATAGTCTTCATCCTCTTCTTCTTCTTCTTCTTCTTCTTCCTCCTCAGACTCAGTCGGCACTGCAGTCTCTTTACCTTTTCTCACCCCTTCATTAAACGTTGAGGGGAAATCCAGGACCCTTCTAGCTTGACCTTCAAATTTTCTATCCAAAGTAGCCACACCAACTCTTTTCTTTTTCTTTTTCTCCTTTTCTTTCTCCAGCAAGGTTTTGAGATCCTCTTGACCCTTAGCCAAGGTTATAAGTAGTTGCTGGAACTGTGAATTCTGCGCTTGTAAGTCTTTAACCGTCTGCTCTATATCCATCTGGCTAAAATAAATAGCAGAGAGATAAGGAAACCTGGTGTGAATACTTGTTTATGCATATGATGAATGATATGTTTATTCATGTAATGCATTCAAGGATTCAGAAATTCAAATTTGTTGCAAACAAAATGAACACACGTCATATTAATAAGAAGAATTTGTTAGTACATCGAATTCCCCATGGCCAAAATAAAAAGAAAATTCTAATGTAAAAAGACGTTGCGCATCCTTTTTGGTGCAATGTAGGTGTTGAGAGTCTGCTCTTCATGAAGTTGGCGAGTAAGTTCCAAAACCTTTTTCTTACTGGCGTAGAATTGGGCTTTAAAAGTATCATGTTCTCCCTTGAGCTGTATCCAACTCCTTTGCAAATCTTTAAGTGATGTTGGCATGTCAGGATATAGGAGGGTGTATGGAACCTCTCCTTCCATAACAGGCTCTTTGATCACATGCAGAATGTAGGGGTAAGGCATCATAAGACTTTGGGCGCGGGTTCGTTCCCACTTGAGGTAAGGATCAAGAGGGATGGAATTCTTGTATCCCAAGGTCTTACTGTCCACTTTGTTGGGCATCCTCCAAGCTCGGATAAACCTTTGTCGAAGTCCTTGAGCATCATTGTCAAAGTCAAAAACCAAGTTTGGAATCAGCATGTCATGAGGGTCATCCCTTCGGGCATACCTAAACTGTCTCAGAGCCAAGCAAGGGTTGTAGGTGATGCCTCCCCTAATGCCGAGTAGAGGGACATTAGGGAATTCCCCACAACGATCAATAATGATAACATTTTCTCGGGATCGAGAACACCAATAGATATCTGAATGTGTAAGGGTCATCAATCGTTGTGACCACCTCAAACCTTGCTCATTCTTTAAAACTGATTGGGGAAGGTGAGAAATAAACCACCTTGCTAGAATAGGACTACAACACATGAGAACACCCCTTTTCCTCATTGTTCGTGTGTGAAATGAGTGTAGGATGTCCCCAAGCAATGTAGGCACATGATTCCGAGATATGAGAATCTTGACAGCATTCACATCTATAAGTTGATCAGAGTTTGGGAACAAGACCAGTCCAGAGATGAGAAGAGCTACAATCTCCTCAAAAGCTTGTAAATCCAAAGAATTCCAGCATTCTTGAGCTTTCTCAAACAGAAACTTTGCCAAGAAACCCTTGACACCACTCATGGTTTCCCAATGACCTTTGACATCAGATGGTTGCAAGTGTAAGGCTTGAGCAACATCTTCAGGTTTTGGATCTCTTTCCGTACCATTGTAGGGTAGTTGATGGAGAATAGGAATCCTCAGAAGTTGAGAAAATTCCTCCAAAGTAGGCACAAGCTGGTAATCAGGAAATGTGAAACAGTGGTGTAGGGGGTCAAAGAACTAGAAGAGAACTTTCACTATGTCTCCTCAGTGTTGGTGTTGACTAAGTTGAGAAGATGACCATGCCTCTCAATAAATGGAGAATTCTCAGGAATCTTTGAGGCTAGCTCCTTGAGTTGAGGAGGAATTCTCACAAGGTTGACCTGAATAGTTTTCCTACGGAGTGAATCCATTACCTATAAAACAGGAACAAAGATGAAGATCCAAACCCTTGAAATGGTTAGTGGATGCACATGATGTTTCATGATGTTATGATGTTATGCACAAGTATATATGCACAAGCAAATCACACAAGATCCTAGTTTCAGGCTTGCATGGGGTTTCATAGGTAATTACCCTCTTGAAGTTTAGTTGGCTCAACCTGTCCTATAATTAGTAACTCCGTTCTAAGGAGCTCAATATCACTTGAATTGTTTTTTGTGTTCATTGTTTCAATTTATCCACTTAACTGGCGACCGAAATATTCCAAGAAAACAACCCATAATGAGTGTAGTATCGAGTATCTACCAACTTCGGACTGCACCAAAGCCGGTCATCTCACTACCCCTAAAAAGGCTAAGATGGTCAAGTAAAGGTTCTAAAAGTACATTAGTTCTTCATGACATGACTCAGCGGCCCCGTATTCTCTATGATTAACTCAAAGGCTACCGGTACCCACAAATATGTTGCACTAATATAGCTATTGCTTCAACCATGTCGTTATACCCCGCACAGTTTCCACAACGTATTGTTATTTACCTATGAATGTTTCCCAAATCCGGATAGAGGATTTCAAACCCAAACAATAGAACCAAATGTAAAAAATCAAGTCAAGCAAAATAAGCATGTAAAGGGGATCTAAAACCCTAAGGTAACCCCACTTTTATTATTGTCCCCAGCAGAGTCGCCAGTTCTGTGATGCGATAGGAGAACTGACTTGAGGTTTTGCGTCTGTGTTTGCAAATGTTTCGGTTTAGAAAGAGTCGCCACTGACTTTTTATTTATCCAAAGGAAAGATAAAAAAGCACAATAAATACCTTTGAGATGTTTTCTTGGGTTCGGGGGGTAGATTACGAAAAGGGAAGGTGCTAGCACCCTTTTCATCCATGGTTTTCCATGGGCTCTTAGTTACTTGTTTTAGATCACTTGCTTTTGCTTTTCAATTGTTTGAAATGGTACTTTGTGTGTGGTTTTGAAAGTATTTTGAAAAGAGGCCATCGTTGTGGAAACCTTTATAATGATTCTTGTTTGAATGTATACAAAGATGTTTTGTCTTTTGAAAAATGTTTCAATGTTTGAAAGTTTGTTTTGGGAAAATGTTTTGAAATTGTGTGTTTCGAAATTAGCAAGGATTTTTGCAAGTTTTGATCAAGTAACTAAGAGTTGTCTACCCTATCTACTCAAAGATCTTTCTTATACATTTTTAACCCTTTTACAGTGTTGTTTTACCATTGCATTTGGTAAACAACCTTGTGTTTGGATGTTAAACGGGACATGCGCGGGTCATCGTATTTACCATGATAGCAATTGTGCTAAATATCTTAGCAAGTCTTTTTTTTAGGGACTAGATCATTTTGTATAGGCAACCAAGATAGCTTCATCGAGGGACTATAATCTTTTGTTTTGTTTTTTGCCAAGATATTCAACATGCATACCATGGACATTTTAAAGGCAACAAATGGATGAAACCCTAGGGGTGCTTGTGTGGATTGTGTTGTCAATTTACATGCATTTTTTCTTTGCATTAGGTCTAGCTATTTGTTTTGATTTTGGATATTGCATACAAACTTTAATCTCTATCATGGCATATTTGAAAGCAATAGATGCGTAAAAGTAATCTAAGCTATTACAACATTGATATGGGAGGGGAATACAATTTTGAATAGGGGATTATTTGCAAGAAATTAAAACCCTAAGATTATTACAACCAAATTGAATTCTTTGTTCAAATAATAAATTGACAATATTTAAATGGGCAATTAGATAAATATGCAATATATTATAAATATGCAAAAAAAATGTTTTTGTATTATTTTTATGTATGTAAAAATAAAATATTTAATGTATCAAAAATAGGAAAAATAATATTTTTATTAAGGGTGGAAATCCTAATTTGTTTTAAGAAAATATATATTTATTATGTATTATTTATTTATGTACAATAAAATAAAAATATATACAAATGTCAAAAAATAAAAATATGTTAGAAAAAATATTGTTTAAGTATAAAATAAAAATAAAATATTTTTTATAGTATTAACAAGTTTTTGTTAAAGAAAATAAAAGTATATACTATTTAATAATTATTTCTATGTCTAAAAAATAATAAAAATAATAAAATAAAATGTGAAAATTAAATAAAATATTTTTGGTAATTTTAAAAGTTTAGAAAAATAAAATAAAGTCAGAAATTAAAAATAAAATGAAAAATATAAAAAAAATCAAATCAAATGGACCAAGGGGGTGTGAGAAGCAAATCAGGGGTACAAAAAGTAAGAAACAGCCAGGCCCAGCCCAACTGATCTTCATCTTTAACCTTTGATCAAAAACGCGCGCCTTCCTGTACAAATGGCTAACTCCTGCATACGTGCTCTAAAGCAAAAACTCACAACACAAAAGTTATAGCATTTTTCAACACGATTCCAACCATATAAAGAACTTAATCTAACTCTAAAAGACCAGAAAGAATTTCTCTGGCCCTAATTTCTAACCTAACTTTTTCAGAAAGTTCATCAATCAAATTCTCTCAACACAATTAACTTAAATGAAATCTATGCATATGTACAGCTTAAGGGAAATGAGTATTACATTTTTTATTCACAAACCTAAGCCTAATGATTCCTAAATAGATAGATAGAAAGTTGGAAAATACCTACTTGAATTGAACTCGAGTATGGAAATGTGGAGGTTTTTAATAGGGCCTGACATGCTTGGGAGCTTGCTTGAACTTCCTTTTACCTTCCCCAATGCTTAGTTGGCTTTGAGTTTGCTTGAATAAGCCAGTAGAAGTTAACCTGCACAAGCAAAATTTAAAAATGGTGAAACTTTTAAATTGAGTTACAGTCACTGGCCAATGGTTGGGATAGCTTAGGTGGGTTGTATAGAGTGTATTGGAAAAGGTTTGGGGTAAAACGCACGAGTGGTTTGTGAGATGGAGGTGAAACTGCAGGGACTGCCCTATTTTGTAAGTTTTTGGTGTTTTGATGTTCAAGGGTGCTTGAGGACTGGATAGCTCGTGTTTCTGGCTCAAGGAAATATGCAAAACTTGTTTGAATGGTTACAAGAGTTGGTTTTATCAGATACAAGAGTTCTCCTCTTTTTGCAAGTTGACTTAGCTTTTAAGAAAAGTGTGAAATGACAATGTAAAGGGTTGTACCATCTAGCTTAGGGTCTGCCAAGAGTTGGTAAAAATTGCCTGATATTAGTGAACTTTTTTTTCTGCAATAGAAAGGGTTCAAGGCTCAAGAGGAACAAATTTACATAAAGCCAACTTTATGAAAATGGCAATGTTGCCTTTTTGCTATTTTTGGATTAATCCCTTGTGTAAACCTCTATTGATCAGAATAACCTTAAACCATTGAGTTTGCATTCAATTTTTGAGTGTGGAAGGGTTTAATGACCTGTAAGTAAGTACAAATGAAGCTGGACAGAAATTGCAACTTGTAGCATAGTGAAAAATGCCATGTATCAAAGTGACTTTTTTCCAAATTCAAACGTTTGATTCTCCCTAACAACAAATTATTTTGGAGTGTTCTTGGTCATTTTGCAAAGCGTGTAACATTCCCTACAATTGATCTTTGAAATGAATTTTGAGATTCCAAGTGAAACTATGTGAAACATTTCCATGAAGATATGTCAAAATCCTGCCTAAACTAGGGCAAAATTTCACTAAGTTAAAAGTTTCAGGGACCCTTGTTCCAAAAATCATAACTTGAGATACAAGCATCCTTTGGGTAAACTTTGTGCATAAAAGTTGTAGATTTTGTGGGGTACTACAACTTTCATGTTGGAAGTTTTGTTTGAATCCAATTGCATCATGGTGAAAATGTTGGACAAAGTTGGGAAAAAATGAGAAAATTTCATAACTTAGAAAATTTCTAAGTTATGAAAATTTTCATTTTAAAACCCGAATTTGCAAAATCAGTTTTCTTGATAAACAAGTTTCATGTTTTGACACATCTTGATGAAAAATGACCCCTGGCACTTGATTTTGACCAAAAAGTCAAAGTTTGACTTTTCAGTGTAAAGTTGATTTTTGATTAGTTGACTGGAAAATTCATCTGTCAATCTAATGCTTTTGAGATCTTTTGGACCTTGTGATTAGGTCAAGATGATACCATTGAGTCCTTGAATCGATGCTTGAATCCAATTTGCCATTGGCTAGGTGAAAAATCAGAAATTGCCCTTGTGCAGTCAAAACCCTAAAAATGACCATTTTGCCCTTTTGATGATTTGATCATATTTCTTGAGGATTTGTGGTCCAAACTTGATCAAATGCTTCATAAGAGCTTATAATGTTGATGTGGATCAAAAATCATGAGGTTTGACTGTAAATTGGCCACAATTGACTTTTCCCCCAATATAGTTGATTTCTAGGTTAACTGTCCAATTGACTGGGCAAAAATTTGACTCAAGGCTTGAAACTTGGTATGAGCAATCTTATAAGCCCAACATGAAGTATGAAAGTCACTTTGAGTATTGGAAGTCCAAAAATCCTAGTGAAAACTCAAACCCTAATTTCAGGTCAACAGTGCAAGGAGTTGTCTTGGGTAGAGCAAACCCTAATTATGTCTAGAGTCCAAAGAGTCTTGTCAGGGGAAATCTTGATAAAATGAGAGGGAAAATTTTGGGGTACAATAGTAGCCTTCGTGTTTTTTCGTTGGTCTGAATGTTGTGTTTCTTCCATGGTCTAAATATTGTGTATTTATAGTGGAGAGATTTAGGTAAACAAAATTGAATCAAATCTTTGTAATTCTTGGTGTAATATTTGATTTGAATTTTGCATGAAAACTTTCTTTTTTGAGCTTAATATTGTGCCAATCATCCTCATACGGTTTTGCTAGCTGGTTGTGAACTTTTTTAGGCCTCCATGTGATTAAAATTAAAAGCCTTGTGCCTTAATCCATTAGTTATATATTTTTATTTGATTTATTTTGAAGTTAATTGAATAAATATCAAAATAAAAGGAAATAAAAAAAATATGAATGGATTTAGAAGTATAAAATGAAGTTATGGACACGTTTGAACCTAAAAACCTAGGCCCATTAGCCCAAAAATTCAAGTTTTCTCAACTTGAACTTCATGCATTTTCTCTAAATTGCTCAACTTGAACCAATCATAACTCTCTCAATTTAGGTTATATGAAGATGATATTTGACTTTATGGAAACCTCAAGATATCTCTTACAACTTACATGTTGGTTTTTTTATCATTTAAAGTATTTAACTTGATGGAAATTTCTTTGACAAAAGATGTCTTTTTGTTGACTTTTAAAATGACATGTAATGTTTTGGCCAATATCTCAGAAACGAAGCTTTTATTGCCTTGCCCTTAGAGAGACAAAGTTGTAGAGAATTGAATTTTCTTCAAAATAGGATTTTGTTGAGGAATTTCTGATGAAGTATGTGAAAGTTATGTTTGGTCAAAGTTTAGTTGACTTCTCCTAAAGAAAACCCTAATTTAGTAACTTTTAATTTTTTGATGAATCTTGAGTTTTCTTGAAGAATCATGATCAACCATTGATAAAATGATGAATGTGATTTCCAAATGTTGATGTTGACCAAAAATCTTAAAGTTTGACTGTAGATTGATCAAAGTTGACTTTGGTCCAATGCAATTGACTTTTAATCATCTGGCTAATTGACTGGGAAAATTTGTGATGTAAGGCTTGAAACTTTGTATGAGTGTACCTTGATACATATGAGAAACCATGAAATCCACTTGAGGAATTAGAAGTCCAACTTCATTTAAGAAAAGTAAAACCCTAGTTGTAGGTCAATTGCTTAGGAGGAGAGTCCATCTGATCAATCTTTGATAAGTCTTGAGAAATTGAGACTATCATGAGCATGAGGAAATATATTGAATTAATTTGTCACAAAGATGGGAGGGAAAATTTTGAGGTACAACATCTTCCCATGTTCAATCTTCTTAAACCTGAGGAGTCAGATTGGCATGTCCGCCATTCGTGATCTGAAGGTGGAAGAGTATTGAACACTTAAGTGCCCAGAAATTTGCACTCACATGTCCATGAAGTAACATTATTGGTTGATTCTATCGGGAATGGGCTTAAATATGCCTTTTGGAGAAGGTGACGGGATACCGTCGAAGATGGGATTATAGATGCAATCCAATGTAAATGTTGATAGGAGTATCAGAATGAGTCTATGCTCGATTGTATCTGAAAAAGTATACTAGAATGAGTATGTGTCTGACTGTATCTAGCATACGTGCTAGGGAGTGTCATAATGAATCTTATGTCTCAATTGTATCTGAAAATGTATTGGAATGAGTCTATGCCCGACTGTATCCAGTAGTGGATCAGAATGATTCTTCACCTGACTATATCTGAACAATGTACTGGAATGAGTATCAGAATAAACTTATATTTCAATCGTATCCGAACTATAACTAGAAATGGATCAAAGTGAGTCTTCGCCCGATTGTATCTGAACAATGTCTTTATAAGAATGAATCATTGTCTGATTGTATCTGAAAGGTGATAAACTGTTGACAATATCTATCTTTAGGAACTAACTTGAAAAGAAAAACTTAGTTTTATGCAATGTCATGATGCGTGAAATGTAATTTGTAGTGATTCTCTCAAAATAAATGAGAATAGTATATGCATTTCGTATGCATATGTTATGACATTTTGTAAATGATGTATGGATGCAATATGTCGTTGGAGCGTATCGGTAGCTTCTTGTAACAACGTCTGGCTGGGGGAAATAAATTTGTGACTATTGTTGGGGATGAAGAAAGTAACTATTCAGTTTTTGATTAGAACGGGTTTATTGGGGATTCCCACTTTCTGTTTGAGGACACTCTGATGGGGATGTTTGACTTCTGCTTGGGGATAGAATAAATCAGGGAGAGTCGGCTGTTCTTCGTTATTTTTATTGAAGGATTTGATTCTTATGTACTCGGACTAGGACTAAAAGAGATGGATATTCCTCTGATGCGTTATCTGACCAGGTTTCATATATGGGTATCAACTCTTCATGGGAGGATAAAATTGAATGATATCTGGCTGGAGAAGAGGATTCTGTCGGGGGATTTGCAATATTGGAGAAATAAACTTTGTTGGGAAATTAAATCATGTAGACTGCATTGAGGAAATAATCTCTGATGGGGATTGGAAATTCATAGGTTGCGCTAAGGAAGTTTCTATTGTATGCTGGAGAAATGATCCAACTTCCTTATCTTCTAGGGGCCTATTGGGGAAGATGATCATGTCAAGCTGTCCATCAGGAATATGGAGGTGAACTGCTAGAAGATGTCACAATTTTTGTCTGAGGGCATATTAGAGTTGTTGGGTAATATATCTCTCTATTAGGGGTGAGCTTATGAAGATAGCTTTGTAGAGATAGTTCCATGGAGATTTCTCTGTGGGAATTTGTGGATACCTTGAACATTATCACAACTCCTAGTGTCTTTAGTAAATGATAATCATGTTTTCATGCATGTGTTTTATAAATAGTAATCATATTCAAATGTATATGTTCATTCAACGTAATCATTGGATGTTTTTGAAAACAAAATAGAGAAAGTAAAAACAATTTTGAATTTTGAAATATATTTAATTGCATTGATTCTAAGAGTTTGCCTATAAGCAGAAAGTTTTATAAAAGGAGACAGAAATCCTAGTAAGAGGAAATCATCGTAAAAATTGAAAAAGGGGTACAACGTGATAAACAAAGAAAAACAAATATGTGGAAACGATCCCATCGAATTTTAACTTTGTTATTTCCCCTAGGTCTTCAAGTATCTCATCACTTGCTGTTAGAAGAAGATGATTTAATTGATCTATATCATTTGAACTTGACGCTAGTTGTAAATCTGGCTATAAGTAGATGGGTGATCCAACGGGACATAGTCGTATGCTTTAATCCCTAACTTTTTCCTGGACCGCCCTTTATATATATATATATATATATATATATATATATATATATATATATATATATATATATATATATATATATATATATATATATATATATATATATATATATATATATATATATATATATATATCCCTAATTTTGCCTGAACCCTTTTGGTTCGCCGGGATGCCCTTATTTTTGCCCAGGTCTATCAATCTAGCAGGTCACTTTTATGCGTAGTATTTTTTGACTATGTCTGCATTCATAGGGTGCGAAAATTCTTCATCGTCCATTGCGATAAATATCATAGCACCACCAGAAAATATATTTTTGACCATAAATGGCCCTTTGTATGTGGGAGTCCATTTGCCCCTGGGATCACCTTGTGGTAGGATGATGCGCTTTATTATCAAATCACCGGCCTGATACACCTGATGTCTGACTTTCTTGTTTAAAGCCTTGATCATGCATTTTTGATACATCTGACCATGACAAACAACCGCAATCCTTTTTTCATCCATTAAATTTATCTGGTCAAGTCGAGTCTGAATCCATTCATCTTCATCTAAATGTGCGTATTTCATAATCCTTAGGGGAGGAATATGGATTTCAACAGGTAAGACAACCTCCATACTGTATACTAGAGAGAACGTGTTTTCCCCAGTTAATGTACATACTAAAGTGTGATAACCATGCAGATAAAATGGTAACATCTCATGGCAACCTTTATATGTCACCGTCATCGTCTACAAGATCTTCATGATATTCTTATTGGCGGCTTCCAGTATGTTATTACTATTTGGTCGGTACAGAGAAGAATTGTGATGCTTAATCTTGAACTGCATGCAGAGTTTCGTGATCATAATATTATTAAGGTTGGTACCATTATCTATGATGATCCTTTCTGGGATGTTGTACCGACAGATAAGGTTATACTTAATGAACTGAGCCACAACATTATTGATAACGGAAGCAAACGATGTTGCCTCTACCCACTTTGTGAAGTAATCAATAGTGACGAGGATGAGACGATGCCCATTGGAAGAAGTTGGCTTATTGTCTCCAATCATATAAATGCCCCATATTGCAAACGACCAGGGAGAATTCAAGACATTCAAAGGAACCAGAGGCACGTGTACTTTGTCAGCATAAACCTGACATTTGTGGAAAGTTCTGGAATAATGATGGCAATCGGTTTCCATGGTAAACCAATAATATCCTGCTCCCATAATATCGTTAGAAATTGTAGGTCAACTGGAGTGAGTACCAAAGACACCTTCGTGCATATCTTCCATTATTTTCTCAGCTTCCTTCTTGTCCATACAATGAAGCAAAGCCGAATCGTGGTTGCGCTTGTACAAGAATTTGTTACTCATAAAGAAATTTTCAAAGAACCTAATTAGAAATTTATTAACATTGATAGACGCCCCTTCATGATATTCTTGATTTTTGAGGTATATTTTTACTTCGTGGTACCAAGGCATTTCCTCTACTCCATCAGTATCAACTTTGTAGCAATGCACCGATTTGTCTAATCTTTCAATATTAATTCGAGGAACTTCATTGTCCCATCTGAATTTGAACATAGATGACATGTTAGCTAGTGCATCTGCCAATTTATTCTCTTCTCCTGTAATGTGTTCAAAAGTGATTTCTTCGAAATACAGAATTAATGTCAACACATGCTCTAGATAAGGAATGAGATCTGGATGCTTCGTGTCCCATTATCCCTTAATCTAACTGATCACTAGGGATGAGTCTCGATATACATTCAAGAATTTAATTCTCATATCGATGGCAGCTTTGATACCCATGATGCATGCTTCGTACTCGACCATATTGTTGGTACAGTCAAAACACCATCTGGCGGTGAAGGGCATATGGAAACCATTGGGAGAGACAATCACATCACCAATTCCATTACCAAGCACGTTGAAAGCTCCACAAAAACCATAGTCCATCAGGATTTTGTTTCAGGTCCTTCATTAGGTCTAAGTTTTATAAAATTAGTAACTAACATGATATTCTCATCTAGGAACTCAAAATTAATAAACTGATAGTCATATACAACTTGATGAATCAAATGATCTGCAAGTACACTTCCTTTGATTGCCTTATGAGTAGTGTACTGAATGTCGTATTCTATCAAGACCATTTTCCATCTTGCTATTATTTCGGAGAGAGTGGGTTTCTCGAATATGTATTTTATTGGATCCATCTTAGAGATCAACAACGTAGTATAAGTCAACATATATTGTCTTAGTCAGCGAGCAGCCCATGCAAAAGAGCAACAAGTTTTCTCGAGCAGTGAATATCTTGTTTTACAGTTGGTAAAATATTTTCTAAGGTAGTATATTGCATGCTCTTTCTGACCAGACTCGTGATGTTTCCCCAATACACACCCTATTGAGTTCTCTAATACTTTAAAGTACATGATCAGAGGTCATCCTTCATCCGGTGGCATCAGAATTGGACTTTCCTGGAGGTACTCCTTAATTTTATCAAAGGCTATCTGACAATCGTCGTTCCACTTGACTACTTGATCTTTCTTCAATAACTTGAATATTGGCTCACAAGTAGTGATAAAATGAGAAATAAATCTGGCAATATAGTTAAATCTTCCTAGAAACCTCTAAATTCCTTCTCAGTACGGGGAGCTGGAATTTCTTGAATGGCTTTGACCTTCGCGGGATCAACCTCAATACCTTTACCACCGATGACAAAACCTAGGAGTTTATCGGATCTTACCCCAAATGTACACTTGTTTGGATTCAATCTCAGCTTGTCCTTCTTCAATATCTCAAACAACTTGTGTAGGTGGTCGAGATGTTCTTCTTTAGTCTGAGACCTGGCTATCATGTCATCAACGTAAACCTCTATTTCATGATGGATCATATAATGGAACAAAGCTACCATAGCACGCTGATATGTTGCACCGATGTTCTTCAAACCAAAAGGCATAACCTTTTAACAGAAAGTGCCCCACTGTGTGACAAAAAGCAGTCTTCTCCATGCCTTCATGTTTCATGTTGATTGGATTATAACCAAAGAAACCATCCATGAAGTAAAATACTTTGTGTTGAGCGGTGTTGTTAACCAAAACATCAATATGCGGAAGAGGAAACTCATATTTGAGGCTTGCCCTATTCAAATCCCTGTAGTCTAGACACATACGTACCTTATCATCCTTCTTAGGTTCCAGCACCACATTTGCAACCCATTGAGGATAGGATGTAACAGCTAATAAACCTACAATGAACTGCTTCATGACTTAAGCTTTCATCTTTTCGGACATCTCGAGATGCATACGACGAACCTTTTGCTTTATAGGAGGGCAACCTTCCTTCATCGGTATACGATGAACCACAATGTTAGTATCAAGCCTTGGCATGACTTCATAAGACCAAGAAAAGATCTCAACATAGTCACGTAACATCTTGATTATTCTCTTTTTGATATTGGGTTTTAGGTTGGCACCTATCTTGATCTATTTTTGGTCCTCTTCAGTATCCAAGTTCACAACCTCGAATGGCTCTTCATGTGGTTGTATGGTTCTTTCTTCCTTCTCTAAGTGTCTAGCCAGCTCTCCACATACTTCACAATCTTCCTCACCTTCGACATTTCATGTTTGCAATTCTGCATTGTAAGGCCTCTTTTTCCTGCGATTTCACTATTTTATAGGCCCTATAACACTATCTAATCATGGGGAATCATCACCTAACAACAATTTGATAAAATACCTCAATTATACAATAATTATGGGTCATCCTTCATCATAATTCCTTCAAATCTTAACCGAACAACATAAAATCACCATTGTCAATACTAATGTTGAATCCTATATCTATCTACCACTTAGATCAAACATAATAACCAGATAAAAAACCCTTACCTTATTGTTTCGAGTGATTGATTATATTCTTCATGTCTCTTACAATGATTCTCCAACTCTATGTGCCCTAGCTTCCATTTCTCCACAGCGTCAGTTCTCTTTCTCAACTTTTCATGATCGGTTGTGAGAATACGATTACCTTTTTCTCTGTTATTACAAGGACCCCAAACTTTTCCTCAATTGTGCTTACTTAGTCAACCTCTATTTACCATCACATCCTCACTCTTTCTACTAATTACAAACATACCTATTGTACCCCAAAATTTTCCCTCCCATCTTTGAGACAAATTAATTCAAGACACATCCTCATGCTTATAGGAGTCTTAAGTACTCAAGACTACTCAAGGGTTGACCAGACAAACCTTCATCCTAAGCAATTAACCTACTACTAGGGCTTTATTTCTCTCAAAGGAAATTAAGTTTCTAATGTGTAAAATGGACTTCATGGTTTCTATCATGCTTCAAAGAATCCTCATACCAAATTTAAAGCCTTGCAGTACAAGTTTGCTCATTCAATTGATCAGATGATTGAAAATCAATTGTATTGGACAAAAAGTCAACTTTGATCAATCTATAGTCAAACTTCAAGATTTTTTGTCAACATCAACATCTTGAAGTCACATTTCTCATTTTATCAAGGTTTGATCATGATTCATTAAAAAAAGTCAAGATATGATCAAAATTCAAAAAGTTACCAAATTAGGGTTTTTGACCATTTCTTTAGGAAAAGTCAACTGAACTTTGACTAAGCAAAACTTTTGCATACTTGTTATACCCCAATTTTTGACCCTAAGATCCCTCTATCACATCATATCAACTTAATCACAACAAGATCACACACTAGGGTTTGGGTCTTCTCCCTATCTTTAGCTTTGATCTATGGGGAATCTCCAAGCACTTTGACTTATATTTTGTGATCATACATGTTTTGATTATCCTTTAACTTATTAATACAATAAGTGTTTTCCCTAATTAATGATGATTGTAGGAGAAAACATAACACATTCCATCAAGATTAATCTATAGATTCATGAGCTCATTTTTATGCTTTCCTCAACAAAGCTTCATTGAGACTCAAGCCTTTACACTGAAGATGTTTTTAAGCAATATCATAACAAAGTCTATTATGATTCATCAAACTTCAATTTGGCAAAGATAGTTCAAAGGTACATGGATTGATTGAAGAAATTTCACTTAACAGGGCAAATCCTTGATTCATTAATCACAAGTGCACATCTCCTTTAATTCTCAAGATTTGAAAGTGGTTTTGGTTGCTATTGTTTCTCTTTATCATCTTAAAAAACTCATATTTACATGACAAAGGTATTTGTCTAAGGAGGTAGATAAAAATTGCAATGGTTTCCCAAGGAATTTTCTTGCTCTAGGAGTTAGGGTTTTGAACTTCAAAGGGGTATATCTTACTCATCTTTTGGTATTTTTGAGTAATTCCAAATATATGCTTCTCTTAAAAGGGTTATTAAAAACTCACTTCAAAAGTTTCAATGAAATGTTGTGTGGAAGAAACTTGATGATGAAGAAAGATTACAAGTCCTCTAGATGAACCCTCAAATTCCATTAGGTGATTTCAAATGATCATAACTTGGTCAATTTTTATCACTTTGAGCCCATTATTTTTCCAAAATGATCTTAAAGATGTGAACTTCAACCTATCTTTTAAGTACAAAGTGTGAAAATGGACGGAAGATGCCCTAAAGATGCAAACGATTATAGGTCATTTCATTAATTTTTGCCAACTTCAACAAGTCATAACTGTCTCAATTTTTGGATATTTTGAATGGTTCAAGTCTCAAAATGTCATTCAAAATATCTAATTCATGAGATATTTTTTGGTCAAGAGCAAATTTCAAGTGAAAGGCCATGTTTGATGAAAGAGATTATAAGTCATTTTTGAAGAAAAACATAGAAATTTTCTAAGTATAGAAAGTGAACCTCTTTTTCTCAAATTTGACTCATTGCAACTTTCATCTCAAGCATCCATTTGATCCCATTCTTTGTACATTATAAAGCTTGTTACCTCATCTTTCTAAATATTTAATAATCATATCCTAAGACCCCTTGAGTTGAGAATGCCATTGATTTGAATTTGGTAACTTGAAAGTGAAGTTACTCCAAAATCAGAATTTGAAATCTTTGTTGTGTCTTCTAATCACAAAATTGTTGTGTGTTTTTGCTTCTAATTGTGTTTAGAAACTTTCCAAAAGCAGTTAGCATCATAAAACGCAAGGATTGGATGAGTTTTGATAAAAAATGAGTCACACTTTTCCCATGATGAAAAGTCATACGAATTCCCTCCAAACTTCATCATTTCGCACGCTTGAACATTTCATTCACTTCCCTATGAATAGAGGATCATCCCTCATTCATTTCCTCAAGCTTGAAGAGACATAATCACTTTGTCAAACTCTCTCTATAACACCCTTTATTGAGATTTTGAATTCTTATTTCTACCACTTTTCAATTTAATTTCTTTCTTAATCCTTCATCCTTGAAATTTCCTGAAGCTAACAAAAGAAGAATCAAGCCTTGGGGTGTCCGGAATCGTGCTAGCCAAGTCCATTTGCAGAGAAACTTCATCTGACTTCATTCAGGTAGTTTAAGGCAACAAATCATCTAACTCAAATTACTGGAATGGTCTATGATGTTCACTGATGCTTGCTATTAACTAAATTTTGGAGAAACAATGCATTTGATACTTCTGATTTTCGATTTTGACATTTTTAAACATCCCTGGTTTTTTCCAAATCGATTATGTTGTGTTTTATATAAATTTGGCGCGAGGATATGGTTGTGATCGTCTTGAAGGGACGCGTCTATTGGTACCACTATGAGCGCCTATATTTATAGATTCAATGACTTGAGGTTTTCCCTATTTGACTATGATCTGATGGTCCACATATTTTTAGTTTTATTTTTATTTTCTGATTTTATATTTTAATTGTTTTAAATTTCAAAAACTCACAACTCTTTTATTTTTTATCCAAAAATTATATAAAAATATAAAAAAATACCTTGAATTATTTCTGACTTTGTGAATATTTTTTCATATTTTGTTTTTGAAGTTTGATATTTTTCATAATTTTTGCTTTGTTCGCTTTATTTTAATTGCTTTAAAAATACTTTATGACATTTTTAAATTCTAATTTTTTTTATAAAAATCATTTTCATTATTTATGATCTTTTGAATTTTTTTTTTGGAATTTTATCTTATTTTTTACTAATTTTGATCTTTTTTCCTTTATTGTGAACAATTTAATCTAGTTTTAAAATAGTTCCTGACTTTAAAAAATTACCAAAAATTTCATAAAAATATTTGAGTTCATTTCTGATTTTATCTATGGTCTCACTTAATTTTTCTTGAGTGTTTTGAATATTATTGTTATCTTTTCCTTATTTCCAAATTTAAAAATCATTTAAAACTTTTTTCTTTTATTTTAAATTTTATTTTATTTTTTGTACATATTCTGGTTGATCTTGGACTATGAAATTTTGATCATGAACTTTATTAACATCTTAGGATCCATGGTGTTGAATCTAACTCCATAAAAATGGATGAATGATTTCAATAATAGTTTGATTAAATTTTTGGTTCAAATGTGGTTTACTTTTTACCCTACTTCTCCTTCATCTCATCTCTTTCTCAATTGTACTAAATGTTATTGGAGCATGATTTCCATATCATTCCTCAAAACATATGGTACATAGATTGTTATTGACCGACCTCAAAATTGGTGCGACTTCTATATAAGTCTACATACGATTGCTTAACATAGCGCTAAATTTTGTCCCGATTCGAGAAATAATCATTTGTGGCCCTAACCCATGTTTGCAAGCCCAAGTATGTTGATTTGAACCATTTGATTCAATAACCTTGAGATTTATTGTTAGAAGTCTTTGTTTCTACCAATCCTCTAATGAATCTTCATCAATTTTGGTCAAAGTGGATCACTTAAACATCATTGATCATTTAATGTTGCCTTAAGATTTATTAAATGGATGATATATTTGACAAAAAGAAAATGCAACTTGTTGTTAAGAAGATTTGGTTATACCAATCCTCTAATGAGTTCCAAATGCAAGTTTCAAGATGGTCATTCAACTAACTACTAATTCCTAATAATTGACTTTATTTTATGCTTTTACTTTATGCCTTTACTTTAAGCACATTTATTTTATCATTTACATTCCATGCTATTTTCATCTTTGCTCACTTGAGCATTTACTTTTATGTCATTTTTATTTTGCTCATTTGAGCTTTTCATTTCTTTTTTTGAAGATACTTAATAATTAACTTGAACCATAAAAAAAAACTTTAATGTTACTTGGACTACTTGGTTATTATCCTTTGCATTTTAGAGACATGGACTTCTTGGACTTAGGATTAGGGGCCTTAACCATTGTTAATGTTCGAAGCTCTCAAAGCTTTGAAACCATAGCTACAGGTACATTCAGACAAAAATAATAGCGCCATTGGATTCGTAGCGTGCTAAATACTCGGTCTAGGTTATTGGTTTTAATTTTTTGATTGATTATAGTAGGTTTTCAAAATCTCTTCACCGGAGAAGATGAGGCTGACCGCCATGGATGGTGGTTTGACTTCTCCAGTTGATGGTCAGAATTTGCATGGCTAATCCCCCTTCATTCATTGGATGATTTAAATTCTTCGGCCTCACACCAAGCGCACGTGTTTGTTTTATTTATTTTATGATTTAATTTCATTATGTTTTAAGTGATGGTAGTATTAGAACATAGTTTGATTCTACAACCCTTGTAAGAGTTTTGATGATAACAAACGCAAAGAACAATTATGCTCCATAAATTTATATTATGTTTTGCAGAGAAGATCTGATTGAAGAAGATCAGAATTTAAGCTAAAAATTTGTTTCAACTCTGATTATAAACATCTCTGAAAGAAGTTCTAACGCTGCAAACATGACTCCATGTTTCTGATCCACAAAGCTCTGGAAAGAAGCAACAGTTACTTTCATCTTCTGAAGCAAGCATGTTCTGAAGTGTTACAAATCAATTATTTCCATTTCAAGAGTAACGACTAGAAGGGAACAAGGATCTTTATTTTTGTAAAGCACCTTAATCGTCATTGATCAACATTCCAAAAGCTTCTTCATACTTCACATATTTAAACAAAGGTTGGAGGATAAATTGTTAACGATTTTTCACGCACAGTAACAATGTTATTACTATCTTCCTCAAACGTACAAAATTCCACTTTGTAAAACATCCTTGTGATACTGTATTATTAGAAAACATTCTTGTACACTTTTATTCAAATATTGTTTAGAAAAATTCCTTGAGAAAAATCGGCTTGTGGTTTATACTCAAGAAGACTTTGACGGTTGTCATAGTATATTTTTAATCAAGATTGATTAGTGGATTAAGACCTCATTGAGAGAGGCGAAATCACCTTGGCTGATGGACTGTAGTAGTTTGAGTTCAAATGAACCAGGATAACCAACTTGTTCTTTACTTTAAGTTTTAAAAATCCTAATTCAAGCCCCCCCTTTCTTGGGTTTTTCCATTCTTCAATTGGTAATAGAGCGCCTGGGTCTGATTACTAGCACTTAACCGTGACAGTAAAAGATCCAAGATAAGAAAAACACTATGGTGGGACCAAGTCAGAACATCAGCAATGACTACCATGATGAGAAAGACAGAATCAACGGCAAACCCCCAATCTTTGATTTCGAGAGAACTTTGATTACTAGAAAGACAAAATTGAAAGTTTCTTTCTGGCTCATGACGCTGATATCTGGGATATGGTGATTGATGGGTACATACATCCTGTTGATGAAAGCGGTCAAAAAATTGATAGAAAAAGAATGTCAGTTCATCAAAAGCGAGACTTCATAAATCATCACAAGGCCAAAACTATCCTCTTAAGTGCTATCTCATACACAAAGTATGAGAAGATCACAAATAGAGAGTCAACAAAACTCATGTTTAATTCCTTGAGAATGAAGCATGAAGGCAACACACAAGTCAAAGAAACCAAAGCCCCTGCGCTCATTTAGATGTATGAAGCCTTCAAAATGGAAGAAGATGAAACCATTGAAACAATGCTCTCAAGATTTCAAATTCTGGTTGTTGGGCTAAAAGTTCTGGATAAAGGGTACTCAACTGCTGATCATGTAAAGAAGATCATTAGAAGTTTACCAAAGAAATGGAGACCCATGGTCACTGCTCTCAAACTGGCCAAAGATCTGAACAAAATCTCTCTAAAAGAACTTGTCAGCTCTATCAGAAGACATGGGATAGAATTAGAAGATGATGAGCCCCAGAAGCAAGGTAAGTCTTTAACGCTTAAATCTAACAAAAATTATGAATCTAAAGTTTTGCAGGAAATAGAAGAAAACCCCCCTCATCAGAAGAAGACGAACTATCTCTTCTTTCCAAAAGAGTCAATCAGCTGTGGAAGCACATGCAAAGAAAGTTCAGAAATTCCAGAAGAATAGGGAATCAGTCTGAACCATCTTCTGGATAGAAAAAGTTTGAACCATCTTCTATATACAGAAAGTCAGAATCATCTTATGAATATAGAAAGTCAAGCAACAAAGACATTGTCTACTACGAGTGCAATGAACAAGGGCACTATAAAAGCGACTGACCAAAGCTTCAAAAGGAGAAACCTAAAAAGAAGTTATTTAAGGAGAAGAAGAAAAGTCTCATGGCAACATGGGATAACTCAGACTTTTCTGAAGCAGACACAAAATCAGAAGATGAAAGAGCCAACATTGCCCTTATGGCCAACGTATCAGAAGATACTTAATCATCTGGATCAGAATCATACTCAAAGGCAGAAGAGGTATTTTCTAACTTTTATAGATCTCATTAGAAGAGAGTCTGTCATAAATTCTACAAAGATACCAGAAACATCGAGTCATAAACAAGAACCTGAAAAGGGATCTAGTTTCTGACTCTAAAGAAACTAAGAAACTGAGGTTGGAAAATTCTGAGCTGAAAGAAAAATTTTCAAAACTTGAAAATGAATTACAAAATACTCAGAACGAAACTATCTCAAAAGTTCTTAGTAACCCTGATAAGATCATAAAGGAATATGATTATAGCTTTCAGAAATTCCTCGCTAAAAACATAGATTGAAGCAAGATTGGTTCAATGATCTATGGAGTTAGCAGAAATGGAAGAAAAGGAATATGATACAAAGGTAAAGCATCCCAACCTAAGAAAATTAAGGATTTGGTTATTAAACACACTCCTCTGAATTCTCACTTTACTTATGGGCACACACATGACTTAAAGTACACTAGTAATGCTATTTCTGCTAAACCAAAATTCAAACAAAATTTTGGTAACTCTAACAAACAAGAACCAAAAAAGATATGGGTACCTAAGGATAAAATTGTCTATGTTGCACATATCCTTAACAACGAGAGTGAAACACCAATCCTGGTACCTAGATTTTGGATGCTCTCGACACATGACGGGAAGAAAGCATATTTTCCAAAGCCTGGAGCTTAAATCTGGAGGCTCTTAGAACCGGGTTACTATTTTAGGACAGGTTGAGCCAACTTAACTTCAGTGGGGAAGGGTATTTAGCTATGGACTTAATGCAAGCCTTTAAACCTAAGGCTCTTGTATGACTTGTTTATGTTTTCTACTTATTTAACATGAACATAACATCATAAAATCATATCATCATAACATAATGTTGTACCCTAAAATTTTCCCTCTCTTTTCTCAAGACATTTCTCACAAATATTTTCAAAAGCCCAAGTTTGAACAAGTACAATTGGACTTTTAATGCCCCATATAGTTTCCATGGATCATATTGGACTTTCAAGCATTAGGTCGAAGATGGAACTTCTTAATCTTCGAAAGGAGGAAGATGAAATTGTCGAAAGGGAAAAGCAGATAATAAAAAAGAGGTGTGCAGTTGCAGATAACCATGTCGAATTCAAAATCTGGTTCAAGATGTTCGAACCACGTGACTGATCGAAAGGAGTGATTGGCAGATTTTGACAAGTCGAAAAAGAGCAAGCTTGCTTCGATCCACAAGCTTCAACTATGCAATGGCTTCCTTCTAGCAACCTTCTTTGACCCACCTCTAAACCCTTCGACACACATAGTTTCAACACTATGGATTACAAGTCTATCTTCATGGTTGCTTTTATCCCCAAGCTTCAACTGGGAAATGGCTTCCTTCGAGCAACCTACTTAGATCCACCTCTAAGTCCTTCGACACACATAGTTTCGACAATATGGATTAGAAGTCTATTTTCACGCGTGCTTTGATCCTCAAGATTCGATTGGGAAATGGCTTCCTTCGGGCAACTTGCTTTGATCCACCTCTAAACCATTCAACACACATAGTTTCAACAATATGGATTCCAAGTCTATCTTCACGCGTGCTTTGATCCTCAAGCTTCGAATGGGAAATGGCTTCCTTCGAGCAACTTGCTTCGATCCACCTTTAAACCCTTCAACACACATAGTTTCTACACTATGAATTACATTTTGAGGTTTGGATATTTGAACTTTTGACAACTTAATCAACTGCTTGTTACTGGTAGGAAAGCAATCCATAAATTATTTCATTTCGACTATGCCAATAAGATCATCTTGCATACTCAAAGTGGTACATTCAGATGAATGTGGTCCATTCAAAGAACATACAATTGGTGGAAACAAATATTGTTTCGTCTATTGATGAGTTTGGTCGAAGGTTGTGGATCTATGTGATCAAAATGAAAGGACGAAGTAAGTGGTACATTCAGATGAATGTGGTCTATTCGAAGAACATACAATTGGTGGAAATAAATATTGTTTTGTCCGTTGATGAGTTTGGTCAAAGGTTGTGGATCTAGGTGATCAAAACGAAAGGATGAAGTATTCGACATCTTTAAGAGATTCAAGATGCTTGTTGAACAAAGTCCTATATACTGTCAAGCCCAAGCTTGCTGTACTATCCATATAACAGCCTAAAACCATGTCAAAAAACAGTCTGTTGTACTACTATGAAACAGCCCTGCACCAAGCTGCCACAACACTCCAAAACTGCAGCAAAACAATCCTGCTACGTTGCTCCTAATCCAGTCCAGGCCTGCATTATCTCAGCCCCATATTTTCCCAGAATTATCACATAAGAGATGAAACACAAAAAAGCAATGCAAGAACATACCCAAATAGTTCAAATTTTATTTGTTTTTCCCCCCAAAATCCCAACAAGACTCTTCTATAAATAAGTTGTTTCACAACACACAAAAGGGTGGATTTTTGCAAGGAAAAAGGAGATAAAGAAAAAAAATAGAGAGGAGACTGAAGACTTAAAACACTCTTAAACCCAGAACCAAAAACATCACCTCTGTTTTCTTTTCGAACTCAAGAACATTCAAGGAAACAACTCAAGTTCGGAACACAAATTCCAGCTTCAAGGTCAGTCTTCTTGACTTTAAACCCTTCATTTCAAGCAACATTGATAATTCATATTCGAAGATAACATGTAATAACCATTTCCTTCGAAGCTAAACTTTTGTTTGTATTCCTTTCTTGTCAATTATATGTTGAGAACTAACCTGAGCATACCATAAAACAATGTTGGAGTGAAAAGATTATAGCATGATTCGACATAAAGCCTTAGGATTCGAAACATACTGCTTTACAAGCCCAAACAGAAGGGGAAAAGGGTGTGTGATTCGACACATACCATTATGCTTCGACTCATATTGAGTGTGATTTTGAATTACAGGGTTGAAAGACGGACATGTTTGATGCATATAAGCATGCTTCGACACATGATGTCGAAAGATTTTTTTTCTCTCTTTTGCGTTGTTTTTTACATATTTCAAATACTTGCTTCATAGCTATTCAAAATGGTTTGTAATAGATAATTAGGTTTAATTTCTTGCAATCCCCATTCGTACATTTGTATCCCCCATCCCCCAAATGATGTAATGGCATAGAACATTTATTTTCCGCAATTTTATCTCTTTCATAAATGTTAGTAACTAGGATATGTATGGCAAGATAAAAAATCAACTTTAGAAAATCCTAATCCAAGACAAGAAAATGCATGAAAAATAAACACTTGCTCACTTACACCTCTAGGGTTAATTCCACTTGTTTCCTTGAGAAAAATAGTCATGATGTGCATATGAGCCATCTTAGCAAAAATAATCAAAATACAAGATCATAGTCCCTCGATGATGCTACAAATGTTGCCTTACAAATGATCTTAGTCCCTTAAGAGAAATGCTAAGATATCTCACAATATTTCCATTCATGACTATACGATGACCCACGCCTATCCCTTCACATTCAATAATGGGGCTTCTTACCAAATCAATGGTAAGATAGCAACATCTAAAAGAGTAGGAAAAGAACATAGACCTTTTGAGTAGGTAGGACACTCGTAGTTGGTTGCTCAAAAACTAAAACCATTTCCACACTTACACTTTTAAAACATATTTAAAAACAAACATCTCTTTGATCTATTTTCAAAACCAACACTTTGTATACATTCTTATAGAGACGAGAATCATTACAAAGTTTGCGGAAACAAAGGAGTTTTCAAAAAAATTTCAAACTTAAACCCATCACAAAACACATTTTCAAACAAAGCATTTTTCAAATGATCTAGCAAGCAACTAAGAGCCTGTAGATAACTACGGATGAAAAGGGTTCTAATACCTTTCCTCTTCATAACTTACCCCCCGGACTCAAGAAAATATCTCAAAAGTCTTTCCTGTTCTTTTCACCCTTTGCTTTATTGGATAAAAGAAAATTCGATAGCGTATCTTGCTATCTGCAACATTTGCAATAAAACCTAAAACACCCAAGTCAGTTCTCCCACCGTATCATAGAACTGGCGACTCTGTTGGGGACATCTTAAAAGTGGGGTTACCTTAGAGCTAGATCACATTTATTCACTTTCATTGTTTGATCTGTTTTCTTTACATGTATGGGTCCTTGTTTGGGTTTGTATTAATCTTCTACCCGAATATGAGAACATCATTAGGTAAGTAGCAATAGATTGTGGAAACTGTACAGCGTAGATCAATATGGTTGAAGTAATGGTTATGTTAGTGTGACACATTTGTTGGTACCGATATCCCTTGTGTTGAATCGAGGAGAATACGGGGCCTCTGAGCAGTGTCATGAAGCACTAACTGACCTTAGAACCTTTAATTGAACAACTTGGCCATTAGGAAGTAGTGAGAAAGCCAGTTTCGGTGTAAAGCTGAAGATTGGTTGATACTGTTAAAACATAGTTTGATTCTATAATCCTTAATTATAGTTTTGATGATAACAAACACAAAGAACAAATACGCACTCTAAATTTGTGTTATTTTGTATGAAGAAGTTCTGATAGCATCAGAAATTAAGCTACAGAAGCTTCCAAGCTGAGGTAATCAGAATCTGCGGTGAAGAATGATGATCAGAATCTGCGTTGAAGGGAAGAATACTCTGATTCTAAACAAAAGTTCAATATACCATCAGATCCTCACACCTCTGAGTCATCAATGTTCTAAAGAAATTACAGCATGCAAGATTCTAAGTTCTGAAGAGTTACTTTTTAATCAAGACAACATCATATGCAACAGCTTCATTTAGACAAGAATATTCTCAATATGGAAACAGTATTGAATGTCCATTATCACGCTTTATGTTGAACAAGATTTCCATGCCTATATATACAAGCTTAGAGGACAAATCATTTACGATTTTGACGACTACTGTAAAATACCTCTCAAATGCTGCATTCTTACATATTCATAAATACGCTCAAAATTGTGTAAAATATTTGTGATACAGTTTTATTAAGGAAAAACAACAGTACACAGTATATTATTTCATTGTGATTAAGCTAGTTTTCCTTAAGATAAACCGGGTTGTGGTTGTACTCAAGAAGACTTTGGCAGTTGTCAAAGTTGTGTTGTAATCAGTTTTAGTTAGTGAATTAAGTCCTCGTTGGAGAGAGGCAAAATCACCTTGGCAGGTGGACTGGAGTAGTTTGAGATCAAACGAACCAGGATAAAAATATCATGTCTACTGCGCTTTTGATTTTAAGTTTCAATTCACCCCCCCTTCTTTTGTTTTTCACTTCTTCAATTGGCATCAGAGCGCCTGGTTCTGAGTTCATACACTTAATTGTATCAGTACAATATCCAAGCTTTAGAAAAACACTATGGTGGGACCAAGCCAAAACATCAGCAATGACTATCATGAGGACAAGGACAGAATCAGCACAAACCTCCAGTCTTTGATGGAGAAAAGTTTGACTACTGGAAAGATAGAATTGAGAGCTTCTTTCTGGCTCATGATGCTGATCTATGGGACATGGTAATTGATGGATACACACATCCAATGGATGAAAGTGGTCAGAAGATAGACAGAAAAAGGATGTCTGACCAACAAAAACGTGATTTCAAAAACCATTATAAAGCCAGAACAATACTTCTGAGTGCTATCTCATACTCAGAATATGAGAAAATCTCAAACAGAGAGACAACCAAGAACATGTTTGACTCTCTGAGAATGACGCGTGAAGGCAACATACAAGTCAAAGAAACCAAGGCCCTTGCGCTTATTCAGAAATATGAATCATTCAATATTGAAGACAGTGAATCCATAGAAGCAATGTTCTTAAAATTTCAGATTCTTGTTGCTGGGCTGAAAGTTCTTGACAAAGGATATTCTACTGCTGATCACGTAAAGAAGAAGTCTACCCAAGAAATGGAGGCTAATGGTCACTGCACTTAAGCTGGCTAAAGATCTCATCAAGATATCTCTGGAAGAACTTGTCAGCTCCCTCAGAAGTCATGAGATAGAGCTAGAAGAAGATGAGCCTCAAAAGCAAGGTAAGCCTCTAGCATTAAAATCTAACAAAAAAATCTGATTCTAAGGTTTTTCAGGCTATGGAAGAAACCTCTGATGGATCCTCATTAGAAGAAGATGAATTGTCTCTTCTCTCCAGAAGGGTCAATCAACTGTGGAAGCAGAGACAAAGGAAATTCAGAAACCCGAGAAGATCAGAGAATCAAAATGAATCCTCCTCTAGATACAGAAAGTTTGAGTCCTCCTCTGGACACAAGATCTGAAGCCTCTTCAGGACACAAAAAGTAAAATAACAAAGACATCATCTTCTATGAGTGCAATGAACAAGGGCACTACAAAAGTGACTGTCCAAGGCTTCAGGAGGAGAAGCCCAAAAAGAAGTTCTTCAAGGAGAAGAAGAAAAGCCTCATGGTAACATGGGACGATTCAATCACTTCTGATGCTGACTCAGAGTTAGATGATGAAAGAGCCAACATAGCTCTCATGGAAAATATATCAGAAGACAGTGAAGCTTTTGGTTCAGACTCAGAATCAGACACAGAAGAGGTATTCCCTGATTTCACGATTAATTTTACTAAGGCTGAACTTGCAAATCAGAGTCAAATTCAAGAACTTAAAAGGGATATTGTCTCTGACTCTGAAAATATTGAGAGTCTTAGATTAGAGAACTATGAGTTAAAAGATAAGATTTTAAAATTAGAAAATGATTTACAAAACTCTCAAAAAGAAATAATCTCAGAGACTCCCAGTAATGCTGATAAGATCATCAAAGAGTATGATCACAACTTTCTGAAGTTTCTGGCTAAAAACATAGATAAAAGAAAGATGGCTTCAATTATCTATGGAGTTAGCAGGAATGGCAGAAAAGGAACAGGATACCAAGGTAAGGTATCTCCACCTAAGAAAGTCATGGACCTTGTTATAAAACGCACACCACTAAAATCACACTTCACATATGGGCACACACATGACCTAAAATACACTCGTAATGATTACTCTGTCAAACAAAAATTCAACCAAAATTTTGGTAAAACTAACAAACCAGGACCCAAAAAGATATGGGTACCAAAGGACAAAATTATATATGTAGCAGATATCTTTAGCAGCAAGGCTAAAACACCAGTCATGGTACCTGGACTCTGGATGCTCTCGACACATGACGGGAAGAAAGTATATGTTCCAAAGTGTGGAACTTAAACCCAGAGGCTACGTGGGCTTTGGAGGAAACCAAAGAGGGAAGATCATTGGCTCTGGAATAGTAGGTAATGGTAATCTTACTTCTATCAATAATGTGCTTTTAGTTGATGGACTAATGCATAACCTGTTATCCATAAGTCAATTAAGTGATAACGGTTATGATATAATCTTTAATCAAAATTCATGCAAAGCTGTTAGTCAGAAAGATGGAACTATCCTTTTTAATGGAAAGAGGAAAAACAACATTTATAAGATAAAACTTTCTGAACTAAAAAGTTAGAATGTAAAATGTCTTCTCTCTGTTAACAATGAGCAATGGGTCCGGCACAGAAGATTGGGGCATGTTAGTATGAGAAGAATATCTCAGATTAACAAACTCAATTTGGTCAGAGGACTTCCTAATCTGAAGTTCAGCTCAAATGCTTTGTGTGAAGGATGTCAGAAAGGCAAATTTGCAAAACCTGCTTTTAAATCTAAAAATGTTGTTTCCACCTCTAAGCCATTAGAACTTCTGTACATAGACTTATTTGGACCAATGAAAATTGCGTCTGTTAATGGGAAGGAGTATGGGTTAGTGATCGTAGATGACTATAGCAGATGGACACGGGTAAATTTCTTAAGACACAAGGACGAGTCACATTCTGTGTTCGTTGCATTCTGTAACCATGTTCAGAATGACAAGGATCTTAGAATTGTCAAATTCAAAAGTGATCATGGTGGAGAATTTGAAAATAAAAAATTTGAAACATTTTTTAATGAAAAAGGCATCTTGCATGACTTCTCTTGTCCTAGAACTCCCCAACAAAATGGAGTTGTAGAACGAAAGAACAGAACATTGTAAGAAATGGCCAAAACCATGATCAATGAGACTAACATTGCTAAGATCTTATGGGAAGAAGCAATTAAAACTGCGTGTTACATTCAGAATAAAATCTCTATAAGACCTATTCTGGAAAAGACTCCATATGAATTGTGGAAGAACAGAAAGCCCAACATTTCTTATTCCCATCCATTTGGATGCACATGTTTTATTCTGAATACTAAAGATCATCTGAACAAGTTTGACTCTAAAGCACAAAAGTGTATTATGTTAGGATACTCTTCAAGCTCAAAAGGGTACAAAGTATAAAATACAGAAACACAGATTGTTGAAGAGTCAATCAGTGTTATATTTGATGATAAGCTTGACCCTCAAAAGTCAAAGCAGAATGAATCTTTTCCAGATATAGAAGTTGAATTCAAAGGTACTGAAGACAACCCATCAGAAGTTCCCAACATAGACGCTCCAAAAACTTCAGAAAGAAATATTACAAGTGATCTTGTACCTTCTGTTGATCAACTCCAGAAAAGGTTATCCATAAGCAGCATAGTTCACCCAGAAGATAAGATCCTGGGAAAGAAGGATAATCCAATAAGAACAAGATCAACATTCAGAAACTCTGAAGAATCCCTCATGGGGATGGTCTCTCTGATTGAACCATCAACAATTGATGAAGCTCTTCTGGACAATGACTGGATTCTGCCAATGCAGGAGGAATTAATCAGTTCACCAGAAATGACGTATGGGATCTGGTTCCCAAACCAAAAGGATTGAACATCATTGGAACAAAGTGGGTGTTCAGAAACAAACTGAATGAGCAAGGAGAAGACATAAGAAACAAGGCACGACTGGTGGCACAAGGTTATAGTCAGCAAGAGGGGATAAACTATACAGAAAACTTTGCTCCAGTCGCCAGGTTAGAATCTATCAGACTCTTAATCTCCTTTGTTGTAAACAATGGCATCACTCTGTATCAGATGAATGTCAAAAGTGCATTCTTAAATGGTTACATAGATGAAGAGGTATATTTGCACCAACCCTCTGGGCTTGAAAATTCCAAACACCCAGAATATGTTTTCAATCTAAAGAATTCACTCTATGGTCTGAAACAAGCTCCCAGAGCTTGGTATGAAAGACTAAGTAACTTTCTGTTAGAAAAGTGATTCACCAGAGGGAAAGTAGACACAACCTTGTTCTGTAAGACATTTAAGAATGACATTTTAGTTTTTCAGATTTATATAGATGATATCATTTTTGGATCCACTAAACCTTCTTTGGGAAGAGAATTTGCTAAGTGCATGCAGGAAGAGTTTGAGATGAGCTTAATGGGGGAACTCGAATTCTTTCTATGCATTTAGATTAACCAAATTCCATAAGGAACTTACATTCATCAGAGCAAATATGTTCGAAAACTTCTGAATAAATTTGACCTCTCTGAGTGTAAGCCCTCAAAGACTCCAATGCATCCCACGTGCATTCTGGAAAAGGAAGAGGTAAGTAAAAAGGTAGAACATAAAATCTACAGAGGTATGATTGGATCTCTCCTTTATCTGACGAATTCAAGGCCTGATATTTTATTCAGTGTTTGCTTATATGTGAGATTCCAATCAGATCCTATAGAATCTCACTTAACAGCAGTTAAGCAGATTTTCAAGTATCTGAAAGGTACTACTAATCTGGGTTTGTTTTATAGAAAATCCAATAAATACAACTTAGTAGGATACTGTGATGCTGACTTTGCTAGAGACAGAGTAGAGCGTAAAAGCACTTCTGGAAGCTGCCAGTTTCTGGGAGACAATCTGATCTCATGGACCAGCAAGAGACATTCCACAATACCATTGTCAACAGCAGAAGCTGAATACATAGCAGCTGCTGGATGTAGCACTTAAATGCTCTGGATGAAAAGTCAACTTGAAGACTTCAACATTTTTGAGAGTAACATTCCTCTCTTCTGTGATAACACTTCTGCTATATATATCTCTAGAAATCCCATTTTGAATTCTAGGGCTAAGCATATAGAAATAAAACATCACTTTATTAGGAATTATATTCAGAAAGGAATTCTTACTCTGAAATTTATTGACACAGACCACCAATGAGCTGATGTATTTATAAAACCCCTTTCTGAAGATAAATTCAATTTCATTCTGAAACATCTCAACATGAAATTGTGTCTAGAATAAAAGTTTTTATTTGCATGTCCTAACCCTCAGAACTTTATTGTTTTCTGTGAACATTTGATCAACTTGTATTCAGAAGTTAGAAGTAGACTTTGCCTCAGAATCTATCTATGAAGATCTGAACGTTTCATTTCAAGGATAGAGGCGTGCAGTTCACACCATCAAACATTTGTCATCCTCTCAGAAGCTACCTTCTGAGGCCGAACACGCGTTCAAATTCTGAAGGGTCCAAGGCTCTGATTGGATGCATTGAGACACTTGCCATTGGTAATTGTTCAATATCTCTCTAAATCCCCTAATTTCAGGTTTCATTAATGCATATAATCATTACTTATTTTGTTTCTTACTGATTACATTTTCTAAAAGAACCTATATAAACTCAATTTACTATTTCATTCATTCACGTTTTACCATCTTCAATATTCACTCTTGTTCTAGTTTCTTTTTCAAAAACCCTTTCTGTCAATTTTCTTCAAAGAATCCATGTGAACAATGGCATCATCATCAAGTCTCAAGAATCTCAATTGTGCTCCTGATTCTTCATCAACTGAACAATATGAAGAACCCATTAGAATGCTACTACTCTGGTTGACAACCTTAAAGTTCTCTGTGAATTGATTGTTGATTTTGAAAGCTTACAAGAAAATGGGTTTAATCTATATGAAGATGTAACTGCACATGGATGGAATAGATACTTTGATCGTCTGTTGGGTCCAACTTTTCCCATTCTTGTTAAAGAGTTTTGGATCCATGCTACCTCATCCAACCACCAGGTCACATCATATGTTATGGTGAAGAAGATAGTGATTACAGAAGATTTGATTGGGAAACTCATTGGATACAATAGCGGTGGAGTCAGATGCATTGATATGGCTAATAAGTGCTCTGACCTAAATTCTATTGCTAGGGAAATATTCACTTCTTGACAGCCATCCAGCAAGATCAGAGACTTGAAGGACCATTACAGAATTTGGGCCAGAATAATTCTGGGATGTATCAATCACAGGAAGCCTACAAGCTCCCCTGATTACATCAGTATTGATCAACAGTTTCTGATTTACTTCATTGCAAAGAAGACCAAGATAAACCTTCCACATTTGCTCTTCAACCATCTCAGAACAAGTGAGAAAGAAACAAGAGAAGAAGAAAGAACTAAGAGGGATTGGATTCCTATAGGAAGATAGATTTCAGATATTCTAACAGAAAACAGGCTGATAGAACATCTGACAGAGGCTCAGGAAATCAATAATCTGGAAGAAACTGTTGGGAAACCTTTAAATGCCAAGAATTTGAAGAAAATGAAGATTATTGAGAATATTAAAAAGGAACCAAAAATTTCTTCTCATGAGGTCATCACTTCTAGGAGAATCCCTCTGAAGGATTTTCCACTATTTTCTGAGATAGATGACTCTCCAGAGATTATAGTCAGATGCCTTGAAGCTTGCAAGGCTGATGGGACTATTCAAGAAATCAACATCCAAGATCAGCACAAGCCAGCTCCAGAGGTTGTGCTAAAGAAATCCAGAAAGAGGAAGGTAGCAAGAGAAGGATCCTCTCAGAGGACAACCAAGGTTGCGAAAAAGAAAGGTAACCCTTCTTTTGTTTCTGTTGTAGAATCAATAGCTATTCACACATCTGAAACCATTCCCCCTCAACTAACAGAAAATCCTTCACCCCAAACATTTGAGGATTTTGACATAGAGTTTGACCCATCTGTAACTCTAGGAAATTTCTTGAATGAACCTCACTCCCCCAATCCAAATCCAAATCCAGAACAACATCAACCAGAACTTGCTAGAGTTCTATCTGATATTGAACTGTTTGATCAAGACTTCTCCTCACCACTCCCAGAAAATCCAAACACTCAACCTCAAAAACAAGAAAATCCACAACATCACTCTCCTCAACCAGAAAATCCACAACCACACTCTCCTTAACTAGAAAATCAACAACCACACTGTCCACAACCAAAAAATCCACAACCACACTCTCCTCAACCAGAACATCAAAACCTCAACTCACCCTAACCAGAAAATGAAAACCCTCTCACTCCTCAATCTGAAAACCCATCTTCTGAAATCCCTGAACCATAAATTCAACACGCTACCGCAAACCAATCAGAAGACTCCCTTTTAGACTCTGATACCACTACCCCAATTCTTGGAATAACAGGACCTCTTACGGTTCGTTTACCTCTCTCCATTCATGATATTCCAGAAATACCTTCACCATATGAATCTACACCACCAAACACCCCTCACTCACCAATCCTGATTTCTGACTCTTCCACTCCCTGACCTATCAACCGTCCAGCTGAACAACTTAGACTTGTCAATGATCTACAAGTGTTGGACCAACTAGCTTCCACCTCAAACAAAATTGCCACTCCCAAACCTAAACCAACCTCAACCAAATCAGATGTTGGTAAGAATTTGTTGTTTTTTGAAACGGAAATACAAGAATGGATTACTTCTTTGAAGCAAGTAAGTCAAGAGATTTCTAATCCCGCTGCTTCTGATTCTCTTTGGGAAAGATTCAGAAAATGGCTCAACTCTGAAACCCAGAAGCTGAAAGAATTGAACTATGAAAGGGCTCAGGAGAACTTCAGTGATCAGCTGAAAGCCTTCCAAGATCATGTTCTGAGCCAATGGTACAAGAAAGAAATTCTTCCGCTGGATAATGCTCCCTGGAAAGAGCACCAACCTTTAGAAGTCACTAAACCAGATTCTGATAGTCACCCTTTAACTACTGCTCCAGAAAAGATGATTGCAACAGAAGAAATTGTTCAATCAGAAGAGGCTGCAGAGTGTTCAGAACGACATGTAACCCCTGAAGATACACCAGCTTCGTCTCTATTCATGCAAACTCTGGAAGAGTTAAAGAAGGAGAATGCCTTAATCCATCCCAGACAGGATAAGCAAGAGGACACAAACAAAGAGATCAAGGATATATTGGATAAACAAGAAGATACAACAAAAGAAATCAAAGACATTCTGGGAAATCAGGAAGAATCAAGCACACAGATTAAGAGCTTGTTGGAAGCGTTATTCACACGTCTTCCCCCTCCTTCTTAGATTTTCTTTAAATATTTAGCTGTATTTTTATTTCTCATCTTATCCTCCTTGTTTCTGAAAATTTTCATTGCATTTTATTTTCAATATAAATAATCCTTTTTGACTCTGATTATATTGCTTTTTGATACCTGAAAAAAAAGGGGGAGAAAGTAAGATATTTTCAATAATAGTTTACCGGGACAAAGTCTCAAACATTCTGAATATCTTAACCTCTATGTTTTTTTGAAAAGCTTGAACATGAAAATATTCTGATAAAGACAGAAGGAGATGCATCAAAAGCTCTTATGAGAAGGAACTTTAGGGAAGTAACTCATCTCTATCTGAGTAATCAACTCAGAGGGAGAATCTCTTAAAGCTTTTTGTTCTATATTTTTCATTGAAAATCCTAGTTTTTGTCATCATCAAAAAGGGGGAGATGGTTAGAACATAGTTTGATTCTACAACCCTTAATTAGAGTTTTGATGATAACAAACACAAAGAAAAAATATGCACTCTAAATTTGTGTTATTTTGTATGCAGAAGTTCTGACCGAAACAACATCAGAAATTAAGCTACAGAAGCTTCCATGCTGAGGTAATTAGAATATGTGCTAAAGAATGATGATCAGAATCTGCGCTGAAGTGAAGAATACTCTGATTCTGAACAGAAGTTCAATATACCATCAGATCCTCACATCTCTCAGTCATCAATGTTCTGAAGCAATTGCAGCATGCAAGATTCTAAGTTCTGAAGCGTTCATTTTCCATCAAGACAACATCATATGCAACGACTTCATTCAGACAAGAATCTTCTCAATATGGAAACAACATTGAATGTCCATTATCACGCTTTATGTTGGACAAGATTTCCATGCCTATATAAACAAGCTTAGAGGATAAATCGTTTACGATTTTGACGACTACTGCAAAATACCTCTCAAACGCTGCATTCTTACATATTCATATATACACTCAAAATTGTGTAAAATTACACAGTTGTGATACAGTTTTTTTAAGGAAAAACAACAGTACACGGTATATTATTTCATTGTGATTAAGCTAGTTTTCCTTGAGATAAACCGGGTTATGGTTGTACTCAAGAAGACTTTGGCAGTTGTCAAAGTTGTGTTGTAATTAGTTTTGATTAATGAATTAAGTCCTCGTTGGAGAGAGGTGAAATCACCTTGGTGGGTGGACTGGAGTAACTTGAGATCAAACGAACCAGGATAAAAATATTGTGTCTACTGCGCTTTTGATTTTAAGTTTCAATTCAACCCCCTCCCCCCCCCCCCTCTTATGTTTTTCACTTCTTCAGATACTCGATACTAAACTCATTGAGATTGGACTTTTGGGGTATTTCGGCCGCAAGAAAAGATTGATTATGCTGAGACAATGCACAATGAAGAAAGATCAATGATATTGAGATCCCCTAGAACCCAATTATTTTCTAGGACAGGTTGAGCCAACTAAACTTCAAGAGGGTACTTACCTATGACTCCATGCAAGCCTAAACCTAAGGACTTGTTTGCTTTGTTCCTTTATGTTTACTTGTACATAACATCATGACACCATACCATATCATTTCCATTTCAAGGATCTCAAAGGGTTTGTGATGCAGGTTTATGTAGAACCAGACGGCTATCAAGGGGGCAAGAGGATTTATTTTCCTCTAACCAAACCCCGTCAAAAACCAAAACGCGATAACATGAGTCAAGAGCTATGGCCCACTTGACATGGTGAGCTTGATTCTCGTGGAAGGGAATCCAATGATACAAAGTTCTCAAATCAAAGTTGTTATCAAAGTTCAACTTCTGGAATTTTCTTGTGTATACCCCGCGAGATCCTTGAAAACATTACATCCACATACGATGCATTATATCATGACAGGTTTTCCCCACACAGGTTTCTCATCTACTTACTGTTTATTTCAGTAGAGATGGCTCTAGAACAAACTGTCATAGATCTTCAGACCCAAAATGTTCAACTTCAAGAATTATTCCTGAACCTATCCAAGGGGAAAGAAGAAGTGAAAGCACTCCTAATTAAGAGCATGACCAAGAAGAATCCTGAGGACAGCAGGGATGACCAGTTTGAACGATTACAAACTGAAATGGCAACAATGAAAATCCAGATGATGGGACAAATGGTGAGTCAGATGGATCTTACCTAAAACTTAGCTCGGGGGCAAGAAGAGCTGAGAGCCCTTGTCAACAAGCTTCATCAAGAAGGATGCAACCATATGGAACAAACAGCTACAATTTGGATCAGATCATTAATTAGCATATGATGAGACAAGAAGTTGGTTTGGTCGAGTGAACACCCTTCAAAATGGATACTATACCAAGAGTCCAAATAACCTCGGCAACCATGACAAGGTGGTCAGCATAAACAAGGAAGACAATTTGCCGAGATCAACATGCCACTGTCTCAAGCATTGAAACACATGTTAGGGATGAATCTGGTTACGTTGATAAGACCTCTTCCAAACCCCAAAACTTCTTCTCCTAACTACAATCCCGATGCAAGATGTGAATATCATTCCGACAATCTTGGGCATGATACTAACGATTATTGGGTGCTGAAATAGAAGATTCAAAATATGATTGATGCCAAGAAAATTGAATTCGGCCCTCCTGAGGCTCCCAACGTGATTGCATATGTTTAAACACTTATCTTTATGTCAGACTTTGGTTACTTTCATTAATGCATTGCATATGTTTGTCTTGAATTAATCCATTTGTTTTCACTATATTTATACTGTGCTTTTATTCCCTTCTTTTCGTGATATTCAACTCTCATTAAAAGTTGCAAGCCTTTAGAGGGAGGATGACAAAAATAATACCATAATCTCATACAGTATGCTTTTGGACAGACCTTGCTGATGATGTACAGACGTTGTTTCAAATTCCTTAACACTGGAGTTATAAGGAAGATAATATCTAGTCAACCCCTTTGAGCCTAAGAAGTAGGAGTTTTCTTTTTCACATAAATTAAAACCTTTAATCATAACCTGGGGCAGGGTTAGTTTCTCAGTTAATTCAAATGTGTGTTTAGTCACAAGCTTTCACTTCAAACACAACGAATGACATCAAAAACGTGCTTCTGAATCAAAAGACGGTGATGGTTCCCTGTAAAATAGATAGTCATTATCTCTAAAAACAAAAGCCCATTGAGTCAAAACCTATGAAGGAGACTTAAGAAAAAATGGGGCATCTCGCTAACTATAATCTTAAAACAGTCAGGCAAAAAATAGGGACAATAAATAAAAAAAGTGGTTGCTACAAATCCTCAACAACAGAAAAATGATGCAAAAGGACTGCCTTCTCCAACAAACTTAACTTGTCCGAACCATCACCAAAATGTCATTCCAGACTCAATTGGAATTCAAAACGCGCAATTAACTGAGTATAGTACTGGAGAACATCACAGAGAGAGGGTTAGGTACAAACACACTTTGAGCCTTATCCTTTGTTTCTTAAACTGTGAACTAGGCCACGCTACAACCCTTTAAAAGTCCTAATTGAAGCATGGGTTAGTTTTAAAGCATATTGTTACAAAAGGTATCCTAACTCATGTAAGGCTTATTGTAAATCCCGAGTTGAATTCATATTCTTACAAAATTCTTTTATCTGCTAAAAATGCATTTTCAAAACTTCAAGAGAACCATAAACTTTGCATTATTTTGAATACCATTGTTTGCATATAGCTATTTGTTTGGCAACAAAAAAATTCACACGACGAATATCCAATGAACATAAATCCTCTCAAGAAACAGAACCACTTCAAATGGAAAAACACTTTCAATGAAAAAATCTCCATAACCAAGGGGGCATGACATGTTATTGTCCAACTCATCAGTGGAAGTCAAGTCAAAATTCCAAGAAATCTCTCATAAGGTCCTGAATAGCCTGGGGCAGGTATGCATTTGAGTCACTTGGGGCATGGAACATGAATTCCAGCAAAGGGTCACGTACGACCAAGCACACATTTTCTGGAAGCGCTATGAACAATTACAAATCCCCAAAGTCCCTTTCATAAGGTGATCCCCGGTGAAATCACTAGAGCCACATCTATAAGGTTATCCCCATAGAATAATATTCATAGATAAGGTTACAAACCCCACTAGTCCAAATTCATGAATATCCCCACAAAGTTGGATCCATGCAATCCCCAGCCAGAGTTTAAAACTCTGGAAAACCTCTCCCCAACAGATTTGGTCTTAAGAAGAATCCTCGAGGAGTTCTGCCAAAGAGACACCTCCCTAACAGATATTCAAATGTTCTCTTCAACAGGGTTTATTTCCCTAACAGACTACATATTCCCCAGCTTGAGTTTTCCTCTCATACTATTACAAATCAAGGGACCACAACCCCTAATCCCTAGTTAAAGTCGCCAACAGAGTCGTTACTATCCTCGAAAGTGACTGTGAAGCCTGGAACCCGACCAGATAACAGTTGACTCCATTCCTCTAAAGCAAGTTAATGTGAAGCCTGGACCCGACAAGATATCAATTAACCTCAAGTATAAATTGCTGAAACCTGGACCCGACCAGATAACAGTCGATCTCAATTCCAAGTTACTAAAGCCTGGACCCGATCACATAATAGTTTAACTTCTCCAATCATTGTCGAAGCCTGGACCCGACCAGATATTATCTTAACTTTTTCAAATCACTAACAAAACTCCTTCTCCCCCTAGTAGATTTTGCATCTATCCCCAGTGAGTTGTTCTAATGCCTGGGGTCCGACCAGATAACAGTTAACTTCCTTATGCTGAACAAGTTGTTAACTTCCAGTCTCTCCAATCAAGAGATAACTCCCCAGTAGATCAACAGACCACTAAAACTCCGGAACTTTTTCCCCAAGCAGAAATCAACACTCTCCACATAGTTTCCCTCAAGCAAAATCAATGTTCTCCAGCGAATTTCTTCTCAAAACAACAAAACTGGAATTCCCAGCGGAAACATTCTAAACAAGGTTTGAAGATGTGCATAACCTTCACCCCCAACAACATTTTTGGATTTAACTCCCCAAAACTCCCCAGCACTTGTCAAGGATTTATTTTCTGAGGCAAAGATGCACTTCAATAACATTTCACATTCATACATCATAGCATATGCATACGAAACGCATATAGCATTCTCATTCATTCTGAGAGCATCATTACGCAATACATACATCATGCCCTTGCATGAAACTAACTTTATCTTTTCAGGATGATTCCCGAACAGGTAAACCTCATCAACAACCTATCATCTGTCAAATACAATCTGCCAAAGATTTTCTTTCAGGAATAGTTCAGATACAATCCAGAGACGGATGACATTTTAAAACTTATTCTAGATTCTTTTCTCAAATACAGTTCAGATACGATCCAGATGTGGATGTAATTCTGACACTCATTCAGCATATTTCTCAAATACAGTCCCTATACGGATGTCATTCTGACACTCATTCAGCATATTTCTCAAATACAATTCAGATACGATCCAGACGCGGATGTCATTCTGACATTTATTGAGTACATCTTTCAAATACAGTTCAGATACAATCCAGATGCGAATGTCATTTTGACACTCATTCAATACATATTTTAAATACAGTTCAGATACGATCCAGATGCGGATGTCATTCTGACACTCATTCAGTACATCTTTCGAATACAGTTCAAATACGATCCAGATGTAGATGTTATTGTGACACTCATTGAGCATATTTCTCAAATACAGTTTAGATACGAGTTAGATATGATCCAGTTATGGATATTATTCTGATACTCATTCCACTACATCTTCTGACTCATATTAAATCGACGAAAGATTTACTCTGATACTTCTCCGAGTAGCAGTCAGGGATCTATTTTTCCCTTATTCCAATGATGCTACAACGAACAACTAAACAGTTCATATATTGCATTCATACATTATTTTACAAACATCATAACATATGCATACAAAATGCATATAGCGCAATCTCATTTATTTTGAGAACGTCATGAATAATGACATTGAATACAACCAAAATCTTTACCTTTTCAGGAAAGATCAACAAACAAATATCATCATCAATTTTCAACAAGTTACAGATTAATACCTGAAACAATACAAGACAATTATCTTTGAACAACTGATTGTAGATTAATACTTGAAACAAGACAGGACAAATATCTCTGAACAACTGATTATAGATTAATACCTGAAACAAGACAGGAAAACTATCTACATGAGCAGATTGAAGATTAACTTCCGAAACAGGATGGGGAAACTATCTTTCTTTCTCTAAGCTCAGAGATTAATTCCTGAAAGAATCCAGGGAAACTATCTCTACGACCAACCAAAAAACAAGTTATAAATTAATACCTGAAATAAGACAGGACACCTATCTGTGAACAACTGATTGTAGATTAATACCTGAAACAAGACAAGACAACTATCTACATAAGCAGATTGAAGATTAACTCCCGAAACAGGACGGGGAAACTATCTTCCTTTCTTTTTTGGTTAGGTAAAGATCAATTCCCGAAACAGGACGGGGCGACTGTCTTTATCACCAATGGTATTAACTCCCAAAATAGATTGGGTTTACCAATAAATTGATTGTAGATCAATTCTTGAAACAAGATGGGGCGATTATCTACATGACAAACACTTCCTTCAAGACACCTATTGTTTCCGTATAAATCAACAAAATATTTATTCTGATACTTCTTCCAATTTCTACCAACAATCACTCTGGATGGCATCTGTAAGCCCGTCTCTGATAGACTCTCTATCACCTTCCCATATGGCATCTTTAAGCCCATTCTCGACACAACCAACCACCACATCATTGATTGCAAATTTCTGGGCACTCTAGTGTTCAATCATCTTCAACCTTCAAGTCACGAATTGAGGACTCGCCAGTCTAACTCTTCAGGTTTAAGAAGATTGAACAGGGGAAACTGTTGTACCCCCAACCTTTCCCTCTCTTTTCTCAAGACAATTCTCACAAAGATTTTCAAAACCCCAAGTTTGCACAAGTACAATTGGACTTTTAATGCACCATATAGTTTCCATGGATCATATGAGACTTTCAAGCATCAGGTCAAAGATGGAACTTCTGAATCTTTGAAAGGAGGAAGACGAAACTGTCGAAAGGGAAAAGCAGATAATAAAAAAAAAGGTGTGCAGTTGCAGATAACCATGTCAAATTTAAAATCTGGTTTAGTCTGTTCAAACCACATGACTAATCGAAAGGAGTGATTGGCAGATTTTGACAAGTCGAAGAAGAGAAAGCTTGTTTCAACCTCCAAGATTCAACTGGTCAATGGCTTCCTTCGAGCAACCTGCTTCGATCCACTTCTAAACCCTTCGACACACATGGTTTCGACACTATGGATTACAAGTTTATCTTCATGCTTGCTTTAATCCCCAAGCTTTGGCTGGGAAATGGCTTCCTTCTAGCAACCTGCTTCGATCCACCTCTAAACCCTTTGACACACATAGTTTCGACACTATGGATTACAAGTCTATCTTCATGCTGCTTCAATCCACAAGCTTCGATTGGGAAATGGCTTCCTTGAAGCAACTTGCTTCTATCCACCTCTAAACCCTTCGACACACATAGTTTCTACTCTATGAATTACAATTTGAGGTTTGGACATTTGAACTTTCGACCACTTAATCAACAGATGGTTACTGGTAGGAAGGCAATCCAGAAATTTTTTTGTTTCGACTATGCCAATGATATCATCTTGCATACTCAAAGTGGTACAGTCAGATGAATGTGGTCCATTTGAAGAACATATAATTGGTGGAAACAAATATTGTTTTGTCTGTTGATGAGTTTGCTCGAAGGTTGTGGATCTATGTGATCAAAACGAAAGGATGAAGTAAGTGGTACATTCAGATGAATGTTGTCCATTCAAAGAACATACAATTGGTGGAAACAAATATAGTTTTTTCTGTTGATGAGTTTGGTCGAAGGTTGTGGATCTATGTGATCAAAATAAAACGATGAAGTATTCGACATCTTTAAGAGATTCAAGATGCTTGCTGAATAAAGTCCTATATACTGCCAAGCCCAAGCTTGTTGTATTGTCCACATAACAACCTAAAACCATGTCAAAACACAGTATGTTGTACTGATATGAAACAACCCTACACCAAGATGCCACAACACTCCAAAACTGTTGCAAAATAGTTCTGATATGATGCTCCTAATCTAGTCCAAGCCTGCATTATCTCATCCCCATATTTGCATAGAATTAGCACATAAGAGCTGCATAAAAAAAATCAATGGAAGAACATACCCAAACAATTCAAATTTTATTTGTTTCCCCCCTTCCTCCCAACCCGCCCCCCTCCCCCCCCCCCCCCCCCCCACAACCCCTGCAAGACTCTTTTATAAATAAGTTGTTTCACAACACACAAAAGGGTGGCTTTTGGCAAGGAAAAAGGAGAAGAATAAAAAAAAAAGAGAGGAGAGAGCACAAAGGCCGAAGCCCTAAAACACTCTTAAACCCAGAACCAAAAACAACACCTTTGTTTCCTTTTTGAACTCAAGAACATTCAAGGCAGCAACTCAAGTTCGAAACATTAATTCCAGCTTCAAGGTAAGTCTTCTTGACTTTAAACCGTTCATTTCAAGCATCGTTGATGATTCATCTTCGAAGATAACATGTAATAATATTTGCCTTCGAAGCTAACCTTTTGTTTGTCTTCCTTTCTTGTCAATTATATGTTAAGAACTAACCTGACAAGACCATAAAACAATTTTGGAGTGAAAAGATTATAGAATGATTCGACACAAAGCCTTAGGCTTCGACACATACTGCTTTACAGGCCCAAACAGAAAGGAAAAAGGGTGTGGGATTCAACACATAACATTATGCTTCGACTCATACTGAGTTCGATTTGGAATTACAGGGTCTAAAGAAGGACATGTTCGATACATATAAGCATACTTTGACACATGATGTCGAAAGATTTTTTTTCTCTCTTTTGTGATGTTTTTTACATGTTTCATATACTTTCTTCATAGCTATTCCAAATGCTTTTTAATAGATAAGTAGGTTTAATTTCTTGCAATCCCCATTCGTACATTTGTATCCCCCTTCCCCAAAATGATGTAATAGTGCAGAACATTTATTTTCCGCAATTTTATCGTTTTCATAAAGGTTAGTAATTAGGGTATGTATGCCAAGATAAAAAATGAACCTTAGAAAATCCTAATCCAAGACAAGACAATGCATGAAAAATAAACACTTACACCTCTAGGGTTAATTCCACTTGTTGCCTTGAGAAAAATAGTCATGATGTGCATATGAGCCATCTTAGTGAAAATAATCAAAATACAAGATCATAGTCCCCCGATAACGCTACGAATGTTGCCTTACAAATGATCTTAGTCCCTTAAGTGAAATGCTAAGACATCTCACAATATTGCCATTCATGACTATACGATGACCCACGCCTGTCCCTTCACATCCAATAATGGGGCTTCTTACCAAATCAATGGTAAGATAGCAACATCTAAAGGAGGAGGAAAAGAACATAGACATTTTGAGTAGGTAGGACACTCGCAGTTGCTTGCTTACAAACTAAAACCATTTCCACACTTACACTTTCAAAACATCTTAAAAAACAAACATCTCATTGAATTATTTTCAAAACCAACACTTTGTATACATTCTTATAGAGACGAGAATCATTACAAAGTTTACCGAAACAAGGGTGTTTTCAAAATATTTTCAAACTCACACCCATCACAAAACACATTTTTAAACTTAGCCTTTTTCAAATGATCTAGCAAGCAACTAAGAGCATGTAGATAACTACGGATGAAAAGGGTGCTAATACCTTCCCTTTTCATAACTTACCCCCCGAACTCAAGAAAATATCTCAAAGGTATTTCCTGTTCTTTTCACCCTTTCCTTTATTGGATAAAAGAAAAGTCGATGGCGACTCTTGCTATCCGCAACATTTGCGATAAAACACATAACACCCAAGTCAGTTCTCTTACCGTATCACACATAACATTATCATAAACCATTTCAAGGACCTAGGGAATTATTATTGTTCCTTATTATAGGTTATGGCCTCCGCTCACATAAATACTATTCAAATCAACTTTGTAAGGGTACCTTCCAATCTTAAGGAGTTAGTCTCAAAGGTTCCCGAAAACTCTCAATTCACCAAGAGACATGGTTATCTACTCAGTTTGGTTACCTCGGGTTTTAAAGAAGACATGGTGAGTGTTTTGTTCTAGTTCTTTGATCCTAAGCATCACTATTTTATCTTCCCAGATTATCAGTTGGTACCCACAATAGAAGAGTTCTCTAAGTTATTCGGAGTACCTATTCTTGATCAAACATGCGTAACTGGTTTAGAGAACGTTCCAAAACTTGAAGTTATTGTAGCAGCCTTACATTTGAAGAGGTTAGACATTGTGTCTAATTGGGAAACAAGAAGTGGAGTTAAAGGTCTTTTTGCTTAATTTCTGATAGAAACGGCTTAGTTGTTTCTAGATGCTATGAGTTTTCATGCTTTTAAGGAGATCTTGGTTTTGTTGATCTATGGTTTGGTACTATTCCCTAATCCAGACCAACTCATAAATGTGAATGCCATCAAAATATTTCTTACTCATAACCACGTGCCTACTTTGCTTGGAGATATTTTGCACTCTCTTCACACTCGTACGATGAGAGAGCGAGGGACTCTCATGTGTTGCATACCTTTACTATCCAGGTAGTTTATTCTGCACCTTCCCCAATCAGTAATGAATAATGAACAAGGTTTGAAGTGGTCTCGGAGGATGATGTCACTCTCTCATTTAGATATCTATTTGTGTTCCCGATATTGGAAGGACATCATTATTATTGACCGCTGTGGAGAATTCCAAAATGTTCCACTCTTTGGCATAAGGGGATGTATTACTTATAACCCTTCTCTAGATCTACGTCAATTTGGTTATGCTCGAAGAAACAGTCCTCATGATATGCTTATCCAAGATATTGTATTTGATTACAAGAACGATCCTCAAGGTTATCGTCAAAAGTTTATACGTGCTTAGGACATGGTGAATAAGATTGATAGCATGACTTTGGGAGAGAAAAACTCTATCACTTTGGAGCCCTAACTCAGTTGGGTTCAATCTCATGCTAAAAATATTATAATTTAATATCCTGCTGTCCTACCAGTAATTGTGGAGCCTGTTATTGAAGGAGATATTCCTCATACCATTTTTCATCCAGATATTCCTACTGACCTTGATGAGCTACAAAAGTCTTGGATTCAATTGAAAGAAGAAAGGGACACCATTGAGACTCATTTCTATGCTAGTGAGAAAAAATAATAAAGCTGACAAAAATACTTCACGAAGAGCAAAGCCGTAATGCATATATCAACATAAAGAGGAAGCGTCTATAGGAGACTTGAGCCTTAGATTTTAGGAGTTCATAATTTGTTTCCTTGTATCCCTTTTTGTTTTCATTGTAAGCCTAAGAGGAAGTTATAATTTGAGCTTACTAATAAGAGTCTTTGTTTATGTTCCCTTTTGATTAACAAATTGCCACGAGGTCCTTGAAAACATTGCATACGCATCCACATACCATGTCATTACATAACAGGTATTCTCAAGGCAGGTCTTCTCACCTTCTTGCTATGTTATTCCTCAGAAAATGGCTCTTGAACCAACAATGAAGGATCTTCAGTATCATAATAGTCACTCTCAGGAATTTATTCTAAATCTATCTAAGAGGCAAGAAGGATTGAAAGAACTCCTCGCTTAGAACATCACCAAGAAGAATCCTGAAGACAACAAGGATGACCAGTTGGAACAACTGAAAGCTGAGATGGCAAATATGAGAATCCAGATGATTGGTCAAATGGTTGTTATACAAAATTTAGCTCAGGGGAAAGAAGAGTTAAGAATCCTCATCAGTAAGCTTCATCAGGTCGGATACAGCCGCATGGGATGAACTGCTAGAATTGGGGATCCAATCATTAACCAGCCTTCGATGAGACAAGAAACTGACTTGGTTGAAAGTATGAGGAGAATAAGATAGGGAAAGAGACAAGTTGACATTATTAATCCTTCATTTAATGGAAGAGAGCCTTTCCAAATTGTTATTACATCGCAAGCTCAACAACAACCTCATCAACAACAACGAGGTAATCAGCGGCAACAAGAGACTAAAAGACTATTTTCCAAAATCAACATGCTGTTGTCTCAAGCATTGAAATACATGTTAAAGATGGAGTTGATTACATTGAAAGAACCTCCTCAGGATCCTAATACTTCCTCTCCATGTTACAATCCCAATGCAAGGTGTGCATATCACTCTAATAGTCCTGGACATGACACTAACAGTTGTTGGGCATTCAAAAATAAGATTCAAGACTTAATTGAAGCTAAAGTAATTTGTTTTTAAAGAGTTAAAGATGCTGATAGCGATAACGACTCGGTTGCCAACAATGGAAGTTTCTAGTTCATTGGATTTTTATTTGCAAATTCTCTTGTTTGTTTAAACACTTATCTTTATGTCAAACTTTGGTTTTTCCAATTAATGCATTTCATATGTTTTTCTTAAACTAATATGTTCGTTATCACTATATTTAAACTATATTCTTACTTATTTTTATGATATTCAACTCTCGTTAGAGCTATAAGCCTTTAGAGGGAGGATGACGAAAATGATACCATAATCTTATATAGTATGCTTTTGAACAGACCTTGCTGACGATGTACAAGCATTGCTTCAATTCCTAAACAGTGGAGATATAAGGAAGTTAATCCCTAGTCAACCCCTTTGAGCATAATAAGTAGGAGTTTTCTTTTAAGGAAAATTGAAACCCTTAAACATAACCTGGGGCAGGGTAGTTTCTCAGTCAAATAAATTGTGCATTCACAAGCTTTACCTTTGTACAAGATGAGTAGTGTCGAAGATATTCTTCTAAATCTAAACTTGATGATGGTTCCATGTAATCATTGAGTCAGACAGTTATTATCTTTCAAAAGAAAAGCCCGCTAAGTCAAAACCTATGAAGCAGACATAGGGAAAAAATTGGGGCATCCCGCTGACGAAGCAGTTCAGGAAAAAGTTAGGGATAGTAAAGTCAAAAATTGGTCGCTACAAATACTCAATAAAAGAAATATGTTTCAAAAAAAATGACTGCCTCCCCAAATAATATTACGGTTTCAGAACCATCACCAATATATTAGTTCTATAATTCCAAACTCCATTGGAACCTAAATGCATAATTAACTGAGTATAGGAATGAAGAACATCACAGACGACGGGTTGGATACAAATAAACTTTGAGCCTTTATCCTTTGTTTCTTAAACTGTGAACCAGGCCACGTTATAACCCTTAAAAGTCCTAACTGAAGCATGGGTTAGTTCGAAACATATTGTTATAAAAAGGTATCCTGACTCATGTAAGGCTTACTATAAATCCTGAGTTGATATCACATTCTAACAAATTTTGTTTACTAAAAAATGCATTTTTAAACTTCAACATAGACATAAGCTTTTCATTTTAATACCATTGTTTGCATATGACTAAGTGTTTGACAGCAGAGAAATTCGCATGACGAATATTGAATGAATGAAAATCCTCCCAATGGACAGAATTACTTCAGATGATGTGTCAAATAGAAATACATTTCCAGTAACAGACCTTACTTAGACCCAATTTGTTATAAATCAAGGGGCATGACATGTTATTGTCCAACTCATTTATGACATTCAAGTCAAGATTCAAACAATCTCTTAAAAGTGTTGAATAACCAGGGGAAGATCTCCATCTTAATCGCTTGGGGCATGTTACATTGATCACGAGTTTAAGAAAAATCCCTTTTTGAAAATTGAATCTTCGGTATCACCAAATAGCTTGTCTATGTCAGTATTATCAGATGGTGTCATTTTGTCATGACAGTTCTTAGAAAAATACTGAGGAATGTCAAGACTATCAGAAAGTTGGCAATCAGTGGTTGATCAATAACTTCAAACATCGGGTGTACCAGACTAATTCCATGGGAAAGTGGACTCCTGAATATTAAGGGACGCGTATGATAAGGAAAATATTTTCCAGAAGTTCTACAACACTTACTACCATGGATAATAAAAATTCTCCGCACCCTGTGAATGCAGACATAGTAAAAAATACTACACACGAAAAAGAGACCCGCTAGGTTGATTGGCCTGGGCAAAAAGAAGGGAATCCCGACGAACTAAAAGGGTTCTGGAAAAAATTAGTAATATATAAATAAAATTATACACCCGGCAAGTCGAAAACCTAAAAAAGGCGGCTTGGGCAAAAATGGGTATCCCGGTGATCTCAAATTCTAAAAAGGAGATCCATGCAAAAGTTAAGGATTAAAGCGTATGACTATGTCTCGTCATCTCATCAGTTGTTTATCAGTAGAAGATTTATCACTCTAATCAGCATTTACTATAGACTCTAGGAGTTGGGATAATGTTCAAGTTATCTATAAATCCCCACAGACAAATCTCCATGGAACTATCTCTATAGAACTATCTTCACAAGCTCATCCCGAACAGAGATATATTCCCCAACAAATCTAGTATGCCCTCAGACAGAAACTGGGGCATCTTCCAGCAGTTCACCTCCATATCCCTGATTGATATATTGACATGATCATCTTCCCCAATAGGTCCCCTAGCGGATAAGGAAGTTTGATCATTTCGCCAGCATACAGTGGAAACTTCCTCAGCGTAGCCTATGAATTTCCAATCCCTATCAGAGATTATTTCCTCAATGCAGTCTACAAAATTTAATTCCTCAACAGAGTTTATTTCTCCAATACTGCAAATTCCCCGACAAAATTCTCTTCTCCAGCCAAATGTCATTCAACGTTGTCCTTCCCAAAAGAGTTAACATCCGTATCTGATACCTAGTCAAATAGGGTATCGGAGGATTATCCATCACTTTTATCCTAGTAAGGGTACATAAGAATCAAATCCTTCAATAAAAAGAATGACGAACGTCTGACTCTCCTTGAATTCTTTTATCCTCAAGAAGAATTCCAACATCCCCAGCGGAGTGTCCTCAACAGAAAGAGGAAATCCCCAATAAGTAATTCTAAAAAAAACTTGAAGAATTATAATTCTTCATCCCTAGAAACGGTCAGGGATTTATTTTCCCCATTCAGGCATTTCTATACGGAGCTACCATACGCTTTAGTGACATCTACATCCATACATCATTCACAAAATATCATGGCATATATAATATTCTCATTTATATTTGAGAACATCACTACAAAATATATTTCATGCATCATGACATTGCATGAAGCTAATTTTGTTTTTAGGTTAAGTTCGCAAATAGACGAATATTATAAGCAATTTATAGACAGGTCATAGATTAAATCTCGAAACAGGACAGGGCAACTATCTTTATGACCAGATGATATCCTTCAAAAATGTATTCTGAAAAGCATTTCCCTCATAGACTAATTATGATGAGAATTTACTTCAGGGATTCATTTTGAAAAGCATTTCCTTCAGATAAAATCAAATAAATTCATTTTAAAAAGCATTTTCCTCAGAGACTAATTCTGACGAGCATTTCCTTCAAAGATTCATTATGAAAAGCATTGCCCTTAAAGACTATTTCTGACGAGCATTTCCTTCAAAGATTCATTATGAAAGGCATTTCCCTCAGAGGCTAATTTTGACGAGCATATCCTTTAGAGATTCATTATGAAAAGCATTTCCCTTAGATAAAATCGGATAGATTCATTCTAAAAAGCACCAGTCAGATAAAACCAGACTAAATTTCATTCTAGCACTCTTTTGGATAAAGTATGGCGTAGACTCATTCCAATACATCTTCTAGATACGGTCGAATGTAGACTCATTCTAGTAAACTTTTCAAATACAGTCGGCAGAAGACTCATTCTGACCCACTTATGGATACAATCACGCGTAGAATCATTCCAATACACTATTGAGATATAGTCTGAAGAAGACTCATTCTGATCCACTTTTAGATACAGTCGGGCGTAGACCCATTCTAATACATTTTTCAGATATAATCGGGCGTATATTCATTCTGATACTCTTTCAGATACAGACGGGCATAGACTTATTCCAATACATTTTTCAGATACAGTCGCGCGAAGACTCATGCTGATCCACTTTAAGATATAGTCGGGCATAGCCTCATTCTGATACATTTTTTAGATACAATCGGGTGTAGATTCATACTGATATTCTTTCAGATATAGTCGGGCATAGACTCATTCTAATACATTTTTCATATACAATCGGGCGAAGGCTCATTCTGATCCACTTCTCGAAACAGTCGGGCATAAACTCATTCCAATACATTGTTCAGATACAATCAGGCGAAGACTCATTCTAATGCACTTCGAGATATAGCCCGGCGTAGACTCATTCTCATACATTGTTCAGATACAGTCGGGCGAAGACTCATTATGATCCACTTTTAGATACAGTCGAACGTAGACTCATTCTAATACATTTTTCAGATACAATCGGGTGTAGATTCATTCTCATACTCTTTCGAATACAGTCAGGCGTAGAATCATTCCAATACATTTTTTAGATACAGTCGGGCGAAGACTCATTCTGATCCACTTCTGGATACAATCATTTGTAGACTCATTCCAATATATTGTTCAGATACAGTCGGCCGAAGACTCATTCTGATCCACTTTTAGATACAATCAGGCATATACTCATTCTAATACAAGTTTTTAGATACAATCGGATGTAGATTCATTCTGATACTCTTTCAGATATAGTCTGGCATAAACTCATTCCAATACATTTTTCAGATACAGTCGGCTGAATACTCATTCTGATCTATTTCTGGATATAGTCGGTCGTAAACTCATTCCAATACATTATTTAGATATAGTCGGGAAAAGACTCATTTTGATCCACTTCTAGATACAGTCGGCCATTCTAGTACATTTTTCAGATATAGTCGCGCAAAGACTCGTTCTGATCCAGTTTTGGATACAGTCGGGCATAGACTCATTCCAACATAATTTTTTAGATGCAATCCGGTGAAGACTCATTCTGATCTACTTCTGGATAAAGTTGGACGAAGGCTTATTCCAATACATTTTTCAGATATAGTCGGGCGAAGACTCTTTCTGATTCACATTTAGATACAGTCGGGCATAGACTCATTCTAATACTTTTTTCAGATACAGTCGAGCGAAGACTCATTCTGATCTGCTTCTGAATACAGTCGGGAGTAGACTCATTCCAATACATTATTCAGATAAAGTCGGGTGAAGACTCATTCTGATCTATTTCTAGACACAGTCGGGTGTAGAATCCTTCCAGTACATTTTTTTAGATACAATCAAGTGAAGACTCATTATGATCCACTTCTAAATACAGTTGTGTAGCGGTAGAAATGTTTAAGACTAAGCCATTGGATTGACTAGACTTATATAAATCAAAATAAAAATCACCACCGCGCTTTATTATTTCCAAAGGAATGGGAAAAGAGCGAATAACCCAAAAAGAGGGGGAAATATTTGAGGTAAGGGGGTTGGTTATGCAAAGGGAAGGTATTAGCATCCTAAACATCTACGGTACTACGCAGGAACCTCTTTGTAAAATCTGTATATTTTGGGTATAAAATGTTGTATGTAAAATAAATGGTGGAGGTGAGAAAAAGAAATATATTTTTTTATGATTTTTGCACCCACCACGGTTGTGAACCTTTAGTGCCTACGTACCACCTTTCGTGCAATAGGGGATTAGGGTGCACGTAGTTCCCCTTTTAAAAAAAAATTTAAAACACAAATGTGTTGGTTAATTTAATGAGATAAAACATCATCTTCATTATCCGTGTGGAAAACATACCTACTACCTACAATTATGAGAAAGGAGAATTTGCATCATCTCAAAGTGGAGGATATGGCTTGGATTTTAAAATCAACAATTCTTGACTCAACACCTAAGTGGAAAATATCTCTCTTCACTACATATTGTAGAATTTTAGTTGTTTCCATCACTACAAGCATTGACAAGAGTTCAATCTTTTGAGAAAAGTTTAAAGATAAAAGCCAAAATGGCAAGATAGTTTGAAATGAGATTGATTGACATTTAGTCATCTCACAAAAAATGTCAAGGTATTATTAAATTGATTGGGGTTTATTTATGAAAATGTTTTGAAAATGCATGGACATAAGTCCAAGTTTATTATGAAAATGGTTCAAGTTTAAAAACAAGAAGAGTTCTCAAAAGTAGGAAGAAGATTTTTGAAATTAAAGAAGATGGGAGGAGAAGAAGGGACTATCCTAAAGCATAAGATAAAAGCTAGGGATAAGAGCCATCTAACCAACAAGAAGTCAATACTTCACATTATGAGCCAAGATAGAATTCCCATTCCTTGGATTGAAACCAATCAAGCAAAAAAACACTAGACCTCTTGAGAGAACCAAACTTCAAGTGTATTAAGTCTTCATAAAAATTGGGCAGAGTAACGACTGTATACGGGTGAATTCCATATTACAAACAAAGAGTGTAATCACAAAAAACCTGCACACAAAAACAAACAAGCAACCCAATGTATTGAGGTAAACCTCAAGAACTCCAGACAGAATAATCAGATAAGATCACCAGGACTCCAAGATAGGCCAAGGTTTCTAATCCTAAGTCCATGAAAAGTCCCATGCTCCATAATGCCAAGGATAGTAACCAAATAGTCCAAGTGCCATTAAACATTTTTCAGGGTTTATGTTGATTATTAAGTATCTTAAGAAATGAAAAGAAAAGCTCAAGTGAGCCAAGTAAAAATGACAAGAAAGTAAATGCTCAAATGAGCAAAGATGAAAATGGCATGAAGTGTAAATGATAAAAGTAAATGGTAAATAAAGCATAAGGAAGAATAAAAGCATAAAGTAAGACAAGCCAATAATTAGTGGTTAGTTGGATGAACATCTTGAAGCTTGCATTTGGAACTCATTAGAGGATTGGTAGAACCAAAGGCTCCACACAACAAGTTGCATTTGCTTTTTGTCAAGTATATCATCCATTTGGAATTCTCACAAGTGTCATTTAATGATCAACGATGTTTAAGTGATCTGCGTTGACCAAAGGTGTTGTAGATCCATTAGAGGATTGGTAGAACCAAAGCCTCCACACAATGAATCTCAAAGTTATTGGATCAAAGAGATCAAATTAACATACTTGGGCTTACAAGCATAAGTTTGGGCCACGAATGATCATTTATTCGAATCGGGACAAAATTTAGTGCTATGTTAAGCAATCGTAAGTGGACTTATATAGAAGTCACACCTATTTTGAGGTCTGTCAATAGAAATCTATGCACCATTTGTTTTGAGACATAATATAGAGATCATACTCCAACAACATTTAGTGCAATAAGAAGGGGATGAGATGAAGAGGGATGGAAGATAATATACAAACCACTTTTGAATTAAATTTAATCAAACTCTTATTAAAATCATTCATCCATTTTTGTGGAGTTAAACTCAACACCGTGAATCCAATGATGTTAATAAAGTTCATGATCCAAAATTTAACCTAAGATCAGCCAGAAAATAGTCACAAAATAATATCACATTTTAATATATACAAAAGGGTTAAAAAATAATGTTTAAAAATAGAAAATAAAGAGAAAAATATCAACTATGTTCAAATTAATCAAGAAATAAAAAGTAAGACCATAGAAAAATCAGAAAAGGGCTCAAATAAGTTTACAATTTATTTGGTAATTTTTTAAAGTCAGAAACTATTTTTAAAATTAAAATAAATGGGTAAAATAAACCAAAAATGATAAAAAATAGTAAAGTCAGAAAACAAAAATAAAATAAGATCACCAATATTTGTCATAATATCATTGGATAATTCCATAATTTTTTTCAGAATTTAAAAATGTATAAAAGTATTTTTAAGCATTTAAAACAAATCAAGTAAAGTGTAAATTTATAAAAAATACCAAAACACAAAATTAAATTGTGAAAAAATTAAAATCAAAAAGAGAATAATCAAAAATATTTTTCATAATTTTTTTAGATTTTTTGGACGGAAAATGAATTTTCTATGTTTTTTGAAATTTAAAACAATTAAAATATAAAAATCAAAAAAAGAAAATAAAAGTAAAATATGTGGACCATTGGATGAGAGTCAAAACTCATTAGTAATCAAATCCAAGGGATCTGGCACACTGTGCATATCATGGTCATTAGTGAATAATGTACAAAATCATTAATTAAATCAGATTTAAAAAAAACAGATGGCGCGCCTTCATTAGTTAGAAGATGACACGTTGGTCATTTTCAACCTCCAGCCAACACGAATTGCAGGTCTCTCAAACTGTAAAATCAGATGCTCAGACCTATGCCATTCGCTTCGTCTCTTCAAGACGAAGACAACCTCACCCTCGCGCCAAATTTATATAAATTGTAGCTCAAGAAATCTGGAAGGAAAGTTTTGAAAAGGGATTTGAATTTTCATGGTCAAAACGTATTTCCAGAAAGAGGTAAGTGTTGCGACTAGAACCTGGGAAATGAGAGCATCACAATGATATCAAATTTTATAAGACTTAATGAAGGAATCTACCTATTGATGTTGAGTTGCAGAGCTCTGAAACTGGACTTCTATGGATCAGTATAGGGCATGATTCTCAAATGTAATTATATGGTTAGCTACAGGGAAGATCAAGGAAGGTGAATTGATGGAAAAATTAGATTGAAAAAGGCTCGAGAATGGATTTTGAAGTTACTGAATTCTGAGTTATGAAACAAGTTTTGAAGGGTGATTCTGGCTATCCAAGCTTGAGAAAATGAATGGTATAGTTCATGTATTTATAGGAGAAGAAAATGGGATTAAAAGGAAGAGTGAATGATGTGTTTTGGAGGGAATTCATGCAAACCTGATGCATGAGTGATGTGTGATCTAAACTTCACCAAAACTAATCCAATTCTTGCGTTTTGATGCGCTAATCCACTTGGGAAAGTTGGATAATCATGTTTAGACCCAAAACACGTGCTAATTTGAGGTTTAGAGGTTGTAACATGAAATTCAAATTCTGACTTGCAATGAAACTTCAATTCCAAGTTACCACTTTTGAAACAATGGCATTCTCAGCTCAAGGGGTCTTAAGGCATGATTCTTGATGCTTTAGAAAGATGAGGTTACAAGCTTTGTAATGGAAAAAGAATGGAGTTAAATGGATGCTTGAGCTGAAAGTTGCATTGAGTCAAAGTTGAAGAAAAATGGTTGACTTTCCATACTTAGAAATATTTCAAATTCTTCTTCAAAAATGACCTATAATGTCTTGCATCCAAACATGGCTTTCCACTTGGAATTTGTTCTTGACCAAAAAATATGGAATGAAGTAGATCTCTTGAATGACATTTTGAAACTTGAATAATTCAAAATCTCCAAAATTTGAGAGAGTTATGAATTGTTGAAGTTGGCAAAAAATCATGAAATGACCTATAATCTTTTGTATACTTAAGGCAACTTACATCCATTTTCTCACTTTGCACATAAATTAAAGCATAAAATTCACATCTTCAAGATCATTATGGGAAAATAATGGACTAAAGGTGATAAAAATTGACCAAGTTATGACCATTTGAAGTCACACATGGAAAATTTGGGATTCATCTAAAGGACTTGTAATCTTTCTTCCTCATCAAGTCTCTTCCTCATGAAAACTCCATGGAACTTTTGAAGTGATTTGTTAATAACCCTTTGAAGAGAAGGATTTATTTGGAATCACTCAAGATTAACAAAATATGAGCAATATATATTCCTTTGAAATTCAAAACCCTAGCTCCTAGTTAAAGAAAAATGCCTTAAGGAACTTTTGGTAAGCTTGAACAAACTTCTTGTACCAACATTCTTGCTTTGTGAATAGAATTTGTTAAGGATGATAATGAGAACTCATATCCACCAAAACCACTTCCATATCTTGAAAATTGAGAGAAATATGCTCTTGTGACCCATAGGAACAAGGCCTTGTCCAAACATGACAACTTCTCCAATCAAACCCCTTGTACTTTTCAACCAAATTTGATAATCATGGAATATGGTGAACTAAAATAATCTTGCAATTCCATTTCTTCAAAAAAAATCCAATGATAAGGTTTGAACTTCTCAAGCTTTATTGACTAGGGAATGGAAATAAACTCATGAACCCATGGGGGGGGGGGGGGGGGAACTTGTTGAATCTCATGGGCTTTACCTACATGGATAACAAGCAAGACATACCAACACTGCACTTTATTTAATTAAAAGAATAAATCAAGACAAAGATATTCATGATCACAAAATAACATAAGTTAAGGTGCTTGGTAATTCCTCAATAGGGCAAAGCTAAATGTAGGGAGGGGAACCAAGAATCCTAGTGTGATCTTGTTGTGAATGAATCAACATGGTATGATGAAGGGATCTTAGGGGGAAAATTGGGGTACAACAGCTGCCCTTATTTAAGTTTCTTCTATCCAGAGGTACGTAGGTTAAAAATATTCGTGTCGACGCGATCGAAGATACTTAAATATAAAACAGACCCTATTTTTGGCCCTAATAAGCCATGCAAATGTTTATGATCATGAATGCATATGAACAGGACCAAAGAGACGCAAAACACCATTGGGGATGTAACAATAATAAAGAAATAAGAGAGTGACCCGACCAGGAAAATAAATCATTGGTGGATCAAAAGACCTGACTCAGAGAGGATGGTAAAATGGTTAAAGGATACGCTAACTTCTACCGAAGGTGAAGCTACCAATGTTCACTGAAGGCAGAGAGAAAGATAACAAACACCGATGTTCACTAACGATGTCCTACCAACTCTCACTGAAGGTAGAGAGAAAAGAAATATCATAGCACCGTGGTTCACTGATGATGAACTACCAACGTTCACTAAGGGTAACAAAAAGATAACAAATATGGATGTTCACTTCCGACGTCCTACCAACTTTCACTGAAGGTAGAAAGAGAATATATCATAGCATCACCGTTCACTGACGATGAATTACCAATGTTCAATGAGGGTAGAAAAAAGATAACAAACATCGACGTTCACTTCTGACGTCCTACCAACTTTCACTGAAGGTAGAAAGAGAATATATCATAGCATTGTCGTTCACTTACGATGAACTACCAACGTTCACTGAGGGTAGAAAAAAGATAACAATCACCAACTTTCACTAAAGGTGACCTACCAACACTCACTGAAGGTAGATAGAAAATATATCATAGCACCACCGTTCACTGATGATGAACTACCAACATTCACTGAGGGTAGCAAAAAGATAACAAACATCGACGTTCACTGACGATGTCCTACCAACTCTTACTGAAGGTAGAAAGAGAATATATCATAGCATCGCCGTTCACTGACTATGAACTAGTAACATTCACTGAGGGTATCAAAAAGATAACAAACATCGACGTTCACTGTCGACGTCCTACCAACTCTCACTGAAGGTAGAAAGAGAATATATCATAGCATCACCATTCACTGACAATGAACTACCAACGTTCACTAAGGGTAGCAAAAAGATAACAAACATCGACGTTCACTGCCGACGTCCTACCAACTTTCACTGAAGGTAGAAAGAGAATATATCATAGCATCTCTGTTCACTGACAATGAGCTACCAACATTCACTGAGGGTAGCAAAAAGATAACAAACGTCGACATTCACTGTTGACATCCTACCAACTTTTACTGAAGGTAGAAAGAGAATATATCATAGCATCGCTGTTCACTGACTATGAACTACAAACGTTCACTGAGGGTAGCAAAAATATAACAAACATCGACGTTCACTGCCGAAGTCCTACCAACTTTCACTTAAGGTAGAAAGAGAATATATCATATCACCGCCGTTCACTGATGATGAACTACCAACGTTCGCTGAGGGTGGCAAAAAGATAACAATCACCAACTTTCACTAAAGGTGACCTACCAACATTCATTGAAGGTAGAGAGAAAAGAAATATAGAAACTTCGTTCACTGACAATGAACTACCAACGTTCATTGAGGGTAGAAAAAAGATAACAAGTTTCCCCAAGATTCTGGCGTTTCAACCAGAACGGGTCTCAACTCCTTCTTTAACCAAGGCACGCTGCCTGGAAAGGATAATACATAAGCTGTCTCAAATAAAGAGACTTCCATTGCAAAGATTTCACAATGACTTATTTCTGTGATATTGAAAGTCTTGGCATCCGTTGGCGTATTCTGTCGACAAACTGCAAACTATTCACTCATAGAGGAGATAGCAAAATGTTACGTCGACCTTTACAGGGAAGCACAAGTTGCTCAAATAAAGAGTCCTGCTACTTCTTGTCATGGAAGATAAAAAAGGAATGACTTTTTTGGAAAGAGGTATGACTTCCTAGGGAGATGCCATGATATTCTTGTTGAGGAGATAAAGTCTTCTCGTGCAAAATAAATGCACCAACCAAAGCTTGAAGTTTTCAGAAATCCAAAGTAAATAATATTGCCGTGGAACCACAGATTCAAACAAGAAATAAACTGGAATGAAACAGTCAACCAAAATACATCCTTTGAGAAATAAAATCAAGAGGGAAAACTAAATCCATCTAAACAAGGAGTTGTACCGGAAGAATAAAGCAAAAACTTCCATGAGGGACAACTCAGTGGGGAAATTGAAAGAATATACGCTTTCTGCTTAAGGCCAACACTCTATTGAAAAGAGTACAACGTAACTCTGCAACACATGGTAATACGTCAACAAAAATATTAACAAATGTAAATGAACAATGATTTTCCAATTTTAGCTATGCATGATGTATGTATGAATGTACGAGTGTCATCATGCGTATGCGGAAAAAACAGATATACAACATTGGGAATAACCAGGCAAAACCGCCTTGGGCACTAACAACACTCGGCTAAACTTCAATCAAGATGATCATTCCAAGAAAAAGTAAATTCCAACTGAGGAAACAAAACCTATTTCCTGCTTTAACTTTACTGGGGAGAAACATAATCCGGAGGTAGACAAATCAAAGTGATAAAATAGTATAGATACAGGGATAAAACATCCTTTTTCAGGCTTCACCAGGGAAACAAGTGTTTTTTAAAAGTAACATTCCTACTGGAGAATGAAAAACCAGTCTAGCAGACTGACACCAAAACATTTAAACATTCACCGGGGAATTCAGGCCTACTTTATTGGCAAGGTTAACACCACATCCACAATACGTCCTTCACCTAGAGAAAACAGGGACATGAGTTCTTCAAGAGTGGTTATGATACCAACTTCTCTGGAAAAAGAACTTCTATTAGGCCAAACGAAAACTTCACTAGAGAAATCTCGGACTGAAACTTCACATCATGAAAAATCAGAAAAGAGGATAAATGAATCCAAACTTGGCCGAGGATACCAGAGTCATAAACCCAATACGGCAAATCATTATGAGTAAACTTTCAGAGGGGAACAAAAAACTTCTCAAAACAACTGGAGTTTGTCCATTCTTGGGATCACCATTTTTGTTTTCATTGTTTCATCACAAATCTCAAAGTAAAAGCAAATTGTAAATTCCTCTTTGAAAAATCGATTTCATTATTTAATCTTTTGCTTTGAAACTTATTATCAATAATAAACAGAATCTTTGCAAGCTAAATAAAATAAATAATACGAAGAATTGGGTGAAAGCTCAAATTTCATTAATAGAATGGCAGTCTGCGAATGGCGAGACTCCATAGATGATTACAACATTTGGAATTTGGGAATATATATATAATGGGAAAGATACATTGAGATAAAATGACCACTATCCCCTCTAACAACTTTTGAAATTATGAGCAGCAGCTTCTTGTTGAAGTATGGCGAGGATCCGAGAAGATTGTTGCTTCAACAATCAAGTCTTGTCTGACGTAGTTACTTGCCAAGAAAGTCCCTAACTTTTTCCTAAGCTGCCCTTACGGGTTTTCAACTTAGCGGGAAATTTTTTCTGTTTATGTCTCTAATTTTTGCCTAGACCGCCCTTTCGGGTTTTCGGCCTACCGAGACCTCCTTTTTTCCTAAGCCGCCCTTTCGGGTTTTCAACTTAGCAAGTTGTTCTTTTATTTCTTTAGGCGAAGTATTTCTTGACTGCATCAGCATTCATGGGACGTGGAAACTCCTCGCCATCCATAGTTTCATGAATTAATCCACCACCAAAGAAGGCTTTCATGACAACATATGGGCCTTCAAAATTGGGAGTCCTCTTGCCCCTAGAATCAACGTTGAAAGACATGATCTTCCTGAGCATGAGGTCACCTTCTCTGAATTCACGAGGTTTGACCTTTTTATCAAAAGCTTTCTTCATTCTTTTCTGATATAATTACCCATGACATAAATATATCATCCTCTTCTCCTTAATCAAATCCAATTGGTCAAACCTGTTCTGGACCCATTCAGCCTCTGTCAATTTGGTTTCCATTATCACGTGCAACGAGGGAATCTCAACATCGACATGGAGTACATCTTCCATTCCATACACCAGGGAGAATGAGGTGGCTCCTATTTAAGTGCGGACAGATGTTCGATATCCATGTAGAGCAAAAGGGAGCATTTCATGCCAATCCTTATAAGTAACAACCATTTTCTGGACAATTCTCTTGATATTCTTATTAGTGGCTTCAACATCCCCATTAATCTTTGGCCTGTATGGAGATGAATTGTGATGGACAATCTTGAATTCCTCACAAAGGTCAGTCATCATTTTGTTGTTCAGATTCGAGCCATTGTCAGTGATAATTATGCTCGGCACACCATACCGACATATAAGGTTATTCTTAATGAAGCGCACAACCACCTGCTTAGTAACATTGGCATACGAAGTAGCCTCCACCCATTTGGTGAAGTAGTCAATTGCTACCAAGATAAAACAGTGTCGATTCGAAGCTTTGGGTTTTATCATCCCAATCATGTCAATACCCCACATAGAGAAAGGCCACGGGGAGGAAATCATATTGAGAAGTGTGGGAGGCACATGGACCTTGTGTGCATAAATCTGGCATTTATGGCACTTCTTTGAAAATTTGTAACAGTCAGACTCCATTGTCAGCCAATAATAACTTGCCCTTAGCATCTTTTTAGCCATCGAATGTCCATTGGCATGAGTTCCAAATGAACCTTCATGAATCTCATGCATTAACATGTCTGCTTCGTGTCTATTCACGCATCTGAGCAAGACCATGTCATAATTTCTCTTGTATAACACATTTTCACTAAGGAGGAAACTTCCTGCCAATCTTCTAAAGAAAATGCTTGATATCATAATATCAATGTTTTTCATCTGCTACCTCCTCTATTGTAAACACATGAGCGGGCCTATCCAAATGTTGAACCATAACTCGGGGTATATCGTTCCAAGTATTCAATTGGTACATAAAATCCAGAGTTTCCAGAGCATCTGCCATTTAATTTTCATCTCTAGGAATGTGATGGAATTCAACTTTATCGAAGAAGTGTAACAATCTTCTAGCATAATCTTTGTATAGGATCAAGCTGGGGTGACGAGTATCCCATTCTCCTTTAATTTGATTTATTACCAAAGTTGAATCACCATACACATCTAGAATTTTAATTCTAAGATCAATAGCTTCTTCGAGACCCATGATGCAAGCCTCGTATTCAGCCATATTATTAGTACAATCGAATGTTAACCTTGCAGTAAAAGGAATGTGCGATCCACGATGAGTGACGATCACAACACCAATTCCTTTACCATAAGCATTAACAGCTCCATCGAATATCATACTCCAACAATATTCAGAGTTAGGACATTCCTCGGGAAATGGTTCATCATAATCCTTCACTTTTAGGAACATCACATCCTCATCGTGGAATTCATATTCTATAAACTGGTAATCCTCCACTGGTTGGTGAGCAAGATAATCTGCCAACACACTGCTTTTAATAGCCTTTTGAGTGTGGTATTCAATATCATATTCAGATAACAACATCTGCCAGCGGGCAATTCTCCTAGTAAGAGCAGGCTTTTCAAATATGTACTTAATTGGATTCGTTTTAGAGATCAACCAAGTATTGTGATTCAACATATACTACGGCAACCGCTTTGCCGCCCAGGCCAAAGCGCAACATGTCTTTTCTAGCATGGAATACCGTGACTCATAATCAATGAATTTTTTACTGAGATAATAAATGGCAAACTCCTTCTTCCCTGTTTCATCCTGTTGTCCCAGAGTACAACCCATGGATTTATCTAACACTGTCAGATACATAATCAACGGTCTTCCTTCTACAGGAGGGAGCAAGATAGGAGGTTCAAGCTGATATTCTTTAATACTTTCAAATTCCCTTCAGCAATCATCCGTCCAGACACAACCTTGATCTTTCTTTAACAACTTAAATATTGATTCACATGTTTCAGTCATGTGGGAAATGAATCTGGAAATATAATTCAAATGCCTGAGGAAACCTCTGACTTACTTTTCAGTTCTTGGTGCTGGCATCTCTTGAATCACCTTAACTTTATCAGGGTCAACTTCAATTCCTTTCAGGCTAACAATGAAACCCAACAATTTCTCTGATCAAACATCGAAGGTGCATTTATTTGGATTCAAGCGGGGACGATACTTCCTCAAACGCTGAAACAACTTCAACAAATCTTCTATATGCCCTTCTTCAGTCTGGGATTTGGCGATCATATCATCAACATATAATTCAATTTCCTTGTGCATTAGATCATGGAATAGGGTTGTCATGGCTCTATGGTACGTTGCACCAGCATTCTTCAACTCGAAAGGCATCACTTTGTAACAGAATGTTCCCCAGGGTGTGATAAACGTTGTTTTTTCCATGTCCTCTGAAGCCATTCTTATTTGATTATACCCGGAAAATCCGTCCATGAACGAGAATACTTTGAATTTTGTTGTGCTATCCACTAACATATCAATGTGTGGCAATGGAAAATCATCTTTTGGACTAGCTTTATTTAGATCTATGTAATCTACACACATGCGGACTTTTCCGTCTTTTTTTGGCACTGGGACAATATTGGCAATCCATTGAGGATTAACTGACGTCACAAGAAAACCAGCATTAATCTGCTTTAAAACCTCCTCTTTGATTTTTACTGCCATATTTGGGTGAGTTCTTCTCAACTTCTGTTTGATTGTAGGACATTCTGGCTTCAACGAAAAACGGTGCTCTACAATATATGTATCTAGACTATGCATATCTTGGAAAGACCAAGCAAAAATATCCACTTACTCTTTCAACAGTTCAATCAACCAGCTCTTCACATCAGGATGCAGCAATGCTCGAATCTTGACTTCCTTCGGATCTTCTTCTGAACCCAAATTGATCACTTCCAATGGCTCTTTATATAGATGAATGGTATTTTCATGGTGCTCAAGCAACCGTGAGAGGGTGCAGGGTCATTGTATTCAATGGGTTTTTTAATTAATCGGCACATATGATTTATGATTGCTTTTAGAAACTGACATATATAACGAGTGATTATGCAGATTGAATTTCAGTTATTATTTATTTTTAGAGGTTTTTTTAAAAAAAAAAATTTATTACCATTTTCCAAGAAAAAGCAGAAAATAAAGACACAATTTGGGAAACAAAGACAACTTTTATTATTGATTTTAAAATCACAGCAAATAGATAAGCCCTACAACATTAATACTTCCACCTTGGGCTGAGTGAAAGCTTTTTCAAAAAGATTAACAAAGCAAATTACTTTGAAACATGTATGCAAGTGGGAACATCAATGCTGATCCAGTTCTGAACCCTAACTCCGTGTGTCACATAATTCGACATTTCCTGCTCTGCTTCATCTTCCATAACGACATTGATCCCAGAAACAATTGGATGAAGATAACCCCCGCTACAGAAAATGTCTTGATATTTTCCTACAATAGACTTTGGCTTCATGCTCTTATCTTTATCATTCTTCAAAGAGAACCCTAAGTCGGCTTTGTTCTTGTTCACAGGTGGTTCCACGATCTGTCCCCATACCTCACTATGACCATTACACATAACCTGCTATGCATCCTTCAGCGAAACCATGGAATTCTCATTTCCTCTTATGTTGTCAATGGATAAGGCTTGGAATTGGGTTCCAACAGCAGCTTCATCCGCTTCTACAATGCTGAAAGAGGACAAATAAGATATCAAAAATGCTTTCTCCCCATTTATGATCACTACTTTCCCTTCACGTGCAAACTTTAGCTTCTGCTATAAAGTTGAAGTTACAGCCCCTGCTTCATGTATCCATGGTCGTCCCAACAAATAACTATAAGCGGGAACAATATCCATGACCTGGAAAGTTATCTGAAATAAATGTGGTCCTATATGAATAGGCAAGTCCACTTCACCGATGGCAGATTTCCTTGACCCATCAAATGCTTTCACAATGATGCCACTAGGGTGCATAGGCGTTCCTTGATATTTCAACTTCATAAGTGTACTCCTCGGTATAACATTCAACGCGGATCCATTATCAATCAACACATTGGATAGTGAATCATTCTTGTAGTTCATAGAGATGTGGAGGGCCAGGTTGTGATTCCTTCCTTCATCTGGCAGTTCGTCATTGCAGAAACTCAATTTATTATACGCTGTAATGTTTCCTACTACGCTTCTGAATTGGTCTATTGGTATATCACTCTCCATAAAAGCTTGGTCCAGTACCCTCATCAAGGATTCTCTGTGAGCAGATGAGTTCATCAATGAAGCCAAGATAGATATTTTCGAAGGAGTATGCAGTAACTGATCTACAATTATGTAGTCGCTCATCTTGATTATCTTCAAAATATTGTCCACTTCTTTCTCTAACGTAGCTCTGCTAGTCTCACCCGAAGCCTTCTTGGGTTCAACGTTCTCAGTAATTTTCTTTCCAGCACCAACATCTCTTCGAACAACTGGCGTAAACACACGACCGCTGTGGGTCACCCTGCTATTTTCACCTATATTTCCAACATCAGGCATTGGCTGGATGGGAACCTCCACTCCATCCTCTAAGATTATAACATTATATTTGTAAGGCACAACCTTATCTGACTTGTAGCGGATTAGACCCGGCAAACTAATCACCAATGGGGTGATAACTGGCTTGCTGTGATACTCAACTTCAAAATGGGAGGGTGCATCAAAACAAGTCACAATGACGTTTACCCTCTCTTGAAGCCACCGGCCGAAAATACAGAGCCGCCACTGAACTTTATTTATCCCGAAGGAATGGGAAATATCAATAAAACCACAAGGGAAATGGGTAAGATGGTCTTACGACCAAGAGAAAGGGTAAGGGAGTCGGTTATGCGCAGGGAAGGTATTAGCACCCCTCACATCCGTTGTACTAAACTGGATCCATTTTGTTTGTTTGTCTTAAAGGGTGTATTTATCTACAACTATATTTGTTTAAGGGAAAAGGAATGTTTTTTATTATTGTGTTCGTGAGGGTTTCGCGACCCTTTGCCTACGTATCCAATGAAGGAATCAGAACACCGTAGTTCTTCTAGAAAATGGTTGGTTTTTTGTGTTTTTTAATGGGCGACGTTAATGCACACATTCTAGCAATAGGCACGGCCGGTATCACGGTAGAACGGAGATAACGTGCCCTTTGGGGGAGTTTTGATTTGTTGAGTGTTTTGCGAGTTTTAAAATAAATTCAAGTAATGATTAAAAGTGTATTTGGATTTTTGATTTGTGAAAGTTAAGTTTTAATTACAAAAGAAGAAAAAAGATTATGAGGGGGACTAAGAAAACATATTTGTTTGTTATGTACAAGTGGGCTAAAAGTCTATTTTGACATAAGGTGATCGAAACGGGATTTGATCGTTTCATGGAGCTACTTAATGGAGTATAGTATCATGGTTTGAGCGAGTGACTTAAATTCTAAATGTTTTTTATGATTTTTATTAAATTAAAAATATTAAGAGAAAACTAAAATCCAATTCTAAATATATTTATATATACTAAGATTTTTAATTAACGAAAATATTAAGGGAAATTAAAACTAACTCTAATTCTAAATGTATATTTTGATATTTTATAATGAATAAAATTAAATCTAATTCTAAAAAATTTTTGAAGAGTTTTTTTTATAAAAATAATTAAAAGGGATTAAATAAGTTAGAAAAAAAAATATTAAAATAAATTCACAAGATATACTTATTAGTTCTAAGGTCAATTGAAAATTATAAAGCCAAGAAAACTAAAAGGACAAAATTAAACTAATCAAACAATAAAACATGAGAAGATTAAAAATTATACTAAGCAAACTGGAACAAAGGGTATAAAAGCATAAAGCAGGGGGAAAGACGGCGATTTTTTTTGGTTTGGGTAATGAGGTGAGGCCCATGTCAAATTTCAGAAAAAATAAAAGAACAATAAAAGGTGCCAAAAATGAAATGGGCTATGGAAGGGAGTTTGGATCGGGTTAAACCCACTGGAATGTTCTGACAAGAACTAAAACCTAATGACTTCTAATGAGAGAAATGCTTCCTCCGTCTCAACGCCTCCTCTGTTCTTCTCATCAATCTCGCCCCTACTTTCATATGTAAGCCTCTCTCTCGAAAAGAAAATCCCTCCGTTCTTCGTGATAACTTCCTTTGTCTCTCAATCACAACTTAACATTGAACAACAATGATACATACCCAATCGATCTCTCTGATCTCTTTCACAATCTCTCATGTCTGAAATGTACCCAACATTAACCACCGGTCTCTCTTATCCCCTCTCGAATCGCCTTTATACATTCCCAGTTCTTTGCTCAGAAAGTCCAAACAAAAATTTAAGCAGAGAAACATCATGCACATATTTTGTTTTATAAACGGTAACCCTAAGTTTGCAAAAGAGGAATTTCAGTGACTAATATCTGAGTTGTCAATCAATACTTATAGGGTTTATTCTTAGAAAGTCATGATAATCACCACGGTTCAAAGAAATGCGAAGAAAGATTGACTTACAAGGTCGGAGCCAGTCCGACGAGTTTGTGGTTTCGGAGAATGGAGGAAATAACTCAGGTACAATCCTTGGCTCTTATTACTTGCGTATTTGATTCGTTTTTTTATCCCATCTCCCGCTTGTGACGTTGTACTTTGTTGTTGTCGATGGATTTTGTAGATTGCGGCTACGGTGTTGCTGTAAGGATGGACGTTGGTTACTCAGGATTATCTGTCGTTGGTTTCTTTAAGGATTTTCTGTGGGATTTTTGTTTGAACAGAAGTTTTGGTAGTATATTTTTTTGGTGAGGTTTCTGTGTATCTCTCTACTATGCTTCTTGAAATAGTGTATTAAGATATGTTTTTGATTGCAAGTTTGCTGAAGTTTGTTAATGGAGGTTTTGGAATGAGACTAAGGAGAGGTTGGACAGGGTTTTGAGTGTGAAAATTGTTTGTTCCTTTCGGTTTCTTGGCTGAGTGTAGTTGATATATTTTTCTCTGGGTTTTGGGGTTATTGGCTTCTTTGTTCTGCTGGTTATGTATTCTTTTGTTGGTTTTATGGTTGGTTGTGCTATCTATGTGTTGGCTGTCTAAAAATCTCAATTTTACCTACTGGCTGGTTCTCTTAGTTTTTTAACACCTCTCCCCCATTTTTGAACACAGTAGAGGGGTTTGTATAGTGTGAGATTAAGTGAGTTTTGGGGGGGGGGATGGGATAAGTTTGATCATAATTGGTATGTTGTCTTGGCAGCTGTCAAAGTGCAGGTTTCTGTTTTGTCGCTTTAGTACAATTCTGATGCAGGGAAGCACACTTTGTTGTGTTGTGGATTGGTGTAGTCAGGTTGCATAAAAAAGATGGAAAGAGACAAGGTAGTGATGGCAGGTTTGACAGTATGATAACAGGGCACCAGGACTATTTTGTGAAAGGTTTTTTTGGCATGTTTTGGCTTGTTTTTGGTAGATTTAATGCAGGTGATATCTTTTTTCTCTTTTATCTCTCGATGATGTAAAGCAACTTAGTTTTATTCCCATACAATTCTAAAGGGTTTGCATTTTTAGGAACATGATGCATATGGGGCTTGTTGAGCTTGTTTTGTTTTGGCTATTCTGCTATGTTCTATTATGGTTTGGCAGCTTTGACTTGCAGCTGCTTTTGTGATGCAGTTTTGCTATTTTTGTGATGCAGTTTTGCTGTTTTTGTGATGCAGTTTTGCTGTTATTATTGTTGTTGCCTGTTGCTCTTTTTCTTTTTTGTGATGCAGTTTTGCTTGTTGGTTTTATATTTGTCCTGCAGCTGCTGTTTGCACTTGAGAGCTGTTGTTTTGCTTCAGATTGCAACTGTTGTTTTTGCTTTAGATTGCAGCTGTTGTTTGCTTGTTAGAAATTTTTCTTTTCTCCCTTTTTGTGAACCAAAGAGGACAACTTTTTGTGATTTGTAATTGGGAGAAAATAGCCCATGATTAAAAATAAATCCCTTTTTAAGTGATTCCAAATGCAAACCCTTATGAGGAGATACCAATTTGTTTTATCAATTAATTCTTGCTTGAATTTCGCACATGTTGATTATTTACTAACTTTTCCGTTTGTCTTGTTTCATGAACACGAGAATTGGGCGACCAAAGAAAAGTTGAGAGATAAAAAGGGCATGGCTATCAAAGAGTGCGGATAAGTTTCTTGAAGAGGAAGCAACAGAAAATTGAAGAAGAAACATTTAATTCTTTTTTTTTTGTTTTGTAAACAACAATTGTAACTTGTGATTTCATATTTGTAACATGCCTTGTAACTTGTCTCAAAAATGTAATGAGCACAAACTTGAATGAATTTATTAATGATGAACTTTGTTGTAGGAATCAAATAACTCTTGAATCTTGTTTGAACTTTGAAATTCTCTCTTGAATGATTTGAATGCACACTTTGACTTTGTAATTTAAACTTCAAGAAATCACGAACAATTTTTGTAACTTGTATTTCAAGCAATCATGCACCTTATCTTTCAGACTCCAATCAAACTCTAGAACAAAATAAATGCTTAAGAATTTAATTCCCCTTGGTTAATTCGAGCCCAAAACAACGGTGACTTAAACCTTAATCTTCATATCACGCCTGAACCAAACTTGCACTCTTAAAAAGAACTTTAACTTTTAGACTCACATCACAAGTAACTTGTAACTTAAGCAACCAAAACATGTCTTGACGGTCATGAACCCCCAAGCTTATTTCTTGTGCCAAAACTCCACAGTCATCAACTTAAACTTCAAACTCTGAAATCAGTGACTTAGACACTTTTTAAGAAGAAAGCTTGGAATGAGAGGAGATGGACTCCTTAACCTAATTCACTGAACTCCGAGCCATCTTTGAGGCAGGCGAAAGAAACATCTTCACAGAAACTAGGGATCCAAAAACCCTAGCATCTCGACCAACAAATAAGGAAATAAACCCTAATCTAGGCTCTGATAAATTCGAGTGAGAATCAACCTTGTAACATGATGACAAAATTCATTCCATGATCCACTAATCAAGAACCAGAAGAATTTCCCTTTTACCTGATAAGAGAACTTCAAAACAAAATTAGACGTAAAGATGGCGCAACCCTAATACCTCAAACCAAAGCGCCTGATTCCATGAGATGCGGGATATGCAAATGTCTGAGTGAAAATGGTGAAAATGGGATGCAAAGTTCAAAGCCATACAAAAGTAAAAGAGATAGGGAAAATTTGGGGTACGACAGCTGCCCCTATTTAATCGTCTTAAACCTGAATGTGAGATTGGCGTCAGCCTTTCGAAAGTTCAAGGTGGAAGATGATTAAATACCAGGACCCAAAATTTGCCCTGGAGAGATGGTGTGAGTGTCATTTATTGGTGTGAATGTCTACTGGGGAAAGACAAACTGGTCTTCTAGTGGACTGGTCATGATGGATAAACATGGTTAAATAATGGTAGTTCGTACTGTGGTAACGGTGCCAATACATGGTTCTTGAGGGAGTGGGTGGTAAAGTGACTGAAAGGATATGGTTGACAATGTCACGGTGACTGAAGGTAGGATTCATAAGAAACTTAAAGATAACACGAGGGTAAAGTCTACGGAGGACTTACGACCCTAAAAAGATAACGTGAGGGTAAGACTTACGAACGACCTACGATCCTAAGAGAGATATAGCGAAGGTAAGATCTACGGATGATCTACGACCTTAGGAAAGATAGTGTGATGGTAAGATCTACTGACGATCTATGACCCTAAAAACAAGATAATGCGAAGGTAAGATCTACGACCGATCTACGACCTTAAAAAACAAGATGACGAGAGGGTAAAGTCTACGGACGACCTACGAGCCTAAGAGAGATAAAGCGAAGGTAAGATCTATGGACGACCTATGACCTTAAAATGCGAAGGTAAGATCTACGGACAATCTACGACCTTAAATGAGATGAGGAGAGGGTAAAGTCTATGGACGACCTACGACCATAAGAGAGATTAAATGAAGGTAAGATCTACGGACGACCTACAACCTTAGGAAATGTAAAGTGAGGGTAAGATCTACGGACGATCTATGACCTTAGGAAAAGATAACGTGAGTACTGAGAGTTGGGGAGCATGACGTACTAACACCATGGTTTATTTTTGTTGGTAGTGTAATAATAGATGTTAATTGGGAATTATGAGGATGATATTCTTTGTGAGGATGTTTTGTTGATTCGGGATTGATTTGGGGTTGATTTGGATCATGCTTCATGTGAATTTGAAGTGTGGCATGATGATCCATGGATATGCTATGCGTTTGAGGATGCAATGCAATATGCAGTTATGATTATTGTATGCAAAGTGCCAAAAGCTAAGCTCATTGGGATTCGTTGCTCGTCGTCTAGAGATACCAATATGAATTGGTGCTTGAAATCTGAGAGAAAAGAGTTAGCCTTGTTGTTGTACCCCAAAATTTGCCCTCCCATATTCTCCAAAATTTGCAAAGAGCATGCTTCAAAATTCCCCAAGGGTTGCACAGTTCAAGGGCCTCCTAACAGTCAAGAACTAGGGTTTTGGTTCTGGCAAAGTAATTGAAGTTTCCAAGGGTCCAATCAAGTCCCACATGCTTATAAACATTGTCAAGTATCCTCATGTCAAGTTTTAAGACTTACAGCACAAAATTGCACAGTCAAAAACCCTAATTGCCCTACAGTCAACTGCAGGGGCAAAATGGTCATTTGATAGTCAAAAGTTCAAATTTTTGGTCAACATCTCATTTTGAAGCCACAAACATCATTTGATCAATTCTTGATCATGATTTTCAAGGCATGGCTCAAAAAGTCTCAAGATGCAAAAGTTTCCATATTTGGACAGTTGAAAAAGTCAACTGTAACTTGACCAAGGCATAACTTCCACATGGTTTATCAGCAAAATTCCATCCAAAGCTCATATTGAAGAGAAATACATTTCCTACAACCCCTCTTCACACTTCAAGTCCAAGAAATGCTCTCACAAAAAGTTATCAATTTCAACATTATAGGTCATTATCAAAAGTCAACAAAAAGGGACTTTAAGTCAAAGGCCATAACTAGAGATTGGTAAATCAAAATGACATGGGACCAAAGGCATTGGTTAGATGACTTCCAGACCTTTCCAAAATGTCCAAGAACATGATCAAAGATTAAAAATTGAGCAAAATATGCCTTGTGGAAGTTGGGAAATTTTTGGGAATTTTGAAAAGTCAACTTTGCTTCAAATGCCTTAAAATTGCTAATGGGCCACATTTTCTTCCAAAATTCATCATCCAAAGCATATGCACGGCCATTTGGCCCAAAGGGGATTTATTTCATCATTTTTATTATTTATTTGAATTTTTAATTACAATTAATTCATTTAATTAATTAAAATATGGAAAAAATACTAAACAAATGTATGTGAATCTTTTTATGCAGTATAATCACTCATGATTCACTCAAGATTCGTGCACAACTCAAATTGGGAAGATTGGCTATGATTGACATCAAAAGCACATGAAAAGATTTGGAAGATATGCCATGAAAATCAAATATTCATTCCATCAATGCAAAGGGTTTTGGATCAAAATTTCAACCCTAATCTGATCCCATACATATACTAATGCAAACCTAAGGCATAGAGACCTAAGAGCTGCGCCCAAAAACCATATACAACTTTTCACTTTTTCAAGAAAATTCCAAAACTGAAAACTCGATTCTAAGGCGTTTCAAGGCCAAATAGCTCTCCCATTGCATTCCTGAGGCTTCAAGGAAGGTGTCTGGATCAAAACCATTATCCCTAATGCAGGAAATTGGTAGAACGACCGTGTCCTGTTCATGATTTTTTCCATATTCATGTATCATGATTCATGCATTATTTTTAATTTTTAATGTTTGATTGGTGTTAGTTGATTCATTCTGAAGCTAACCATATTGTTTAATTGAGTTTTTCTTGCCCATACGCGAAATCACCATTGGAGCGTTTTAGGGTTGCAGAGGTTTAAAATTGGGGCTTTACGTTTAAAGAAAAATTGGGACATGAGACTTAGGCCATTAAAACAAAGAGCTTCAGACGAATTCAATGCATAACTCGCGATCAATTTATGATCAAAGGATTTCTATTCGCTATTTTTTCATAGATAATATAGTGGGGGTTTAAAACCCCCGCAATCTTGTTTCTTTTTTCAGGTAAAACACAGAGCAATTGGAGAAGACGCTTAGTTGTCATAACATGAGTGGGCAATTCAAACTTCAGCGCGCGTTTTTTTGTTTCTAGGCCACTAACGCTGATTTTCGTTTATATTATTTATTTGTTATTCTAGATACAACGTGCATGACTGGTTCAGTTGGTGGAGGATAACATTGGTAAGCCTTGGGACCTGGGTTCAAACCCCAGGTCCCCCTTCTTTATTCTATATTTTTCTGCCTAACGCGTTTCTATGTAGTTTACCTCCTAATGATCATCATACACCCATAATCCAAGCGCGCCACATGGCCACTGAGGGCAATCCAAGGGTCCTGATCTGATGAACACCATGGACACTGGTTAATGCACACGCACGTTTCCAGAAAAGTCAAACAAGGCCTTAAACATTGGGCCTAATTGCTGGGACAAAACCTCCAGTTTGGGGTCAACACCCCCTTTGGTTTGCTCTCTTTCATTTTTTTCTATTTTTATTTATTTTGTTTAAGTTTTATTTAATTCTTCAAATTAATATTTTTCTCAACATAAAAAATAATAAAAATCAGAAAAAGGCAAAAATAAAATATATTTGATTTAATATTTTCTTTTTTGTAAATAAATCTTATTAATTAATTTAGTCTTAATTTTAGGTTTAAATCTTAATGTTTTTTTTTTGTAAACTTAAAAATTGTAGAATTAGGGTTTTAATCACTTTTTATCTTTTTCTTTTCTTTTACCATTATAATAATTAATTATTTATCTTTGTAAATAAAATTGAATTAATTAATTAGGATAATTTTAGGTGCAACTTTAACATATTTCTTAATAAATAAAAATAGTTAGGATTAGGGTTAATTAATTAATTTTTTTAATTTCATTTAATTCTATCATAAAAATCCATAAATCAAAAAAACTCAAAAATCTTTTCTTTTCATTTTAATTTAATTAATTTGTTAATCATAATTTAATTTCATTAAAAAGGGTCCAACGCCCTCGCTTTCGATTATTAGTTTGTTTCGCACATTTTATTTCCTTTCTTATAATATTCATGTAATTCTCCCAAAGCCGTGTAAATTAGACATTTTATATTTCTCGCACTTTATTTTATGTCAAATCGGGTCCTGGATTTAATTTGGCGATGTGGACCCGCGCCTTTGTAATAGCGTAGGAACTTTTAAATTCCGCACTTTTTTTAACTGTTAATAAATTTGCATGCAAGAATGAATGTCAAAATAAAAGCAATGCGTAGATCACCAATCACATGAACAAGACAAAATATCTGAAAACGACACACAAATCACACACCACCCCTAGGGTACGCCTCACTGTTGCCTTGCCCCTTGAAAGGTGATCGTCGAGTAGAGGATGTTTTAGTAAGTCCTCATGATCCGGGAACCTGGCATGAGGGTAGCTTTTAAGGCATCTTTCTATTGCTCCGGTGATCACCATGTCCCGAACCTTCGAATTGACCCGAACACCTCCAACAGTGGTGCTACCTACCTCTCAATGGTGGGATGGCACTACTTTAAGGACATTTATACAGACGAATTCCTTAGGGTAGGTAGACGACTCTAGATACTTGCTCTAAATTTCAAAACAAATCAAAAAATACTTTTCACACTGACACCTTTTCAAAAAGGTTTCGAAAGCAATTTTTCAAACACTCTTGAGGACCGATACAAGAGTCGAACTGGAATTTTCAAAGAAACTTTTTAAAACCCACAGTTGAAAAGCAAACAAACCATTTTGAAAACACAATGAGCAAATATCTAAGAGCCCATGGATAACCATGGATAGAAAGGGTGCTAACACCTTCCCTTTCTATAATCTACCTCCCGAACCGAGAGCAATCTCTATAAGGAATTTTTCTGTGCTTTTGTCCTTTCCATTTGGAGAAAATAAAAGACGGTGGCGACTCTTGCTTCCGCGACATTTCGCGAACCAGCGTTAAACAGTCAGTTCCAGATTCACCGATCACAGAACTGGCGACTCTGCTGGGGACTAAAAGTGAGGTGTACCTTAGGATTAGTTCATAACTGTGTTTTCAATTGTATTGATTTGCTTGCTTTAAATTGTGGGGCTGTCTCGGGAGTTCTATAGATCCTAACCCGGATCTGGGGATACCTTCTTAGAAAGTAGCGACAAGGCTGTGAGGGAACTGTGCGGGGTATACCGACATGGTTGAAGCATTCTGCTACGTTGATGTGGCACTTTGGTGTGTACCGGTAACCCTTGAGTTCAGTCAAGGAGAGTACGGGGCCTCCGCGCGGTGTCGTGAAGCATCAACAGACCTTAGGAACCTTAATTGAACTATCTTGGCCTCTTTAGGGTAGTGAGATAACTGACTTTGGTGCAGTCCGAGGTTGGTTGATACTCGATACTACACTCAGTTGAGGGTTGCTTTCCTGGAATATTTCGGTCGCCAGTTCAGTGGCTAAATCGAAACGATGAACAATGAAAGCACTCCAGTGATATTGGGGCCCTTAGAACCCGGTTACTTCTGATAGGACAGGTTGAACCCACCAACTTCAAGAGGGTAATACCTAGACCCCATGCTGGCCCAAACTCTAAGGGCTCTTTTGTGTGACTTGTGTGCCTTCGTACTTGACTATTTGCATGCTTGTTGTCTGACACTTGAGTTTCTTGCAGGTTTTGGTTTGCAGTCCTTATTTGGGACTCATAACAGGGTTACTTATATTACCCCATGCATAACATAACATCATACCATTGCATACATCCTAACCCATTTCAAGGATCTCAAGGGTCTATGATGCAGGTCAGGATAAACCAATTGCCCAGCAAGGGGCAAAGAGGATTTATTTTCCTCTAGACAAGGTTGTCAGGGGCTATGACCCACTGGATATGGTGAGCCTTTGACCCTTGAAGAAGGACTCTCAACAATATGCAGTGCCTTCAGTCAAGCTACCGGTTTCAAATTTTAACAAATTTCTTGTTTACCCCGCGAGGTCCTTGAAAACATTGCATGCATATCATACATATCATTGCATTACAGGTACACTTGTTGCAGGTCACTTACCTTCTTCGCTGTTTATTTCAGCAGTCATCATGAATCCTGAATCATCCGAGGGACAAACTATCAAGGCCCTCCAGGCCCAGAATGCCCAGTTTCAGGAGTTGATTATGAGTCTAGCCCAGGGTCAAAAGGAATTGAAGACTCTGATTCAGAAGAAGAAGAACAAGAGGACTGTTTTGTTCAACCCTAGACGCAGATCTGGGAACACACTACAGAATGAAGCTGAGAGGACCACTCCATATGTGGGGGAAGGTAGTCACCATGAGAGAGAGATGCCTAGTCCAGTGGTCTCTGACAACGAGACAGAGTTAAATGATGAGCAGTACCCTCCAGCTGAGGACCGGTACAAACAACTAGAGGATCGTCTGAATGCCATGGAAATTCAACAAGTGCCTGGGTTGGATTTCGGAAACCTGGGTCTATCTTCTGGTGTGGTGATCCCACATAAATTCAAGGTTCCTTCTTTTGCTAAGTATGATGGGGCATCCTGTCCCAGGCTGCATCTCAGATCTTATGTTCGGAAGATTCAACCATACACTATAGACAAGAACTTATGGATCCACTTCTTCCAGGAGAGTCTTTCAGGGACTCATCTCGAATGGTTCTATCAGCTGGATGGAACCAAGGCTCGTAACTGGGAGGAGTTGGCTACTGCTTTTTACAAGCAGTATCAGTATAATGCCGACCTCGCTCCTACACGTACCCAACTCCAGGGTATGTCGTTAGGATCGGGAGAAGGTTTCAAAGAATATGCGCAGAGATGGAGAGACCTTGCTGGGAGGGTACAACCACCTCTAAATGACCGGGAACTCGTTGATATGTTCTTAGGGACCCTATCCGGGCCGTTCTTCAATCATCTCATTGGTAACTCATCTGAAGGGTTTACTGACCTCATTCTGACTGGGGAAAGAATTGAAGCTGGTATCAAGGCCAGGAAGATTCAAGAGACCGCACCTTCTGATACCCACAAAAAGCCTTACATGGGAAAGAAGGAATCTAATGTTGCATACAGTCAAAAGAGTCGTTATGACCAACATGCAGGGGCAGTCATGATCTCTGGTTCTGCACCACGCCGCCAACCACAAAAAGGAAATCAGCGAAGGCTGGACGCGCCTAAAAGACAATTCACCAATATCAACATGCCATTGTCACAAGCATTGCAGCACATGTTGAAGATGAATCTGATTGCGGTGATCAACCCTCCTGCAAATCCCAAGACCTCCTCTCCAAACTACAATCCAGAGGCGAGGTGTGCTTATCATTCTGATAGCCCGGGGCACGATACTGAGGACTGTTGGGAGCTGAAGTATAAAATCCAGAATATGATCGACGCTAAGGAGATCGAGTTCGAGCCTGCTGAGACTCCCATTGTGACCACTGCTCCTTTGCCAAAACATGGCTAGGATTGAGAGATTTTTGTTCATTTGAATTCAAGTTGTATTTTTCTTGTCTTGTTCAAACAAACAGTTATCATGTTAAACTCTTTTATTTCATAAATGCATTACACATGTCTTTCTTGAATTAATTATGTTTACTATACTTAAAACTGCTTTCATATTTTTGTGATGATCAACGCTTGATTAATAATTCTAAGCCTCTTGAGGGAGGATGACGAAAACGATACCACGATCTTTACAGTATGCTTTTGAACAGACCCCGCTGATGAGGTACAGGCATTGTTTCAATTCCTAAACACTGGAGTTATAAGGAAGATAATCCCTTGTCAACCCCTCTGAGCCAAAGAAGTAGGAGTTTTTTTCTTTTCAAAATTTAAAACCCTTAATCATAACCTGGGGCAGGGTAGTCTCTCAGTTGATCCAAGTGCATAACGAATGGCACCAAAGAGGTCCTTACAAAAAAAAAGATGACAGTGATGATTCCAAATAATCATAAGGATAGGCAGTCATTATATCTCAAAAATAAAAACCCAATAAGTCAAAACCTATGAAGGAGACTTACAAAACTGGGGCATCCCGCTGATTGTAATTCCAAAAAGAAACAGTTCAGGCAAAAAACAGGGATAATGAAAGAAAAAGAAAGAGGTCTTACAAACCCTAAACCAAACAAAAATGACTGCCTATTCAAATAAACGTTCAACATCCGAACCATCACTGGAATTTCAGAGCAAAGACTCAAACAAGGTCTAACGCACGATCAGCTGAGTTTAGGTTTGAAGAACATCACGAAGAGTGGGTGGGTACAAATAATTTGAGCCTTTATCCTTTGTTTCTTAAACCGTGAACCGGGCCACGCTACAACCCTTAAAAGTCCTAGCTGAAGCATGGGTTAGTTCGAAAGCATACTGTTACGAAAGGTATCCTGACTCCTTAAGGCCTACGGTAAATACGGAGTTGACATCACGTTTTACAAACATTCACTTGTTTTATGAAAAAGAATGCATTTTCAAAATATTCAAGACAGACATAAGCTTTGCATTTTTGATATAATATTTGTTTGCATATGACTATTTGTTTGAACAGCAGGGAAATTCGCACGATGAATACCTAGTGAACAAAAGCACTTCCCATCAAGGGGCAGACATGATCATTGTCCATCATCTGGGGAAGTCCAATCAAGATTCAGGGAATCTCTCAAGGCCAAACAGCCTGGGGCAAATCTCCGCCTGAGTCAATTGGGGCACTCCAGCAACGAATCTTGCCTGATCAAACACCTTCTGGGGCATGACAAAACTCTTCTAACAGGGGCAACTCCCTACACTCTGAGAACATGGACAGAGTCGAAAAGAATACTACGCATAATCAAAGACCCGCTAGGTTGACACACCTAGGCAAAAATAAGGGCTTCCCGGCGAACCAAAAGGGTTCGGGCAAAATGAAGGGATGAAATGAAAAAATCTGTACACCCGGCAAGTCGAAAACCTGAAAAGGCGGTTTGGGCAAAAATGGGTATCCCGGTGGACTGAAAACCCGAAAGGGCGGTCCAAGCAAAAGTTAGGGATTAAAGCGTACGACTATGTCCCGGCATCTCATCACTTGCCTACCAAAAGGAAGATTTGTCAATCGGAAGTCATCCAGCACCTCCACAAGGTATCTTCTCCCCTCACCTCAGAAACAGGGGCAATAATGAGTCGTCCAGGCGATCCGGTGGCCCTGTCAACCAAAGTACCAAGGAAAGGTTAATACAAAGATGATTACCATCTACCTTTATAAATTCCAGATCGTGGGTTAATATCTGAAACCAAACAGGACAATCATCCACTTGATCATCATCAGGCAACCCTACACCGGTTCCTTCTCAACTTCCAGACAAAGTCTTACACGGACTCATTCACAGGCAACCCTACACTGGTTCCTTTTATTTCAGAAAAGAAGTCTTACACAGACTTATCTCAAAGATGACCTTACCCCGATTCATCAAAAAGTTTTACACGAACTTATCTTGCAGTAACCTTACCCCGGTTCCTCCAGAAGTCTTACACGGACTTATCTCAAGATGACCTTACCCTGGTTCATCAAGAATTTTTACACGAACTTACCCCGCAGTAACCTTACCCCGGTTCCGCCAAAGTTTTACACGAACTTATCCTGCAGTAACCTTACCCCGGTTTCTCCAGAAGTCTTACACAGACTTATCTCAAGATGACCTTACCCCGGTTCATCAAGAAGTTTTACACGAACTTACCCCGCAGTAACCTTACCCCGGTTCCGCCAAAGTTTTACATGAACTTATCCCGAAGAAACCTTACACGGGTTCTATCTCCCCAAAGATGCAGTTTTACACGGACTCGTCATCAGAAACCCTACCCAGGTTTTACCTCTTCCAGGATGCAGTTTTACCACACAGGTTCCCTTCTCAAGCTCCAGACGTAGTTTTACACGGACTCGTCATCAGTCAACCCTACACAGGTGTCCTTCTTTCCAAGATGTGGTTTTACACGAGCTCATCATCAGGAAACCCTACATAGGTTCCCTCTTTCAACTTACAAAAATTACAGTTCAAAACTTCCCCAGGAGAGTCCAATCCAGTTTCCCCGAGAAAGTTGGAATTCATCTCCCCAAGCAGTAAGCTTATCCCCGTAGAGCACGAACGCGTCGCCCGGCTTTATTCAAAGAGTTATTTCCCTACCAGGATATAACTGGGTTATCCTCAGCCAAAAGCCATGGAAAGAGCGTCCTCGACGAAGTCTTCTTAACCCCGGCGAAGTCTATTAACACTTCCAACACAACAATGGTTTCCCCAGCAAAGTTACCATCAACATTCCAGCAAAGTACCTCTTTCCCCACAGAGTATTGCCCCCCAGCAAGATCATTAGAGTAATTTTCTCCCCGCAGAGTAATCCATTCTCCAAGTCTATTCCCCAACGGAGTTATCTTCTCCTATCGGTTCATTCTTGCAACTATCATCCCCAGCAGAAAAAGAAGCTCAACATCAGCCCAGGAGTGACTTCCCGGCACCCGTCAAGGATTTATTTTCCTAAGACGAAAACATACATTCATAAATATCACATTTTCATACATTATAGCATGCATATACGCATCATATCTCACAAATCTCATTTATGTTGAGAACATCATCGCTTGATTCATATCATGCCTTGCATATAACTGACCTTTACCTTTCAGGAAAGATCCAGTTAGGTTCTCAGCTATATTTCAAGATCCTAGATCGGTTCAGTTAAATCGACCCTAAGATTTTCCTGTTTCTTATTGAAAATTCTGGCTGTAGATACTCAATGTCACGTCCAATGTTATGACACCGTATCTGACTTACTATATGACAGTAAATACAAAAGCAGTAAATATCACAGTCAATTGTTTACCCAGTTCAGTGTGCAACAACACCTACTTTGGGGGCTACCAAGCCAGGGAGAGAATCCACTATAAGAAATGTTAATTCAGGAATAAACCAACCAGTTTATCTCCTTCACTTAAGACCTACCCAATGCAATTCTAATCTAAGTACAACTTAAACCTGAGTTCCTACTCACTCCCCCCCAATCACAGCAGTGATACATAAACCAATTTGACTTAAGAATTGATGAAGACACTCTTCAAAAAAAACACACACTTGATTAAACTTTACAGCTTTTTAATCAAGCAACACAATCACTCGTGCTTCACAGCTTTGAGTGATGTACACAACTAACTTGACTCTGCTTCACAGCTTTAGTCAAGGGACATTCAAACACTCTTGCTTCAAAGCTTTGAGTGCTACACAACCCTTACAATCGAAACCTATTCCAAGGCACTTATCACAATGATAATTGCTTGGAGTACAATAAACAAATCTATACAGATTACAAAATTGATCTTCTAATCAATCAGCAGGGATGTCTTGAAAAACAGCAGCTCTGTTGAATATATAGCAGCTGCAACTTCAGTTAGGGTTTCCAAAAACCTAGGGTTGATTCCGTTTGACCTAAAGACCAGGTCACAGGACTTTATTGACCAGGTTAGGATTGAGCTAGGTTACTCCTCAGAAAACACAGGATTCTGTTCAGAAAGGACTGAGTTATCTCCTGAAAAAACTCAGACTTATCCAATCCTGCAATCCTGTTAGTTCAGAACAGGATGTCATAACATCTGTTATGACATCTGAGAAAACCTGTCTACTGATTTAGCAAAATGTGATCATTTTGCAAACATGCTCAGATACACACTTATAAACATCAGTATTTGAATTACAATATTTTTCTGCACATGTACCTAATGAGTTAGTACAACCTGAACTAGAATGTTATGACATCAGTCATGACATTCACACATACACTTGGGATTTACCAAAAATGCAAGCCAATACCTAAACACCTACAAACTCCCCCTTTGGCAGATTTTTGGCTAAAGTCCCTAAACAATCAGAGATAGATAGATAGCAGCAGAAATAAGTGATAGCAGAAAAATATAATGTCAAGTACTAATTAAGCAAGTACCAAAATATTCTCCCCCTCTTTAGCCACAAATGGGCCAAAGATACATGTTCATAAAATTATACAGTTATCCAAAACAAAATAATGAAATCAGCAGAACACACTTCCAAACACCACCAGAAATCAGCAACCATCCTTCAAGTACTGTCATCAGATCCAGAGGATTCAGGCTTCTTTCTTTTCTTGTGAGCAATGTCAGCATTCTTCTCTTTGTTTGATGTCTCAACATTCTTAGAGACATTTGGATTTGTTTCAGCATTTGAGTTTTCTTGGTTCAGAGGAACAGAAATGCCAGGAACTGAGTGGTTCTCGTTCAGAATTCTTGAAACAATTTTTGCTATTGCTTGATTAACATAGGTTGTCCCTTCCCTATTTGCAATTTCAGGGGGAACTGAAGAGGAAGGATGAGATGGATTACCTGTATGTCTTGTTCTCAACTCTTTGGCCTTGGTGGGGTTAGTTCTATGAGAACAGATTTCCAGAACGTCAGAGTCCAGACAGGAAGAGATTGTCCCAGAATCTTGATCAGAGGAAGAGGTTGAGATGGTCGTATTGGATGATGATGGTGTTTGAGACATTTTGTCAGTTTTGAAGGACCAACAACAAATGAGTAGAAATTTCTGATTGAGAGACTGGGTTTTGATGAGGAGACGAGAGAGGAAGGAAGCAAAGGAGTGTCTATTCAACTTCTTAAAAGAATTGTTGGAAATGAGAAAATACAATTTTAAACCAATCAGAACAGGCATAAGTCCTTTGGTCTTTGTTTTAAGCAAAATTAATTGCTACAATTCCTCATGTTGGCAAATACCCAGCTTACCCCTTAAGTTTTCAAATTGGTTTGCATCCAAAGCCTTGGTAAAAATGTCAGCCAGCTGTAGCTCAGTGGCAACATGTTCCAATTTGATTGTCTTCTCTTCTACAAGGTCTCTAATAAAGTGATGTCGTATGTCAATATGTTTGGTCCTGCTATGCTGAATGGGATTCTTGGATATGTTGATTGTACTCAGATTGTCACAGTACAATGTCATAACATCTTGTGTGACATTATACTCAGTGAGCATCTATTTCATCCATATCATTTGAGAGCAGCTACTACCAGCTGCAATATATTCAGCTTCAGCAGTGGAAAGAGACACACAATTCTGTTTCTTGCTGAACCAGGAAACCAGATTACTTCCCAAAAAGAAACATCCTCCAGAGGTGCTTTTTCTATCATCAGCACTACCCGCCCAATCAGCATCACAGTAGCCAGTCAGAGCTGGTTCACAGCCATGAGTATACAACAATCCATAGTTGTAAGTACCACTTACATACTTCAAAATTCTCTTCACTTGATTGATATGACTGACTTTGGGATCAGCTTGGTATCTAGCACAAACTCCAACTGCAAAGGCAATATCAGGTCTGCTGGCAGTTAAGTACAACAGGCTTCCTATCATGCTTCTGTACAGACTTTGATCCACCTTAACCCCACTTGAATCTTTGAAAAGCTTTAGATGAGTAGGAGCAGGAGTCCTTTTGTGACTTGCATTCTCCATACCAAACTTCTTTACAATATTCTTAGCATACTTGCTTTGAGATAAGAAGATTGAGTCCTCCATTTGTGAGACTTGTAGTCCAAGAAAATAAGTTAGTTCTCCCATGAGACTCATTTCAAATTCAGCCTGCATCTGGTCAGCAAACTGTTTAACCATATGTTCTGACATTCCTCCAAACACTATGTCATCAACATATATTTGGGCAACCATCAACTTCCCTCCTTCAGTTTTGACAAATAGAGTTTTGTCCAAGCCTCCTTTTCTGTAGCCTTTGTCTGAGAGAAACTTTGTTAACCTGTCATACCATGCTCTAGGAGCTTGTTTCAGCCCATATAGAGCTTTTCTCAATTTGTAGACATGATCAGGATGGGTTGGATCCACAAAACCTTTAGGCTATTCCACATAAGCTTCCTCATTTAAGTACCCATTTAGAAAGGCACTTTTCACATCCATCTGAAATAACTTGAACTTCAGAAGACACGCAATTGACAACAAGAGTCTGATTGACTCCAACCTGGCTACAGGTGCAAAGGTTTCATCAAAATCAACCCCTTCAACCTGGGTGTATCCTTGAGCAATAAGTCTTGCCTTATTTCTGGTGACAACTCCTTCAGCATCTGACTTGTTCTTGAATATCCATTTTGTCCCAATGATGTTAGTTCCTTCAGGTCTAGGAACCAGTTCCCAAACTTCATGTTTCTTGAATTGGTTCAGTTCATCTTGCATTGCACCAATCCAATATTCATCAGTTAAGGCTTCCTTGACATTTCTTGGTTCCATTTTGGACACAAAACAAGAATTTGAGATGATTTCTCTAGATCTTGTGATGACTCCACTATTGGGATCTCCTATGATGAGCTCTTTTGGATGATCCTTCTGAATTCTGATGGAAGGAGTCTTGCTAGCTTCCTTTGATTCAGATTCTGTTGTGGTGGAGTTGGGTAGATCATCTTGTTGGGTTGAAGTCTCAAAGAATGTCTCAACAGTACAAGGAACATCTATTTCTTCATGATAGTCATCAATTATGACATTTATTGATTCCATCATGGTTTTGGTTCTGGAGTTGAATACTCTATAAGCTCTGCTGTTTGAGGAGTATCCTAGAAATATGCCTTCATCAGTTTGCAGTTTTGGAATACCTCTGACTGCCTCCAAGGAGATAATCCTCTTCATCCCCCTTAGATGAAGATGGCCAAGTTTTTGGTGCCACAGTTTCACCTCTTTTTCTTCTTTTGCAATGGAACACACAGATGAGAAATTGGTGTCCTCAGCCTCCCACAAGTAACAGTTGTCTTTGGATCTGACTCCTTTCATTACTATCTCTTGTTTGTCATTGATCACAAGGCATTCAGATTTTGAGAAATTGACCTTGAATCCTAGATCACACAGTTGACTGATACTAATGAGATTAGCAGTCAGTCCTTTCACCAGCAGTACTTCATTCAGACTTGGAACTCCAGGGCAGTCCAAATCACCAACTCCTTTGATTTCACCTTTAGCCCCATCTCCAAAGGTCACAAAACTGGTGGTGTGAGGCTTAACATTATTGAGGAGGTTCTTGATTCCAGTCATATGTCTGGAACATCCACTGTCAAAGTACCAGTCTTCCTTTGCAGAGACCCTCAGGGAAGTGTGAGCTATCAGTGCAGTAGTCTTTTTCTTCCATTGAGGAGCATGTGGTACCTTTTTAGACTTAGGTTTGACACCTGAGTTCTGATTAGGGTATCCATGTAATCTGAAGCAGAAGGGCTTTATATGACCATTTCTCCCACAATGATGACATCTCCATCTTTGGTACTTTTTCTTCATATGTCTCTGTTCCCGATGTTGATAGTGGTGTTGAGACATCTGCTTTGACATTTGCTTAACAGGCCTGATCTTCCTGTTTGTACCAGATTTCTTTGCTCCTACAAATCCTAGTCCAGATTTGTTTTCTCCATTTTGTCCAACCTGAAGTATCTCTTCCAGTTTGTCTGTTCCATTAGTCAGCATCTTGACAGATTTGGTCATTTGATTCAGTTGTGAGTTCAGCAGTTGAACTTCTCCTTCTAGATGACTTATAGTTTCAAGATTTGCCCTTTTTTCAGCCTCCAGCTTTATAATGAGTTTTGATTGTTTCTCATTCTGCACACAGACTTCAGCACTTCTGATACACAATTTCTTGTAAGTATCAGCCAGTTCTTCAAAAGTCACCTCTTCATCACTGATGTCACTTTCAGAGGTACAAACACCAGTTAAAGCAGTAACTCGTTTGGCAGTCTCTTCTTCAGAATTACTTTCCGAATCACAGTCAGACCAAGTAACAGTCATTCCTTTTTGTTTCTTAAGAAAGGTAGGACATTCAGTTCGAATATGCCCATATCCTTCACAGCCATGGCATTGAATTCCTCTGCCTTGAATTCCCTTCTCTTCTGACCTTGGTCTTCTGCTGGAACTGTCAATGTTAGAGGGAATGTTATGAACATTAGACCTTGACTTTGGATCTATTCTTTTGATGAGTTTGTTGAACTGTCTTCCAAGCATGGCTACAGCTTCTGAAATGTTTTCTTCAACATCAGTGTTGGACATGAGTGCTATACTCTTGTTCTTTTTGACATCATCATTTGTGATTCCCATCTCAAAAGTCTGAAGAGACCCAATAAGTTCATCCACTTTCAACTTGCTAATGTCCTGGGCTTCCTCTATGGCAGTTACCTTCATTGCAAATCTTTTAGGCAAGGATCTGAGAATCTTCCTTACCAGTTTTTCTTCTGACATTTTTTCTCCCAGTGCTCCTGAGGTGTTGGCAATCTCCAAGATGTTCATGTGAAACTCATGAATGGTTTCATCTTCCATCATTTTTAGATTCTCAAACTTAGTGGTCAACATCTGAAGCCTTGACATTTTTACTTTGGAAGTGCCCTCATGAGTAGTTTTGAGAGTGTCCCAAACTTCCTTGGCCAGTTCATATTGATGTACTAGTCTGAAGATGTTTCTATCAATTCCATTGAACAAGGCATTTAAAGCTTTTGAATTTCCCAGAGCTAACTCATCTTCTTCTTTACACCAATCTTCCTCAGGCTTCAGACTTATTGTCCCATCTCTCTCAGTTATGGTGGGATGAATCCATCCTTTGTCAGCAGCTCTCCAAGCCTTTTTGTCCAGAGATTTTAGGAAGGCAATCATACGAGGTTTCCAGTAGTCATAATTGGTTCCATCCAGAATGGGTGGTCTATTTCCAAAAACTCCTTCTTTGTCCATAGTGCCAGAAAGTGATATCCCTAGATCTCACCCAGTAATACAGGCAGGGTGCCTGCTCTGATGCCAATTGAAAATTCTGGCTGTAGATACTCAATGTCACGTCCAATGTTATGACACCGTATCTGACTTACTATATGACAGTAAATACAAAAGCAGTAAAGAACACAGTCAATTGTTTACCCAGTTCAGTGTGCAACAACACCTACTCTGGGGGCTACCAAGCCAGGGAGAGAATCCACTATAAGAGATGTTAATTCAGGAATAAACCAACCAGTTTATCTCCTTCACTTAAGACCTACCCAATGCAATTCTAATCTAAGTACAACTTAAACCTGAGTTCCTACTCACGCCCCCTCAATCACAGCAGTGATACATAAACCAATTTGACTTAAGAATTGATGAAGACACTCTTCAAAAAAAACACACACTTGATTAAACTTTACAGCTTTTTAATCAAGCAACACAATCACTCGTGCTTCACAGATTTGAGTGATGTACACAACTAACTTGACTCTGCTTCACAGCTTTAGTCAAGGGACATTCAAACACTCTTTCTTCAAAGCTTTGAGTGCTACACAACCCTTACAATCGAAACCTATTCCAAGGCACTTATCACAATGATAATTGCTTGGAGTACAATAAACAAATCTATACAGATTACAAAATTGATCTTCTAATCAATCAGCAGGGATGTCTTGAAAAACAGCAGCTCTGTTGAATATATAGCAGCTGCAACTTCAGTTAGGGTTTCCAAAAACCTAGGGTTGATTCCGTTTGACCTAAAGACCAGGTCACAGGACTTTATTGACCAGGTTAGGATTGAGCTAGGTTACTCCTCAGAAAACGCAGGATTCTGTTCAGAAAGGACTGAGTTATCTCCTGAAAAAACTCAGACTTATCCAATCCTGCAATCCTGTTAGTTCAGAACAGGATGTCATAACATCTGTTATGACATCTGAGAAAACCTGTCTACTGATTTAGCAAAATGTGATCATTTTGCAAACATGCTCAGATACACACTTATAAACATCAGTATTTGAATTACAATATTTTTCTGCACATGTACCTAATGAGTTAGTACAACCTGAACTAGAATGTTATGACATCAGTCATGACATTCACACATACACTTGGGATTTACCAAAAATGCAAGCCAATACCTAAACACCTACACTTATCCAGTCAAAGGCCTTCTCTGGTTCAGTCAGATCGACCCTAAGATCTCCCTGTTTCTTATCCAGTTGAAGATTTCAATACCTTGTCCGGTTCAGTTAAATCAGCCCTAAGATTTTTCTGTTTCTTATCCAGTCAAAGGCCTTCTCTAGTCCAGCTAAATCGACCCCTAACAGATTTTCCTAATAAAGACTCGGTAGAAGATATCCAAGATTCTCTCAGCGTTACTGTTGAGGTAGTAATCGTCCCCAGATTCTCTCAGCGTTACTGTTGAGGTTGAAGTCGTCCAAGATTCTCTCAGCGTTCCTGTTGAGGTAGTAATCGTCCCCAGATTCTCTCAGCGTTCCTGTTGAGGTAGTAATCATCCAAGATTCTCTCAGCGTTACTGTTGAGGTTGTAATCATCCAAGATTCTCTCAGCGTTACTATTGAGGTTGAAGTCGCCCAAGATTCTCTCAGCGTTACTGTTGAGGTTGAAGTCACCCAAGATTCTCTCAGCATTCCTGTTGAGGTAGTAATCGTCCGAGATTCTCTCAGCGTTCCTGTTGAGGTAGTAATCGTCCAAGGTTATCTCAACGTTCCTGTTGAGGTAGTAACCATCCCTGGTTCATTCATCACCTTTTGAAGATCCAGATCCAGCTCCTGTGATCAGTCAGGGCACATCTACAAAGAGTTTGAAGACTAGCTCCTGTAACAGGCCAGGTACTCATTTTCTTTTTTCAGGTACGCAAGTTCTCGCTAAGGAATCTCTTACGCGATCGACATTCAGATGGAATCTATAAGCCCATCCACCTATCCATCACATCTTAAAATGGCATCTATAAGCCCATCATCCTATCCACCAATCTCCAAATGGCATCTGTAAGCCCATTCCCCACCATCACACTACTATGTGAGCGCAAATTTCTGGGCACTCTAGTGTTCAATCATCTTCCACCTTCGGATTACGAAAGGCACGTCAGCCAATCTGCATCCTCAGATCTAAGAAGATTGAACAGGGGCAACTATTGTACCCCAAAATTTGCCCTCCCATATTCTCCAAAATTTGCAAAGAGCATGCTTCAAAATTTCCCAAGGGTTGCACAGTTCAAGGGCCTCCTAACGGTCAAGAACTAGGGTTTTGGTTCTGGCAAAGTAATTGAAGTTTCCAAGGGTCCAATCAAGTCCCACATGCTTATAAACATTGTCAAGTATCCTCATGTCAAGTTTCAAGACTTACAGCACAAAATTGCACAGTCAAAAACCCTAATTGCCCTACAGTCAACTGCAGGGGCAAAATGGTCATTTGACAGTCAAAAGTTCAAATTTTTGGTCAACATCTCATTTTGAAGCCACAAACATCATTTGATCAATTCTTGATCATGATTTTCAAGGCATGGCTCAAAAAGTCTCAAGATGCAAAAGTTCCCATATTTGGATAGTTGAAAAAGTCAACTGTAACTTAACCAAGGCATAACTTCCACATGGTTTATCAGACAAATTCCATCAAAAGCTCATATTGAAGAGAAATACATTTCCTACAACCCCTCTTCACACTTCAAGTCCAAGAAATGCTCTCACAAAAAGTTATCAATTTCAACATTATAGGTCATTTTCAAAAGTCAACAAAAAGGGACTTTAAGTCAAAGGCCATAACTTGCGATTGGTAAATCAAAATGACATGGGACCAAAGGCATTGGTTAGAGGACTTCAAGGCCTTTCCAAAATGTCCAAGAACATGATCAAAGCTTAAAAATTGAGCAAGATATGCCTTGTGGAAGTTGGGGAATTTTTCGGAATTTTGAAAAGTCAACTTTGCTTCAAATGCCTTAAAATTGCTAATGGGCCACATTTTCTTCCAAAATTCATCATCCAAAGCATATGCACGACCATTTGGCCCAAAGGGGATTTATTTCATCATTTTTATTATTTATTTTAATTTTTAATTACAATTAATTCATTTAATTAATTAAAATATGGAAAAAATACTAAACAAATGTATGTGAATCTTTTTATGCAGTATAATCACTCATGATTCACTCAAGATTCGTGCACAACTCAAATTGGGAAGATTGGCTATGATTGACATCAAAAGCACATGAAAAGATTTGGAAGATATGCCATGAAAATCAAATATTCATTCCATTAATGCAAAGGGTTTTGGATCAAAATTTCAACCCTAATCTGATCCCATACATATACTAATGCAAACCTAATGCATAGAGACCTAAGAGCTGCACCCAAAAACCATATACAACTTTGCACTTTTTCAAGAAAATTCCAAAACTGAAAACTCGATTCTAAGGCGTTTCAAGGCCAAATAGCTCTCCCATTGCATTCCTGAGGCTTCAAGGAAGGTGTCTGGATCAAAACCATTATCCCTAACGCAGGAAATTGGTAGAACGACCGTGTACTGTTCATGATTTTTTCCATATTCATGTATCATGATTCATGCATTATTTTTAATTTTTAATGTTTGATTGGTGTTGGTTGATTCATTCTGAAGCTAACCATATTGTTTAATTGAGTTTTTCTTGCCCATACGCGAAATCACCATTGGAGCGTTTTAGGGTTGCAGAGGTTCAAAATTGGGGCTTTACGTTTAAAGAAAAATTGGGACATGAGACTTAGGCCATTAAAACCAACAGCTTCAGACGAATTCAATGCATAACTCGCGATCAATTTATGATCAAAGGATTTCTATTCGCTATTTTTTCATAGATAATATAGTGGGGGTTTAAAACCCCCGCAATCTTGTTTCTTTTTTCAGGTAAAACGCAGAGCAATTGGAGAAGACGCTTAGTTGTCATAACATGAGTGGGCAATTCAAACTTCAGCGCGCGTTTTTTTGTTTCTAGGCCACTAACGCTGATTTTCGTTTATATTATTTATTTGTTATTCTAGATACAACGCGCATGACTGGTTCAGTTGGTGGAGGATAACATTGGTAAGCCTTGGGACCTGGGTTCGAACCCCAGGTCCCCCTTCTTTATTCTATATTTTTCTGCCTAACGCGTTTCTATGTAGTTTACCTCCTAATGACCATCATACACCCATAATCCAAGCGCGCCACATGGCCACTGAGGGCAATCCAAGGGTCCTGATTTGATGAACACCATGGACACTGCTCAATGCACACGCACGTTTCCAGAAAAGTCAAACAAGGCCTTAAACATTGGGCCTAATTGCTGGGACAAAACCTTCAGTTTGGGGTCAACACCCCCTTTGGTTTGCTCTCTTCCATTTTTTTCTATTTTTATTTATTTTGTTTAAGTTTTATTTAATTCTTCAAATTAATATTTTTCTCAACATAAAAAAATAATAAAAATCAGAAAAAGGAAAAAATAAAATATATTTGATTTAATATTTTCTTTTTTGTAAATAAATCTTATTAATTAATTTAGTCTTAATTTTAGGTTTAAATCTTAATGTTTTTTTTTGTAAACTTAAAAATTGTAGAATTAGGGTTTTAATCACTTTTTATCTTTTTCTTTTCTTTTACCATTATAATAATTAATTATTTATTTTTGTAAATAAAATTGAATTAATTAATTAGGATAATTTTAGGTGCAACTTTAACATATTTCTTAATAAATAAAAATAGTTAGGATTAGGGTTAATTAATTAATTTTTTTAATTTCATTTAATTCTCTCATAAAAATCCATAAATCCAAAAAACTCAAAAATCTTTTCTTTTTATTTTAATTTAATTAATTTGTTAATCATAATTTAATTTCATTAAAAAGGGTCCAACGCCCTCGCTTTCGATTATTAGTTCGTTTCGCACATTTTATTTCATTTCTTATAATATTCATGTAATTCTCCCAAAGCCGTGTAAATTAGACATTTTATATTTCTCGCACTTTATTTTATGTCAAATCGGGTCCTGGATTTAATTTGGCGATGTGGACCCGCGCCTTTGTAATAGCGTTGGAACTTTTAAATTCCGCACTTTTTTTAACTGTTAATAAATTTGCATGCAAGAATGAATGTCAAAATAAAAGCAATGCGTAGATCACCAATCACATGAACAAGACAAAATATCTGAAAACGACACACAAATCACACACCACCCCTAGGGTACGCCTCACTGTTGCCTTGCCCCTCGAAAGGTGATCGTCGAGTAGAGGATGTTTTAGTAAGTCCTCATGATCCGGGAACCTGGCATGAGGGTAGCTTCTAAGGTATCTTCCTATTGCTCCGGTGATCACCATTTCCCGAACCTTCGAATTGACCCGAACACCTCCAACGGTGGTGCTACCTACCTCTCAATGGTGGGATGGCACTACTTTAAGGACATTTATACAGACGAATTCCTTAGGGTAGGTAGACGACTCTAGATACTTGCTCTAAATTTCAAAACAAATCAAAAAATACTTTTCACACCGACACCTTTTCAAAAAGCTTTCGAAAGCAATTTTTCAAACACTCTTGAGGACCGATACAATAGTCGAACTGGAATTTTCAAAGAAACTTTTTAAAACCCACAGTTGAAAAGCATACAAACCATTTTGAAAACACAATGAGCAAATATCTAAGAGCCCATGGATAACCATGGATAGAAAGGGTGCTAACACCTTCCCTTTCTATAATCTACCTCCTGAACCGAGAGCAATCTCTTTAAGGAATTTTTCTGTGCTTTTGTCCTTTCCATTTGGAGAAAATAAAAGACGGTGGCGACTCTTGCTTCCGCGACATTTCGCGAACCAGCGTTAAACAGTCAGTTCCAGATCCACCAATCACACTTGTCGAGTTCACTGGGGATTAGATCTTGCTGAGGAGAAATGACTTGATCTGACTTCCTTCATGTGTTGTACTTTTTGTGAATAACTGAAAAGAGACGTGGATCTCAACCAATGCCCCAAGTCTCCCCGTGTTGGAGAATCGGGTGCTCGGTCGACTTGTAAGGAGGTGACAAAGATGAAAGCTTGGTCGAGGTCAATGTTATGACTTGCTACCTGCACAGAAAAAACAAACACTTGAACACCGTGGCATTCCCTTGGGATGCCTTCATATTCACGTAATGTAGTGTTTCACATCTTAGGTTGTGATTATTATCCACTTATTGTTTTTAATGCAATGCTTAACAAAGAATTTAAATCACAATTCGCATACGAAAAATAAAGTAAAAGAACATAACAAAGATTTTTTAATGGAAGGGCAAATTTTTATTAATGAGTTTGGCCCGTGAATGGGAATTCATACATAGAAACAACTCCTAAATGAGGAAGTTGCGAAGAAGAAAAGAAATACAACGAGTAAAATGGCAATAAGAAAATCTCGAACTTCCGTTAAAACTGATATTGCTATAGTTCCCGTATCCTGGGTCGTCCTAGTGTCGTGCTTCCATAGGATAATAGCTGAATTGATCCTCCCCACATTAGGAGGGTGTACGTGAAGAGTCTCCAGACTACAATCTCTCGCTTTGTGTCCCTAATTTTTTCTTGGATCGCCCTTTCAGGTTTTCAATCCACCGGGACACTCATTTTTGCCTAAGCTGCCCTTTTGGGTTTTCAACTTAGCGGGTTATTCTTTTTTCTTTTTTAGCCCTAACTTTTGCCTAAGCCGCCCTTTCGGGTTTTCGACTTAATGGGTCCTTTTTATGCCTAGTATTTTTTACTGAGTCTGAATTGACTGGAAGCAGAACGTCTTCCCCATCCATGTTTGTCAGGATTAGAGCTCCTCTTGAGAAAGCTTTCTTCACGATGTACAGTCCCTCATAGTTGGGAGTCCACTTGCCTCTCGGATCAGTGTGGATTGGGAGAATCTCCCTTAGGACCAGGTCACCTGTGTGGAACTCTCGAGGCCGAATATTCTTATCAAATGCTCTCTTGAGACGTTGTTGATATAACTGACCATGACAAATGGTTGCTAGGCGCTTTTCTTCGATGAGATTGAGTTGGTCGAGTCTCGTTTGAATCCATTCAGCTTCATCGTGTTCAGTGTCCATCAGAACCCTTAAGGAAGTACGCACCGATGTTCGATAGCCATGCAGGGCAAAAGGCAGCATCTCATGCCAATCTTTGTATGTTCTCACCATTTTCTAGACGATCTTCTTTATGTTCTTGTTAGTGGCTTCGACTGCGCGATTCATCTTCGGTCGATAAGGTGATGAACTATGGTGCTCGATCTTGAATTCTTTGCACATTTCCTTCATCAACTTGTTGTTGAGATTTGACCTGTTATCAGTGATGATTTTGTTAGGAGTTTCATACCGGCATATGATTTCTCTTTTAATGAAGTGGGTAACGACTTGCTTAGTCACATTCTTTTACGAAACCGCTTCCACCCACTTGGTGAAGTAATCAATAGCAACAAGGATAAACCTGTGTCTGTTTGAAGTGCTCGGCTCGATTCTCCCAATCATATCGATGCTCCAAATTGCAAAGGGCCACTTTGAAGTCATCACATTCAAAGGAGTGGGAGGAACATGTATCCTGTCTGCATAAATATGAGATTTGTGGCACATTTTGGCATATAAACAACCGTCGCTTTCCATCGTCATTTAGAAATAACCTGCTCGTAGGAGTTTCTTGGCCATGGAATGCCCACTGGCATGAGTCCCAAAAGAGACCTCGTGTATTTCTCGTATAATGAATTCTTCTTCATGTCTATCCATGCATCTGAGTAGAACCGAATCATAGTTTCTCTTGTACAAAACGTCTCCTGACAATAAAAACATAGACGCCAACCTTCTAAGAGTCTGCTTATCACAAATTGTAGCACCTTTGGGGTACTCTTGCTTCTCAAGATATCTTTTGATGTCGAAGTACCACGGCCTTTCGCTTGATACATCTTCAGTTGTGAGACAATGAGTAGGGAAAATGTGTGATGGCTCCTTGTATTGGCAGATCCTTATATTGGGCGCATGATTTGGGTAACTGACTTTGAACATTGCTGCTAAAGTGGCCAGAGCGTCTTCCAGTTGATTTGCTTCTCTAGGAATGTGCTCAAAGGTGACCTCATCGAAAGCGGGCAACAACTCTAGTATGTAATCCCGGTATGGAACTAAATTAGGGTGTCGTGTATCCCAATCACCCCTTACTTGATGTATCACTAAGGCAGAGTCCCCATAAACTTCAAGAAACTTGATCTTCAAATCAATGGCTGCTTCAAGACCCATCACACAAGCTTCGTATTCAACGACATTATTCATACAATCAAAACATAATCTGGCAGTGAAAGGTATATGAGTGTTACATGGAGAGGTCAGAACTGCCCCAATGTCGTGGCCCATAGCATTTGATGCACCATCGAACATGAGAGTCCATCGTTCCTCTGGATCAACCCCATCATAATCATCAAGCTTCATAACATCTCCATCAGGGAAGTCAAATTTCATTGATTGGTACTCTTCCAACGGATGATGAGCGAGATGATCCGCGAGAATGCTACCCTTGATAGCCTTTTGTGTAACATACTGAATGTCATATTTAGATAAAAGCATCTGCCATCGGGTAAGCCTGCTTGTGAGTGCTGGTTTCTCGAAGATGTACTTTATCGGATCCATCTTAGATATCAGAAGTGTAGAATGTGTCAACATATATTGCCTCAAACGTCGAGTTGCCCACATAAGAGCACAACAAGTCTTCTCAAGTAAAGAATACCTTAATTCACAATCAGTAAACTTCTTGCTCAGGTAATAAATGGCGTGTTCTTTTCGTCCAGTATCATCATGTTGTCCGAGCACATAACCCATGGATCCTTCAAGCACAGTCAAATACATAATGAGAGGTCTTCCTGGAACTGGTGGTATGAGTATTGGTGGCTCTTAAAGATACTGCTTAATCTTCTCGAAAGCGTCTTGACAACTTTCATCCCATAGAACAGCTTGATTCTTGTGTAACAATTTAAAGATGGGTTCATAGGTAGCAGTAAGGTGAGAAATGAACCTGGCTATGTAATTCAACCTTCCAAGGAAACCTCTAACTTCCTTTTCATTTTTTGGCGCCGGCATATCCAGTATTGCTTTTACTTTGTTTAGATCTACTTCAATTCCTTGTTGATTCACGATAAAACCAAGTAACTTGCTCGATAGAACCTAAAAGGTGCATTTGTTGGGATTAAGCCTTAACCTGAACTTTTTTAAACGATCAAATAACTTCTGCAAATGTACCAAATGTTCTTCCTCAGTCTGTGATTTCGCAATCATGTTGTCCACATACACCTCGACCTCTTTATGAATCATGTCGTGAAAGAGAGTCACCATAGCTCGCTGATATGTCACACAAGCGTTTTTAAGACCAAAAGGCATGACTATATAGCAAAAGGTACCCAAAGGAGTTGTGAAATTTGTTTTATCCATGTCTTCTGGAGCCATCTTTATCTGATTGTATCTAGAGAACCCATCCATAAAGGAGAACACTGAAGACTGAGCTGTAATCAACCAATACATCAATATGAGGCAATGGGAAGTCATCCTTCGGGCTTGCTCTATTCAAGTCTCGGTAGTCAACACACATGCGTACCTTACCATCCTTCTTAGGTATAGGCACAATGTTAGCAATCCAAGGCGGATAATTTATCACAGATAGGAAACCTGCCTCAAGTTGTTTATGAACTTCTTCTTTGATCTTCAAAGCCATGTCAGGTCCGGTCCTTCTCGGCTTCTACTTTACAGGAGGACATTCTGGCTTGAGTGGAAACTGGTGCATCACTATATCAGTATCCAAACCGGGAATGTCTTCATACGACCAGGCAAAGATGTCAGCATACTCTCGAAGCAACTCAATGAACCCCTTCTTTTCTTCGCTTTACAAGGCAGCACTTATCTTGACTTCTCTCTTCACCTCTTCAGTACCGAGATTGACGACTTCTGTTTCTTCCTGATATGGCTGAATGGCCTTCTCTTCCTGTCTCAAGAGCCTGGCTAGTTCTTCAGGGACTTCACAATCTGCCCCAATATCTTCATTAGAATGATCAACTGAATTCTCCCGGATATAAGGAACCATAGCACTATCATCTCCAATGGAGTTCGAGACGGATCTGCATGATTGATGATTTTATGTTTTATTTTTAGAAAGTGCAAGAAAATATTTAGAAGTTTGAAAAGAAAAGTATTTCCATTTTTATTTTGAAAATGTAAAAGTAAAAGAAAAGACGGGGAACAAAATTGTATGCGAAAGTGCGATTTTTTCATTCAATTTTAAACAGAGATGGAAACATAAGGGGCACCTTCTACAAGCTTTCAGTATGCCTTGGGCAGTACATATGACTTAAATGGAAATAGAAAATTACACATCAATGAAAATAACTTCAGGGATGTCCACGGAAGTCCAATTGCTGAGCTCCTGGTCCTGTGCAACTTGATAGATAAATCTTGGAACATCTTCATTGTCACCTTCAACATCTGTGGAGAGCACTTGTCCTTCTTTTCCTACACCAGCACTGACGAACACTTTAGAAATTGGGGGAACCTGTTGTCTTTTAAGAGGAACCCGACCAACTTGTACGGAGGATGATGGCTGATACCCAAGACCAAAACGATCTTTCTTCTCTGGGACTTCAATCAATTTTCCCCAACTGTCATGGGGAGGTCTAGCTTCTATGAGAGCTTTGGAATCCTTCAAAGAGGCCAGGGGTGTCTCAGACTTCTTACATTCCATGACGGGGAACTTGTCAATAGTAACAATCTCCAGAGCTTGAAAGGGAAACTCCCGCACCTGACCTTCCTCTTCCATATAACGGTGGGTAGTCAGATTATTAATTACTATGTCTTCTTCTCCACAAACAACGACAACTTGGTCATTCACAATGAACTTTATGCGTTGATGAAGAGTAGATGTCACAACTCCTGCTACATGGATCCATGGACGACCCAAAAGGAAAGTATAAGATGGACGGATGTCCATAACATAGAATGACAAATAGAAAGTGTGGGTACCAATCTTGACAGGTAAGTCCACTTCTCCATCAACAAATCTTCTCGAACTATCAAATGCTCGAACATTTAGAGTGGAAGGCCTCATCATTACTCCATCCATATTCAGCTTAAACAAAGTAGCCTTAGGCATCATATTGAGTGAAGAACCTGTATACACCAAAACTTGAGATAAAACAATGTCCAAACACTTCATAGAAACATGCAGCGCTTTGTTGTGGGCTCTGTCTTCAACTGGGAGTTCATCATCACAGAAACCCAAGCAATTTCCCACAACAATATTGGTGATGATTCCTTCAAACTGGGCCACAGAGATGTCCTGGGTGACATGAGAGAAACATAAAACCTTCAATAAGGCATTGCAGCGGGTCTCTGAACACAAAAGGAGAGACAAGATGGTAATCTTGGATGGAGTCTAGTTGAGTTGATCCACTACTTTGTAATCACTCCGCTTTATAATTCTCAAAAGATGCTCTGCTTCTTGTCCTACAGAAGGTTCAGGTTGATTATCCATCACTTGCTTTCCCTTGGCCTTAGCTAGAGCTCCACTGTTAGTATCTTTAGGAGGTGGTGGTGGGGGAGAAAAGATCAGGCCACTACGAGTCATGTTACTGGTTCCCGCAATGTTGGTAATATTCTTGTCAACCAATGGAGGACATTCATACTTCTTCCCATGAATATAGACCATATTATATTCCCATGGAACTGCCTTTGAGTCATTTCTTGTAGGAGGAACAGGAGCTTGAATTGTTGCGGGGGTAGCAGAAGCTTGAATCATTACAGGGATAGTAGGAACCTGAATTTTCAACGCAATACTTGGGGTTGTTGAAAAGCTTCTCGGATAGTAGGGGATTTCCAGGACATCAATATCTTCTTCTCAGAATATTTTCTCTATCTGTAGGACACCTTCATCGATCACCTGTTGGATAGCCGTCTTCAAATCAGTATACTCTTCAGGTTTAGAGGAACATGTTAAGCAGAAGTCATAAAGTTCTTGTAGCACCTCGTGCTTCAACAAATGTTTTCTGACAGTTTCCAAAGATATCTTAATTTCATCAACCTTGGATACCAAAACCCGTTCACTAACTTCTTCAATAGCATTAACCGTTCCCCTTGATGAGGAGGCATGGGATTATTCTGAATATTCAGACCAATAGGGTTGAAGTCGATGGCCTTTGCATCGATGAGGTCTTGAAATTTGCATTTGAATGCTCTACGATTCTCAATTGTATGGCCTGGGGCACCAGAATGAAATTCACAATGAGCATTAATGTCATACCCCCTAGGGAGATGATTTGGCGGTGGACCTAGTTCGTGCAATTGAACCAATTGACTAGCAAGTAACTGTGGGAGAAGCTGAGCAAAAAACAAAGGAATGAGATCAAACCTTCTTTCAGGCGCTCTTTGTCTTTGAGGAGCTCTCGGGCCTTGAGGTTGTTGATTCGGTTGTTGATAAATTGGAGGAGGTGCAAATTGTTGTTGTGGAACATAATGTGGTTGCAGAGTTAAAGGTTGTTGTTGGGCCATCCAGGGTGCTGGAGTTGTAGAAGCATATACTTGAGGAACAAATTGGTTGGTAACAGTAACAAGCGTAGGAAAATAAGGAAATCGGACTTGAGGAAATGCGGGAGCCCTTCCTAGGTTGATGGTGATGGCAGTAGTCTCACCTTCTTTCTTCTTGACAAAACCAGAAAACGACTTTCTACTAATGCCTGCATTATTGTTAGCATTGTTAGGAACACCTTGGATCGTTCCAGCCTTAATGCAAGTCTCAACGCATTCACCAATAATGACCATATTAGAGAAAGAAGTAGAAGTACTACTGAGCATATGCTAGAGATAAGGGCCTCGTAGAGTACCCATAAACAGATCAATCAATTTACGAACCAAGAGAGGAGGTTGGACCCTTGCAGCCAGTTCATGCCACCTATGAGCGTACTCTTTAAATGACTCTTCAGACTTCTGTATCATCCCTTGGAGCTGAGTACGGCTAGGAGCCATGGCAGTATTGTAATGGTAATGTTTCAAAAAAGAGTCAGCAAGTTCTCCCCAATTACTGACATGAGATCATTCCAATTTCATATACCAATCCAATGGTGCCCCGGTCAAGCTATTTCATTTTCAACATAAGCAGCCATTTTGCGACAGTAGGAATAGAGATGGGTCTCTGGGCAAGAAGTGCCTTTGTATTTGTCAAAATCCGGGACTTTGAACTTGGGAGGAATAACTACCCCAGGCACGAGGCACATTGCAGCAGTATTGAATCCAGAAGCCTTGATACCCTCCATGGCTTTAAGACGCTCTTCGAGAGCGTGGTACATTTTCACAGTTTCGGCAACTCCGGAAGCAAGGTTCACTTGGGGTTCATCAAGATCAATAACATCATGATGATCATCAACATCATTCCTAGGAGCACCAGTAGGAGTCTCAACATTTGCATTGTCATTCCTCTCATTAGCAGAAGTGGAGGGAGCGGCAGTAGCGAGCTTAGCAACACTTTGATGTAATTCTTCTTGACCCTTGATCACAGCATGAATGGTTTCCATAAGTTGATCCATGCAAGCGCCCGTGGTGTCCATATCTCCGCAGAGTGCATTCTGATTCTCTTCAAACAGATCCATCAGTCTTTGTTGGTTGACTCTGGTACAATAAGGATGTGAAGAAGTCGTCTTTGTTATTTACTGAAGTCTGTCGCAAAAGGGACCCCAATGAGTTTTTGTTGTGAAAAATGAATGCATGATAGTATGAATGAATGCTTTATCTTCATTTATGGGGAAATCCAAAGACTCGTCTATCTTTAGAATTTTAGAAAAGCTATACCAACGAGACTTGTCTTTGGATTTCCCTAGATATGAGATATATATACATGAGGATATGACGTCATGGTATGCTATGGCATGAAGTCTCAGCTCCACATATTCTGGATAACCACTGTGTAGTCTGTTGCACAGGCTGAAAGTAACAGGATCAAAAGTCCGACGTCACATGCATGGAGTCAAAGTAACCACCCATAAGGTATGTACTAAGGATTTATCACCTTCCGAACAAGGTTCTAAAGAGATCTCAGAGTCTACGCTCTTCCTTTGGATATTACCGACATCCCAATTACTTGGTAATCAGTAATATTCGCAGGAAAAACTCATCCGAGTGCAATATCGCGTGACAACTACGTCCGAATTACTCCATTATAGTCTTCGCATTGCACCTAAAAAGGTCCAGGATGGGTTAATGTTTCTACGGCCCTCAGCTTCTCAAGTTCCCAGGTTGAAAGCAACGTCGTCTTCCCAATTACTCAGTAAACATCACTACTTTCAAGGGGACCTCCACTGAGTGGGGGATTTTCATGCCTCCTTCTTCGGGATTACTCCCTCAAAGTTAACATGACTATACCGCCCGTCCTAATCCTAAGTGTAATCCAAGTCCGGGTATAGGACTTATCAAATGTAATCTCCAAACCCAATATCACAATGTATCCAGAATATGTGAGTAGAAACAATATATGCAATATATACAAAAGAATAAAGTAATAATAAAAACAGTAAAGCAAAATAAAGCAAGCAAATAAATAAACACCCAAAAATACAAATAAACAAAACTAGGAGAGACTCGCAAAAATTCCCAACAGAGTCGCCAGCTGAAGCCCCCAGCCGAAAACATAAAGCCGCCACCGAACATTATTTATCTCGAAGGAAGGGGAAATATCGACAAAACCACAAGGGAAATGGGTAAGATGGTCTTGAGACCAAGAGAAAAGGTAAGGGAGTCGGTTATGCGAGGGGAAGGTATTAGCACCCCTCATATCTGTTGTACTCAACGGGATCCGTTTTGTTTGTCTGTCTTAAAGGGTGTATTTATCTACAACTATACTTGCTTAAGGGAAAAGGAATGTTTTTTATTATTGCGTTCGTGAGGGTTTCGCGACCCTTTACCTACGTATCCAATGAATGAATCAGAACACCGTAGTTCCTCTAGAAAATGGTTGGTTTTTTGTGTTTTTTAATGGGCGACGTTAACGCACACATTCTAGCAATAGGCACGGCCGGTATCACGGTAGAACGGAGATAATGTGCCCTTTGGGGGAGTTTTGATTTGTTGAGTGTTTTGGGAGTTTTAAAATAAATTCAAGTAATGATTAAAAGTGTATTTGGATTTTTGATTTGTGAAAGTTAAGTTTTAATTACAAAAGAAGAAAAAAGATTATGAGGGGGACTAAGAAAACATATTTGTTTGTTATGTACAAGTGGGCTAAAAGTCTATTTTGACATAAGGTGATCGAAACGGGATTTGATCGTTTCATGGAGCTACTTAACGGAGTATAGTATCATGGTTTGAGCGAGTGACTTAAATTCTAAATGTTTTTTATGATTTTTATTAAATTAAAAATATTAAGAGAAAACTAAAATCCAATTCTAAATATATTTATATATACTAAGATTTTTAATTAACGAAAATATTAAGGGAAATTAAAACTAACTCTAATTCTAAATGTATATTTTGGTATTTTATAATGAATAAAATTAAATCTAATTCTAAAAAAATTTTGAAGAGTTTTTTTTTATAAAAATAATTAAAAGGGTTTAAATAAGTTAGAAAAAAAATATTAAAATAAATTCACAAGATATACTAATTAGTTCTAAGGTCAATTGAAAATTATAAAGCCAAGAAAACTAAAAGGACAAAATTAAACTAATCAAACAATAAAACATGAGAAGATTCAAAATTATACTAAGCAAACTGGAACAAAGGGTATAAAAGCATAAAGCAGGGGGAAAGACGGCAATTTTTCTGGTTTGGGTAATGAGGTGAGGCCCATGTCAAATTTCAAAAAAAAATAAAAGAACAATAAAAGGTGCCAAAAATGAAAGGGGCTATGGAAGGGAGTTTGGATCGGGTTAAACCCACTAGAATGTTGTGACAAGAACTAAAACCTAATGACTTCTAAGGAGAGAAATTGCTTCCTCCATCTCAACGCCTCCTTTGTTCTTCTCATCAATCTCGCCCCTACCTTCATCCGTAAGCCTCTCTCTCTCGAAAAGAAAATCCCTCTGTTCTTCATGATAAATTCCTTTGTCTCTCAATCACAACTTAACATTGAACAACAACGATACGGACCCAATTGATCTCTCTGATCTCTTTCACCATCTCTCATGGCCGAAATGTACCCAACATTAACCACCGATCTCTCTTATCCCCTCTCCAATCGCCTTTATACATTCCCAGTTCTTTGCTCAGAAAGTCCAAACAAAAATTTAAGCAGAGAAACATCATGCACATATTTTGTTTTATAAACGGTAACCCTAAGTTTGCAAAAGAGGAATTTCAGTGATTAACATCTGAGTTGTCGATCAATAGTTATGGGGTTTATGCTTAGAAAGTCATGATAATCACCACGGTGCAAAGAAATGCGAAGAAAGAATGACTTACAAGGCCGGAGCCAGTCCGACGAGTTTGCGGTTTCGGAGAATGGAGGAAATAACTCAGGTACAGTGCTTGGCTCTCATTACATGCATATTTGATTCATTTTTTTATCCCATCTTCTGCTTGTGACTTTGTACTTTGTTTTTGTCAATAGATTTTGTAGATTGCGGCTATGGTGTTGTTGAAAGGATGGACGTTGGTTACTCCGGTTTATCTGTCGTTGGTTTCTTTAAGGATTTTCTGTGGGATTTTTGTTTGAACAGAAGTTTTTGTAGTATATTTTTTTGGTGAGGTTTCTGTGTATCTATCTATTATGCTTCTTGAAATAGTGTATTGAGATATGTTTTTGATTGCAAGTTTGCTGAAGTTTGTTAATGGAGGTTTTGGAATGAGACTGAGGAGAGTTTGGACAGGGTTTTGAGTGTGAAAATTGTTTGTTCCTTTTGGTTTCTTGGCTGTGTGTAGTTGGTATATTTTTTCTCTGGGTTTTGTGGTTATTGGCTTCTTTGTTTTGATGGTTATGTATTCTTTTGTTGGTTTTCTGATTGGTTGTGATATCTGTGTGTTAACTGTCTAAAAATCTCAGTTTTTCTTGCTGGCTGGTTCTCTTACTTCTTTAACACCTCTCCCCCCTTTTTGAACACAGTAGAGGGGTTTATATAGTATGAGATTAAGTGAGTTTTGGGGGGGGGAAGTGGGATAAGTTTGAACATAATTGGTATGCTGTCTTGGCAGCTTTCAAAGTGTAGGTTTCTGTTTTGTCGCTTTAGTACAATTCTGATGCAGGGCAGCACACTTTTTTGTGTTGTGTATTGGTGTAGTAAAGTTGCATAAAAAAGATGGAAAGAGACAAGGTAGTGATGGCAGGTTTGACAGTATGATAACAGGGCACCAGGACTGTTTTGTGACAGGTTTTTTTGGCATGTTTTGGCTTGATGTTGGCAGATTTAATGCAGGTGATATATTTTTTCTCTTTTATCTCTGAATGATGTAAAGCAACTTGCTTTTATTCCCATACAATTATGAAGGGTTTGCATTTTTAGGAACATGATGCATATGGGGCTTGTTGAGCTTGTTTTGTTTTGGCTGTTCTGCTATGTTTTGTTGTGGTTTGGCAACTTTGACTTGCAGCTGCTTTTGTGATGCAGTTTTCCTATTTTTGTGATGCAGTTTTGTTGTTTTTATGTTGCAGTTTTGTTGTTATTGTTGTTGTTACTGTTACTATTTTTATTTTTTGTGATGCAGTTTTGCTTGATTGTTTTATATTTGTCTTGCAGCTACTGTTTGCACTTGAGAGCTACAGTTTTGGTTTAGATTGCAAATGTTGTTTTTGCTTTAGATTGCAGTTGTTGTTTGCTTGTTAGCAATTTTTTCTTTTCTCCCTTTTTGTGAACCAAAGAGGACAACTTTTTGTGATTTGCAATTGGGAGAAAATAGCCCATGATTAAAAATAGATCCATTTTTAACTGATTCCAAATGCAAACCCTTATGATGAGATACCAATTTCTTTTATCAATTAATTCTTTCTTGAATTTCTCACATGTTGATTATTTACTAACTTTTCCCTTTGTCTTGTTTCTTGAACACGGGAATTGGGCGACCAAAGCGAAGTTGAGAGATAAAAAGGGCATGGATATCAAAGAGTGCGAACAAGTTTCTTGAAGAGGGAGCAACAGAAAATTGAAGAAGAAACATTTAATTCTTTTTTTTTGTTTTGTAAACAACAATTGTAACTTACGATTTCATATTTGTAACATGCCTTGTAACTTGTCTCAAAAATGTAATGAGCACAAACTTGAATGAATTTATTAATGATGAACTTTGTTGTAGGTATCAAATAACTCTAGAATCTTGTTTGACCTTTGAAATTCTCTCTTGAATGATTTGAATACACACTTTAACTTTGTAACTTAAACTTCAAGAAATCACGAACAATTGTTGTAACTTGTATTTCAAGCAATCATGCGCCTTATCTTCCAGACTCCAATCAAACTCTTGAACAAAATAACTGCTTAAGAATTTAATTCCCCTTGGTTAATTTGAGACCAAAATAGCGGTCACTTAAACCTTAATCTTCATATCACGCCTGAACCAAACTTGCACTCTGTGATACGGTTGCGGATTCGATTGTTTAATACTGGTTTGTGTTTTGCATTTTGTGTATGCAAAATATCGTGGTAAGCAAGAGTCGCCACCGACTTTTATTTCATCCAATCATGGAAAAGGAAAAAGAACAGAAAAAACCTTTTTTTGAGATATTTCTGAGTACGGGGGGTAGATTATAGAAAGGGAAGGTGTTAGCACCCTTTCTATCCGTAGTTATCTACGGGATCTTAGGTACTTGCTCATTTGTTTCAAATTTCTTGTGTCTGTTTGTCTTGAAAATGTTTTTACTTTGTGATAACCCTTGTATCAATCCTCAAGGATGTGACGAAGTTTGTTTTGAAAATTTGTTTTGAAAGGTGTTTGTGTGAAAAAATTTCATTGAGCAAGTACCTACTAGCATCTACCTACTCGAAAGAAGATCGTTTATGTTCTATTTCCTTTAGACAGCTCTATCCCACTATTAAGGTGTAGGTAGCACCGTGGTTGGAGTTTGTAAGGGACATTCGAAAGGGACAAGTACAATCACTAAAGAAATAGGTAGAAAAATTTAGTAATAACCCTAGAGTCTTAAGATCTTTCTGAGGCAACATTTCCGAGGCAACATTCGAATCGGACGCTTTGATATCTTTAGACTGGAGGGCAACCACTAAAATCTCCTATGCTTAATGATTGTTTACCGAAGGCAGCCGAAGTGAGGTAAACCTTAGAAGTGAACATGTGCGAGTGATTTGTTTCAGCTATTTTAATCTTTGCACGTTAGGGTTTTCTAACAGTTTTAATTTTTCATGCATTCTTGCCATACAATCCTATTAGCCATACATCTAACAGTTAAAGATTGCGGAAATTAAGAGTGCGAGGAAGTAAAACCTAGCTATTACAAGGCTTCAGGGAGGGGGATTAATTATATAACCAAAAATTGGGGATTTAAAGCAAGAAATAAAACCCTAATTTAACTATTACAAACCCTGAACAATTACAAAATAATGGAAAAAATAATTAACAAGCGCGCGGCAAATTAAATACGAGGACGGTAACTAATAACTTAAAACCCTAATTGAGAGGAAGAAATTTTTGTGGATTTTTATTTGAGAAAACAATTAAATCATAAATTAATTAAACCTAATTTCTAATTGTTTTTAATTATGAAAGAAATTAAAGTTGCCCTAAATTAATTAAACTAATTAATTAAAAATAAAATTTATTTAGAAAATAAGTCTTTTTGTGATTTTTTTGATTTGTTAATTTAATAAAATAATTTTTGTATTGATTAAAAAAACAAAATAATTAAAGAAATGAAATTAAAGAAAAATAGTAGAAATAACCAAATGGGCCTGCTGTTAGCAAATCTGGGGGGTGTATGCTGAACTTCTGACTTCTAGAAGGATGGCCCAGAGACTGGCGCCTGATCCAATGAGACCATCTTCTGGGGACTCATGGTGGACTTGTGTATGCTGGCATTGGATCTGGCGAATCCAGAGGATGAGATCAGAGGGCGCGTGATGATCCTCAGAAGGTGAGGTGTGTTGGATCTGGCTGGAGGTGGATCCAGAGGATGAGATCAGAGGGTGCTTGATGATCCTCAGAAGGTGAGGTGTGCTGGATCAGGCTGGAGATGGATCCAGAGGATGAGATCAGAGGGTGCTTGATGATCCTCAGAAAGTGAGGTGTGCTGGATCTGGTGAAAATAATGGAGAAAATGCCAAAACCTCACGCCTGGGATCGAACCCAGGACATGAGCTTCAAACTTCCTTCCTCTGACCAACTGCGCTGCACTAGTTAATTGTTAACACAATAAAAACAATAAATCAAAAGCAAAATCAATTACCATGCTCAGAACACGCCCGAATTTTCAAATGTCCCAATGGTTGCTTGACACGCCAGCGTCTTCTTTCTTGGTCTGTTGCTTTAGGCCTGTAAATTTTACCTACGGATATTTGTTTGTAGGTACAACCCTGTTACATTCAAAAATGTCGCACACGTAATATAAATTCCAACGGAAACCATGAATCATCTGGGTGTGAAGCCCTGATCACCATGGTATCCATCATTAGGCCTAATTTTGCTTAAATCACAAAACCCCAAATTGGAGCACGAAACCCTAGCAATGGCAAAAGCTTATTCCTGTACTGTAACTTAAAGCAAACTATCCAGAAACATTGCAAACATGATTATGAACACAAATATATGGGAAAAATAGATTTATAATGCGTAAATCATAGAAATCGAATTTGAGTTCTTAGTGCAAACTGTGGTGCTCTTGGGGACGATTTCTGGATGCTTTGAGGCTTGAAAATGATGCTATTAGCTTCCTGGGATGTCCAGGAATGTATTGCTAGCCTTGACACTCCTTGAGGATGGCTCTATGATAGATTTTGATCTCCCACTTTTGTCCAAATTTTTGAGTTTCTTTCTTGCCGTTTCACGCCTCCAATCCTGTTTTTTTTATCTGGAATTATTATGCACTTATAGTAGATTGAATTAGGTCAACAAATTTGTATCAAATCTTTGAGAATTATGAAAATTGGACTTGATTTGCTTTATGTATGATTTCTTTCTAAAACTTGCTTCAATCCAATATTTTTCAACCCTAATGAAACTTGCACGACTTGGCTGGCATACTTGCTGTACATGGACTCAGAATATGCATAAAAATCTCAAGATTTGATTTGTTTTCATTATTTTATCATTTAATTTGATTTATTTTGATTTAAATGAATTAAAAATCAAAATAAATGAAAAAAATAATAAAATAAGAGGTAAATGAGCTCAGGGGTCGTGGGTCCTATTAGAAACATGTTTCAAGCAAGAAAACATGGGCCCCTTTGGAAAAAATGCAAATTTGATCAATGTTGACTTTTGACAATTTTCCAAAAATTGCCAACTTTGACAATGCACAACTCTCTCAATTTTGACCCTAGAAGGGTGTTCTTGGTCTTTTTAGAAAGCTTAGGATGTCCCCTAAGAAACCCGTTTGGTCTCATCTCAATTGAGTCTTCCATGTTCATGTATGAAGCTTTGACCCAAAAGGTGTTTTTGTTGACTTTTCAAAAGGACCTATAATGTCAAAATTCATATCTTTTTATGAGTGCATATTTTGAACTTGTGAACTGAGGATGATTTGTAGGTAATTGTATCCTCTTCAAAATGAGCTTTGGATGGAAAATTTCTTATAAAGCATGAAGAAGTTATGCTTGGTCAAAGTTGGGTTGACTTTTCCTGCAAAACCCTAATTTTGCAACTTTTGGGTTATGATGAATTTGGAGCATTCCTTGGGGAATCATGATCAACCCTTGATAAAATGATGGATAACACTTCAAAATGATGATGTTGACCAAAAATCTTGGAGTTTGACTGTATGTGGGCCACAATTGTCTTTTGACCTAATACAGTCGATTCTTAAGCATCTGAGCAGTTGGCTGAGCAAACTTCTGGTGCTAGGCATGAAACTTGACATGGATGATCTTGGGAACATATTAGGACCTTGGAAGGAATTTTGGATCCTTTGGACTCAAGCATCTTGATGAAAAATGAAACCCTAATTTGAGGTATACTGCCTTAGGAGAGAGTTGGTCTAGTCAACTCTTGGACTTCCTTGAGCAACTTGGGGACCTCAATTGACATGTATTGAGTAAAATGAGAGGGTAAATTTAGGGGTACAACACACTCTTAAACAGAACTTTAACATTGAGACTCACATCACAAGTAATTTTTTAACTTAAGCAACCAAAACATGTCTTGACGGTCACAGTCATCAACTTAAACTTCAAACTCTGAAATCAGTGACTTAGAGACTTTTAAGAAGAAAGCTTGAAATAAGAGGAGATGAACTCCTTTACCTAATGCACTAAACTTTGAGCCATCTTTGAGGCAGGCAAAATAAACATCTTCACAGAAACTAGGGATCCAAAAAACCTAGCATCTCGACCAACAAATAGGGAAATAAACCCTAATCCAGGCTCTGATAAATTCGAGCGAGAATCCACCTTGTAACGTGATGAAAAAATTCATTCCACGATCCACTAATCGAAAACCAGAAGAATTTCCCTTTTACCCGATAAGAGAACTTCAAAAGAAAATTAGACATAAAGAGGGCGCAGCCCTAATACCTCAAACCAAAGCGCCTGATTCCATAAGATGCGGGATATGCAAATGACTGAGTGAAAATGGTGCAAATGGGATGCAAAGTTCCAAGCCAGACAAAAGTAAAAGAGATAGGTCAAATTTGGGGTACGACACCTCTTCAACATAATCAGTCATTAATAAGTCATTTCTGGAACATAAGGCATTGTTTGAAGAGAAATACTCATCTACAGAGGCATACTCTTCATTGGACTCTTCTTCAGTCAAACAAACCTCAACCATATCAACTTCATGGTAATCATCCCTCTGAATTGTGACCTTGATATTTCCATTGTCTAACAACAGCTGGACACCCTTCTTCACGATTAAACATCCTCGGGAATCTCGACAGCAAATTAGGAAAGATCCATATTGGTATTCCACCTGACCAGCCGTATGGCAGAAGGTAGCATGAAACTGTACGAGGTCCTCATTCATATACTCTACATCAAAAATTATGAATTCACCACGACATCCAGAAACCATATTCACTTCCTCTTCATACTCTTCCCTAGGCTTAATTATGTGGATGAGGCCCTCATCCATTATCTCCTACAAATCAGCATTTATTATATCGCAACCTTGTATGTCTGTACTTCAAATAGCACAACCGGAATGGTCATGCGTATAGTAGCTAAATTCACAAAGGTCTGCATGCATTTTCACCAAATCTCCTCTAACCTGATTAACATCAAAAATTCGGAAGTCGCCTGGACAACCAGCCACCATATTCACAGCATTTACTCCCCCGTGCTTGGGTAGAGGATTATCTTTCACATTAGGTCCCACGTCCTTGAAAGATAGAACACCAGACTTTACCAATTTTTGTACCTCAGTCTTCAAAGGATAATAATTCTCAACATTATGCCCTGGTGCTCCCTGATGAAAAGCACATGTTTGGCCTGCCTTGTAATTCCAAGGAAATGGTGACGGTACGATGGAAGATGGTCGGGTTTGAACCAACTTCTCCTGAATCAACGCCGGTAGTAGCTCTGTATAGCTCATGGAAATAGGGTAATAATTCTCCCTTCTCTTATTATACCCTTGATTCCCCTGCTGGGATGGTCTCTGATAAGCAACGGTAGTTGGAGCGGCATTCATAACGGGAGTAACTGAGGAGACTTGCTGATGACGATGATAATTCCTTCGAAGAGTGTTTACCCTTCTTTTTTGTATAACAACATTTGCATCTCCTTCTTTATTCTTGGTAAACCCATAAGATGGCTTCTTCACACCTCCAGATCCTTCACTCTTCGTTAAACGGCCCTCTCTCACAGCCTCTTCTAAGTGGATACCCACTCCTACCATTTCAGTAAAGTCACTTGGCGCGCTTGCTATCATCCTCTCGTAGTAGAAAGCACCCAGCGTCTTCAAGAAAATCTTAGTCATCTCATTCTCTTCCATAGGAAGAATCACTTGGGCGGCTACCTCACGCCATCTTTGTGCGTATTCTTTGAATGATTCCCTGTCTTTCTGAACCATGGCCCTGAGTTGATCATAGTCAGGCGCCATGTCCATGTTGTATTTGTATTGTTTGATGAATGATTCTCCCAAGTCATTGAAAGTATGGATGTTGGCGCTATCCAAACTCATATACCACTTCAGCGCAGCACCGGTCCAACTATCCTGAAAAAAGTGAATCAGCAGACACTGATCATCAGTATGGGTAGACATTCTTCTCACTTACATCACCAGATGAGCACGATGACAACTGTTTCCCTTGTACTTCTCAAACTCCGGGACCTTAGACTTAGCATGTATCTTAACATTTGGGACCAAACATAGCTCGTTCACATTCTGTCCAAATAACTCTTTTCCTCCGAGGGCCTTCATCTCTCTCTACATCTTGTCAAACTGCTCTTGGAAATCATCCATTCTATCATAAAGACCCAAGTCTTCACTCGGTGGAGGGAAAGGATGACACACATCATCATTAACAAACGGAACCATATTCACCGAAGGAGGTGCAGCAGGAACATGTAACACAGGAGGTGCAGGAGTAACATTAGTCTGAACAATTGGAGTATCTTGGGGACCAAGATTGAAACCTTCAGGTGCAAAATTCTCTGGCATTCCCCATGGATAACCTTGGGGCATGCAATTTTGAATAACAGCTGGAGTAGCAGATACGGGAACAGTCGATGCTTCAGTAGTTGCCCTTGTTGGTTGAGGTTGAGCACTCGGTGGCTGATTCTGAGCAACTACCAGATCTTCCATCAGAGTAGTCAGATTAGCCATGTCGGACTTCAAAGCAGAAACTTCCTCGCTCAGCTCGCGATTCTCTTGTTCTAAGTTGTCCATCTTCTTTTTGAAATTAGCCCGAGGGTTGTAGTGATGAGTCAGCTTGCTGAAAAAAGTAAAGAAGCTTGGTAAGACACCTGGATATGCATAACAAATGCAAGAAATATGTGCAATATGATGCATGATGTTCAATGCACATGATTATTTTTAATTTGTAATTTAATATTTTAAGAGATTCATAGATTTATAGACAGATTGCAAATATCAAAGGAATACTGAAATTTTTTATTATAATAACTCCAAAATGGATTACAAGTTTCAATGATACCAAGTATAAGATGAAAATAAAATCTAAAACCCTGAGAAATAGAACTGGTGGAGGCAACCTGGTGAGCCTGGCAATCTGAGCCTTCAACCTCTAGTTTTCCTCCACATATCCGGTGGCAACCTCCTTCCAATCATCTGAGTAATCATCACCAGATCGAGGCGTAGGAGAAAATAAATCCCCTTGCCTCTCCATAGACTATACCGCTCTACTCTCAAGGAACTCAATCAAGTCATCTTTCTCCTTCAAATATGCTCTATAGGAACTCTCTAAAGTTTGGAACTTGTTCTTCCAAGCATCCTTTCCCTGTTGCATCCTAACCAAAGAAAGTTGCAGCTCTTCCAGATCATCTTATAAGGGAGGTGTGGTCTTCACAAATAGATCAGGCATGGGTGTCTCCCGGGTATACGGCATCTTTAACTGAATAGCTCTCGATCGGACCCACTGAAGATATGGCTCCAAAGAAACATCACTCGTAGGTCCCAAATCCTTCCTACTCTTCTTATGAATGTGACGCCAGGCCTTCACAATATGCTCCCTAGCTTCCCTATAGTCTTCTCCTTCCTTCGGAAAGAAAATACTCAAATGAATACTATTTGGTTTATCCCTCATCGGATAACCAAGTTGTCACCGTGCAAGAACAAGGTTATAGTTAATTCCTCCCTTTGTACCAAGAAGAGGTACATTGGGGAAACTACCACAGCTGCCAATAATCTATATATCATGGTAAGCTCGATGATACCAATCAATATCCGAGTGAGTAAGTGCCATGATCTTAGGAGCCCAACGGGGTTGCTTCTTGACATCCCAAAAAGCATCAGACAGAGGCATATGAGAGATAAACCACCGGTATAACAGAGGCGTGCAACAGATAATCATCCCCCCATGATAAGAATTCCGAAGATGAATAGAGTAATAAGCATCACCCAAAAATGTAGAAACTGGGTTTCCAATCATGAAGATCCTAATAGCATTAATGTCAACAAACTTGTCCATATTAGGAAATAATAACAACCTGTAAGCAAGTAGAGCAAAGATGGCCTCAAAAGTAACTGTACTCTTCATTTTATAAAAGTAGCAAGCTTTATCCAGTAAGAACTGAGCTGGAAATCCTCTAACCCCTCCTTTAGTAGTCATATGGGCTTCCACCTCAGATTTCCCTAGACGAATCAAAGCAGCAATCTCATGTGGTTTTGGCTCACCCTCCAAACCGGTGAAAGGAACACGATCGGTAACAGGTAAATCCAATAGATAAGAATACTCCTTCAGTGTAGGCATCAACTGATAGTCGGGAAAAGTAAAGCAATGATACATCGGATCATAGAACTAGACCAAGGTCGAGAGAATACCCTCCTTCATCTTCAGCTTCATTAGAGGAATAATAGATCCATATTTCTTCCGAAAGACTGCAGAACACTCGATCTAGGGAATTAGACTTATCAACTCATCTATCTTGGGATCCTTGAAACTATATTTCCCAATCTTTCTCTTTCTAGAATCCATGGTTAGAAAGTTCTTGAGATATTCAAAAATAGTCAACCTTTAAATCCCTTGAAATATGGTTTCTTCAAAAGATGCTTATGAGTGCATGGATGCATGATGCAGCAATCACACACAAGATCACACATATAGGGTTCATGGGTTCAACGTCACGAGCATGAGGTCGGAGGTGCTACCCATAAGGTGTTGGTCTAAAAGTTATCACCTGCCGAATAAGGTTCTAGAGGTTCCCAGAGTCTACATCCTTCCTTCGGATATTACCAACTTCTCGATTAACTCAGTAATTAGTAATATTCTCAAGAAAGACTCGTCCGAGCGTAGTATCGCGTGACAACTATTTTCGGATTACTCCATCATAGCTTCCGCACTACACCTAAAAGGAGAATAAGGGTTTGGTATTCTACGGTCCTCAGTTTCAACCGGCTCCCAAGTCAAAAGCAGTACATCTTCCCGATTACTCGGTAAACGACACTACAGTCAAAGGGGCCTCCACTGAGTGGGGGATCTCTTGCCTCCTTTTTTGGGATTAATCCCTCAAAGTTAACATGACTATACCTCCCGTCATATCTTAAAGTTTTCCCAAGTTCGGGTATAGGACTTATGAGTAATCACCAAGCATCCTGAAAACCAGGAAAATCCAGAAAAACATACATATAACATATAACACATAAACAACAATAGCACATATACATATATAAACAAAGATAGGTTTTACCCACTTAGGGATGGACCAGCAAGAGGTCAATCTTTCCCCAATTAAGTCGCCATTTTTCTGTAGCGGTAGAAATGTTTAAGACTAATCCATTGGATTGACTAGACTTATACAGATTAAAATAAAAATCGCCACCGCACTTTATTGTTTCAAAAGGAATGGGAAAAAAGCGAATAACCCAAAAAGAGGGGGAAAGATTCAAGGTAAGGGGGTTAGTTATGCAAAGGGGAGGTATTAGCACCCTAAACATCTACGGTACTTCGCAGGAAACTCTTTGTAAAATCTGTATATTTTGGCTATAAAATGTTGTATGTAAAATAGACGGTGGAGGTGAGAAAAAGAAATATATTTTTTTATGATTTTTGCACCCGTCGCGTACCACCTTTCGTGCAATAGGGAATCAGGGTGCACGTAGTTTCTCTTTTAAAAAAAATTTAAAACACAAATGTGTTGGTTAATTTATATGAGATAAAACATCATCGTCATTGTCCGTGTGAAAAACATACCTACTACCCACAATTATGAGAAAGGAGAATTTGTATCATCTCAAAGTGGAGGATATGGCTTGGATTTTAAAATCAACAATGCCTCACTCAACACCCAAGTGGAAAATATCTCTCTTCACTACATATTATAGAAGTATAGTTGTTTGCATCACTACAAGGATTGACAAGAGTTCAATCTTTTGAGAAAAGTCTAAAGATAAAAGCCAAAATAGCAAGATGGTTTGAAATGAGATTGATTGACTTTTAGTCTTCTCACAAAAAATGTCAAGGTATTATTAAGTTGATTGGGGTTTATTAATGAAAAAGTTTTGAAAATGCATGGACATAAGTCCAGGTTTATTATGAAAATGGTTCATGTTTAAAAACAAGAAGAGTTCTCAAAAGGAGGAAGAAGATTTTTTAAATTAAAGAAGATGGGAGGAGAAAAAGGGACTATCCTAAAGCATAAGGTAAAAGCTAGGGATAAGAGCCATCTAACCAACAAGAAGCCAATACTTGACATTATGAGCCAAGATAGAATTCCCATTCCTTGGATTGAAACAAATCAAGCAAAAAAACACTAGACCTCTTGAGAGAACCAAACTTCAAGTGTATTAAGTCTTAATAAAAAATGTGGCAGAGTAACGACTGTATACCGGTGAATTCCATATTACAAACAAAGAGTTTAATCACAAAAAACCTGCACACAAAAACAAACAAGCAACCCAATGTCTTGAGGTAAACCTCAAGAACTCCAGATAAAATAATCAGATAAGATCACCAGGACTCCAAGATAGGCCAAGGTTTCTAATCCTAAGTCCATGAAAAGTCCCATGCTCCATAATGCCAAGGATAGTAACCAAATAGTCCAAGTACCATTAAAGTTTTTTCAAGGTTTATGTTGATTATTAAGTATCTTAAGAAAGGAAAAGAAAAGCGCAAGTGAGCAAAGTAAAAATGACAAGAAAGTAAATGCTCAAATGAGCAAATATGAAAATGGCATGAAGTCTAAATTCTAAAAGTAAATGGTACACAAAGCATAAATAAGAATAAAAGCATAAAGTAAGACAAGTCAATAATTAGTGGTTAGTTGGATGACCATCTCGAAGTTTTCATTTGGAACTCATTAGAGGATTGGTAGAACCAAAGCCTCCGCACAACAAGTTGCATTTTCTTTTTGTCAAGTATATCATCCATTTGGAATTTTCACAAGTGCCATTTAATGATCAACAATGTTTAAGTGATCCGCATTAACCAAAGGTGTTGTAAATCCATTAGAGGATTGGTAGAACCAAAGCCTCCACAAAATGAATCTCAAAGTTATTGGATCAAAGAGATCAAATTAACATACTTAGGCTTGCAAACATAAGTTTGGGCCACGAATGATCATTTATTCGAATCGGGACAAAACAATAAGGTAGACCCCTTATAGGTGGTAGATCAATTCAATTACTACTCTTCATAAGCAAGGCATTGAGATGATCAAAGATATGAGAACTATAGGAATATCAGTCTTAATGAAAATTTGAGCATTTCTTATTGCAATTTTACCTATTGTATTTTTTTCCTTTCTTTCACAACTACCTCATTTAGGAGTTGCTTTCTTGTACAAATGCATATTCATAGGCCAATCTTCATCAATAAATTGTCTTTGCCTAAAAGGCTTTGTGATTCTTTCCATTTTTCGTATGTGAAATATGATCTAATTCTTTGTTAATCATTGCATTAAAAATGTTGGGGAATAATAATTACAAGCTAAAACAAAACTTGACTTTACATTGAATTGAAAGCATCCCAAAGGATTTCTACGACATTCAAGTGTTATTTTTCTATGCAAGTAGCAAGTCATGAAGGTCACCTTGACCTAGCAGCATTGTAAGGGTCGTAATCATCCCTTGCAGATATTTGAGCACGTAACTCCCCAGTAATGAAGCAAACTCGGAGAATTTAAAGAGATCATTGCCCATCTCCTAAATCCTAATCAGTTCAGGGTGAAAAGATAGTCAGATCAACTTCGTTTTTCCCAACAATGAAGCAAACTCAGGGCATTCGAAGAGGTCCATGTCCACTTCACCAACCCCAAGAATTCCAGGATGTAGGGAAAGTTGGATCAAGTCACTTCCTCTCAGAAAGACTATAAATCAATCACAAATGAAGTATGTAATCGCCCAGGTCCCTCACAAGGCGCTCCCGGCCCTGCTACCTCACAATCTTCTCTACCCCCTCACTAGTAAAGTGTTTTCCTTTCACGGGAATCAAACCATGTACCCTATCATTGGATGTGAAGGGATAGGCGTGGGTCATCGTACATTCTTCAAAGGCCACTGGTAAGGACACTTTAGCAATTATCGTTAAGGGACTAGATCATTTACTGAAGGCAAAGTCAAAAGAGTCATTGAGGGACTATGATCTTTGTTTTCGAGGGACATAACTGTTTTGTAATTCGAAGGAAACAAGGGAGGTTCCTCTAGAGGTTTGAGTGTACGAGGTGTGTTATTTTTTAGTTATATTAATCTTTGCAGTTATGGTTAGTTATTGATTCGTTATTATCTTGCCATACAAGACCTAATTACTAACAATAATAATATAGCGAAAAAACTGTAAAGGTGCGGAAAGTAAAAGCGGAAATATAAACCCTAGAATATTACATCTCTTCAGGAGAGGTACATAAGTAAGAGAATGTGGGAAAGTAAACCCTAATTACTATTACATCCCTGGAAACAGTTACAATAACGGAAAAATGTGAGAATAACAAACTACGCGAAAAAGAATGTAAGCATAATTAAAAAAAAAAACAATGTTTTTTCAGTGATTTCTTGACGAAAAAGTTTTTTTGATGATTAAATAAACCTAAGAAAGTCTAATTAATTTTAATTAAGAAAAAAAGTTGATTAATTACATAAAAAACCTAAAAACCTAATTTGATTAGGGTTTATAAAAAATAGGTTTTGAAAAGAACTAGGTTTGTTAAAAATGGATTAGGTTTTATGAATTTAGGGTTTTTAAGGAAAAAGGATGAAAAATCAAGTTTTAAAAATAAACTTCCAGAAGTGGGTGTTGAACCCATGCCCTCAGCTCTTTCATCCAAGACATTTACCACTGCAACAACGTTGTATTTGTGCGAGTATAATGAGAATCAACGCACTTTATATCAAACTTGCAAAACATAAGAAAAAATGTGAAATAATCTCAACATGCCTAAAGGTTGGGATCGAACCCACACCTTGGCATAGTAGTGACTTAGCGTGTGCGTGTTAACCACTAGGTGAATCAAGGCCTGTGAATCAAGGCTTGTAAATTCAATGGAACGGTTAGTTTGGGCTGAATCACGCTGGTTTAGGAGATATATCAAAAATATTATGGATCGGTATGGTTATGGTGATGCGCGATTCCGGTAGCATGGAGGCTCTACGATTGACTTTTCCTGCATATTGATACCTTATGAACACGTTAATTTGGTTAGTATGCAATGAAACATGAAGGAAATAAAGATATGAACTTTGCAACAAAAAAAACATGAAATTGAGGTATATGCGTGCAGATTTTGTGAGCTTTGGATCATTAGGTTTGATCCATTCTTACTCTATACCTCTTCAGGAAACAATTCGAAATGCAGGAATGCTTGGAAGATGGCTGTAAGCTAGGGTTTTAAGATTTCCCTAGTTTGATAATTTTTTGAGATTTTGTAATGGTATTTCTTGCACAAGGGTTTTGTGTCCTTTTGATGTCTGAATGAGTGAGATTATATAGCTTAAATTTAGGTCAAATAACATGGGCTAGGACTTGTGTAAGAAGCGCTTGTTTTATCTTTTTTTTTTATTTTGACTTTTAAAATAATAAAAATAAATAAATAAACATAATAAACCAAAGGGGGTGTATGAACAAGTCTTGATGTTCACTATAAAGTGTATAACACGCTTGGACCTTGAAACATCAACCCAATAGTCCAAAATTCCAAATTTGCTCAATTTGAACTTCATGCATTTTCTCAAAATTTCCCAACTTGCACTAGTCATAACTCTCTCAATTTGCATCATTTGAAAGTGATATTGGACTTTTTGGATAGCTCAATATGTCCTCTAAAATCTCTATTTTTATCATTTTTTCATTTGAAGACTTTATCTTGATCTAAGTTAAGTTGACAAAAAGTGTCTCTTTGTTGACTTTTGAAATGACCTATAATGTATTGGTCCATATCTCTCAAATGAAGCATTTTTCGGACTTGAGCTTAAGGATACAAAGTTGTAGAGAATTGAATTTTACTCAAAATGAGCTTTGGTTAAGAAAAATATTATGAAGCATGTGAAAGTTATGCTTGGTCAAAGTTCAGTTGACTTCTCCTTAAGAAAACCCTAATTTGGCCACTTTTGACTTTTGATGATTTGAGAGTTTTCTTGATGAATCATGATCAAACCTTGATAAAATGATGAATATGACTTCAAAATATTGATGTTGACCAAAAATCCTGAAGTTTTACTATATGTTGACCACAGTTGACTTTTAGTCCAATACAATTGATTTTTAATCATCTGAGCCATTAACTGAGCAAACTTGTGATGCAAGGCTTGAAACTTGACATGAGAATTCCTTGAGATATTTGAGAAACCATGAATTCCACTTGAGGCCTTAGAAACCCAATCTCCCTTGAGAAAAGTGAAACCCAAGTTGTGAATCCATTGCTTAGGAGGAGAATTTGTCTGATCAATTCTTGAACAACCTTGAGCAAATGAAAACCCTTGGAGAATACTCTTGAATAGTGGGAGGAGAAATTTTGGGGTACAAAAACTTATCCTGTTAAATCTTCTTAAACTTGAGGAGTTAGATTGGCATGTCCGTCATTCGTGATCTGAAGGTAGAAGAGGATTGAACACTTAAATACCCAGAAATTTGCACTCGCATGTGCACGAAGTAACGTTGTTCGTTGATGATATTGCTTGAATGGGCTTAAAGATGATATTTGGAGAGGTGACAGAATTTCATTGGAGATGGGCTTACAGATTCCATCTGAAGTAACTGTTGATAGGAGTATTTGAATGAGTATACACTTGATTGTATCTGAAGAATTCTTTTCAGAATGGATCTTTGGGGAAAGTGCTTAAGTAGTTACTTGTCAGATTTAGTCTCTAAAGGAAATGCTCATCAGAATTTAGTATTTTAGGGAAGTACTTTTCAGATTTAGTCTCTGAGGGAAGTGTTAGTCAGATTTAGTCTCTAAGGTAAATGCTCATCATGTAGATAGTCACCATGTCCTGTTTCGGGAATTGATCTATAATCTGCTTTTGTTGGTAAACCAGACCTATTTTGGGAATTCATACCACATGGTCATATAGATAGTTTCGTCATTCTGTTTTGGGAGTTAATCTTTGTCTGGTCATATAGATAGTTTCCCCGTCCTGTTTTGGGAGTTAATATTTTGCCTAGTCATACAGATAGTTCCCCCATCTTGTTTCGGGAATTAATCTTGGACCAGGTCATATAGTAAGTTGCCTCATCGTGTTTCGAGAATTAATCTTTGACATGTTTGAGTATTGTTGATGATATTTGTCTGTTTGTGAATGTTACCTGAAAAGATAAAGTTAGTTTTTATGCAATGTCATGATGTATGTAATTCATTACGTAATGATGTTCTCAAAGTAAATGAGAGTGTCATATATGCGTTTCGTATGCATATGTTATGCAACTTGTAGCTGATGTATGGATGTAAGATGTTGGTAATGGTTGCTTCGTATAACATCTTTGACTGGGGAAATAAATCCCTGATTGTTGATAGAGATGAAGAATACGAGTCTTCAATCTTGTTTAGAATGTCTTCGCTGGGTATTCCAGTTTTCTATTTTGAGGATACTCTGTTGGGAATGTTTGACCTCTGCTTGGGGGATAGAAGAGTTCAGTAACATTGATCGCTCATCGCTCTACTGGGAAATTTAGTTCTTATATACCCAGACTGGGGATAAAAAAGATTGATAACCTTCTGAGGCATTGTATGATCGAGTTTCCGACATGGATACCAACTCTTCTATGGAGGAAAAAGTTAAATGATATTTGGCCCGGTTTTAGATTCCGCAGTAACTCTTTAGGGATAGCACCCTTAGATATACCTTGATGGAGAAGAGAGTTTTGTCAGGGATTTGCAGTAATCGGAGAAATGAACATTGTTGGGGAAATAAACCATGTTGGGGAAATAAACCCTGGTGGAGAAGAGGATTATGCATGGGGTTTTACGGTGTTGGAGAAATAAACTTCGCTGAGGAAATGAGCCTTGCTGAAGAAGAGAATTTTGCAAGGGATAGTTTTGCAGAAACAAGTTCCGCTGGAGGATTGAATTCCTATGAACTGTGTTGAGGAATCATAATCTCTGATGAAGATTGTAATTCCGTAGGCTATGCGGAGGAAGTTTCCACTATATGCGGGAGAAATGATCAAACTCCTTTATCCACTATGGGGTATGTTAGGGAGTATGGTTATGTTAAAAGCTGGAAGGGGCCTCAATTTCTGTCTGAGGACATATTAGACTCGCTGAGGAATGTTTCTTCGCCGTGATGAGCTTGTGCAGGTAGCTCTATGAGGATTTTTCTGTGGGGATTCGTGGACGACTTGAATGTTATCCCAATTCCTAGAGTCTTTAGTAAATGTTGACTCCTATTTTTATGCATATATTTGTTAACAGTAATCATATTCATATGCATGTGTTCATTCAATTTAGTCATTGGACATTTTTGCAAACAAAACAGAAAAATTAAAACAACATTTGAATTTTGAACTTGTATTGATAATTGTATTGAAAATTTGCCTATAACTAGGCGGTTTTGTACATAGAGACAGAAATCCTATTAAGAGGAAATCGTTGTAAAATGAAAAGAGTACAGAGTAAAACAAAACATTCAGCTATGTGTAAATAATCCCATCGAGTTTCAACTCTGCTACTTCACTGTCGGAAGAAGTTGACTGGATCGATATGTATCGTTTGAACTTGACATTGATAACAAAGCTTTCTATATATAGGTGATCCGACTGGACATAGTCGTTCACTTTAAACCCCTAACTTTTGCTTGGACCGCCCTTTTAGGTTTTCAATCCATCGGGATACCCTTTTTTGCCCAAGCCGCCTTTTCAGGTTTTCGACTTGCCAGGTGTACAATTTATATATATATATATCCCTAATTTTTGCTCGAACCCTTTTAGTTTGCCGGGATGCCCTTTTGGTTTGCTGGGATGCCCTAATTTTCGCGTTTACAGGGTGCGGAAAATATTCACCGTCCATGGTGGTAAGTATCATAGCACCGCCAGAAAATATCTTCTTGATTACAAATGGCCCTTCGTAAAAGGTATTCCATTTTCCCCTAGGATCACCTTGTGTTAGGATGATGCACTTTATTACCAAGTCATCAGTCAGATATACTCGATACTTGAATTTCTTGTTGAAGGCTTTAATCATACGCTTATGGTACATCTGACCATGACAAACAGCCGCAAGCCTTTTCTCATCTATCAAATTTAGATGGTCCAACCTAATCTAAATCCACTCGTCTCTGTTTAAATCTGCGTCTTTCATAGTCCTTAGAGAAAGAATATGGACTTCAACGGGTAGGACCGCTTCCATACCATTGACTAGAGAGAATGGGCTTTCCCCAATTGATGTTTGTGCTGAAGTGCGATATCCATGAAGAGAAAATGGTAGTCTCTCATGCCAATCTTTATATGTCCCTATCATCTTCTTTATAATCTTCTTGATGTTCTTATTGTCGGCTTCCACTGCGCCATTCATCTTCGGTCGACAAAGAGAAAAATTGTGGTGCTTGATCTTGAACTGCATGCAAAGTTTCGTAATCATAGTGTTGTTAAGGTTAGTACCATTGTACCTGATGATCCTTTCGGGGATGCCATAATGACAGATAAGGTTATGCTTAATGACCCGAGCCACCATATTCTTGGCGATAGAGGAAAATGAGGCTGCTTTAACCCACTTCGTGAATTAATCGATAGCGATGAGGATAAAGCAGTGTCCATTAGAAGCAATAAGTTTAATCTCTCCAATCATGTCAATGCCCTACATTGCAAATGGCCAAGGAGTAGTCAAGACATTCAGAGGAACCGGTGGCACATGTACTTTGTCAGCATAAATATGACATTTGTGATAGGTTATAGAGTGGTGATGGCAATCAGTTTCCATAGTCGACCAATAGTAACCCTCTCTCAGAATCTTCTTAGCCATAGTGTGCCCACTGGAATGAGTACCAAAGATACCTCCGTGCATATCTTCCATAATTTTCTCAACTTCCTTCTTGTCCACAGAACGAAGCATAGTCGAATCATGGTTGCGTTTGTACAAAATTTCGTTGCTCAGGAAGAACTTAGTAGAGAACTTCCATAGAAATTTCTTATCATTAATAGATGCTCCCTCTGGGTATTGTTGAGCCTTGAGGTATCTCTTTACTTCATGAAACCAAGGATTTTCCTCTACTCTGTCAGTGTCAACCTCGTAGGAATGTGTCGGTTCATCCAGTCTCCCAACAGTAATTCAAGGAACCTCGTTGTCCCATTTGACTTCGAACATAGATAACATGGTTGCCAAGGCGTTTGCCAACTAATTATCTTCTCGTGGAATATGTTCAAAAGTAATTTCCTTGAAATACAAAATTAATGTCAATACATGCTTCCAATAAAGAATGAGATTTGGATGCTTTGTATCCCATTCTCCCTTGATTTGAATGATGACTACGGCTGAGTCCCCATACACATCCAAGAACTTAATCCTCATGTCAATAGCAACTTTGATACCCATAATACATGTTTCATATTCTGCCATGTTGTTGGTACAATCAAAGCATAATCAGGTGGTTAAGGGTGTATGATAACCCTTGGGAGAGATAATCACAGCACCAATTCCATTACCAAGTGCGTTGGAAGCTCCATCAAAAACCATAGTCCACCGGGAGCCTGGCACATGTCCTTCATACGGTCCAGGTTCTTCATAATATGTAACTAGCATAATGTTCTCATCCAGGAACTCGAAATTCATAGATTGATATTAGTCTATGGCTTGATGAGCCAAATGATCTGCCAGTACACTTCCTTTGATTTCCTTCTAAGTGGTGTACTGAATGTCATATTCTATTAAGACCATTAGCCATCGGGCTATTCTTCTGGAGAGAGCGGGTTTCTCTAATATGTATTTTATGGGATCCATTTTAGAGATCAATAAAGTGGTATAAGTCAATATATACTATCTTAGTCGACGAGCAGCCCATGCCAAAGCGCATCAAGTTTTCTCGAGCAGTGAGTATCTTGTTTCACAATCGGTAAACTTTTTTCTATGGTAGTATATTGCATGCTCTTTTCGACCAGACTCGTCATGTTGACCCAATATGCATCCCATTGAATTTTCTAACACTGTAAGGTACATGATCAGAGGTCTTCTTTCAACTGGTGGCATCCGAATCATAGGTTCTTGGAGGTACTCCTTGATTTTGTCGAAGGTTGTTTGGAAGTCATTGTTCCACTTCACTACCTGATCTTTCTTCAGTAACTTGAAGATTGGCTCACAAGTAGCGGTCAAATGGGAAATAAACCTGGAAATATAGTTTAGTCATCCCAAGAAACCTCTGAATTCCTTCTTAGTACGGAGAGCAGGCATTTCTTGAATGGCTTTAACTTTGGCAGGATCAACTTCAGTACATTTACCACTAATGACGAAACTCAAGAGTTTACCGGATCTCACCCTAAAAGTGCACTTGTTGGATTCAATCTCAGATTTTATTTCTTCAGTCTCTCATAAAACTTATGTAGATGGTCCAGATGTTCTTCCTCGGTTTGAGACCTTAATATCCTGTTGTCAATGTAAACCTCTATCTCATGATGAATCATGTCATGGAACAGAGATACCATAGCAGGCTGGTATTTTGCATCGGCGTTCTTCAAACCGAAAGGCATAACCTTGTAATTGATGAGTGCTATATTGTTGTGAATTTGAGTGTGAATAATTAGCACTCATCGGCTTAATTCATTTGATTTTTGTCAATAAACTTCAACTTTAGTGTATATTCGGTATAGTTTATGTTATAGTGTATTTATTTTGTTATTGTGTAAATATCATTGAGTTTAATTTATTTTATTTTATTTTTGTATGTATTCAAGCATTTATATTTATGAATTATTAGATAGACCATTGAGTAAGCTTTCCAACGCTTCTGACGGTGTGTGAATCAGAGTTATGGTGCAAAACTTATGGCTGAATATGTGCTGTTTTTTCAACTTTCTGTCATTTGTCGTCGGGCGATACTTTTTGGTTGCTGGGCGATTCTGGAGTGACCTGAAGTTTGGAAAAAATGCAGTTTTGGTCGTCGGGCGACGCTTTTTGGTCGTTGGGCGATGTTGAACAGTTAGAAATGCGTATTTAGGTGTAAAAACACATTTTTTAGGTATGGTTTTGGGTATTTTTTACCCCAACTCCATCACCCTTCATTTTTTGATAGTTAGAGCTTAGACAACAACATTTGTGGCTGCAAATGGATGATCTGGAGTCGTGAGCTTGATGGATCGTGTTTGACACTGCAAGAAATATGGTTTGTTCTCCTCTTCTCTCTTTGTAACCATTATTTGTTGGATTTTGTATGTAACTTTACCTTGATTATATGTAAATTTATTGCTCATGTTGTTGTATGAAACTTTCTTTACAAATATTTATTAATGTTTATCCTTGTTAACTTGCTAAGTTTCTGGGTATAAGTTGTTGCAGAGATGGACGGATTGAATCCGAATTTAGGATGAATATCTATTGGGGGATTCTAGAGATAAATTTAGGCTTAGTAATCACTTAGGTATCGACTCTTAATGCTTATGTGTTATTTTGTGTTGTGTTGAGAGATCATTGACACAAAGCGACACAGTTGATATCTCGCTCTATGTTAGAAATGACCTTTGTGTGAGCGATACATGATGATATTGACAAGTAGTTAAGGTTAAGTATAACTAGGTAGTAAGTTTAAGTATTTGATGGGGTAGACGAAATACAAACTCAAGAGTTCTATCCAATTCGAATGATAAAATTCTTCTTATGTATAACTTTTAATTTCAGCACCTTACATACAAAAACCTATTTAAAACCAAGCTCATAAATGCAAGAATTTGTCGAAAAACAATTAATTAACCAATCTCTAAGGATACGATAAATTCCAGGATAAATATTTCCAAATCTTTTGTTGCTTCCAGCTACACTACTTCCAACAGTAACAGAATGTGCCCCACTGTGTGACGAAAGTAGTCTTCTCCATGTCTTCATGTGCTATCTTTATCGGATTATAACCCGAGAAACCGTCATGAAGGAGAATACCTTGTGTTGAGAGGTGTTGTCTACCATAACATCAATATGTGGAAGCGGAAAGTCATCCTTGGGGCTTGCCCTGTTTAGATCCCTGTAGTCTACATATTTACGTACGTTTCCATCCTTTTTAGGTACTGGCACCACATTTGCAACCCACTGAGGATATGATGTAACTGATAAGAAACCTACATTGAATTTCTATATAACCTCAGCCTTGATCTTCTCTGACATCTCGGGACACATATGACGAACCTTCTTCTTTATTGGAGAATAACCTTCTTTCATCGACAGATGGTGAACCACAATAATAGTATCGAGCCCTGGCATATCTTTGTATGACCAATAAAATATCTCAATATAGTCATGCAACATCTAGATTAACCTGTTCTTGATATTGTCATCTAGGTTGGCACCTATCTTGACTTCTTTCTTTTCTGCTTCAGTACCCAAGTTTACAACTTTGACTGACTCTTCATGCAGTTGTATAGCCTTTTCCTCTTACACTAACAGTCTGGAAAGTTCTCCAAGTATTTCACAATCTTCCTCACCTTCGTCCTCGGCTTAATAGATCGGATTTTCGAAATCGTAAGTGGCAATAGCAGAATTGTTATCAACGGGGTCCAGAGTGGATGTGGATCTGCAATTTATTGTGTGGGTGTGTGTAAGAACACATAGCTATTTTAAGAGTGATAAAGTCAAAAGAAATACAAAGAGCGCAAAATTTGAATGAAAAACGTCCATTGATTTATTAAATGAAAAAATGCTTATGAAAGATGACAACCCAAACAAATGAATTGTTGTGCCCCGGGTAAGACACAAGGCATAAAGTCATTGTTTAAAGATTACATAACCAAAACTTTAAAAGAAACAGAAAATAACAATTACTCCTGACTAAAGGAGATTGAGATAATGTCTTCGGTCTACCAGTTGTTGAGTTAGTTGCCGACGGTAGGGAAGATCCAATTGTCGAGGTCATAATCGTTGTCAGCATCTTCTAGAGCATTGACTCCATTGTTACTGACGTGGAATGGTGGTCTTTCAGCACGCGCCTGACAAACAGCCCTCTGAGACTTTGCAGTAAAACACAAACCAAATTGGTCGGATTTATATGGAATGTTAGGAAGCTGACCCCAAGTAGTGCAACCACCTTCTTCAACTACAGCTCTAGCATCTTTCAAAAAAGCCATCCCGGATAGAACCCTGGTAGCCTTGGGAATAGCAGAAACGTGTTAAACAGAGATAGGAGGGATAACTTTAAAATTATGGCAGGGACTTTCAATGAATTTTCTGTCCATCTCAACATACCTGAACGAGTTTAAGTGACTCACCATATACTCTTCTTCACCGCAGACTATAACAACCTTTCCTTTCACAGGGTACTTCAGCTTTTGGTGTAATTTGAAGTAACAGCGCCTACACCGTGAATCCTGAGGCGTCCGAGTAAACAAGAATAAGTTGGTCGAATATCTATCACATAGAAGGTAGATTCGAAAACCTGCAAACCTACCTTAATCGGGAGATCCACTTCTCCGTGTACCATCCTCTTTGACCCGTATAAGGCTCAGACTATAATATCACTAGGTTTCAGCACAACCCCTTCACAGTCAAGTCTGTCTAGAGCACCCTTTGGTAGGACATTCAATGAGGTACCCGTATCAATCAACACATGAGCTAAAGAAGAGCCTCTGCATTTAATGAAGACACATAGGGTCTTGTTATGGTTCCTCCCTTCAGGGGTCAAATCGGCATCATAAAATCCTAGCCCATTATCAGTAGTTAGGCTAGGAACATAAATTCCAAATTGATCGGCAGAAATTTATTATGGCACATGAGGGATTTTAAGAACTTCACCAAAGCATGTGCATGGGCTTCTGAACACAGTAACAAGTATAACATGGATATTTTAGAGGGAGTTTGTCCCAACTGTTCAATAATCTTGTAATCACTTTTACGGATAATCTTTAATAATTCCTCTAACTCCTTCCGGGAAGTATCATCCACTATAACTTCTTTAGGTGCCTCTGTATGGGCTGGCTCTGTAATTTGCTCTTTGCCCCGAGTCTTAGAAATTGACCCGGTAGCGGTAATACGAACTGGTATGGTGACAGTCTTCAGAGAGATGAACCACTTTAGGTTTGTTCACTTTCTCTTTGGATGATTAATCACCAGCCTTAACAAAGATAGTTTTAGTAGAACTTGGTTTTGAAAAATTTGAATATCCAAGTCCACTTTTATCATTGGAATATCTTTGTTGGCTAAGAACACCTTCCAATCCAATTTTACCTTTTTCATATCTTGCAATAACTCTTTTTAATTGTACAATTTTGAAAGAGAGTGATTCATAATTTTTGCATACAAAATTCTGTTTTTCTTTATCACTTAATTTTTGTTTTTCTTGTTTGAAATCTTTTTCCATAGTTTCACTTTTTTCTTCTAAAGATGAAATTTGTTTCTTTTGAGATGAAATAGTTTTATACCGAATTTTTCATTCATTTAATAGTTCATCTATAGCACCTTGTGCATCACTATCAAAAAGAGAAAATTCATTACTAACCTGGTCATCTTCATTATCAGAATGGTGTGAGGCCATCAATGCTAGATTTGCACTTTCATCACTATCGATATTGGATGAAGAACTTATTTCATTATCCTCCCATGCAACATAGGCCTTTTTGTTCTTAAATTCCTTTTTGCTTTTGTAGCCACCTTTCTTGGAGAGTTTCGTACAATCCGGCTTTATATGACCTTGTTTACCGCATTCATAACATGTGACTTCTTGTGTTGATGTGGAAGCTTGCTTTTTCTTGAATTGTTTCTTTCTTTTTGTATGAGAAAAGGATTTGTCATTTCTACCAAAGAACTTACCAAGCCTTTTAATAAGAAGCATGAAATTTTCATCTTCTTCCGGATTGTCTTCCTTTTCAACTTCCTTGGAATCTATCTTTAAAGCAATATTCTTGGATTTCTTCTCTTGATTTTCATGCTTTTCAAGTCTTCCAAGTTCCATCTCATATTCTTGAAGTTTTCCAAACAACGTTGCCGAAGTCATTGAGGAGAGACTTTTCTTTTCTGAAATTGTCGTTACCTTTGGTTTCCATTCCCTAGTCAAGGACCTAATTACTTTCAGATTTAGTTCATCATTCGTCAAAGTCTTTCCAAGAGCACGTAGATGATTTGTCAAGTGCATCTCTTTTGCAAGTCAAGGATGGTTTCTCCAGGCTGTATTCTAAATAACTCGTATTCTTGACTCAAAGTATTTAGTCTTGATCTTTTAACTTCAACAGTTCCTTCATGAGTTTGTACCAAGGTATCCCATTTTTCTTTTGTTGTTTTGCATGTCGAGACACAGAAGAATTCATCCATGCTAAGTGCACCTTGAAGAAGATTTATTTCCTTTTTATCATAGAGAACCTTCTTCTTATCATCTTCGTCCCATGCAACTTTAGGCTTTGATGAGCCAGCACCATTGATTACTGTTATAGGAATAAGTCGACTATTCTCGACGACATCCCATATTTCTTCTCCTTGTGCTTCTAGATGTGCCTTCATGCGTATTTTCCAGAAGTCAAAATATTCACCACAAAATAGAGGAGGCTTGTTGTTACTACCACCATCTCGGAAAACTGGATTTTGATTTGCGGAAGCCATTTTGGATCTTTTAGGAACAGGTTACTATAACCTGCTCTAATACCAATTGTAAGTACGAAGTGCGCCTAAGAGGGGGTGAATTAGGTACTTTAAAAGTTTTACCATTTTCGTGATGATGGATATTATTTTTCTGGTTTATGGTGAGTTTATAAAATAGTAAAGTGTAGAAAAATAAAGAGACACAAGCGATATATCCTGGTTCCCCTCACAGTCCGAGAGTACTCCAGTCCCCTTTCAACATGAAAGAGATTTCCTTATTGTGGCAAACTTAAACAAGAACTACCCAAAACCAAGAACAATCCTCTTGGACCAAGAAAAATCCTCTTGGATTTTCACTATGTCAACAATGAGAACAATCCTCTCAAAGTTACTTTAGTTGTATCCAAAAATCCTGGAAAAACAAGATTTACAAAACCACTTGAACTTATTTCCAACAATCCTGAAAAATAAACAAGTATATAGCAATATTATATTTGAGTGAGTTTGAGTAGCAATGATCACTTTGAGTAATTTAATCAATGAATTGATCTTCTCTTCTAATGACAATAGTATATAATGACTCAAGATATATAATGCTCAATGTGTCCTGGTTGATCATATGTGAAAGTGTGCAGAAAACTTGTGTATGAAAGTCTTTAAAAGCTTGAGTTTGATTTTTGAAAATTAAAAAAAAATGATTGGAAGAGGTACTTAGAATGATTTTGAAAATGAGTATTTATATGTTCATAGCACCCTTTTGAAACAGCATAAAAATTCTGCAAATGAATCATGAATAATTGCCAAGATTGAGTGAAAGGTTTCCATGAATTGGTGTTATGAACAGGCATGAGTGAAGCTGCTGTTTTTCAAAACCGTTCAGCATGAAATCAATTTCACCCTTGTTTAAATCGATTGCACGAGGTTTTAACAGCTAGAAATTCAAATATTTTGAGTGTGCAATCGATTGCACAAGTGTGTAAATTGATTGCACTTAATGTTAGTGGCAAAAATTGATTAAGAGCAATCGATTGCACAAACATGCAAATCGATTGCACTTAGAAACAGTAGAAAATGTTTTGAAAAATTGAAGCATGCAATCGACTGTACCAATATGCAAATCGATTGCACTCAAGTGAAAATTAAATTTTTGCTTAGAAAAACTTGAGTAACTATTTGGAAAATATAAAATATTTCTTTTGACCATTGAGCATATATGTCTTAAGTTCAAAGTAAGTATTATCATTATACCTTGAAATTTTCTAAGTGCTTGAACCAAAGACTTCATCGATATATGCCTTTAGCTTGATCAATCATCTTTGCCTTCTTGTCAACATGGTTTGTCTTCATCTAAACAGAAGTGCATTTGAGAAGCTTGATTTTACATTCTCCCCCTTTTTTATGATGACAAACGATCTTGCTTGATGCGTTGTAATTTCCGGAAAGAAGCTTCTCCCCCTAAGATGCATAACTCCCCATTTGTATGAGAAGGTTGGAATCCTTTAAATTTGTTCATCTTGGTTGAAGAGTACCTTAGAAATTTAAGACAGGAAATATACAAGCATAAAGTGCCACATCCTTCTCCCCCTTGGACATCATCAAAAAGAAGGGAAAGATGCAATAAAAATGGATAATAATAAAACAACATTAAAATAAACTTAATCATGCATAAAACATAATCATAGTACAATAACAATTACAAAGACATTTGAACAACAACAAACAAAACGCAGCATAACGGAACAACAAACAAAAACTAATAGAAATCACAATGTTGGATAGAGCTTTATGGTTGATTCATGTCACAGTTGTTATAGAACCAAGATCCTTGATTAGGAAATTGTTGTTGTAGAGGAGGTTCTGTGTAATATTGTGGAGGTGCATCGGGATTATTTGGGTCATATGAAGGTATGTGAAGGTGAGAGTAAAGGTAGGAAAATTGTTGATTCACATCTGTGCAAAAATCATTGATCCCTATTATTGTACAATCGTTGATAGCATTCCATTGGTTGTTAATGTTGGTATTCATGGAAGCAAATTGTTGAGGCATAAAATCCATAAGATCTTGATTACTTGGACCAGAGGGAGCAGTAGGTGGAGGAGGTACATCTTCACCACCTTCTTCTTGATCGTTTCCTTCAGCACCAACCACATCTTCACCAATGTAAGTTATAGTTTTCGTTTCCGGATTATAATGAACACCCATTCTTGAGTCAACATTTTTTATTGAAATCTTATGCACATTTCGGTCCATATTAACTTTCTCAAAACCAGCAAAATCAAATCCAAATTCTTCCATAATTAATGTAACAAAGTAAGCATATGGTAGAAATTTTGACTTTGCTTCAACCCTCAGCATATGAACCATTATGAGCCTTGCCCAATTAAGACTTATACCTCTCTTCCTTGCATAGATCACCTGCATTTCTAGATCAGTTATGGTGCAGTGGTTTCCATCCCGTGGAAACATAATATAGACCACGAAATAATGAAATAGTCGGTCATCTATAAAAAAGTTACCTGCACTCCATGAGTCTCTAGATGGAATCACTCCTCCTAGACCACGAATTCTTTTGGAACGAAATTCAGCTTCGCTCAATCTGCCAATGCTGTAATAAAATTCCTTTTTCCTGTAATCATCCCATGCTTCATTTTCAGAGTCATACAAAGAGCTTCCAGTATAGGGAATATGTAGAATCTCACCAATAATCTCAGGCGTTAGAGAGATTATTGTACCCAACACATATGTAACCATCTTGCCTTTGTGAGGAGTCAAATTGCTGAAGAATACTCCTACCAGATCTGGATAGTATGGACCAAATGATGAAATTAGTGGTTCCAGTCCATATGCAGTTAAATCATTCTAAAAAGAAAAACATTCCTGAGGAAAAGATGATAGCATACCATATTTAGGAGTGGACACTATCTTTCTTTGGAAATCCTTTGTAAATCTTTCTTCTTAATCTTCAGTGAGAGTTAAGATTAATGGATTCTCTGCAGAGGATAAACCAACCTTTTTCTTCCCTTTCTCTGAAGCTGACGCCTTTCGTTTTTGCCTTGATGCCATGGGTAAGGTGTTTTTAGGGTTTGGAAGGTTTTAGGTTTTGAGAGGAAGATGTTTGATGAGCTGAAGTTTGGATATGATTTGTGAGTAAATAGAAATGAGTGGGTTGTGTTATACGTAATGAAGTTTAATTGAATTTTCAATAATAGAGGTGAGCTTGGGAATATGAGAGAGAGAGGAATTCTGACCAATAAATATTTATATCATAAAAGCATGTTATAGTGGGTGCAATCGATTTGCATACAAATGTAATCGATTTGCATAACAAACAAAGGCAAAAGAAAACTGAAACGTACAGTGTGCAATCGATTTTCACTATGGTGCAATCGATTTGCACTGAAACAGAAAGGTCAAAAAAATAATAACATATAGTGAGCAATCGATTTACAATATTGTGCAATCGATTTGCATCAACCAAAAATGACCAAAAATATATTTTCTTAAACTTAAACACCACTCAACATATATATTCACATATAACAAGGTTAAAACAAGTATATAAAAGCATAAAAAGGATAGAAAGCACTTTATATATCGTGTTCATCTTTGCCAAGTTCTCGTCGAATCTTGTAAAATGGTTTTCTTGCCAAAGGTTTAGTGAAGATATCGGCAAGTTTATTATAAGTATCTACAAATGTGACCTCGACATCTCCTTGAAGTACATGATCACGAAGGAAATGATGTCGTATGTCTATATGTTTGGTTCTTGAGTGAATGACAGGATTCTTTGTAATGTTTATTGCACTTGTATTTTCGCATCGTAGAGGAATGCATCCTACATCGAGTCCATGGTCACGAAGTTGTTGCTTGAGCCACAATATTTGAGAGCAACTACTACCCGCTGCAATATATTCTGCTTCGGCCATGCTTAGAGCAACACATGCTTGTTTCTTGCAAGCCCATGATACTAAAGCATTTCCAAGGATGTGATAAGTACCACTTGTGCTTTTTCTATCAGTTTTGCAACCTGCATAATCTGCGTCAGAATAACCAACTAAATTAAAAACACTACCTTACCATAATCCAAAATTTGTTGTTCCTTTGAGATACTTCATGATCCGTTTTACCGCCATGAGATGAGATTCCTTCGAATTTGCTTGAAAGCGAGAACATAGACAAACACTAAACATTATGTCAAGACGGCTTGCCGTCAGATATAATAAGGAGCCAATCATACCTCAATATTTTGTAATGTCAATGCAAACCCCTGATTCATCTTGATCAACATATGTACCAGAACCCATTGGTGTAGACATTGCCTTATAGTTATCCATGTCAAATCTTTTTAACAGTTCCTTGCAATACTTGGATTGGTTGATGAAGATTCCATCCTTTAATTGCTTGATTTGAAGTCCAAGAAAATAATTCATTTTACCCATCCTGGACATCTCAAATTCTCCTTGCATCATTGCTGAGAATTCTTCACACATTTCTTTGTTTGAAGAGAAGAAAATGATATCGTCAATGTAGACTTGAACTAGCAAAGTGTCACCCTTGATTTTCTTGATAAACAATGTCTTGTCAACTTTACCCTTTTCAAAACCTTTTTCACGTAGGAAGTTACTTAGCCGATCGTACCATGCCCTTGGTGCTTGTTTCAAACCATAGAGAGTTTTTCTCAATTTAAATACATGAGATGGATTCTTGAAATCTTCGAACCCCGGGGGTTTCTTAACATAGACTTCTTCATTGGTATATCCATTCAAGAATGCGCTTTTGACATCCATTTGGAAAAGCTGAAAATTTGATGAGCAAGCATATGCCAGTAAAAGACGAATAGCTTCTAACCTTGCAACCGAAGCGAAAGTTTCTTCAAAATCTATTCCTTCTTCTTGATTGTAGCCTTGTGCTACCAACCTTGCTTTGTTCCAATCAATTATTCCATTTTTGTCAAGTTTGTTTTTAATCATCCATTTGTACCAATAATGTGTTTGTTGCTTGGCCTAGGGACAAGTTCCCAAACTTGATTCCTTTCAAATTGATTTAACTCTTCTTGCATAGAAATAATCCATTGGTCATCTTCTAAGGCTTTATCAACTTTGGAAAGTTCAATTTGAGAGACAAATGCCATGTTTAAACAAGCATCTTTGAGATTTAGTCTTGTTGTCACACCTTGACTTATATCACCAATTACTTTATTGATATGATGATCTCTATGAGTTCTCCATTCTTTTGGTAGATCATTGAAATTTGATTCTTGTTGGGGTGATTCTTCTTGTTGAATTGGTTGAACTTTCAAAGTATTTTCTTGAGGACCTTCTAGTATTTCATCATCATCATCATTACAAACAATACTATCCTCCTTGGAGGGGTTAAGTTCATCAAAAGATACATGCATTGATTCTTAAATTGTTAAAGTTCTTTTTTTATAAATTCTATATGCCTTACTAGAAAGAGAGTAGCCAAGAAAAATACCTTCACCAGATTTTTCATCAAACTTACCAAGGTTATCTTTGTCGTTGTTTAACACAAAGCATTTGCACCCGAAAATGTGAAAGAAAGCAACGTTTGGTTTCCTTCCTTTGAAAAGTTCATATGGAGTTTTCTTCAAGAATGGTCTTATGTTAACTCTATTGCTAACAAAACATGTCGTGCTCACCGCATCCGCCCAAAAATATTTTGGAAGATTTGAATCTCTAAGCATCATTCTTGCAAGCTCTACAAGGGACCTATTATTTCATTCCACCAGTCCATTTTGTTGAGGAGTCCTTGGTGCCGAGAAGTTGTGAGATATTCCATGTTCTCCATACAATTCTTCAAAGAGAGCATTTTGAAATTCTCCGCCATGATCACTTCTTATGGAGGCAATTGTTAGAGATTTCTCATTTTGAATTTGTTTAGCATACTTCTTGAAAGCCTTGAATGCATAACTTTTCTACACTAAAAATAATGTTCAAGTATATCTAGAGAAATCATCAACAATAACCAAAGCGTATACATTACCTCTAAAACTTCTTGTTCCTGATGAACCAAATAAGTCTATATGCAACAATTGTAGTGGCCTTGTAGTAGACACCACATTATTAGATTTAAAAGTTGATTTTGTTTGTTTCACTTTTTGAAAAGCATCACAAAGTTTATCTTTCACGAAATGTCTTTTAGGAAACCCAATGACAATATCACGCTTGATTAGTTTATTTAAGTGTTCCATATGAATATGAGCAATTATTTTGAGCCAAAGCCATGAATCATCGTTGTTCTCCATTAGACATTTTACCTTCAAAGATGGATCATCAAGGGAAATCATGAATATATTATTAATTCTTTTACCTTTAAGTGTAACCTCATGTGTGACTTCGTCTTCTATCAAGCATTCATCTTTGGTGAACTTGATCTTGAAGCCTTTGTCACAAAGTTATCTAATACTAAGAAGATTGTGCTTTAGTCCTTCAACATAAAGAACATCTTCAATGGATGTGAAAGGTGGAGCACCAACTTTGCCTTTTCCAAGAATTCTTCCCTTATTATTGTCTCCATAAGTGACAAAAACCTTGGCATTTAGAACCAGATTTGAAAATTGGTTTATGTCTCCCGTCATATGCTTTGAACAACCACTATCAAGATACCAAAGATGCATGTGGTCTTCAAGCATACCTACAAAACAAATTAGTTTTTGTTAGGTACCCAAGTTGCTTTGGGTCCTTCATAATTAGTACCTTTCTTTACCCACACATAATACCCACTTGCCACACTAAAGTTTCTAACATAGCAAGCATTAGGTGTATGGCCTTTAATACCAGAATAAAAACAAGTAGGTTCAATATTACTTCTATATCTAGAAGGATAAGATTTATTCTTAGTAAATGTTTTCTTTTTAGGATAGTGATGAACCACTTTAGGTTTGTTCACTTTCTCTTTGGATGATTGATCACTAGCCTTAACAAAGATAGTTTTATTAGAACTTGGTTTTGAAAACTTTGAATATCCAAGTCCACTTTTATCAATGGAATATCTTTGTTGGCTAAGAACACCTTCCCATCCAATTTGACCTTTTTTATATATTTCAATAACTCTTTTTAATTGGACAATTTGGAAAGAGAGTGATTCGCAATTTTTTCATACAAAATTATGTTTTTGTTCATCACTTAATTTTTGTTTTTCTTCTTTGAAATCTTTTTCCATAGTTTCACATTTTTCTTCTAAAGATGAAATTTGTTTCTTTTGAGATGAAATAGTTTTATATAGAATTTTGCATTCATTTAATAGTTCATCTATAGCACCTTGTGCATCACTATCAAAAAGAGAAAATTCATTACTAACCTCATCATCTTCATTATCGGAATGGTGTGGGGCCATCAATGCTAGATTTTCACTTTCATCACTATCAGAATCGGATGAAGAACTTATTTCATTATCTTCCAATGATACATAGGCCTTTTTGTTCTTAAATTCCTTTTTTCTTTTGTAGCCACCTTTCTTGGAGAGTATTGTAAAATCCGACTTTATATGACCTTGCTTACCACATTCATAACATGTGACTTCTTATGTTGATGTGGAAGCTTCTTTTTCTTGAATTATTTATTTCTTTTTGTATGAGAAAAGGATTTTTCATTTCTACCAAAGAACTTACCAAGCCTTTTAACAAGAAGCATGAAATTTTCATCTTCTTCCAGATTGTCTTCCTTTTCAACTTCCTTGGAATCTATCTTTAAAGTAATATTCTTGGATTTCTTCTCTTGATTTTCATGCTTTTCAAGTCTTCCGAGTTAGGTCTCATATTCTTGAAGTTTTCCAAACAACGTTGCAGAAGTCATTGAGGAGAGACTTTTCTTTTTTGAAATTGTTGTTACATTTGGTTGTCATTCCCTAGTTAAGGACCTAAGTACTTTCAGATTTAGTTAAGGACCTGAGTACTTTCTGATTGAGTCAAGTGCACAAATCTCTTTTGCAAGTCAAGGATGGTTTCTCCGGGCTGCATTCGAAATAACTCGTATTCTTGACTCAAAGTATTTAGTATTGATCTTTTAACTTCAATAGTTCCTTCATGAGTTTGTACCAAGGTATCCCATATTTCTTTTGTTGTTTTGCATGCCGAGACACGGAAGAATTCATCCATGCTAAGTGCACCTTGAAGAAGATTTATTTCCTTTTTATCATAGAGAACCTTCTTCTTATCATCTCCGTCCCATGCAGCTTTAGGCTTTGATGAGCCAACACTATTGATTACCGTTATAGGAATAAATGGACCATTCTTTATGGCATCCCATATTTCTTCTCCTTACGCTTCTAGATGTGCCTTGATGCGTATTTTCCAGAAGTCAAAATATTCACCACAAAATAGAGGAGGCTTGTTGTTACTACCACCATCTCTGAAAGCGGGCTTTTGATTTGCAGAATCCATTTTGGATCTTTTAGGAACAGGTTACATATAACCTGCTCTGATACCAATTGTAAGTACGAAGTGCGCCAGAGAGGGGGTGAATTAGGTACTTTAAAGGTTTTACCGTTTTAGTGATGATGGATATTATTTTTCTGGTTTATGGTGAGTTTATGAAAGATTAAAGTGCAGAAAAATAAAGAGACACAAGCGATATATCTTGGTTCCCCTCACAGTCGGAGAGTACTCCAGTCCCCTTTCAACATGAAAGAGATTTCCTTATTGTGTCAAACTTAAACAAAAACTACCCCACACCAAGAACAATCCTCTTGGACCAATAACAATCCTCTTGGATTTTCACTATGTCAACAATGAGAGTAATCCTCTCAAAGTGACTTTACTTATATCTAACAATCCTGGAAAAACAAGATTTACAAAACCACTTGAACTTATTTCACACATTCCTTAAAAATAAGCAAGTATATAGCAATATTTGATTTGAGTGAGTTTGAGTAGCAATGATCACTTTAAGTGATTTAATCAATGAATTGATCTTGTCTTCTAATTACAATAGTATACAATGACTCAAGGTATATAATGCTCAAAGTTTTATGGTTGATAATATGTGAAAGTGTGCAGAAAACTTGTGTATGAAAGTCTATAAAAGCTTGAGTTTGATTTTTGAAAATTCCAAAAAAATTGATTGGAAGAGGTACTTAAAATGATTTTGAAAATGAGTATTTATATGTTCATAGCACCCTTTTGAAACAGCATAAAAATTCTGCAAATGAATCATGAACAATTTCTAAGATTGAGTGAAAGGTTTCCATGAATTGGTGTCATGAACAAGCATGAGTGAAGTTGTTGTTTTTCAAAATCGTTCAGCATGCAATCGATTGTACCATTGTGTAAATCGATTGCATGGGGTTTTAACAGCAAGAAATTCAAATATTTTGAGTGTGCATTCGATTGCACAAGTGTGTAAATCGATTGCACTTGAAGTCAGTGGCAAAAATTGATTGAGAGAAATCAATTGCACAAACATGCAAATCGATTGCACTTAGAAACAATAGCAAATGTTTTTAAAAATTGAATCATGCAATCGATTGTACCAATATTCAAACTGATTGCACTCAAGTGAAAATTGAATTTTTGCTTAGAAAAACTTGAGTAAAGATTTGGACAACATAAAATATATCTTTTGACCAGTGAGCATCTATGTCTTAAGTTCAAAGTAAGTATTATCATTATACCTTGAAATTTGCTAGTGCTTGAACCAAAGACTTCATCAATATATGCTTTTAGCTTGATCAATCATCTTTGCCTTCATGTCAACATAGTTTGCCTTCATCAAAATAGAAGTGATTTGAGAAGCTTTATTTTACAGTTAGTATCAAATCCGTAAAATCAGATGAAGAGCTTTCGATCAGATGATTAAAGAAAGGTCCTTAAAGTTATGATGAACATGTCAACCAACTCCCTGTCAGACAGAGGAGGATGAACTATTCTAGCTAAATCTCTCCAGTTCTGGACATATTCTTTAAATCCTTCATTCGAACCCATAGTCATACTCTGTAGTTGCACACAAGTTGGTGTAAGGTTAGCATTGTATTGGTATTTTTTATAAAAGGCAGCATCCAAGTCTTCACAAGTACGTATATTGGTTCCTTCCAGCTGATAGAACCATTCCAATTGGGTCCCATATAAGCTCTCTTGAAAGAAGTGAACTTATAGCTTTCTGTCAGCAATATGGGGTTGGATCATCCGGACATAAGACCTCAGATGAAATTTAGGACAAGAAACACCATCATATTTAGAAAAAGTAGGGACCTTGAACTTGTGGTGGATGACAACCCCCAAGATAAGACCCAACTCTTTAAAATCCAGCCCAGGCACTTTATGGATTTCCATGGCATTCAGACGATCTTTCAGCTGTTTGTATCTGTCATCAGCGGGAGCATACTATTCAATAGAATAGTCTTCATCAGAATCTTATCCATAACCAAGGTTAATTCCCCTCTCATTCTTCACACTCTTATCTTCTTCACTCTGATTATCATCTTCATCAGAGGAAATAACACATTTCTGAGCTTGTTTGGGAGGACCTTTGAACCTTCTTCCCATGTTGAGGTTGCGACTGGTTTTCCGGTCTTCTCTTTTTTTCCTTTGTGATGAGGGTCTTTAGCTCGTCTTGTCCCTTAGCCATGTTCAGGAACATTTGTTAGAACTGAGTGTTCTAAGCTTGAATTTCTTTCACAGTTTATTCTAGGGCCATCTTTTACTGAAATAAACAGCAAGAAGATGAGAAAACCTTTCTATGAGAAAATACATGTTATGTAATGACATGCATGATATATGGATGCAATTTTTTCAATGATCTCATGGGATAAACAAAAATGAAATGTTAGAAGTTGAGTCTGGCTACAGCTTTGAATGAAGAACATTGCGTCTTTGAACATCCTTCTATGAGAATCAAGCTCACCATGCTGAGTGGGTCCTATACTTTGACTCAAAAGGACGTACTTAGATCTTTGACGGCATCTGGTTAGGGGAAAATAAACCTCTTTCCCCTTGCTAGACGCATGGTTCATGATAAACCTGCACCAAAGGCCCTTGAGATTCTTGAAATGGTCAGTGAAAATGATATGGTATGATGTTATGATGTCATGTTTTAACAGATAACAAACAAAAACAAAGCACACAAGAGCCTTAGTTTTAAAGCTTGCATGGGGTTCGTAGGTAAGTACTCTCTTGAAGTTCAGTTGGCTCAACTTGTCCTAAGAATAGTAACCGGGTTCTAGGAATCTCATATCATCGATCTTTCTCAAAGCCTTTGTTTCAGAAGAGCAACTAACTTGCCACCGAAATATCCTGAGAGTTGAATCTCAATGAGTATAGCATCGAGTATCAACCAACTTTGGACTGCACCAAAATCGGCCATCTCACTACCTTATAATGGCTAAGTTGGGTCAATTAAGGTTCTAAAGGTCAGTTAGTGCTTATGACACCATGCGGAAACCTAGTATTCTCCTCGACTGACTCAAGGGAAACTAGCACAAACCAAAGTGTCGCACTAATGTAGCCATCACTTCAACTATATCAGTCTACATCGTACAATTTCCATGATTTATAGCTACTTACCTAAGGTCCCCAGATCCGGGTGTAGGATCTTTGCACGAAAAGTAAACCCGAGCAACCCAATAAAGATAAAGCAGACAAAGAAAACAATTTTAAGTGATCTAACTCTAAGGTAACCCCTCTTTTATTATTCCCCAGTAGAGTCTCCAGTTCGTAATACGGTGGGAGAACTGACTTGGTTTTGCGTTTTAACGCAAATGTTGCGGATAACAAGAGTCGTCACCGACTTTTCTTTTATCCAATAAGGAAAGGGTGAAAAGAACAGAAAAGACCTTTTTTGATTTTGAGTTCGGGGGGTAGGTTATAAAAAGGAAAGGTGTTAGCACCCTTTTCATTGGTAGTTATCTACAGACTCTTAATCGCTTGCTCACTTTTTAAAATTTCTATGTGATTGTGCATTTGAAAAATATTTTTGAAAATTTCCAATGTGAGGCAACAGTTTGTAATGATCCTAGTATATATCCTCGAGAATGTGTACAAAGTATTTGTTTGAAAATATTTTGAAAAGTATAATTGTGTGAAAAATGTTTTGTTTTTTGTAAGCAAGGGATTAACAGCGTTCTACCTACTCAAGGTATTTCTTATAATTTCTTTCCTCCTTTAGATAGTGATATCCTACCATTAGTTGGTAAGACCCCCTATCGTTGGATGTGAAGGGACAGACATGGGTCATCGTAGTCATTGAAGGAAACTGGTAAAGACGCTTTAGCAATTATTGTTAAGGGACTAGATCATTTACTGAACGAAATCGAAAGGGTCATCGAGGAACTACGATATTTGTTCTCGAGGGACTTTGCTAAAGTGTCCCTACTTCCGAGGGACATGACTGTTTTGTAATCTGAAGGCAACAAGGGAAGTTACCCTAGAGGTGAGAGTGTGCGAGGTGTGTTGTTTTTCAGTTATATTTATCTTTGAAGTTGGTGTTAGCTATCAATTTGTTATTATCTTTTCATACAAGAACTAATTACTAACAACAATAATATTCCAAAAAAACTGCAAATGTGCAGAAAGAAAAAGCGGAAATATAAACCCTAGACTATTACATTGCATTGGGAGAGGTACATAAGTAAAAGAATGCGGGAAAGTAAAACCTAATTACTATTACATCCTGGGAAACAGTTACAATAACAGAAAAAATGCGAGAATAATAAACTACACGAAAATGAATGTAAGAATAATTAAAAAAAACAATTGTTTTCAATGATTTCTCGACGAAAAAGGTTTTTTGATGATTAAATAAACTTAAAAAAATTCTAATTAATTCTAATTAAAAAAATAATTTGATTAATTAAATAAAAAATAAAAACCTAATTTAATTAGGGTTTATAAAAAAAATAGCTTTTGAAAAGAATTAGGTTTGTTAAAAATGGTTTAGGGTTTATGAATTTGGGGTTTTTAAGGAAAAAGGATGAAAAAACCAAGTTAAAAAAATAAATTGTCAGGGGTGGGTATTGAACCCATGCCCTCAGCTCTTTCATCTAAGACGTTCACCACTGTGTCAGCATTGTATTTGAGTGACTATAATGAGAATCAATGCGCTTTATATCAAACCTGTAAAAGATAAGAAAAAATGTGAAAAAATCTCAACATGTCAAAAGGCTGAGATCGAACCCATGCTTTGGCATAGTAGTGACTTAGTGCGCGCTTTTTCACTATTGGGGTGGTGATACATCCATTGTTATCACTGAAACAAATTGAATATAAAATAAAACAACATTGCATGACCTGAGAGCCGTCGGAGCCCTAGCTCCGGTCGTCTTCTCTAGTGAGTCTTTTTTGTTCCTGCAAAAAATAGAAATTACTAGAAATCTAGAGGGACTCTTCCCCCTAAATCAAGGCTTGCGAGTTCAATGGAACAATTAGTTTGGGCTGAATCACGCTGGTTTAGGAGATATATCAAAAATATCATGGATCAGTGTGGATATGGTGATGCGCGATTCTTGTAGCATGGAGGCCCAACAATTGACTTTTCTGCATATTGATACCTTATGAACACGTTAATATGGTTAGTATGAATTGAAACATGAAGGAAATAAATATATGAATTTTTCAACAAAAAAAACAAGAAACGGAGGTATATGCGTGTAGATTGTGTGAGCTTTGGATCATCAGGTTTGATTCATTCTTACTCTATACCTCTTCAGGAATCGACTGGAAATGCAGGAATGCTTGGAAAATGGTTGCAAGCTAGGGTTTTAAGATTTACCTTGTTTTATAATTATTTGAGATTTTGTAATTGTATTTCTTGCACGAGGGTTTCTTGTCCTTTTGATGTCTCAATGAGTGAGATTATATAGCTTGAATTTAGGTCAAATAACATGGGCTTGGACATGTGTAAGAAGCTATTGTTTTATCCTTTTTTATTTTGTCTTTTAATATAATAAAAATCAAAAATAAATATAATAAACCAAAGGGGGTGAATGAAAAAGTCTTGAGGTTCACTATGAAGTGTTGAAACATCAGCCCAATAGTCCAAAATTTCAAATTTACTCAATTTCAACTTCATGCATTTGCTCAAAATTTAACAACTTGCACTACTTATAACTCTCTCAATTTTCATCATTTAAAGATGTAATTTGACTTTTTGGAAATCTTAATATGTCCTCTACAATCTCTATTTTGATCATTTTTGCATTTGAAGACTTTATCTTAATGTAAGTTGCCTTGACAAAAAGTGTCTTTTTGTTGACTTTTGAAATGACCTATAATGTATTGGTCCATATCTCTCAAATGAAGCATTTTTTGGAGTTGAGCTTAGAGAAACCAAGTTGTAGAGAATTGTATTTCCTTGAAAATTAGATTTGAATAAGAAAAATATGATAAAGCATGTGAAAGTTATGCTTGGTCAAAGTTCAGTTGACTTCTCCTTAAGAAAGCCCTAATTTGGCCACTTTTGACTTTTGATGATTTGAGAGTTTTCTTGATGAATCATGATCAGCCCTTGATCAAATGATTAATATGACTTCAAAATATTTATTTTGACCAAAAATCTTGAAGTTTGACTATATGTTGACCACATATGATTTTTTGTCCAATATAGTTAATTTTTAATCATTTGAGCCATTGACTGAGCATACTTATGATGCAAGGCTTGAAACTTGACATGAGCATTCCTTGATATATGTGAGAAACCATGAAGTCCACTTTAGGCCTTAGAAACCTAAACTCGCTTGATAAAAGTGAAACCCTAGTTGTGGATTCATTGCTTAGGAGGAGGATTAGTCTGATCAATTCTTGAACAACCTTGGGCAAATGAAAACCCTAGGAGAATATTCTTGAATAGTGGGAGGGAAATTTTGGAGTAGAACACCTTGCACGAAAGACCAAACCAATTTTCAATCGAGATGGTAATACATCCCTACAGATAATGTTATCCCCGTGATACATATCACCATATTTCCTAGTAGGTCCCACATGACAAATTACCCTGTTGTCATCAATCTCATATGTCTCCTTCAATCTTTTCTACTGGGTCATAGATCATATGTCAATCTTACCCTATTTCAGCTTTTTTGGGTCGTAAATTCTACACAATATATTACCCCATTGTCATCAATTTTACCCTTTACCTTTCCTTTTTGGGTCGAGAATCCTTCGATAGATTACCCCGTTGTCGTCGATTATATCCTTTACCTTTCCTTTTTGGGCCGAGAATCCTTCGATAGATTACCCCGATGTTGTTGATTTTACCCTTTACCTTTCCTTTTTCCGTCGAGAATCCTTCGATAGATTACCCAATTATCATTGATTTTACCCTTTACTTTTCCTTTTTGGATCGGAAATCCTACATGATAGATTACCCCGTTGTCGTTCATTTTACCCTCTTTTAGTTTTTCCTTTTGTGTCGAAAATCCTACCCGATAGATTACCCCGCAGTCGTTGATTTTACCTTTTGATGTCTTTCCCTCGGTTGTAGATCCTACATGATATTTCATTACTTTGTCATCAATCTTTCCTTCTTTCTTTCCCTTGGTTATAGATCCTACATGATGTGTCATTGCGCTATAATTGATCTTTGCCTTTGCCCTTTCCTTTTTTGGTCACAGATCCAACATGACGCATTACCCCACTATCATCGATCTTAATTTTGTCAATCTTATGTTTATGGATCCAACATGATATGTCACCGTGCTATCATTGATCTTTTCCTTTGCCCTTTCCTTTTTTGGTCACAGATTCAACATGATAGATTACCCCTCTATCATCGATCTTACCTTTGTCAATCTTATGTTTTGTGGATCCAACATGATATGTCACCGCGCTGTCATTAATCTTACTTTTTCATTAATTACCATATTTCTTAGAAACCTTATCTTGGCATCGTCGCTACATTACAGGCTATCACCATTCAACCACTCTTGCTCATCAAATCCTTTCACCAGAAAATTTTCTATCCCTAGCATATATCAAAACAAATACACTTTCTTTTTAGCACAATTTTTAGTTCTTTATATTTAATATTATTTTACCTTGAATGTTTGAAAGGATGGCGCCAATCTCACCTTCAGGTTCAAAATGATTAAATAGGGGCAGTTGTCATACCCCAAAATTTTCCTACCCTTATACTTTTTATCTGGCTTATGTTTTCTCTTTTTTCATTTGCATATCTTTCCATTAGGTCATATAATAAATCATGCATCATTAATCAATAACTTAGCATTGGGATCAAAGATCTTGATAATTAGGGTTTTCTTATTATTTTAAGGCTCTTATCTTTATTTAAGGTCATCAAGCTATCAAGGCATATTCATCAAGATCTCTCAAGCATCAAGTGTTTAAAGTCATCAAGTTTCTGTAAGAACAAGAAGTGTTTCTACATTTGGCCTTAAGATTTTGATGATAAATTTACATGTTACATTTAAGAACAATTGTATACTTTAATGGTTTATTCTAGTGTAGTTGTTGTTGTAGTATTCTGACTCTGGCATCAAGGCGTGTGACGTCCTGAGGTTCTGAACATATACTACTGGAAGAAAACATGTGGTTACATGTTACAGTTGAAGTCAAGATTCTGAATATGTCTTTTGTAACGTGTCTTAGGAACATTAGTATAAGAGGTTCTGATTATGACTTTATGGTTAAGCTTTGGAGGCCTTCTAAAGCTTTACTTCGGTGTGTTACAAAGTTCTAAAGATTATTAAGACGAGGTTTCAGTGAACAAGTTCTGATGATCTAAAGACATGTACGTTCTTATGACCAAGTGCTGAAGACTCTGAATACAAGGTTCTGATAAAAAAAGTTCTGAAGACTCCAAGACTTAGGTTTTAAGACTTAATGAGTGATTCTTCTACAACAAGCTTCAACATTTAAATTATTTGAAGCCTATGAAGATAAGAAGTTAAAAATGGTTAATGTGTGATAGTGTACAAAAGGTACATAAAGTGTTTGTGACCTCTAACCTCTAGGGTGGCGTAAGGAAAGTCCTTTTGTATTGTATTGTCAACCACTCTCATTGTGACCATTGGGAACAAACAACTGGATTTCCAGCTATCTTTCTTTACTCAACAGATCTCTATTTACAAGCTTATTATAAAAATATTATTCTGAGAAAAGGTGGAAAACTATCATTAAATAGTGACAGGATACTGAAACTATTATTTATATTTCCTAACTCTTACACCTTGTTCTATATGTTGGAACTAACCGTTGGTTCAAGAAAGGACTTTTCTATCCTCACAATGTCTCTCTCTGAAGGCTATAAAAGAATATCAAAAATTCAAAGCCAAGTGTCGTTGGCCATCAAGCTTAAATGTTGTGGATGTTGAAGATGTCAAAGCTGCAATGCGAAACATTCTGAAGACAACTATACATAAATGAGAGAAAAGAAAGAAAGATAAAGAAGCAGACTACAGGATGCTATTCAACTTCTAATCAAATACATCTTGGTAGATCTCAGAAGAAGCAAGGAGTTATTGCTCGTAACTTCCTCAACAAGAAGATGAAAAAGAAGAACACTACAAGATGTTACTTAACTTTTGATCATATACATCTTGATATAACATTGTAATGAACACAAGAGTTGTTGCTCGTATTTTGTTTCAGTTTGAATCTCTTCATGTAAATTGTTTTAACACCAGAGTTGTTGCTTGAAAATGTGTTAAACAATATGTGCTTAAAACACTTGTGTAATCTGCTTAGAAGAATAAATCATGTAAACACAAGAACCTTATCAACTATTGTTGATTGATTCCTTGAGAGACTGAGTGAAGGTCTAATCTCAAGAAGACAATGGTTGATGGTCATTGTAGGAAATCCTAATAGATGATCTTGAGGGATCTAATTCTATTCTATTAATGATTATTATATTAGTTAAATCAGATCATTAAACATATCATTGAAGGTTCCTTGAGAGACTGAGAGAATGTCTAATATCAAGATGATAGTGGCTGATGGTCATTGTGAAATCCTGGTAGATGATCTTGAGGGATCTGATTATATTGGTTCAATGAACGTTATATCCAGTTGGATCCATAAACGTGTCATTATGTGTTAGTCACTGATCATTGCCTGTGCATTTGTAATTAGTTTGGTTATAGTGGATTAAGTCCTTGATGAAGGCGAAATCATCCTTGAGAGGGTGGACTGGATTAACCTTGTTTAAGGTGAACCTGGATAAATCCTTGTGTCCTTTATTCTTCATTGTCTTTATTTCTATTATCATTTGAGTGCTCTGAATTTTTAAAGGGGAATATTTTATTTAAACCCAATTCAACCTTCTCCTTCTTTTGTTTTCTATACCTTCAGTTTCTTCCTCAAAAGATACCTCAAGGTTGTCATATTCAAAGACTTCACATGTTGCGCTAGGTTTTGTGAGCTTGTTAACATTCATCAATAGAGGTTCATTTGCTTGGAGTATCTAGTTCATCATTTGAGGATCTTTATTTCAAGTATCATGCCTATATTTAAAAGATTCTCAATGCATTGGTTTATGGATATCAAGTAGATTTTAAGATTGATTCAAGTCAAGAAAGTCAACAAAATGCTTAAAAAGTCAAAGGTTAATTTTAGGGTTTCTGGGTCAAAGTTGATGTTTCAAGGCAAAGATCCAAGAAAATAAGGAATATGGTTGATGTTTATCAATATAATTATGTTAATCAAGATAACTTGGAAAATGGGCAAGAATGAAGAAATTGGAATTTTTAAAGTACAAAATTGCATGGTCATTTAGGTGACTTTCCAAGATTATATCTCTTTCATGAATGAACCAAAATTTGCAAACAAAGGTTCCATTTGAAGATAACATTTGATACTACATCATGGTGAAATATTTCAATTCAAAAGAGGTTCATAAGAAGGTCGAAAATCATACTAAAGTAAAGGGTTCAATTTGGTCACATTGCCAAATACTTAGAACTTTTTCTAAGTGTCAAATAGTTGTGACACATTGATTTGAAGGCCATGTATCGCATTATCCAAGCATATTCTCAAGAAATTCCCAACATCAAAGTTGTTCCTTGCCATGCATTCTTCAAATTGAAATTAAAATGGGATCATTTGATGCATTAGTCATGAAGTTATGATGTTAGGAAGTTGGCTTGTTGAAATTGATGAGGTCCAAATCCATGTTCAGACCAAGGTTCAGATCTGGTTTCATACCTGGTTTCCAACCTATTACAAACATGACCAAAACCACTTCAAAACTTTTTCCTTTCAACTTGATTCAATTCTCTACATCCCAAGCTTTCCACATCACCAAGTAATTTCCAAATGCACATGAATTCACTTGAAAAATCAACAAACATGTGTCCTGTTTTTGAATGTTACACAATTGCTAAAACTTGAAAAATCTAAATTTCAAATAACTTGTTCCAGAAGCTTCTTGTAGTGCCAACTCACACTATCACACTCTAACCAACTTGTTCCAACCCTAGAATGCCAAACCAAGCTCTTCTCCAACCCTAAACCCGAAGCAAATACCATACTTGCATTTCATGTGCAATCAAGTTTGTAACTAACTCCTAACCTAATTCTAAACCTTAGATTGAGATCCAAACCTTATCCGACACCTAATCCACCATCTATAAAAGGTATCTTCCCACCAAATTTCACAACAACCACCATTTTTCACAAATTCACAAAAACTCCATTTATTCTATTCTCTTTATCTCTTCACACTCTCTCAAATTTCTTCACACATTCATCATCAGCATCATTTTGAGATACTTTTGCAAGAAATTCAAAGCACAATTTACTCCAAATCCATATATGCATCTCCTGTCTTCTTTAATGGTGTGAAATTCAAATTCTCCATTTTAGGTTTTTTTAGTTTTCTTGCTTGATTCATCATCTACATATCAAGATCAAACTTTTGTATTCATTAGATCACTTCTGGATCCATTGAATTGTGCATCTCAACTTCATATTCTTCATCATATAACCTTACTTGGTTAGAAAAATTAAGAAACATTCAAAGCAATCTAAGCACGGATTCATCTTTCTAAGGAATCTCTGAAGCTTAACCAATCATTATTTCATCTTAAAATGCCTTGAGAAGACGCATCGAACAGACTCTGATTGTTATAGTTTTCTCAACTTCAATTTCACTCATTCCAGCATCATTTTAGATCTGTTAATTCTCTATTTTTTATGGTTTGCATTATGTTTGGTAAAAATAATAGAGCAGCAAATATATGTTAAATAAGATATTCTATCTTGTTATGAAGAACAGGTTAAACAAAAACAAGAAGTCTTATTTTATGTTGGGACATGTTGAGTTGAAGTATTTCAACATCTGGAGCAACATGTCAGATAAGATATCCTATGCAGGGTCATACAACATCTTGCCTGAGTTGAATTGGAATATTATATTCTGTTAAGTCAGAGACAAAGTATACTTTAAGGATATTTAATTTTCCTATGTGGCGCTGATTTCTAGGTCAAGAAGAATATTGAAGAATATTGACTTTCTAAAGATGGAGATAATTTAGGAATATTTGATCGAAGACCTGTTTTGTAGCATAATTTTCTATTGTTTGTAACAACCAAAGAGCTATGTTTTGAAGGTCCAAATCTAGTTGGGTATAGGTAATAAATAGAAGCTTTGTAACTTAAGAAAAAGGTATAGGTCTAGAATTTTAAATATATAATCATTAGGGATGAGTCTATTAGCCACTCTCTATGAGAGTTGGTATGTGTGAAACACTCGGGTTGTGAGTGTTAGAACATAGTTTGATTCTACAATCCTTATAAGAGTTTTGATGATAACAAAAACAAAGAACAAATATGCACTCTAAATTTGTGTTTTATATTGTACAGAAGTTCTGACTGAAACGGCATCAGAAGTTAAGCCACATAGGCATTCAAGCTGAGTAATCAGAATATTTTGAAGTATGATGATCAGAATCTGCGCTAAAGAGTAAGATATCCTGATTCTGAACAGAAGTCTAACGCGCCAACAGATCCTTATGTTTCTGACTTATGAAGTTCTGAAGTAAAGCAGCATGCAAGATTCCTAAGTTCTGAAGCATTACTTTTCCATTAAGGCAATATCATGTGCAACGGCTTTATTCAGACAAGAATCTTCTTAGTATGGAAAGTGCATTAAGTTTCCATTATCACGTTTCAATTTGGACAGATTTCCATGCCTATATAAACAAGTTCAAAGGCTAAATCGTTAACGATTTTTCACGACTGCTCCACGCAATCTCAAAAGGATGCAAAAATTCATATTCATTTTACTTTCAATTTGTGTAATACATCACAGTAGTGATATAGTTTTTGTAACGAAAACAAATAGTACACAGTAAACGTTTCTTTTGATTAAGATATTTTCCTTGAGATAAACAGGGTTGTGGTTGTACTGAAGAAAAATTTGGCAGTTGTCAAAGTAGATTTGTAATCAGTTTGATTAGTGAATTTAGTCCTCGTTGGAGAGATGCGAAATCACCTTGGCAGGTGGACTGGAGTTGTTTGAGATCAAGCGAACCAGGATAAAAATCCCGTGTCTATTGTTCTTGATTTTTAAAGTTTCAATTCAACCCCCCCCCCCCCCCTTTCTTGTGTTTTTCACTTCTTCAATTGGCATCAGAGTGCCTGGTTCTGAGTTCATACACTTAACCGTGTCAGTACAAGATCCAAGCTTTATAAAAACACTATGGTGGGACCAATCCAAAACATCATCAATGATTATCACGATGACAAGTACAAAATCAGCGGTAAACCTCCAGTCTTTGATGGAGAAAATTTTGACTACTGGAAAGACAAAATTGAGAGCTTCTTTCTGGCTCATGATGCTGACTTATGGGATATGGTAATTGATGGATACATGCATCCAGTGGATGAAAGTGGTCATAAGATAGATAGAAAAAGAATGTCTGACCAACAAAAGCGTGATTTCAGAAACCATCATAAGGCCAGAACAATTCTTCTCAGTGCCATGTCATACTCAGAGTATGAGAAGATCTCAAACAGAGAGACAGCCAAAAACATGTTTGACTCTTTGAGAATTACGCATGAAGGCAACATACAAGTTAAATAAACCAAGGCCCTTGCGCTCATTCAGAAATACGAAGCTTTCAAGATGAAAGATAATGAATCCATAAAAGTGATCTTCTCAAGATTCCATATTCTAGTTAATGGGCTGAGAGTTCTTGACAAAGGGTATTCTACTGCTGATCACGTAAAGAAGATCATCAGAAGTTTACCAAAGCAATGGAGGCCAATGGTCACTTCTCTTAAGCTGGCTAAAGATCTCAACAAGATATCTCTGGAGGAACTTGTTAGCTCCCTCAAAATCCATGAGATAGAGCTAGAAGATGATGAGCCTCAGAAGCAAGGTAAGCCTTTAGCATTAAAATCTAACAAAAAACTTCATTCTAAGGTTTTTAAGGCTATGGAAGAAACCTCTAATGGATCCTCATCAGAAGAAGATGGATTGTCTCTTCCCTCTAGAAGGGTCAATCAGTTGTGGAAGCAGAGGCAAAGAAAATCCTGAAACTCCAGAAGATCAGGGAATCAGAATAAATCCTCCTCCAGATACAGAAAGTCTGAGCCCTCCTCTAGACACAGAAGGTCTGAAGCTTGGTTTGGTCACAGAAAGTCAAACAACAGAGACATCATCTCCTGTGAGTGCAATGAACAGGGGCATTACAAAAGTGATTGTCCAAGGCTTCAGAAGGAGAAGCCCAAAAAGAAGTTCTTCAAGGAGAAGAAGAAAATCCTCATGGCAACATGGGATGATCCAGACACTTCTAATGCAGACTCAGAATCAGATGATGAAAGAGCCAACATTGCTCTTATGGCAAATATGACAGAAGACATTGAAGCATCTCAGTCAGACTCAGAATCATACACATAAAAGGTATTTCCTGATTTTACTGTTAATTTTACTAAAGTTGAACTAGCAGAAAGTCTGAATGAGATTCTGGAAAGGTATCAGCAGATCAGAGTCAAATTCAAGAACCTGAAAAAGGATCTTGTCTCTGACTCTGAAGAAACTGTGAGTCTTAGATTAGAAAATTCTGAGTTAAAAGAAAAGATTTCAAAATTAGAAAATGATTTACAAAACTATCAGAAAGAAATAATCTCAGAGGCTCCTAGTAATACTGATAAGATCATAAAATAATATGATCACAGCTTTCAGAAGTTTCTGACTAAAAACATAGATAGAAGCAAGATAGTTTCAATGATCTATGGAGTTATCAGAAATGGCAGAAAAGGAATAGGATACCAAGGTAAGGTATCTCCACCTAATAAATTCATGGACCTAGTAATTAAATGCACACCACTAAAATCCCACTTCACCTATGGGCACGCACATGATCTGAAATACACTAGCAATGATTATTCTGCCAAACCAAAATTCAAACAGAATTTTGGTAAAACTAACAAACCAGGACCAAAAAAGATATGGGTACCTAAGGACAAAATTATATATGTAGCAGATATCTTTAGAAGCAAGGATAAAACACCAGTCATGGTACCTGGACTCTGGATGCTCTCGATACATGAAGGGAAGAAAGCACATGTTCCAAAGCCTAGAACTTAAACCTGGAGGCTACGTGGGTTTTGGAGGCAACCAAAGAGGGAATATTATTGGCTATGGAACAATAGATAATGGTAGCCTTCCTTCTATTAATAATGTGTTGTTAGTTGATGGATTCATGCATAACCTGTTATCCATAAGTCAATTAAGTGATAACGGTTATGATATAATCTTTAATCAAAATTCATGCAAAGTTGTTAGTCAGAAAGATGGAACTATCATGTTTAATGGAAAGAGGAAAAACAACATTTATAAGAAAAAACTTTCTGAAATAAAGAGTCAGAATGTAAAATGCCTTCTTTCTGTTAACAATGAGCAATGGGTCTGGCACAGAAGATTGGGGCATGTAAGTATGAGAAGAATATCTCATATTAACAAACTCAATCTGGTCAGAGGACTTCCTAATATAAAGTTCAACTCAGATACTCTGTGTGAATCATCTCAGAAAGGCAAATTTGCAAAACCTGCTTTTAAAGCTAAAATTGTTGTCTCTACCTCTAGGCCATTAGAACTTCTACACATAGACTTATTTGGACTAGTGAAAATTGTGTTTGTTAGTGGCAAGAAGTATGGGTTAGTGATCGTAGATGACTATAGCAGATGTACATCGGTAAAGTTCTTAAGACACAAGGACGAGTCACATTCTGTGTTCATTGACTTCTGTAACCAAGTTCAGAATGAAAAGGATCTTAGAATTGTCAGAGTCAGAAGTGATCATGGTGGAGAATTTGAAAACAATTAATTTGAAACGTTTTTTAATAAAAAAGGCATTTCGCATGATTTCTATTGTCCTAGAACTCCCCAACAAAATGGAGTTGTAGAACGAAAGAACAGAACATTGCAAGAAATGGCCCGAACCATGATCAATGAGACTAACATTGCTAATTTCTTCTGGGCGGAAGCAATTAACACAACGTGTTACCTTCTGAATAGAATCTCTATAAGACCTATTCTGGAAAAGACTCCATATGAATTGTGGAAGAATAGAAAGCCCAAGATTTCTTATTTCCATCCTTTTGGATGTACATGTCTTTATTCTGAATACTAAAGATCATATGAACAAGTTTGACTCTAAAGCACAAAAGTGTATTATTTTAGGATACTCTAAACGCTAAAGAGGGCACAGAGTATACAATACAGAAACACAGATTGTTGAAGAGTCAATCAGTGTTAGATTTGATGATAAGCTTGACCCTTAAAAGTCAAAGCAGAATGAATCTTTTACAGATATAGAAGTTGAATTCACGGGTGTTGAAGACAACTCATCAGAAGTTCCAAACAGAGACACTCCAACAACGTCAGAAGGAAATGTCACAAGCATTCCAGTATCCTCTGTTGATCAACTCTAGAAAAAGTTATCCAGAAGCAGCATAGCTTACCCTGAAGATAAGATTATGGGAAAGAAGGATGATCCAATCAGAACAAGATCAACATTCAGAATCTCTGAAGAATCCCTTATGGGATCAGTATCTCTGATTGAACCAACAACAATTGATGAAGCTCTTCTGGACAACGACTGGATTCTGGTAATGCAGGAGGAGTTAAACCAATTCACCAGAAATGATGTATGGGATCTGGTTCCCAAACCAAAAGGATTCAATGTCATTGGAACAAAATAGGTGTTCAAAAGAAAACTGAATGAGCAAGGAGAAGTCGTCATAAACAAGGCACGACTGGTTGCACAAGGTTATAGTCAGCAAGAGGGGATAGACTATATAGAAACCTTTGCTCCAGTCGTCGGGTTAGAATCTATCATACTCTTAATCTATTTTGTTGTAATTAATGGCATCACTCTGTATCAGATGGATGTCAAAAGTGCATTCTTAAATGGTTACATTGTTGAAGAGGTATATGTGCACCCACCCCCTGGGTTTGAAAATTCCAAACACCCAGAATATGTTTTCAAACTAAAGAAGTCACTTTATGGTCTGAAACAAGCTCCCAGAGCTTGGTATGAAAGACTAAGTAACTTTTTGTTAGAAAAGGAATTCACCAGAGGGAAAGTGGACACAACCTTGTTCTGTAAGACATTTAAGAATGACATTTTAGTTTGTCAGATTTATGTAGATGATATTATATTTGGATCTACTAAACCTTCTCTGGGAAGAAAATCTGCTAAGTGCATGCAGGCAAAGTTTGAGATGATCTTGATGGGAGAACTTAAATTCTTTCTGGGCATTCAAATCAATCAAACTCTAGAAGGAACTTACATTCACCAGAGAAAATACGTCAGAGAACTTCTGAATAAATTTGACCTCTTAGAATGTAAGCCATCAAAGACTCCAATGCATCCCACGTGCATTCTGGAAGAGGAAAAGGTAAGTAAAAATGTAGAGCAAAAAATATACAGAGGTATGATTGGTTCTCTCCTTTATCTGACAGATTCAAGGCCTGACATTTTATTCAGTGTTTTTTTATGTGCTAGATCCCAATCAGATCCTAGAGAATCTCACTTAACAACAGATAAGAGAATTTTCAAGTATCTGAAAGGTACTACTAACCTGGGTTTATTTTATAGAAAATCCCATGAATACAGCTTAGTAGGATATGTTGATGCTGATTTTGCTGGAGACAAAGTAGAACGTAAGAGTACTTCTAAAAGCTTCCAGTTTCTGGGAGACAATTTGATCTCATGGACCAGCAAGAGCCAGTCCATAATTGCATTGTCAACAGCAGAAGTTGAATACATTGCAGCTGCCGGATGTAGTACACAGATGCTCTGGATTAAAAGTCATCTTGAAGACTTCAACATATTTGAGAGTAACATCCCTATTTTCTGTGATAATACTTCTGCTATCTGTTTATCTAGAAATCCTATTTTGCATTTTAGTGCTAAGCATATAGAATAAAACATCATTTTATTAGGGACTATATTTAGAAAGGAATTCTCTCTTTAAAATTTATTGACACAGACCATCAATGGGCTGATGTGTTTACAAAACCCCTTTCTGAAGATAGATTTAATTTCATTCTAAAACATCTCAGCATGAAATTATGTCCAGAATAAGAAGTTTTATTTGCATATTCTAACCCTCAAAATTTTATTTTATTTTGCGAACATATGATCAACTTGTCTCCAGAAGTTAGGAGTACAGTTGCTTCAGAATCTATCTATAAAGATCTGAACTTTTCATTTCAAAGATAGAGGCGTGCATTTCACACTATCAAACAGATGTCATCCTCTCACAAGCTACCTTCTAAGGCTGAACACACGTTCAAATTCTGAAGGGTCCAAGGCTCTGATTGGATGCATTGAGATACTTGTCAATGGTAAATGTTCAGTATCTACACACAATCCCCTAATTTCAAGTTTCATAAATTCAGTATAATCATTACTTATTTTCTCTTTATTACTGATTAAGTTTTCTAAAGTGTTTATAAACTCAAATTTACTATTTCATTCACTTCTTACTGCTTTAACTATTCTCTCTCGCTCTAGTTTTTCAAAAACCCCTTTTCCCAGTTTTCTTCAACAAATCTGTGTGAACAATGGAATCCTCATCAAGCATCAAAAATCTCAATAGTTCTCCTGGTTCTTCTTCAATAGAACAGTATGAGGAACCCATTAGAACACTGCTCACTCTGGTTGATAACCTTGAAGTTCTATGTGAATTGATCATCGATTTTGAGAGTTTAAAGGAAAATGGGTTTGATTTGTATGAAGATGTGACGGCACAGGGATGGAACAGATGCTTTGATCGTCTGTTGGGTCCAACATTTCCTATTCTTGTTAAGGAATTCTTGAGTCAAGCTACTTCATCCAACCATCAGGTTACGTCATATGTTATGGGGAAGAAGATAGTGATTACAGAAGACTTGATTGGGAAACTTATTAGGTACAATGGCAGAGGAGTCAGATGCATTGACATGGCTGACAAGTGTTCTGACCTAAAATCTATTGTTATGGTCACTTTCACTTCTGGAAAGCCATCCAGCAAGATAAGAGACTTGAAAGATTATTACAGAATCTGGGCCAGGTTCATTTTTGGATGTATCAATCATAGGAAACCTACAAGATCTCCTGATTACATCAACATTGATCAGCAGTTTCTGTTATACTTCATTTCAAAGAAGACCAAAATAAATCTTCCACATTTGCTTTTCAACCATCTGAGAACAAGTGTGAAAGAGACAAGAGAAGAAGAAAGAACAAAGAGGGATTGGATTCCTCTCGGAAGATTGATTTCAGACATTCTGACGGAAAATAGGCTAATAGAACATCTGACAGAGGCTCAGGAGATCAGCACTCTGGAAGCAAGTGCTGGGAAACCACTAAATACCAAGAATCTGAAGAAAATGAAGATCATTGAAAGCATTAAGAAGGAACCAACAATTGCTTCTCATGAAGTTATCATATCTAGGAGAATCCCTCTGAAGGATTTTCCACTATTTTCTGAGATAGATGCTTCTCTAGAGATTACGGTCAGATACCTTGAAGCTTGCAGGAGGATGGAACTATTCCAGAACTCAACATTTATGACCTACACGAGCCAGCTCTAGATGTTGTGCTGAAGAAATCCTGAAAGAGGAAGGCAACAGGAGAAGGATCCTCTCAGAGGACACCCAAAGCTGCGGAAAAAAAAGGTAACACATCTTTTGTTTCTGTTGTAGAATCTATAGTTTTTCCAACATCTGAAACCATTCCTCCTCAACCAACAGAAAATCCCTCACCACAAACATTTGAGGATTTTGACATAGAGTTTGATCCATCTGTAACTCTTGGCAGTTTCTTAAATGAACTTCACTCCCCCAATCCAAATCCAGAACAAAATCAACCAGAACTTGTAAGAGTTCTTTCTGATGTGGAACTGTTTGATCAAGACTTTCACTCACTAATCCCAAAAAAATTTGACCAAACATTCTCCACAATTAGAACATCAAAAACTTAACTCTCCTCAACCAGAAATGAAAACCCTCACACTCCTCAAACAGAAAATCCAATTTTTGAAACACCTGAACAAGAAAATCAACATGCTACCGCAAACCAATCAGAAGACTCCCTTACAGACTCTGATACCACTACCCTAATTCCTGGAATAATAGAAACTCTTATAGTTCTTTTACCTCTCTCCATCAATGATATTCCAGAAATACCTTCACCATATGATTCCACACCACCAAACACTCCTCACTCACCAATCCTAATTTCTGATTCTCCTACTCCTTCCCCAATTAACCGTTCAGCTGATCATCTCAGAAATCTCATTGATCTAGAAGCGCTGGACCATCTAGCTTCAACCTCAAATAAAACGGCCATTCCCAAACCCAAACCAACCTTAACCAAAATAGATATTGGTAAAAACTTGCTGATTTTTGACATAAAAATATAGGAATGGGTTACTTCTTTAAAGCAAGCAAGTCAAGAGAATTCTAATCCCGCTACTTCTGATTCTCTTTGGGATAGATTCAGAAAATGGTTCAACTATGAATCTCAGAGGCTGAAAGAATTGAGTTATGAGATGGCTCAGTAGAACTTCAGTGATCAACTGAAAGCCTTCAAAGACCAAGTTATGAGTCACTGGGACAAGAAAGAAATTCTTCTTCTGGAAAATGCTCCTTGGAAAGAGAACCAACCTTCAGAAGCCACTGAACTAGGTTCTGATAGTCACCCTCGGACTACTGCTCCAGAAAAGGAAATTGCAACAGAAGAAGTAGTTGAATCAGAAGAGGCTGCAAAGTGTTCTGAATGACATGAAACCTCGGAGGATACACCAGCTACGTCTCTAGTCATGCAAACTCTGGAAGAGTTAAAGAAAAATAATGCTTTAATCCATGCAAGGTTGGATAAGCAAGAAGACACAAACAAAGAGATCATGGATATATTTGATAAGAAAGAAGATACAACAAAAGAAATCAAGGATATTCTAGGAAAGCAGGAAGAATCAAGCACTCAAATTAAGAGCTTGCTGGAAGCGTTGTTCATACAAATTCCCCCTCCATCGTAGATTTTCTTTAACTTATATTCTTTATTCTTCATTGTATCTTCCTTGTTCTTGAAAAATGTCATTGCAATCTGTTTTCAATACAAATCATCATCTTTTTTACTCTGATAATTTGTGATTATATTGCTTTTTGATACCTGACAAAAATGGGGAGAACGTAAGATATTTTCAATAACAATATACCGGGACAAAGTCTCAAACATTCTGAATATCTTAACTTCTATTTTTTTCTGAAAGCATAAACACGAACATATTCTGATAAAGACAGAAGGAGATGCATCAAAAGCTCTGATGAGAAGGAACTTCAGGGAAGTAATTCATCTCTATCTGAGTACTCAACTCAGGGGGAGACTCTCTTAAGCTTTTTGTTTTATATATTTTTTAATGAAAAATCCTAGTTTTTGTCATCATCAAAAAGGGGGGGATTGTTAGAACATAGTTTGATTCTACAACCCTTATAAGAGTTTCGATGATAACAAACATAAAGAACAAATATGCACTCTAAATTTGTGTTTTATGTTGTACAGAAGTTATAATTGAAAGGGCATCAGAAGTTAAGCCACAGAGGCATTCAAGCTGATTAATCTGAATGTTCTGAAGTATGATGATCAGAATCTACGCTAAAGAGAAAGATATCTTAATTCTGAATAGAAGTCTAACGCGTCAACAGATCCTTATGTTTCTTACTTATCAAGTTCTGAAGTAAAGCAGCATGCAAGATTCCTAAGTTCTGAAGCGTTACTTTTCCATTAAGGCAGTATCATGTGCGACGGCTTTATTCAGACAAGAATCTTCTCAGTATGGAAAGTGAATTAAGTGTCCATTATCACGTTTCAATTTTTACAAATTTCCACGCCTATATAAACAAGTTCAAAGGGTAAATCATTGACGATTTTTCACGACTGCTCCACACAATCTCAAAAGGATACAAAAATTCATATTCATTCTACTTTTAATTTGTGTAATACATCACAGTAGTGATACAATTTTTGTAACGAAAAACAAATAGTACACAATAAACCTTTATTTTGATTAAGATATTTTTCCTTGAGATAAATTGGGTTGTGGTTGTACTCAAGAAGACTTTGGCAGTTGTCAAAGTAGATTTGTAATCAGTTTGATTAGTGAATTAAGTCTTTGTTGGAGAGAGACGAAATAACCTTGGCAGGTGGACTGGAGTAGTTTGAGATCAAGCGAACCAAGATAAAAATCTCGTGTCTATTATTCTTGATTTTTAAAGTTTCAAATCAACCCCCCCCCCCCCCCCCCCCCCCCGTAGCGGTAGAAATGTTCAAGACTAAGCCATTGGATTGACTAGACTTTATACAAATCAAAAATAAAAATCTCCACCGCGCTTTATTGTTTCTAAAGGAATGGGAAAAGAGAGAATAATCCAAAAAGAGGGGGAAAGATTCAAGGTAAGGGGGTGGTTGTGAAAAGGGAAGGTATTATCACCTTAAACATCTACGGTACTCTGCAGGAACCTCTTTGAAAAATCTGTATATTTTGACTATAAAAAAGTGTTGTATAGAAATTGGATGGTGGAGGTGAGAAGAGAAATATTTTTTATGATTTTTGCATCCGTCGCGGTTGCGAACCTTTAGTGCCTACGTACCACCTTTCATGCAATAGGGGATCAGGGTACACGTAGTTCCTCTTTTAAAAATTTGAAACACAAGTGTGTTGGTTAATTTTAAGAGATAAGACATCATCGTCATTGTCCATGTGTAAAACATACTTACTACCCACAATCATGAGAAAGGAGAATTTGCATCATCTCAAAGTGAAGGATATGGCTTGGATTTTAAAATCAACAATGCCTCACTCAACACCCAAGTGGAAAACATCTCACTTCACTACATATTGTAGAAGTATAGTTGTTTACATCACTACAAGGATTGACAAGAGTATAATATTTTGAAAAAAGTTTTAAAGTAGAAGCCAAAGTGGCAAAATAGTTTGAAATGAGATTGATTGACTTTTAGTCTTCTCACAAAAAATGTCAAGGTATTGTTAAGTTGATTAAAGTTTATTTATGAAAATATTTTTAAAATTCATGGACCTAGGTCCAAGTTTATTATTAAAGTAGTTTAAGTTTCAAAACAAGAAGAGTTTTCAAAAAAAGGAAGAAGATTTTGAAATTAAAGAAGATGGGAGGAGAAGAAGAGACTATCCTAAAGCATAAGGTAAAAGCTAGGGACAAGAATCATCTAACCAACAAGAAGCCAAAACTTGAAATTATGAGCCAAGGTAGAATTCCCATTCTTTGGATTGAAACCAAGCAAGCAAAGATACTAGACCTTTTGAGAGAACCAAACTTCAAGTGTATTTAGTCTTCACAAAAATTAGGCAGAGTAACGGCTGTATACGGGTGAATTCCATATTACAAACAAAGAGTGTAATCACAAAAACTTGCACACAAAAACAAACAAGCAACCCAATGTCTTGAGGTAAACCTCAAGAACTCCAGAAAAAATAATCAGATAAGATCACAAGGTCTCCAAGATTGGCCAAGGTTTCTAATCCTAAGTCCAAGAAAAAGTCCCATGCTCCATAATGCCAAGGATAGTAACCAAATAGTCCAAGTGCCATTTTAAAGGTTTTTAGGGTTTATATTGATTATTAAGTATCTTAAGAAAGGAAAAGAAAAGCTCAAGTGAGAAAAGTAAAAATGGCAAGAAAATAAATGCTCAAATGAGAAAAGATGAAAATGGCATGAAATGTAAATGCTAAAAAAAAAATAGTACATAAAACATAAAAAAGAATAAAAGCATAAGATAAAATAAGTCAATAATTAGTGGTTAGTTGGATGACCATCTTGAAACTTGCATTAGGAACTCATTAGAGGATTAGTATAACCAAAGCCTCTACACAACAAGTTGCATTTGCTTTTTGTCAAGTATATCATCCATTTGGAATTCTCACAAGTACCATTTAATGATCAACGATGTTTAAGTGATCCGCGTTGACCAAAGGTGTTGTAGATCCATTAGAGGATTGGTAGAACCAAAGCCTCCACACAATGAATCTTAAGGTTATTGGATCAAAGAGATCAAATTAACATACTTGGGCTTACAATCATAAGTTTGGTCCACGAATGATCATTTATTCGAATCGGGAAAAAATTTTGCGATATTTTAAGCAATTGTAAGTGGACTTAAATAGAAGTCGCACCTCTTTTGAGGTCGGTCAATAGCAATCTATGCACCATTTGTTTTGAGACATGATATAGAGATCATGCTCCAACAACATTTAGTGCAATAAGAAGGGGATGAGATGAGGAGGGATAGGGTAAAAAGAATGTACAAACCACATTTGAATTAAATTTTAATCAAACTATTATTAAAATCATTCATCCATTTCTTGTGGAGTTAAACTCAACAACATAGATCCAATGATGTTAATAAAGTTCATGATCCAAAACCTAACCCAAGATTAGCCAGAAAATAATCACAATATAATATCACATTTAATATATACATTAAAAGGGTAAAAAAAAAGTTTTTAAATAGAAAATAATGAGAAAAATATCAACTATGTTCAAATTAATTAAGAAATGAAAAATAAGGCCATAGAAAAATCAGACATGGATCCAAATATTTTTACAAAACTTTTGGTAATTTTTAAAAGTCAGAAACTATTTTTAAACCATTTAAAATTGCTCAAACAAACATAAAATAGGTCAAAAATATTAAACCTCAATATAAAATCCCATAAAATTTTCAGAAAGTTAAAAAATATGCAAAATAATATTTATGAATTTTTCCTGAATTAAAAAATGTCAGAAAGTATTTTTTTTAAGTAATTAAAAGAAAGAAAATAATACAAAAAATATAAAAAATACGAAATATTAAAATAAAAATGTGAGAAAATAGTCATGAGATCAGAAATAATTCAAAGTATTTTTGTGAATTTTTTTCATAATTTTTGGATACAAAATAAAAGAGTTATGAATTTTTGAAAATTTAATCAATAAAAATATAAAATCAGACAATAAAATAAAACCAAAAATATGTGGACCATCAGATCATAGTCAAAACGCGTTAGTAAGCTAATCCAATGGACCAGACGCGTTGTGCTTGATATGGACCTTAATGAAACACACATGTGATCAGAAAAAGGGCAACCAATGAAATTAAAACGTTTGGCACGCTATCATTGGCAGAGACGAGACATGTCATCGTCTTTAACCTCCAGACACCCTGCAATGGGGATTTTGTGAGATCCTTCAAATGGAAAAATTAGGATCCCAGGCTAGCATCATTGAACTCGTCTCTTCAAGACGATTCTAACACAACCATCGCGCCAAATTTATATAAAGTATGGAGAGAGATATGAATCAAAAACCCAGAAAATAGCGAGCACCTTCAATTTGAGATTTCTCTCTCAATTCTCAATGGATTTAAAAATTGTAAGCAGCATTAAAATCAGAACAAGGAGTAGAATAGATTAGTACTTGATTTGTATCCAAATGGTGGAGAATTCTACCTTTTCAAAGTTCAAGTAAGAAGCTCTGAAACTGGACTTCTATAGCTTGAATTGTGGCTTGTTTTGATTGGTTTAAGTGCTGGAGAGTTTATATGATGCTCAAGGATGATGAATGCGCAAAGAATTTTGGAAAACGAAGCTTTAATCTCAGAAACTGAATTCAAAAAAAGTGGGTTCATATGAGGTTTTGGCAGGGTGTTCTTGGCTCTCTAAGCTTGGGAAAATGGATGGGGGATGACCCTCTATTTATAGGTAAGTGAATGGGAATGAAAATTTGAAGAAATAAGAAAGTTTGGAGGGAAATTGAGTGAAGGTCGAGAACGAGTGAAGTGTGACTTCAATTCCATCAAAACTCAGCCAAACCTTGCAATTTGGGGTGCTAATCACTTCTGGGAAGTTTGATAATCATATTTAAATTAAAAACACACATAAATCTTGTGTTTAGAAGTCACATTATGGATTTCAAAATTTTGACTTTGTGAAAAATTCAATTTCAAGTTACCAAATTCAAATCCATGGCATTTCCAACTCAAGGGGTCTTAGGGCATAATTCTTTATGCTTTGGAAAGATGAGGTTACAAGCTTTGCAATGGAAAAATAATGGAATCAAATGGATGCTTGAGCTGAAAGTTACATGGAGTCAAAGTTGAAGAAAAAGAGTTGACTTTCCATACTTAGAAATATTTCAAATTCATCTTCAAAAATGACCTATAATCTTTTGTATCCAAACATGGCCTTCCACTTAGAATTTGTTCTTGACCAAAAAATATGGAATGAAGTAGACCTCTTGAATGAAATTTGAAATTTCAACCACTCAAAATCTCCAAAAAATGAGCAAGTTATGACTTGTTGAAGTTGGCCAAAAATCATGAAATAACCTATAATCTTTTGCATATTTAAGGAAACTTCCATCCATTTTCTCACTTTTCACATAAAAGAAGGCATAAAGTAAACATCTTCAAGATCATAATGGAAAAGTAATGGACTCAAGGTGATAAAAATTGACCAAGTTATGACCATTTGAAGTCACATATGGAAAATTGTGGATTAATCTAGATGACTTGTAATCTTTCTTCTTCACCAAGTTCCTTCCACATGAAAACTCCTTGGAACTTTTGAAGTGATTTGTTGTTAACTCTTTGAAGAGAAAGATGTCTTTGGAATCACTCAAAAATACCAAAAGGTGAGCAAGATATGCTCCTTTGAAGTTCAAAACCCTAGCCTCTAGATTAAGAGAATGCTTTGAGGAACTTTGACAAGTTTGAACAAACATCTTGTGCCAATATTCTTTCTTTGTGAATAGAATTTGTTGAGGATGATGATGAAGACTCATAGCCACCAAAACCACTTCCATATCTTGAAAATTGAGATAAATTTGCTCTTGTGACCAATAGGAATAAGACCTTGTCCAATCATGACAACTTCTTCCATCAACCCCTTGTAATTTTGAATCAATTTTGATAACTTTGAAATATGTTGAACCAAAATAATCCTTTTCATGCCATTTCTTCCAAAACAACTTCAATGGTGAGGTTTGAATTTCTCAAGATTTATTGACTAGGGCATGGAAATAAACTCATGAACCCATGAAGCAACTTGCTAAACCTTATTGCCTTTACCTACATTATTAACAAGTAAGACAAACCAACATTGCATTTTATTAATTATAAATAAAATCAAAGAAAAATATTCATGATCACAAAAGAAAACAAGTCAAGGTGCTTTGGGATTTCTCAAAGAGCGAAGCTAAAGATAGGGAGAAGAACCAAAAGCCCTAATGTGATCTTGTTGTGATTGAATCAACATGGTATGATGATGGGATCTTAGGGGCAAAAATTGGGGTACAACATATGCCCTTATTTAAGTCTCTTCTATCCGGAGATACGAAGGTTGAAAATCTTCGTGTTGACGTGATCGAAGATACTTAAATATAAAACAAACCCTATTTTGGCCTTAAGATGCCATGCAAATGCTTATGCATATGTGTTGTACCCCCAAAATTTTCCCTCCCATATTTTTTCAAAACATTTCAAGAAAGATCCTCAAGTTGCTCAAGGAAGTCCAAGGGTTGACCAGACAAGATCTCTCCTAAGGCAGTCTACCTCAAACTAGGGTTTCATGTTGCATCAAGATACTTGATTCCAAGGGATCCCAAATGCTCACCAATGTCCTAATATGTTCTCAAGATCATCCATGTCAAGTTTCAAGCCCTACAGAGAAAATTTGCTCAGTCAATTGCTCAAAGCCTGAAAATCGACTATGCTAGGGCAAAAGTCAGCTGTGACCCCCATACAGTCAAACTTCAAGATTTTTAGTCAACATCCTCATTTTTAAGTATATTTCATAATTTTATCAAGGTTTGATGATGATTCATCAAGGATTGTTCACAATTCATCAAGAACCAAAAGTTGCTAAATTAGGGTTTTGTAGGAAAAGTCAACTCAACTTTGACCAAGCATAACTTTCTCATAATTTATGAGAAATGACCCATCCAAAGCTCATTTTGAAGCGGATGCCATTATCTACAATCCATCTTCATCTGTAAAGTTCAAAATATGAACTCACAAGAAGTTATGAATTTGGACATTATGGGTCATTTTGAAAAGTCAACAAAACCACATTTTGTGTCAAAGCTTTATACATGAGAATGGAATATAAAATTGAGATGAGACCAAAAGGGTTACTTAGAGGACATATCAAGATTTCTAAAAAGTCCAAGAAAACCTTCGAAGAGTCAAAATTGAGGAAGTTATGCATTGGTGAAGTTGACCTTTTTTGCAAAATTGCCAAAAGTCAACTATGCCTAAAACTTCAAATTTTGCCAAATGGGCCCAATCTTTTTCACTTGTTTTAAGTTGGCAACATGGTCCACGATCCCTAGCCTTTTCCACTTGTCATTATCTTATTTATATTATTTATTTTGATTTTTATTTAAATTAAATCATTTTAAATCAAAACAAATCATATAAAATCCAAAACATTGAAATTCAAAGATCTTGTGCATGTTTCAGGTCTTAATATACAGCTAGCACCAAATCAAATTCGTGTAAAGGCATGGTGTGCACAAAAAGATTGAATTAGGCCATTTTTGGAAAGATATTCAAGGTGTATCAAATCAAAATCAAAAGCATTGATGGAAGAAGATTGTGTGCATTCTTTCAACCCTAATCCATTCCTTGATACATATAGAAGGAATGCAGACCAAGAGAGGCTAGAAAAGGAGGCAAGTGATCAAGAACACAAACTTGAAAAATCAAGAAAAAATGGAAACACGAATTCACACTTAGAGGCCAATTCAAGACCCTTGGACCATTCCAATCGTTTCCTGAAGTCAAAGCAAGCAAAAGCAATCAAAATCAAGCATTTCGAGGCCCTATATCATGTTGTAAGTCCATCACGACATTGCTTATTTCTTGAATTCGGTTTGCATGATTTAGACATTGTTAGCATTAATTAACCATATATTCTTGATCCTTGGAACATTTGCAAGCTTTCTATATTGTTTAATTGCATTTATATGGCCTGTAGTGGATTTCACCATTATTAGGGTTCCTTGCTTCAAATTGGGATCTTTGTTTACAAGCAAAATTGGGCCATGAAAGGGCCATCACTGTACTCAGAAAGTTCAGGCAAAGCCATCCATGTCTTTGGTTTTTATTTATCACGCTCGTAATTGATTTTGAGAATACGCAAGCCTGTAGTGACGGACAAACGTCCGTAGGTAAAAGTCTGGGACTTTTACCAACGGTGCAAGGAGGGAGGCGAAGACGTGGCAAGCCATCACTCGTCCATTTGAATTTTTGCGCTAATATTTTGTTATTTTGCTTGTTTATTTTATATTAATTCTTGTTTATATTACATATAACAAAAACAAATAGCTCAGCTGGTTGCCAAGCGTTGGAAATTGCCTTGGGGCCTGGGTTCGAATCCCAGGTCCCCCACTTTCTTCATGTATTTTTCTTTCAGATAATCCAGCGTATACCCAAGTCCAAGGCCTATCATACGCCCTCATAATCCAGCTTGCCAAGTGTCTTGAGATCCAGATCTCATGGCCAGCAATGGAGGAGCACCAAAGGCATGGTCAAACGCGTGGCATGAGATTGCAAAAAGTCAAACGTGGATATCTTTGTCTTGGGCCCAGATTGATATTCACACTCCCAAATCTCCATTGCAGGCCCAAGTTTCTTTTCTTCTTCTTTTTTATATTTTTTTTTTAATTTAATTTATTTATTTTATTTTACTAACCAATCAATTATTTTCTTTTTATCAAAAAAATCATAAAAATAATACTTTTCACAAATTAGGTTTAGATTTTATTTTATTTTTACTTTATCAAAAATTAATTAATTTAATTAGATTTTAATTTTAGGTAAACATTAATTCTTTTTGTAAATAATTAAAACTAATTAGAAAAATTAGGTTTTACTTTTAATTTAATTACATTTTCTTTTTCTTAAAAATAACCAAAACCAAAAATAGGTTAAAAGGGTCAAAACCCTAATTTCTTCCCGATTTAAATTTCATTGTGCGCTTTATCATTATTTTTATCCTATTATTGTAACTGCTCACAAGTTGTAATAGTTTAATTAGGACTTTTATCTTTTCATTTATCGCTTTATTTTCAAGGGTTTGTTTTTGGCTATGTAAATACCTGAAGTCTTGTAATAGCTTAGTTTAATTTCCGCACTTTAATTTATGCAAAATATTAAACTGTTAGATGTATGATATTAGGATGCATGACAAGAATGTATGATTAACTTTAAAATGGTTAGATAACCCTAAAATGTGCAAAGATAAATAATATGAAATTGAATCACTCGCACATGCGCACTCCTAGGGTACACTCCCACTTGGTTTCCTTCGGTAAATGGTCATTGAGTATAGGATGTTTTAGTGGTCGTCCTTTTGTCTAAACAAAGATCAAAGTCCCGATTCGGAAAAGTTGCCTTAGAATGGTTGCTTCGGAATTGTTGCCTTGGATAATTGATCTAAGACATTAGGGTTACTACTAAGACGTCCTAACATTGCTTTAGTGACCGTACGTCCCTTTCGAATTGACCCTCAAAGCTCCAACAATGGTGCTACCTACTCACTAATAGTGGGATAGCGTTGTCTAAAGGAAACGAACATAGAACGATTCTTTTTTCGAGTAGGTAGATTAATTCTTAAGTACATGCTCAAATAAAAAAAACTTTTTCACACTTACACTCCTTTACAAACAATGTTTTCAAAAAATACACTTCATTACACTCTTGAAGATGGAAGCAAGAGTTAAATCGAAGTCAAAACAAAAACTTTTCAAATAAAACAAACACAAAGAAAACAATTTTGAAAATAATGAGCAAGTACCTAAGAGCCCGTGGAAAACCACGGATAGAAAGGGTGCTAATACCTTCCCTTTCTATAAATCTACCCCCCGTACTCAGAAATATCTCGAAAAAGGAATTTTTCTGTGCTTTTTTACTTTCCTTGTTGGATAAAATAAAAGTCGGTGGAGACTCTTGCTTACCGCGACATTTTGCGAACACAAACGCAAAACGTAAACTAGTAATTCCTAAAAAAACACTCCGGGTTCTGGTCACCGTATCACAAAACGGGCGAATCTGCTGCGGACTTAATAAGTGGGGTGTACCTTAGGATTAGTTCATCATATTGTTTTCTATTGTTTGATTTGATTGCTTTATCTTTGTGGGCTTTGTATCGGAATTACTATAGATCCTAACCCGGATTTGGGGATACCTTTTAGGTAAGTAGCAATAGACTGTGAGGGAACTGTACGGCGTAGACTGATACGGTTGAAGCAGTAGCTACGTTGATGTGGCTCATTAGTTGGTACCGATATCCCTTGTGGAGCAACAAGGAGAGATTGGGGCTGCTATATGGGTCATTAAGCATCAACTGACCTTAGAACCTATAATTGACCAACTTGGTCATAGAAAGTAGCAGGATGCTACACTCATTGAGACCATACTCCCGCGATTGTTCCGGCCGCAAGAAAAGATTGTGTGAGCTGAAACTATGACCGATGGAGGATGGTCCGTGATATTGAGAACCTCTAGAACCCGATTACTATTGTTAGGACAGGTTGAACCAACTAAACTGCAAGAGGGTAATACCTAAACTCCATGTCAACCTGAAATTTAAGGGCTATTGTGTGACTTGTTTTCCCTTACCATGTTTTCTATCTGTGATACCTATGGTGTGTTTTTATCATGACATCATGCATCATGACATAGCATGCATATTTCATTAGACTAACCATTTCAAAGACCGAGGGGATTCATCTTTGTTCTGTTTTGCAGATCATGGCTTTTATGCGCAGAAATACCATTTGAGTCAACTTCGTGCAAATCCCCGCTCAGCTTAGAGAGTTGGTTTCAAAGGTTCTTGATACTTCCTCATTTGTTAGAAGACATGGTCATCTCCTTAGCCTGGTCACTTCAAAGTTGGATGAGCAAATGATGATCGTGTTGTTCCAGTTCTTTGACCCGTTGCATCATTGTTTTACCTTCCTGGACTATCAGCTGGTCCCTACTTTGGAGGAGTTTTCTGATTTACTGGGTATATATATCCTCGAGAAGACACCCTTTACAAGTTTGGAGATAGCTCTTAGGCCAGAGGATATTGCTTCAGCCCTACATCTAAAAATGGCTGATGTAGTATCTAACTGGGAGATTCAGAGTGGGGTTAAAGGTTTCTTGGCTAAGTTTTTGATCGATCAAGCTCAACTGTTCTGGGATAACTTAGATTTTCAAGCATTTGAAGACATCTTGGCTCTCCTCATCTACGGCTTGGTTCTTTTCCCAAATCCAGATTCCTTCATAGATGTGCACGCAGTTAAGATCTTCATGTCTCGTAACCTAGTGCGTACTCTTCTAGGTGATATTCTGCATGCTCTTTACACCTGTATTGTGCAGAGAAGGGGAACACTCATGTGTTGTACACCGCTGCTGGAAAGGTGGTTTATTTTGCACCTCCCCAAATCTGTATTGAAGAATGAGGAAGGTGTAGGTTGGGCTTACAGAATAATGTCCCTTGCTCATACGGACATCCTTTGGAGTACTAAAGATATGGAAAAAGTAGTTATCATCGATCGATGTGGGGAATACCCCAATGTTCGATTTCTTGGAATTCGGGGGGGTATAACCTACAATCCTTGTTTGGCTTTGCGACAGTTCGGACGCGCTCGGAGAGACGGTCCCCATGAGCTGCTGCTTACAGGCATTGCCTTTGATTGCAAGGGGGGTGTTGAGGGACATCGCCGCAGGTTTATACGAGCTTGGAACGGAGTGAACAGGTCTGACCCACATGAGCTAGGAATGAAGACTTCTCTCCTTATGCAACCATATCTCCAGTGGGTTCGAGCCCGTGCTCAAAAGCCAGGAATTCCATATGAAGCTGTTTTGCCGGTGATTATAGAGCATACTGATGAAGAAGGTGTTCCTTATACTGTCCTCCATCCCTATATGCCTACAGATCCTGGGGCATTAAAGAGATCTTGGATCTAGCTAAAGGAAGAAAGGGATACCTACAGAGAGAAGTATTATGAGCAGGAGAGGAAGATCTTGAGGTTTTCAAGGCAGCTTGAGAATGAAAGGACGATCAACGACTATATCAGCACGAATGGAAGGAGACCATGGGATTTCTGATTTCTGCTTATTTCTAGTTTAGGTTTATTTTCAATTATTTCTTTTGTAACTCCTTAAAGGCATTGTTAAACATTTTTACAAGTTTGAATCTAATAAAGTGTGTTTTATTTTGGTTTACAAATTTGAATCTCCCAAAGTCTTTGAAATCATTTCATACGCATTTCATTCCCATGCACCTCATTACAGGTACCATTACAGGTTTCTCATCTTCTTCGCTGTTTATTTCAGCAATCATGTCTTCTGAAACACCTACTGATCAGGCCATTAAGGCTCTTCAAGCATAGAATGCTCAGTTCCAGGAGATGTTCCTGAATCTGGCCAAAGGGCATCAAGATTTGAAGACTCTCATCTTGAAGGACAAGAAGAAAAAGAAGAAGAAGGTGGTCCTCCTGAATATGGGTCACAGATTCGGGAACAATTTGCGACAGGAAACTGATTTGTCCTATTCGTCTGGAGGGGGAGATAATCAAGAGGAATGAAAGGGGCCTAGTCATGTGGTCTCCGATAATGACACTAACTTTGATGAAGACCAGTATCCTCCTGTTGAGGATAGATATAAGCAACTTGAAGACAGGTTGAGTGCAATGGAGATCCAGAAGATACCTGGGTTGGACTTCGGAGATTTGGGTTTGGCATCTGGGGTGGTGATCCCGCACAAGTTTAAAGCTCCTGTCTTTGCTAAGTACAATGGGGTATCCTGCCCGAAGCTACACCTCCGCTCGTACGTCAGAAAGATTCAACTCTACACTACTGATAGGAACTTGTGGGTTCATTTCTCTCAAGACAGTCTGTCAGGGACTCAACTTGAATGGTTCTATCAATTGGAAGGAGCTAATGTCCGCAACTGGGAGGACCTTGCTGCTGCTTTTTACAAGCAATACTAGTATAATGCCGACCTTGCTCCCACACGTACTCAACTTCAGGGTATGTCTATGGGTGCGGGCGAAGGTTTTAAGGACTATGCTCATAAGTGGAGAGATCTTGCTGGAAGAGTACAACCCCCTCTGTCTGATAGGGAGTTGGTGGATATGTTTCTGGGGACTTTATCTGGTCCATATTTCAACCATTTGATCGGTAGTTCATCATCTGGGTTCACTAAGTTGATTTTGACTGGAGAAAGAGTTGAAGCTGGTATTAGAAGTGGCAAGATACAGAAAGGTGCTTCGTCACGTACAGAAAATAAGCCTTTCAAAAAAGAAACTAGTGCAGTTTACAGCTCGAAGAGCCAAAACCGACCCGAACGCCGCCAAGCAGTTAACGCGATAATAATATCAAAATCAACTATTGCCCCACAACGCAACAATCAGCAAAGAGTAGAGAGACCGCCAAGACAGTATACTCGGCTCAATATGACTCTATCTCAAATTCTGCCACAATTGTTGAAAACCAACTTGGTGACTTTGAGGGAAGCTCCGAAGAATCCGAGCACTACATCCCCGCTGTATAATCTGAACGCCCGCTGTGCTTATCACTCTGATAGCCTGGGGCATGATACGAATAACTGTTGGGCCTTGAAGAATAAGGTGCAAGATTTGATTGAAGCTAAAGAAATCGAGTTTGACGCTCTGGAAAAGCCCAACGTCATAACTGCACCCATGCCCAAGCATGATCAGGGAGTGAATGCAATTGAGGATGATGAAGAAGAGTCAGATATTGATAGCTGGATTTACTCGACTACCGACGGTGGATTGAGCAATTTGACGGCAAAGGACTTTGTGCCCATTTCTTTTATTACACAGTAATAGACTATTGTTTTTGAGATTTGTAACAGACAGTTTAAAACTTTACGGCCCGGTGCCTTTCCCGAGAAACCGTAGCTTTGTTTATGGGGGATTAACATTTGTCATTTCCATATATCATCAATAAAGCATTGGACGTTATCTTGCATTACAAATTTTGCGCTCTTTCTTTTTCTATCTTGCACTTTATTAAAACAGCTATTTGTCTTACACACACTCATATATCATAATACAGGTCCACACCCACTATGGATCCCACTGATAATGACTCTGCTACTGCCAGTTATGACTTCGAAAGTCTGATCAACCAAGCCGAGGACGAAGGTGAGGATGATTGCGAAGTTCCGGGTGAACTTGCTAGACTGTTACTTCAGGAAGAGAGGGCCATACAGCCCCATGAAGAGCCAGTGGAATTAGTGAATCTGGGTACGGAAGAAGACAAGAAAGAGGTCAAAATCGGTGCAAATCTGGAGTCTAGTGTTAAACAACGGTTGATACAGATGCCGCGTGACTATGTTGATATCTTTGCCTGGTCTTATGAAGATATTCCTGGGTTGGATACCGATATTGTGGTTCACCGCTTGCCAACTAAAGAAGACTGTCCTCCAGTGAAACAGAAGGTTCGCCGAATGCGCCCAGAGATGTATGAGAAAATCAAAGCGGAGGTTATGAAACAGTTTGATGTCGGCTTTCTAGCAGTTACTTCTTACCCGCAGTGGGTTGCCAACATGGTTCCGGTTCCGAAGAAAGATGGTAAGGTCCGGATGTGTGTTGACTATAGGGATCTGAACAGGGCGAGTCCCAAGGATGATTTCCCACTACCTCACATCGATGTTCTGGTTGACAACACCGCACAGCATAAGATCTTCTCCTTTATGGATGGGTTTCCTGGTTACAACCAGATTAAGATGGCTCCCGAGGACATGGAGAAGACAACGTTCGTCACGCAATGGGGTACCTTTTGCTACAAAGTCATGTCGTTCGGATTGATGAATGCTGGGGCAACGTATCAGCGTGCCATGGTCGCTTTGTTCCACGACATGATTCATCATGAGATTGAGGTATATGTTGACGACATGATTGCAAGGTCCCAGACTGAAGAGGAACATCTTGACCATCTACAGAAGCTATTTGACAGGATGAAGATGTATAAGTTGAGGTTAAACCCGAACAAGTGCACCTTCAGGGTGAGGTCTGGTAAGCTGATGGGTTTCGTCGTTAGTGATAAAGGTATTCAAGTGGATCCTGCAAAGATGAAGGCTATATAGGAAATGCCAGCTCCCCGAACCGAAAAAGAAGTCAGAGGCTTTTTGGGACGTTTGAATTACATTGCCCGATTTATTTCGCACTTGACTGCTACTTGTGAACTAATCTTCAAGCTATTAAAGAAAGATCAAGTGGTAAGATGGAATGATGAATGTCAAGCCGCTTTCGAAAGTATCAAATAATATCTCTAAGAGCCACCTATTATGATGCCTCCAGTTGGAGGGAGGCCTTTAATCTTATACTTAACAGTACTCGACAATTCAATGGGGTGCGTGCTGGGGCAGCATGACGAGTCTGGCTGAAAAGAGCATGCTATTTACTACCTTAGCAAAAAGTTTACTGACTATGAGACCCGATACTCACTGCTTGAGAAAACTTGTTGCGCTTTGGCATGGGCTACTCGCCAGCTGAGACAGTATATGCTGACTCGCACTACTCTATTAATATCAAAGATGGGTCCAATCAAGTATATCTTCGAAAAGCCTGCCTTGTCCGGAAGAATAGCAAGATGGCAGATGATCTTGACTGAGTATGACATCCAATACACAACCCAAAAGGAAATCAAGGAAAGTGTGTTGGCATATCATCTGGCACATCAGGTCGTGGATGATTACCAGTCTATGAACTTCGAGTTCCCGGATGAGAACATCATGTTGGTGACTGACTGTGAAACACCTGGACCAGATGAAGGACCTGAGGAAGGATCCCGATGGTCTATGTATTTTAACGGAGCTTCAAACGCGTTGGGGAATGGCATTGGTGCCGTGATCATATCTCCTGACGGTTGTCTTACTCTGTTCACCGCTCGATTATGTTTTAACTGCACCAACAACATGGCGGAGTATGAAGCATGTATCATAGGCCTTCGAGCAACTATTGACCTGAAGATTAAGTTTCTGAGTGTGTTCAGAGATTCCGCTCTCGTGATCAGTCAGATCAAAGGCGAGTGGGATACGAAGCACCCAAATCTTATTCCTCACAAAGAGTATGTATTGACGTTGCTTCCGCACTTCTAGGAGATAACCTTTGAACACTTCCCAAGAGAGGAGAATCAGTTAGCGGACGCGCTAGCTACCATGTCTTCTATGTTCAAGGTCAGGTGGGACAATGAGGCTCCCCAGATTACCATCGAGAGTTTGGATGAACCCGCACATTGCTGTGATATTGAGATTGAAGAAGTAGCAGATAAACCCTGGTTTCATGAGGTAAGGAGGTATCTTGAGGCTCAGGAGTACCCTGAGGGTGCATCTGTTAATGAAAAAAAGTTTCTGAGGAGGTTCGCGGAAAAGTTCTTCATTAGTAATGATGTCCTTTACAAGCGTAATCATGATTCGACCTTACTGCGATGTTTGGATAAGAACGAGGCAGAAAGGATTATGGCAGAGTTACATGAAGGTACTTTCGGAACTCATTCCAGTGGACACACCATGGCAAAGAAAATCCTTCGGGCAGAATATTATTGGTCCACCATGGAAGCCGACTGTTATCAGCACTCTCGGACTTGTCATAAGTGCCAAGTCTATGCTGATAAGGTGCACATACCTCCAGTTCATCTGAACATCTTGACAGCTCCGTGGCCTTTTGCAATGTGGGGCATTGATATGATTGGCGAGATCAGACCTACTGCATCCAACGGGCATCGTTTCATCCTGGTAACGATTGATTACTTTACAAAGTGGGTTGAGGCAGCTTCCTTTGCTACAGTAACCAAGAACGCCGTAGCACGGTTTATTCGGCACAATTTAATTTGTTGATATGGTGTACCAGAGAGGATCATTACGGACAATGGTACAAATCTCAATAATACGATGATCACCGAGCTCTGCAAACGGTTCAAGATACAGCATCACAACTCTTCTCCCTACCGGCCGAAGATGAATGGGGCTGTAGAAGCGGCTAATAAGAATATCAAGAAGATTCTGCAAAAGATGACTGTGACATACAAAGATTGGAACGAGATGTTACCACTTGCTCTTCATGGGTACCGCACCTCAGCGCGGACTTCAACAGGGGCAACACCTTACTCTTTAGTGTATGGCATAGAAGAAGTCTTACCTATTGAAGTTCAGATACCCTATCTTCGGATTATGAAGGATGCAGGTTTGAGCGAGGACGACTGGATCCAGACCCGGCTTGATCAGCTAAACTTAATCGACGAAAAGAGACTTACTGCTATTTGTCATGGTCAGACGTATCAAAAACGGATGATCAAGGCATTTAACAAGAAAGTCAGACGACAAGAGTATCAAGTTGGGGATCTTGTGATCAAATGCATCATTCTACCACAAGGTGATCCCATGGGCAAATAGACCCCTACTTACGAAGGGCCATTTGTGGTTAAGAACATTTTCTCGGGAGGAGTTATGATTCTAACCACCATGGATGGTGACGACCTTCCTCACCCCATCAATGCAGACATAGTGAAAAAATACTACGCATAATTAAAGACCTACTAGGCGGCTTGGGAAATCAAAAACTTGAAAAGGCGGCTTGGGCAAAAAAGGGTATCCCGGTGGACTGAAAACCAGAAAGGGCGGTCCAGGCAAAAATTAGGGATTAAAGCGTAACACTATGTCTCATTGGATCACCCTGTAACCAGACTTTGGTATCGACTATCAAGCTCGGATGACACTAATCAATCTGATCTACCTTCAACCAAGTAGCAAAGTGATGAGATGCTCGAGGATATAAAGGCATTAGTAGAGTTAGAACCCAGTGGGATTGCTCACATAGCTGTTTTTCTTTATTTTTCACAAATTTTGTAAACTCTATCATTTCGGCGGTGTTCTCCTACTAGAGCGTCAGCCTCTTGTACAAAAAACGCCTATTTACCGGCCAAACTTCAAAATCAATATGATTCATTTTCACAAAGAAATTTCAAATTGTTTTCTTTTTCTGTTTTGTTTTGCAAGAACGTCTAATGGTTCATTTTTTATATATGCATTTGACAATAATTTCTACTCATAAATATTTACATGCGAAACAAAAGATGATTACTCGTAATATCAGAAACAGGGGCAAACAAGAAGTGTGTAAACTATACAATTGCTCTGTCCACCAGGTATAGGGATATACCTAGTTGGAGAAAACAATTGAAGGTACATTCACTCCCCGCAGAGTAAGAGAAAGACAGTGATATTAGCGGTCCGGAACAGGACACCACTCTCCCCAGCTGAGGGTCGCAACCGCGAATGAATCGACGATATTCTCCCCAAGGAGATCTTATCTATCATCAGCATTAGAAGATTATCCCCCAGTGAAGTTTGGAGGATTGTCCCCAGTAGAGTCTAAAAGATTATCCACAGTGAAGTCGCAACTGGAAAATCATCCCCAGCGGAGTTCATTCCTTTCACAAACATAAACTCATTTCCCAACAGAGTTTATCATCGCCAGTAACGGTAATTCATCCCCAGCTGAGTTTATTCCTCCAAATCAATGGATCTTCTAGCAGAAACATCTCTCCCCCATAGAGTCATTTCCTCATCAGATTATTCCCCAGCAGAGTTATACTCCCTTCCGGATTATTCCCACAATCATCTTCATTCACTATCCCCAGCGGAAACAAAGAATTTAACTGCTTGCACTCTCCAGTCGCAATTCGGGATTTATTTTCCCCAGCTAGAGAACATCACAAAAACATTACATGTCCATACATCATGACATATGCATACGCATCATACAACACAATCTCATTTTGAGAAAATCATTGCTTGATACATGTGATGCATTACATACAGCTAACCTTTACCTTTCAGGAAAGATATAATCAAATCCTCACAAAATTCAAGCTGTGAAGCCCGGATCCGATCGGATAACAGTATCAGACCACTGCGAAGCCTGGGTTACAAACAGATAGTGGTATCTCTTAAAAGCAAGCTATGAAGCCTGGAGTCGACCAGATAATAGTTTAATCCCCAACAAGCCGTGAAGCCCGGATGAGACCGGATAATAGCTTAGTTCCTTTTGAAGCCTGGATTGCAACCAGAGAAGAATCGAGAAATCGCGAAGCCTGGATTACGACGGGATAGCAAGTTTAATCTCATCTCCCCAGGATGATTCCTCGGTAGAATAACGAACGACCGAAGTTCCTAAATATCAACAGAGATGATTCCTCAGTAAAATAACGGACGACCAAAGTTCCTAAATTTCAATAGAGATGATTCCTCAGTAGAATAACGGACGACCGAAGTTCCTAAAATTCAACAGAGATGATTTGTCAGTAGAATAACGGACGACCGGAGTTCCTAAATTTCAACAAAGATGGTTCCTTAGTAGAATAACGGACGACCGAAGTTCCTAAAATTCAACAAAGATGATTCCTCAGTAGAATAACGGACGACCGAAGTTCCTAATATTCAACAGAGATGATTCCTCAGTAGAATAACGGGCGACCGAAGTTCCTAAAATTCAACAGAGATGATTCCTCAGTAGAATAACGGACGACCGAATTTCCTGAAATTCAACAGAGATGATTCCTCAATAGAATAACGGACGACCGAAGTTCTTAAAATTCAACAGAGATGATTCCTCAATAGAATAAAGGATGACCGAAGTTCCTAAATTTCAACAAAGATGGTTCCTCAGTAGAATAACGGACGACCGAAGTTCCTAAAATTCAACAGAGATGATTCCTCAGTAGAATAACGGACGATCGAAGTTCCTAAAATTCAACAGAGATGATTCCTCAGTAGAATAACGGACGACCGAAGTTCCTAAATTTCAACAAAGATGGTTCCTCAGTAGCATAACGGACGAGCGAAGTTCCTAAAATTCAACAGAGATGATTCCTCAGTAGAATAACGGACGATCGAAGTTCCTAAAATTCAACAGAGATGATACCCCAATAGAATAAAGGACGACTGAAGCTCCTAAATTTCTATTTCTCTTAAGACAGAGATCAACATTCCTCGGCGGAGTCTTCATCAACAACAGGTATACAAGCTCTCGCTAAGGAATCTCTTATGCGATCGACACTCCTTCCGATGGCATATTTAAGCCCATTCCTTGTCGGCAGTTTCCAAATGGAATCTGTAAGCCCATTCCCGACATCACAAGACAAGTACCACATCATGTGAGTGCAAATTTATGGGCACTCTAGTGTTCAATCATCTTCCACCTTCGGATCACGAAAGGCACGAAAGCCAATATAAATCCTCAGGTCTAAGAAGATTGAATAGGGGCAGCTGTTGTACCCAAAAATTTTCCCTCCCATATTTTTTCAAAACATGTCAAGAAAGATCCTCAATTTGCTCAAGGAAGTCCAAGGGTTGACCAGACAAGCTCTCTCCTAAGGCAGTCCACCTCAAATTAGGGTTTCATGTTGCATCAAGATACTTGAGTCCAAGGGATCCCAAATGCTCACCAATGTCCTAATATGTTCTCAAGATCATCCATGTCAAGTTTCAAGCCCTACAGAGAAAATTTGCTCAGTCAATTGCTCAAAGGCCTGAAAATCGACTGTGCTAGGGCAAAAGTCAATTGTGACCCCCATAGAGTCAAACTTTAAGATTTTTAGTCAACTTCCTAATTTTGAAGTATATTTCATCATTTGATCAATGGTTGATCATGATTCATCAAGGATTGTTCATAATTCATCAAGAACCAAAAGTTGCTAAATTAGGGTTTTGTAGGAAAAGTCAACTCAACTTTGACCAAGCATAACTTTCTCATACTTTATGATAAATGACCCATACAAATCTAATTTTTAATAGGATGCCATGCTCTACAATCCATATTCATCTCCCAATTTCAAAATATGCACTCACAAGAAGTTGTAAATTTGGACATTATAGGTCATTTTGAAAAGTCAACAAAAACACCTTTTTTGTCAAAGCTTCATACATGAGGATGGAATATAAAATTGAGATGATACCAAAAGGGTTGATTAGAGGACATCTCAAGCTTTCTAAAAAGTCAAATAACACCTTCAAAGAGTCAAAATTGAGGAAGTTATGCATTGGTGAAGTTGACCTTTTTTGCAAAATTGCAAAAAGTCAACTATGCCTAAAACTTCTAAATTTGCCAAATGGGCCCAATCTTTTTCACTTGTCATTATCTTATTTATATTATTTATTTTGATTTTTATTTGAATTAAATAATTTTAAATAAAAACAAATCATATAAAATCCAAAACATTGAAATTCAAAGATCTTGTCCATGTTTCAGGTCTTAATATACAGCTAGCACCAAATCAAATTCGTGTAAAGGCATGGTGTGCTCAAAAAGATTGAATTAGGCCATTTTTGGAAAGATATTCAAGGTGTATCAAATCAAAATAAAAAGCATTGATGGAAGAAGATTGTGTGCATTCTTTCAACCCTAATCCATTCCTTGATACATATAGAAGGAATACAGACCAAAAGAGGCTAGAAAAGGAGGCGTGTGATCAAGAACACAAACTTGAAAAATCAAGAAAAAGTGCAAACATGAATTCACACTTAGAGGCCAATTCAAGACCCTTGGACCATTCCAATCGTTTCCTGAAGTCATCAGCAAGCAAAAGCAATCAAAATCAAGCATTTCCATGCCCTATATCGCGCTGTAAGTCCATCACAATATTGCTTATTTCTTGAATTTGGTTTGCATGATTTAGACATTGTTAGCATGAATTAACCATATATTCTTGATCCTTGGAACATTTGCAAGCTTTCTATATTGTTTAATTGCATTTATATGGCCTGTAGTGGATTTCACCATTATTAGGGTTCCTTGCTTCAAATTAGGATCTTTGTTTACAAGCAAAATTGGGCCATGAAAGGGCCATCACTGTACTCAGCAGGTTCATACGAAGCCATCCATGGCTTTGGTTTTTATTTATCACGCTTGTAATTGATTTTGAGAATACGCAGACCTATAGTGACGGACAAACGTCTGTAGGTAAAAGTCTGGGACTTTTACTAACGGTGCAAGGATGGAGACAAAGACGTGGCAAGCCATCACTCGTCCATTTGAATTTTCGCACTAATATTTTGTTATTTCGCTTGTTTATTTTATATTAATTCTTGTTTATATTACATACAACAAAAACAAATAGCTCAGCTGGTTTCCAAGCGTTGGAAACTGCCTTGGGGCCTGGGTTCGAATCCCAGGTCCCCCACTTTCTTCATGTATTTTTATTTCAGATAATCCAGCGCATACCCAAGTCCAAGGCCTATCATACGCCCTCATAATCCAGCTTGCCAAGTGTCTTGAGATCCAGATCTGATGGCCAGCAATGGAGGAGCACCAAAGGCATGGTCAAACGCGTGGCATGAGATTGCAAAGAGTCAAACGTGGATCTCTTTGTCTTGGGCCTAGATTGTTATTCACACCCCCAAATCTCCATTGTAGGCCCAAGTTTCTTTTCTTCTTCTTTTTTATATTTTTATTTAATTTAATTTATTTATTTTATTTTACTAACCAATCAATTATTTTCTTTTTATCAAAAAAATCATAAAAATAATACTTTTCACAAATTAGGTTTAGATTTTTTTTTTATCAAAAATTAATTAATTTCATTAGATTTTAATTTTAGGTAAACTTTAATTATTTTTGTAAATAATTAAAACTAATTAGAATAATTAGGTTTTACTTCTAATTTAATTACATTTTCTTTTTCTTAATAATAACCAAAACCAAAAATAGGTTAGATGGGTCAAAACCCTAGATTCTTCCCGATTTAAATTTCATCGCGCGCTTTATCATTATTTTTATCCTATTATTGTAACTGCTCACAAGTTGTAATAGTTTAATTAGGACTTTTATCTTTTCATTTATCACTTTATTTTCAAGGGTTTGTTTTTGGTATGTAAATACCTGAAGCCTTGTAATAGCTTAGTTTAATTTCCGCACTTTAATTTGTGCAAAATATTAAACTGTTAGATGTATGATATTAGGATGCATGAAAAGAATGTATGATTAACTTTAAAACGGTTAGATAACCCTAAAATGCAAAGATAAATAATCTGAAATTGAATCACTCGCACATGCGCATTCCTAGGGTACACTCCCACTTGGTTGCCTTCGGTAAATGGTCATTGAGTATAGGATGTTTTAGTGGTCGTCCTTTTGTCTAAACAAAGATCAAAGTTCCGATTCGGAAAAGTTACCTTGGAATGGTTGCCTCGGAATTGTTGCCTCGAATAATTGATCTAAGACATTAGGGTTACTACTAAGACGTCCTAACATTGCTTTAGTGACCGTACGTCCCTTTCGAATTGACCCTCAAAGCTCCAACGATGGTGCTACCTACTCACTAATAGTGGGATAGCGTTGTCTAAAGGAAACGAACATAGAACGATTCTTTTTTTTAGTAGGTAGATTAATTCTTAAGTACTTGCTCAAATAAAACAAACTTTTTCACACTTACACTCCTTTACAAACAATGTTTTCAAAAAAAATACTTCATTACACTCTTGAAGACGGAAGCAAGAGTTAAATCGAAGTCAAAACAAAAACTTTTCAAATCACACAAACACAAAGAAGACAATTTTGAAAATAATGAGCAAGTACCTAAGAGCCTGTGGAAAACCACGGATAGAAAGGGTGCTAATACCTTCCCTTTCTATAAATCTACCCCCCGTACTCAGAAATATCTCGAAAAAGGAATTTTTCTGTGCTTTTTTCCTTTCCTTGTTGGATAAAATAAAAGTCGGTGGAGACTCTTGCTTACCGCGACATTTTGCGAACACAAACGCAAAACGTAAACTAGCAATTCCTAAAAAAACACTCCGGGTTCTGGCCACCGTATCACAATATGAATGCATATGAACAGTACCAAAGAGACGCAAAGTATCACTGGGGATGCAACAAAAATAAAGAAACAAAGGAGCAACCCCACCAGGAAAATAAATCACTGGTGGACCAAAAGAATTGAATCAGAGAGGAAGATAAAAAGCATCGATGTTCACTGCCGATGGTCTACCAACGTTCACTGAAGGTAGAAAGAGAATATCATATCACCACCGTTCACTGACGATGAACTATCAACTTTCACTGAAGATAGAAAAAAGATAACAAACACCGACGTTCACTACCGATGGTCTACCAACGTTCACTGAAGGTAGAAAGAGAAAATATATCATATCACCGTCGTTCACTGACGATGAACTATTAACATTCAATGAAGATAGCAAAAAGATAACAAACACTGACGTTCACTGTCGATGTCCTACCAACATTCACTGAAGGTAGAAAGAGAAAATATATCATATCACCGCCATTCACTGACGATGAACTATCAATGTTCATTGAAGATAGCAAAATGATAACAAACACCGATGTTCACTGTCGATGTCCTACCAACATTCGCTGAAGGTAGAAAGAGAAAATATATCATATTTTCCCCAAAATTCTGGTGTTTCATCCAGAACGGGTCTCAACTTCTTCTTTAACCAAGGAAATCTGCCTGGAAAAGATCAAACATAAGTTGCCTCAAATAAAGAGACTTGTTACTTGTTGTCATGGAGAATTGCAAAAAGAAATGACTTTCTGGGGATAGAAATATGACTTCCCATGGAAATGCCATGATGTTCCTGATGAGGAGATAAAGTCTTCTCGTGCAAAATAAATGCACAAACTAAAACTCAATGTTTTCAGAAATCCAAAGTAAATAATATAGTCATGCAACCACAGATCCAAATAAAAAATAAACGGGAGCAAGACAGCCAACGAAGATACATCCTTTGAGAAATAAACTCAAGAGGGAAAACCGAATCCATCTAAGCAAGGAGCGTTGTAGGTAGGCCAGAGCAAAATTTCAATGAACAATGAACAGTGATTTGTCAATTTTAGCCATGCATGATGTATGTATGAATGTATGAGTGCTATCATGTGTATGCTGGTAAAACAGATACACAATCAGTAGGAACAAACAAACAAAACCGCCGCAGGCACTAACAACTCTTGGCTAAACTTCAACCAGATAGATCATTCCAAGAAAGGTAAAGGCCAAATGCGAAAACCAAACATATTGTCTGCCTTTAACTTTACTAAAGAGAAACATAATTTGGAGGTAGACAAATTAAACAGATACTGGGATAGAACATCCTTCTTCCAGCTTCATCGGAGAAACCAATTTTTTCCAAAAGCAACGTGCCTACTGAAGATTGCAAGACCAGCCTCAAATAAAGCAGACTGACACTGAAACAATCAAACCTCACTGGGGAATTCAAGCATACCTCCCTGGAGAAAGATGCGGATTAAAACTTTACATCATGAAAACTTATTCCAACAAAAGATGCCCTGGGATAGCCTTCCCAGAGAATCAAGAAATCAACAATAATTCCAATACTGCAGAAAGAGCGACATCTCATAACACCAAGGGAATAAATTCTTTCATCATATGATGGAAGACTTCGCTGAGGAATCTGGGACAAAGGCTTCTGATCATGCAAACCCAAAATCAAAAATGAGCCAAGACTTGTCTGGGGACAACGGGATCACAAACCCAATACTGCACCTTACACCAATTGATATCGTCTTTAACTACCTGAGAAACAAACAAAGACCATGCGCATACCAGCAAAATGACCTGAGAGAACCTTCATGAAGGAAGTAATTCTTCTCAAAACAACTGGAGTTTGTTCATTCTTGGGATCACCATTTTTTGTTATCATTGTGTCATCACAAATCTCAAAGTAAATTGAATTGTAAAGATCTCTTTTTTTTTTTTTTGAAAAGTCAATTTTTCTTTTTAATCTTTTTGCTTTGAAAGTTATCGTCAGTAATAAATGGAGTCTTTGCAAGCTAAATAAAATAAGAACACAAAGAATTGGGTAAAAGCTTGAATTTCATTAATACAATGGTAGTCTGCAAATGGCGAGACTCCATAGATGATTACAAAGTTTGGGAAATGGTAATACATAATGGAAAAGATATATTGAGATACAGTGACCATTATTCCCCTTAACAACTTTTGAAATCCTGAGCAGCAGCTTTTGTTGAAGTATGGTGAGGATCCGAGAAGATTGTTTCTCCAACGATTAAGTCTTGTCTAACATAGTTACTTGCCAAGAAAAATCCCTAACTTTTGCCTAATCTTCCCTTGCGGGTTTTCAACTTAGCAGAAAATTTTATTTTGTTTATGTCTCTAATTTTTTACTAGACCGCCCTTTCGGGTTTTCGGCCTACCGAGACGCTCCTTTTTGCCTAAGCTTCCCTTTCGAGTTTTCAAGCTTACGTACATCACCAAGTGAGCACGAGGACAAGTGTTCCCCTTATACTTCTCAAATTCTGGGACCTTGAACTTAGCCGGTATCTTAACAATCGGGACCAAACATAGCTCATTCACATTCTGCCCAAATAGCTCTTTTCCCCTAAGAGCCTTCATCTCTCTTTGCATTCTATCAAACTACTCTTGAAAATCAGCCATTCTGTCATAAAGACCCAAGTCTTCACTCAGCAGAGGGAAAGGACGACACACATCTTCATTAACAAACGGAACCAAATTCACCGAAGGAGGTGCAGCGGGAACAGTATGCACCATAGGAGGTGCCGGAGTAACAACAGTCTGAACCACTAGAGTATCTTGAGGACCAAGATTGAAACCTTCAGGTGAAAAATTCTCTGGAATTCCCCATGGATAACCTTGAGGCATACAATTTTGAACAACAGCCGGAGTAGTGGATACAGGAACAGTCGGAAATTCAGTATTTGCCCTTGTTGGTTGAGGTTGACCACTCAGTGGCTGATTCTGAGCAACCACTAGAGCTTCCATCAGAGTAGTCAAATTGTCTAAGCCGTCCTTCAAAGCATAAACTTCTTCACGCAACTCGCGATTCTCCTGTTCGACGTTGTCCATCTTCTTTATGGAATTAGCCTGAGTGTTGTAGTGATGAGTCAACTTGCTGAATGAAGTAAAAAGATGGATAAGGCACCTGGATATGCATAATAAATGCAAGAAATATGTGCAATATGATGCATGGCATGCAATGTGTTGTACCCCAAAATTTGCCCTCCCATATTCTTCAAAGAAAATTGCCAAGTCATGCTTCAAAATTCCCCAAGGGTTGCATAGTGCAAGGGCCTCCTAACAGTCAAAATTAGGGTTTTGGTTCTGACAAAGAAAATGAAGTTTCCAAGGGTCCAATCAAGTCCCACATGCCTATAAATATGGTCAAGCATCCTCATACAAAGTTTCAAGACTTACAGCACAAAATTGCACAGTCAAAAACCCTAATTGCACTACAGTCAACTGTAGGGGCAAAATGGTCATTTGACAGTCAAAAGTTCAAATTTTTGGTAAACATCTCATTTTGAAGCCACAAACATCATTTGATCAATGCTTGATCATGATTCTCAAAGCTTGGCTCAAAAATCATCAAGATGCAAAAGTTTCCTTATTTGGACAGCTGAAAAAGTCAACTGAAAATTGACCAGGGCATAACTTTCACATGGATTATCATAAAAATTCCATCCAAATCTCATTTTGAAGATAAATACATTTCCTACAACTCCTATTCATACTTCAAGTCCAAGAAATGCTCTCACAAAAAGTTATCAATTTCAACATTATAGGTCATTTTCAAAAGTCAACAAAAAGGGACTTTAAGTCAAAGGCCATAACTTGGGATTGGTAAATCCAAATGACATGGTACCAAAGGCATTGGTTATAGGACTCAAAGGCCTTTCCAAAATGTCCAAGAACATGAGCAAAGCTTAAAAATTGAGCAAGTTATGCCTTGTGGAAGTTGGGAAATTTTTGGATATTTTGAGAAGTCAACATTGATTCAAATGACCTAAAATTGCTAATGGGCCTCTTTTCCTTCCACAATTCATTATCCAAGGCATGTGCACGACCATTTGGCCCAAAGGGAAGTTTTTCTTCATTTTTTATTTATTTGTTTGGATTTTTATTATTAATAATTCATTTAATTAATTAAAATACATGAAAAATACTAAACCTAGGTTTTTCAATCTTTTTATGCATATAATATCTCCAAGATTTCGTGCCTAACCAAATATAGAAAGAATCAATGAAATTGGACATGATTTGTATCAAAAACATGTGAAAAAGATTGCAAAATAATGGCTTGAAAATCAAATATATTTTTCATCAATTTATGGATTTTGGATCAATTTTCTTTGACCTAATCACTCATATACATATAAGGATGCAAACCCTCGTGCCTTTTGACTGGAAGCTGCGCCATATACCAAGAAACAAACTTGAATTTTTTGCTTGAAAACTCAAAACTGAAAACACACTTGCAGGTCGTTTCAAGCTACAACACTGATTCCATTATGTTCCTGAGGCTTCAAGGAACATATACAGATCAAAATCATTCATCCTAACATCAAGAATTGGTAAAACGAACGCACCCTGTACAGAAAATTTCTTGCATTCGTACATCATGAATCATGCGTTTTTGGCACTTTTTAATATTTGATTCATATTCATTGTTTGATTCTAATGCTAATTGTATGGTTTAATTGTGTTTTTGTGCACCCTTAAGGATTTCACCATGAATGCGCGCTAGGGTTTCCAGGACCTTGAATTAGGGTTTTTTAGTTAAGGAACAATTGGCACATGGGACCTAGGCCATTCAACTCAGCGCTCTTAGACGAAAACAAAACGACCCTCGCGCCTAATTTCTAATGCGAGGATTCCTAATCGCTATTTTCAGGAATAGCATATTTTGGAACGGTTCAAAAACCGTTGCTTATGGTTTTGTGTTTCAGGGAACGAAGAAGAAGATGCTGAGGTGTGAAGCAATGGTTGGTTGGTTTGAATTTCGCGCGAAAAAGGAGCACTAACTCTTGTTTTGTTTTATTATATTTATTAGTTATATTATATACAGATGAACAAAGAAGCATGGTTGGCAAGCGTGTACGTTGGTAATCTCCAGGACCTGGGTTCGAGCCCCAGGTCCCACCCCCTTTCATATTATTTTTCATCTAATGCTTGTGTGCAGTTTCAGCGTGAAGACGCATCATACATCCTCAACATCAATCCGTCCACGTGCCTATTGAGATGGATCATAGGGTTCTAATTGGAAGAGCATGATGGATGTTGGTCAACGCATGTGCATACTTCCTGGAAAGTCAATCAGGCCAGACTTATTGTGCTCAAAATTATTGGACTTCACCTCCACTTGGGAACAGCACCCCCCTCTAGTTTGTTTCTTTTACCCTTTTTTTTTATATTTTTCTTTTCTTTATTTTAATTAATTTCTTTTAAGTTATTATTTTCATAATATATAAAAAAAACACCAAAAAAAATCAGAAAAGATAAAAAATAATAAATATTTTCATTTAACTAGTGTTTTTGTAAATAAAGTTTATTAATTGACTTAGTTTTTTAATTTAGGTTTTAACCTTAACTTTTTTTAATAAAAATCTAAAATTTGTAGAATTAGGGTTTGATTAATTTTTTATCCTTTTTTTCTTTTCTTTCATAATACTTAAATATTATTTATTTTTATAAATTAAGATTTGCATGTAAATAATTAGGTTAATATTAGGTTAAAATTTAATACTTTCTTAATAAACTAAAACAATTAGAATTAGGGTTAATCTTTTAACTTCATTTAATTCTTTTTTTCATTAAAATCTTAAAATACAAAAATACCAAAAAATAATTCCCTTTTTATTTTAATTTTAATTAATCTAATAAATTAATTTAATTTCATTAAAAAGGGTCCAACGCCCTCGTTTTTAATTTAAATTTCAATTCGCGTATGTATTTCTTCTTTCTTTTAAGTATTTATGTACCTCTCCCAAAGCCGTGTAATATATTTCTCGCACTTTACTTTTCTTTAATTCTTTATTTTTCTGTCAAATCGGGTTCTAGAAATTTTGGCGATGTGGACCCGCGCCTTTTGTAATAGCTTAGAACTTTACTTTTCTCGCACTTTTAACTATTAATCAAGGCATGCAAGAATGAATGACAAATAGAAACAAACGCTTAGATCACCCATGACATGACAAGATAAAATATCTGAATCTGACACACAAATCACACACCACCCCTAGGGTACGCCTCACTGTTGCCTTGCCTCGAAAGGTGATCGTCGAGTAGAGGATGTTTTAGTAAGTCCTCATGATCTGGGAACCTGTCATGAGGGTAGCGTCTAAGGTGTCTTCCTATTGCTCCGGTGATCACCATGTCCCGAACCTCGAATTGACCCGAACACCTCCAACGGTGGTGCTACCTATCTCTCAATGGTGGGATGGCACTACTTTAAAGGACATTTACACAGATGAATTCCTTAGGGTAGGTAGGTTCTCGTAGATACTTGCTCTAAATTTCAAACAAAAATTCAAAAATACTTTTCACACCAACACATTTTCAAAAAGCTTTCGAAAGCATTTTTTCAAACACTCTTGACGACCGATACAAGAGTCGAACTGGAATTTTCAAAGAAACTTTTTAAAACCCACAGTTGAAAAGCAAACAAACCATTTTTGAAAACACAAGTGAGCAAGTATCTAAGAGCCCATGGATAACCATGGATAGAAAGGGTGCTAACACCTTCCCTTTCTATAATCTACCTCCCGAACCGAGAGCAATCTCTATAAGGAATTTTTCTGTGCTTTTGTACTTTCCATTTGGAGAAAATAAAAGACGGTGGCGACTCTTGCTTCCGCGACATTTCGCGAACCAGCGTTAAACAGTCAGTTCCAGATCCACCGATCACAGAACTGGCGACTCTGCTGGGGATTTAACTTAAAGTGAGGTGTACCTTAGGGTTAGTCCATAACTGTGTTTTCAATTGCTTTCCTTGTTTGCTTTAAATTGCGGGACTGTCTTGGGAGTTCTAAAGATCCTAACCCGGATCTGGGGATACCTTCTTAGAAAGTAGCAACAAGGCTGTGAGGGAACTGTGCGGGGTATACCGACATGGTTGAAACAGTCTGCTACGTTGATATGGCACTTTGGTGTGTACCGGTAACCCTTGAGTTCAGTCAAGGAGAGTACGGGGCCTCCGCATGGTGTCGTGAAGCATCAACAGACCTTAGGAACCTTAATTGAACTATCTTGGCCTCTTTAGGGTAGTGAGATAACTTACTTTGGTGCAGTCCGAGGTTGGTTGATACTCGATACTACACTCAATTGAGGGTTGCTTTCCTGGAATATTTCGGTCGCCAGTTCAGTGGCTAAATCGAAACGATGAACAATGAAAGCAATCCCGTGATATTGGGACCCTTAGAACCCGGTTACTTCTAATAGGACAGGATGAACCCACCAAATTCAAGAGGGTACTACCCAGACCCCATGCTGGCCTTAAACCCTAAGGGCTTGTCTTGTGTGCCTTGCGTGCCTTACATGTTTGTCTTTGTAAATATCTGTGGTGTGTTTAATCATAGCATCATGACATCATCCAGCATCATATGCATTGACTAACCATTTCAGGGGTTCAAATCTTCATCTTTGTTCTTTGTTTTGTAGGACATGGAAACTGTTCGTAGAAAGACAATTCAAGTCAGTCTTGTAAGGATCCCTCCTCAGCTCAAGGAACTTATATCCAGGATTCCCGAGAACTCTTCATTCAGCGAAAGACATGGAAGCCTTATCAGTTTGGTCAATACCAACCTTGAGGAAGATATGATAAAGGTCCTGTTCCAGTTCTTTGACCCTCTGCATCACTGTTTCACCTTCTTGGACTATCAGCTGGTACCTACATTGGAGGAGTTCTCCTGGCTCCTGAAGATCCCTATCCTTGATCAACTACCCTACAACGGTACAGAAAAGGAACCTAAGCTTGAAGAGATTGCTAAAGCCTTGCACCTACAGTCATCTGACCTCAAGGGACATTGGGAAGTTAGAAGTGGTAAATGGGTTCTTAGCCAGGTTTCTGTTTGAAAAGGCCCATGATTGTTGGAACTCCCTTGACCTACAAGCTTTTGAAGAAGTTGTGGCCCTCCTTGTCTATGGTTTGGTGTTGTTCCCTAACCCAGATCAGCTTATAGATATCAGTGATGTCCAGATCTTTATGTCCAGGAATCCTATACCTACGTTGCTGGGGGACATCCTTCACTCATGTTACACTCGAACCATGAGAAAAAGAGGTGTCCTTATGTGTTGCACTCCTCTCCTGGGAAGGTGGTTTATTTCGCACCTTCCACAATCAGTTTTGAAGAACGAGTGGGGTTTGAGATGGTCACAACGGTTGATGACTCTCACACATGCAGATATACATTGGTGCCCTAGGTCCAGAGAAGATGTCACTATCATTGATCGTTGCGGGGAGTACCCTAATGTTCCTTTACTTGGAATCAGAGGAGGTATTACTTACAACCCATGCCTGGCTTGGAGACAGTTTGGTTATACTCTGAGGGATGGTCCTCATGACATGTTAATCCCTGACATAGTTTTTGACTTCGACAACGATGCACAAGGACTTCGCCAGAGATTTATCAGAGCTTGGAGGATGCCCAGTAGGATAGACAGCAAGACACTGGGGCACAGGAATTCCATCCCGTTGGAACCTTATCTCAAGTGGGTACGAGCCCGCTCCCATAAGTTAGTGATGCCTTATCCCCATATGCTCCCTGTGATCAAAGAGCCAGTCTTGGAAGGAGAAGTGTCCTACACTATTCAGCACCCTGATATGCCCACATCCTGGGAAGAGATGCAGAAGAGCTGGATCCAGCTTAAAGAAGAACGGAATTCTCTTGAGACCAGTCTACATGCTAGTGAAAAGAAGGTCTTGGAGCTCACCCGCCTGTTGCATGAGGAGAGGAATCTCAACACTTACATAGCTCCAAAGAGGATGTGCAGTGTATTTTGGGATTGATTTGCTTTTGTATTATTTTGCCCATGAGGCTTTGATGTACTGAACAATTATTTCCTTAATGATAACGTGTGTTCCTTTTTGTCTACAACAAATTCGAACTTTCGAACCCTTGAATGCATTGCATAAACACATATCATTCATCATGTGCATAGCAGGTTTTCCTCTTTTCAGGTTGCTTATGGTTCTTCGCTGTTTATTACAGCATCATGAATCCTGACTCGTCGTCAACCGAGATGTCCATCAAAGCTCTTCAGGCGCAGAATGCGCAATTTCAGGAATTAATCATGGGTTTGGCTCAGGGCCAAGAAAAGCTGAAGGCTCTGCTCCTGAAGAAAGAGAAGAAGAAGAAGAGAATGACTGTTTTGTTCAGCTCGGGCCGAAGGTTTGGCAATACTCTGCAGAATGAAGAGGCTGGTTCTTCTATTGGCAAGAGTACTCCTCAAGCGGAAAAAGGTCCTAGTCCGGTAGTCTCCGACAACGAGACTGATTTTGATGAAGAGCAGTATCCTCCTGCAAAGGACAGATACAAGCAGTTGGAAGACAGGCTGAATGCCATGGAGATACAACAGGTACCTGGGCTGGATTTTGGAGATTTGGGTTTGTCTACTGGTGTGATCATTCCTCGTAAATTCAAAGCACCATCTTTCACTAAGTACGACGGGGCGTCTTGTCCCAAGCTACATCTCAGGTCTTATGTTTGGAAGATTCAACCGTACTCAGCGGATAAGAATTTGTGGATCCACTTCTTCCAGGAGAGTCTTTCAGGGACTCATCTCGAATGGTTCTATCAGCTGGATGGGACCAAGGTTCGTAACTGGGAGGAGTTGGCTACTGCTTTCTATAAGCAGTATCAGTATAATGCCGACCTTGCCCCTACGCGTACCCAACTCCAGGGTATGTCGTTAGGTTCAAGTGAAGGTTTTAAGGAGTACGCTCAGAAGTGGAGGGATCTGGCTGGCAGGGTGCAGCCTCCGTTGACTGATCGGGAGTTGGTAGACATGTTCTTGGGGACCCTATCTGGGCCATTTTTCAACCATCTTATCGGGAATTCGTCTGCAGGGTTCACTGATGTGATTCTGACTGGAGAGAGAATTGAGGCTGGGTTGAAGTCTGGAAAGATTCCGAAGGGTGCATCGTCTATTTCTGAGAAGAGACCCTTCAAGAAGGAGGCTAGTGCTATATATGGCTCCAGGAGACAAGAGAAATCTGAGCGCCGCCAATCTGTCAGTGCGGTGATGATTGCTAAGCCTGTTGCCGCTCCTCGGCCAACCAATCCTCAAAGGGCTGAAAGACCCCGGAGAGAGTTTATCCGTTTGAGCATGACCTTATCGCAGATCTTGCCACAGTTGTTATCCACCAATCTAGTGACTGTTAGAGAGGCCCCTAAAGGTGTAAACACTCCTTCCCCCAAGTACAACCCAAATGCCCGTTGTGCGTACCATTCTGATAGCCCGGGGCATTCCACTGATGACTGTTGGGCATTAAGGAATAAGGTGCAAGACCTTATTGATGCGAAAGAGATACAATTTGAAGCACCTGAGAGGCCGAATGTGGTTACTGCTCCTATGCCGCAGCATGGGGTAAATGCTGTTGATGAAGAGGTGTACGCTGCTTCTGTGGATGATCTAGCCACTCCCTTAATGACTGTCAAGAAGAACCTACTGCTGGCCGGTTTATTTCTGGGTTGCAGTGAGGGTTGCCTGTTCTGTGCTGTTTCCCTATCTGGTTGTCCCTTGCTGAAGTTAGGCATCCAAAGCCTGATGGACAGTAAGGAGATTCTGTTCAAGAAGTCTGTTGTTCAGTTGGTTCCGGTAGAAGAAGTTTTTGTGGTTACTATCTTCAATAATCCAATCAAGGCTCTCCCGAAGAAGCCTGTTCAAATCATGACTGTTGCACCTGTGGTTATTACTGTTCCGGGGCCTCTCCCCTACGTATCTGATAAAGTTGTCCCCTAGCATTATGGGGCAGACGTATATGTGAATGGAATTAAACAAGAGTTCAACACTGGCGCCAGTATCTGTGATATCACTGGCCCAGCCAAGGTTACCCGCAGTGGCAGGCTCTTCTCGCCTGACATTGCACCCCCCGCTACTCGAAGACCCCTCCTCATAACACCTATAAGTGTACCTGTTCCTGTTACTAACCAAGTTGTTTCCCCTGCTGCCGAGTCATCCAACGCTCGGGGAAAAGGAATTGAAGATGAGCCTGCCCGGATGGAGGCACCGATATCTATAAATGCTGAGGCCTCCCAACAAGAGATGGAGGAAATTTTAAAAATAATAAAGAAGAGTGACTTTAATGTTGTGGAACAGCTGGGGTGCACGCCCTCCAAGATCTCTATGCTCTCCTTATTGCTATGCTCTGAGGCCCATGCTAAGGCCTTAATCTCATTTCTCAAGACGGCCCATGTGCCACAGGAAACATCTGCTGTCTAATTCACTGATTGCGTAGCAAATCTGACAGCGGATAATGGCTTGGGTTTCTCAGATGCTGACCTGACTGCGAAGGGAAGAGACCACAATGATGCCCTGCATGTCTCTATCGAATGCAGGGGCACTACTTTGGCACACATATTGGTGGATAATGGTTCTTCCTTGAATGTGCTACCCAAGAAGGCTTTAGACCGTTTGGATTGTGAAGGCCTGGAATTAAAACCCAGCAATATCATCGTCAGAGCCTTTGACGGTTCCAAAAGGATGGTTCATGGAGAGGTTGACATTCCTATTCGTGTGGGCTCTCAGGTGTTTGACTCTACTTTTTACGTGATGGATATCCGTCCATCTTACTCTTGTCTATTGGGTCGACCTTGGATTCATAAAGCTGGGGCGGTGACCTCTACCTTGCACCAGAAGCTGAAGTACCCCGTCAGAGGGAAGATCGTCACTGTGCAAGGAGAGGAGGAGTATATGGTGAGCCATTTGAATTCCTTCAGGTACATTGAGATGGATGGGGAGTTTATTGAAACCCCCTTTCAGCATTTCGAGGAGGTGCTTCCAATTTCAGCAGCAGCAGAAACAGCAGTCGAAGAGGATGTTCCCTTGAAGATGGCTTCCCTGAAGGATGCCCGGGCTGTGGTTCAAAAAGGTGAATGTGCTAACTGGGGAAGGCTTCCCGACTTTACACAGAAAACTGACAAATTTGGACTGGGTTTTACTGCAGAGGGTCAGAAAGCTATGCGGAAGGCGAAAACCAGAAGACCTCCTGTGCTCATTACAAATCCAGGAGTGAATGCTGTTGGGGAAGACAATGAAGTGGATGAAGCAGAATTCAATAGCTGGATCTACCCGACAACTGATGGTGGATTGACCAATTGGATTGCCAAAGACCATACTCCTGTTACTTTTGTTACGCAGTAATAAACTTCTTTGTTTCGTTATTTGTAATAAACAATAAATAAACTCTATGGCCCGATGTCTTACCCGAGGCACCGTGGTTTCATTTGTGAGGGCATATAAATTGTCATTTCATATATCATAAATGAAAATCTTGGACGTTTTCTCGCATTTCAAATCTTATGCTCCTTTTCTGTCTTTCCTTCCTTTACATATTTTTCAAAACAGCTGTATTTACACACTTACTCACTCATACAGGTTTCAATCCACTCTGGATCTCACTGGTAACAACTCTGCTACTGCCAATTATGACTTCGAAAATCCGATCAACTTAGCCGAAGACGAAGGTGAAGATGATTGTGAAGTGCCTGGCGAGCTTGCAAGACTGTTACTTCAGGAAGAGAGGGCAATTCAACCACACGAAGAACCAGTGGAAACAATAAACTTGGGTACTGAGGCAGACAGGAAAGAGGTAAAGATTGGTGCTAACCTAGAGCTCAGCGTGAAGCAACGGTTGACTAAGATGCTACAGGATTATGTGGAGATATTTGACTGGTCCTACGAAGACATGCCCGGGTTGGATACCGATATTGTGGTCCATCACTTGCCTACTAAGGAAGACTGCCCTCCGGTTAAGCAAAAGGTCCGCCGTATGCGTCCAGAAATGTCTGAGAAGATTAAAGCCGAGGTTATGAAACAGTTTGATGCTAGGTTCCTTGCAGTGACTTCTTACCCTCAGTGGGTTGCTAATGTGGTGCCGGTACCAAAGAAAGACGGTAAGGTCAGAATGTGTGTCGATTACAGGGATCTGAACAGGGCCAGCCCCAAGGATGACTTCCATTTACCTCACATTTATGTCCTTGTTGACAATACAGCTCAGCACAAAGTGTTCTCTTTCATGGATGGCTTTTCAGGTTACAATCAGATCAAGATGGCACCTGAAGACATGGAAAAGACTACATTTGTTACTCAGTGGGGCACCTTCTGCTACAAGGTCATGCCTTTTGGATTAAAAAATGCTAGGGCAACCTACCAACGTGCCATGGTTGCTTTATTTCATGACATAATCCATCATGAGATAGAAGTGTATGTTGATGACATGATCGCAAGGTCCCAGACTGAGGAAGAGCACCTAGATCATCTGCAGAAATTGTTTGACCAGTTGAAACTATACAAGCTGAGGTTGAACCCGAACAAGTGCACCTTCGGGGTAAGATCTGGGAAGTTGCTAGGCTTCGTTGTAAGTGATAAGGGTATTCAAGTGGAACCTGCCAAGGTCAAAGCTATTCAAGAGATGCCAGTTCCTAAGACAGAGAAAGAGGTCAGAGGCTTTTTAGGACGCCTGAATTACATTGCTCCATTCATCTCGCATCTGACTGCCACCTGTGAACCAATCTTCAAGCTGCTGAAGAAAGATCAGGTAGTACGTTGGAATGATGAATGTCAGGCTGCTTTTGACAGAATCAAAGAGTACCTCCAAGAACCACCCATCCTTATGCCACCGGTTGAAGGGAGACCTCTGATACTATACCTGACAGTACTTGACAACTCAATGGGGTGCGTGCTGGGACAGCATGACGAGTCTGGCCGAAAAGAGCATGCCATTTATTACCTTAGCAAAAAGTTTACCGACTGTGAGACCCGATACTCACTGCTTGAGAAAACTTGTTGCGCTTTGGTATGGGCTGCTCGCCGGCTGAGACAGTATATGCTGACTCACACTACCTTGTTGATCTCAAAGATGGATCCTATAAAGTACATATTTGAAAAGCCTGCTCTGTCTGGGAGAATAGCAAGATGGCAAATGATCTTGACAGAATACGACATTCAGTATACGACCCAGAAAGCCATCAAGGGAAGTGTATTGGCAGACCACTTGGCACATCAGGCCGTAGATGACTATCAGTCAATGAACTTCGAGTTTCCGGATGAAAGCATCATGATAGTAACTGATTATGAAGTACCTGGACCGGATGAAGGACCTGAGGAAGGATCCAGATGGTCTATGCACTTTGATGGAGCCTCCAATGCTTTGGGAAACGGTATCGGCGCTGTAATCATATCACCGCAAGGCACTCATACTCCGCTCACTGCCCGACTATGTTTCAACTGTACCAACAACATGGCAGAGTATGAGGCGTGCATCATGGGTCTTCAAGCTGCGATCGACTTAAGGATCAGGTTTCTGAGTGTCTTCGGAGATTCCGCTCTCGTGATCAATCAGATCAAAGGAGAGTGGGATACGAAACATCCGAATCTTATTCCTTACAGAGAATGTGTGTTGACCTTGATCCCCCACTTCACGGAGATAACCTTTGAACACTTTCCAAGAGAGGAGAATCAGCTGGCGGACGCATTAGCTACAATGTCTTCTATGTTCAAAGTTAAATGGGATAATGAGGCTCCCCGGATCATCATCTGGAAACTGGACGAACCGGCATACTGTTGTGATCTCGAGACTGAATTGGTGACTGAGAAGCCTTGGTACCATGAGGTAAAGAGATATTTGGAAGCTCAGGAATACCCCGAGGGTGCCTCTGTCAATGATAAGAAGTTCCTGAGAAGGTTCGCAGCAAAGTTCTTCCTTAGCAACGGCATCTTGTACAAGCGAAATCATGATTCAACCTTACTGCGTTGTGTGGATAAGACTGAAGCAGAAAGGATCATGGAAGAGCTACATGAAGGGACCTTTGGTACACATTCCAGTGGGCACACTATGGCGAAGAAAATCCTTCGGGCAGGGTATTACTGGTCCACCATGGAAGCTGACTGCTACCAACATTCCAGGACATGCCACAAGTGCCAGATTTATGCAGACAAGGTGCATGTTCCTCCAGTTCCTCTGAATGTTCTGACTGCGCCTTAGCCGTTTGCAATGTGGGGCATAGACATGATCGGTGAGATTAAACCTACGGAATCTAATGGGCATCGCTTCATCCTAGTGGCGATTGATTATTTTACAAAGTGGGTTGAAGCAGCTTCCTACGCTACGGTAACCAAGACTGTCGTGGCACGGTTCATTCGGCATAATCTGATCTGTCGGTACGGCGTCCCAGAAAGAATAATTATAGACAACGGTACCAATCTGAATAACAAGATGATCGCTGAGCTCTGCGAGCAGTTCAAAATATAGCACCACAATTCTTCTCCCTACAGACCGAAGATAAATGGGGCTGTAGAAGCAGCAAATAAAAATATCAAGAAAATCGTGCAGAAAATGACAGTGACTTATAAAGATTGGCACGCGATGTTACCGTTCGCTCTACATGGGTACCGTACCTCAGCTAGGACGTCAACCAGGGCAACCCCTTTCTCCTTGGTTTATGGTATGGAGGCAGTCTTACCGATCGAAGTGCAAATACCCTCTCTCCGGATAATGAAGGATGCAAATCTGAACGAAGATGATTGGATCCAGACACGACTTGATCAGTTAAATCTCATTGACGAAAAGAGACTTGCTGCTATCTGTCATGGTCAGACGTATCAGAAACGGATGATCAGGGCATTTAACAAAAAGGTCAGACCACAGGAATATCAAGTTGGGGATCTGGTAATCAAGCGAATCATCCTTCCTCAGAGTGATCCAAGGGGCAAATGGACCCCTACATACGAAGGGCCATTTGTGGTTAAACATGTGTTCTCAGGAGGAGCCATGATTCTAACCAACATGGATGGTGACGACCTTCCTCACCCCGCCAATGAAGACATAGTAAAAAGATACTACGCATGAAAAAAGACCCGCTAGGCTGACATGCCTAGGCAAAAATTAGGGCTTCCCGGCGAACCAAAAGGGTTCGGGCAAAATGAAGGGATGAAATGAAAAAAATCTGTACACCCGGCAAGTCGAAAACCTGAAAAGGCGGCTTGGGCAAAAATGGGTATCCCGGTGGACTGAAAACCCGAAAGGGCGGTCCAGGCAAAAGTTAGGGATAAAAGCGTAATACTATGTCTCATTGGATTACTTTGCATCCAGAATCCGGTATCTACATCAAGGTCAGACGGCATCGATCAGTCAGCTTCACCTTCAACCAAGGTCATCAAGTGATGAGACGCTCGGAGTTATAAAGGCAATAGCAGAGTTGAAACCCAGTGGGATCATTCATTTCACACAGCTGTTTTATTTTCTTTTGTACAAAATTTGTATGAACTCTTTTGTTCGGCGGCGTTCTCTTATTAGGACGTCAGCCTCTTGTACACAAAACGCCTATTTACAGGCCATTCAAAAATCAATACAAATATATTTTTCAGTTAAAAGTGCCAATTGTTTTTCTTTTTCTGTTTTGTTTTGCGAACAACGTCCAAGGTTCAATTTGTGATATATGCATTGACAATAATTTGCTAACTCATGAATATTTGCATACGAAACAAAAGGTCAATTACAGGTAACATTAGAAACAGGGGCAATAAAGAGTTGTCTAAGCAATCTAATTGTTCTATCCTCCGAGGTACCAAGGTAGGTTCAGCTAAAGAACAACCAGCTATCTTAATTCCCCAGAGAGTGAGCGGCAAGGCAGTACACTCTCCTCAAGCTATATTATCAAATCTTAAGGAAGTTGGGTATCCTCTAGCAGGTCTCAACATTCCCCAACAGCATATATATTCTTAACAAGCATCCCCGGCAGTCTTGGTCTAAAGATTGTTCCCCCGGCGGTATATCAAACATTCAACGGAGCTACTTCCCCGTACAGTTCAAACTTCCCCAGGAGAGTCCAATCCAGTTCCCCAGGAAAGTTGGAATTTATCTCCCCAAGCAGTAAGCTTATCCCCAGTAGATCCTGGAAGCTCATCCTCGCAGAACACGAACACGTCTCCCGGCTTTATTCAAAGAGTTATTTCCTTACCAGGATATAACTGGGTTATCCTCAGCCAAAAGCCACGGAAAGATCGTCGTCAACAAAATCTTCTTATCCCCAGCGAAGTCTAGTAACACTTCCAATACAACAAGGGTATCCCCAGCCAGTTATTATCAACAATTCAGCAAAGTACCTCGCTCCCCACAGAGTATTTCTCCCCAGCAAGATCACTAGAGTACTTTTCTCCCTGCAGAGTAATCATTCGCCAAGTTTATTCCCCAACGGAGTTATCTTCTCCTACCGGTATTCTTGCAACTATCATCCCCGGCAGAAGCAAAATCTCTTCTTCAACATCAGCCCAGGAATGACTTCCTGGCACCCGTCAAGGATTTATTTTCCTAAGACAAAAACATAATATTCATAAACATCGCATATATCATTATAGCATGCATGTACGCATCATATCTTACAAATCTCATTTATGTTGAGAACATCATTGCTTGACCCATATCATGCATTGCATATGACTGACCTTTACCTTTCAGGAAAGATCCAGTTAAATTTTCAACTATATTCCAAGACCTAGACCTGTTTAGTTAATCGACTCCAAAGATTTCTTATCCAGTCAAAGGCCTTCTCTGGTCCAGTTAAATCGACCCCAAACATATTTTTTCTGATAAAGACCCAGTTGAAGACATTCCAAGACCTAGACCGGTTCAGTTAATCGACCCTAAGATTCTCTGTTTCCTATCCAGTCCAAGGCCTTCTCTAGTCCAGTTAAGTCGACCCCAAACAGATTTTTCTGATGAAGACTCAGTAGAAGTTATCCAAGGTTTTCCCAATAATTGCTATTGAGGTTGTAATCGCCTATGGTTCTCTCCCCGATACTGCGGAGATGATAATTTCATCCAAGGTTTTCCCAATAATTGCTATTGAGGTTGTAATCGCCTATGGTTCTCTCCCCGATACTGCGGAGATGATAATTCCATCCAAGGTTTTCTCAATGATTGCTATTGAGATTGTAATCGCCTATGGTTCTCTCCCCGATACTGCAGAGATGATAATTCCATCCAAGGTTTTCCCAATAATTGCTATTGAGGTTGTAATCGCCTATGGTTCTCTCCCCGATACTGCGGAGATGATAATTCCATCCAAGGTTTTCTCAATAATTGCTATTGAGGTTGTAATCGCATATGGTTCTCTCCCCGATACTACGGAGATGATAATTCCATCCCAGGTTTTTCTCAAAAATTGCTATTGAGGTTGTAATCGCCTATGGTTCTCTCCCCGATACTGCGGAGATGATAATTCCATCCAAGGTTTTCTCAATGATTGCTATTGAGATTATAATCGCCTATGGTTCTCTCCCCGATACTGCGGAGATGATAATTCCCACCAAGATTCTCTCAATGTTTGTTGTTGAGGTTGTAGTCGCCCATGGTTCTCTCCCCGATACCGCGGAGGTAGTAATCATCCCAAGATTTTCTCAACGATTGCTGTTGAGGTTAAAGTCACCCAAGGTTCTCTCACCGTTCTTGTTGAGGTAGTAACCATCCCTGGTTCATTCATCACCGTTTGAGGCTCCAGATCCAGCTCCTGTAACCAGTCAGGACATATCTACACAAAGCATCTGAAGACCAGCTCCTGCAACATGTCAGGTACTCATTTTTCTTTTGCAGGTACGCAAGTTCTCGCTAAGGAATCTCTTATGCGATTGACATCCAGATGGCATCTATAAGCCCATCCACCTTCCATTATCTCTTAGCATGGCAACTATAAGCCCATCTTCCTATCCATCAATCTCCAAATGGCATCTATAAGCCCATTCCACCATCACACTGCTACAATGTGAGCGCAAATTTCTGGGCACTCTAGTGTTCAATCATCTTCCACCCTCGGATTATGAAAGGCACGTCAGCCAATCTGCATCCTCAGGTCTAAGAAGATTGAACAGGGGAAACTGTTGTACCCCAAAATTTTCCCTCCCATATTCTTCAAAGAAAATTGCCAAGTCATGCTTCAAAATTCCCCAAGGGTTGCACAGTGCAAGGGCCTCCTAACAGTCAAAATTAGGGTTTTGGTTCTGACAAAGAAAATGAAGTTTCCAAGGGTCCAATCAAGTCCCACATGCCTATAAATATGGTCAAGCATCCTCATACAAATTTTCAAGACTTACAGCACAAAATTGCACAGTCAAAAACCCTAATTGCACTACAGTCAACTGTAGGGGCAAAATGGTCATTTGACAGTCAAAAGTTCAAATTTTTGGTCAACATCTCATTTTGAAGCCACAAACATCATTTGATCAATGCTTGATCATGATTCTCAAAGCTTGGCTCAAAAATCATCAAGATGCAAAAGTTTCCTTATTTGGACAGCTGAAAAAGTCAACTGAAAATTGACCAGGGCATAACTTTCACATGGATTATCAGAAAAATTCCATCCAAAGCTCATTTTGAATATAAAGACATTTCCTACAACTCCTCTTCATACTTCAAGTCCAAGAAATGCTCTCACAAAAAGTTATCAATTTCAACATTATAGGTCATTTTCAAAAGTCAACAAAAAGGGACTTTAAGTCAAAGGCCATAACTTGAGATTGGTAAATCAAAATGACATGGGACCAAAGGAATTGGTTAGAGGACTCAAAGACCTTTCCAAAATGTCCAAGAACATGAGCAAAGCTTAAAAATTGAGCAAGTTATGCCTTGTGGAAGTTGGGAAATTTTTGGATATTTTGAGAAGTCAACATTGATTCAAATGACCTAAAATTGCTAATGGGCCTCTTTTCCTTCCACAATTCATTATCCAAGGCATGTGCACGACCATTTGGCCCAAAGGGAAGTTTTTCTTCATTTTTTATTTATTTGTTTGGATTTTTATTATTAATAATTCATTTAATTAATTAAAATACATGAAAAATACTAAACCTAGGTTTTTCAATCTTTTTATGCATATAATATCTCCAAGATTTCGTGCCTAACCAAATATAGAAAGAATCAATGGAATTGGACATGATTTGTATCAAAAACATGTGAAAAAGATTGCAAAATAATGGCTTGAAAATCAAATATATTTTTCATCAATTCATGGATTTTGGATCAATTTTCTTTGACCTAATCACTCATATACATATAAGGATGCAAACCCTCGTGCCTTTTGACTGGAAGCTGCGCCATATACCAAGAAACAAACTTGAATTTTTTGCTTGAAAACTCAAAACTGAAAACACACTTGCAGGTCGTTTCAAGCTACAACACTGATTCCATTGTGTTCCTGAGGCTTCAAGGAACATATACAGATCAAAATCATTCATCCTAACATCAAGAATTGGTAAAACGAACGCACCCTGTACAGAAAATTTCTTGCATTCGTACATCATGAATCATGCATTTTTGGCACTTTTTAATATTTGATTCATATTCATTGTTTGATTCTAATGCTAATTGTATGGTTTAATTGTGTTTTTGTGCACCCTTGAGGATTTCACCATGAATGCGCGCTAGGGTTTCCAGGACCTTGAATTAGGGTTTTTTAGTTAAGGAACAATTGGCACATGGGACCTAGGCCATTCAACTCAGCGCTCTTAGACGAAAACAAAACGACCCTCGCGCCTAATTTCTAATGCGAGGATTCCTAATCGCTATTTTCTAGAATAGCATATTTTGGAACGGTTCAAAAACCGTTGCTTATGGTTTTGTGTTTCAGGGAACGAAGAAGAAGATGCTGAGGTGTGAAGCAATGGTTGGTTGGTTTGAATTTCGGGCGAAAAAGGAGCACTAACTCTTGTTTTGTTTTATTATATTTATTAGTTATATTATATACAGATGAACAAAGCAGCATGGTTGGCAAGCGTGTACGTTGGTAATCTCCAGGACCTGGGTTCGAGCCCCAGGTCCCACCCCCTTTCATATTATTTTTCATCCAATGCTTGTGTGCAGTTTCAGCGTGAAGACGCATCATACATCCTCAACATCAATCCGTCCACGTGCCTATTGAGATGGATCATAGGGTTCTAATTGGAAGAGCATGATGGATGTTGGTCAACGCATGTGCATACTTCCTGGAAAGTCAATCAGGCCAGACTTATTGGGCTCAAAATTATTGGACTTCACCTCCACTTGGGGACAGCACCCCCCTCTAGTTTGTTTCTTTTACCCTTTTTTTATATTTTTCTTTTCTTTATTTTAATTAATTTCTTTTAAGTTATTATTTTCATAATATATAAAAAAAAACACCAAAAAAAATCAGAAAAGATAAAAAATAATAAATATTTTCATTTAACTAGTGTTTTTGTAAATAAAGTTCATTAATTGACTTAGTTTTTTAATTTAGGTTTTAACCTTAACTTTTTTTAATAAAAATCTAAAATTTGTAGAATTAGGGTTTGATTAATTTTTTATCCTTTTTTTCTTTTCTTTCATAATACTTAAATATTATTTATTTTTATAAATTAAGATTTGCATGTAAATAATTAGGTTAATATTAGGTTAAAATTTAATACTTTCTTAATAAACTAAAACAATTAGAATTGGGGTTAATCTTTTAATTTCATTTAATTCTTTTTTTCATTAAAATCTTAAAATACAAAAATACCAAAAAATAATTCCCTTTTTATTTTAATTTTAATTAATCTAATAAATTAATTTAATTTCATTAAAAAGGGTCCAACGCCCTCGTTTTTAATTTAAATTTCAATTCGCGTATGTATTTCTTCTTTCTTTTAAGTATTTATGTACCTCTCCCAAAGCCGTGTAATATATTTCTCGCACTTTACTTTTCTTTAATTCTTTATTTTTCTGTCAAATCGGGTTCTGGAAATTTTGGCGATGTGGACCCGCGCCTTTTGTAATAGCTTAGAACTTTACTTTTCTCGCACTTTTAACTATTAATCAAGGCATGCAAGAATGAATGACAAATAGAAACAAACGCTTAGATCACCCATGACATGACAAGATAAAATATCTGAATCTGACACACAAATCACACACCACCCCTAGGGTACGCCTCACTGTTGCCTTGCCTCGAAAGGTGATCGTCGAGTAGAGGATGTTTTAGTAAGTCCTCATGATCCGGGAACCTGGCATGAGGGTAGCTTCTAAGGTGTCTTCCTATTGCTCCGGTGATCACCATGTCCCGAACCTCGAATTGACCCGAACACCTCCAACGGTGGTGCTACCTATCTCTCAATGGTGGGATGGCACTACTTTAAAGGACATTTACACAGACGAATTCCTTAGGGTAGGTAGGTTCTCGTAGATACTTGCTCTAAATTTCAAACAAAAATTCAAAAATACTTTTCACACCAACACATTTTCAAAAAGCTTTCGAAAGCATTTTTTCAAACACTCTTGAGGACCGATACAAGAGTCGAACTGGAATTTTCAAAGAAACTTTTTAAAACCCACAGTTGAAAAGCAAACAAACCATTTTTGAAAACACAAGTGAGCAAGTATCTAAGAGCCCATGGATAACCATGGATAGAAAGGGTGCTAACACCTTCCCTTTCTATAATCTACCTCCCGAACCGAGAGCAATCTCTATAAGGAATTTTTCTGTGCTTTTGTCCTTTCCATTGGAGAAAATAAAAGACGGTGGCGACTCTTGCTTCCGCGACATTTCGCGAACCAGCGTTAAACAGTCAGTTCCAGATCCACCGATCACACAATGCACATGGTTATTTTTACTTCATAATTTAATATTTCAAGGGATTTAAGATTTATAGGCATATTGCAAACATCAAAGTAATAAAGCTTTTGAAATACTGAAAAATTTTATTATAATAACTTCAAAATGGATTACAAGTTTCAATGATCCCAAGTACAAGATGAAAATACAATCTAAAATTCTGAGAAAAAGAACTGATGGAGATCAATCTGTACGCTGGCACTTCCCTATAAGCCTGACAATCTGAGCCCTCAACCTCTGGTTTTCTTCCACATGTCTGATGGAAACCTCCTTCCAATCATCTGGATCAGGAAGTGAGTAACCAGAACATGTTTGAGGCTTATGGGAAAATAAATCCCCTTGCCTCTCCATAGACTCTACCGCTCGACTCTCAAGGATCTCGATCAAATCGTCTTTCTCCTTCAGATCTGCTCTGTAGGAACTCTCTAAAGTCTGGAACTTGTTCTTCCAAGCATCCCTTTCCTGTTGCATACTAACCAAAGCAAGTTGCAGCTCTTCTAGATCATCTAACAAGGGAGGAGTGGTCTTCACAAATAGATCAGGCATGGGTGTCTCCCGAGTATACGGCATCTTCAACTGAATGGCTCTCGATCGGACCCACTAAAGATATGGCTCCAAAGAAACAGCACCCCTAGGTCCCAAATCCTTCCTACTCTTCTTATGAATGTGATGCCAGGCCTTCGCAATCTGCTCCCTAGCTTCCCTATGGTCTTCTCCTTTCTTCAGAAAGAAACTACTCAAATGAATGTTATTCGGTTTATCCCTCATCGGGTAACCAAGCTGTCGTCGTGCAAGAACAGGGTTATAGTTAATTCCTCCCTTTGTACCAAGAAGCGGTACATTGGGGAAACTACCACAACTGTCAATAATCTCCACATCCTGATAAGCTCGATGATACCAATCAATATCTGAGTGAGTAAGTGCCATGATTTTAGGAGCCCATCGGGGTTCCTTCTTGACATCCCAAAAAGCATCAGACTGAGGCATATGGGAGATGAACCACCGGTACAACAAAGGCGTGTAACAGATAATCATTCCCCCATGATAAGAACTCCAAAGATGAACAGAGTAATAAGCATCACCCAACAGTGTAGGAAATGGGTTTCCAATCATGAAAATCCTGATAGCATTAATGTCAACAAACTTGTCCACATTAGGAAATAAGAACAATATGTAAGCAAGTAAAGCAAAGATGGCCTCAAAAGCAACCATACTCTTCATTCTAGCAAAGTAACGAGCTTTCTCCAATAAGAACTGAGCTGGTAATCCTCTAATTCCTCCTTTAGTAGTCATATGGGCTTCCACCTCAGACTTTCCCAGATGAATCAAAGCAGCAACCTCATGTGGTTTTGGCTAACCCTTTAAACCAGTAAAAGGAACACGATCGGTAACAGGTAAATCCAATAGATAAGAATACTCCTCCAGTGTAGGCATCAACTGATAATCGGGAAAAGTAAAGCAGTGGTACATCGGATCATAGAACAGGACCAAGGTCGAGAGAATACCCTCCTTCATCTTCAGCTTCATGAGAGGAATAATGGATCCATACTTCTTCCGAAAGTCTGCAGAACACTCGATCTGTGGAATTAGACTGACCAACTCATCTATCTTAGGATCCTTGAAACTGTATTTCCCTGTCTTTCTCTTTCCAGAATCCATGGTTAAAAGTACCTGAGGTATTCACAAATAGTCAACCTTTAAATCCCTTGAAATATTGTTTTCTTCAAAAGATGCTTATGAGTGCATGGATGCATGATGCAACAATCACACACAAGATCACACATATAGGGTTCATAGGTTCAACGTCACGAGCATAAGGTCGAAGGTACTACCCATAAGGTGTTGGTCTAAAAAGTTATCACCTGCCGAACAAGGTTCTAGAGGTTCCCAGAGTCTACATCCTTCCTTCGGATATTACCAACTTCTCGATTAACTCGGTAATTAGTAATATTCTCAAGAAAGACTCATCTGAGTGTAGTATCGCGTGACAACTATTTCCGGATTACTCTGTCATAGCTTTCTCACTACACCTAAAAGGCCAAGATGGGTTTGGTATTCTACGGTCCTCAGCTTCAGCAGACTCCCAGGTCGAAAGCAGTACGTCTTCCCAATTACTCGGTAAACGACACTACAGTCAAAGGGGCCTCCACTGAGTGGGGGATCTCATGCCTCCTTTTTTGGGATTACTCCCTCAAAGTTAACATGATTATACCTCCCGTCCTATCTTAAAGTTTGCCCAAGTCCGGGTATAGGACTTATGAGTAATCACCAAGCACCCTGAAAACCAGGAAAATCAAAACAAATATATATACAAAATAGAACACATAAACAACAATAGCACATATACAGATATAAATAAAGATAGGCTCAACCCACTTAGGGATGGACCAGCAAGAGGTCAATCTATCCCCAGTGAAGTCGCCATTTTTCTGTAGCGGTAGAAATGTTCAAGACTAAGCCATTAGATTGACTAGACTTTATACAAATCAAAAATAAAAATCGCCACTGTGCTTTATTGTTTCCAAAGGAATGGGAAAAGAGAGAATAACCCAAAAGAGGGGGAAATATTCAAGGTAAGGGGGTTGGTTATGCAAAGGGAAGGTATTAGCACCCTAAAGATCTACGGTACTCCGCAGGAACCTCTTTGAAAAATCTGTATATTTTGGCTATAAAAAAGTGTTGTATAGAAAATGGATGGTGGAGGTGAGAAGAGAAATATTTTTTATGATTTTTGCACCCACCGCGGTTGCGAACCTTTAGTGCCTATGTACCACCTTTCATGCAATAGGGGATCAGGGTACACGTAGTTCCTCTTTTAAAAATTTGAAACACAAGTGTGTTGGTTAATTTTAAGAGATAAGATATCATCCTCATTGTTCGTGCGGAAAACATACTTACTACCCAGAATCATGAGAAAGGAGAATTTGCATCATCTCAAAGTGGAGGATATGGCTTAGATTTTAAAATAAATAATGCCTCACTCAACACCCAATTAGAAAATATCTCACTTCACTACATATTGTAGAAGTATAGTTGTTTGCATCACTACAAGGATTTACAAGAGTCTAATCTTTTGAGAAATTTTTTAAAGTAGAAGCCAAAGTGGCAAAATAGTTTGAAATGAGATTGATTGACTTGTAGTCTTCTCACAAAAAATGTCAAGGTATTGTTAAGTTGATTGAAGTTTATTTATGAAAAGATTTTGAAAATGCATGGACCTAGGTCCAAGTTTATTATGAAAGTAGTTTAAGTTGCAAAACAAGAAGAGTTTTCAAAAGGAGGAAGAAGATTTTGAAATTAGAGAAGATGGGAGGAGAAGAAGAGGATATCCTAAAGCATAAGGTAAAAGCTAGGGACAAGAATCATCTAACCAACAAGAAGCCAAAACTTGACATTATGAGCCAAGGTAGAATTCCCATTCTTTGGATTGAAACCAAACAAGTAAAGATACTAGACCTTTTGAGAGAACCAAACTTCAAGTGTATTTAGTCTTCACAAAAATTGGGCAGAGTAACGACTGTATACGGGTGAATTCCAGATTACAAACAAAGAGTGTAATCACAAAAACCTGCACACAAAAACAAACAAGCAACCCAATATCTTGAGGTAAACCTCAAGAACTCCAGACAAAATAATCAGATAAGATCACAAGGTCTCCAAGATAGGCCAAGGTTTCTAATCATAAGTCCAAGAAAAAGTTCCATGCTCCATAATGCCAAGGATAGTAACCAAATAGTCCAAGTTCCTCTTTAAAGGTTTTAGGGTTTATATTGATTATTAAGTATCTTAAGAAAGGAAAAGAAAAGCTCAAGTGAGCAAAGTAAAAATGGCAAGAAAATAAATGCTCAAATGAGCAAAGATGAAAATGGCATGAAATGTAAATGCTAAAAAAAATAGTACATAAAGCATAAAAAAGAATAAAAGCATAAGATAAAACAAGTCAATAATTAGTGGTTAGTTGGATGACCATCTTGAAACTTGCATTTGGAACTCATTAGAGGATTGGTAGAATCAAAGCCTCCATACAACAAGTTGCATTTACTTTTTGTCAAGTATATCATCCATTTGGAATTCTCACAAGTACCATTTAATGATCAACGATGTTTAAGTGATTCGCGTTGACCAAAGGTGTTGTAGATCCATTAGAGGATTGGTAGAACCAAAGCCTCCACACAATGAATCTCAAGGTTATTGGATCAAAGAGATCAAATTAACATACTTGGGCTTGCAATCATAAGTTTGGGCCACGAGTGATCATTTATTCGAATCGGGACAAAATTTAGCGCTATGTTAAGTAATCGTAAGTGGACTTATATAGAAGTCGCACCTATTTTGAGGTCGGTCAATAGCAATCTATGCACCATTTGTTTTAAGACATGATATAGAGATCATGCTCCAACAACATTTAGTGCAATAAGAAGGGGATGAGATGAGGAGGAATATGGTAAAAAGAATCTACAAACCACATTTGAATTAAATTTTAATCAAACTATTATTAAAATCATTCTTCCATTTCTTGTGGAGTTAAACTCAACACCATGGATCCAATGATGTTAATAAAGTTCATGATCCAAAACCTAACCCAAGATTAGCCAGAAAATAATCACAAAATAATATCACATTTAATATATACATTAAAAGAGTAAAAAAAAGTTTTAAAATAGAAAATAATGAGAAAAATATCAATTATGTTCAAATTAATCAAGAAATGAAAAATAAGGCCATAGAAAAATCAGAAACGGATCCAAATGTTTTTATAAAAATTTTGGAATTTTTAAAAGTCAGAAACTATTTTTAAACCATTTAAAATTGCTCAAACAAACATAAAATAGGTCAAAAATAGTAAACCTCGATATAAAATCCCATAAAATTTTTAGAAAGTCAAAAAATATGCAAAATAATATTTATGAATTTTTCCAGAATTAAAAAATGTCAGAAAGTATTTTTTAAGTAATTAAAAGAAAGAAAATAATACAAAAAATATAAAAAATACCAAATGTTAAAATAAAAATGTAAAAAAATATTTACGAGATCAGAAATAATTCAAAGTATTTTTGTGAATTTTTTCATAATTTTTGGATAAAAAATAAAAGAGTTGTGAATTTTTGAAAATTTAATCAATAAAAATATAAAATCAGAAAATAAAATAAAACCAAAAAGATGTGGACCATCAGATCATAGTTAAAACGCGTTAGTAAGCTAATCCAATGGACCAGACGCGTTGTGCTTGATATGGACCTTAGTGAAACAAACATGTGATCAGAAAAAGGGCAACCAATGAAATTAAAACGTTTGGCACGCTATCATTGGCTGAGACGAGACATGTCATCATCTTCAACCTCCAGACACCCTGCAATGGAGATTTTGTGAGATCCTTCAAATGGAAAAATTAGGATTCCAGGCTAGCATCATTGAACTCGTCTCTTCAAGACGATTCTAACACAACCATCGCACTAAATTTATATAAAGTATGGAGAGAGATATGAATCAAAAACCCAGAAAATAGCGAGCACCTTCAATTTGAGATTTCTCTCTCAATTCTCAATGGATTTAAAAATTGTAAGAAGCATTAGAATCAGAAGAAGGAGTAGAGTAGATTAGTAATTGATTTGGATCCAAATGGTGGGGAATTCTACCTTTTCAAAGTTTAAGTAAGAAGCTCTGAAACTGGACTTCTGTAGCTTGAATTATGGCTCGTTTTGATTGGTTTAAGTATTGGAGAGTTTATATGATGCTCAAGGATGATGAATGCGCAAAGAATTTTGGAAAAGGAAGCTTAAATCTCAGAAACTGAATTCAAAAAAAGTGGGTTCATGTGAGGTTTTAGAAGGGTGTTCTTGGCTCTCTAAGCTTGGGAAAATGGATGGGGGATAACCCTCTATTTATAGGGAAGTGAATGGGAATGAAAATTTGAAGAAACAAGGAAGTTTGGAGGGAAATTGTGTGAAGGTCGAGCACGAGTGAAGTGTGACTTCAATTCCATCAAAACTCAACCAAACCTTGCGTTTTGGGGTGCTAACCACTTCTGGCATGTTTGATAATCAAGTTTAAATAAAAAACGCACATAAATCTTGTGTTTAGAAGTCACATTATGGATTTCAAAATTCTGACTTTGTGAAAAATTCAGTTTCAAGTTACCAAATTCAAATCCATGGAATTTCCAACTCAAGGGGTCTTAGGGCATAATTCTTGATGCTTTGGAAAGATGAGGTTACAAGCTTTTCAATGGAAAAATAATGGAATCAAATGGATGCTTGAGCTGAAAGTTACATGGAGTCAAAGTTGAAGAAAAAAAGTTGACTTTCCATACTTAGAAATATTTCAAATTCTTCTTCAAAAATGACCTATAATATTTTGTATCCAAACATGGCCTTCCACTTAGAATTTGTTCTTGACCAAAAAAGATGGAATGACGTAGACCTCTTGAATGACATTTTGAAATTTTAACCACTCAAAATCTCCAAAAATTGAGCAAGTTATGACTTGTTGAAGTTGGCCAAAAATCATGAAATGGCCTATAATCTTTTGCATATTTAAGGAAACTTCCATCCATTTTCTCACTTTTCACATAAAAGAAGGAATAAAGTACACATCTTCAAGATCATCATGGAAAAATAATGGACTCAAGGTGATAAAAATTGACCAAGTTATGACCATTTGAAATCACATATGGAAAATTATGGATTCATCTGGATGACTTGTAATCTTTCTTCTTCACCAAGTTCCTTCCACATGAAAACTCCTTGGAACTTTTGAAGTGATTTGTTGGTAACTCTTTGAAGAGAAAGATGTCTTTGGAATCACTAAAAAATACCAAAAGGTGAGCAAGATATGCTCCTTTGAAGTTCAAAACCCTAGCCTCTAGATTAAGAGAATGCTTTGAGGAACTTTGACAAGTTTGAACAAACTTCTTGTGCAAATATTCTTTCTTTATGAATAGAAGTTGTTGAGGATGATGATGAGGACTCATAGCCACCAAAACCACTTACATATCTTGAAATTTGAGAGAAATGTGCTCTTGTGACCAATAGGAATAAGACCTTGTCCAATCATGACAACTTCTTCCCTCAACCCCTTGTACTTTTTAATCAATTTTGATAACTTTGAAATATGTTGAACCAAAATAAGCCTTGTCATGCCATTTCTTCCAAAACAACTTCAATGGTGAGGTTTGAAGTTCTCAAGATTTATTGACTAGGGCATGGAAATAAACTCATGAACCCATGAAGCAACTTGCTAAACCTCACTGCCTTTACCTACATTATTTACAAGTAAGACAAACCAACATTGCATTTTATTAATTAGAAAGAAAATATAAGTAAATATTTATGATCACAAAAGAAAACAAGTCAAGGTTCTTTGGGATTCCTCAAAGAGCAAAGCTAAAGATAGGGAGAAGAACCAAAAGCCCTAATGTGATCTTGTTGTGATTGAATCAACATGGTATGATGAAGGGATCTTAGGGGGGAAAATTAAGGTACAACACACCCCTCTTGTGTTTTTCACTTCTTCAGTGAGATGGTCACTGTGTTCTCCTCGAAGCTATGAAGCAAGAGTGAGTATTGTTCTTGGAGGAAGCTTTGAAGCAACTCCAAGATGTGGTCTTAGTCAAGAGTCTTGGCTAGTGATTATCATGGAAGTGTGTCTTCCTATTTCTTCATAATTATTGTTTATCCAATCACTGTTTGTGGTTAAAGAGGGATTGAGGAGGGCCTCATATCTAGGTGAGTCTTAGATAGAAATCTAGGAAGGGTAGTGATTAAGTGATTAGGTCGTAAATTGGAGATTTGTTGTAGGGTCTATGAATTGATACTATCATAGTGGATTTGTCTATGGCTTGGTATGCCCCCAGAGTATGAAGGTTGTTCTGAACTGGGTTAACAATTAATGTGTTGTTTATGCTTTTAAGTACTATTTTTATTGTTAATACCTTGCTTGTTTGTTTATGTTGAATCATATGTCTCAACATGTCATATGACATCTGAGTTCTGTCATACCAGAATTTCAAGATCATCTTGATACGAATAGCTTGGCATTGTTGTTGTGATCTGAAGCCCTAAGAAATTAGGAATTTATTCATTTTCTTTGTGATTTAATTTTACTTTGGTTGATTTAGGGTTTATGTGCATTTCTGATGCTTGCGTGATTTCAAGTTAGTTTTAGTTTTAATTGTTGACATTTTTGGATTCCTTGTGAAATTTTGAATGAAGTGATGTAACTGTTTTTCATTTTTGGTTTGTTTCACCTTCGTGGACAGCTCAGGCACAACGGTGGTGCTGTCAGAGACGAAGGAAGAAGAAGAGCAGTTCGCGCGCGTTGTTGCTTTCTTTTTGAAATTAAATTTATGAGGTGTCGTCACCTGATTGGTCCATTGCTTTATTTTGATTTTCTTTTTAAATATTTTGTTTTATAATTGTTTTAATTTTGTTTTATATTTTGTTTACTTTTTGAAAATAAATAAATGAAAATGAGGAAATGGATCAGATATTGTTTTGTATGGGCTTAGTGCATCAATTGCTATTCGTACTCCCTTCCGAGCCCATAGCATTATTTTTTGGCTGACCTTGTTCTCAATTTTTGTTGGACAAGCTTGGTGGACTCTTTGTGTTTGGGCGTTGCATATGTGAATTGCTGAACACACATCTTGATTCCACGTGCACCTTTCATTTGCTTCATTTGTTTTATTTATTTATTTATTTATTTTTTTATTATTTATTTTTCTTTGAAAATGATAAAGAATAGAATAATGTCATGATGTTTTAGAATATTATTTTGTCATTCAATTGTTTTTTATGACTTTATTTTTCTTTTATTTTTGTGTTGTTTTTTATTTAAAAATGGATGAAATGCCTTGATGATCTTGATACTTCTTATTGATGAAATTTTGTGATTGATTCTGGATGCTTCTTAATGATTACTCTTGATGTTTGATATTTTTTGCTTGCGTGTGAGCTCACATGTTTCCTTAGGATTTATAAATTTAATTTTAATCTTTTGATTAAAATTAAATTAATATGACCTTAAAATTTAATCCAAGCATGATAACAAATTAGGCTAAAAATTATCTTAAACTCAACTTTAAGTCCATGATGCATGATAATATTATGGTAGATCCCCTTTGTTTTTCCTCTTGCATTGCATTCTCCTTTCTTTATAAAAACAAAAACATTTTCTTAATCAAATTCAAAATACTTAATAAATGAGATGTGAATCGTATGCCATTGAGTCTTATAGAGAAGAGCGAGGCGATGTATTTCTAACCTTACTCTTCTTCCATTCATGGATTTTAATGTGATTCAATTCACAAACTCTTTTCGAAATTAAAGGTGGAGGAGTAGCTACGTGCCCCTGTATTGGGATTCATTTACTACCATCTTCCAACAAAACACTCCAACAAATCCAAACTTTTTTGCCTCCTAAACTTTTCTCGTTAAAACCTTTTCAAAATGACATCTTATTTCCGTTCTACCGCAATACATGTAACACATGAGTCTCCACACAACGAGAAGCAACACCTAATACTAGAATGTGTACCCTAATATTATCCACTAAAGAACACCAAACAAACCAACATTTTTAAAAATAGCAATGGAGTTCTAATTTCTTCATTGCACTATGGGAATACGCAGGCACTAGGGTGCAAAACCTGAGCGAACTCAATAATAATGTCTTTTCTTTTTTTCAAAATAAATCATTTGTGCATTCTCAGTAAGTTATAACTTTAGATATACACACACTTAGAAACAAACAACCGAATTGGGTCCCGTTGAGTATAACAAATGTGAGAGATACTAATATCTTCCCTTTGCATAACCAACTTTCATATCCTTCTCTTGGTTGCGTTGATCATCTTATCTTTTCTTTTGGGGTTTTCTAGATGTTTCCCCTCCCCTTTAGGATAAATAAAATTTAATGACGACTCTGTGTTTTTTTCGCGGTGTGACATGTTTCACATGACATGTTTCACACTTCAATGACACATATATGAAAGAAACTAAAATGGGTTTCCCTAAGAAAATCATCATGAGAGACACAAAATGCCACACATGCTTCTTTCCCACTAAATGGTTAAGTTTTCATACGTGAATGGTATTTTGACGCCTCTAAAAAACTTGACTAATGTTTGATATTTCTCTGTTAACACATGTGTTATAGAAAGACACCTGACAGAGGCATGATGACTCACCCCTTAGTGGGAGATTCGCCCTTAACTAAGGGACTCACCCTAACTGAAGAACTCCCCTAATTGAGAGACTCACCCTTAACTACGAGATTGACCTAAAAGAAATAAATGGTTTGAGACTATGTGGAGGAAGAGCTTAATCACTTTGTCCTTTACAATTCCTCGTGCTTGAAGGACTGTGTAATGGAGTCGCCCCCTATCAGACGTCCATCCTAAAATATGACGCATAATCATGGACTCCATTTAATATACAATTCACCCTAATGAAAAACATGGACGGTGACGTGTACGTCGTCGATTACGATATTATGCTAAAGAAGTCATGACCACGATTCTGAAGAATTAGACCGTCAATAGACTTCCTAATCCAAGTGAAAAAGTTATTACTTTCTAAGATTTTCCAAAATCAATTCATAGACCTCTATAAATACTCCACCTTTATTAAAATTGAGGAGGAATATATTCTATACTCACCACGAAATATCCCTAAATCTCATAGTGTATTTTCTCTAAACTCAAAGAAAACACCCTAAAACAAAATTTCTCATTACCATAGATTTACTCTAAACCATCTCAAACTCCAAAGTCTCTGTCCACCACTATATTTTTTTAACAAGTACCGTTTTAATAAAGTGGCCAAATAGAATGCCAATTATCATCCTTATTGATATGTCTGATTGCATTGGCCTTTTAACCTTTAATTAAATTAATCTATTTTTAAAACGTAACATGATTCCTTGTGTGTGTATATATTATTAATGAAATGAAATGCTTGGTGGGATATATGTTGTATGGTCACGGAATGGAATAAAAGGGTAGCATTGATCAGAAGTGGAGTTTGATTACATGGTGAATGTGGTAGAACAGGAAAAAGGAACTGAACCCTTGCAGAGGCTTATAAGGCCAGCATAAGGGAAGCTGTGTGGGTGGGGACACTTGGACTTAAATATGGGCTACAAAGACTTTTCTTCAATCCATAACTGTGCACCTACAAATTACTGTTCAATATTAATTTATTTACTGCTGCCACACTAACACCAACACCAATATAGGACTACTTCACTTCATATACATTTTAATTGAGTCTTTGATTTTTATTCCATTATAATAAAGTGAAAAACACATAGGTAATAAAGTCACAAGCTTGACATACCTAAATTCTAAGAACCAATTAAGCCACATATTTGTTAGGTACTATGAACAGTCTATGAGAGTGAGAAAAAAGGTACACAAATTCAAACTCATACTACTATATATTTAATTATGGAGTTAGCAAGCCAAGGAATTGGGGAGGGTGTGAACTTTGTAATTTGTTTGACCATATAACATTGAAGACTGTGATACTTTGTAGTAAAATTTTCCATAAGTATATCATATTTAAACAAATTAACCTACTTTAATTTCCACGAGTTTTTACAAGTATCATCTATTGTTTAGGATATTTTCTTTCGGTTACCAAAGATTCCTTGTTCCCTTCTCCCATCATTTTGCGCAAATTCACGTTCTTTTGTTCCCTCTTTTAAAGGGTTAATTAAACTCATTGGTTATGTAACTTGTGTTCTAAGCTAGTTCCCATGTCAACTAGTGTCATCCAACAAAAACTACAGCATAATAATAAAATCTTATAACAAATTTGAGGAATCATGAGTAAAGTTTAAGATTCAAGAGTGTGTTACTCTCTATATTTCAATTTCAAATCTTTTAAAAATCAAGAATATATATGGTGAATCCGTCAATACAAAGTGATAGTTTTAATTGACCTTTCGTTATTTGTTAAATTTGAAAATTTCTAAAATTATGTATGTCGTTAAATCTTTCATTGATATGATATCCATATAATATGCACAGGAAAATTCATATAATGTCGTCTAAATTTTCTAATACATATATGATACTTATACGCAATAAATTATAGACAAATATTATAAAATAATATTTTTTTTCTCTCTTTCGACAAACTTTAGACACTCTTTAGATAAATTTCAAAATATATTTATGAGGTTTAAATATGTGTTAAAATATGTTGATTTATGAAAAATAAAAATTATTAAATTCAATTAAAATATTTTTAATAATAAACATATGTCAAATACTATTGTATATATGAAACGAGTTAGTGTCTTATATTTTATACATTAACAATCTAAAATACATCTAATTTTTATTTTATTTTATTATTTTAATTAATCAAAATTAAATAAATTTTTATAACACTTAACTACTCAATAATTAAATAATTCATATTTAATTAAATAAAACACACAACAACTCAAATCAATATTTAAAATTAATAATAAAAAATATTAAAATAATATTAAGATTTAAATGCAGTTTAGATCCACTATATTAGTATCCTTTTGTTCATGTTGAGTGAGTTGTTAGAAATTGTTCTATGAATTAGTCAAATTTGTGAATTAAAATTAAAATGTCTTTATCTAAAGGAATATTACATTTTACCCAACTTATGTAGTCGACAAAATTCAATGCTATCCACATGGGTCATGTTCAATTCAAACCAACCACACTTTGTTCTTTTGGTTATTATTAGTATCATTACAAACTTGATCTTTGTGCTTAGTTAGTTGAAAAATTAGTGTTGAATTATAACATAACTTTGCACACAAGATTTTGCTAAACAGTGATGTAATCCATTTTAAAAATATAAAAAGTGGATGGTGTAGCAAAACAATGTCAAATATAATGATTTTCACATTGAAGTGAGTCCAAAGGGAAAAGTGATTCAAAGATTGTATAGAAGTAGTAAATCTTCTGTGCTAGATCTTAAATTGAAGGCAGAAACTTGGAAGTTCTGGGAAAGCACACGAGCAACAATGCTTCTTGGGAGCCACATGCAGATGCAGATGCGGCAGGCCTACACAAAGACTCAATACCCTTTTGTACGGACATACCCTGTAACAAACACAACCACACACTCTTAATAAGTTTGCAATAACTATATCAAACTTTATGCTGCTACTATTTATTGTATGAAATTGAATCACTGCAAATGGAGAAGAGAGCAAGCCCAAGGTTTCTATCAGTACAGTACAGGTGTTGCGATGCTGACGGGATTTGTAGTAGTATGAATTAACTACAATTTATTCTTTATCACAAAAACAATGAATAATAGTATCAATATCGACATCTTTCGATACCGTTTTTGCGACAACAAACCGTTTTTTAAAATCTTGAGCACGCCTGCTATACATCAATCATCATTCGATCAAGATTTGATAAGTTAATAAAATACAAATTTTAATTTTTTATACATTTAAATGAAATAGTAAAAGATCTCTTGAATTCAAACATACGCAGCAATATTAAAATGCTTTTAAAGAGAATTTTGTGAGATATTATAATCTTGAGGTATATTATGTGGTCCTGATTTCTATGGAAAACTGTTGAATCTTAATCGAACAATTATTGATAGTATTCATTCACATTGGGCCCTGATGACATCACCAGGTCCATTTAGATATTTCTGGGCCTTGGACCTATCCCCATCAAGTCCATTGGAAAAGCCCACTAGCCTCTTCATGCACTCATCTTTCCATTTCTTTCCTCCCTATAAACATCTCCATTTCCTCCCTTCTCTCCCATCTTACCATAACAAAGTCTCTCTCTCTCTCTTTCTTAGTCTCTTGAAATAGAATAGAGAAGAGAGAAAAATAAAGGTCTCAAAGATGAAACCAAAAGACAAGTTTCTCAAAGGTAACAAATAGTATTGTTGAATGTAGAAAAAATCTCCATAATCATTTCACTTTTATCATAGTCTTACCTCAAACAGATATCTTGAACCTTTTTCATATTCTTAAGAAGTGTTAGTTATTTCTATATTTGACTCAGATCAACCGAAAATTTTACTTTATATTATAATATATACTAGTATAAAACTAGCTATATATATTTTTATATAGTTTTTTTTTTTTAATTGGTTTAATCTAAAGCTGGCTACTGCTACTGTCATTCTTGTTCATTCTCTGCACAATCACAAATTAAGAGCATGATTCATATGATACAGGTCCCAATAAGGAGTACCATCACATGCATGTGATGACTATAAGCAACTTCATCATCATCATAACCATGGTCAACCCTTTGAGATTCTTTGACAAAATAGAAGAAGCCATTGGTGGCTCTGAAATTGTAGCTGACATTTCTTCACCAACACCAACACCAGAAATTGCAGCAGGTTCATTCTAATCAAGGGTGCTATCCTATCTGAGCTTTTATTCACCTTTCTCTTTTTTTTTTTCTTCGATTTTTCTTTTTTTTTTATTTTACTCTAGTTGTGTGTCTTCTTGACCTTGTAAGACCTTTTCTTGACCTTGTAAGACCTCAGTGTGAGTCTGTTTTCTTCGTTTTTGCTTTTGTGGAAGACTTTATATCAAAATTTTTTGATATAAAGTTTTTTCGCTGATTTTCCTTTTTACCACCCAACTCATTCTCTCTTTTCTTGTCTATCCCTCCTGAGCTATCTCCATTTTCGCCATTCTTGTTCATCAACGATTTATGGCTTGAAAATTGGATGAAAAAAACCTTATAAATTGTAATGTTGCTAGTTATAGCATTTTTGAGATCATGAAACTTCAAATTACTATTTGGGTTTAATTCATGAGAAATTGTAAATAATTTTATTCTATTTGATCTTATTATAATTACTATTATTTGATCTAATTAAATATATTATTTAAATTTACTTAATTTATGCAACTCCAATACTAAATTAAGTCTCTGTCTAAATTATTATATATAACCATTAAATCAGTTTATTAAAATTAATAGTAAAATTAAATAAGTATATTTAAGAATTACTGAAAATTTGAAGAAAAAAAATCACAGTATCACTATTTAAAGTGCAATTTTATGTGGACCTTTGTAATACAAACAAAATTAAATTAAATTAATCTTAAAAATTATAATAAATTAGACAAAATCACATTAACACTGTAATTTTGTTTAAATTTTGTAATTGTAGTACAGTAACTATAATAGTAGAATTTTAATATGAAAAACTAATCATAGTTAAAAAATGAATTAGTAGTATTGTTTTGTATTGAGATGAATTCAAGAACAATTTGTAGGTATACTGTTAAAGGAAAAAAATTTGGCTTTTTATCATTCATTATTTGCACAGAATATTTATGCTTATGCTGTTGTTGCAGTGTATTCAGTTTCTTTGTTTTATGTATTGTTTGGCTGATAAAAAGTATGTAACAAAGCAACTTATAATTATTCTTTTAGATCTAAGTTATAAAGTCTCTCGTGACTGTTTCATGTACAAATTCATTCATCATATCCACTGTATTATTGGACTTATCTCTGTGTCACAAAGCTTTAATAGTATTGTACCTTTTTTTATTTATTAAAAAATATATTATTTAATGAAAAATAGTAAAGGTGATTGCTGTTTATAGAGATAATAATAGAGTTATTACAATTAATAAATGTTCAAAAGAAGCAAACAAAAATCTAGAATGAAGTATAGAGAGAGAGAGTGGGAGAGATAATTCCCTGACCTTTCTCTATCTTGTTGATTTGTTTTCTTCTTTTATATAAGTAAAATAAATCTCATATGCTAGCTTTATTTGGCACTATTATGTGTCCTACAGAGCTAAAACCATCTCTCTCCTAGAGTTTAAGAGCATTAAAGTTACCTAATTTTATTAAATAATTTTGAGGATCATGTTTTGATTCTCATAAAAATTCTAATAATTTTGGAGTTTTATGGTGATAAAAATTAAATTTAGTTAAAAACTGTTTAACTATATTTTTTTTATAGCAATGAAGTATTTGGGCTCAAGTGTAAACGAGCTTTTGTTAAGAACGAAGGTTTAAAGAAAAGAATATCGAGTTCGATATCATATAGAAACAATATTTAATCAGGGTTATGACTTCTCAACACGGACTTTGAATTAACCGAATATTTTATATAATTAGTTTAACATAAGAATTATTAGCACGTAATATGTGATTTAAACTTAAAACTTTTGAAAGAATTGTTTTCTTGTATATCAAACCTCTTGTTATATAAACCTTTTTATCAATTATCTAATATTTTTTACAAAACATTGAGTTTTGAAAGAAAAAAAATGCAAGTTGAAAATTTAAATTGTACCTACTAGCTAGTGCAAAGATTAGATGCAATAAATTATCATCCAAGTGAAGTGGCTGCAATTTTAATGCCTCATTTCCTAGTTTTGTATCCCTCTCTTTATTTGGAAGTGTAGTTTTGTAGCTATTTCCTTGATATAGTAGGGCAAGGACAAACAAAATGGGATAGACTACAACCTGAGCCCATAAGGGAATATTATAACCCCAATGTTTTGATGGGTGCAGAGACAGTGACATACTCACCTCAATTTTTGAACAAAAATAATTGCTTCAAAATTATTTCATTTCACTTAAATTATAGGGATATTTTGATGTGTTTTTAACCATATGTTGAGTCTGCCTAACATCACATTGTTACACTTACCATCAATCACCTACACGTGGTAGACCTACCTATTAAAATGATAAGGTTAGAAAATTTTATCTTTTTCAATATGTATCCACTATGCAAGATTTTCCTAACAAGGGTGCATATAATTTTGTGTAAGGGTTTTCATTTTGTTTGAAAACTCATACAATAAATGTGCTTCATATATCTATTAAGTTGCACAATAAAGTTTATCTTATGTTTTACATAAATTCTTAAGTTTAGGGACAAAAATTTGAATATCTCTTAAAAAAAATATTGACAAAATAGTCATGTGCGGCTAATTATATCTATTTTGCTATCTCTACTTATTTTTAAGCAATTAAGTTAATTAAAATTTATTAATGATAAAATCAATAGAAATTTTATTTTAGTAAAATTTAATTATGACAAATATTTTATTAATTTTTATTATATTATTTAACTGTGTCAAATTTTAAAACAGACGTGAAATTTGCATTGCACTCCCTTAGAGAGGGAAATGAGTTTTAACAAGAAAATTTTAGTTAAATGTTGTAGAAATATTTTCACTTCTTTCTCATAAAATTTTACACAAATTGGCATAAGTTTTACTTTTTGGAATTTTACTGCTGATATTTGAGAGTGACAAGAAAAATTCCCACTTTCCATAAAAATGAATATGGTCTTAATTAAATTTGTAATGTACAGGCCCAAAAGTGACAGAAAGGTCTGAGTCAGCAGTTATATGGAACTGTCAATGGTAATTATTAGATAAAGGACATTGTAAATAGTATATAAGTATATGGAAGAAGAGTGGTCTACATTATTTAAGTGCCTAAAAAGGATCTTAAATTAGGTGACTTCTTCCTCAAAATGATTGTGTCTACGAATGGACATTCAAAAGTTAAATGCCTTTCCCTTATTCATACAAATTATTTACCCCTTCACCCTACTTTTGGGACCCCTTTTCCTTTTCTCTCTTTGTAGTTTGTGTCAATAAGAGACACAAAATAAATATATTAGGTTTATAAATCATCTATAGTTTAGTCGCATTCGCGCATTTGAAATATATGTGCAGATCGATATAATAAGTATTTAGGTTTAAAATTATACTTTAGATCGCTTGATTTTTGTACGACTTCGCATTTACAATTGTAAATATTGATTTGAATCGCCTGATTTTTATTGAACGGTCACAAAAATTCTGAATACGGAATAGAGGGAAATTATTGAATCTAATTTATTGTGGAGCATGATCCTAAAATAATGGTTGAGGTTGAATTAAGTTATAATTTCTCATATACATATTCATGTCTTTCTTTTAGGTCAATTTGTTTTAGGTACTGCCAGCATTGGCCCCATCTTGGTCAAGCCTTTTACCAACTTTAGGATACATGAGAACATGGGTCCTTCATTAGGTTTTACTTTTGAACAATATCATTTTCATTCAAAAACTTTGGAAAGTAAGGAAATGACAATTCAATAATGGCCTAACGAAAAAATAAATAAATTTCAATGCTGATTTCTTAAGAGGGTATACTAACCAAATTCAACATATATAAAAATTTATATACGTCTATAAAAAAAAAAGAATTGTATGTATATTACAATGATGATTTTGACAAGTATATCTTCTTGTGGAAGTACAAATAATGTAAAAGATCTACCAGTATATATGGTTCTCTTATAATACAAGATTTGAAGCTATTATTATTTTAGTTTCCTAAAATAAGAGTAGCTACAAAATAATTATGAAAAGAAGCAGGGGAAACTGTACATTAAAACATGAAGGTACAAAGTCCAAAATATATAATTTAGTAAAGAATAAATGGTCTTATACAATATATCTAAAGTTAGTATGTCGGGTTGTAGTGGACTTTTATGTAATGCAAATGATTATTGGACATGTAAAAAATTATTTAAGCAATGTTTTAAAATTTGGTATGATCATCAACCCGATTAAGTTATTGAATTGTTTAATTACTAGTCGAACGAGTGAATCATCGGTCGGACTAATGAATTATTGGTCAAATCATATGATTTCTAATGGGTATTGGTCTTTTAGGTAGATCGGCAAGCTCTCAAGTGAGGTTTGAAATTATTGAATCCATTTTATCTTACATAGAATCCTTCCAAAAGGAGAAGCCCCTTGAAGCTTTTGCCTTCTTATAAGTCTTAGGATCATTTTCCACTTGAAGAATAATAGGAAACTTATAAACAAAATTCTTGTTGGAAATCCACCAAAAGACTATTATGAATTTCTACCACAATGACGATTAGTTATGAGAAAAACAAAGAAAAGAAGACAAGACAATTATTTCTGCAGAGTTTCTCTCTGCTCACAAACTGTGGAAAACTTTGTTATTCACTTGCAACTGCAAATTCTGTGAATACAACTTAATTGACTTGCTTATAAAAATAGGGGTTACTCCCTCTATTTATAACTGAGCTTACACCCTAAGCCCAAAGCCCAAAATATCTTTTTGTTACTAAATCAAATCTATTTATTCTATACTTAAATCAAATCTACTTAAATCTAAAACAAATCAAATATTTTCGACACATAGTTTCGACACACTAGATTACAATTTAACACACCACCTAATTCATTGTGTCTAAACTATATATGTTCATCATGACTCTTAGTCTTCTGAATACTTTGACTTGCACTCCCTTCGTCATGATGTCTGCAATCTGATTCTCAGTTCTGCAGTGTTCCAAATTCATCTTCCTATCTGCTACCTGCTCTCGAAGATAATGGAACCTCATTTCGATGTGCTTACTTCGACCATGTGCTATTGGGTTCTTCGCCAGATTGATAGCTGACATATTGTCGATCTTCATGGTAATTACTCCATGATCTTTCCCTGTTATCTCTTCGACCAAGTTCACCATCAAAGTTGCTTGACATGCACAAAGAGAAGCAGCTATGTATTCTGCTTTGCATGATGATAATGCCACTATTGGTTCCTTTCTTGAATTCCAAGCAACTGGTGTACCATCTAGCATAAACACATATCATGTTGTCGACTTTCGATCTTCAGCATCACTACACCAACTTGAATCAGTATATCCCACTAAGTTGCATTTTTTTCCTTTATCATCTACAGAAAACAAAATGCCATAATCGAAATTTCCTTTGAGATACCTTAGTATCCTCTTCACTGCTGCTAGATGTGATACCTTTGGCTTCTGCATGAATCTACTTACCATACCTACACTGTATGCTAAGTCAGGCCTTGTATGATAAAGGTATCTCAATGTTCCAATAAGTCTTCTGTATTGGGTTGGATCAACATCATATTCATCTGCATCTTTCGACTGTTACAGTCTTGGTTCTGCAGGTGTCGAAGTTGGGTTGCACTCTTCCATCTCAAATCTCTTGAGAATTTCTCCTGCATATCTTCTTTGATGCATCATCAAACCTCTACTGCTCTTGTAGAATTCGATGCCAAGGAAATATGAAATCTCACCCAAATCAGACATTTAGGAATGCACACTTCACGTCCATCTAACATATGTGCCAACTGTTTATTTCTGCTAGACCAACAACCAACCTGATTGTTTTGATCCTAGCAACAGGTGCAAAAACTTCATCGAAGTCTATTCCTTCTTTCTGTAGAAATCCTTTCGCCACAAGCCTTGCTTTGTGTCGAGTTACTTCACCTTTCGAATTCGTTTTTACTTTGTATACCCATTTGACATCAATTGCCTTCTTGCCTTAAGGCAATTAGACAAGTAACCAAGTGTTGTTGTCTTTGATAGACTTTACTTCTTCGTTCATTGCTTTCACCCACTTTGAATCCTTTAATGCTTCAGCTGCATTAACAGGTTCGACATCTGCATAGAAAGCATAATGTACCAGCTCATCTTCATTATCTATTACATCATCTGATGTAATCACACAATCTTGCAATCTTGCAGGCATGCGTCTTGTTCTTTGAGGCCTGTTTGTACTTAGTATATCTGCTGGTTCCTCTTGTCGGACTTCTCTTTCGACTTGAGTTTCTAGCTCTTCAAGAAGGATTCCCACTGAATCTTTCTTGACATTTTCAGTCCAATCCCATTCTTTAAACTCATCTATAATCACGTCCCTGCTGATCACAATCTGCTTTTTCACTGGATCGAACAACTTGTAGCCTCCTGTCGAATGATATCCAACTATAATCATTTGACTTGACTTGTCATCAAGTTTTCTTCTCAACTGATCTGGCACATGTCTATGTGCAATAGATCCAAATACCTTAAGATGACTTAAGATAGGCTTCACACCAGACCAACATTCTTCTGGAGTAATTCCTTCTAGCTTCTTTGTAAGACATCTGTTCAAAATGTATGTTGCAGTCGAAACAGCTTCACCCCAAAACTCTTTAGGTAAATTCTTGCCTTTCAACATACTTCTCACCATATTCATGATGGTTCGATTCTTCCTTTCTGCAATTCCATTTTGTTGTGGAGTATAGGGTGGCACCACCTTATACACAATCCCTTCCTTTTCACATAGCCTGACGAAGTCTTTTGACACATATTCTCCACCACCATCAGTTCTCAAAATATTGTGCTTTCGACCACTCTGTCTTTCGACCATAGACTTAAACTTGGAAAATACTTAGATCACTTCACTTTTCTTCTTGATCAGATAAGTCCACAACTTTTGACTGAAATCATCTATGAATGTAACAAAGTATTTGTTACCTCCCATTGAATCCACCTAGATTGGTCCATATACATCAGAGTATATGACTTCAAGACTAGCCTTCGACCTGCTTCCTGCATCCTTGCAGAAGCTATTCATGTGTTGCTTCGCATGCACACATTCCTCACATACCTCATTTGGAATGTCGATTTCTGGTGATCCTGAAACCATATTTCTTCTCTTCAAATCTCTGATGTCTCTGAAGTTGAGATGGCCTAGTCTATAATGCCATATCCATTCATCTCTGCTAGCTGCAGTCGAAAGGCACTTGTGCTTCATCACATTTAGTTAAAGGTTCGATTCTGAGACATAGGAGCCTTCAAGATTAATCTCCCATTTTCACCAACGACTCTCATCATCTTATCTTCGATTGATACTTTATAATTATTTTCGACCAACTGCCCTATAGTGAGCAAATTGCTCTTCATGTCTGGTATGTACAACACATTGGAAATTACTTACCTCTTGCCATCTTTCCTCATAATCATAACATCACCAATACCTTCAGCTGCTAGGGTATTGCCATTTGCAAATTTTACCATATTTTCCATTGAGGGCTTTATATTGACAAACCAGTCTTTCCTTCCAGACATATGTGATGAACATCCTGAATCCAAGTACCATTGGTCCTTGAATCTATCTTCATCTTTTGTTGTGACCATCAGCATCATCTCTTCTTCTTCATGTTTTGCAAGCTTTGCATCACTTTCTTGATTCTTTCGTTTTTCTGGACAATCAATCGAATAGTGACCATACTTCTGACAATTATAACATTGAATGTGACTCTTATCAGATTTTCGACCACCACCTCTTCCTCTATTTGCATCACCACCTCTTTGGTTGCCTTGGTATGACCTTCTTTGATTCGACACGTTTCCTTTGATCTGGTTTCATCTACCATTCGATTTGTTGTAGCCACCTCTACCTCTGTCGAAACATTTTCCTTTGCCTTTGGTTTCTTTTGCTGAATGTGCCTGCAAGGCCACATCACTCTTCAATTTTCCTGCAGCTCTTTCATTCATTCTTTGTTTATGAGATTCAAGCGTCCCTTGAAGCTCTTCCTTTGTCAATTTCGATAAGTCTTTCCCCTCTTCTATCGCCACCACTATATGGTCGAACTTAGGAGCTAAAGATCTCAAGATCTTCGAAACAACAGCTCTTGTTGTTAACGCTTCTCCACATATCTTGATTTGATTTACTAGTTTTGTAACTCTAGTGAAGAAATCAGATATGCTTTCACTGTCTTCCATCTGAAGCAGTTCGTACGTCCTTTTGTGAGTTTGTAACCTAACTTCTTTCACCTTCTCAGCGCCTCGAAAAGACTTCTCAAGGATCTCCCAAGCTTCTTTTGCAGATTCTGAATCACTAACCTTTTCGAAATTGTTTGGGATGACACATTGATGAATTATAAATAACGCTTTATAACTCAGCTTCTCAGATTCTGTGTATTTCTTCTTTTCTTCTTCTGAAGCGTTTTCTCCAAGCGCTTTGACTCCATCTTTAACAAGGTCCCAAAGACCTTGACACCTGAATAAGACTTTCATCTGTTTGCACCAATTCTCATAGTTGTCAACTTTCAGAATTGGTAGCGTTGCTGGATAGTTTTCATTCCCATAACTTGTCATTGTGAATTCTTCAATCGTTCTTGATTGATACTTCCCTTGAATCGAAACAAAAGCTCTTGATACCAGATGTTGGAAATCCACCAAAAGACTATGATAAATTTCTACCACAATAACGATTAGTTATGAGAAAAACAAAGAAAAGAAGACAAGACAATTATTTCTACAGAGTTTCTCTCTGCTCACAAACTGTGGAAAACTTTGTTATTCACTTGCAACTGCAAATTCTGTGAATACAACTTAATTGACTTGCTTACAAAAATAGGGGTTACTCCCTCTATTTATAACTGAGCTTACACCCTAAGCCCAAAGCCCAAAATATATTTTTGTTACTAAATCAAATCTAATTTATTCTAGACTTAAATCAAATCTATTTAAATCTAAAACAAATCAAATCTTTTCGACACATAGTTTCGACACACTGGATTATAATTTAACAATTCTCACTATTTCCTTCTACTAGATAAAAAGAAATAACTCGAGAATCGATTATGTTAGGTCTTCAATCCTTATCCTTTCAAACTCTCTTTCTTATCTTATCCTAGAAAAGCACATTTGACCCCTCGAGAATCCAACTTAGTCCTTTTAGAATCCATGTTCTTATAATAATCTACACACCATACACTATAAAATAAGTGATATTTGGCGCCCTACATTTCCACGTATCATATGGAGAAATACTAATTTTCTTCAAATGAGTTATATTCATTATATGACAAGAAGATAACAAAGCTTCGCCCTATAAAATAAATGACAATTCAGAATGCATTAACATGACATTTATCATTTCTTGATACATCATATTCTTTATTTCAGCAAGACCATATTATTGTGGTGTACGAGGTGCAAGACATTCATGTTTAATACCATATTCTTCATAATATGCATTCAATTCAGTAGAAAAATATTCATCACACCTTTCACTCCGAAGGACTTTAAAACATCTATTAATTGATTTTTTACTTTCGCTTTAAAATTTTTAAATGCATTAAAGCCATCATCTTTAAGCTTTAAAATATATACATGTACAAATTTAGAATAAAAATCAATAAAAGTAATGAAATACTTATTTTCCCCATGGGTTAACATGCCATTAACTTCACATAAATTCGAATTCACAAGATCAAGCAAGTTGGTATTTATTTCTACACTATGGAAATGCTTTTCAATCATCTTTTATTTAACACGTATTTCACATTTTAAAAAATTATTAACATCACATGAAATTAAACCAGATTTAGTTAATCATTTCACAATGTTAATAACAATATGATCTAATCTACTATTCCATAAAGAAATAGATTCAATCATATAAACATAAATAGAAACTTTATTAATAATGTTGTCAATAGTACAAAGCTTAACTATTTCTTCAGTGGAATAACCTTTTTTCCCAAATATATCATTATGGGTCAAGATTTACTTGCCTGATTCATACACAGATTTAATACTCGATTTTCCCAAAAGATTCTCACTAGCAAGTTTCCTATTCATGTCGGTAACATGAAGTACATTAATAAGAGAAACTTTCTTCCCAAAGTGAAGTTGAGTTCTACGGTTCCCATTGCAACGACCCTCGAACATCCTTTATTGTGTATTTGAACCTCTTATCCATTGGTGACTTCAGAATAGATTTTGAATGTTATTTTATCATAGGAAACATGGATAATAGAACAAGTATCATACCATCATCATTATACCTTGTCTTTGGTCACCATAATTTCAACCACAATAACAATTATGTTATCATCGACTTGAACAACATTTGCCTTATTTTGGACTTTTTGTTCTTGCAATCTCGAGCATAATGACCATGTTTGCCACACACATAACAACAACCTTTGGAGCCCTTTGATGCGCCAGAATTCTTGAACTTATTTTGAACCTTCTTAGGACCAAGATAATTCTTCTTACCGTCTTGTCTCTTCTTGCTTTTTACGCTCACCGCATTTGCCTTAGAATATCTGATATCCTCATATTTCTATCTATCTTTTGATTCTTCCTCGATTTGAAGATGTTTCTAGATTTTCTCCAGTGAGAAGTCCTCGGAATTGTGAATCAACTTCTTACTATAATTTTTCCAAAGGATACCAATTTTGCAATAATTGCGCCAACTGGAAAAGCTTCATGGATATCTATCTTCACCAAGTATTTCAATTCTTCCCACTAAGTGTTGCAACTCTTTACTAAGTATTACAACTATTCAAATTCAAAAAATAACGAACTAAAGTAAAAATCACAGTTACGTGTGAAGGCTTACCGCCAGCTGTACACACCGCGAGTAGCACAACGCATTGTACCTAAATGCTCAAGTGTCATCTATAAGCCGCCACTAGCACCACAACGCCCACGACCACTGTCACGAAATCAGTATTAGTGAAAGAGTAGTGTGAATATGACAAGTTACATAAAGACTTGAGACCGTCACCCTCATTCATGTGACACTCTCTCCTCTTTGTCTCCTTAATGAACTAATAAGTGCAACTATATATAAGTAGAATAAAGGTGAGTTAAATTTTTAATGTGTATTTATTTCCTATACATTAAATGTTCACTTACTCACTTGAAATGTGTCATATTATTATTGAAACACTACAACAATTATAAATTTATTTATTATTTTTATTATTTTAATAATTAAAAGCATATTTAGTGTGGATAGTGTTCAAGTTATATAACCTTAAAGTTGGGATATTGATTTGGATTAAACAAACATTTTTTGAGCCTATATAATATATAACTCATAAAACTAAGGGTTAAATGTCTTATACCCTCTTGCATATGAGCGTGTTTCGATTTACCCCCTTAAGAAAAAAATTATTATCCGCCCCTCAACAATTAAAGGTTCCATCTTAAAAAACCTTGTTCCAATTTTTCAGCCAATATTATGTGACATTAGCCCGCATGGTCATTTTAAGTTGGTTGATTGTACATTCCCTGCCACGTAGTCATTCGTTTGTATAAAAGATATTCTTTGCTATAATACTTTTATGATTTCACCCCCTTGAAAAGCTAGGGTTTTTATCAGTCAAAAGTAGCAACTTGGGCCAAATGTGGGTTTTCAATGCTTTGCTCTAAAGTGAGTCATAAGCACACTTATGCTATAAAAACCATATTTGACAAACATACTTGTGCTAGGGTTTTGGATAACAAATCTGTAAACTCAATGTGGGTGGCTAAAGATGTAGTCAAGAAGATGCAAACATCTGAGAGTGTTAGGATCTGTGATATAATTCAAGACATGAGGCATAATTATTTTGTGGGAGTCACTGTGGGTAGGGCATGGAAGGTAAAGCTCATAGTAAAGAAGATAATAGAAGGAGATGCAGACAAGCAATATGTAACGTTAAGAAGATACACAACTGAGTTACATTGTTGACAGACCAAATCCCTCCATACGAACTAGGTTTGGGTCTTTTTATTTTTGCTTTGATGGTTCTAAAAAGGGTTTCATTAATGGTTGCAGACCCTTTGTTGGAGTAGATAGTTTCCTTATGAAAACAAAATATGGGGGTCAATTTCTAATTGTTGTGGGTAGGGACCCCAATGACCAGTACTTCCCTTTAGCATTTAGAGTGGTTGAGACTGAAACAAAGGAAAGCTGAAGGTGGTTTATTGACTGGTTAATGGCAGATATTGGACAAGACAAGATATATGTCTTTATCTCTAGTCAACAAAAGGTGTGTCTTATTATCATTATGTTAATAATATACACATGTTATTATGTACTGATATGAATATATATTTCAGGTTTTGGTTGTTGTTTTTGAAGAAATGAATGAAAGGATTGAACACAGGCTGTGTCTAAGGCATCTATATGCAAATTTAAAAAAAAAAAGATTTAGGGGTGGTTCTTTAATTAGAGATATCATGATGAGGGTTGAAAAATCAACGTACTATCAAGGATGGTTGGCTAAGATGAATGAGCTGAAGGAAGTAGACCCAAAGGCATGATTTGGCTAATGGGAGTTCCTCCCAAAATTTGGAGTAAGCATGCTTTCAGCTTTTACCCTAAATGTGATGTTCTGATGAATAATATTGTTGAGTCTTTTAATGTAACAACCTTAGCTGCTAGGGACAAACCAATTCAAACCATGTGTGAATGGATTAGAAAATACTTAATGAATAGGTGCTCAACATCTACCATGAAACTTGAAAAGTGGCCTCACAAGGCAATGCCAATTCCCAAGAAGAGACTAGATAATGAGGTCGTTATGAGTGGTTATTGGTTGCCTAATTGGGAAATGAATGAAAAATTCCAAGTAACCCATTCTTTAAACACTCAGGAATTTATAGTTGGCATTGCCAAAAGGTCTTGTACATGTAATTTCTGGGAGTCGGTGGGCATTCCCTGTAGGTATGTTGTTGCAGATTTAGGTTTTAGGCAGCAGAACCCTGAAGATTTTGTTGATGAATGTTATTTTAGAGAAAAACATGGATTGTGCTATGGTTTTTCTGTTAGTCCAATTAATGGTCAGGAAATGAGGCATGAAGTTCAGTCAGAAGAACTTTTTCCACCTATGCACAAAAAAGGTCTAGACAGACCAAGAAAGTTAAGGATTAGGGAGAGTTGTGAAGATGGTGCTAGAAGGAGATTTCCAGGTGTGTCATATAGGTGTACAAAATGTGACAAGTTTGGTCACAATGTCCAATCATGTAAAAGCACAACACAGGATCCAAATGGGCTTAAAAGAAAGGTATAATTGGTGTTCTTTACTTATTTTGTATTTCTTGTATAAATCTGATCGGATTATGGTTGTATTGTATTTTTTTATAGAAAGGTCAAGAAGAGCACATCCAATTCATAGTCAAATTCTATAATACCTCCACCTGATGAATCAATTCCAACTTCTAAAATAATTTTAACTTCTAAAATAATTCCAACTTCTACAACAATTTCAACTAATGAAACAAGTGATGGTTCTCAACCAACTGGCTACTTTGGTGACATATCTGACGTGTTCATTTCAAGCCTTCTTGAGATCAATACAACACAAGCACCTGTTGTAGAAGTTATAGCTGTCAAAAAGACCAAAAAGAGGTGGAAAGAGGTCAAGCCAATTAGAAGGAGGTCAAGTGAACGAATTAAAGCCAACTAGTTTAAAAATCAATCATAGGGCCTAGTTCAAACCCTGACCAGCCTATGTATCTGACAGAAGAAGAGGAAGGCACTTTGACACAAGAATGAAGTGGTTCTCACCTTGAAAAGAAGAAACTTAGGAAGTAGTATTTTATTTTTGTGTTATTATGTATGTTTGAATCTTTAAGTATAAGTTCCGCATTTTGTTATGGCTTATGCCTTATGTAATGACTTCTATATTTTGTTATGGCTGAGTGCCATTATGTAATGACTTCTACATTTTGTTATGGATGAGTGTCCTTGTGTAATGACTTCTACATTTTGTTATGGTCGAGTGCCATTATGTAATGACTTCTATATTTTGTTATGGCTTATTGTAGCGGTAGAAATATTCAAGACTAATCCATTTGATTGACTAGACTTATGCAAATCAAAATAAAAATCGCCACCACGCTTTATTGTTTACAAAGGAATTGGAAAAGAGAGAATAACCTAAAAAGAGGGGGAAAGATTCAAGGTAATGGGATTGGTTATGCAAAGGGAATGTATTAGCACCCTAAACATCTACGGTACTCCGCATGAACCTCTTTGAAAAATCTGTATATTTTGGCTATGAAATATGTGGTATAAAATAGATGGTGGAGGTGAGAAAAGAAATATATTTATTATTTTTGCACCCGCCGTGGTTTCGAACCTTTAGTGCCTACGTAACACCTTTTCGTGCAATAGGGGATCAGAGTACACGTAGTTCCTCTTTTAAAATTTTTAAAACACAAATGTGTTGGTCAATTTTATGAGATAAAACATCATCGTCATTGTCCGTGTGGAAAATATACCTACTACCCACAATCATGAGAAAGGAGAATTTGCATCATCTCAAAGTGGAGGATATGGCTTTGATTTTAAAATCAACAATGCCTCACTCAACACCAAGTGGAAAATATCTCTCTTTACTACATATTGTAGAAGTATAGTTGTTTGTATCACTACAAGGATTGACAAGAGTTCAATCTTTTGAGAAAAGTTTAAAGATAAAATCCAAAGTGGAAAAATGGTTTGAAATGAGATTGATTGACTTTTAGTTTTCTCACAGAAATGTCAAAGTATTGTTAAGTTTATTGGAGTTTATTTATGAAAATGTTTGAAAATGCATGGACCTAAGTCAAAGTTTATTATAAAAGTAATTCAAGTTTAAAACAATAAGAATTTTTAAAAGGGGGGAGAAGATTTTTAAAATTAAAGAAGATGGGAGGAGAAGAAGAAGTTATCCTAAATCATAAGGTAAAAGCTAGGGATAAGAACCATCTAACCAACAAGAAGTCAATACTTAACATTATGAGCCAAAATAGAATTCCCATTCTTTGGATTGAAACCAAACAAGTTAATGTACTAGACCTCTTGAGAGAACCAAACTTCAAGTGTATTAAGTCTTCACATAAATTGGGCAGAGTAACGGTTGTATAATAGTGAATTCTATATTAAAAACAAAGGGTGAAATCACAATAACCTGCACACAAAACAAACAAATAACCCAATCATAGGCCAAGGTTTCTAATCCTAAGTCCAAAAATTCCACTGCTCCATAATGCCAAGGGTAGTAACCAAACAGTCCAAGTATCATTAAAGATTTTTAGGGTTTATGTTGATTATTAGGTGTCTTTAAAAGAAAAGAAAAGCTCAAGTGAGAAAAATAAAAAATGACAAGAATATAAAGGTGCTCAAGTGAGCAAAGATGAAAAATAGCATGAAATGTAAATGATAAAAGTAAATGGTGTATAAAGTAAAGAACATAAAATAAAAACACAAAATAAAATCAATTATTAGTGATTAATGGTTAGTTGATGATCATCTTGAAACTTGAATTTGGAACTCATTAGAGGATTGGTAGAACCAAAGCCTCCATACAACAAGTTGCATTTGCTTTTTGTCAAGTATATCATCCATTTGGAATCTTTATGAGTATCCTTTAATGATCATCGATGTTTAAGTGATCCGCGTTGACTAAAGGTATTGTAGATTTATTAGAGGATTGGTAGAACCAAAGCCTCCACACAATGAATCTCAAGGTTATTGGATCAAAGAGATCAAATTAACATACATGGGCTTGCAAACATAAGTTTGGGCCACGAATGATCATTTATTCGAATCGGGACAAAATTTAGCGTTATGTTAAGTAATCGTAAGTGGACTTATATAGAAGTCGCATCTATTTTGAGGTCGGTCAATAATAATCTATGCACTATTTGTTTTGAGACATGATATAGAGATCATGCTCCAATAACATTTAGTGCAATAAGAAGGGGATGAGAGAGAATATACAAACCACTTTTGGATTAAATTTAATTAAACTATTATTATAATCATTAATCCATTTTTGTGGAGTTAGACTCAACACCATGGATCCAATGATGTTAATAAAGTTAATGATAAAAAATTTAACCCAAGATCAGCCAGAAAATAATCACAAAATAATATTACATTTTAATATATACAAAAAGGTTTAAAAATAATGTTTAAAAATAGAAATAAAAGAGAAAAATATCAACTATGCCCAAATTAATCAAGAAATAAAAGTAAGACCATAGAAAAATCAGAAATGAACTAAAATAATTTTATAAATTTTTTGGAAATTTTTTTAAAGTCAAAAACTATTTTTAAAATTAAAAGAAAGGGGTAAAATAAACCAAAAATGATAAAAAAATAGCAATGTCATAAACAAAAATAAAATAAGGTAACCAATAAATGTCACAATATCATTGGATCATTCCATAATTTTTTTAGAATTTAAAAATGCATAAAGGTATTTTTAAACATTTAAAACAAATCAAATAAAGTGTAAGTTTATAAAAAAATACCAAAATACAAAATTAAATTGTGAAAAAATAAAAATTAGAAAGAGAATAATCAAAAATATATTTCATGATTTTTTCATATTTTTTGGACTTAAAATGAGTTTTCTATGATTATTTGAAGTTTAAAACAATTAAATATAAAAAATCAGAAAAGAAAATAAAAGTAAAAAATATGTGGACCATTGGATGAGAGTCAAAACGCGTTAGTAATCAAATCCAAGGGATCTAGCGCGTTGTGCATATCATGGTAATTAGTGAATAAAGTAATGAATCAATTATTAAATCAGAGTTCAAAAATAACAAGTGGCGTGCCATCATTGGTTGGAAGATGACATGTTGGTCATCTTCAACCTCCAACCAACGTGAATTGCAAGTTTCTCGAACTATAAAATCAGAAGCTCAGACCTATGCCATTCGCTTCGTCTCTTCAAGACGAAGACAACCATACCCCCGCGCCAAATTTATATAAACTATAACTCAAGCAATTTGGAAAGAAAGTTTTGAAAAAGGATTTGAAATTTCATGGTCAAAACATGTTTCCAGTAAAAAGCAAGTGTTGCGACTAGAACCAGGGCGATGAGTGTATCACAATGATATCATAGTTTTGAAGAATTGATGAAGGAATCTACCTGTTGAAGTTGAGTTGCAAAGCTCTGAAACTGGACTTCTATGGAGCAATATAGGGCATGATTCTTGAATGTAATTATATGGTTAGCTTCAGGGAAGATAAAGGAAGGTGAATTGATCAAAAAAATGGATTCAAAAAGGCTTGAGAATGAATTTCAAAGTTGCTAAATTCTGAGTTAGGGAACAAGTTTGGCAGGGTTATTCTTGCTATCTAAGCTTGAGGAAATGAATGGGGGATGACCCTCTATTTATAGGGAATCAAATGGAATGTCCAAGCGTGTGAAATGATGAAGTTTGGAGGGAAATCGTGTGAAGTTGCAAACAAGAAAAGTGTGACTTCCAATTTGATCAAAGCTCATCCAAAATGCTTGTTTTGTTGTGCTAATCAATTATGGAACTTCATTAAACATGTTTAGAGGCATAAACACGTGGAAAACTTATGATTAGAAGCCAAAACAAAGACTTCAAATTCTGACTTATGGGAAAACTTCAATTCCAAGTTACCAAGTTCAATCCAATGGCATTCTCAGCTTAAGGGGTCTTAAGGCATGATTCTTGATGCTTTAGAAAGATGAGGTTACAAGCTTTGCATTGGAAAAAGAATGGAATCAAATGGATGCTTGAGCTGAAAGTTGTGTTGAGTCAAAGTTGGAGAAAAAGGGTTGACTTTCCATACTTAGAAATATTTCAAATTCTTCTTCAAAAGTGACCTATAATGTCTTGCAACAAAACATAGCCTTCTACTTGGAATTTTCTCTTTACAAAAAAATATGGCATGAATTAGATCTCTTGAATGACATTTTGGAACTTGAACCATTCAAAATTTCCAAAAATTGAGAGAGTTATGAATTGTTGAAGTGGGCAAAAAATCATGAAATAACCTATAATATTTTGTATCCTTAAGGCAATTTCCATCCATTTTCTCCATTTGCACATAAAACAAGGCATAAATCTCACATCTTCAAGATTATTATGGAAAAAGAATGGGCTCAAGGTGATAAAAATTGACCAAGTTATGATCATTTGAAGTCACACATGGAAAATTGGGGATTCATCTGGAGGACTTGTAATCTTTCTTCTTCATCAAGTTTCTTCCACATGAAAACTCCTTGGAACTTTTGAAGTGATTTGTTGATAACCATTTGAAGAGAATGATGTCATTGGAATACCTCAAAATAATAAAATATGAGCAAGATATGCTTCTTTGAAGTTCAAAACCCTAGCTCCTAGATAAAGAAACATGCCTTGAGGAACTTTGACAATTTTGAACAAACTTCTTGTTCAAAAACAAATGCTTTGTAAATATAAGTTGTTGAGGATGATAATGAGAACTCATAGCAACCACAAACACTTCCATGTCTTGATAATTGAGAGAAATATGCACTTGTGACTAATGGGAACAAGACCTTGTCCAACCATGACTATTTTTCAATCAACCCCTTGTACTTTTTGTATCAAATCTTGATAACTTGAAAATGTAGTGAACCAAAATAACCTTGCCATGCCATCCCTTCCAAAATAACTTCAATGGTGAGGTTTTAAATTCTCAAGCTTCATTGACTAGGTCATGGAAATAAACTCATAAACCCATGGAGCAACTTGTTGAATCTTATTGCCTTTACTTACATGAGTAACAAGCAAGACAATCCAACATTGACTTTATCTGCATTGTTGACAAGTAAAACAAACCAACATTGTATTTTATTAATTAAAAGGAAAGTCAAACAAGACATGAATGATTACACAAGAAAAATAAGTCAAGGTGCTTGGTGATTCCTCAAAGAGAAAAGCTAAAGATAGGAAGGAGAACCAAAAACCCTAATGTGACCTTGTTGTGATTGAACCAATATGGTATGGTGAAGGGATCTTAGGGGGAAAATTGGGGTACAACAACTGCCCTTATTTAAGTTTCTTCTATCCGGAGATACGAAGGTTAAAAATCTTCGTGTCGATGCGATCGAAGATACTTAAATATAAAATAAACCCTATTTTTGGTCCTAAGATTCCATGCAATGCTTATGAATATGAGTGCAAATGGACAAATCCAAAGGGACGCAAAACACCAATGGGGATGTAACAATACTAAATAAATAAGGGAGCAACCTAACCATGAAAATAAATCACTGGTGGATCAAAAGACCTGAACCAGAGAGGATGGTAAAATGGTCAAAGGATACACCAACTCCTACTTAAGGTAAAGCTACCAACGTTCACTGAAGGTAGAAGGAAAAGAAAAATTAACACCGGCATTCACTGATGGTGAGCTAGAAATGTTCACTGAAGGTAGAAGGAAAAGAAATATCATAGCATCGTTGTTCACTGATGATGAACTACCAACATTCATTGAAGGTAGAAAGAGAATATATCATAGAACCGCCGTTCATTGACGATGAACTACCAACATTCACTGAGGGTAGCAAAAAGATAACAATCATCGATGTTCACTTCCGATGACCTACCAACTTTCACTGAAGGTAGAGAGAAAATATATCATAGCATCGTCGTTCACTGACGATGAACTACCAACGTTCACTGAAGGTAGAGAGAAAATATATCATAGCATCGTCGTTCACTGACGATGAACTACCAACGTTCACTGAAGGTAGAGAGAAAATATATCATAGCATCGTCGTTCACTAACGATGAACTACCAACGTTCACTGAGGGTAGCAAAAAGATAACAAACACCGACTTTCACTGATGGTGATCTACCAACTTTCACTGAAGGTAGAAAGAGAATATATCATAGCCCCGCCTTTCAATGATGATGAACTACCAACGTTCACTGAGGGTAGCAAAAAGATAACAAACACCAAATTTTACTGATGGTGATCTACAAACTTTCACTGAAGGTAGAGAGAAAATATATCATAGCATCGCCGTTTACTGACGATGAACTACCAATGTTCACTGAGGGTAGCAAAAAGATAACAAGTTTCCCTAGAATTCTGGAATTTCGCCTAGAACGGGTCTCAACTTCTTCTTTAACTGAGGCAATTTGTCTGGAAAGGGTAAGATGTATGTTGTCTCAAATAAAGAGACTTCCACTTGCAAAGATTTCATAACGAGCTGTTTCTGCATATTTAAAAGTCTTGCCCTCCACTGGTGTAAACTGACGACGGACTGCAAACTGTCCACTCATAGAGGAGATAGTAAAAAGGTTACGTCGACTTTTTCAGGGAAGCACAAGTTGCTCAAATAAAGAGACCTGCTACTTGTTGCCATGGAGGATTGTAAAAAAAATGACTTTCCGGGGATAGAAATATGGCTTCCTGGGGAAAGAAATATGACTTCCTAGGGAAATGCCATGATATTCCTGCCGAGGAGACAAAGTCTTCTTGTGCAAAATGAATGCACAAACCAAAACTCAAAGCTTTCAGAAATCCAAAGTAAATAATATTGTTGGGGAACCGCAAATTCAAACCAGAAATAAACTGGAATGGAACAGTCAACCAAAATACATCCTTTGAGAAATAAACTCAAGGAGGGAAAACCAAATCCATCCAAACAAGGAGCTGTATAGGAAGGCTAAAGAAAAAATCTTCCACGAGGGATAACTCAGTGGGGAAATTGAAAGAATATATGCTTTCTGCTTAGGTCCACCACTCTATGGAAGAGAGGACAATGTAACTCTACAAAACAGGGTGATATGTCAACAAAACATAAAAAAATGTCAACGAACAATGATTTGCCAATTTTAGCTATGCATGATGTATGTATGAATGTATGAGTGTTATCGTGCGTATGCTGACAAAACAGATACACAACCCTGGGAGTAACCAAGCAAAACCAACTATGGCACAAACAACGCTCGGCTAAACCACATCTAGGATGATCATTCCAAGAAAAAGTAAATGGCAACTGAGGAAACAAAACCTACCGCCTGCTTTAGCTTTACTGGGGAGAAATACAATCCGGAATAAAACAAAGTGATAAAATAGTATAGATACAGGGATAGAACATCTTTCTCCAGGATTCATCGGGGAACAAACGTTTTCAAAAGTAACACTTCTACTGCGGATTGCAAAACCAGTCTCAAGTAAACAGACGAACATCAAATCATCAAAACATTCACTGGGGAATTCAGGCCTACTTCATTGGGGAGATTAACACCACATCTTCAAAGGGAAAAACATAATATGTTCTTCACTAGCGAAACCAGGGACCTGTGCTCTTTAAGAGTGATTATGGTACCAACTTCTCGGGAAAAAGAACTTCCATTAGACCGAACGAAAACTTCACTGGAAAAATCTCGGATTGAGACTTCACATCATGAAAATTCAGAAAAGAGGAGAAATGAATCCAAACTTGATCGAGGATACTGGAGTCACGAACCCAATAAGGTGAATCATCTTGAGTAAACTTTCCCGAGGGGAACCAAAAATTCTTAAAACAAACTGGAGTTTCTCCATTCCTGGGATCACCATTTTGTTGCCATTATTTCATCACAGATTCCAAGGTAAAAGCGAATTGTAAATTATTTTTGAAAAATCAATTTTGTTATTTAATCTTTTTGCTTTGAAAGTTATTATCAATAATAAATGGAGTCTTTGCAAGTTAAATAAAATAATAAATACAAAGAATTGGTTAAAAGCTCAAATTTCATTAATAGAATGGTAGTCTGCGAATGGAGAGACTCCATGTATAATTACAATGTTCGGAAGATGGTAATACATAATGGAAAAGATACATTGAGATACAATGACCACTATCCCCTCTAACAAGTTTTAAAATCATGAGCAGCAACTTTTGTTGAAGTTGTGATGAGAATCCAAGAAGATTGTTGCTCCAACGATCAAGTCTTGTCTGATGCAGTTAGTTGCCAAGAAAGTCCCTAACTTTTGCCTAAACTACCCTTGCGGGTTTTCAGCTTAGCGAGAAACTTATTCTGTTTATGTCTCTAATTTTTTCCTAGACCACCCTTTCGGGTTTTCGGCCTACCGAGATGCTCTTTTTTTTCCTAATCCGCCCTTTCGAGTTTTCAACTTAGCAAGTTGTTCTTTTATTTCTTTAGGCAAAGTATTTCTTGACTGCATCAACATTCATGGGACGTGGGAACTCCTCGCCATCCATAGTTTCAAGAATTAATGCACCTTCGGAGAAGGCTTTCTTGACAACATATGGGCCTTCAAAGTTGGGAGTCCACTTGCCTATAGAATCAGTGTTGAAAGACATGATCTTCTTGAGCACGAGGTCGCCTTCTCTGAATTTATGAGGTTTAACCTTCTTATCAAAAGCTTTCTTCATCCTTTTCTGATATAACTGTCCATGACATAAAGCTGTCATCCTCTTTTCTCGATCAGATTCAATTGGTCAAACCGGTTCTGGACCCATTCAGCCTCTGACAACTTGGTTTCCATTATCACACGCAAAGAGGGAATCTCAACCTCGACTGGGAGTACAACTTCCATTCCATACACCAGGGAGAACGGGGTTGCTCCTGTTGAAGTGCGGACAGATGTTCGATATCCATGTAAAGCAAAAGGGAGCATTTCATGCCAATCCTTATAAGTAACAACCATTTTCTAGATAATCTTCTTGATATTCTTATTAGCAGCTTCAACAGCCCCATTCATCTTTGGACTGTACGGAAAGGAATTGTGATGGACAATCTTGAACTCTTCACACAGTTTTGTCATTATTTTGTTGTTCAAATTCGAGCCATTGTCGGTGATAATTCTGCTCGACACACCATACCTACATATAAGATTATTCTTGATGAAGGCATAACCACCTGCTTAGTAACATTGGCATATGTAGCAGCTTCCACTCACTTGGTGAAGTAATCAATTGTTACCAAGATAAAACGGTGTGCATTCAAAGCTTTAGGTTCTATCATCCCAATCATGTCAATACCCCACATAGAGAAAGGCCATGGGGAAGAGATCACATTGAGAAGTGTCGTAGGCACATGGACCTTATCTGCATAAACTTGACATTTATGACACTTCTTTGCAAATTTATAACAATCAGATTCCATTGTCAGCCAATAGTAACCTGCCCTTAGCATCTTTTTAGCCATCGAATATCCATTGGCATGAGTTCCAAATGAACCTTCATGAACCTCATGCATCAACGTGTCTTCTTCGTGTCTATCCACGCATCTGAGCAACACCATGTCATAATTTCTTTAATACACAATAACTGAACACAAGAAACTGCCAATCTTCTCAGTGTCTTTCTATCTTTCTTCGAAGCACCAATCGGGTATTCCTGAGTCTGAAGAAAATACTTGATATCATGATACCAAGGTTTTTCATCTGCTACCTCCTCTTTTGTAAACACATGAGCGGGCCTATCCAGTCGCCGAACCATAATTAGAGGTATATCATTCCAAGTATTCACTTGGTACATAGAAGCCAGAGTTGCCAGAGCATCCGCCATCTGATTTTCATCTCTAGGAATGTGATGGAATTCAACTTTATTAAAGAAGGGTAACAATCTTCTAGCATAATCTTTGTAAGAGATCAAGCCGGGGTGACGAGTATCCAATTCTTCTTTAATCTGATTTATTACCAAAGCTGGATCACCATACACATCTTGATTTTTAATTTTGAGATCAATAGCTTCTTCAAGACCCATGATGCAAGCCTCATATTCTGCCATATTATTAGTACAATCAAACGTTAACCTTGCGGTAAAAGGAATGTGCGATCCATGTGGAGTGAAAATCACAACACCAATTCCTTTACCATAAGCATTCACAACTCCATCAAATATCATGCTCCAACGAGATTTAAGGTCAGAACCTTCCTCAGGCAATGGTTCATCACAATCTTTCACTTTCAGGAACATCACATCCTCATCGGGGAATTCATACTCTATAGACTGATGATCCTCCACTGGTTGGTGAGCAAGATAATCTGCCAACACACTGCTTTTAATAGCTTTTTGAGTGCGGTATCCGATATCATATTTAGATGGCAACATCTACCAGCGGGCAATTCTCCCAGTAAGAGCAGGCTTTTCAAAAATTTACTTGATTGGATCCATTTTGGAGATCAACCAAGTAGTGTGATTCAACATATACTACCGCAAACGCTTTGCCGCCTAGGACAAAGCACAACATCTCTTTTCCAGCATGGAATATCGCGACTCATAATCAGTGAACTTTTTACTGAGGTAATAAATGGCGAACTCTTTCTTCCCTGTTTCATCTTGTTGTCCCAGAATACAACCCATGGAATTATCTAACACTGTCAGATACATAATCAACGGTCTTCCTTCGACATGAGGGAGAAAGATAGGAGGTCCAAGCAGATATTCTTTAATACTTTCAAATTCCCTTTGGCAGTCATCCGTCCACACACAACCTTGATCTTTCTTTAACAACTTAAAGGTCGGTTCACATGTTGCAGTCATGTAGGAAATGAATCTGGAAATATAATTCAAACGCCTGAGGAAACCTCTGACTTGCTTTTCAGTTTTTGGCACTGGCATCTCTTGAATTGCTTTGACTTTATCAGGGTCAACTTCAATTCCTCTCTGGCTAACAATGAAACCCAACAATTTCCCTGATCGAACACCGAAGGTGCATTTATTTGGATTCAAGTGGAGCCGATACTTCCTCAAACGTTGAAACAACTTCAACAAATCTTCTACATGCCCTTCTTCATTCTGGGATTTGGCAATCATATCATCAACATATACTTTGATTTACTTGTGCATCAGATCATGGAATAGGGTTGTCATAGCCCTCTGGTACGTTGCACTAGCGTTCTTTAACCCGAAGCGCATCACTCTGTAACAGAATGTTCCCCGGGGTGTGATAAACGTTGTTTTTTCCATGTCCTCCGAAGCCATTCTTATTTTATTATACCTGGAAAATCTGTCCATGAACGAGAATACTTTGAATTTTGTTGTGCTATCCACTAACATATCAATGTGTGGCAATGGAAAATCATCTTTTGGACTAGCTTTATTTAGATATCTGTAATCTACGCACATGCAGACTTTTCCGTCTTTTTCGGTAGTGGGACAATATTGGCAATCCATTAAGGATACACCGACGTCACAAGAAAACCAACATTAATCTGCTTTAGAACCTCCTCTTTGATTTTCACTGCCATATCTGGGTGAGTTCTTCTCAACTTCTATTTGATTGGCGGACACTCTGGCTTCAACGGTAAACGGCGCTCCACAATATCTGTATCTAGACCAGGCATATCTTGGTAAGACCAAGCAAAAATATCCACATACTCTTTCAACAGCTCGATCAACCTACTCTTTACATCAGGATGCAACAATGCTCCAATCTTGACTTCTTTCGGATCTTCTTCTGAACCCAAATTAATCACTTCCAATGGCTCTTTATATGGATGAATTGTATTTTCCTCGTGCTCAAGCAACCGTGAGACCTCTTATGGAATCTCATCATAATCTTCTTCTTCAGCCTCATACACAGGACATTCAAAGTTGGGAGAGGGTGCAATGTCATTGTATTCAACAGGTTTTTTAATTTATCTGCACATATGATTTATGATTGCTTTTAGAAACTGACACATATAACAAGTGATCATGCAAATTGAATTTCAGTTATTATTTATTTTGAAGCTTTTTTTATTTTTTATTTTATTACCATTTTCTGAGAAAAAGCATAAAATAAAGACACAATTTGGGAAACAAAGACAACTTTTATTATTGATTTTAAAAATCAAAGAAACAGATAAGCCCTACAACATTAATACTTCCACCTTGGGCAGAGTGAAAGCTTTTCAAAAAGATTAACAAAACAAATTACTTTGAAATATGTATGCAAGAAGGAACATTAATGGTGATCCAGTTCTGGAGCCTAACTCCATGTGTCACATAACTCGGCCTTTCCTTCTCTGCTTCATCTTCCATAATGGCATTGATCCTAGAAACAGTTGGATGAAGATAACCCCCGCTACGGAAGATATTTTGATACTTTCTTGCAGCAGACTTTGGCTTCATGCCCTTACCTTTGTCATTCTTCAAAGAGAACCCCAAGCCAGCTCTGTTCTTGTTCACAGGTGGATCCACAATCTGTCTCACACTTCACTATGACCCTTACGTACAAACTGCTGCGCATCCTTAAGTGAAACCATGGAATTCTCATTTCCTCTTATATTGTCAATGGATAGGGCTTGGAACTGGGTTCCAACAGCAGCTTCATTCGCCTCCACAATGCTGAAAGAGGACAAATGAGATATCAATAATGCTTGTTCCCCAATTTATGATCACTATTTTCCCTTCACGTACAAACTTCAGTTTTTGGTGTAAAGTTGAAGTGACAGCCCCTACCTCATGAATCCACGACCGTCCCATCAAAAAGCTATAAATGGGAACAATGTCCATGACCTAGAAAGTAATCTGAAACAAATGTGGTCCTATATGAATAGGAAAATCCACTTCACCAATAACAAATTTCCTTGATCCATCGAACGCTTTCACAATGATGCCACTCGGATGCATAGGTGTTATTTGATATTTCAAATTCATAAGAATACTCCTCGATATAACATTCAACGCGGATCCATTATCAATCAACACATTGGATAGTGAATTATTATTGCAGTTCATAGAGATGTGGAGGGCCGAGTTGGAATTCCTTCCTTCATCTGGTAATTCATCATCGTAGAAACTTAAGTTATTACATGACGTAATGTTCCCTATTACACTGCTGAATTGGTCTATTGGCATATCACTTTCCACAAAAGCTTGGTCCAATACCCTCATCGAGGATTCTCTGTGAGTAGAAGACTTCATCAATAAAGCCAAGATAGATATTTTTGAAGGAGTCTGCAGTAGCTCATCTATAATTTTGTAGTCTCTCATCTTGATTATCTTCAAAATATCATCCACTTCTTTCTCTAACATAGCCCCACTAGTCTCACCCATAACCTTCTTGGGTTCAACATTCTCAACAATTTTCTTTCCGACACTAACATCTCTTCGAATGACTGGTGCAAACACACAACCGTTGCGGGTCACCCTTCTATTTTCAGCAATATTCCAAATATCAGGCATTGGCTAGATGGGAAATTCCACTCCATCCTCTAAGATTGTAGCGTTGTATTTATAAGGCACAACCTTATCTGACTTATAGGGGATAGGACCCAGTAACCTAATCACCAATGGGGTAACAACTGGCTTACTATAATACTCAACTTCAATATGGGCGGGTGCCCCAAAACAAGGTACAATGACATTTACCCTTTCTCCAACATAATCATTCATTATTGAGTCATTTCTGGAAAACAAATCCTCATCTGCAGAGACATACTCTTCATCCGACTCTTCTGCCATCAAACAAAACTCAACCATATAAACTTCATGGTAATCATCCCTTTGACTTGTAACCTTGATAATTCCTTTGTCTAACAATAACTGAACACCCTTCTTCACGATTGAACATCCTCGGGAATCTCGACAGCAAACTCAGCAAGATCCATATTAGTGTTCCACCTGGCCAGCCATATGGCAAAAGGTAGCATGTAATTGCAGAAGGTCTTCATTTATATACTCTACATTAAAAAATTTGAATTCTCCAGGACACCCAGAAACCATATTCACCTCCTCTTCATACTCTTCCCTAGGCCTGATTATATGGATTAGGCCCTCATTCATCATCTCTTGTAAATCAACCTTTATCTTATCGCAACCCTGTATATCTGTACTGCAAATAGCACAACCGGCATGGTCATGCGTATAGTATCTAAATTCACAAAGGTTTGTATGAATTTTCACCAAATCTCCTCTAACCGGATTAATATTAAAAATCCGGAAGTTGCCTGGACAATCAACCACCATATTCAAAGCATTTACTCCCTCATGCTGGGTAGGGGATTGTCTTTCATATTAGGGCCCACATCCTTGAAAGATAAGATACCATACTTCACCAATTTCTGCATTTCAGTCTTCAAAGGATAATAATTCTCAACATTATGCCCTGGTGCTCCCTGATGAAAAGCACATGTTTGGTCTGCTTTGTAGTACCAAGGCAATGGTGATGGTACGACGGGAGGTGGTCGAGTCTGAACCAGCTTCTTCTGAATCAGTGTCGGTAGTAACTCTGTATAGCTCATAGGAATAGGGTCATAACTCTCCGTTCTCTGATTATACCCTTGATTCCCCTGCTGGGATGGTCTTTGATAAGCAACAGTAGTTGGAGTTGTACCCACAACTGGAGTAAATGAGGTGACCTGCTGATGACACTGATAATTCCTTCTAGGGGTATTAACCCTCCTCTCTTGCATAACAGCATTTGCATCCCCTTCCTTCTTCTTGGTAAACCCATAAGATGGTTTCTTCACTCCTCCAGAACTTTCACTCTTTGTTAAGTGGCCCTCTCTTACAACCTCTTCTAAGCGGATACCCATTCCTACCATTTCAGTAAAATCATTTGGTGCACTTTCCACCATCCTTTCGTAGTAGAAAGCACCCAACATTTTCAAGAAAATCTTAGTCATCTCCTTCTCTTCCATGGGAGGAATCACTTGGGCGGCTACCTCACGCTATCTCTGTTCATATTCTTTGAACGATTCCCTGTCTTTCTGAACCATGGCCCTGAGTTGATCACGGTCAGGCTCCATGTCCATGTTGTATTTGTATTGTTTGATGAATGCTTCTCCCAAATCATTGAAAGTATGGATATCGATGCTGTCCAAACTCATATACCACTTCAGCGCAGCATCGGTCAAACTATCCTGAAAAAAGTGAATCAGCAGATGCTGATCATCAGTATGGGTAGACATTCTCCTCACGTACATCACCATATATGCACGAGGGCAAGTGTTGCCCTTGTACTTCTCAAATTCAGGGACCTTAAACTTAGCAGTTATGTTAACATTCGGGACCAAGCATAGCTCATTCACATTTTGCCCAAATAGCTCTTTTCCCCTGAGGGCCTTCATCTATCTTTGCATCTTGTCAAACTGCTATTGAAAATCATCCATTATGTCATAAAGACCCAAGTCTTCACTCGATGGAGGGAAAGGACGACACACATCATCACTAACAAACAAAACCATATTCACCGACGGAGGCGCAACAGGAGCAACATGCACTACAGGATGTGCCAGAGTAATAATAGTCTGGACAATCGGAGTATCTTGAGGACCAAGATTGAAACCTTCAGGTATAAAATTCTCTGGCATTCCCCATGGATAACCTTGAGGCATGCGATTCTGAACAACAGCTTGAGTAGCAGATACGGGAACAATCGGAGCTTCAATAGTTGCTCTTGTTGGTTGAGGTTGGAAACTCGGTGGCTGATTCTGAGCAGCCATCAGAGCTTCCATCAGAGTAGTCAGATTGGCCATGCTAGCCTTCAAGCAGAAACCTCCTCACGCAGCTCGCGATTCTCTTGTTCTAGGTTGTCCATCTTCTTTCTGAGATTAGCCCGAGTTTTATAGTGGTGAGTCAGCTTGCTGAACAAAGTAAAGAAGCTTGGTAAGACACCTGGATATGCATAACAAATGCAAGAAATATGTACAATATGATGCATGATATGCAACGCACATGATTTTATTTAATATTTAAAGGGATTTTAAAATTTATGGACATATTGCAAATATCAAAGTAATAACGCATTTGAAATACTGAAAAAATTTATTATAACAATTACAAAATGGATTACAAGTTTCAATGATCCCAAGTATAAGATGACAATAAAAATATAAAACCCTGAGAAGTAAAACTAATGGAGATCACTCTATACGCTGGCGCTTCCCTGTGAGCCTGACAATCTGAGCCTTTAACCTCTGGTTTTCTTCCGCATGTCTGATGGCAACCTTCTTCCAATCAGCTGAATCAGGAAGTGAGTGATTAGCATCTGATTGAGGCCTAGGAGAAAATAAATCCCCTTGCCTCTCCATAGTCTCTACCGCTCGACTCTCAAGGATCTCAATCAATTCATCTTTATCCTTCAAGTCTTCTCTATAGGAAATCTCTAAAGTTTGGCACTTATTCTTCCAAGCGTCCTTTTCCTGTTGCATCCTGACCAAAGTGAGCTGCAGCTCTTCTAGATCATCTAATAAAGGAGGAGTGGTCTTTACAAACATATCAGGCATAGGTGTTTCCAGGGAATATGGCATCTTCAACTGAATAGCTCTCATTCGGACCCACTGAAGATATGACTCCAAAGAAACAGCACCCCTAGGTCCCGAATCCTTCCTACTCTTCTTATGAATGTGACGCCAGGCCTTCGCAATCTTCTCCCTGGCTTCCCTATTGTTTTCTCCGTCCTTCAAAAAGAAACTACTCAAATGAATACTATTTGGTTTATCCTTCATCGGATAACTAAGCTGTTGTCGTATAAGAATAGGGTTATAGTTAATTCCTCCCTTTGTACCAAGAAGAGGTACATTGGGGAAACTACCACAAATGTCAATAATCTCTATATCCTGGTAAGCTCGATGATACCAATCAATATTCGAGTGAGTAAGTGCCATGATCTTAGGATCCTAACGGGGTTCTTTCTTGACATCCCAAAAGGCATCAGACTGAGGCATATGAGAGATGAACCACTAGTATAAGAGAGGCGTGCAACAGATAGTCATCCCCCCATGATAAGAATTCCGAAGATGAATAGAGTAATAAGCATCACCTAACAAGGTAGGAACTGGGTTTCCAATCATGAAGATCCTGATAACATTAATGTCAACAAACTTGTCCACATTAGGAAATAAGAACAACCCGTAAGCAAGTAGAGAAAAGATGGCCTCAAAAGCGACTGTACTCTTCACCCTGGCAAAGTAACGAGCTTTCTCCAATAAGAACTGAGCTGATAATCCTCTAATCCCTCCTTTAGTAGTCATATGGGCTTCCACCTCAGACTTCCCCAGATGAATCAAAGCACCAATCTCATATGGTTTTGGCTCACCCTCCAAACCAGTAAAAGGAACACGATCGGTAATAGGTAAATCCAATAAAAGATAATACTCCTCCAATGTAGGCATCAACTGATATTTGGGAAAAGTAAAGCAATGATACATCGGATCATAGAACTGGACCAAGGTCGAGAGAATACCCTCCTTCATCTTCAGCTTCATGAGAGGAATAATGGATCCATACTTCTTCCGAAAGTCTACAGAACACTCAATCTCGGGAATTAGAGTGATCAACTGATATATCTTGGGATCCTTGAAATTGTACTTCCCGATCTTTCTCTTTCCAAAATCCATGGTTAAAAAGTACCTGAGATATTCACAAATGGTCAACTTTTAAATCCCTTGAAATAATATTTCTCCAAAAGATGCTTATGAGTGCATGGATGCATGATGCAACAATCACACACAAGATCACACATATAGGGTTCATAGGTTCAACGTCACGAGCATGAGGTCAAAGGTACTACCCATAAGGTATTGGTCTAAAAGTTATCACCTTCCAAACAAGGTTCTAGAGGTTCCCAGAGTCTACATCATTCCTTCGGATATTACCAACTTCCTGATTAACTCGGTAATTAGTAATATTCTCAAGAAAAACTCGTCCGAGCATAGTATCGCGTGACAACTATTTCCGGATTACTCCATTATAGCTTCCGCACTACACCTAAAAGGCCAAGATGGGTTAGGTATTTTGTGGTCCTCAGTTTCAGCAGGCTCCCAGGTCGAAAGCAGTACGTCTTCCTAATTACTCGGTAAACAACACTACAATTAAAGGGGCCTCCACTGAGTGGGGGATCTCATGCCTTCTTTTTTTGGATTACTCCCTCAAATTTAACATGACTATACCGCCCGTCATATCTTAAAGTTTTCCCAAGTCCGGGTATAAGACTTAAAAGTAATCACCAAGCACCCTAAAAACCTGGAAAATCCAGACAAACATATATACAACATACAACACAAAAACAATAATAACACATATACATATATAAACAAAGATAGGCTTAACCCACTTAGGGATGGACCAGTAAGAGGTTAATCTTTCCCCAGTGAAGTCTCCATTTTTTCTGTAGCGGTGGAAATGTTCAAGACTAAGACATTGGATTGACTAGACTTATACAAATCAAAATAAAAATCGCCACTATGCTTTATTGTTTCCAAAGGAATGGGAAAAGAGAGAATAACCCAAAAAGAGGGGGAAAGATTCAAGGTAAGGGGTGCAAAGGGAAGGTATTAGCACCCCAAACATCTACGGTACTCCACATGAACCTCTTTGAAAAATCTGTATATTTTGGCTATGAAATATGTTGTATAAAATGGATGGTGGAGGTAAGAAAAGAAATATATTTATTATGAGATAAAACATCATCGTCATTGTCCATGTGGAAAACATACCTACTACCCACAATCATTTGAAAGGAGAATTTGCATCATATCAAAGTGGAGGATATGGCTTGGATTTTAAAATCAACAATGTCTCACTCAACACCCAAGTGGAAAATATCTCTCTTTACTACATATTGTATAAGAATAGTTGTTTGCATCACTACAAGGAATGACAAGAGTTAAATCTTTTGAGAAAAGTTTAAAGATAAAAGCCAAAGTGGAAAAATGGTTTGAAATGAGATTGATTGACTTTTAGTCTTCTCACAAAAATGTCAAAATATTGTTAAGTTTATTGGAGTTTATTTATGAAAATGTTTGAAAATGCATGGACCTAAGTCCAAGTTTATTATAAAAGTAATTCCAAGTTTAAAACAAGAAGAACTTTCAAAAGGGGGGAGATGATTTTTGAAATTAAAGAATATGGGAGGAGAAGAAGAGGCTATCCTAAAGCATAAGGTAAAAGCTAGGGATAAGAACCATCTAACCAATAAGAAGCCAATACTTGACATTATGAGCCAAAATAGAATTCCCATTCTTTGGATTGAAACCAAACAAGAAAATGTACTAGACCTCTTGAGAGAACCAAACTTCAAGTGTATTAAGTCTTCAGAAAAATTGGGCAGAGTAACGATTGTATACAGGTGAATTCCAGATTACATACAATACGTGCAATCGCAATAACCTGCACACAAAACAAACAAACAACCCAATGTCGTTAGGTAAACCCCAAGAGCTCCATACAAAATAATAAGGTAAGATCATAAGGTCCCCAATCATAGGCCAAGGTTTCTAATCCTAAGTCCAAAAAGTACACTTCTCCATAATGCCAAGACTAGTAACCAAATAGTCCAAGTATGATTAAAGACTTTTAGGGTTTATGTTGATTATTAGGTGTCTTTAAAAGAAAAGAAAAGATCAAGTGAGCAACATAAAAATGACAAGAATATAAAGGGGATCAAGTGATCAAAGATGAAAAATAGCATGAAATGTAAATGCTAAAAGAAAATGGTGCATAAAGTAAAGAACATAAAATAAAAACACAAAATAAAATCAATTATTAGTGATTAGTGGTTAGTTGGATGATAATCTTGAAACTTGTATTTGGAACTCATTAGAGGATTGGTAGAACCAAAGCCTCCACACGACAAGTTGCATTTTCTTTTTGTCAAGTATATCATCCATTTGGAATCCTTATGAGTATCATTTAATGATCAACGGTGTTTAAGTGGTATGTGTTGACCAAAGGTATTGTAGATTCATTAGAGGATTGGCAGAACCAAATCCTCCACACAATGAATCTCAAGGTTATTGGATCAAAGAGATCAAATTAACATACTTGGGCTTGCAAACATAAGTTTGGGCCACGAATGATCATTTATTCGAATCGGGACAAAATTTAGCACTACGTTAAGCAATCGTAAGTGGACTTATATAGAAGTCACACCTATTTTGAGGCCGGTCAATAGCAATCTATGCACCATTTGTTTTGAGACATGATATAGAGATCATGCTCCAACAACATTTAGTGCAATAAGAAGGGGATGAGATGAAGAGGGATGGGAGAGAATATACAAACCACTTTTAGATTAAATTTAATCAAACTATTATTAAAATTATTCATCCATTTTTGTGGAGTTAGACTCAACACCATGGATCCAATGATGTTAATAAAGTTCATGATCAAAAATTTAACCCAAGATCATCCAGAAAATAATCACAAAATAATATTACATTTTAATATATACAAAAAAGTTTAAAAATAATGTTTAAAAATATAAATAAAAGAGAAAAATATCAACTATGTCCAAATTAATCAAGAAATAAAAGTAAGACCATTGAAAAATCAGAAATGAACTAAAATAATTTTATAAATTTTTTGGAATTTTTTTTAAAGTAAAAAACTATTTTTAAAATTAAAAGAAAGGGGTAAAATTAACGAAAAATGATAACAAATAGCAAATTCAGAAACAAAAATAAAATAAGGTCACCAATATTTGTCACAATATCATTGGATCGTTCCATAATTTTTTCAGAATTTAAAAATGCATAAAAGTATTTTTAAACATTTAAAACAAATCAAATAAATTGTAAATTTATAAAAAATACCAAAACACAAAATTAAATTGTGAAAAAATAAATATCAGAAAGAGAATATCCAAAAATATTTTTCATGATTTTTTCAAATTTTTTGGACTTAAAATGAATTTTCTATGATTTTTTGAAGTTTAAAGCAATTAAATATAAAAAATCAGAATAGAAAATAAAAGTAAAAAATATATGGACCATTGGATGAGAGTCAAAATGTGTTAGTAATCAAATCCAAAGGATCTGACGCGTTGTGCATATCATGGTCATTAGTGAATAAAGCACTGAATCAATTATTAAATCATAATTCAAAAATAACAAGTGGCGTGCCATCATGGGTTGGAAGATGACATGTTGGTCATCTTCAACCTCCAGTCAACGTGAATTTCAGGTCTCTCAAACTGTAAAATCAGAAGCTCAAACCTATGTCATTCGATTAGTCTCTTTAAGACGAAGACAACCATACCCTCGCGCCAAATTTATATAAACTGTAACTCAAGCAATTTGGAAAGAAAGTTTTGAAAAAAGATTTGAAATTTCATGGTCAAAATGTGTTTCCAATAAAAGGCAAGTGTTGCGACTAGAACCATGGCGATGAGATCATCATAGTGATATCAAAGTTTTGAAGAATTGATGAAGGAATCTACCTATTGAAGTTGAGTTGCAGAGCTCTGAAACTGGACTTCTATGGAGCAATATAGGGCACGATTTTTGAATTTAATTATATGGTTAGCTTCGGGGAAGATCAAGGAAGGTGAATTGATGAAAAAATTGGATTGAAAAAGGCTTGAGAATGGATTTCGAAGTTGCTGAATTCAAAGTTAGGGAACAAGTTTGGAAGGGTGATTCTTGCTATCTAAGCTAGAGGAAATGAATGTGGGATGACCCTTTATATATAGGGAATCAAATGGAATGTCCAAGCGTGTGAAATGATGAAGTTTTGAGGGAAATCGTGTGAAGTTGCAAACAAGAAAAGTGTGACTTCCAATTTGATCAAAGCTCATCCAAAACGCGTGTTTTGTTGTGCTAATCAATTATGGAACTTCATTAAACATGTTTAGAGGCATAAACACGTGGAAAACTTGTGATTAGAAGACAAAACAAAGACTTCAAATTCTGACTAATGGGAAAACTTCAATTCCAAGTTACCAAGTTCAATCCAATGGCATTCTCAGCTCAAGGGGTCTTAAGGCATGATTCTTGATGCTTTAGAAAGATGAGGTTACAAGATTTTCAATGGAAAAAGAATGGAATCAAATGGATGCTTTAGATGAAAGTTGTGTTGAGTCAAAGTTGGAGAAAAAGGGTTGACTTTCCATACTTAGAAATATTTCAAATTCTTCTTCAAAAGTGACCTATAATGTCTTGCATCCAAACATAGCCTTATACTTGGAATTTTCTCTTGACCAAAAAATATAGCATGAAGTATATCTCTTGAATGACATTTTGGAACTTGAACCATTCAAAATATCCAAAAATTGAGAGAGTTATGAATTGTTAAAATGGGCAAAAAAATATGAAATGACCTATAATCTTTTGTATCCTTAAGGCAATTTCCATCCATTTTCTCCCTTTGCACATAAAAGAAGGCATAAAGTTCACATATTCAATATTATTGTGGAAAAATAATGGGCTCAAGGTGATAAAAATTGACCAAGTTATGATCATTTGAAGTCACACATGGAAAATTGGGGATTCATCTGGAGGACTTGTAATCTTTCTTCTTCATCAAGTTTCTTCCACATGAAAACTCCTTGGAAATTTTGAAGTGATTTGTTGATAACCTTTTGAAGAGAAGGATGTCTTTGGAATCACTCAAAAATCCTAAAAGATGAGTAAGATATGCTTCTTTGAAGTTCAAAACCCTAGCTCATAGGTTAAGAAACATGCCTTGAGGAACTTTGACAATTTTAAACAAACTTCTTGTAACAAAACAAATGCTTTATAAATATAAGTTGTTGAGGATTATAATGAGAACTCATATCAACCAAAACCACTTCCATATCTTGATAATTGAGATAAATATGCACTTGTGACTAATGGGAACAAGACCTTGTCCAACCATGACTATTTTTCAATCAACCCCTTGTACTTTTTGGATCAAATCTTGATAACTTAGAAATGTAGTGAACCAAAATAACCTTTCCATGCCATCCCTTCCAAAAAAACTTAAATTGTGAGGTTTGAACTTCTCAAGCTTGATGGAGCAACTTGCTGAATCTTATTGCCTTTACTTACATGAGTAACAAGCAAGACAATCCAACATTAACTTTATTTGCATTGTTGACAAGTAAAGCAAACCAACATTGCATTTTATTAATTAAAAGGAAATTCAAACAAAACATGAATGATTACACAAGAAAAACAAGTCAAGGTGCTTGGTGATTCCTAAAAGAGCAAAGCTAAAGATATGAAGGAGAACCAAAAACCCTAATGTGATCTTGTTGTGATTGAATCAATATGGTATGGTGAAGGGATCTTAGGGGAAAAAATTGGGGTACACGACTTATGACCTTATGTAATGATTTCTACCTTAAGTTATGGCTAATGCCTTATGAATTTATAATCTAGTGCTTTTGGTCACTTTTGTGAATGACATAAAAAGGAAAACTTACATATATTAACTCATAATACATAAAAAGTTACATGTTTCATCAAACTTCATAATACATTACTGACATTGCATATGAAGCCTCCTAATCATTATTCCAACTTAAACCAACACATTACATAAACTTGTACACTACTGCAAACATAAACCAACTTATCCAAAATGCCATTTGTAATTGGAAATTTTTTCTCCTCACAAGAGCAATCTCCTACTTGGCTTTTTCAAGCTTTTTTACTGTAATTTCAGACTTCACCATTTTCACATCACAGTTTTTGCAACCAAATTCATTATTTGTGTATTCATTCATCGAGTGAGAAACTTCATCATCCCAAATAAACAAGTCACCGCAATTCCCCATCTGCATACACAAACTACATACTGACAGAACAAATGTTCCCAAATAAACATGTAATTCGCAAAACTCATGGATTCAAACACTTACCCCTATATTCCGACATTTCCAAAACTTCCTATTGAGGTTTTGTACGGTTTTCACTACCCACATCTTCATTGGACAATGACAGTCGCACCTAGGAACAATTGAAATCTCACATGAATTGATGCTTTCAGCACTATTATTTGGACCCATTTGAACGGTTTAGGGTTTCCGACAGAAGAATAAATAGATGATGGAAGAAGAAAATTTGGGGAAAAATGTGAATGGCCGCATGGATGAAGAAGAAGAACATGGAACCCTAGAGGATACAAATGAATGACTACATGGTAGGGAATGCACAATTAGCCAACTTAAAATGACCACGTAGGCTAATTTCACATAATCTTAGCTGAAAATTTGGAACAAGGTTTTTTAAGATGGAATCTTTAATTGTTGAGGGGCGGATGATGATTTTTTCCCTTAAAGGGGGTAAATCGAAACACGGTCATATAACAGTGGTATAAGACATTTAACCATAAAATTAAGTATAATAGTAATAAATTAAAATATTCATATAAAAACCACATGACAACGGTAAATCATAAACTTAAAGAAAATAATAATTAATATTCGACAAAATGATTATATTATTTTCAAGCAAAATCTATATGTCATTATAAAGCCGTTAAAATAGACTAACCCACTTTAAATGGACCGATTTTGATAGGTTTTAGGTTTTTTAAGGCCGAGTTAAAAAACCCTGTTGTAATATGGACTAGAATATTACTACTCGATTTCGATCCAATAAGGACTTCAAACTATCCGACCTTAAATGGACTTTATTATTATTATTATTATTATTATTATTATTATTATTATTATTATTATTATTATTATTTATACAAAATTAAAATTAAAATTAAAATCTCATAATATTTTTTTAAATACAATAAAAATTATATTATTTTAAATATATTATATTTTTAAATACTACATGTTTTTATAAATATTTAATATAATTATAAATATAATACATGTCGGAAATATATAAACTAATATTCAAATATTTGATATAAAAGAACCTAATAAAAATAGAAAATTGTGAAATAATGTTTTTTTGGAGAAAAAGAATAATATTATTATAAAAAAAAACAGTTTACAAACATGTGTCGATCCGAAGATCCAGGCAACCACTTGACTCAAAATGACTAACAGGACCACAAACACTAATCAAACATCTAATTAAGTACAAAAATAAGCTAAATTCCCATAGCAACTAGCTCCACATCTCAAAGTTTGGACAATTTCTTGGTTGTTAACCTCCATGGATGTCTTCTCTTGGAAAATATGCATATTCCTCGTCTTCTAAATAGCATAAATTGTTCCAGCAACCACCATTTTGATCATCATGCTAATGTAACTCTTGCCTTTGGTCTGTTAACAAATCCATTTGATCTCAGAATTCCAGTCTAAAGTTTGATGTTGCACGTGCAGCCATTGAAGCATTTGCTTCCATACTTTACTTGTCTCTGAATAATCAAAGAAAAGATGCCTGCAGCTTTCAGGATCTGTTGGTTGGAAATTTCGACTAAGGAGAAATTGAGCTGAGTCAATGGTCTGAATATACCTAGAGAATTGTTTGGCTATTTGGTTTGTTGAAAACCATGAAGATTCGAATTCGAAATTGATAGATAGTTTATGAAATTCGAATTGCGAAATAAGGTGTTATTCAGATAAGGTTTAAAATGTTATACTTCAACCGTTATCAGGTTTTGGCGCTCAAGACGGATAAGCGAAGAGTTTTTGAATTCGAATGTTCATTCTTATCCAAAAGGACGCGTGGAATCTTTAAGATTGTCGAAGACATGCCCGCAGAAACGTGGCATTAGTTTGTTAGAAGACCGTTAGGGTCAAATTTCTATAAATTGTAGCTATTATGTTTCAATTTGGAGTGTTCACATCTTTGTACAAAATACTCAAAATACTCAAAGTACCAGTGTTCGAGAAAAGAGTTAATGAGAATGTACGTATGATGCACCATATTTTGTATTCAATGTCATTTACATTCAATGCAATTTCTTTACGTTATTTACGTTCTTTACAATTCCCAGTCTAGACTAGTTTATATTTCATTACTTTCATATAGAAGTTTCACTTCTACATACGAAGTGATTCCTTTTGTTTAAAGAGATTATCATCAAAACATACTTTATAAATAATAGAAAACAATAGTCTTGAGATCAATCTGATCGATCTCGTGAGTAACTGAATCTGTTAAATGATTTAGAGGATCAGCGGTTGTTTACCAAATTCCAGGGTAAATAAACTGGCACACCCGGTGGGACTCTGTATCTAATATTTCGTTCATTTTCTTTTTGATAATCTGTGTTTCCTAACTTGTTTGTTGCATGAGATTAAGAAGTGGAAAATTAGCCAATACCATAGATCCTATACCAAAAAGGAAATACAACAGGAAAATGGTTAACCCATCCGTTAGTGGTGCACAACAAGTTCCTCCTTCCACAGGAGGGAATACGAGCACTTCGAATACAACCGAAGCCATGGAAACAAGTCAAGGGAATGTGATTATACCCTCGACTGAAAATGCTACAGTCATACCCCTAAATACAAACGCTTCATCCATATTATCAAACACACAAAATGAACATTTTATAATGTCTGTGGCCAGTCAAAATCCACCCATAACCCCCATACCTTCAGTAAACAGTGTCTCTAGGACATATGAACCAGGATTCACAATCCCAACGTCAGATCCAATATATGGCATGCCAACTTCGTTCATGGAAGGACTGCAAAATAACACTTCAAAATATACATGTCCTTTAACATCTGCCTTTTCACCATTACAAGAATCAGGTTCAAGGGTAAACCATATGGCATGAAATAATTTTCAGCTTGGATGTGTTGCTCAATTGCCACCTATTACCACAAATACGCAGGCAGTCTTGAGGAAACAGATGGATGATAGTAACCATGAAATGGTGGGAGTACTCACCTAACAAATGAGTACAATTTTTAACCCTTTAATCCAAAGCACCACACAGACAAACTTGCAGAATGCCTAAGCAAACCAACAAATGGTTGCACAAATTGGGCGCCTTGCAGATTTCTTTGGTGCACCCAGAGAACTAACTCGACAACCACAACATACATGGATAAGGGAGAATCAAGGCATCATGTTGCAAGAAGAACCAACCATTGACCAGGCCCAGCCGGTGATATACCCAGAAGTCGAACTTCAACAACCAATTCAAAGGGAAGAACCACCCAGATTTCAACAGGCTATTCCCATGGAGGAACAACAAAGAAGGGTAGTCATGGTGAATCGAAACCAAGATGCTAACGAAGTTCTCCAAGGATTTAGGAAATATGATATGGTAGGAAATAATAATCTAGCAGACATAGTCGAAAGAATCATGGCACAAAATGGAGTAAATATTGGCATGCGAAGGCAAAATTATACATCCCCTTTGTCTGAATACATTCAGCAAACTGAGTTGCCTAGGGGATGGAAAGTGCCAAAATTCACAAAGTTTTCTAGTGACACAATTGAGCCAACCATAAAACATGTTGCTAGATATCTTACAGAAGCAGGGGATATAGCAAACAATGAGAATCTAAGGATTAAGTATTTCCCTAGTTCACTAACCAAAAATGCTTTGACTTACTTTACTACTCTTGCAGCAAACTCCATCCATGATCGGAATCTCTTAGAGAGATTATTTCATGAACAATTTTATGTAGGTCAAACCAAAATCAGCTTGAGCTTATTGGCAAATGTTAAGCTCAAATTCAGCGAGCCTATAGACTATTATCTTAACAGGTTCCGTCTGTTGAAAGCAAGATGTTTCAAACAAGTTCCTGAACACGAGTTGGTCGAAATGGAAACAAGAGGATAATACTTCTCTATAAGGAATAAGTTAGATCCCCAGTATCTGAGAGATATGGCACAACTGTCTGACAGGGTTCGACAGGTGGAGCGTTTGAAGATCGAAAAAGCAAGGGCTAACAAAAGCCACAGGAAAGAAATAATGGCTTATATCAAGGCTTTCTCAGATAAAAGAGATGTTGAAGATGATTTTTCAGAGGTTGAAGAACACGAGATATATTTTGCAGAGTTAAAGCAAAGACCACCATATCCTTGCAAAGTTCTAACGCTTCCGAACGGAAAAAATCCCGTCGAACCAAAAAGGAATGACAAATTTACAAAGAAAACCTATACTTTAGACATCACCAAGTGTGATGAAATCTTTGATTTGTTAATAAAATATGGCCAGATGATAGTTCCCCCCGGTTCTAAAATTCCTCTTGTTAGAACAACTGAAGAAAAAGGGCTTTTGTAAGTATCATAATTTCTTAGGCCATAAAACCTCACAATGCTATCTTTTCAGGAATTTGATACAGAGTGCTATCAAGGAAGGAAGGCTAAAGTTTATAGAGAAGCCCAAGAACCTGATGAAGGTCGACACAAATCCTCTTCAGATTGCTGAGACAAACTTTACGGAGCCTGTAGATATCAACATGGTTGAAGCTGTCGAAATCGAAGGAGGTCAACTCGACACAGACAAGGTATCTGAAGATACTCATGGGCTATAGACTGTTGAGGGTCTCATGGGCCAAGAAGAAGGCAATGCTGCTGATGGAAATGGCAATGTTGTTGGCGAGGCTAAGACTGCTAAGGTTCTCATGGGCCAGGAAGAAGGCAATGCTGCTGATGGCAATGCCAAAGTTGCCGGAAAGGCTAAGACTACTGAGGGTCTTAGAGTCAAATTCGAAGAGCTTGAGATTGAGATTGCTAAAGGTCCCAAGTTTTAAGTAAACATGGTGGATCTGGACAAGTTTTCCCCAAAAATGGAGGAGGTCGAAAGACGTTTGAAGATGGAGAATGATAGAATGCGAACTGGGCACCAAAAAGTAAGTCTGGTCGAGTATCTTTTTCATTTCCATACGAAGAATCCTGAGGAACTAGTGTGCCCTAGTTATAGCATATTGAATGATCGAGGCGTTGCAACAACATACCAGAAAGTGTACCAAGAGAGGGATAGAAACAACTGGTGGAGTGATAAAGAGTTGCTTCCATACCCAAAAATAGGAGAAAGCTTAATGGGTTTTTTGGTTCGTTGTCATAAGATAGGATCATAAGTCTTAATGTGCCCATGGTGTAGCATTGTTTATGATAGAAAGGCAGTTGAAGCATTTGAGAGAGTTCTGCATGCTCAATGCTGGAATAATCAAAAGAATAGCATGGGGAGGTATGTAACCAATGCAAAGGGAATTCCGAAAAGGGAAGATAGCCCACACCCCAAAGTGAATCGACAAGTCACCTTCAAGCCACCTGCCAATATCCTAACAGACAAATGCTTGAAGTCTAGTCAAAGTAAGGGGAGAGGAAAAGAAAAAGGGAAATGGAAAAGTTTCGAGGAAGGTGGCAGATCAGTGTGGGCATATCGAAGGCAGTTCCAGTCAACGAAGTAACGAGCCTATGTGTCTGAGAACTATAAAGGAAAAAAATCCAATGACAAGGTCCCAATGGCGAAGATACCAGAGGACCAAGAAGGATCAAAGAGAACTCAAAAGAAACGAAGTAGGGGAATCAAGTATGAATCAGACTTCGTCTGCTGCACCTGGCGAAAAGAAGTCCCCAGCATAAAGGAGGCTTTTCCCCACAAGAAGACAAAGGTGTCCGTGGAAAGGACTATAGGGGAGCCAACTAACTAAGAACCAACTAATGATGAGGACATGCTTACTGACAACTTAGACTCGGATGGGGAGTCCTCTTTGAATACCAACTGCAATGTAGTTTATGTACTACCACATGAATATGACCAGGTGACGGAGATAGAAGATTATGAAGAAGCAGATGAATTAGAAATGGTGAAGCACAAGCCTATGTGTTATTATGTTATGAATAACGGAGCAGTCGAAGAACATAATGCGTTTTTTGAAAGACTAGACCAAGGTATGAAGAATCACCTGAAGCCTTTATTTATTAGAGGAAAGATTGAACAAGTATGGATCAACAAAGTATGATAAACAGGGGTGCTGCTGTCAACCCAATGCCTCAGTTCTTGTTGAAAAGAATAAGTATGTATGATACATATATAAAACCCCATAATATGGTATTATCTAACTACAAAGGGAATGTTGGTCATACTCTCGGCGTAGTTCAAGTTGATCTCACTGTAGGAACCATTACAAGGCCAACTATGTTCATGGTCATAGCAGCCAAGATAAATTACAACTTACTTTTGGGCCGTGAGTGGATTCATGGAATAGGCGTCGTTCCCTCCTCAATGCACCAGCGTATGGCAATCTGGAGAGAAGATAGAATTGTAGAAAACATCAAAGCTGACCAAATCTATTATATGGCGGAGGTGAATCAAGTTGATCGAAGGAATTTTGATTGAAATCTGGCCAACATAGGGCCTTGCAGTGCTACAGATGGCCCATATGCGCCAAACAACAATGCTATGTATTTTCTGACCCTACATCCAAGGCATGGGTTTTGCTTGGATAGGGAGATTCTGGGGAAAGAAGATGATGCACTTGGACTCCCAAGAATATGGCCTACAGGCTGGGATGACGAAGACAGTGATCATGTCTGAGTCCTCCTTCTTCGAAAAGATTTTGGCCTATTTGGCTGAAAACAAATTAAAATCGGCTTTGGAAGCCGAAGTAAAGCTTATGGCTATGGAGGCCAATGAAGAAGAAAATCATACAAAGGGACATGGAGTGTTCTCAAACCAAAAAAACCTCGGACAAAGAGAGATACGTCGAAGAAAAAGACCAAAGGCTGGATGCTATATACGATGATGGGCCTTTGGGATTCGAGAAGGATCCAGTAGCGTCGAACATGAAGATGCTAGCACAGGACCCTCTTGAAGAGGTGGATCTAGGAAATGAGACTGTAAAAAGACCCATGTATGTCCATCCGAAGTTTAGTCCAGGGGTAAAAGCAGAAGTGATCTAGTTGCTTAAGGAGTACAAAGATTGTTCCGTCTAGGACTACGATGAAATGCCTGGTCTGAACAGGGACCTGGTCGAATTAAAGCTGCCCATAAAGGATAACAAGAAGCCCATCAAGAAGACTCCAAGAAGATTCGCACCACATATTATCTGGAAGATAAAGGAAGAAGTCGAAAGACTTCTATGCTGCAAGTTCATCCGGACCATAAGGTATGTCGAATGGATTGCAAATATAGTGACAGTAATTAAGAAAAATGGATCTCTTAGAGTATGCATAGACTTTCGTGATTTAAATTCGTCAACTCCTAAAGATGAGTATCCAATGCATGTGGCTGAAATGTTAGTAGATTCTACTGCTGGTTTTAAATATCTTATTATGCTTGATAGATATTCAAGATATAATCAGATTTTTATTGCAGAAGAGGATGTGCCAAAGACAACATTTTGATGCCCTGGGGAAACAGGCACCTATGAGTGGGTGGTTATGCCATTTGGTTTGAAAAATGCTGGGGTAACTTATCAAAGAGCAATGAACTCTATATTCCATGATTTCATTGAGACTTTCATGCAGGTCTATATTGATGATACAGTAGTAAAATCTATATCAAGATCTAGTCATTTGGATCACCTTCACCAGTCATTCAAAAGAATGAGAAAACATGGCATGAAAATGAATCCCCTTAAATGTGAATTCTTTATGCAGGCTGGTGACTTTCTTTGCTTTGTGGTCCATAAGAAATGCATAGAAATCAACCAAAAAAAACAAAGGCAATAATGGAAGTGAAAGCGCCATCGACAAAGAAAGTGTTACAATCGCTGTTGGGAAAGATAAACTTCTTGCGAAGATTTATATCAAACCTAAGTGGTCGAACTCAAGCCTTCTCTCCACTCTTGCGGCTGAAGCAAGGAGACTTCGCTTTGAATGCATAACATCAAGAGGCGTTCGATAAAATCAAACAGTACTTGGTGCATCCACCTATTATGTCGCCTCCTCGAAGAGATAAGTACATGAGGTTATACATATCTGCGTCAGATAAAACTATAGGAAGCATGTTGGCTCAAGAAGATGAAAATGGCGTCGAAAGGGCCATTTACTACTAAAGTAGAGTACTGAATGACGCAAAGACTAGATATAGTACAATAGAAAAACTATTTCTTTGCTTGTACTTCTCATGTACCAAATTTAAATGTTATATGAAGCCAGTCGATGTTTATGTTTCTTCATATTCTTATGTTATTAAGCATATGTTGTCTAAACCAATTTTACATAGTCGAATTGGTAAATGGGAATTGGCTCTAACAGAGTACTCTTTGACTTTCATGCCTTTAAAAGCAATGAAGGGGAAAGTAGTCTCTGATTTCATTGTCGACCATGCATTGGTCGAAGCATCCCATAATCTTGTGGATTTAGAACCACACAAATTATTGTTTGATGGTTCTACATATAAGGAAGGAAGTGGAGTTGGAATTCTGATTATTTCTCCAGATAAAAGTCCAACAAAGCTTAAGTACAAAATAGAAGGACCCCCTTGTTCGAACAATGAGGCAAAATATGAAGCATTGATAGCACGACTTGAAGCTTTATTGGAATTGGGGGAAACTATTCATTTCGAAATAATGGGTGACTCTGAATTAGTAATCAAACAAATTACTAAAGAATACAAGTGCATAAAAGAAAACTTGATATTTTACTTCGTGATAGCAAACAGGTTTCTTCTAAAGTTTGAATATGTAGATATTAAGCACATCCCCAGGTTAAAGAATCAAGAAGAAAATGATTTGGCTCAGATCACCTCAGGATATAAAGTATCAAAAGAAAGATTGGAAGAGTTTATCGAAGCACGTGGCAAGGTACTAACTACTAAACTTTCTCCAGCAAATTTAAAAAATTCAAGTTTAGGTTATGCAAACGAGGTAGATTTTGAAATATTAGCCATAGATTGCCTAACAGTCACAAATTGGAGAAGTCTAATAATAAGTTATTTGAAAGATTCAACAGCAAATACTGAAAGAAAGGTAAAATATCGTGCCTTGAGTTATGTGCTAATAGGAAACAAATTATTTAAGAAAACTCCAAAAGGAGTCTTGTTGAAATGCTTGGGAGAAAGTGAAGCTTATTTAGCACTAGCAAACATGCATAGTGGGGCATGTGGAGCACATCAAGCAGGTCATAAAATGAAGTGGCTTTTGTTTCGATATGGCATGTATTGGCCTACAATTTTAAAAGATTGTATAGATTTTTCCAAAGGATGCCAAGAGTGCCAGATTCATGCAGGAATTCAGCATGCTCCTGCAAGTGAACTACATTCAATTGTCAAGCCATGGCCTTTTAGAGGTTTGGCATTGGATTTGATTGGATAAATTAGACCATCATATTCAAAGAATCGGAAATACATTTTAGTGGGAATAGATTATTTCACAAAATAGATAAAGGCGATACCTTTGATGAATGTTGATCAATAAAGCATCATCGAATTCATCCAGAGGCATATTGTTTATAGATTTGGAATCCCATAAACCATTACAACAGACCAAGTATCAGCATTTACTGGTAGAAAGATGCAATAGTTCGCTAAAGATACGGGTTTCAAATTACTAACATCTACGCCTTATTATGCACAGGCAAATGGACAAGTCGAAGCAGCTATTAAGGTAATCATTGGGCTAATCAAGAGACATGTGGGCAGAAAGCAAAAGAATTTGCACAAAACTCTAGATCAAGTCTTGTGGGCTTGTTGAACACCCCCCAAAGAGGCAACAAACACAACTCCATTTTGTCTAACGTTTGGACATGATGCAGTTTTGTCAGTGGAAATTTACTTATAGTCAGTCAGAATCCAAAGGCAAAGAGAAATTCCCATAGGTCTCTATTGGGAGATGATGATGAATGAATTGGTCAATTTGGATGAAGAAAGGTTATATGCTTTGGAAATTCTAAGAAGACAAAAGGAAAGAATAGCCAGAGCATATAATAAGAGAGTTAAGGGCAAAGCCTTCTCAAATGATGATTTGGTTTGGAAGGTGATTTTACCAATGGATCAAAAGAATAAGTTATTAGGAAAATGGTCCCCAAATTGGGAAGGCCCCTTTCGAATCATTCAAACATTCACTAATGCCTATGAAATCGAAGAACTGGCAGAAGATCGAAGAGTCTTGAAAATTAACGGTAAGTATTTGAAAGAATATAAACCTTTTCTTCAAGATTTAAAAATTACGGCAGAGTAGTAAGGTAGTAAAATAATGAAGCCTATATGGTATAAAATAAAAGGGTGCCAAAATGGCTCTGTCAAAATATTACATAAGGGGTTTTATGGAGAAGCTAATGCATAATGGAGGAAAACATTCATATACAAATTTCAGAAAGGCAAGTTATCCTTCATCTTGTCATACTTTGCCTTCAAGATTCCTAGCCTGCAGTCAATAAAAACTTTGGTTATGTGAAGAACAGTGATCTTATCTTCTAAGCCTCTAGCTTCATCAATGAATTGAACGCTTTGAGTCATCTCTTTATTGGCTTTGTCGTTATTCATGGCTTCGGGAACTTTCTGACGGTCCTCTGTTTGAGAATTTTGTTTCTGTAAATCTTCGATTTGTTGCTTCCAGAGTATGATGGACTTAGCATTCTTATCATGTTCCTCTTGGGCAAGCTTGAGAGTTTCTTTTCCTTTTTAAGCTTTCTATGATAACTCGAAGGCCTTGGACCACTTAGTCTCTTGAAGGGTTTGTTTTTCTAAGATCTTCGAATCAACATTCCTATCCCTGAGAAAATCTGCTTCCAGATTGTTGATGAGAGTAGTCATGTCGATCAAAAACTCAGCTATTGTAGAAGGGAAATTAACCAGATCAACCTTGTTATTGAGCCTCATCAAAGAGACGCCAGGAGTAGAATTTGCCTTCACAAGTGCGAACAAGTCGACCTCAAAGACTTTTTCCTTAATCTTTTGGAGGAGTGCTTCATTCGTTTCACCAGACGAAGTGCTACTTGAAGTAGTGGTTGGACTGGGGCAAATACTTTGTGCAAGCGACTCTTTTCGAGCTTTGAAAAGTTTGATGTACTCTAGAGGTTTAGTCTTTTTTAGATGCTCCATTTCTTAAAGTGAAGGAAGTCTATCTTCAGTAAACATGGGGATGGACATTTGAGCCTGGGCCACTTTAGGATTGTGGATTTGATGTGGATTTTGTTGGGGTTGATCATAGTTGTCATCATTTCCTTGAATTTTTGTATCATCTTTTGGTGGATCTTCCTTCTCGGTAAAAGTTTCGTTGGCTTCACTCATCGAATCCTCGTCTTCATAAAAAAACCATCTATTTACTTTTGAGGAAGAAACAGCAGAATGATTTTCTTCTGAGCTTACGTTATTAGGTTGCTCTTGGTCAGCAGTGTCTCCCTGATCATTATCAAACTCCTTTGTCTTTGACTTTTGGGAGGAATAAGGTGAAGTTGGGACTTCTTGGTGAAGATCTTGCATGTGAGTGTCAGTAGTGGACCCTGTTGTACCCCAAAATTTTCCCTCCCATATTTCTCAAAACATTTCAAGCAAGGCCTTCAAATTGCTCAAGCAAGTCCAAGGGTTGACCAGACAAACTCTCTCTTAAGGAAGTCTACCTCAAATTAGGGTTTCATGTTGCATTAAGATGCTTAAGTCCAAGGGACCCCAAATTTTCACCATTCTCCTAATATGTTCTCAAGATCATCCATGTCAAGTTTCAAGCCTTACAGAGGAAGTTTGCTCAGTCAATTGCTCAAAGGCCTGAAAATCGACTGTGCTAGGACAAAAGACAACTATGGCCCACATACAGTCAAACATCAAGACTTTTGGTCAACATCCTCATTTTGAAGTGTTATTCATCATTTGATCAATGATTGATCATGATTCCTCAAGGATTGCTCACAATTCATCAAAACCCAAAAGTTGCTAAATTAGGGTTTTGTAGGAAAAGTCAACCCAACTTTGACAAAGCATAACTTTCTCATACTTTATTAGAAATGACCCATCCAAATCTCATTTTGAAGAGGATTAAATTCCCTACAATTCATCTTCATCTCCCAAGTTCAAAATATGCACTCACAAAAAGTTATGAATTTGGAAATTATAGGTCACTTTGAAAAGTCAACAAAAACACATTTTTTGTCAAAGCTTCATACATGAACATGGAAGACTCAATTGAGATCAGACCAAAAGGGTTGCTTAGAGGACATCTCAAGCTTGCTAAAAATTCCAAGAACACCCTCATAGGGTAAAAATTGAGGAAGTTGTGCATTGGCAAAGTTGACCTTTTTTGCAAAATTATCAAAAGTCAAATGTGCCTCAAATTGCAATTTTTGTCAAATGGGCCCAACATTTTGTGCTTGTTTTGAGTTTGTAACATGGTCCACGACCCATGATCCTTCCCACTTGCCTTTATTTTATTTTTTCCATTTATTTTGATTTTTATTTCAATTAAATCAAATTAAATCAAAATAAAATCATGGAAATATCAAAATCATTTAAACCTTGAGATTTTGTGCATATTTCAGGTCTCTTACACAGCTAGCAATGAAATCAAATTGTGAAAGGCATGTTTGTACACAAAAAGATTGGGTTTTGGCATGTTTTGGAAAGATTTACATGAGAATCAAATCTTGATCAATCACCTTAATTGAAAAAGATTTGGAACAAACTTGTAAACCTAATTCACTCAAGGACATATATAGAACAAATTCAGACCAAATGCATAAGGGTTAGAGGCGTGTAGAGTGAAGAACAACTTTCAAAAAATCAAGAAAAAGTGGTGATCTGATTTCATAGTTCCAGGCTATCTCAAGCCTTCCAAGCTATCTCATTCGCTTCCTGGGTGTTAAAGGAGTCCATACCAATCCTTAGCAAGCATTTCCGTGCATAAAAACTCACTGTAAGCGCCTCACGACATCCCTCCCTTTTTGAAATCGAATCTCATGAATTTGGCATATGTAGCATGAATTATTTATATATTCTGAATCCTTGAAGAATTTTCAAGCTAATGGTAACAATTAATTTCATTTTTGCTAACCATACAGAGATCCACCATTGTTAGGTTTTCTGTGCTCGTTTTGGGGTTTTCTTATGCAGGTGAAATTGGCGCAAAAGAGAGGTACTATGATGTTCACAAGGCCAAGACGAATTGGCCAGTGGCATTAATTTTCGTTTATCATTCTTGTAGGTGATTATGGAAACACGCAGGGTTATAGCTACAGACTTTTGTCTGTAGGTAAAAGTCATCAGACTTTTAGCAACGAAGGGAGGAAGGAGATGATGGCATGGCGTGCCCTGACTGGCCCGTTCAAAATTTTGCGCATTTTAATATATCATTTTGCTTGTTTCCAATATATTGTTTATTTGATATCCCATATACAACAAAACGCGTTGGTTCAGTTGGCCAAGAGGCATGTGTAAATGCCAAAGGGTCTGGGTTCGAATCCCAGGTCCCCCATATTATTTCATAATTTTATCACTTGCATGATCAAGCACATGTACAGGCGCATATACTACCATATTCCATCATCTTACAGCCATCAGATTACCCACAATCTGGATCCAAAGGCCATCACATGAAGGACTACCATGCATCTTAGTCAAACGTGCAACATTGGAACCAGAAGGGTCAACGTGGACCAAGGTTTTTGGGCCCATAATTGCTATGAACACCCCCCAATTACTAGCACACTAGGCCCATATTCTTATTCCTTTTTTTATATATATTTCTTTTAATTATTTTAATTAATTATTTTCTCACACAAATTTAATTCTTTTTTTTATAAAAAATTCATAAAATCAATTTTCATCAAATTAAATTATAGGTTTTTTTTATATTTTTTCAAAATTAATTTAATTAGTTTAATTTAATTTTAGGGTAATTTTAATCTTTTTTTGTAAATAAATTAAAATCAATTAGAAAATTAGGGTTTTGTTTAATTTAATATTTATTTTTTTTCTCAAAATAACCAAAATACAAAAATAGGTCATAAATTAATTATTTTCCTTAATTTAATTTAATTAATAATTAGGTTTGTACTTATTTAATTTAAAACCTTATTTTCTTAAAATAATCAAAACAACCAAAAAATAATTTTTCTTTTAATTAGGTTAGACGGGGTCAAAACCCTAATTTCTTCTCGTTCTCGTTTCATCGCGCACGTTTATTTATTTTTACAATATTAATGTAACTGCTCATGGGATGTAATAGTTTAATTAGGACTTTTCTTTTATTTATCTTTTTACGGGTTTTTGGCTATGTAATTAATCCCCCTCCCTGAAGCCTTGTAATAGCGTAGTTTTATTTCTCGCATTTTAATTTTCGCAAATATTAACTGTTAGATGTATGACAATAGGATTGCATGACAAGAATGTATGTTAATTTTAAAATGGTTAGCAAACCCTAAATATGCAGATAATAACTGAAATTGAATCACTCGCACATGCGCACTCCTAGGGTATACTCTCACTTTGGTTGCCTTCGGTAAACGATCATTAAGTATAGGGTGTTTTAGTGCTCGCCCTCTTGTCTAAACAAAGATCAAAAGTCCTGTTCGGAAATGTTACCTCAGAAAGGTTGTCTCAGAAAGGTTGCCTCGAATATGATCTTAAGACACTAGGGTTATTACTAAGACGTCCTAATGTTGCTTTAGTGATCGTACGTCCCTTTCGAATTGACCCTTACAACTCCAACGACAGTGTTACCTACTCACTAATAGTAGGATAGCGCTGTCTAAAGGAAATAAGAACAGAAACATTCTTTTTTCGAGTAGGTAGATGCTAGTAGGTACTTGCTCAAAATCAAACTTTTCACACTTACACTCCTTTCAAACGAAGTTTTCAAAAACACTTTGTAACACTCTTGAAGACAGAAGCAAGAGTTAAAACAAAGTCAAACAATTTTTTTTCAAAACACACAAACACAGAAGCAATTTTAAAATGATGAGCAAGTACCTAAGAGCCCGTGGAAAACCACAGATATAAAGGGTGCTAATACCTTCCCTTTCTATAATCTACCCCCCGTACTCAAAATCTCGAAAAAGGAATTTTTCTGTGCTTTTTTCCTTTCTAGTTGGATAAAATAAAAGTCGGTGGCGAATCTTGCTTACCGCGACATTTTGCAAACAAAAAATGCAAAACACAAACCAGTATTAAACAGTCGGTTCTTCCATCGTATCACACAACTGGCGACTCTGTTGGGGACTAATAAGTGGGTATACCTTAGGATTAGTTCATCATAAATTGCTTCTCTTGTTTGATTTGATTGCTTTACTTTTGAGGGTTTTGTCTTGGGAGTTACTATAGATCCTAACTCGGATCTGGGGGACACCTTTTAGGTAAGTAGGAATAAACTGTGAGGGAAATGTACAGCGTAGACCAATACTGTTGAAGCAGTAGCTACATTGATGTGGCACATTGGTTGGTACTGGTATCCCTTGTGGAGGAACGATAAGAATACGGGGCTGCTATGTGTGTCGTTAAGCATCAACTGACCTTAGAACCTATAATTGACTAACTTGGCCATAAGAAGTAGTGAGATAGCCGGCCTCGGTGTAAAGCTGAGAACTGGTTGATACTCGATACTACACTCATTGAGACCATACTCTCGAGATAGTTCCGGCTGCAAGAAAAGATTGTGTGAGCTAAAACCAAGACCGATGGAGGATGGTCAGTGATATTGAGAACCTCTAGAACCCAGTTACTATTATTAGGACAGGTTGAAACCAACTAAACTTTAAGAGGGTAATACCTAGACCCCTTGCAAGCCTTAAACTTAAGGGCTTTTGTGTGACTTGTTTGCCTTTACCATGTTTGTTATCTGCTATACCAGTTGTGTGTTTTATCATGACATCATGCATCATAACATAGCATGCATACTTCATTATACTAACCATTTCAAAGACCGAGGGGATTTATCTTTGTTCTGTTTTGCAGATTATGGTTTCCATGCGCAGAAACACCTTCCGAGTTAACTTTGTGCAAATACCTGCTCAACTCAAAGATTTGGCCTCAAGAGTTTCTGATAATTCTTCATTCACTAGGAGACATGGTCAGCTTCTTAGCTTGGTTACCTCAAAGTTTTATGAGAAGATGATGAGTGTGCTTTTCCAGTTCTTCGATCCGGTGCATCATTGCTTCACTTTCTCGGATTATCAACTAGTTCCCACTATGGAAGATTTTTCTCACTTACTGGGCATATCCATCCTTGAGCAGACACCCTTCACAGGTTTGGAAGAGGCTTCTAGACCAGAGGACATTACTTCAGCTTTATATCTAAAAAGGGATGATGTAGTATCCAACTGGAAGACACGAAGCGGGGTTGAAGGTTTCTTAGCCAAGTTTCTGATAGATCAAGCTCAACTATTCTGGGATAACCGGGACTTTCAGGCTTTTGAAGACATATTGGCTCTCCTTATCTACGGTTTGGTTCTTTTCCAGAATCCAGATTCCTTCATAGATGTGAATGCGGTTAAGATCTTCCTGTCCCATAATCCTGTGCCTACTCTTCTGGGTGATATCTTACATGCCCTCTACACTCGTACTATGCGAAGAAGAGGGACTCTCATGTGTTGCATGTCGTAGTTGGTGAGGTGGTTTATTTCGCACCTCCCCAAGCCCGTGTTGAAGAATGAGGAAGGTTTAGGATGGTCTTACAGGATAATGTCCCTTGCCCATACGGACATTCTTTGGAGTTCTAAGGCTATGGAAAATGTTGTTGTCATTAATCGATATGGGGGATACCCTAATGTCCCGTTGCTTGGAATCAGGGGGGGGGGGGAATAACCTACAGTCTTTGTTTGGCTTTACGACAGTTTGGTCACGCTCGGAGAGACGGTCCTCATGAGCTGCTTCTTATAGATATTGTCTTTGACTATAAGGGGGAAATTGATGAGCATCGCCAAAGGTTTATACGAGCCTGGGGCATGGTGAACAGGTCTGACCCTCAAGAGCTAGGACCAAAGACTTCTCTCCCTATGAAACCTTATCTCCAGTGGGTTTGAGCTCGAGCCCTGAAGCTTGGGATGCCTTATGAAGCCGTGTTGCCAGTGATTGTGGAGCCTACCAATGAAGAAGGTGTTCCTTATACGGTCCTTTATCCCTACATGCCTACTGATCTTAGGGTATTGAAGAGATCCTGGATTCAGCTGAAGGAGGAGAGGGATACCTACCGGGAGAAGTATCATGAGCAAGAAAGGAAGATCTTGAAGCTCACGAGGCAACTTGAGAATGAAAGGACAATCAATGATTACGTCAGCATGAAGGGGAAGCGTCCATGGGACTTCTGATTTTTGCTTTTTCTAGTTTAGATTTGTTTTTCAATTATTTCTTTGTAAACTCCTTAAAGGAATTGATTAAACATTTTTACAATTTAATCTAATAAAGTTTGTTTATTTCTTGGTTTGTGTGATCGGTGGGAATGAGAACTGACTGTTTTGGAATGCTGGTTCGCGTTTGCATTTGTTTTCGCAAAATGTCGCGGTAAGCAAGAGTCGCCACCGTCTTTTATTTTATCCAACAAGGAAAGGACAAAAGCACAGAAAAATTCCTTTTCGAGATGTTTCTCGGGTTCGGGAGGTAGATTATAGAAAGGGAAGGTGTTAACACCCTTTCTATCCGTGGTTATCCACGGGCTCTTAGGCACTTGCTCACTATGTTTTCAAAAGTTTGCTTTTCTTTGTGTTTGTGGGTTTTGAAAAGAGTTTTGTTTTTGAAGAGAGTGTAAGTGCGAAAAGTTTTGTTTTTGTTTTCAAAAGAGCAAGTACTTAAGAATATCTACCTACTCAAAAAGGAATTAAACTGTGCAAATGTCCTTTAGACAATGCTATCCCACTATTGAGGAGTAGGTAGCACCGTCGTTGGAGTTTTCGGGTCAATTCGATTAAGGGACGTGTGGTCACTAAAGCAATGTTAGGACGCCTTAGTGGTAACCCTAATGTCTTAGATCATTTTATCCGAGGCAACTGTTTCGAGGCAACTTATGATCTTTGGACAAGAGGGCGACCTCTAAAACATCCTATACTCAATGACCACGTTCGAGGCAACAAAGTGAGGCGTACCCTAAGAGTGGCATGTGCGAGTGTGTAAATTTTCAGTTTATATTATCTTTACATGTCATGGTGAGCTACTGTTGATTTTAAGTCAACATAGATCTTTGTCATGCAGTCCTAGTTAGCATACATCTAAACAGTTAATATATGTACAGGAATTTAAAGTGCAGGAATTGTAAATCCTACGCTATTACAAGGCTTCGGGGAGGGGGATTATTTACATGTCCAAAATTGGGGGAATAGAGCAGTAAAGTGTAAAAGTCTTAGTTAAGCTATTACAAACCAATAGGCAGTTACAATAAAATAAACACGCGCGAATCTAAACATAACCTCTAAAAATCCTAAGAATAAAATCTTTTTGTTGTTTTATTTTATTTTGGGAAAATGATCTAAATCTTCTTAATTTTAGTTGTGAGAAAATGTTAAGATAATTAAATGATTAATTAACAAAGTTAATTTAATAGATAAACTAGCCTAATGTTTTTGTGGTTTTTCTTTTTAATTGATTTTATGTTGATTTTAAAAAAAAGAAATAAAAAAGTCAAAACAAAGATGAAATCGAAGGAACAGTCAGTAAATCAAGAAAGGTATAATTCTGGAGGCTTGGATCGAAATAGGCGTGGGATGTCTTTCGATCCAGTGAAGAGGCTTGATCGAAGGTGCATGAGGGGCTGCACTTTGGGGGTGTTCGATCTGGATATGTCATCCTTCGATCTGGGAACCCTGGATCCAGTTCGAAGCTAAGCTGCTAAGCTTCGAAACTCTGAACAAGATTATGAGAATATATTTCCTGCAAAAACGAGACAAATGTTAAAGACCCAGGGACTTTACTCCCCTGATTCGAATCTCCTCCCAATTTGGATCCTCCCTCAACTTGAATCTTCTGAATCTGGGTCTGGGTTTGTTTTATCCTGAGATTCGAAGGAGAAACTCAGATCGTGCCCAAGCAATGGCACGATCTCATCTTTGCGTTGTAGCTTACATGCAACATAATCAGTAATAACAAGAATACATATGCAATGTGTATTTAAATGTCATGAAGGTGCAATTTTGGTTTTGCAAACCCTTACCAATTGAAGATGTATGATCTGTGGCTCTGGGTGTGGAGATGTTTGCAGAATGGCTGCTTTGGCTTGGATTACTTCTGAAAATGTTGACAACCTTTGGTGGGTTTATGGGCAGCGTATCTCCAAATCCTCCGTTTTTTCTCTGTCTTTTTTTGTTTTTTTTTTCGTCCTCTGTAATGTGTCACTGGCCTCGTATTTATAGGAGTGTGAGGGTGCATGAAAATGGCAAGGTACAACCATTTAACCAGGCCTTTACAGCCATGAGACAAGAATCAGACATATTAAAAGATTTCCTTTTTTGAAATATTCATGTCTCTTTGGAATCTTGAATGAACCTGGACACTTTTGATTTTTGAATGCATTCAGGCCCTGCTCTTTGATTGGTCCTGATTTGAAAAGAATCACTCTGGTCGAATCAGCTCTTGTGGAGTTAGGAACAGAAAAGGCAAAAATCTGGCCTTTAACTCAGGAATTGAATCCATAATCAATTGAATTCTTGCCATATTTGCGAGGAAAACATGCCATTTTCTCATGTTCAGTGTACCTGGACATGTTTTTTGAGTGCCCTCTTGATGGCCTCTTTCGAATGGCCTGGAAGGAGTTCTTCAAATGGCCCTTGTCCAAACATCAATAGAAGGGTATTTATTGAAATATCAATCGAAGAGTCCTTTGCTACGCCAATCGAAAGATCTTATTCAGATACCAATCGAAGGGTACTAATTAAAATTCCAATCGAAAGGCTTTGTTAACAGGCCAATCGAAAGGTGTTGTTCATGCTAATCAAAGGACATGGTTAACATGCCTGTCGAAGCTGACTTGACACAATGCTAGATCGAAGGATCCCTTGGCATACCAATTGAAAGGCTTGGCCCAGGGTGCCAAACGAAAAGGTCTTTCAAAATTCCAATCGAAGGCCTTGACACAATGCCAATCGAAGTGCTTGTCCATAATGCCAATCGAAGTGCTTGTCCATAATGCCAATCGACATTTTTGGAATGTCAATCGAAGTGCTTGTCCATAATGCCAATCGAAGGGAATTATCCATGCCAATCGAAAGGCTCCTTCAGAATACCAATCGAAGGGTCTTTCAGAATGCCAATCGAAAGGTACTTAAAGCACCACTCAAAAATTTTCTTTTTCCTTAGGCAAGGGTTTGTGATCAACCATGCAGGGGGAAGACTTTGGAAAACATGAGAGGGCAAATTTTGGGGTACAACAGTTGCCCCTATTCAATCTTCTTAAACCTGAGGAGGTAGATTGGTTTGCGTGCCTTTCGTGATCCGAAGGTGGAATATGATTGAACACTAGAGTGTCCAAAAATTTTCACTCGCATGGTGTAGTATCAACATTGTGATGTCGGGAATGGGCTTACAGATGCCATTTGGAGATTGTTGGTAGGTGGTTTTATCTTTGTTGACGGGTTGTCTCTTCTAACGGGGTGTCTCCTTTGACGAGTTGTCTCCATTGACAGGTTGTCTCTATTGACAGGTTGTCTCTATTGACAGGTTGTCTCTATTGACAGGTTATCTCTATTGACAGGTTATCTCTATTGACGGGTTTGGCCATAGAAAAATCTTTAGGAATCAATTTAACTGATTTTGTCTCCATTGACTGGCTTTGCCTCAAAAAATCTTTAGGAATCGATTTAACTGATTTTGTCTCCATTGACTGGCTTTGCTTCAGGAAAATCTTTAGGAATCGATTTAACTGATTTTGTCTCCATTGACTGGCTTTGCCTCAGAAAAATCTTTAGGAATCGATTTAACTGATTTTGTCTCCATTGACTGGCTTTGCCTCAGAAAAATCTTTAGGAATCGATTTAACTAATTTTGTATCCATTGACTGGCTTTGCCTCAGAAAAATCTTTAGGAATCGATTTAACTGATTTTGTCTCCATTTACTGGCTTCGCCTCATAAAAATATTTAGGAATCGATTTAACTGATTTTGTCTCCATTGACTGGCTTCGCCTCAGAAAAATCTTTAGGAATCGATTTAACTGATTTTGTCTCCATTGCCATAATTGAGAATTTAACTGCATCTTTCCTGAAAGGTAAAGGTCAGTCATATGCAATGCATGATATGGATCAAGCAATGATGTTCTCAACATAAATGAGATTGTATGGTATGATGCGTATATGCATGTATCATGATGTATGGAAATGTGATGTTTTAGTTGGGGGAAATAAATCCCGAACGGCTGCTGGAGAGTAGGGTTGAATTCTTCATTTCCACTAGGGATGATGAACGAAGATGATTGCAAGAATAAACCTGCAGGAGAGGATGGCTCTGTTGGGGAATAAACTGGTGAAGAGATTACTCTGCGGGGAATTACTCTGTGGGGAAGAGATACTTTACTGATATTTTAATGATAAACTCCGCTGGGGATTCCGTTGATAAGCTCTGTTGGGGATTTTGATGATGAACTCCGCTGGGGATGATCTTTCAGTTGCAACTCGCTGTGGATAACCCAGTTAGACTCTTGTGGGGATAACCTCTGAATTTGGATGAGGAGACTTATTTGTGCTTCGCAGGGGATAAGCTTCCAGAGTCTACTGGGGAAGATGATTCAGCTCCATTGGGGAAGCTTTTTTAGACTGCGCTGGGGAAATGACTCCACTGTGGTACCTTGTATTCCGCCGGGGAACATTCTTAAATGTTTTGAGGAATATTAAGACCGTCGGGGATGCTCTTACGCTTGCTAGAGAATATCTTTATACTCTGCTCGGGAATACTAAGATCTTCTGGGGATACCCAACCTTTTTAGGGCTGATGGTAGACCAACTTTGCTTTGGGAGAGTATTGCTGATTCGTTCATAGTTGCAAGTCTCAGCTGAGAGAGCTATCATTACTGTCTTACTCTGCGAGGAGTGAAAGTATCTTAGCCATATTCTTCAGTTGAATATATACCTTGGTACCTGGTGGACAGAGCAACTTGTACAGTACGGACAATTCTTATTTTCCCCTGTTGTTTGCGGGAGAAGGTGCCTGCGGAGGCCCTGTGGATCGAGTATTATCCCCACCTATGAAGTGCTTGGTATCTTTCGGTCAAAATGACAAGTCTTCTTCTGGTAGGCCAGTGACGAGATGACGGGACATAGTCGTACGCTTTGATCCCTAATTTTTGCCTGGACCGCCCTTTTGGGTTTTCAGTTCACCGGGATACCCTTTTTTGCCCAAGCCGCTTTTTCAGGTTTTCGACTTGCTGGGTGTACAAATTTTTTCATTTTTATCCCTTATTTTTGCCCGAACCCTTTTGGTTCGCCGGGAAGCCCTTATTTTTGCCTAGGCCAGTCGACCTAGCGGGTCTTTGATTCACGTGTGGTATTTTTTGATTATGTCCATTCCCTCAGGATGTAGAGAGGTGTCACTGTCGGTAGTGTTGTGTTGCCATACTACCAGAAGATCTTCGTTTGATCATGCAAGTTTCGTTGCTGGAATTCATGTCCCATGCCCCAATTGATTCAAATGGAGATTTGCCCCTGGCTATTTGGAATTTTGAGAGATTCCTTGAATCTTGACTTGACTGCCCCAGATGATGGAAAATGATCATGTCTGCCCCTTGGTTGGAAGTGTTTCTTCCACTTGAGATGACCCTTTTTTATTGAAAAGGTTTTTGTTCACTAGATATTCGTCGTGCGAATTTCTCTGCTGTTTGAACAAATAGTCATATGCAAACAATGTTATTTTAAGAATGCAAAGCTTATGTCTGTCTTGAAGTTTTTGAAATGCATTTTTTCAGTAAGATAGTAAAATTTTGTAAAATGTGACGTCAACTCAGGATTTACAGCAAGCCCTACAGGAGTCAGGATACCTTTTGTAACAGTATGCTTTTGAACTAACCCATGCTTCAGCTAGGACTTTTAAGGGTTATAACGTGGCCTGGTTCACGGTTTAAGAAGTAAAGGATAAAGGCTCAAATTTTATTTGTACCCACCCGTTCTTCGTGATGTTCTTCGATCCTAAACTCAGCTAATTATGCATTTAGATCCTGTTTGAGTCTTTGCTCTGACATACCAGTGATGGTTCAGATACTGACAATTTATTTTGAACAGGCAGTCATTTTGTTGAGAGTTTTTAGGACCTATTTTTTATTTTATAATCCCTGTCTTTTGCCTGAACTGTTTCCTTTGTGATTACAGTCAACGGGATGCCCCAGTTTTGTAAGTCTCCTTCATAGGTTTTGACTTATTGGGCTTTTTATTTCTGAGAGATAATGACTGCATGTCCTTACGATTATACAGAACCAACACCGTCTTTTGTTACGGAAGGACTTCTTTGATGCCATTCATTGTGCACCTGGATCAACTAAGAGAACTACCCTGCCCCAGGTTATAATTAAGGGTTTTAATTCATGAAAAGAAAAACTCCAACTTCTTTGGCTCAAAGGGGTTGACTAGGGATTATCTTCCTTATAACTCTACTGTTTAGGATTTGAAACAATGCATGTACATCGTCAGTGGGGTCTGTTCAAAAGCATAATGTAGAGATTTTGATATCATTTTCGTCATCCTCCCTCTAAAGGCTTAGAATTTTTTAATCGAGAGTTGATCATCACAAAAAATGAAAGCAATTTGAATATAGTGAAATACGAATGGATTGATTCAAAATAGACATATGCAATGCATTGATGAAATAAAAGAGTTCGACATGATAATAATTGTTTGAATAAGCAAAGAAAAATATAACTTTAGAATTCAAATGAACAAAAGTCTCTTAGTTTGAACTAGTCATCTCAGATGGAGAATTCTCAGCGGAAGATTTTCATCTCGCCATCCGGCATGAACTCCAGCACCCTTCCGTCAATCAAGTCTTGGATCTTGTTCTTCAGAGTCCAACAGTCGTCGGTGTAATGTCCAGGACTATGGGAGTGGTATACACAAAATGCATCGGGACGATAGCCAGAAGCAGAGGTGTTGGGATTCCTGGGAGGATCCTTTAAAGTAATCAGATTGACCTCCAACAAGCATTTCAGTATTAGAGATGATGGTATATCAGTCTCAGAGAAATGTCTTCCAGGTGTATTTCGCTTACGCCGATTACCCCGTTGATGCTGGCGAGGTTGATGCTAGGCTTGTGACCCTGAAGCAAGCTGAGGAGCTTTTCCCTTGTCTTCTTTCCCCAAAGGTGGTTGAATGATGACTTGATCTTCAACCCTAGTTGTTTGCCCCACTTAGTTATTTTGAAGCAGCTTGTTGACGAGGACCCTGAGCTCTTCTTGTCTTTGAGCTAAGTCTTGAATGAGAGCCATCTGGCCCACCAGCTGTCCCATCATCTGGATCTTCATTGTTGCCAACTCAATTTGTAGCCCTTCCAACTGATCATTCCTGATTCCCCCTGGATTCCCTAGGACCAAGCCCTTGTGAGGAGAGCTTTTATTTCTTCTTGCCCCTGGGATAGGTTCAAGAACATTTCTTGAAGTTGGGCGTTTTGAGCCCGGAGATCTTGGTTGTCTGGTTGGAAATCCATTGCTGAAATAAACAGCGAGAACATGAGAGACCTGTATCGAATGACCTATTATGCAATGATATGTATGATATATGTATGCAATGTTTTCAAGGACCTCGCGGGGTAAACAAGAAACTTGTTAGAATTTGATAGAAGAAACTTCGTGTCGTTAAGAGTCTTTCTTCAAGAGTCAAGCTCACCATATCGAGTGGATCATAGCCCCTGACTCAAGTTATCATGTTTTGATCTCTAGACGGCATTGGCTAGAGGAAAATAAATCCCCTTGCCCCTTGCTAGACATTTGATTTACCATAACCTGCATCACAAACCCTTGAGATCCTTGAAATGGTTAAGGAAATGTTAAGGCATGATGTTATGATGTGTATGCTATGCGTTTAAGCAAAAGTGTGAAGTGATGTAAGTAAACCCTGCAATAAATCCAAATTATCGGATAAGGACTGTAAACAAAACCTGCAAGGAACTCATGTTGTCAGATAACAAGAATGTGCAAGTAGTTCAAGTTTGAAGGCACACAAGTCACACAAACAGCCTTAAGTTTAGGCTAGCATGGAGTTTAGGTATTACCCTCTTTCAGTTTCAGTTGGTTAAGACCTGTCCTAAAAAATAGTAACCGAGTTCTAGAGGATCTCAATATCATTGACTACCCTCAATCGGTCATAATTCCAGTTTAGCAACCTTTTCTTGCGGCCGGAATCATCGCGAGAGTTTAGTCTCAATGAGTGTAGCATACTGCTACTGTTCTATGGCCAAGTTGGTCAATTTAAGGTTCTAAGGTCAGTTGGTGCTTAATGACTCCTTAGAAGACTCATATTCTCCTCGTTCCAACACAAGGGATATCGGTACAGACTAAGGTGCCACACCAACGTAGCTACTGCTTCATCCGTGTCGGTCTACGCCGGACATATCCCTCACAGTTTATTGCTACTTACCTAAAGGGTATCCCCAGATCCGGGTTAGGATCTATAGAACTCCGATACAAGCCCACAAAATTTAAAGCATACAAAGCATACAATTGAAAACACAAGTGATCTAATCCTAAGGTACACCTCACTTATAAATGTTCCCCAGCAGAGTCGCCAGTTCTATGATCGGTGGGAATGAGAACTGACTGTTTTGGAATGTTGGTTCGCATTTGCATTTGTTTTTGCAAAATGTCGCGGTAAGCAAGAGTCGCCACCGTCTTTTATTTTATCCAACAAGGAAAGGACAAAAGCACAGAAAAATTCCTTTTCGAGATGTTTCTCGGGTTCGGGAGGTAGATTATAGAAAGGGAAGGTGTTAGCACCCTTTCTATCCGTGGTTATCCACGGGCTCTTAGGTACTTGCTCACTATGTTTTCAAAAGTTTGCTTTTCTTTGTGTTTGTGGGTTTTGAAAAGAGTTTTTTTTTTGAAGAGAGTGTAAGTGCGAAAAGTTTTGTTTTTGTTTTCAAAAGAGCAAGTACTTAAGAACATCTACCTACTCAAAAAGGAATTAAACTGTGCAAATGTCCTTTAGACAATGTTATCCCACTATTGAGGAGTAGGTAGCACCGTCATTGGAGTTTTTGGGTCAATTCAATTAAGGGACGTGTGGTCACTAAAGCAATGTTAGGACGCCTTAGTGGTAACCCTAATGTCTTAGATCATTTTATCCGAGGCAACTTATGATCTTTGGACAAGAGGGAGACCTCTAAAACATCCTATACTCAATTACCACGTTCGAGGCAACCAAGTGAGGCGTACCCTAAGAGTGGCATGTGCGAGTGTGTAAATTTTCAGTTTATATTATCTTTACATGTCATGGTGATCTACTGTTGATTTTAAGTCAAGATAGATCTTTGTCATGCAATCCTAGTTAACATACATCTAAACAGTTAATATATGTACAGGAATTTAAAGTGCGGGAATTGTAAATCCTACGCTATTACAAGGCTTCGGGGAGGGGGATTATTTACATGTCCAAAATTGGGGGAATAGAGCAGTAAAGTGTAAAAGTCTAAGTTAAGCTATTACAAACCAGTAGGCAGTTACAATATAATAAACACGCGCGAATCTGAACATAACCTCTAAAAATCCTAAGAATAAAATCTTTTTGTTGTTTTATTTTATTTTGGGAAAATGATCTAAATCTTCTTAATTTTAGTTTTGAGAAAATGTTAAGATAATTAAATGATTAATTAACAAAGTTAATTTAATAGAAAAACTAGCCTAATGTTTTTGTGGTTTTTCTTTTTAATTGATTTTATGTTGATTTAAAAAAAAGAAATAAAATAGTCAAAACAAAGATGAAATTGAAGGAACAGGCAGTAAATCAAGAAAGGTATAATTCTGGATGCCTGGATCGAAAGAGGCGTGGGCTGTCTTTCAATCCAGTGAAGAGGCTTGATCGAAGGTGCATGAGGGGCTGCACTTTGGGGGTGTTCGATCTGGATATGTCATCCTTCGATTTGGGAACCCTTGATCCAGTTCGAAGCTAAGCTGCTAAGCTTCGAAGCTCTGAACAAGATTCTGAGAATATATTTCCTGCAAAAACGTGACAAATGTTAAAGACCCAGGGGGGACTTTGCCCCCCTGATTCGAATCTCCTCCCAATTCGGATCCTCCCTCAACTTGAATCTGTTGAATCTGGGTATGGGTTTGTTTTATCCTGAGATTCGAAGGAGAAACTCAGATCGTGCCCAAGAAATGGCACGATCTCATCTTTGCGTTGTAGCTTACATGCAACATAATCAGTAATAACAAGAATACATATGCAATGTGTATTTAAATGTCATGAAGGTGCAATTTTGGTTTTGCAAACCCTTACCAATTGAAGATGTATGATCTGTGGCTATGGGTGTGGAGATGTTTGCAGAATGGCTGCTTTGGCTTGGATTACTTCTGAAAATGTTGACAACCTTTGGTGGGTTTGTGGGGAGCGTATCTCCAAATCCTCCGTTTTTTCTCTGTCTTTTTTTGTTTTTTTTTTTCGTCCTCTGTAATGTGTCACTGGCCTCATATTTATAGGAGTGTGAAGGTGCATGAAAATGGCAAGGGACAACCATTTAACCAGGCCTTTACAGCCATGAGACAAGAATCAGACATATTAAAAGATTTCCTTTTTTGAAATATTCATGTCTCTTTGGAATCTTGAATGAACCTGGACACTTTTGATTTTCGAATGCATTTAGGCCCTGGTCTTCGATTGGTCCTGATTTGAAATGAATCACTCTGGTCAAATCAGCTCTTGTGGAGTTAGGAACAGAAAAGGCAAGAATCTGGCCTTTAACTTAGGAATTGAATCCACAATCAATTGAATTCTTGCCATATTTGCAATGAAAACATGCCATTTTCTCATGTTCAGTGTACCTGGACATGTTTTTTGAGTGCCCTCTTGATGGCCTCTTTCGAATGGCCTGGAAGGAGTTCTTCAAATGGCCCTTGTCCAAACATCAATAGAAGGGTATTTATTGAAATATCAATTGAAGAGTCCTTTGCTACGCCAATCGAAAGATCTTGTTCAGATACCAATTGAAGGGTACTAATTAAAATTCCAATCGAAAGGCTTTGTTAACAGGCCTATCGAAAGGTGTTGTTCATGCTAATCGAAGGACATGGTTAACATGCCTGTCGAAGCTGCCTTGACACAATGCTAGATCGAAGGATCCCTTGGCATGCCAATTGAAAGGCTTGGCCCAGGGTGCCAAACGAAAAGTTCTTTCAGAATTCCAATCGAAGGCCTTGACATAATGCCAATCGAAGTGCTTGTCCATAATGCCAATCGAAGTGCTTGTCCATAATGCCAATCGAAGCATTTTTGGAATGTCAATCGAAGTGCTTGTCCATAATGCCAATCAAAGGGAATTATCCATGCCAATTGAAAGGCTCCTTCAGAATACCAATCGAAGGGTCTTTCAGAATGCCAATCGAAAGGTACTTAAAGCACCACTCAAAAATTTTCTTTTTCCTTAGGCAAGGGTTTGTGATCAACCATGCAGGGGGAAGACTTTGGAAAACATGAGAGGGCAAATTTTAGGGTACAACAGTTTGCAAATTTAAATCTCCCAAAGTCTTTGAAATCATTACATATGCATTCCATTATCATGCACATCATTATAGGTACCATTACAGGTTTCTCATCTTCTTCGCTGTTTATTTCAGCACGAAATGTCTTCTGAAATACCTATCGATCAAGCCATCAAAGCTCTTCAGGAAAAAAATGCCCAATTCCAAGAGATATTCTTGAACTTGGCTAAAGGGCAAGAGGATTTGAAGACTCTCATCCTGAAGGAGAAGAAGAAGAAGAAGAAGGTGGTTCTTCTGAATATGGGTCACAGAATTGGGAATAGGTTGCGACAAGAAGCTGATATGTCTCTTTCATCCAAAGGACAGGAGAACCAAGAGGAAGAAAAGGGCCCCAATCATGTGGTCTCTGATAATGATACCAATTTTGATGATGAGCAGTATCCTCCTGCTGAGGATATGTACAAACAACTTGAAGACTGTCTGAGTGCTATGGAGATTCAAAAGATCCCTGTTTTAGACTTCGGAGATCTGGGACTAGCATTTGGAGTGGTGATCCCTCACAAGTTCAAAGCTCCGGTTTTCGCTAAGCACGATGGAGTATCCTGTCCAAAACTCCATCTCCGCTCGTATGCCAGAAAAATCCAACCTTACACTGCTGATAGAAATTTGTGGGTGCATTTCTTTCAAGATAGTTTGTTAGGGACTCAACTTGAATGGTTTTATCAATTGGAAGGAGCTAATGTCCAAAACTGGGAGGACCTTGCTGCTACTTTCTACAGGCAGTACCAGTATAATACCGACCTTGCTCCCACTCGTACTCAGCTTCAGGGTATGTCTATGGGTGCAAGTGAAGGTTTTAAGGACTATGCCCAGAAATGGAGAGATCTGGATGGAAGAATCCAACCCCTTTGTCTGATAGGGAGTTAATTGATATGTTTCTAGGGATGTTGTCTGATCCATTTTTTAACCATCTGATCGGCAGTTCGTCATCTGGGTTTACTGAATTGATTTTGATTGGGGAGAGAGTAGAAGCTGGTATCCGAAGTGGTAAGATACAGAAAGGTACTTCATCAAGTGCAGAAAAGAAGTCTTTCACCGGTAAGAAAGAAGCTAGTGCAGTTTACAGCTCGAGGAGCCAAAACAGACCTGAACGCCGTCAAGCAGTGAATGCGGTTGTAATATCAAGACCCACCGTTGCCCCACAATGTAACAATCAGCAAATAATGGAGAGACCGCAGAGACAGTACACTCGGCTTAATATGACCTTGTCTTAAATTCTACCATAATTGTTAAAGACCAACCTGGTAACTCTGAGAGAAGCCCCGAAGAATCCTAGCACCACAACTCCGCTATATAATCTGAACGCCCGTTGTGCCTATCACTTTGATATCCCAGGTCATGATACGAACAACTGTTAGGCCTTGAAGAATAAGGTGCAAGACTTGATTGAAGCTAAAGAGATTGAGTTTGGAGCTCCGGAGAAGCCCAACGTCATAACTGCTCCTATGCCCAAGCACGGACATGGAGTAAATGATGTGGACGATGATTTATTTGTGACCTCTGTGGAAGACATTTCTACTCCTTTGATGATAGTTTAAAAGAATCTATTGTTGGCTGGTTTATTTCTGGGCTGTGGCGAAGGTTGCCACATGTGTTCAATTCTGCCTGCTGGTTGCCACTTATTGAAATCAGGTGTTCAGCGCCTGATGGATAACAAAGAGATCCTATTTGAGAAGACTATGATTCTGTTTGTTCCAATTCAAGATGTTGCCATCACAACCATTTCCGCCAATCCTTTCAAGGCTTCCTCGAGAAAGCCTGTTAGGATTTCACCCGTTCCAAGAATCGCTCTGTTAATAATTACTACCCCTGGTCCTATCCCATACACTTCGGATAAGGTTGTCCCTTGGCACTATGGGGCCGACGTGTATTACCATGGAGTTAAGAAAGACTTAAAGATTGAAGAAACCGATGCTGATATCAGCAATATTGTCGGGGCTAGTAAGGTCACCGGAAGTGGAAGACTCTTTTCTCCCGAGATTTCCCCTCCGACTTTTCAAAAGCCTGTTGCCATTCCATCTGCCAGTACATCAGCTACTGTTCCAATTCTTACTCCAGTTATCACCCCTATCGCCGATTCATCTGACACTCGGGGCAAAGAAGTTACAGGTGGGCCTGCTCGGATGGAGGCGCAAAAGAAGATCATTGTAGAAACCTCTAAGCATGAGATAGAGAAAATTTTGAAGATTATCAAGAAGAGCGACTACAACGTAGTCGAGCAGCTGGGGAAGACCCCGTCAAAAATCTCCATGTTATCCTTGCTATTGTGTTCAGAAGCCCATGCAAAGGCTTTAATTGCTTTCCTTAAAACTGCGCATGTGCCGCAGGGAACTTCTGCCGATCAATTTAAAGACTGTGTAGCTAGTTTGACTGCCGACAACGGGTTGGGTTTCTCAGACGCAGATCTGGTTGCTAAAGGAAGAAATCACAATGATGCTCTACACGTCTCGATCGAGTGTAGGGGCACTACTTTGGTCCATGTACTGGTGGATATTGGGTCCTCATTAAATGTTTTTCCAAAGAAAGCATTAGACCGTCTGGACTGTGAAGGTTTGATTCTGAAGCCGAGCAATATTGTGGTTAGGACTTTCGACGGGTCAAAAAGGATGGTGCACGGGGAGGTGGACGTCCCGGTTAAAGTAGGCTCTCAGACTTTTGCATCTACGTTCTATGTGATGAATATCCGACCATCTTATTCTTTCTTGCTGGGTCGCCCTTGGATTCATAAGGCTGGGGCAGTGACTTCTACGCTCTATCAGATGTTGAAATATCCAATAAAAGGGAAGATTGTTACGGTACAAGGTGAGGAGGAGTACATGGTGAGTCATCTTAATTCCTTTCGCTATGTGGAGATGGATGAGGAGTCCATTGAAACCCCGTGTCAGAACTTTGAAGAGGTCCCCCAGACTTTGGCGTCGACTGAAGTTGCTACTGACAAACCTCCGATGAAGATGGATTCCCTCAAGGATGTCAGGGCTGTAATTGAGAAAGGTGGGTGTGCAAATTGGGGTCAACTCCCTGACTTCACACACAATACTGACAAGTTTGGTTTGGGCTTTACTGCAGAGGCTCAAAGGGTTGTTCGGTGCGTGCGGATTGGAAGACCTCATATGCATATCAATAATCAGGGAGTGAATGCAATTGAAGATGGTGAAGAAGATTCAGATTTCGACAGCTGGATCTACCCGACTACCAACGGTGGATTGAACAACTGGACGGCGAAGGACTTTGTGCCCGTTTCTTTTATTACACAGTAATTGACTTTTGTTTTGAGATTTGTAACATACAGTTTGAAACTTTATGGCTCAGTGCCTTGCCTGAGGCACTTTGGCTTTGTTTGTGAGGGCTTATTAGTTGTCATTTTCATATATCATCAATAAAGCATTGGAAGTTTTCTTGCATTATAAATTTTGCGCTCCTTGTTTATCTTTTCTATCTTGCACTTTATCAAAACAACTATTGTCTTACACACACTCACATGGAAGGTGAGGATGATTGTGAAGTGCCTGGGGAACTTGCTAGACTGTTACTACAGGAAGAGAGGGCCATACAGCCTCATGAAGAGTCAGTGGAATCAGTGAATCTGGGTACGGAGGAAGACAAGAAAGAGGTCAAGATAGGTACAAATCTGGAGCCTAGTGTCAAGCAACCGTTGATACAGATCCTACGTGACAATGTTGAGATCTTCACTTGGTCTTATGAAGATATGCCTGGTTTAGACACTGACATTGTGGTACACCGCCTTCCAACCAAAGAAGAATGTCCTCCGGTAAAGCAGAAGGTTCGCCGTATGCGCCCCGAGATGTTTGAGAAAATCAAAGCTGAGGTCATGAAACAGTTTGACGCTGGATTTCTAGCTGTCACTTCTTACCCACAGTGGGTTGCCAACGTAGTTCCGGTGCCTAAGAAGGATGGTAAGGCACGGATGTCTGTGGACTATAGAGATCTGAATAGGGCGAGCCCCAAAGACGATTTCCCACTGCCTCACATCGATGTTCTGGTCGACAACACCGCGCAACCTAATATCTTCTCCTTTATGGATGGGTTTTCTGGTTACAATCAAATTAAAATGGCTCCCGAAGACATGGAGAAGACAACCTTCATTACACAGTGGGGCACCTTCTGTTACAAGGTAATGCCTTTCGGGTTGAAGAATGCTGGGGCAACGTATCAGCGCGCCATGGTTGCTTTGTTCCACGACATGATTCACCATGAGATTGAGGTTTACGTTGATGACATGATTGCAAGGTCCCAGACTGAAGAAGAGCACCTTGACCATCTCCAGAAACTATTCGACAGGTTGAAGATGTACAAACTAAGGTTAAACCCGAACAAGTGCACCTTCGGGGTAAGGTCTGGTAAGGTGCTGGGTTTCATTGTTAGTGATAAAAGTATTCAAGTGGATCCTGCAAAGGTGAAGGCTATACAGGAGATGCCAGCTCCCCGAACAGAAAAAGAAGTTAGAGGCTTTTTGGGACGTCTGAATTACATTGCCCGATTCATGTCACATATGACTGCTACTTGTGAGCTGATCTTCAAGCTGCTGAAGAAAGATCAAGTGGTAAAATGGAATGATGAATGTCAGACCGCCTATGAAAGGATCAAGGAATACCTCCAAGAGCCACTGATTTTGATGCCTCAAGCTGAAGGAAGACCTTTTATTTTATACTTGACTGTACTGGATAATTCAATGGGGTGCGTTTTGGGGCAACATGACGAGTCTAGCCGAAAAGAGGACGCTATTTACTACCTTATCAAAAAGTTTACCGACTGCGAGACCCGATACCCGTTGCTCAAGAAAACATGATGCGCTTTGGCATGGGCTGCTCCCCTGCTGAGACAGTATATGCTGACTCACACTACCCTATTGATATCAAATATGGACCCAACCAAGTATATCTTTGAAAAGCCTACCTTGTCTAGAAGAATAGCAAGATGGCAGATGATCTTAACTGAGTATGACATCCAATACACAACCCAAAAAGCAATCAAGGGGAGTGTGTTGGCGGATCATTTGGCTTATTAGGCCGTGGATGATTACCAATCTATGAATTTTGAGTTCCCGGATGAGAACACCATGTTGGTGACCGACTGTGAAGAACCTGGACCAGATGAAGGACCCGAGGAGGGATCCCGATGGTCTATGTATTTTGACGGAGCCTCAAACGCGTTGGGTAATGGTATTGGCATTGTGATTATATCTCCTGAGGGATGTCATACTCCATTCACCACCCGATTATGTTTTAACTGCACCAATAATATGGCAGAGTATGAGGCATGCATCATGGGTCTTCGAGCAGCTATTAACCTGAGGATTAAGTTCTTGAGTGTATTTGGAGATTTCGCTCTAGTGATTAGTCAGATCAAAGGCGAGTAGGACACAAAACACCCAAATCTTATTCCTTAAAAGGAGTATGTATTGACATTGCTTCCGCACTTTAAGGAGATAACCTTTGGACATTTCCCTAGAGAGGAGAATCAGTTAGCGGACGCGCTAGCTACCATGTCTTTTATGTTCAAGGTCAGGTTGGACAATGAAGCCCCCCAGATTACCATTGAGAGGTTGGACGAACCCGCACATTGCTGTGATATTGAGACTAAAGAGGTAGCAGATAAACCCCAGTTTCACGAGGTGAAAAGGTATCTTGAGGCTCAAGAGTACCCCGAGGGTGCATCTGTTAATGATAAGAAGTTTCTGAGGAGATTCGCTGCGAAGTTCTTCATCAGTAATGGTATCCTTTACAAGTGTAACTATGATTCAACCTTACTACGATGTATGGACAAGAGCGAGGCAGAAAGGATCATGGCAGAGTTACATAAAGGTACTTTCGGAACTCATTCCAGTAGACATACCATGGCAAAGAAAATCCTACGGGCTGGATATTATTGGTCTACTATGGAAGCCGATTGTTATCACCATTCTCGGACTTGTCATAAGTGCCAAGTCTATGCTAATAAGGTGCATGTACCTCCAGTTCCTCTGAACATTTTGACAGCACCTTGGCCCTTTGCAATGTGGGGCATCGACGTGATCGGAGAGATCATACCTACTGCGTCCAACGGGCATCGTTTCATCGTGGTAGCAATTGATTATTTCACGAAGTGGGTTGAGGCAGCTTCCTTTACTACAGTAACCAAGAACGTTGTGGCGCAGTTCATTCGACACAACTTGATCTGTCGATATGGTGTACCAGAGAGGATCATCACGGACAATGGTACAATTATCAACAATACAATGATCATCGAGCTCTACAAACAGTTTAAGATACAACATCACAACTCTTCTCCTTACCGACCGAAGATGAATGGGGATGTTGAAGCGGCTAATAAGAACATCAAGAAGATTGTGCAGAAGATGACGGTGACATACAAAGACTGGAACGAGAGGCTATCATTCGCTCTTCATGGGTACCGTACCTCGGCGCGGACATCGACAGGGGCAACACCTTACTCTTTGGTATATGGCATGGAGGCAGTCTTACCCATTGAGGTCCAGATACCCTCTCTCCGGATTATGAAATATTCAGGTTTGAGCGAGGATGACTGGATCCAGACCCGGCTTGATCAGCTGAATCTAATCGATAAAAAGAGACTTACTGCTATTTGTCATGGTCAGACGTATCAAAAGCGAATGATCAAGGCTTTTAACAAGAAATTCAGGCGACAAGAGTATCAAGTCGGGGATCTGGTGATAAAACGCATCATATTGCCATAAGTTGATCCCAGGGGCAAATGGACCCCCACGTACGAAGGGCCATTTATGGTTAAGAACATTTTCTCAGGAGGAGCTATGATTCTAACCACCATGGATGGTGACGACCTTCCTCACCCCGTCAATGCAGACATAGTGAAAAAATACTACGCATAATCAAAGACCCGCTAGGTCGACTGGCCTAGGCAAAAGTAAGGGCTTCCCGGCGAACCAAAAGGGTTCGGGAAAAAATAAGGGATGAAAATGGAAAAAAACGTACACCCGACAAGTCGAAAACCTGAAAAGGCAGCTTGAGCAAAAAAGGGTATCCCGGTGAATCGAAAACCCGAAAGGGCGGTCCAGGCAAAAATTATGGATTAAAGCGTAACACTATGTCTCATTGGATCATCTTGCAACCAGACTTCGGTATCGGCTATCAAGCTCGGACGGCGCCAATCAATCTGATCTACCTTCAACCAAGTAGTAAAGTCATGAGACGCTCGAAGATATAAAGGCAATAGCAGATTTAGAACCCAGTGGGATTGTTCACATAGCCGTTTTTCTTTGTTTTTCACAAATTGCATAATTCATCTTTCGGCAGTGTTCTCTTACTAGGACGTCAGCCTCTTGTACAAAACGCCTATTACAGGCCAACTTCAAAAATCAATACAATTCATTTTACAATAAATTTCAAAATTGTTTTTCTTTTTCTGTTTTGTTTTGCAAGAACGTCCAATGATTCATTTTTGATATATGCATTTGAAAATAATTGTTGCTCATAAATATTTACATGCGAAACAAAAGACAATTGCTCGTATTTCCAGGAACAGGGGGAAACAAGAAGTATAGAAACCTTACTGTTGTTCAACCCACCAGGTACAGGGATAGACCCAGCAGAGTAAAAGGTATCTAAAAACATTGGTGTTAATTCTCCCCAAGTAGAGTTCATATATCACCAACATTGGAAGACTATCCCCAGTAGAGTTTATTTCTTCCCCCAACCAGGTTCATCATCGCCAGCAACAGTAATTCATCCCCAGCCGAGGTTATTTCTCCAAATCAGCAGATCTTCTAGCAGAGTATCTCTTCCCCATAGAGTCATTCTCTCGCCAGTTTATTCTCCAGCCGAGTTATTCTCCTGCCAATTTATTCTCAAATCATCTTCGATTGTTATCCCCAACAAGAGTGAAGAACTCAACTCCTCGTATTCTCCAGCAGCCGTCCGGGATTTATTTTCCCCAACTAGAGAACATCATAAAAACATTGCATATCCATACATCATGACATGCGCATACGCATCATACAACACAGTCTCATTTATTTTGAGAACATCATTGCGCAATACATTTCATACATCATGATATTACATATGACTAACCCTTTACCTTTCAGGGAAAGATACAATCAAATTCTCACAAGTTTTCTCTGGTTCAGTCAAATCGATGCTAAGATTTCTATTCCAGTTCAAGCTATGAAGCCCGGATCCGACCAGATAATATCTTAATTTCTCCATCATATTGTGAAGCCCGGAGAACGACCGGATAACAGTATCAAATACCACAAAGCCTGGAATCGACCAGATAGTGGTTTATCTTAAAGCTATGAAGCCCGGATTCGACCGGATAATAGTTTAATCCCCATCAAGGTATTGTGAATCCTGGAGAACGACCAGATAGCAATGCGGGTTATTGTGAAGCCTGGTTTACGACCAGATAGCAATACAAGACACCATGAAGCCTGGATTCGAAAAAATAGTGGTATATTATAAACACCAGCCATGAAGCCCGAAAATCGACTGGATAATAGCTTAACAAGGTTATTGTGAAGCCTGTATTACGACCAGATAGCAATACAAGACACCGTGAAGCCCGGACTCGACCAGATATTGGTATAAAACATTGTGAAGCCTGGATTACGACCAGATAGCAGCCAAGAATACTACGAAGCCTGGAGTCGACCAGATAGTGGTATATCTTTAATGCAAGTTATGAAGCCCGAATTCGACCAGATAATATCTTGATTTCTCCGAATGCCATGAAGCCTGGATTCGACCAGATAATGGTATAAGACATCGTGAAGCCTGGATTACGACCAGATAGAGGTAAAAGACACTAAAGCCTGGATTACGACCAGATAATAGTAAGGGACACTGCGAAGCTTGGATTTCGACCAAATAGCAGTCTACTCGGCCAATTACTATGAAGCCCAGAGTCGACCGGATATTAGTAGGCCTAAAAATCAAATGGAAGCCCGGATGCGACTGGATAACCACCTGATTTATTCTGAAGCCTGGAGTGCGACCAGATAAGAAGTAAGGTATTGTGAAGCCTGGATTCGACCAGATAGCAGTAAAGGACACCATGAAGCCTGGATTCGACTAGATAATGGTATAATACATCGTGAAGCCTGGATTACGACCAGATAGCGGTAAAAGACACTGAAGCCTGGGATTACAACCAGATAACAGTACAAGACACTGCGGAGCTTAGATTTCGACCAAATAGCAGTTTACCTGGACAATTACTAAGAAGCCCGGAGTCGACCGGATATTAGTGTGCCCTAAATTCAAGTTGAATCCCGGATGCAACCGGATAACAACTTAATTCCTTCTGAAGCCTGGATTACGACCAGATAAGAATTGAGAAATTGCAAAGCCTGGATTACGATCGGATAGCAAGTTTAATCTCATCTCCCCAGTAAGTCATTGTAAAAGCCTGGAGCACGACCAGATAGCAATCGACCTTATCACTATGAAGCCCGGATCACGACAAGATAATAGTTCATTTTCATCTTCTCAACCAAGAGACATTTCCCCAGTAGAATAACGGACGACTGAAGCTCCTAAAATTCAACTTTTTCCCAAGACAAAGAACAACATTCCCCAACGAAATCTTCCTCAACAACAGGTATACAGGTTCTCGCCAAGAGGTCTCTTATGCGATCAACACTTCTTTTGATGGCATCTTTAAGCCCGTCCTCCGTCATCAACTTTCGGATGGCATCTTTAAGCCCATCCTCCGTCATCAATCTCCAAATGGCATCTATAAGCCCATTCCCGACATCACAAGACAAGTACCACTTCATGCGAGTGCAAATTTCTTGGGCACTCTAGTGTTCAATCATCTTCAACCTTCAGATCACGAAAGGCAGACAAGCCAATCTACATCCTCAGGTTTAAGAAGATTGAACAGGGGCAGTTGTTTACCCCAAAATTTGCCCTCCCATATTTCTCAAAACATTTCAAGCAAAGCCTTCAAATTGCTCAAGGAAGTCCAAGGGTTGACTAGACAAACTCTCTCCTAAGGCAGTCTACCTCAAATTAGGGTTTCATGTTGCATCAAGATACTTAAGTCCAAGAGACCCCAAATTTTCACCATTGTCCTAATATGTTCGCAAGATCATCCATGTCAAGTTTCAAGCCTTACAGAGAAAGTTTGCTCAGTCAATTGCTCAAAGGCCTGAAAATCGATTGTGCTAGGGCAAAAGTCAACTGTGGCCCACATACATTCAAACTTCAAGATTTTTGGTCAACATCCTCATTTTGAAGTATTATTCATCATTTGATCAAGGATTTCTCATGATTCCTCAAGGATTGCTCACAATTCATCAAAACCCAAAAGTTGCTAAATTAGGGTTTTGTAGGAAAAGTCAACCCAACTTTGACCAAGCATAATTTTATCATACTTTATTAGAAATGACCCACCCAAGGATCATTTTGTATAGGATGCAATTCCCTACAATTCATCTTCAGCTCCCAAGTTCAAAATATGCACTCACAAAAAGTTATGAATTTGGACATTATAGGTCACTTTGAAAAGTCAACAAAAACACCTTTTTGTCAAAGCTTCATACATGAACATGGAAGACTCAATTGAGATGAGACCAAAAGGGTTGCTTAAAGGACATCTCAAGATTGCTAAAAATTCCAAGAACACTCTCATAGGGTCAAAATTGAGGAAGTTGTGCATTGGTGAAGTTGACCTTTTTTGCAAAATTGCCAAAAGTCAAATGTGCCTCAAATTGCAATTTTTGTCAAATGGGCCCAACTTTTTGTGCTTGTTTTGAGTTTGTAACATCATCCACGACACATGATCCTTCCCAATTTCCTTTATTTTATTTTTTCCATTTATTTTGATTTTTATTTCAATTAAATCAAATTAAATCAAAATAAAATCATGGAAATATCAAAATCATTTAAACCTTGAGATTTTGTGCATATTTCAGGTCTCTTACACAGCTAGCAATGAAATCAAATCGTGCAAAGGCATGTTTGTACACAAAAAGATTGGTTTTTGGCTTATTTTGGAAAGATTTACATGAGAATCAAATCTTGATCAATCACCTTAATTGAAAAAGATTTGGAACAAACTTGTAAACCTAATTCACTCAAGGACATATATAGAACAAATTCAGACCAAATGCATAAGGGTTAGAGGCGTGTAGAGTGAAGAACAACTTTCAAAAAATCAAGAAAAAGTGGTGATCTGATTTCATAGTTCCAAGCTATCTCAAGCCTTCCAAGCTATCTCATTCGCTTCCTGGGTGTTCAAGGAGTCCATACCAATCCTTAGCAAGCATTTTCATGCACAAAAACTCACTGTAAGCGCCTCACGACATCCCTCCCGTTTTGAAATCGAATCTCATGAATTTGGCATTTGTAGCATGAATTATTTATATATTCTGAATCCTTGAAGCATTTGCAAGCTAATGGTAATAATTAATTTCATTTTTGCTAACCATACAGAGATCCACCATTGTTGGGTTTTTTGTGCTCATTTTGGGGTTTTCTTATGCAGGTGAAATTGGCCCAAAAGAGAGGTATTATGATGTTCACAAGGCCAAGACGAATTGGCCAGTGGCATTAGTTTTTGTTTATCATGCTTGTAGGTGATTCTGGAAACACGCAGGGTTATTGCTACAGAATTTTGTTTGTAGGTAAAAGTCATCAGACTTTTAGCAACGGAGGGAGGAAGGAGATGATGGTGTGGCGTGCCCTGACTGGCCCGTTCAAAAGTTCACGCATTTTAATATATCATTTTGCTTGTTTCCAATATATTGTTTATTTGATATCCTATATATAACAAAACGCGCTGGTTCAGTTGGTCAAGAGGCATGTGTAAAGGCCAAAGGGCCTGGGTTCGAATCCCAGGTCCCCCATATTATTTCATAATTTTATCACTTGCATGATCAGGCACATGTACAGGCGCATGGACTACCATATTCCATCATCTTTCAGCCATCAGATCACCCACAATCAGGATCCAAAGGCCATCACATGAAGGACTACCATGCATCTTAGTCAAATGTGCAACATTGGAACCAGAAGGGTCAACGTGGACCAAGGTTTTTGGGCCCAAAATTGCTATGAACACTCCCCAATTGCTAGCACACCAGGCCCATATTCTTATTCATTTTTCTTTTATATTTTTCTTTTAATTATTTTAATTAATTATTTTCTCACACAAATTTAATTCTTTTTTAATAAAAAATTCATAAAATCAATTTTCATCAAATTAAAATTTAGGTTTTTTTTATATTTTGTCAAAATTAATTTAATTAGTTTAATTTAATTTTAGGGTAATTTTTATCTTTTTTTTGTAAATAAATTAAAATAAATTAGAAAATTAGGGTTTTGTTTAATTTAATATTTATTTTATTTTCTCAAAATAACCAAAATACAAAAATAGGTCATAAATTAATTATTTTCCTTAATTTAATTTAATTAATAATTAGGTTTGTACTTATTTAATTTAAAACCTTATTTTCTTAAAATAATGAAAACAACCAAAAAATAATTTTTCTTTTAATTAGGTTAGACGGGGTCAAAACCCTAATTTCTTTATGTTTTCGTTTCATCGCGCACGTTTAATTATTTTTACAATATTAATGTAACTGCTCATGGGATGTAATAGTTTAATTAGGACTTTTCTTTTATTTATTGTTTTACGGGTTTTTGGCTATGTAATTAATCCCCCTCCCCGAAGCTTTGTAATAGCGTAGTTTTATTTCTCGCATTTTAATTTTCGCAAATATTAAATGTTAGATGTATGACAATAGGATTGCATGACAAGAATGTATGTTAATTTTAAAACGGTTAGCAAACCCTAAATATGCAAAGATAATAACTGAAATTGAATCACTCGCACATGCACACTCCTAGGGTATACTCTCACTTAGGTTGCCTTCGATAAACGATCATTAAGTATAGGGTCTTTTAGTGGTCGCCCTCTTGTCTAAACAAAGATCAAAAGTCCCGTTCGGAAATGTTGCCTCGGAAAGGTTATCTTAGAAAGGTTGCCTCAAATATGATCTTAAGACACTAGGGTTATTACTAAGACATCCTAACGTTGCTTTAGTGATCGTACGTCCCTTTCGAATTGACCCTTACAACTCCAATGACGGTGCTACCTACTTGCTAATAGTAGGATAGCGCTGTCTAAAGGAAATAAGAACAGAAACATTCTTTTTTCGAATAGGTAGATGCTAGTAGGTACTTGCTCAAAATCAAACTTTTCACACTTACACTCCTTTCAAACGAAGTTTTCAAAAACACTTTGTAACACTCTTGAAGACAGAAGCAAGAGTTAAAACAAAGTCAAATAAAAACTTTTCAAAACACACAAACACAGAAGCAATTTTAAAATGATGAGCAAGTACCTAAGAGCCCGTGGAAAACCACGGATAGAAAGGGTGTTAATACCTTCCCTTTCTATAATCTACCCCCCATACTCAAAATCTCGAAAAAGGAATTTTTCTGTGTTTTTTTCCTTTCCTGTTGGATAAAATAAAAGTCGGTGGCGACTCTTGCTTACCACGACATTTTGCAAACAAAAAACGCAAAACGCAAACCAGTATTAAACAGTCAGTTCTGCCACCGTATCACAGAACCCTTATTAGAACCCTTCACTGAGGAAGGATGGACTGATAGAGTGTTGCTGCTACGAAGTACTTCATAGTGAATTAGAGATTTAGTAACTTGAATTGGTTGATCCTGCGAAGTGAATTGTTAGTCACCAATGAGGAGATTTAAAGGAAATTTAAGGTTTCCTTTAGTGGAAGCTTATTACCTTTGTTCCCTCCGCCCCAAGGCTCGAATTGTCACTTTCGATTTGCTCCAAGATATGGACCACATTCAAGGACAAACTTTCTTTCTTTTTCTTTGGTCTGGGGGGAAAGTTTTTGACTATACAAGTTCCTTGTGAAGGAGAATCCGCATTAGAAGGTTTCTACTTCTTTTTCTTCTTAAGCTCCTTTTCAATGTCTTCGGAAGACGTTGCATCAGCCTTTTCTGTAGCAGTGGTCGAATCATCATTGGTATGTTTTCTTTTCTTAGGAGTGAGAGGTGGCTTCCCGCTATCCTGCAACAAAGTAAAATGTAAACAAGTAGGTTACATAATTCGAAAGATAAAACAGGTAAAAGAGTAACAAAATTTACCAGGTTTACTTTGAGTGTTTCTTTAGCTTCCTCAGAGGCATTGGTTGTTGAAGGTTGAGGTTGTGGGGTTGCTTTCACAGACCCAGTAGACGTGGTAGGCTTCACCGTCTTGGTATGTTTTCTTTCGATGGCTGCAAAGTAAATGTTTGGTTAGAATCATTTCGAGAAGAGAGAAATGTATTCGGAGTAGCCAAGGAGTCCTTGGTTTCCACACCTTCACTTTCTGGAGTGTCCATTCTGACATGTTTTAAATCCAAGTGAAGGAAGCCTTTGAAACTATACAAAGTGTCCTTGGTCGCGCCCACTCATTTTTAGGGTTTTAGAGCATCTTGTTTCATGGCTTTAAAATCCCCCTTCACACTTAACCATTTAGGATAAGGTGGATACCAAGTCAAAGCGAAGTCATCTATAGGCAATCTGGGGAATTTTGGAGGCTCTAATTGAAAAGCCAAGTCATATCGATCCACAGGTTTGACACGTGAAGGTATTTTCAAATGTGGGAGTTTTGTTGTAAAATTTTCCTTTAAAGTCAAAGATGCATCTCGAATGGTTCGACCAAGATCAGTGGGATTATAGACATTTTCAAAGTACTTTTAGAATTCCTGGACCTCCTTAATGTGTCGATGCATACCTTTCTTCGTCTTATCCTGCACAGAGGAAAAAGCTTTGGTTATATGATTATTGAAGTCAGTAACACCAAACATATTGGTGACATAATGTTCTCGCCACCAGCTTTCAAAGTAGTGAGTACAGAAAGTCAAGGGTTTGAATGGAACCTGTGAACTTGCTTATAATTTTCTTCACTTTGACTGTTGTAAAATTCATTCCTCAATGACAGATGTCGCTTTTGTGGTGGTGCAATGGTTCAGGAAGGATTTGGCAGAGTCCAAATTGTCTTGCGACAAAATTGGGTTGGTAAGTAAGTAAAATATTCTGAGTTTTCTTGGGCATAATTTTGGTAACAAGAAGTCTAGGGATCAGGAAAGATTCCTAAATATGGAGGGATTATGCATGCTGTTCAGTCGAAAGGCCAGTAAGAGGTCTTGTGAACCATTCTGGGCCATGTGTTCTTTGAGCAAATGGTGCCATTGAAGGGGTAAATGTGTGCCTCTTCGCAAACATCATCAGGTGCCTGGAGAAGCACTCTTGTAGGTTTTTCCATCCATCATCCGGGGTTAAACGAACTAGTTTAGTCCCTTCAATAGTCATATTCTGGATTATAGGGCCAGATTCATCAATTGGGTTTGTATTCGAAAGGGAAGGTTCGAAGTTGGAATTGAGCCATAGTTGAAGTAGCCAGTACGGACCAGCCAGTAAAATATTGGTTTTGGGTTCAAAGTTCTTTAATCTTGTGGAAACCTCCCCAATACTCTCATACATTCTAGCAAGAATAAGTTCGCTCAAGCAAACATCTCGACCAACATGGATTTGGTTGGAAAGGGTCAAAAATCTTCTGGCGACTTGTAGAGATTTGCAGCAGAAGACACATTGAGAAAGCCATAAAGAAAGAAAATATATGTGTTCCTAATCACTAACTTTGTCTGTTGATCCCAAGTAGTGATCAATGTAATTTTTGTAAGTGGGAGAAGCATTGCTGAAGTTGATGGAGTCATCAGCGTCCAAGGTAGGATCGAAAGTCTCTCCTGTGGGTCGAGGACCCGTGATTGCAGCAACATCGAAAAGTTTTGGAGTTAACATTCCACAGGGAAGGTGAAATTTGTTATAAGTATTATCCCAGAAGTACAGGGAAGCTGTTAACATTAGCTTACAGTATTCAGGACCAAACTTCGAAAAATGAATCAAGTCGAAGATTCCCAGTTTCTTCCATGTTTTCGATTTTGCTTTCTCTATCCTAGCTAACCATCCAAGGTACTTCTTTTCCTATTTCAATGGACCAGATCTAAAGGGTCTCATAACTTCTGTGACGAAGTCTATCTTAAAGGAGGGTTCATTTTATTCTTTACCCTTTTGAGGAGTATTTTTCTGGGGAATTGTTTTGTCTTCTACCCTAGTATTTTCAGCAGATTTTTTACTAACCCTAGGTTTACTAGCTATGGGTCTAGTCAAGTGGTAAGTAGTAAAAAACCACTTGAGTTTTGATATATCCGATAGATTGAGTATAGGACCCATATATCCTAAGGTATCAGAAGCAAGAGTGAAGGGAATCATTACCTAAGAAGCGTAGATGGAAATTTGTTCATTCCTTAAAGATGGCGTTGGAACAAATTCTTGATTTCCAATCATGATGGGTGTTGTTATTTTGAGTAAAGGGTTGGAAGCAACATCATCTTTGTTTTGTTTACTCTTTCTAGACTTTTATTTCTTCTGGGACACCATTGGTTGTGTTTTGAAGAAGAAGAAGAAGTTGCAAAAAAGTTTGTTGAGGTTTGGAAGAAGAAGGGAGAACTTTTTTATTTGAAAAAGTGCAGAAAAGAAAAAGATGAATGGTATTAATTTATGTGAAGGGAGATTGAACCATTTTTTGATGGAAAGAGGGAAGTTGAATTTTGTATAGTGGGACACATGTAAGGCGATCATTTGTTTGATAAACGGTTTTTGTAAGTTCCAAGGTTAAGACTATTCATCATAGTTAATGATGAGATTTATAGATACCCATACTGCGATTAGACGTTTGAGAATCAAAAGTCATTATGATAATGACGTCATAATAGTTGAAGCGGATAATGAGTTGTTCAGAAGGTCGAAATTTGAGGAGATTACAAAAATATACATTCCTGGTTTCGAAATGAATATTTCTTGGGGGAAATTTGTTGGTTGGAAATTTCGACTAAGGAGAAATTGAGTTGAGTCAATGGTCTGAATATACCTAGAGAATTGTTTAGCTATTTGGTTTGTTGAAAACCATGAAGATTCAGATTCGAAATTGATGGATAGTTTATGAAATTTGAACTGTGAAATAAGGTGTTATTCGAGATAAGGTTTAAAACGTTATACTTCAACCTTTATCAGGTTTTGGCGCTCAAGACGGATAAGCGAAGAGATTTTGAATTCGAATGTTCATTCTTATCCAGAAGGACACCTGGAATCTTTAGGATTGTTGAAGACATGCCAGCGGAAACGTGGCATTATTTTGTTAGAAGACCGTTAGGGTCTAAGTTCTATAAATTGTAACTTTTGTGTTTCAATTTGGAGTGCTCACATCTTTGTACAAAATACTCAAAATACTCAAAGTACCAGTGTTCGAGAAAAGAGTTAATGAGAATGTACTTATGATGCACCATATTCTGTATTCAATGTCATTTACATTTAATAAAATTTCTTTACGTTATTTACGTTCTTTACAATTCCCAGTCAAGACTGGTTTATATTTCATTACTTTCATACAGAAGTTTCACTTCGACATACAAAGTGATTCCTTTTATTTAAAGAGATTATCATCAAAACATACTTTCTAAATAATAGAACACAATAGTCCTGAGATAAATCTGATCGATCTCGTGAGTAACTGAATTTTTTAAAGGATTTAGAGTATCATCAGTTGTTTACCAAATTTCAGGGTAAACAGGATCGCCATAAAAACTGCACTTACCATCAGTTTGAATTCTCATTTTACTCAACCTATCTTTTGTCATAGTGCGCCATCTGCACACTAGCCACATGATAAAAAAAAAGCACGAGGCCTTCCACCATTACCAAAGAACATCTTCCTCCAAAATACCTTGGATTTATCACCTTGAAGCATTTTGTATATTTTCTTGATGTAATTCTCCCATTGGTTTTGAACTCCCTCCAAGCATCAGATTGTTGCATTCTCTCACTATGTTTAACGATGGCTTTAACAGTCTAAGAATAATGCTGAGGTGATTTGAAGGTACTGATATATCTATTCTTAATGTAATATAGGTGGATCCATTTAATCCACAACCTGTCCTCTTTCACGCTCAGATTCCATAACAACCTGTTTCATGGGAGAACTTATGTGACCCTGTTTCCGTTGGGGGTCGTAACTTGATTTTTCTGGCCAATTGGAACAAAGCTATGATTGGTAAGGTTTGTTAATTTAAAACTTACCAAGATAAATATTAATATAATTTTTAAAAATTTATAGTTATATGGACCGAACGGACTATCCGCTCATATGGACTAGCCTTACACGATAGTGGGTTTTTTAAGACCGGATTAAAAAAGCCTTAAAAATTAGAAATTTCTTTTTCCACCTCTAGCTAAAAGTTAAAAATGTATTCAGTTTTCGGAGATACATCTTTGGATGCATCGTTTTTCCACAAAATAAGCGCAAAATGGATGAGCGGAAATTTTATGGAGTATTTCTAAAAGAGCATATCCGAAAACACCCTATAGTATCTAAAGTACAGGCGTTTAAATAACTAAAAATTTATTTGTGGATGTTTTTGAAAATACATCTACAGATTAAATTTTGGAAATAATACAATAAGTATTTAATTTATGAAAGATAAAGTGATTTAAGATATGTTGCATTTCCGAAAAAAGAATAATTTTGAGTTTTAAGAAGTACAACCCCCACTCTAAGGTGGAAATAAATTTCTAAAAGTTTAAACTCTAATTTTAATACACGAGCTCTATAATTTTTAGGGCTCGAGAGCAACTCCCTATTTTAACTACTCAAGGCCATTAAGTTCCAAACGACAAATCTTCTAAAAACAAATAATAAATTCAAAGTGCCAACATAATAAATACGGGATAAAAAAAAAGTGCACAAACATTATATATAGAATTGGAATGTTACTAATAGTGGGAACTGTTTTTCAGATATTGTGATCCATGTCTTTTATGTGTTAATCTTTTGAATTTTCGGAAGAGAAAAAAATTGTCTTTTATGTGTTACTCTTTAGATTTTTCGGAAGAGAAAAAAAATGTTAACATTTTGATATAAAAGGTAAATATTAGTTGACAAAAAATTATTTTATATAAAATTCAAACTCGAGTTCTTCTAAATAAAAGTTATTAACATACGTTGAAGTCTTATTTGACCTGAAGTGTTTAGACTATTCATATTGGGCTTTGTACTTGTGAGATATAAGAAAGTTTATCATGCAACCCCAATAATTTTATATAACACCTCACATATTTCTATAATATCTATATTATTCTAGTCAAAATTTTATTCAAAAATTTAGACGAAAAATATGGTAGAACAATTGAAATGTCCGATGCAAATCAAAAAAAAAATTTAGACGAAAAATATGGTAGAACAATTGAAATGTCCGATGCAAATCAAAAAAATTGATAGTGTATATAGAAAATACGGTATATCGGATATTTAAAAAATACGATACGTGGCGTTACATTCTAGATTTTTTTAAAGTTCTTATATACACCAGATTTTTTGCAAAACGGTAAAAAATCTAGTAGTTTAAAAGGTATTAGATATTTCAAAATCGGCTTGTTGCTATCGGATTTTTAGTGGATTTGTCAACAATCTAGTAGTGTATATTGAAGGGTTGAAATTTTTCTGACAATTTTGTATAATTATAATTGTACCGGCCGTTTTGTGTAGTCCAAAAAGAATCTAAAGTTGAATAAATAAGGATCATATGTTGTTAAGAAAAACATCTTACAATGCATATTGTTTAAGGTTGACGTGTACTTCAACGAGATAAAACCTCCTATTAAACTTTGACTCCCGGAGGACACCGCATGTCTTGTTCTTCTGAGATCCAATTTGAATAATATGTTACTCCACACCGAGAACATAAAGGTGAGTAAGATCCAGTTTCTTAAATCGTGGATTGATATAGATGAAAGAGTGAAATATGATCGTATTGAGTTGAAGGGTGACAAATATTTGAAAGTTTATGTGGAGAACATATAATCGTAGGCTAAATAAGGTGTCAATCGAGTTTGATGCAACAATTATTATATATGTCAACGACATAATCAAGATGCTGAAACATCCAGACTCATTTGACAGTGTTTAGGTTTTCTTAATAATTTTTTTAAGTCATGTAATCGTCTGCCTAAATCATGTAACCGTTTGTCAAATGGTAAGTTATGTTCATTATGCAATAATGGAATTGCCAAAATGTTATCTAATAAATTGTGTTGTGAAAATGTATGAATAATACCACACATAATATACAAATAATACAAAAATGATAATAAGGTCTAAATAGGTCTCCCACGAGCTAAGCGTGCTGCCTACGATGCAAAATTATAAACCTCACCATCTAGGTTCACCAAACCCATGAGGTTATCCATAATGACTTCTATCATCTGCAGGTGCTGAGGGTCATCTATACCATGTGGAGACAATGGAGACGGTGACACGACATCAAAATGTCCCCCAACATGAGAAGGTTCAGCGTGAGACGGTCTAACATCATCTACATGTTGTTTAGGTGGGATGATATAAGGGTTTGGTATAGTAAGGTACCACTCCAAGTACCCATCCACACACTATACGAGGAACTGAACATCCACTGCATGATTCTAATGGAAAGGGCAGAACCCAAAACGTGACCAGTAAACCATCTATTAATACCCTCATATGGAATAGTAAGGACTAGTCATGGGATGTCCTAGAAATATCCAAACTGGCGCATACACCTCACAAGTAAGTTTATATCCACAAAGGTCTCCCATCGTAGATAACCAGTAAATATTGAAGTGTCATCGAACTCCCGAGGCACTACATGATCTACATAGGGTGTCCAGATGATATCATATACAATCAGCATATCAATAATCTCCAATAATCCAAACACCTCCTGGGTGTGCATGCCTGCCCTTCCATATCCTAGCCTGTGTGGATCCATAAGTGGTAGAAATAACCCGCCTTTCACAAACGGACGGGAAATGCTCGTATATCCAGAAATGCACAGTAACATAGACTCATACAACCAATAAGAAATATCATAAAAAGAACTAAAATAGTTAGAAAAATAATTTTTATACTTGAAATAAACACATAACCAATAAGTTGCCTCGTCTAAAAACAATTGTATATCCAAGTGCAACATATAGAACAATCAATGTAGTACACTTCCATGCCCAACTTTAATGCTCAAGGCGAGTAAATAGTTACATGCACTTCACGTTGATATATACATGAGATTTATCCGCTAAGATATTACATCCTAAAAGAAGTAGCATCTATACCCTAGAAGATGCCTGATACATAGACTAACAAACTAGATATCTATACCTATCCCGGAGCTAAGATAGGCGAAAGTGAGCACCACTGTTAACCCTAAACTCTTTATCACCTCTTCCTCAATAACCCCTAATTCATGTACAACAATCATATGTGCAAGCTCTTGGATAATGGGAGGAACAATGAAGAAACTACCAGCCAGAGGAAGATAGAACAGAGAGGAAACATCAACCAAGCTAATTGTCATCTCACTAAATTTAATATATAAGATGTTTCCTTATTCCATCGCTCAACAAAGTTTGTCAGTAGCTAACTGTCGAGGATGGTCAGTGAATAGTCCACCAGTGAAAAAGACTACAATCATCAACAATCACCTTGACCTTCTTTGGCATCGAGACATCTACGAACTTCTTCAACTTTCCCCCGTCAGTGGGTACTGTTAGACGATAGGACGTATCTAGAAGGGGGGGGGGGGTGAATAGATACCTGAATTTTAAAATGAGTTTTTAAACAAAGTTTGAAACGCAATGAAATTTACCCGGATACACTCGTCTAAAACCGATCATCTATTGAAAAGACCGGATATGCGTAAAACTGAATGGAATGAATCAATGAGAATTATTAACACATAATTTAATTATGATTGATCATGTATACTCTTTAACTATTTTCAATTACTTCCAATGAATTGTTGAGAAGAAAATTCACAAATTTGCACTTTTAGACTTTTATTGAACACTTGGTGTGCGTAATCACACCAAGTCCAATCTATCTTAATTTGTAGTGTTAAAACCAATTTTAGCAATCAAAGTGATTACTATAGTCCTAAGCAATAGTTCTATTGCACTACAAATCCAGACACTTGGAACCACAAGTGCAAATTCATAGATTATAGCAAATAAACGGTAAAAGAAGAGAAAGAAAAATGACACGTGATTTGTTTAGGCAGTTCCTCTTGTCATCCTCGCGTTGGGTACGTCTGCCCTTAATTCTAGAATTTAGAATTAGGATAATTGCTATTATGATTGCAAAGTTTGTACAAGAGATAGAAAATAGTCACCACAATTCAAACCCAATATGTTGAATTGAAAAGTAAGCTCCTTTCTTCCCTTGATTCGATTTAAACCAAGTATGTCATCAATCTTAGATAAACCTCTAGTTGTAGCTATCTTGTTGAGAATGAAAATCGTTTCTCAATCCCTCTGCTCGGCTAATTTGATTGCAAGATGATGACCCCAATTCTTCCTTTAAAATCCTCCGATTGTAGCTACCTTGTCGAGCAAACCCACGATTCCTCAATCCCTTAAGCACGACTGAATTTGATGAAGCAAAGAATTGCAAAAAAATCCCAAATCCCAATTATATTAGAGGACAAAACCCTCAGATTTTATTCAAGAAAAACCCAGAATTACTCAACCCGAACAAGATCACAATCTTATGCTTCAGACGTTATCAACACACACTTTGCACCTTGATAGACAAAAATTATTATGTTTTGTTGTCAATGGATGAGTGAGAGGTTGAAGATGATGATTACCTTGTGTATCTATTTAACTTTTCTTGTTGGAAACCAAATCATAGAACCTTACAAGATTATATATGTAATCTCAAGTCAAAACCCAAACTAACAAGCTGAAAACCAGATTTAACGAGCGAACGGTCGACCTATGTACAAGGGTGACTTGACCTGAGCATTCCTGAAAGTGAAATATGATAATATGCACTATCCATGTGTCGACCTATGCAAACGGGTGACTCGACCTGAGCATTCCCAAAAGTTCCATATGACAATATGCACAATCTATGCGTCGACCTATGAAGAAGGGTGACTCGACCTAAGCATTCCCGAAAGTGCCACATGACAAAGTGCACGATCCATGTGTCGACCGCTCCAGGGCTATGCATAGATACACTGTTCCTAAACATTACTCCTAGGATGAGTCGACCACACAATCGACGTGTGTAAACCCGAGACTTCCCAAAGGACCAACTTTTAATCATGTGCCTACCAGAGCTTTCTTTGAGTCGACTCAAACCATATAAATTTCCAAAAATACCAATTCTAGAAGACTTTTAATGCTACCTAGTCCACCATATCATCTAGAAACATTTCAACATGTAGTGGAAAGTTTTGACATTATTGAAACCCTTATTGAAGGCACCTTGCCCTCACATACTCCCCCTTTTTGATAATGGCAAAACTTGTCCTTAGTACCAAGTATCGGGATCTTAATCTTTGAGATTTCTCCCCTTATCTTTGTGCACCCTTTCATTCCGCTTTGGCTTTCATATCATCTGTTCTTGGCTTCCACATGCTTCTCCCCCTTTGCAACGGTAAAATGAGACAAAGCCATTGGTTAAAAATAACAATAATCAATAAAATTAAGGTTAGACCATTATCTATTTTGGAAATCAATAACTCTAACAAACAATCACATAAAGAGATGTTAGAGAAAGGCATAACAAAAAAACATAAATAGACACCAATCTCATAGTTTAGTTATAAACCGGTGTTCAAAGAGAGACAAACACAAAGTAAGTCATAATCCAAAAATAATTAAACAACAAATACTAGCTTAAGTTCATGAAAATAGCAAAGTACAAGACCAAGAAAAACATCAATTTTCATCACTCTCATTTCCTCCTTGTGGTGGTGGATTTGATGGTTGTTTGAGAGGAAAATGTTTCATGAATTGTTGGTGAAGTTGTTCGCTTGAGACTCCATCATCCCATACAAAGTATTGTATCGTTGATCTTGAATGGTAGATTATGCGGAAAATTGTTCACCATGTACCCTGACACGGTTTGATAGAGTAACAAATATCTCATTTACAAGAGAAGAATTCTCCTCCTGTTGAAGATGCATAGACTCAAGCAAGTTCAAAATGGTAGCACTGTTTCCACACTTCACTTCATCTTCATCCATGGCAGCAACATTCTTACCTTCCTCATTGTCTTCATTATGTTCCCCGTCACTATCATCTCCTTCCTGCAAGCACACATTATTATTTCTTACCACATATTGATACCTTTGCTGACTCGCATCCCATTGGTGACCCATCATAGTCAATGTTTTCTGAGTGAACTCTTGATCAGTTGATAATCTAATTAAGGGAAGACCCAAAACACCAATAACGGCCTTGTTGAGGACATGTTGAATAAACGAAGCATAGCCCAACGTTGTTCCTCTACCCGAATCTTTCAGACTATACATTCTACTCGCAATGTAGTAAGTCCAATTGATCCTAATTTTGTTCTTGATAGCATAGATCAAGTGCACCTCAGGCTTATCAACCCTTGAGTATCCACCCCTCTTAGGGCGAATGATGCGAGAGACAATCCACTGCAGAATACGGTCAAACGATTTCAATGCACCCACTGTGATCGACTTTGGAAATAAGGTGCTATTCACAACACTTTCAGAGTATGGATGTATTAGCATAGAATTTAGAGCAACCTTGAAGTCATATCCCTCAAAGTTATCGGTATCGGTGATTTTTATGGCAACCAGACTTGGAGGAAAAAATTCAAACTACGTTCAAATCTCAGAATTAACAGTATAAAACTTATTATTCATCTTATATCTAAAAGTTCTCCCATCAAAACTACTTTGAAGAACATTATAAAAAATTTTGATCAACTCTTCATTATACGCAGTATCACATTCCAAAAAGACACTGAGTTTCTGAAATCTCAACAACTCAAAAACATGTGGTATATTCAACCTACCTAGGGTTTGCTTGTATACTACAAATTGCTTAACAATTTTTATTTTACTAAAGTTGTTTGAATAAGACTCAACCAAATCATTAAAAAGTAGAGACAGAGCAGTTACCGGATCAGGGTTTTGTTGAGAAGAGGAACTTCCTTTTACCAATCTTCTCTTTGTAGGTCTTGATGAAGCCATGGAAGGAAGCTTGATGAGTTTGAGATATGGGGGTAAAAGATGCTCTTAGGGTTTTTGAGAATGTTTTGGGGCAAATAGAGTAGTGAGAGTGAAAGAGTAGAGATGATAAGATAAAAACACTTGTCACATAGAATTGCTACAATCTTTGGTTGAAATATCGCGTGATGCGTCGACCTACACATGTTATGAATCGACACATAGGGCCTTAATTTTGAGAAATACGGGTTCCAGTATGCGTCGACGGTCCCAGGCATAGGTCGACCCAAGTAGGCCTATTTTTCAATTTTGCAAATATTCAAGAATTTTAAGACACAATAATACAAAAGTAACCACCTAAGAATAGATCACATATCACAAAGATTGAAAAGCACAAATCAATTTTTTTTTACAAGTTTACCACTTTGAGTTATCAAGAGTAGAGTTAGAATGACATTACCTATATGACGCGGGATGACATTTTTCCCTCACAAATAACTTGTTACAATAGTGTAGATAATTCATGAGAGTACAAGTATAAATAAGAGCAATGAAACTAATGTAGTTGTAACATTTCCGAAATATCGAGAACACCAAGTTCACTAAGGATGTGGAAGAAAGGCTCGATCGCAAGAGGTTTTGTGAAAATATCTGCAAGTTGATTAGTGCTATCAACATGCTCAAATACGACATCACCTTTTTCTACATGATCCCTAAGGAAGTGATGCCTAATCTCAATATGTTTTGTGCGTGAATGTAAAACCGGGTTTTTGGTTAGTTTTATGGCACTAGTGTTGTCACAAAAGATCGGAATATGATCGAGTTTTACATTAAAATCAAGTAGTTATTGTTTGAGCCACAAAATTTGGGCACAACAATTACCTGCCGCGGCATATTCCGCCTTGGCAGTTGAAAAGGCAAAGAAAACTTTTTTCTTGCTTTGCCAACTTACTAAGGAATTTGAAAAGAAGTGACATGTACCACTAGTACTTTTCCTATCCAACTTTCAACCAAAAAATTTGGAATTGTAATAACCAACCAAAGAGCAATCACTACCCTTGGAGAACCATATCCCATACCTAGTCGTACCACAAAGATACCTAAGTATGCGCTTAACGACTTTTAAATGTGACTCTTTGGGGCATGATTGATACCTAGCACACATACATATGTAAAACATAATGTCGGGAGGAGAATCAATAAGGTAAAGAAGGGAACTAATCATACCTCTATACCTTTTTACATCAACCGGATTACCATTTTCGTCACGATCATGATTAACCGCAATAGGCATTGGAGTGTCAATGATCTTTGATTTTTCCATATCGAACCGCTTTAATAGGTCTTGACAATACTTTATTTGACTCACAAAAGTCCCTTCCTAGAGTTGGTTTATTTGAAGCCCAAGGAAGTACTTTAATTCACCTATCATACTCATTTCAAATTCTCCCTGCATCAACTTAGAGAATTCCTTGACCAAGGATATATTACTAGATCCAAATATAATATCATCTACATAAAATTGTACTAAAATTGAATGTTTTCCTTGGCTCTTAATGAAAAGAGTTATATCGACCTTTCCTCTTGAGAATCCTTGTTCTGACAAAAATTTGCTAAGGCATTCATACCAAGCCCTAGGGGCTTGTTTGAGACCATATAAAGCATGTTTTAGCCTTGTTGCGAGTTATTATTCCGTTTTCGTCCAACTTGTTCCTAAACACCCATTTAGTTCCGATTACATGATGGTCTCATGGAGGAGGGACAAGGTACCAAACCTCATTTCTCTTAAATTGGTTTAACTCATCTTGCATAGCTAAAAACAAAAGTTCATAGAGTAAAGCGTCTTTGGAGTTTTTAGGCTAAATTTGTGAGACGAAAGCAAAATGATAACAAAAGTTACTTATCTTGGACCGTGTAGTGACTCCTTTGGTGATATCTCCAAGGATATTGTCGATGGGATGATCCTTGATAGATTTCCATTCCAATAGGAGATCATTTTCATCGTTTTTAACATTCAGATCTTTATTTTCAATAGATTTCCATTCCAACGGGAGATCATCTTCATCGCTTTTATCATTCGAATCTTTAAGTATACTCTCCGAAGATACACCTGCACCATCCAACACAATACATTTTTCGACCAATCTCGGACAAGATTCATCAAAAGACACATACACGGACTCCTAAACAATTTGTAACCTTTTATTAAATACCCTATAAGCTTTACTAGATTGTGAGTATCCGAAAAATATACCTTCATCTTCTTTTTAATCAAACTTACTAAGATTTTCCTTTCCATTGTTCAACACAAAACATTTACATCCGAAAACGTGAATATGTGAAATATTCGACTTTCTTCCTTTTAGTAGTTCATACAGAGTTTTGTTTAGAATTGGATGGATTAGGATCCTATTCAAAACATAACAAGCCGTACTTATGGTATGGGCCTAAAAATAATTAGAAAGGGCATGTTCATTGATCATAGTTCTTCCGAGTTCTTCTAAAACGCGGTTCTTGCGTTCCACTAATCCATTTTGTTGTGGAGTACTTGGTGCAGAAAAATTATGATAAATGCCATGTTTTTCATAAAATTCCTCAAAGAGATGGTTTTTAAATTCACCTCCGTGATCGCTTCGGATTGTAACAATATTAGTTTTTAACTTATTTTGGAACATCTTAGCAAGTTTTTCAAACGCAGAGAAAGTGTCACTTTTGCTAGCCAAGAAAATTTTCCAATAAAATCTAGAGAAGTCATCTACTATAACAAAATTATAATGTAATTACCACCTAGACTTTTTATTCTAGAGGGTCCAAAAAGATCCACGTGGAGAAGTTCAAGTGGTTTTGTTGTAAAGATAATATTTTTAGTTTTAAAAGAAATTTTTGTTTGTTTGCCCATTTGACATGCATCACATAAGTGATATTTAGAAAACTTTATTTTGGGTAACCCAACAACTATATCTTTTGATACAATTTTGTTTACCAAGTCAAAATTGATATGCGCTAATCTCCTATGCCAAAGCCATGAGACTTCACTCATGGAGACAAGACATTTAGCGCCGGTCAAAGATACTTCATTCAAGTCAAGCATATATACATTATTAACCCTCAAGCCTTTAAACACAATTTCCTTATCACTATTTTCAATTAATAAACAATCTTTTGAAAAAGAAACTTTATATCCTTTGTCGCATAATTGACTAATACTAATGAGATTGTGTTTAAGACCCTCAACTAAAAGGACATCTAAGATAGTAGTAGAAGAGGGATTACCTACACTACCTTTTCCAAGTATAGCTCCCTTGTTGTTATCACCGTAGGTTACAAAGCCCTTCTTCTTAGCCACAAAGTCAAAGAATAGGGAAATTTCACCCGTCATATGTCTTGAGCACCCACTCTCGAGAAACCATCTTCTCTTCGTAGTCTCAAGACATTCCACATTATTTTTCTTTTTGTGATGCGCCATAACACACAATTTTTCACTTTCCTCTTTGTTGTACCCAAAAATTTGCCCTCCCATATTCCTCAAGACTTGTCATGAAGAAGCTTCAAGTTGCTCAAGTTGGCTCAAGGTTTGGACAATCAAATCACCTCCTAAGGCAGTCAAGTCAAAATTAGGGTTTTGTGTTGCATCAAGGTCCTTACATACAAATGACCTCAAGTGCTCCCCAATGTCCTAATATGTTATCAAGTTCATCCATGTCAAATTTCAAGCCTTGCAGAGGAAGTTTGGTCAGTCAATTGCTCAAGAGGCCCAAAAATCGACTGTGCTAGGGCAAAAGTCAATTGTGACCTACAGACAGTCAAACCTCAAGATTTTTTGTCAACATTCTCATTTTTAAGGATAATTCATCATTTGATCAAGGGTTGATCATGATTCATCAAGGATTGCTCAAGATTCATTAAGATTCAAAAGTTGCTAAATTAGGGTTTTGTAGGAAAAGTCAACTCAACTTTGACCAAGCATAACTTTCTCATACTTTATGAGAAATGACCCATCCAAAGCTCATTTTTAATATGATGCAATTTACTACAATCCATCCTCACACCCCAAGATCAAGAAATGCTCTCACAAAAAGTTACAAATTTGGACATTATAGGTCATTTTTGAAAGTCAACAAAAACACCTTTTTTGCCAAAGCTTATAACTTAAGCATGGAAGATCAAAATGCAATGAGACAAAAAGGGTTGATTAGAGGACATCTCAAGGTTTCCTAAAAGTCCAAGAACACCTCCAAAAGTTCAAAATTGAGGAAGTTATATATTGTTGAAGTTGGGCATTTTCCAAATTTGCCAAAAGTCAACTATCCTCAAAACTCCAATTTTTGACAAAAGGCCCCACTTTTTTCCACTTGATATGGTCTTGTCATGCCACACACGTGTTCCATCTTTAATTTCATGGACATGCATCTATTTTTCTATTTTATTTCATTTTTATTGATTTAATTCATTATTAATCAATATTAAATCAAATAAAATCTAAAAAATTGATGTAGTAAGATTCTTGTGATCATTACAGCTTGCTAATATCATGTGCAACTCAATCAAACTCGTGCCAAGTCAAAACATGCACAAAATCTCAGATTTGATGCAAATATGGAAAGTTTATCAATGGTGATCAAACAAATCTTCCATCTTCAATGCATAAGGATTATGGCCCAAATTTTGACCTAAACACATTCCATTATATGCACACAAGTGAGGCAGACCTAGAACACGCGCAAGGAGCTGCAGAAACGGCCACACAACTTTGAAAAAAAAGCTTGGAAACTTGAATTCTGAAATCCATCTTGGAGCTCGATACAAAGCAAAATCACAATGCAGCCCTCTTCCTTGACATCCAGTGGAGCTATACCAATCAAAATCAAGCCCTAAGACAGCCTGAGACTCACTATAAGTATCCACGAACCTTGCTCTAGACATGATATCGTGAAATCATATTCTTGCATCTTTTCTTTAAAATCTTGGCATATTTGTGCTTATTATTTGATTTAGAACATTTTGGCATTATCCAATTTGATTTTCATGGTCTGTATAATGATGCCCGAATCTAGGGTTTACATGTGGTGTTTTTAGGCGTTTGAGTTACAGGAAAAATTGGGCCAAATGATGGTTACAGGGATGACCAGGAGGAAGAGACGAGTGCATTGGTACTCTTGGGTGTCGTTTACATGGCCTAGGAAGGATTTTTGAGAGGTCCTACGAATCTTCCTGCGGATAAAAATCCACAGGTAAAGAACCAGGGTGATATGAAGAAGATGATAACGTGGCTGGGCGTGATTGGCTAGTTTAAATCATTGGCGCTTTTTATTTTTATTTTTCAGGCTTAGCGTTTTATTTTCTATATATTATTTGTTTCTTATTTCAATAACAATTAGGCAAGCTGGTTGGAGTGGTTGAGCGCGGAGGTAATGAGCTTTGGGACCTGGGTTCGAATCCCAGGTTCCCCAAAACTTTATTGCAATTTTATTTCAAGCGTTCATATGCAGCATTCCAAGTGTGGTGTACCATACGCCTCTAGATCTCAGCTGCCAAGTGGCCCACTAGGCAGATTCATTGGCCAAAGTTGAAGGACCACCATGAACCTTGGTCAACAAGCACGCGTTGGATCCCAAAGGTCAAAGCAGGCTGGATGTTTTGGGCCTGGAAATTGCTCATCATACTCCCTCTTCAGGCCATACACCCTGAGTATTTCTTTACATTTTATTTCTTTTTCTTATTTATTTATTTTATTAATATTATTATCTTAATTAAAAAAATTAACCAATTAACTTTTATTTCATAAAATCAGAAAACAACAAAATAATATTTTTTAATTCCATTAATTTTATTATTTATTTTTGTAAATAACAATTAATTAATTTTATTTAGTTTAATTAGGTTTAACTTTAATATCTTTTGCATTAAATTAAAATCAACATAGAATTATGATTTTAATATCTTTTAACCATTCTTATTTTATTTCCTTAAATAATAATTTTTTTTTTCTTTTCATTAAATTAATTCAATTATTAATTTAGATTAATTTTTAATTCAAAAACAACAAAAATATGCTTTATTTAATAAAAAGGGTCAAAACCCTAAAACACTTCGATTTAGTTTTCTCGCGCGCGAATCATTTTTGATCCATATTTCAATATTGTAATTGCTTCGAGGATGTAATAGTTTTTAATTTAGGACTTTATTTATTTATTTATTTATCGCTTTTATTTACTTTTCGCAATTTAATTTTAAGGGTTTGTCTTTGGCGATGTAAATACCCGACGCCTTGTAATAGCTTAGATTTATTTTCCGCAATTTAATTTCCGCAACCATTAATTGTTAGATGTTTGAATAATAGGCAATGCATGACAAGATCAATTTTAATTTAAAATCAACAGTAGGTCACCATGACATGTATAAAGATAATATAACTGAAAAACAATACACTCGCACATGCCACTCTTAGGGTACACCTCACTTGGTTGCCTTGAACGTGGTCATTGAGTATAGGAAGTTTTAGAGGTCGCCCTCTTGTCCAAAGATCATAAGTTGCCTCAAAACGGTTGCCTCGGATAAAATGATCTAAGACATTAGGGTTACCGCTAAGGCGTCCTAACATTGGTTTAGTGACCACATGTCCCTTAATCGAATTGAACCTTAAAACTCCAACGACGATGCTACCTACTCATTCATAGTGGGATAGCGTTGTCTAAAGGACATTAGCACAGTTTAATTCCTTTTTCGAGTAGGTAGATGGTTCTTAAGTACTTGCTCATTCTAAAACAAAACAAAACTTTTCGCACTTACACTCCTTTCAAACAAAAAACTCTTCTCAAACCCACAAACACAAAGAAAAGCAAACTTTTGAAAACACAATGAGCAAGTACCTAAGAGCCCGTGGATAACCACGGATAGAAAGGGTGCTAACACCTTCCCTTTCTATAATCTACCTCCCGAACCCGAGAAATATCTCAAAAAGGAATTTTTCTGTGCTTTTGTCCTTTCCTGGTTGGATAAAATAAAAGACGGTGGAGACTCTTGCTTACCGCGACATTTTGTGAAAACAAACATCTATTAAAAGATATTCATTCAGCAGCTGTATCAAGCGCTCCTTGACACTTGGTTCCAGATTGGCACCCACTTGTACTTCCTTCCGGTCTTCCTCTGTTCCTAAGTTGACTGTTTCCAACAACTCTTCATGAGGCAAGATGGCCCTCTCTTCTTGTTGTAGAAGTCTGGCTAGCTCTCCTGGTACTTCACAATCTTCATCATCTTCGTATTCAGCCTGGTTGACCAAATCTTCAGAGTTATTGAAGGATATAGAAGAATAGTCACCCATGGAATCCAGAGTGGATGGGTACCTGCATTTGTGAGTGTGGGTGTGTGTAAGGGATAACCATCCTTAAACAAACAGAAATGCAAAAGGAAAGAAAATGAACACTACAGTTTATATATGAAAAATGTCCAATGATTCATTAAACATGGCATATGAATATGAAGAGAATCAAAACCCTTACAAATGGACCTACATGCTCCGGGCAAGGCATGAGGTGAAAAAGTAGTGTGCAGATTGTTTAAAAGTAATTATTATAGACCAACAGGAAATGTTCGAAAGGTAAGTTACTGATTAATGAAAGTAATGGGGACGAAGTCTTTCTCCTCCCAGTTGTGTAGTCCCCCTTCGATGGTTGGGAAGATCCAATCTTCAATGTTGGCCTCTTCGTCTTCGTCTTCCAAAGCATTGATTCCATGAGGAGAAATCTTGATGGGTGTCCTTTCAATTTTTGAGCGACGCATAGCTTTTTTCCCCGCAGCGGTAAATCCCAACCCAAACTTGTCTGTCTTGTGGGGAAAGTCAGGCAACTGACCCCATGTTGAGCTCTTCCCTTCCTTCATCGCAGCCCTTGCGTCTTTTAGAGATGCCATCCTGGCCACCTGCTTGGGTACCTCAGCTACTGCCTTTGCTACTGCGACCTCGGGAGAAATTTCCTCGAAGTGTTGGAACGGTGTTTCAATGAATTCGCCCTCCACTTCCACATACCTAAAGGAGTTCAGATGACTGATCATGTACTCCTCTTCACCGTGTACAGTTATGATCTTTCCTTTGACAGGGTATTTCAGCATCTGATGTAGGGAGGAAGTGACTGCACCAGCATTATGTATCCATGGTCTCCCTAGCAAGCAAGAGTATGGCAGACAGATGTCCATCACATAGAAAGTTTAGTGGAATACTTCAGTGCCCACCTTGATGGGAATGTCGACCTCCCCACGCACCATTCTTTTAGACCCGTCAAAGGCCCTGGCAATGATATTACTTGGTTTCAGCTCCAAGCCTTCACAATCCAATCGATCTAGAGCTTTCTTAGGCAGCATGTTCAGAGAAGAACCAGTGTCGACCAAAACATGTGCAAGAGTAGTTCCTCGGCATTCAACTGAAACATGCAATGCGTCATTGTGCTTTCTTCCTTTCGGGGTCAGGTCAACATCAGAGAAACCCAGGCCGTTGTCGGCAGTAAGGCTGGCTACACAATCCTGGAATTGATCGGCTGAGGTTTCCTGGGGCACATGGGCTGTCTTCAAAAACCTTATCAAAGCCTTGGCATGAGCCTCCGAACCAAGCAGCAAAGCTAACATGGAGATCTTCGAGGGGGTTTGCCCCAGTTGCTCCACCACGTCAAAATCACTCTTCTTAATTATTTTCAGAATCTCCTCCATTTCTTTCTTAGAGGTTTTGGGGATGACCAATGGCTGGGCCCTCGTCCTGACGAGCTCATCTTGGATCCCTTTCCCCTTATCAGCAGAAGTAGGAGGGAGAACCACAGGAGTAACAACTTCTTCAATTAACGGAGTTCTTGCAGAAAGTTTTATCGGTGCAAGAGTAACTTTGGCAGCAGCTGAGGGTCCAAAGATTGCCTTTGGAGAGGCAATCTCTGGAGAGAAAATTCTCCCACTTCGGGTAATCTTGCTCGTACCGGCAATGTTTCCAATGTCGGCATTTTCTTCGTCAGAGCTCTCTTCAGTTATCTCAACTTGTTTAACACCATGGTAGTAGATTTCTCCACCATAATTCCATGGTATTGATTTGTCAGATTTGTAGGGGACAGGCCCAGGCATGGTTATTTTCAGAGGAACAATCTTCGTAGCGGATGTAATCTTAACAGGCTTTTTAGGGACCTTGGAAAGATTGGTGGAAATGTTGATTATTGAAACATCTTCGATAGGAGTTGGAGTGGCAGGAATCTTTTCTAAAAGAATCTGTTGGCTGTCCATTAGGCCTTGGATGCCTATCTTCAGCAATGGACAGTCAATTGGTAGGGAGGAACAACAGTAGCAGTCTTCTTTACATCCTGGGAAAATCCCAGCTTTCAACAGATTCAACTTGATTGTTAGTAGTGGAGTTACCAGATCATCAACAGCAGAAACATACAGATCTTCTTCAACGACATAAACATGATGGCCATGCTTTGGCATCAGAGCGGATATTACGTTCGGCTTCTCGGGGGCGTCGAACTCAACCTCTTTTGCGTCTATCAAGTCTTGAATTTTATTCTTTAGCGCCCAACAATTGTTGGTGTCATGTCCGGCACTATCAGAATGATAGGCACATTTGGCATTGGCATGATAGTATGGAGATGTGGTGTTAGGGTTTTTCAGTGCCTCCTTTAAACCAGTCAGATTCAACTTCAACAAATGGGGAAGAACTTGTGCAGGCGTCATATTGATGCGGGTGAACTGCTGTTGTGGCCGTTCTACCCGTTGCTGGTTAGGTCTAGACTGATTGGTACGAGGCTGATCATTTGACGAATTTTAAATCATCACGGCCCCTACAGTCGGCCGGCGCTCAGTTCTTCCCAATCCTTTTTGAGAGTACACAACAACTGCCTCCTTCTTGGCTGGAAATGATTTCTTAACAGTTGTGGATGAAGAGGCATCCCTTTGAATCTTCCCACTCTTAATACCAGCTTCCACCCGCTCGCCAGTCAGAATCAATTCAGTAAACCCTGCGGAAGAGATCCCGATCAAATGGTTGAAGAACGGGCCAGATAGGGTCCCCAAGAACATATCAACTAGTTCCCTATCTGAAAGAGGTGGCTGCACTCTTTCGGCCAAGTCGCGCCATTTCTGGGCATATTCTTTGAATCCCTCATTTGAGGCCATTCCCATACTTTGTAGCTGAGTACGGGTTGGCGCCAAGTCAGAGTTATATTGATACTGGCGATAAAAGGCAGCTGCCAAGTCTTCCCATTTATGCACTTCTGACCTCTCAAGCTGGTAAAACACGTCTAGTTGTGTACCGGACAAGCTGTCCTGAAAGAAGTGTACCCAAAGATTTTTGTCGGATGTATGAGGTTGAATTCTTCTGACATATGACCTCAGGTGCATCTTCGGGCAAGACAGCCCGTCATACTTTGCAAAAATTGGCACCTTAAACTTTGGAGGGATCACAATTCCAGCAATCAATCCCAATTCTTCAAAATCTAACCCAGGAACCCTTTGCAGCTCCATAGCTTCCAATCTATCCTCCAGGTTTTTGTATTTGTCGTCCGCTGGCGGGTATTGTTGCTCTTAGTAGTCTTCATCTTCCTCTACCTCTTCCTCTTCATCCTCGGACTCAGAAGGTAATGCAACCCCTTTTCCTTTACCGGTCCCCTCATCAGATGTGGAGGGGAATTCAAGAACTCTTCTAGCTTCATTCTCAAATCTTCTTCCCGGTGTAGCTACCCCAACTCTTTTCTTCTTCTTTTTTTCCTTTTTCTTGCTCTTTGTTCCCCAACAGTGCTTTTAGATCCTCCTGACCCTTTGCCAAGGTCATTAGGAGCTGTTGAAACTGTGAGTTTTGTGACTGCAGATCCTTGACCGTCTGTTCGAGATCCATCTTACTGAAATAAACAGCAGAAAGATAAGGAAACCTGGTGTGAAGACCTGCTTATGCGTATGATGAATGATATGTTTGTTCATGCAATGCATTCAAGGATTTAGAAATTCAAAATTGTTGCAAACAAAAAGAACACACGTCATATTAATAAGAAGGAATTTTGTCAGTACATAAATGCCCCATGAGCCAAATATTACAAAAACTTCTCAAGGTAAAAAGACGTTGCGCATCCTCTTTGGTGCGATGTAAGTGTTGAGGGTCTCCTCCTCGTGAAGTCGGCGGGTAAGCTCCAAAACCTTCTTCTCACTGGCGTAGAAGCTGGCTTCAAAATTATTCCGTTCCTCCTTGAGTTGGATCCAACTCTTCTGCATTTCCTCCCATGATGTTGGCATGTCAGGATGTAGGATGGTGCAGGGAACCTCTCCTTCCTTAACAGGATCTTTAATCAAAGGGAGAATATGAGGGTAAGGCATCATAAGATTCCGGGCTCGGGTTCGTACCCACTTGAGATAAGGCTCAAGAGGGATGGAGTTCTTGTGCCCCAGTGTCTTACTATCTACCTTGTTAGACATCCTCCAAGCTCTGATGAATCTTTGGCGAAGTCCTTGCGCATCGTTGTCGAAGTCAAAAACTAGGTCACCTCCGTGCATATCCAAATTGTCTCAAAGCTAGACAAGGGTTGTAGGTAATGCCTCCTCTAATGCCAAGTAATGGAACATTAGGGAACTCACCACAACGATCGATGATGATGACATTTTCTCTGGACCGAGAACACCAATGTACATCAGAATGTGTGAGGGTCATCAACCGTTGTGACCACCTTAAGCCTTGTCCATTCTTCAAAACAGATTGTGGAAGGTGAGAAATAAACCACCTTGCAAGGAGAGGAGTACAACACATGAGAACACCTCTCTTTCTCATTGTTCGTGTGTAAAATGAGTGGAGAATGTCCCCAAGCAATGTAGGTATGGGATTCTTGGATAGGAAAATCTTGACAGCATTGACATCTATAAGTTGGTCAGGATTTGGGAACAAGACCAACCCATAAATGAGGAGTGCCACAATCTCTTCAAAGGCTTGCATATCCAAACAATTCCAACACTCTTGTGCCTTCTCAAACAAGAATTTTGCCAAGAAGCCTTTGACACCACTTCTGGTTTCCCAATGCCCCTTGATGTCAGAGGGTTGCAAGTGTAGTGCTTGAGCAACATCTTCAGGCTTTGGTTCTTTTTCCGTACCGTTGAAAGGTAGTTGATTAAGAATAGGAATTCTCAGGAGTTGAGAAAATTCCTCCAAAGTAGGCACCAATTGATAGTCGGGAAATGTGAAACAATGGTGAAGGGGGTCAACACTTTCACCATGTCTTCTTCAATGTTGGTGTTAACTAGGCTGAGCAGTCTACCATGTCTTTCACTGAAGAGAGAGCTTTCTGGAATTCTGGATGTAAGCTCCTTGAGTTGAGGAGGGATTCTCACAAGGTTGACTTGGATAGTTTTCCTGCAAAGAATTTCCATGACCTACAAAACAAGAACAAAGATGAAGATCCAAACCCTTGAAATGGTTAGTGGATGCATATGATGCTTTATGATGTTCATGATGTATGCACAAACATATGTACAAGCAAGTCACACAAAAACCTAGTTTCAGGTTTGCATGAGGTTTCATAGGTAAGTACCCTCTTGAGTGAAGTTGGCTTAAAAACCTGTCCTTTAAATAGTAACCGGGTTCTAAGGAGCTCAATATCATTGAATTGCTTTCTATGTTCATTGTTTTGGTTTAGCCACTTAACTAGCGACCAAAATATTCCAAGAAAACAACCCTCAATGAGTGTAGTATCGAGTATCTACCAACTTCGGACTGCACCAAAGTCGGTCATCTCACTACCCCTAATAAAAGGCCAAGATGGCTAAGTAAGATTCTAGGTCATTAGTGCTTAGTGACATCACTCAGCGGCCCCGTACTCTCCTTGATTGAACTAAAGGGTTACCGGTACTCACAAATATATCGCACTAATATAGCTATTGCTTCAATCGTGTCGGTATACCCCACACAGTTTCTACAACGTATTGCTATCTATGAATGTTTCCCCAAATCCAGGTGTAGGATTTCAAGCCCAAACAAGAGAACCAATATGTAAAGCAATAAAAACAAACAATTAGTCATGCAAAAGGGTGATCTAAGCCCTAAGGTTACTCCACTTTTAATTTTCTCCCCAGCAGAGTCGCCAGTTCTGTGATACGGTGGGAGAACTGACTTTAGGTTTTGCGTTTGTTTTCGCAAATGTTTCGGTTTAGCAAGAGTCGCCACAGACTTTTTATTTTATCCTAAGGAAAGGTTAAAAAGCACAACAAAAACCTTTGAGATGTTTTCTTGGGTTCGGGGAGTAGATTATAGAAAGGGAAGGTATTAGCACCCTTTCTATCCATGGTTATCCATGGGCTCTTAGTTACTTGCTTAGATCACTTGCCTTTGCTTTTCAATTGTTTGAAATGGTGCTTTCAATTGTTTGAAATGGTGCTTTGTGTGTGATTTTGAAAGAGGTTTTGAAAAGAGGCCATTTGTTGTGGCAACCTTTGTAATGATCCATGTTTGAATGTATACAAAGGTGCATTTGTCTTTTGAAACGTTTTCAATGTTTTGAAAGTTTGTTTTGAAATTGTGTTGTGATGTGTGTTTTGAAAAATGGCAAGGATTTGTTTTGCAAGTTGGTCAAGTAACCAAGAGCTATCTACCCTAAATTTCTCAAAGATCTTTCCTATGTTTTAACCCTTTTAACAGTATTGTTCCACCATTGTATTTGGTGTACAATCTTGTGTTAGAATGTTAATGGGGCGGGCGCGGGTCATTGTTTAGACCATGAATGCAATAGTGCCAAGTGTCTTTGGCAATTTTTCCTTTAAGGGACTTGATCATTTTTTAGGCAACTTGAGAAAGCGTCATCGAGGGACTATGATCATTTGATTTGTTTTGTTTTGCCAAAGACACTCAACATGCAACATGGCCCATTTTTGAAGGCAACAAGTGGAGTAACCCTAAGGGTGCAAGTGTGATTGGTGTTGTCCATTTTCATGCTCTTTTGTCTTTGTATTAGTCAAGCTATTTGTTGGTTGATTTGCATACAAACCCTAAGTCTATCATGGCATAATTTAAAAGCTTTTAAATGCGGAAATTTAAAGTCCTAAATTATTACAACATGATTATAGGGATGGGGGTACAAATGTTTGAATGAGGGGATATTTGGCAAGAAATTAAATCTAGAATTATTACATCCATATTGAATATACAAATATCAAATTGTACGATATTCAAACAAATATGATAAATATGCAAAAAATGTATTATGCACAAAAAGGATTTTTTATGTATATGAAAGCATTTTTTCATGTGAAATATAAACAAAAATAAAAAAGTCAATTTTTGTATTTTTTATGGTTTAGGGCAAAACCCTAGTTTTCTAAATAAATAATATTTATTTAATAATTATATACAATATTATATATTAATTTATACCAAAATAAAAAAAGAAGTATATTGTGAAAAAAGTATTTTATTAGTGTCACATAAAAATAAAAGTGTATTATTTTTATATTTTTATCCTAAGTATTCTAATAAATATATACAAGTATTTATATTATATATTAAATATACTAAATATATACAAGAATAAAATATTAATTATTTACAAAAAAAAGTATATTTTTAGAAAATGTTTTCAAAATGTAAACAAAAAATAATAACTAAAAAAAATATATTTTTGTATTATTTTTTAGTGTTTTAAATAAAAAGTATTATATTCACACACACACACACACACACACACACACACACACACACACACACACACACACACACACACACACACACACACACACACACACACACACACACACACACACACACACACACACACACACACACACACACACACACACACACACACACACACACACACACACACACACACACACACACACACACACACACACACACACACACACACACACACACACACACACACACACACACACACACACACACACACACACACACACACACACACACACACACACACACACACACACACACACACACACACACACACACACACACACACACACACACACACACACACACACACACACACACACACACACACACACACACACACACACACACACACACACACACACACACACACACACACACACACACACACACACACACACACACACACACACACACACACACACACACACACACACACACACACACACACACACACACACACACACACACACACACACACACACACACACACACACACACACACACACACACACACACACACACACACACACACACACACACACACACACACACACACACACACACACACACACACACACACACACACACACACACACACACACACACACACACACACACACACACACACACACACACACACACACACACACACACACACACACACACACACACACACACACACACACACACACACACACACACACACACACACACACACACACACACACACACACACACACACACACACACACACACACACACACACACACACACACACACACACACACACACACACACACACACACACACACACACACACACACACACACACACACACACACACACACACACACACACACACACACACACACACACACACACACACACACACACACACACACACACACACACACACACACACACACACACACACACACACACACACACACACACACATATATATTTATATGTATATATATGCTAAATAAAACCAAATAAATGCAAAAATATATGGAAAAATATTTTTGATATTTTTTATATTTGAGCAAAAAATAATAAGTCAGAATCAAAAAGAAAAAATAAAAAATGATCAATATATCACACAATGGGCCAGGGGGGTGTAAGTTGGAAAAGGGGGTGCAAAAAGCAGGAACAAATCAGGCCCAGTCCAAGTCAACCTTCTTCAACCTCCAACTTCTATTTCAAAAACGCGTGCCCTCTATGCTTCATTCAAACTCCTGATTCTTTGACTTTTAACAAAAACTCATAACAACAATAATGTAGAGCATCAAGAGACGAATTCAGACATATAAAAAACTTGACCTAACTCTAAGAAACGAGGGAGAATTTCTTCATCCCCAATTTCTGACCTAATTTTTCTTCGATTTTCATGGCCAAAATTCTCACAGCATGCTTAACATAAATGAAAAGTAAATACATGGATGGCTTCAGGGCTATGAGTAGAACATGTTTCATTCATAAACCTAAGTCTAACTCTTCCTAGATTGAGAGATAGAAGTCCATGGTTTACCTGTCTCAGCTTGATTCGAACAGAGCAATGTAGGTATCTTCAAGGGAGTTTGAGCTTTGGTTGAGCTTGCTTGAAGTCCAAGGATGCTTCTCCTATGCTTGGCTTGCTCTGAAACTGCCTGTATCGTGCTATGGAAGTCCACCTGCACAGCTTGAAAGCATAAATGGCAAACATGGTTAGGGATGTTACAGCTTCAGTTCAAGGCTTGGGATAGTTTGTGTGGATTATATGGAATGTGTTTGAAAGGTTTTTAGCCAAAACGCACGAGCAAACTGAGTTGTGCAACTCAATCTGCAGGGATGCCCCGTTTCTTGCAGAAAAATGGGGTTTTGGTGAATGAGGAGGTTTGGGAGGTGGTTCAGTCGTGCCTTAGGTCTGTTTTGATGTGTGTAAGATGTTCACAAAGTTTACTTGAGCTCTTGGTTACAAAAATTGAGTGTTGGTATGAGTTTGCTAAGTTTCTTCTAATGTAAGCAAAGAGATGTCAACTTGTGATATAGGCCTGTACCAAGTTCTCAAGCATGCTGCATACTTTGTTCTTGATCAGTGGGATTTGTCTACCAACCCTTGCCTCAAATATTTGGCTTGTACTTCTTGGATTTTGAATTTGACATAAAGCACTACTTTTCAAAAATGGCAAATGTGCTTTTTCCATTTAAGGGATAATCTTGCATGTAATGACCAAATGCACAAAACAATGCTTGAACACAATGGTTAGGCATTTAATTATTTAGTGTGAAGAGGTTTAGAGGCCTGCAAACTATCACAAACCCTGCTGACTTGAAAATGCCAATGTTATGAACAAGCCTTGGCCATGAACAAAAGTGAATTTTGCCCAACTTTGCAAATTCGATTCTCCCTAACCACAAGGGTGTTTGATGAGTTCTTGGACAATTTGGAAAGCTTGGAATGTGTACTACAATCCATATTTGTAATGCAAATTGAAATTCCAAGTGGAAGCATGTTAAAAATGGACATGAAGTTGGACAAAAATCCTGCCTAGAATAGGTCAAAATTTCTCTAAGTTAAAAATGTTTTGCACCCTTATTCCAAAACCATAAATTGAGCTACAAGTATCCTTTGAGAAAACTTTGTGAATCAAAGTTGTAGATTTTGCAATGGACTACAACTTTCTTGTTTTGAGTTTTGTTTGAATCCATTTGCATCTTGGTGAAAAAATGGGACAAAGTTAGGAAAAAATAAGGAAATTTTATAACTTAGAAAATTTCTAAGTTATGAAATTTCTTCATTTTAAACCCTAATTTGCAATTTTGGGTTTCTTGATGAACAAGTTTCATAATTTGACATGTCTTGATGAAAAATGAATCTTGGCATTTGATTTTGACCAAAAAGTCAAAGTTTGACTTTTCAGTATACAGTCAAATTTTGATCAGTTGACTGGAAAATTCATTTGTCAATCCTATGCATTTGGGATCTTTTGAACTTGTTGAATGTGTCAAGACAATGCCATTGAGTCCTTGAGTCCATATGTGAGCTTGGTTTGCCATTGGTTAGGTCAAACAGTCAAAAATTGCCTTTGTGTAGTCAAAACCCTAAAAATGACCATTTTGCCCTTTTGGTGATCTGATCAAATTTCTTGTGGAATTGTGATCCAAACTTGACCAAATGGTTCATATGAGTTCATTATGTTGATGTGGGTTAAAAATTATGAAGTTTGACTTTCAATTGGCCACAATTGACTTTTTCCCCAATTCAATTGATTTCTAGGTCAACTGTCCAAGTGACTGGGCAAAGATTGGAATCAAGGCTTGAAACTTGGTATGGATAAACTTGTAAGTCCAACATGAAGCATGAAAGTCACTTTGGGCATTTTGGGTCAAAACATCTTTGTGCAAACTCAAACCCTAATTTGGGTCAACAGTGCAAGGAGGAGTCTTGAGCAGAGCAAACCCTAACTTGATCTTGAGCTCCAAGGGTTTTGTGGTGAGAAAATGTTGGTGAAATGAGAGGGCAAATTTTGGGGTACAATATAGGTCATCATGATGCCCATGCGTAGGAATACTATCCGGATCAACTTTGTCCAAGTACCTACCCTGCTTAAAGATTTGGTTGTCAGGATTCCAGACACTACTTCCTTCATCAGAAGGCATGGTTCTCTTCTCAGTTTGGTCACTTCAAAATTGGACCAACAAATGATGAGTGTTCTGGTCCAATTCTATGATCCGCTATACCATTGTTTTACTTTCCGGGACTTCCAGCTGGTTCCTACTCTAGAAGAGTTCTCTGAGCTCCTCGGTATCTCCGTCTTGGAACAGACTCCGTTTACTGGATGGGAAAAGACTCTTAGGCCCGAAGAAATTGCTGCAGCCCTTCACTTGACCAAGGAGGAGGTAATGGCTAACTGGGAGACTAGAAGTGGAGCTAAGGGTTTTCTGGCTAAGTTTTTGGTTGACAAAGCTAATTACTTTTGGGACAGCTTAGACTTCAAGGCGTACAAGGACATTCTGGCTCTCTTGATTTATGGTCGGGTATTGTTTCCAAATCCTGACACTTTTGTTGATATTAATGCCATCAAGATCTTCATCTCTCAGAATTCGGTACCCACTCTCTTGGGTGATATCCTTCATCAGCTCTATGCTCGTACTGCCCGAAAACGGGGAACCTTGATGTGTTGTGCTCCTTTATTGTCGAGGTGGTTTATTTCGCACCTCCCTAAGTCCGTACTAAAGAACAAAGAAGGAATGGGCTGGGCTTATAAGGTGATGTCTCTTTCTAATAATGACATTATCTGGACTCTCAAAGGCATGGATGAGGTGACTATCATTGATCTCTGTGGAGAGTATCCTAATGTTCCATTGATCGGAACCCATGGAGGGATTTCTTACAACCCATGCTTAGCTCTCCGTCAGTTTGGAAGAGCTAGAAGAGAAGGGCCTCATGAGATGTTGATGCCCCATATCATCTTTGATTTTCAGGGAGATAGCGACGAGCTGCATCGTAGATTCATAAGGGCTTGGGACAGAGTTCACCAATCTGACCCACATGAGTTGGGACCAAAGACTTCTCTGCCAATGGAGCCATATCTCAGATGGGTCCACATCCGTGCCCAGAAGTTAGGTATGCCATATGAAGCTGTCAGGCCTGTTACTCTTGAAGTTGCTAATGAGGAGGGGGTTCTTCCAACTATTCTCCACCCTTATATGCCCACTGATATTGGGACGATGAAGAGGTCTTGGATGCAATTGAGGGATGAACGAGATTCCTATCGAGAGAGGTTCAATGAACAGGAGCAGAAGATCCAGAAGCTGACCAGATAGTTGGAGAACGAGCGGATCCTGAATGATTATGTCCGCACTGAGAAGAAGAGACCATGGGAGCATTGATGGACCTTTGTTGATTTCTTTCACAGTTTTTATTTACTTTTTAGTATTTCCATTCTTGTAATGCCTAAGGGCAATTTGTTGAACAATTTAAATTTCAAAATTTAAATCTAATAAAGTGTGTTTCCTTTCTTGTTTACAATTTTGAATCCCGATTGTCTTTGAAATCATAAGTCATACGCATTTCATCCCATGCACTTCATAAACAGGTACCCCATTACAGGTCTCTTATCTTCTTCGCTGTTTATTTCAGTAATCATCATGTCTACTAAACCTTCAACTAAGAAAGCTATCAAGGCCCTCCAGGCCCAGAATGCCCAGTTTCAAGAGCTGTTCATGAATCTAGCTAAGGGTCAGCAGGACCTGACGGCTTTGATTTTGAAAGAGAAGAAGAAGAAGAAGAGGACCATCTAGTTCAATATTGGACGCAGGTTTGGAAACAGGTTGAAGAATGAAGTTGATCTGACCACCTCATATGGAGGGAAATATAGTCCACAAGAAAGGAGGGCTCCTAGCCCTATGGTCTCCGACAACGAGACGGACTATGACGAAGAATAGTATCCTCCCGCTGAGGATAAGTACAAACAGCTGGAAGACCGTTTGAGCACTATGGAAATTCAGAAGGTTCTCGGTCTGGACTTCGGAGATCTGGGTCTATCATCTGGGGTAGTAATTCCCCATAAGTTCAAGGCACCTGCCTTTTCCAAGTATGACGGAGTTTCCTGTCCGAAGCTGCACCTCCGGTCATATGTGAGGAAGATCCAGCCTTACACTGCTGATAAGAACTTGTGGATCCATTTCTTTCAAGACAGTCTCTCAGGGAATCAGCTTGAGTGGTTCTATCAGTTGGACGGTGCCAGTATCTATAGCTGGGAAGATTTGGCTACTGCATTCTACAGGCAGTATCAGTACAAATCCGACCTCGCTCCTACGTGTACCCAACTCCAGGGTATGTCAATAGGAACGGGTGAAGGATTTAAAGAGTATGCTCAGAAATGGAGAGACCTTGCCGGAAGGGTGCAACCACCTTTGGCTGATCGTGAGCTTGTTGACATGTTTTTGGGGACCCTGTCTGGTCCATTCTTTAACCATCTAATTGGAAGCTCTTCAGCTGGGTTTACAGATCTTATTTTGACTGGTGAGAGGATTGAAGCTGGTATTAAGGCTGGGAAGATACAGAAGGGTGCTTCATCGAGCACCGAGAAGAAACTGTTTAAGAAAGAGTCCAGTGATGTCTACAGTTCGAGAAGACAAAATAGACCTGAACACCGCCAAGCTGTCAATGCGGTTGTTATTTCAAAACCTGCTGGTGCTCCTCAGTATCACAATCAACAAAAGGACGAGAGACCTCGAAGGAAATTCACTCGTCTCAGCATGACTTTGTCTCAGATTCTACCACAGTTGCTGAAGACCAATCTGGTGACTCTAAAAGAAGCTCCGAAGAATCCAAGTACCACATCACCAAAGTACAACCCTAATGCCCGCTGGGCTTTTCACTCTGATAGCCCGGGGCATAATACAGATGATTGTTGGGTTTTGAGGAACAGGGTGCAAGACCTAATTGATGCAAAGGAGATTGAGTTTGAGGCGCCCGAGAGGCCTAATGTTGTAACTGCTCCCATTCCCAAGCATGGGGTGAATGCTCTAGAAGAGGACTTGTTTGTAGTTTCTGTGGATGACGTCGTTACCCCTCTAATGACTGTCAAGAAGAACCTGTTGCTAGCCGGTTTATTTACGGGTTGTGGCGAAGGTTGCCATGTGTGTTCTGTTTTACCTACTGGTTGCCCATTTCTGAAGTCAGGTATCCAAAACCTGATGGATAATAAAGAGATCCTGTTTGAGAAGATTGCTGTTTCTTCCATTCCTACTGAAGAAGTCGCCATTATTACCATTTTCGATAATTCTTCCAAGGCTCCCTCGAGGAAGCTTGTTAGAATTACATTTGTTCCGAAGATCGCACCTGTAATCATCACTGTTCTGGGGCCCATCCCCTACACCTCTGACAAAGCTTTCCCTTGGCACTATGGGGCAGATGTTTATGTTCTTGGAGTTAAGCAAGAGTTGGATGCTGATACTGGCGTCAACAACATTACTGGGCCTGCTAAAGTCACCCGCAATGGTAGACTTTTCTCACCTGATATTGCTCCACCAACTGTCCGAAGACCTGTTGTCATTACACCTACAAGTGTACCTATCACGATTCCTGATCAAGTTCCTATCCTTACCCCTGTCGCCGAGTCATCTAACGCTCGGGGCAAAGGGATCACCACTGATATGCCTGCCCAGACGGAGGCACCGAAGACTATTACTGTTGAAGCTTCTAAACAGGAGATGGAAGAGATTCTGAAGATTATTAAGAAGAGTGATTATAACGTACTTGAGCAGCTGGGGAAAACCCCATCCAAGATTTCTATGTTGTCACTGTTGTTGTGTTCAGAGGCCCATGCCAAGGCTCTGATTACCTTCTTGAAGACTGCCCACGTGCCACAAGAGACATCAGTTGATCAATTTACCGATTGTGTGGCCAATTTAACTGCCGATAATGGTTTGGGTTTCTTCGACGCCGATTTGACTGTTAAAGGGAAGAACCACAACGATGCCCTTCATGTCTCCATTGAATGCAGAGGCACTACTCTTGCACATGTATTGGTTGACACTGGTTCCTCGTTGAACGTCTTGCCCAAGAAAGCTCTAGACCGGTTGGATTGCGAAGGGTTGGAGCTAAAACCAAGTAACATCGTAGTCAGGGCCTTTGATGGGTATAAAAGAATGGTGCACGGTGAAGTTTATATTCCAATTAAAGTTGGTTCTCAGGTCTTCAATTCCATATTCTATGTGATGGACATTCGGCCATCCTACTCTTGTTTGCTGGGTCGTCCATGGATCCATAAAGCTGGGGCCGTAACCTTAACGTTCCATCAGAAGCTGAAGTACCTTGTCAGAGGAAAGATTGTGACAGTTCAAGGGGAGGAAGAGTACATGGTCAGCCACCTCAACTCGTTCAGGTACGTAGAGATGGATGGGGAGTTCATTGAGACCCCATTTCAGCATTTTGAAGAGGTTCCTCAGACGCTGGCATCAGCTGGGACTATAGTTGAAGATCCACCTATGAAGATGGCTTCCTTAAAGGATGCCCAGGCTGTTATTGAGAAGGGTGAGTGTGCAAATTGGGGCCGACTTCCTGATTTTACACAGAAGACTAACAAGTTTGGTTTGGGTTTCACTACAGAAGCTCAAAGGGCTGTTCGAAGCGCAAGAATTGGAAGACCTCCTGTGTTCATCAGCAACTCGGGAGTAAATGCCATTGAAGATGATGTGGAAGAGTCTGAATTCGACAGCTGGATCTATCCTACGACCAACGGTGGACCAAACAACTGGACATCAAAGGACTTCATCCCTATTACTTTTGTTAACCAGTAATGAACTCTTTGTTTTGAATTTGTAACATACAATGTTGTGAAACTTTATGGCCCGGTGTCTTACCCGGGGCACCGTGGCTTCATTTGTGAGGGCTTTTGTGTGCCATTTTCATATATCATTAATAAAAGCATTGGACGTTTCTTGCATTTCAAATTTTGCGCTCCTTGTTTTTCTTTATTATATATTGCAAAAACAGCTATTTTACACACACTCACATACACAGGTCTCAATCCACTCTGGATCTCACTGGTAACGACTCTGCTACTGCCAGTTATGACTTTGAAAATCCGATCAACTTAGCCGAAGACGAAGGTGAATATGATTGCGATGTGCCGGGCGAACTTGCAAGACTACTACTCTAGGAAGTGAGGGACATTCAGCCACACGAAGAGCCCGTGGAAACGGTGAATCTGGGTACTGAAACAGACAAGAAGGAAGTCAAGATCGGTGCAAATCTGGAGCTTAGTGTGAAACCGCGGTTGATTCAGATGCTGCATGACTTTGTTGAGATCTTTGCCTGGTCTTACGAAGATATGCCTGGGTTGGATACTTACATTGTGGTTCATCGCCTGCCTACCAAGGAAGACTGCCCTCCGGTAAAACAGAAGGTTCGCCGTATGCGCCCAAAGATGTCTGAGAAAATCAAGGCCGAAGTTATGAAATAGTTTGACGCTGGTTTTCTAGCAGTGACTTCTTACCCTCAGTGGGTTGCCAATGTGGTTCCGGTACCGAAGAAGGATGGTAAGGTTCGAATGTGTGTTGACTACATGGATTTGAACAGGGCAAGCCCTAAGGATGACTTCCCTCTACCTCACATCGACGTTCTAGTTGATAATACTGCTCAGCACAAGGTATTCTCCTTCATGGACGGTTTCTCCGGTTATAATCAGATAAAGATGGCTCCCGAAGACATGGATAAGACCACCTTTGTTACTCAGTGGGGCACCTTTTGTTACAAGGTCATGCCTTTTGGATTGAAGAATGCTGGGGCAACATATCAACGTGCCATGGTTGCTTTGTTTCATGACATGATCCATCATGATATTGAAGTATACGTCGACGATATGATTGCAAGGTCCCAGACTGAGGAGGAACACCTTGACCATCTACAGAAGCTGTTTGATAGGTTGAAGTTGTACAAGCTGAGATTGAACCGAACAAGTGCACCTTCGGGGTGAGGTCTGGTAAGCTACTGGGTTTCGTCGTGAGCGAAAAAGGTATTCAAGTGGACCCTGCCAAAGTGAAAGCCATACAAGAGATGCCAGCTCCCAGAACAGAGAAAGAAGTCAGAGGCTTTCTGGGACGACTGAATTATATTGCCCGATTCATCTTGCACCTAACTGCTACTTGTGAGCCAATCTTCAAGCTACTGAAGAAAGATCAAGTGGTACGTTGGAATGATGAATGTCAAGCTGCTTTCGAAAGGATCAAAGAGTATATCAAATAGCCACCCATTCTGATGCCACCAGTTGAAGGGAGACCTCTGATCTTATACTTGACAGTACTTGGCAACTCAATGGGGTGTGTGCTGGGGCAGCATGACGAGTCTGGCCGAAAAGAGCATGCTATTTATTACCTTAGCAAAAAGTTTACCGACTGTGAGACCCGATACTCACTGCTTGAGAAAACTTGCTGCGCTTTGGCATGGGCTGCTCGCCGGCTGAGACAGTATATGCTGACTCACACTACTCTATTGATTTCAAAGATGGATCCAATCAAGTATATCTTCGAAAAGCCTGCTTTGTCCGGAAGAATTGCAAGATGGCAGATGATCTTGACTGCGTATGATATCCAATATACGACCCAAAAGGCAATCAAGGGAAGTGTGTTGGCAGACCATTTGGCACATCAGGCAGTGGATGATTACCAGTCTATGAACTTTGAATTCCCAGACGAGAATATCATGTTGGTTACTGATTGTGAGACACCTGGACCGGATGAAGGACCGGAGGAAGGATCCCGATGGTTTATGTACTTTGATGGAGCTTTGAATGCTTTGGGTAATGACATTGGCGCCATGATCATATCTCCTAAAGGCTCTCATACTCCGTTCACCGGCTGATTATGTTTCAACTGCACCAACAATATGGCAGAGTATGAAGCATGCATCATGGGTCTTCGAGCAGCAATTGACCTAAGGATTAAGTTTCTGAGTGTCTTCGGAGATTCCGCTCTCGTGATCAGTCAGATCAAAGGCGAGTGGGATACGAAACACCCAAATCTTATTCCTTACAAGGAGTATGTATTGACGTTGCTTCCCCATTTCAAGGAGATCACCTTTGAACACTTCCCCATAGAGGAGAATCAGTTAGCGGACGCGCTAGCTACAATGTCTTCTATGTTCAAAATCAATTGGGACAACGAGGCTCCCCGGATCATTATTGAAAGATTAGACGAACCTGCACATTGTTGTGATCTTGAGGCTGAAGAAGTAACAGAAAAACCCTGGTATCATGAGGTGAAGAGGTATCTTGAGGCTCAAGAATACCCCGAGGGTGCATCTATTAATGACAAGAAGTTTCTGAGGAGGTTAGCGGCAAAGTTCTTCATCAGCAATGGCATTCTTTACAAGCGTAACCATGATTCAACCTTGCTGCGTTGTGTGGATAAGACTGAAGCAGAAAGGATCATGGCGGAGTTACATGAAGGTACTTTCGGAACTCATTCTAGTGGACATACCATGGCAAAGAAAATCCTTCAGGCAGGGTATTATTGGTCCACAATGGAAGCCGACTGTTATCAGCATTCTCGGACATGTCACAAGTGCCAAGTCTATGCTGATAAGGTGCACATACCTCCAGTTCCTATGAACGTCTTGATGGCACCTTGGCCTTCTGCAATGTGGGGCATTGATATTATTTGCGAGATCAGACCTACGACATCCAACAGGCATCGTTTCATCTTGGTGGCGATTGATTACTTTACGAAGTGGGTTGAAGCAGCTTCCTTTGCTACGGTAACCAAGAACATCGTGGCACGGTTCATTCGGCACAACCTGATCTGTCGATACGGTGTACCAGAGAGGATCATTACGGAAATTGGTACCAATCTTAACAACAAAATGATCACTGAGCTCTGCGAGCAATTCAAGATACAGCATCATAACTCTTCTCCCTACCGGCCGAAGATGAATGGGGCTGTCGAAGCAGCAAATAAGAACATTAAGAAAATTGTGCAGAAGATGACAATGACATACAAAGACTGGCACGAGATGTTACCATTTTCTCTTCACGGGTACCGTACCTCAGCACAGACGTCAACAGGGGAAACACCCAATTCCTTGGTTTATGGCATGGAGGCAGTATTGCCTATCGAAGTTCAGATACCCTCTCTCCGGATCATGAAGGATGCATGTTTGAGTGAAGATGACTGGATTCAAACCCGACTTGATCAATTGAACCTAATCGACGATAAAAAACTTACTGCTATTTGTCATGGTCAGACGTACCAAAAACGGATGATCAAGGCATTTAACAAGAAAGTCAGACGACAAGAGTATCAAGTTGGGGATCTGGTAATCAAGCGCATTATCTTACCTCAAGGTGATCCCAGGGGAAAATGGACCCCTACTTACGAAGGGCCATTTGTGGTTAAGAACATCTTCTCAGGAGGAGCTATGATTCTAACCACCATGGATGGTGACGACCTTCCCCACCCCGTCAATGCAGACATATTGAAAAGATACTACGCATAATCAAAGACCCGCTAGGTTGACTGGCCTAGGCAAAAATAAGGGCTTCCCGACGAACCAAAAGGGTTCGGGCAAAAATAAGGGATGAAAATAAAAAAATATGTACACCCGGCAAGTCGAAAACCTGAAAAGGCGGCTTGGGCAAAAATGGGTATCCCGGTGGACTGAAAACCCGAAAGGGCGATCCAGAAAAAAGTTAGGGATCAAAGCGTAATACTATGTCTCATTGGATCACCTCGCATCCAGACTTCAGTATCAACTATCAGGCTCGGACGTCACCAATCAATCAGATTCATCTTCAACTAAGCAGCAAAGTGATGAGACGCTTGAAGATATAAAGGCAATAGCAGAGTTGGAACCCAGTGGGATTATTCACATAGCTGTTTTGTTTTCTTTTCACAAGTTGTATAAATTCTATTTGTTCGTCGGCGTTCTCTTACTAGGACGTCAGCCTCTTGTACAAAAATGCCTATTTATAGGCCAAACTTCAAAATCAATACAAATTCATTTTCAGACAAATTTCAAATTGTTTTTCCTTTATCTGTTTTGTTTTGCAAGGAACGTCCAATGTTCATTTTTGATATATGCATTTGACATTAATTGCTGCTCATAAATATTTACATGTGAAACAAGGGACGAATTACGGGTAATATCAGAAACAGGGGCATAAGAAATGTCCAATCTGTGTAGTTACTTTGTCCACCAAGGTACCAAGGTAGGTTCAACTGAAGAATATGACCAAGATACCATCACTCCCCGCAGAGCAATACAGTAATGGTAGCTCTCCCAGCTGAGACTTACAACTATGTATAAATCAGTAACACTCTCCCCAAGAAGAGTTAATCTACCATCAGCCCTGAAAAGGTTTGGTATCCCCAGAAGGTCTTAATATTCCTCAGCGGAGTATAAAGACATTCCTCGGTAAGTATAAGAATACCCTCGACAGTCTTAACATTCCTCAACGGAGTATAAGAATGTTCTCCGACCGAATACAAGATACCCCAGTGGAGTAATTTCCCTAGCGCAGTCTAAAAAAGGCTTCCCCGCCAGAGTTGAATCATCTTACCCAGTAGATTCTGGAAGCTTATCCCCTGCAGAGCACAAATAAATCTCCCCAGCCAAATTCATAAGGTTATCCTCACAAGAGTCTAACTGGGTTATCCTCAGCAAGTTGCAACTGAAAGATCATCCCCAACAAAGTTCTTTCTATCACCAGCGGAGTTCATCATTAAAATCCCCAACAGAACTTATCAACAGAATCCCCAGCAGAGTTATCGTTAAAATCTTCAGCAGAACGTCTCCTCCCCACAGAGTAATTCCCCTCGGAGTAACCTCTTCATCAGTTTATTCCCCAACGGAGTTCTTCTCCCCTACAGGTTTATCATCTTCGTTCATCATCCCCAGCAGAAACGAAGAACTCAACTCTATTCTCCAGCAGCTCCGAGATTTATTTTCCCCAGCCAAAACATTATATCCCCATACATTATGATACATGCATATACACATCATGCGAATACAATCTCATTTATTTTGAGAACATCATTGCTTGATATATATCATGCATTGCATACGACTGACCTTTACCTTTAAGGAAAGATACAGTTAAGGTTCTTAGCCACGTCGAAGACTTGACCGGTTCTTAAATCTCAATTGAATTATCCTCAGTTGAATTTCAGATAAGGTTCTCAATCTAGACAGTTTTCCTCCGTCATAGTGTGGAAAAGTTCTATATCCTCAGCGGTATACTACATTGAGCACGAGACAGTTCCTAGATCTTGATGAATATGTTTCCCTACGTCATTAGTGTGGACGAGTACTATAACCTCAACGGTATACTCCATTGAGCACGAGTCAGTTCCTAGATCTTGATGTTTTCCTACGTCATAGTGTGAACGAGTACTATAACCTCAACGATATACTCCATTGAGCACGAGTCAGTTCCTAGATCTTGATGTTTTCCTCTGTCATAGTGTGGACAAGTTCTATAACCTCAGCGGTATACTACGTTGAGCACGAGACAGTTCCTAGATCTTGATGAAGATGTTTCCCTACGTCATAGTGTGGACGGGTACTATAACCTCAACGGTATACTCCATTGAGAACGAGTCAGTTCCTAGATCTTGATGTTTTCCTCCGTCATAGTGTGGACAAGTTCTATAACCTCAACGGTATACTCCATTGAGCACGAGACAGTTCCTAGATCTTGATGAAGATGTTTCCCTACGTCATAGTATGGACGAGTACTATAACCTCAACGGTATACTCCGTGGAGCACGAGTCAGTTCCTAGATCTTGATGTTTTCCTCCGTCATAGTGTGGACAAGTTCTATAACCTCAACGGTATACTCCGTAGAGCACGAGACATTTCCTAGATCTTGATGAAGATGTTTCCCTACGTCATAGTGTGGACGAGTACTATAACCTCAACGATATACTCCATTGAGCACGAGTTAGTTCCTAGATCTTGATGTTCTCCTCCGTCATAGTGTGGACAAGTTCTATAACCTCGACGGTATACTACGTTGAGCACGAGACAATTCCTAGATCTTGATGTAGATTACCCCCCCAACTGAATTATGGACAGGTTCTTAAAACTCAGCTGAAGCATTCTCTCAGTTGTAGTACAAGCAAGTTCCTAATACCTCAACAAAGGTTAGACTTCCCTAGCGGAATCATTCACAACAACAGGTATGCAAGTTCTCGCTAAGAAATCTCTTATGCGATCGACAATCCTGTAGATGGAATCTGTAATCCCATCTTCCTACCAACAATCTCCAAATGGCATCTGTAAGCCCATTCCCGACATCACAATGCTGATGCTACACCATGCGAGTGCAAATTTTTGGGCACTCTAGTGTTCAATTATCTTCCACCTTCGGATCACGAAAGGCTCGAAAGCCAATCTATATCCTCAGGTTTAAGAAAATTAAACAGGGGCAACTGTTGTACCCCAAAATTTTCCCTCCCATATTCCTCAAGACTTGTCAAGAAGAAGCTTCAAGTTGCTCAAGTTGGCTCAAGGTTTGGACAATCAAATCACCTCCTAAGGCAGTCAAGTCAAAATTGGGGTTTTGTGTTGCATCAAGGTACTCACATCCAAATGACCTCAAGTTCTCCCCAATGTCCTAATATGTTCTCAAGTTCATCCATGTCAAATTTCAAGCCTTGCAGAGGAAGTTTGGTCAGTCAATTGCTCAAGAGGCCCAAAAATCGACTGTGCTAGGGCAAAAGTCAACTGTGACCTACAGACAGTCAAACCTCAATATTTTTTGTCAACATTCTCATTTTGAAGGATATTCATCATTTAATCAAGGGTTTATCATGATTCATCAAGGATTGCTCAAGATTCATCAAGATTCAAAAGTTGCTAAATTAGGGTTTTGTAGGAAAAGTCAACTCAACTTTGACCAAGCATAACCTTCTCATACTTTATGAGAAATGACCCATCAAAATCTCATTTTGAAGATTATGCAATTTCCTACAATCCATCTTCACACCCCAAAATCAAGAAATTCTCTCACAAAAAGTTACAAATTTGGACATTATAGGTCATTTTTGAAAGTCAACAAAAACACCTTTTTTGCCAAAGCTTATAACTTAATCATGGAAGATCAAAATGAAATGAGACCAAAAGGGTTGATTAGAGGACATCTCATGGTTTCCAAAAAGTCCAAGAACACCTCCAAAAGTTCAAAATTGAGGAAGTTATGCATTGTTGCAGTTGGGCATTTTTCCAAATTTGCCAAAAGTCAACTATCCTCAAAACTCCAATTTTTGACAAAAGGGCCCACTTTTTTCCACTTGATATGGTCTTGTCATGCCACACACGTGTTTCATCTTTAATTTCATGGATATTCATCTATTTTTCTATTTTATTTCATTTTTATTGATTTAATTCATTATTAATCAATATTAAATCAAATAAAATCTAAAAAAATGATGTAGTAAGATTCTTGTGATCATTACAGCTTGCTAATATCATGTGCAACTCAATCAAACTCGTGCCAAGTCAAAACATGCACAAAATATCAGATTTGATACAAATATGGAAAGCCTATCACTGGTGATCAAACAAATCTTCCATCTTCAATGGATAAGGATTATGGCCCAAATTTTGACCTAGACACATTCCATTATATGCACACAAGTGAGGCAGACCTAGAACACTCGCAAGGAGTTGCAGAAACGGCCACACAACTTTGAAAAAAAAGCTTGGAAACTTGAATTCTGAAGTTTATCTTGGAGCTCGATACAAAGCAAAATCACAACGCAGCCCTCTTCCTTGACATCCAGTGGAGCTATAACAATCAAAATCAAGCCCTAAGACAGCCTGAGACTCACTGTAAGTATACACGAACCTTGCTCTGGACATGATATCGTGAAATCATATTCTTGCATCTTTTATTTAAAATCTTGGCATATTTGTGCTTATTATTTGATTTAGAACGTTTTGGCATTATCCAATTTGATTTTCATGGTCTGTATAATGATGCTCGAATCTAGGGTTTACATGTGGTGTTTTTAGGCGTTTGAGTTACAGGAAAAATTGGGCCAAATGATGGTTACATGGATGACTAGGAGGAAGAGACGAGTGCATTGGTACTCTTGGGTGTCGTTTACATGGCCTAGGAAGGATTTTTGAGAGATCCTACGAATGTAAAGAACCAGGGTGATATGAAGAAGATGATAACGTGGCTGGGCGTGATTGGCCAGTTCAAATCATTGGCGCTTTTTTTTATTTATTTTTCAGGCTTAGCGTTTTATTTTCTATATATTATTTGTTTCTTATTTCAATAACAATTAGGCAAGCTGGTTGGAGTGGTTGAGCGCGCAGGTAATGAGCCTTGGGACCTGGGTTCGAATCCCAGGTCCCCCAAAACTTTATTGCAATTTTATTTCAGGCGTTCATATGCAGCATTCCAAGTGTGGTGTACCATACGCCTCTAGATCTCAGCTGCCAAGTGGCCCACTAGGCAGATCCATTGGCCAAAGTTGAAGGACCACCATGAACCCTGGTCAACAAGCACGTGTTGGATCCCAAAGGTCAAAGCAGGCTGGATGTTTTGGGCCTGGAAATTGCTCATCATACTCCCTCTTCAGGCCCACACCCCCCTGAGTATTTCTTTACATTTTATTTCTTTTTCTTATTTATTTATTTTATTAATATTATTATCTTAATTAAAAAATTAACCAATTAACTTTTATTTCATAAAATCAGAAAAGAACAAAATAATATTTTTTAATTCCATTAATTTTATTATTTATTTTTGTCAATAACAATTAATTAATTTTATTTAGTTTAATTAGGTTTAACTTTAATATCTTTTGCATTAAATTAAAATCAACATAGAATTAGGGTTTTAATATCTTTTAACCATTCTTATTTTAATTCCTTAAATAATAAAAAAACCAAAAATATTTTCTTTTCATTAAATTAATTCAATTATTAATTTAGATTAATTTTTAATTCAAAAACAACAAAAATATGCTTTATTTAATAAAAAGGGTCAAAACCCTAAAACACTTCGATTTAGTTTTCTCGCGCGCGAATTATTTTTGATCCATATTTCAATATTGTAATTTCTTTGAGGATGTAATAGTTTTTAATTTAGGACTTTATTTATTTATTTATCGCTTTTATTTACTTTTCGCAATTTAATTTTTAAGGGTTTGTCTTTGGCGATGTAAATACCCGACGCCTTGTAATAGCTTAGATTTATTTTCCGCAATTTAATTTCCGCAACCATTAACTGTTAGATGTTTGAATAATAGGCAATGCATGACAAGATCAATTTTAATTTAAAATCAACAGTAGCTCACCATGACATGTATAAAGATAATATAACTGAAAAACAATACACTCGCACATGCCACTCTTAGGGTACACCTCACTTGGTCGCCTTGAACGTGGTCATTGAGTATAGGAAGTTTTAGAGGTCGCCCTCTTGTCCAAAGATCATAAGTTGCCTCAAAACGGTTGCCTCGGATAAAATGACCTAAGACATTAGGGTTACCGCTAAGGCGTCCTAACATTGGTTTAGTGATCACATGTCCCTTAATCGAATTGAACCTTAAAACTCCAACGATGATGCTACCTACTCATTCATAGTGGGATAGTGTTGTCTAAAGGACATTAGCACAATTTAATTCCTTTTTCGAGTAGGTAGATTGTTCTTAAGTACTTGCTCATTCTAAAACAAAACAAAACTTTTTGCACTTACACTCCTTTCAAACAAAAAACTCTTCTCAAACCCACAAACACAAAGAAAAGCAAACTTTTGAAAACACAATGAGCAAGTACCTAAGAGCCCGTGGATAACCACAGATAGAAAGGGTGATAACACCTTCCCTTTCTATAATCTACCTCCCGAATCCGAGAAATATCTCAAAAAGGAATTTTTCTGTGCTTTTGTCCTTTCCTTGTTGGATAAAATAAAAGACGGTGGCAACTCTTGCTTACCGCGACATTTTGAGAAAACAAACGCAAATGCGAACCAGAATTCCAAAACAATCAGTTCTCATTCCTACCGATCACACTCTTCATCAGTAGAGTTATCTTTTCTTGATGAATCACTATCACTATCCCAAGCAATGTAGGCTCTTCTAGCTTTGTTTGGCTTCTTTTAAAACTTGTCTCTTACTTTGTCTTTCTTGAACAAGGGACAATCTGGTTTGTAATGACCGGGTTTCCCACAATTGTAACAAGATCCTTTTGAATTATCCCTCTTGATTTCAAAAGGTTTGTTTTGCTTATCTTTCCCTCTATATTCAACGAGATTATTATCCGAATGTTGGATTTAATTCTTCCGAAGATATCTATTGTACTTCCTTATGAATAAACCCAAATCTTCATTCAGACTCTCATCTCCATCACTTGAGTTACTTCCACACGAATCTATGGTGGAAGACTTGGAACTTGAATCCCTTAACACGATGGACTTCTTCCTCGTGTCCCTCAACTTTTCTTTCTTCTCTTTATTTTCATGCTTATTTAGATTTGTGAGCTCTTGCTCATGTTCTTGAAGCTTACCAAACAATGTTGTAAGCTCCAATGTAGTTAGATCATTGGCTTCCTTGATTTCCGTGACCTTAGGTTGTCATTCCCTATTAAGACATCTCAAAATCTTGTTAATAGAAACAACATTGGAAGTAGTATGACCAAGTGTGTGTAAGCGATTTATTATGTGAGAAAATCTCTTTTACATGTCTGCAATGGTTTCACCATGCTTCATGTGAAAGAGATCAAACTATTGAGTTAATGTGTTAATCCTTGCTAATTTGACATCGTTTATACCCTCATGGGTAACTTGTAAAGCATCCCACATTGCCTTAGCGGCAGGACAATGTGAGATACGAAAGTATTCATCAACTCCAAGAGCTGATATGAGCATATTTTTAGCTTTCCAATCATAAGCATAGTTTTTCTCATCTTTTTCATCCCATTATGCTTCCGGTTTAGGCAGAACGGAACCAACATTGATTAACATAGTTATGGCCATAGGACCTTATTCTATGACCTTCCAAATTTTTCTATTAACAGAATTGATATGCACACGCATACAATCTTTCCAATAGCTATAGTTTTCACCGGTGAAAATAGGCGCTCTATTGTACGCACCTTTTGGATCGTTATCCATTGTCTAAAGAGTTATATGTCAAGCACTAGATAAATCGGAGCTCTGATACCACTTTTTAGATGATAGGACATACCTAGAAGGGGGGGGGGGGGGTTGAATAGAAACCTGAATTTTAAAATGAGTTTTTAAACAAAGTTTGAAACACAGTGAAAGCTACTTGGATACACTCGTCTAAAAATGATCCTTTATTGAAAATATCGGATATGCGTAAAACTGAATGGAATGAATAAATGAGCATTATTAACACTTAATTCAATTATAATTGATCAGTGATACTCTTTTACTATTGTCAATTACTTCCAATGAATTATTGAGAAGAAAACTCATAAATTTGCACTTTTGGACTTTTATCGAACACTTGGTGTGCGTAATCACACCAAGTCCAATATATCTTAATTTATAGTGTTAAAACCAATTTTAGAAATCAAAGTGATTAATATAGTCCTTAGCAATAGTTTTATTGCACTACAAATCCATAAACTTGGAACCACAAGTGCAAATTCACAGATTATAGCAAATAAACGGTAAAAGACGAGAAAGAAAAATGACACGAAATTTTTTTAGGTAGTCCCCCCTATCGTCCTCGGATGGGGTATGTCTGCCCCTAACTCTAGAATTTAGAATTATGATAATTGCTATTATGATTGCAAAGTTTGTACAATAGATATAAAATAGTCACCAAAACTCAAACCCAATATGTTGAATTGAAAACTAAGCTCCCCTCTTCCCTTGATTTGATTTGAACCAAGTATGTCACCAATCTTCGATAAGCCTCTAATTGTAGCTACCTTGTTGAGAATGTAAACCATTTCTCAAACCCTCTACTCAGCTGATTTGATCGCAAGATGATGATTCTAATTCTTCCTTCAAAATCATCTGATTGTAGCTACCTTGTCGAGCAGACCCACAATTCCTCAATCCCTTAAGCAAGGCTGAATTTCACGAAGCAAAAAATTGTCAAAAAACCCCAAATCCCAATGATTTTGGAGGATAAAACCCTCATACTTTATTCAAGAAAAATATACAATTACTCAACTCGAACCAGATCGCAATCTTCCACTTTAGACGTTATCAACACACACTCTGCACCTTGATCGACAAAAAATATTATGTGTAGTTGTCAATGGATGAGTGAAAGGTTGAAGATGATGAGTACCATGTATATCCATTTCACTTTTCTTGTTGGAAACTGTTGTACCCCAAAATTTTCCCTCTCATTTATCAAGACTTTTCTCACAAGATCTCTTTGATTCAAGACTGGATTAGGGTTTGGTCAGCTCAAGACATCTCATCTTACATTGTTGGCCCAAAATTAGGGTTTGAGTTTTCACAAGGATTTTTGTATTATCAATGCTTCATATGACTTTCAAACATCATTATGGACCCCTAAGTTTTCCCATGACAAGGTTCAAGTCTTGAACCACATTTTTGATCAGTCAATTGGACAGTTGACCTAAAGTCAACTGAATTGGGGAAAAAGTCAACCATGGCTAACTAACAGTCAAACTTCATAATTTTTGATCCAAATTAACATTCTAGACTCATATGTATCATTTGATCAAGTTTGGATCACAATTCCTCAAGAAATTTGATCAAATCATCAAAAGGGCAAAATGGTCAAAATTAGGGTTTTGATTGAGGAAGGGTAATTTCTGATTTTTAACCTAGCAAATGAACAATTGATTTGAAGCATGATTTCAAGGGTTCATTTGTATCATCTTGACCTAATTACATGGTTCAAAAAATTTCAAATCCATTGGATAGACAGATGAAATTTGCAATCAACTGATCAAAAGTCAATTGTACACTGAAAAGTCAATCTTTGACTTTTTGGTCAAAATCAAGTGCCAAGGGTCACAATTCATCAAAACATGTCAAAATATGAAACTTGTTCATCAATAAATCAAGGATTGAAGATCTTGTTTTGAAATTTGAAAATTTCTTAACTTATAAATTTTTTCTAAGTTTGGAAAATTCCTTATTTTTTTCTCAACTTTAAGCAATTTTTTCACCATGATACAAGATGATTCAAAGGAAACTCCCAACATGAAAGTTGTATATATCCATGAAATCTACAACTTTTCTTCACACATTTTTCCCTAAAGATGCTTGTATCTCAAGATATAATTTTATGAATACATGCTCATGAACTAAAATAACTTGGTGAATTTTGGCCCTAATTTAGGCAGGTTTTTGACCTACCTTCATGGCAATTTTCCACCTAGTTCCAAGAGGTATCTTGAAATTAATTTCAAATATGAGTTATAGAGCACATTGCAAGATTTCCAAAATGTCCAAGAACTCATTAAGATCATTTTTGAGTAGAGAGAATAGAAGAGAGGAAGTTGGCAATTTCTCACTTTGAATTCAAGCCATTTCATGAAGAACAAAATTCCAATCAGAACCTATGCTGCCTAATGTATGCTTTACAGGTACCAAACTTGTTTCTTACTCCATAATTTAATGCTTACTCAGTTGACAAAGTCTTAATTCAAGCCCAAAGGTCTTTGTCCAAGCATTATTTCCATAAATGGCACAAAGTTGCCATTGCCATTTTTAAAAAGCTTTACTTTTGCAACTTTACAAATCTTGAGCATTGGACCTGTCTTCTCTGCACACACAAATCCTCCAGGCCTAAGGCATTTTTTATAGAGCATATACCAACCCCAAGCAAGCCAGTACAAGCATGTAAAGACTTGTCCCTTCACTTTGCTTCAAAAGTAAGAAAGTGTGCAAAAAGTCTAGAACTGAAAAATCTGTTGAAGAGCTAACTTGAAACCTATCCCATACTAATACACAAACACATTACAGTTGAGAACACTATTGCTAAGGGCATAAAACACTAAAACACTCCATATCACCAAAAAACTGTCCAAACTTGCAGTTTGTGCATAAGCTTAGCAATCCACAAATTGGCTCGTGCATTTCAAGTTTCAATCATCCAAACACTTTACCTACTTGATATCTAAGTGACCAAGACCATCATCCCTGAAGTGTAACTCCTTCTCCTTCATCTTCCATTTTTGCTTTCCAAGATTGCAGGTTGACTTGGATAGAGAGTTTCAGACACTTTCAAAGCAAGATAAGGGTTGGAACACACTTAGGGAAGTTTAAGCAAGATAAAGCAACCTTCAGGCCCTCCTAAATCTCACTCAAACTCCATTCACGATCTCAGCTGAAAGAGGTAAGAATCTCAATTTCCATCTCTTCATACAGGCATCCATTGGCCACGATTTATGAATAAACAATGTAGACACCATTGCTACAAAGTTGTACATATCTATAACTTGCATTTATTTGGCCTGAGTTGAGAGAATTTTGAAGTTCAAATTCCTATAAAAATTAGGTTTAAATTTATGGCTTTTAAAATTAGTTTTGATCTTTGATTGTTAGCTTACATGATTTACATGGTTGAAATCGTGGGAATGAGTACTACCATTTTCATGTTGGAAGTTTTCATTTTCATGGAGAAATGAGAAAGTTACAGAGCTTCTGGCTGGCTAGAGGAAGAAGACGAAGTACAGGGCCATGGAAGCGTTTCATGTTATGTTTTTCTTGTTTCACATAAATCAACGGATGTATAGCCACCCCAGTGGCAAGGTAGCGCGTTGGTAAGGCCCATGTCATGGGTTCGAACCTTGGCGCTACCTTTTGTTTTTCATACTTTTCCATTTTTTTCATATTTTGTTGTTTTGCAGGTTTGAGCTTCAACACTGGGCCTTATGTTTTTTTTCTAACATCCACCTCCTGATTACTCAGGATACCCCTGGCCCATTTATTTTCATTTATTTATTTTATTTTGTTTTACTTCATAAAAGATTCTTTTCTTAAATATTATAAAATCATAAAAAATATAAAATTGATAAACATTATATTTTGTTTATTTTATTTTTATTTTCTCATAAAAAATATTTTCACTTAGTTATATATTAACTATTTTTCTTAATAAACTTGTAAATATAATAGATTTATTTTAACTATTTTTATTCCATTTTTTATTCATACTTGTAAATATTCATTTTGACATATAAAAACTAAATATTTTCATAAGATATTATTTAATATTTTTAATACAAAAAATACTTAAAGAACTTTATTTTTCTTTTAATTAATTGGAATTAGGGTTAATGAATTTCTAAGAGGTAATTTCCTTTTTCTTAATTTATTAGGTTTAGTTCAAATTTTTTTTACATAAAACAAAACAAAACAAAATCTTTTTCTTGCATGTACATAATATTGCATATTTAAATATTGTATTTGTTTATTCCAATATTCGTACAAATTCGATTTGGTTGTAATAGCTTATTTAGATTTACATTCTTGCAAATCCCCATTAAAAGTTGTATTCCCCCCTCCCATAAATTGTTGTAATAGCTTAGTAATCTTTACATTACGCAATTTATAGCTTTTACATACCATGCTAGTAATTAGGGTTTGTATGGTAAGATCAACATAAAGAAAATAGAAAACCCTAAATCCAAGACAAAATCAAAGCATGAAAATAACACATTTGCACACAAGTATCCTTAGTGTTTCTCCACTTGGTTGCCTTATACAAAAATGACCATATTATGCATGTGAAGTATCTTGGCAAAACAAACAAGTATAAGATCATAGTCCCTCGATGACGCTATCTAAAGTTGCCTTATAAAGATGATCTTAGTCCCTAAAAAATGCTAAAGATACTTTGGAATATTGCTAATCATGGTTATACGATGACCCACGCCCGTCCCGTTTACATCGAAATATAGGGTTGCTTACCAAATCAATGGTAAGACAACAATGTCAAAGGAATAGAAAATGCACAAGAAAGACATATGGAGAAAATTGGTCAAAATTAAGTTTTAATTAATACCAATTAATTTCAAATTAAAACAAACCTGATGTTATTCTCTTTCCCTTATCTTTCTGCTTCCTTAACATTTCATCCCTCTTTTTACGATTCAAAACCCCAACCGATGTTCAACCAAAAATCCGACCCGCATCCCACCCAAAATTCTATCCTGACTATGATGGCGCATCCTAAACCATCCCTAGAATTTCTATCTACCCAGATCCGATCCCTTCAAATCCTAAACTCCAACCCCAAAATCATCAAGTTAATCGCAAACAATTTTTTTAGATCATAGACCCAACGCTTCTCAACGATGATACCGTAGAAAATACGAGAAAAAAAATCAAAGTTGACGAAAGCAAGTGTGGTGGTGGCTAATCTCTGGCGCGACGGCATCAACCTACAGCGCAGTTATCGATGGTTTCTCCAGGTACTGCGTTTTCTTATTTATCTTTTTTTGGGTCAATATACTTCATAATTTGAATTTTTCTTCGTCTTTTGCAATTGTGTTTGGTTGTTGAACTGTTGTTGATTTGCAGGGTATGTGAATGAAGTTAAATAAATTGTTGTGATGAAGGTTGTTATTGCTAATGTTGCGGAGTTAATTCTTCAATTGAGGAATTTCTGGATCAATTGGTGCAGAGTTGGAAGTGAGGTGAGTTTCTGTTGTGAGTTTTTTGTGTTTTTGTATTCGATTTCCTTGCTGATATTGTCCTTGAGGCTGCACCCGATAGAACGTAGTCACAGAAACGGAAAAGCTTATGGATATTATAGTGTCGTGGTGTTATGGTGGATGGGTGATTGAAGTCGGAAACTGGACAGTAGTGTGAATGTCAAAGACGAATTCGAAAAGAGTAAAGGCAAAGGTTTGCTATGCTGAGAGGGAGTACGTTGATGGGAGTAAGTTGATGGTAGTATTGGTTTGAAAGGGGGATAGGCGATGGAGTATGAGGGGAGTAGAAAGTTAACTATCGGAGTCTCTCCGACGGAGTTTTGAAAGAGGTAAGTTCAAGAAATCCTTGCTTCTGAGTTATTGGTGTTGATTCGACGTTTGTAGCATTGGTAAACATTGTTTCTATTGTTACTTGAAGGTATTGAAGCTTGGCTAGGAGTTGATGGCTCAAAGGATTTAAAGAGCATTGAATGAAGAAAGGAAGAGTTAAGGTGTTAATGGTAGGTAGGTAATGTATGTTAGAAATCAGAAATTTGTAGGTTATTTTAACAACAAATTTTTGGAGGAGGATTGCTGCTAAATTTTGCAGAGTTTTTTTTATGCTAATTTTCTTCTCTGTTTACACTCTATTCTCTCTTAGTGATTCATTCAAACCTATCCCTCCGTGTTTTAATCGGTCAACAACAATAACAAAACTTCCAACAACTACAAACTTAAATCAAACAATACTCATACAAGATATCAAGCAGTTAATATAAGGTCATCATTCTACACAACAAGACAAACACAATAGTATGAAGAAAAGGGAAGGAAAAAAAAAGACAAAACCAACCTAAACGGAGCTAGTCCAGCGGTTGTCAGCACGTCAGAGTTTTTTTTGTCGATAATTCGTGGAGACAATGCAAAGCTTTGATTCAGTCTCGACTTCTCCTTCTTCCACCCTTTTTTGTTTATTGATTGCAAGGCTGCATTAGTGTTGTTGTAATGCTGAAGCTGTGTTGAGCTTGATATTGTTGCTACTAAGACAATAAGTTCTACACCTTGTTTACAAGGTATTTGACGAAAGTTCTAAGTGAAGTGCAACTTTGGTATTTTTCTCTTACGATGCTGATTTTGTTTTTTGTTTTATGAAGGATCATGAGAGGCTGATGATGAAGGGTGGTTTATGGTTATAAAAAATTTCTTCTCTAATTTTCTCCTCTGTAATATCTTTTCCTGTGGAACTCTTGATAATAGAGATTTGTATTTTTGTGTGGTGTTTGTGGTGTGTAATTTTCTCCCCTTCTCATATATCAATAATTTTTCTTTTATCAGTCCCCGTATCATTATTCTAAAAATCCCCCTTATATCACCAAGACCCCTGCAATTTGAGGGGGGAAATAACAGTAGGATTTGAATAAAATTGGTGTTATACTTTGTCACTTTTTGATTCAGCTTTTTAATTTGTTATTTTTGATGTAATTTCTGGAATGATACATAGCAGGGCAGCAACACTGTTTTTTTGTGGGCAACAGGCTTTGGAGCAGTAAGGTTTTTGACTAACCTATAGGCTGCTGTTTTGGATTGATTTTGCAGGTTTTGGAGTGTAGCAAACAATAAGGATAGGGACTGGTTTTCCATGTTCAAAAATATGGTTTTGGGACCACAACTTTTTTGGACATAAAAATAATAAAACAAAGACAATAGTAATAATAATGATAAAAGGTAATTTGTTAGTAATACAAAAATAGAATAATAATAATAATAATAATAATAATAATAATAATAAAAATAAGATACAAATAAAATTAATTTAATTTTAATTTTGATATTAATTTTAATATTAATTCAATTTTAAAAATTGAATTAAAATTAGAATCAAATCAAAATTGATATCGGATTAAAAGAAACTAAAACTATAATGACTAAAAATAATCAAAAAATGTAAAATAAAGGAAAAAGATATTAACTACATTTTTTGAGATTTTCTTTGGATTAAAATTTATACTAAAACATGAATCTAAATGGAACCAATAAAACTATATTAATTTTTTATATTTTTTGTATTAAGAATTGCGAATTTAAAATACTATAATGCTAATTATAAATGTTTTTGTGATTTTTCTAATAATGCGTTTGTAAAAAATGACATGAACTAAAATACATATTTTTTTAGATTTTTTTAAATAATACAAAAATGATAAATACAAGACGAAAAAATATGCGATATGCACGATTTGGTAAAGGTTGGATAAGACATGATCAAATTCCATTAAATTCATAAAGCGGCTTCTAACGTTTTCATTGTTTCGTGGCTTTTTCAAAAGATAATCATCTCTTGACTTATAAAGAAAAAGTCGTAGTTGTTGCAAAGGAGAATCGTATGTAAAAGAACCACATAAAAAATTGTCGAAATTTGAAGAAGTTATGAATTTTTGAAATCTGACTCGAGAATTGGCAAAAATAGGTCGAATCGCTTGTGAACGCTTGCTATGTAATAATGCAGATGGGAGGTGGTATCTTAGGTCAAAATTTGGGGTATGACAGCTGCCCCTATTTAAGTTTCTTCTATCCGGAGATATGAAGATTAAAATCTTCGTCTCGACGAGATTGAAGGTACTTAAATACATAATACGCAATTTTTGCCCTAAGATACCGCCATTATGTTTGTGATATGAATGTAGTATTTAAATTCACAGAGAATGATATTGTATGAGACAAGATAATGCGGGAGAAGCCAAACACCAAAAAATCACATGAACATAGATTATACACTACTGGGGAAATGAGCCATCGACTTCAAATGATAGACTCTTGACATCGGATAAAATTTGAGAGAATACGACCTCTGACCCTAATAAAGAAGGCATCTTGCATAGGCCACAAAAACAGATTATCGACCCAAAATAACGGTGAGTTCACATCTCAAAGTCAACGATAGACAAAAGATGTATCAATTTTGCTGATAATGGACTACCAACTTCTGAAGGCAAAGATTTCATAACGAGCCTCTCTGCGAGATTTTTCCAGAGGGATACCAATTAATGCTGAAATAATAATATGGTTGTAGATACACAAGCTGCTCAAATAAAGAAGCTGCCACTTGCTGTCTTCCAAAAATACTATGACATACAAACTTCTCAAATAAAGAAGCCGCCACTTGCTGTCTTCCAAAAATACCATGACATACAAGCTGCTCAAATAAAGAAGCTGCCACTTGCTGTCGTCCAAAAATACTATGACATACAAGCTGCTCAAATAAAGAAGCTGCCACTTGCTGTCGTCCAGGGATGTCAATAACATACAAGCTGCTCAAATAAAGAAGCCGCCACTTGCTGTCTTCCAAAAAAATAGCAATAACATACAAGCTGCTCAAATAAAGAAGCCGCCACTTGCTGTATTCCAGAAAAAAAACAATAACGCGCAAGTTGCTCATGAAGAGGCCACCGCTTGCCGTTTTTCCAAAAAATAATAACGTACAAGTTGCTCATGAAGAGACCGCCGCTTGTCGTTTTCCAAAAATAATAATAACGCACAAGTTGCTCATGAAGAGACCGCCGCTTGTCATTTTCCAAAGATAATAATAACGCACAAGTTGCTCATGAAGAGACCGCCGCTTGTCGTTTTCTAACGATGTCTATAACGTACAAGTTGCTCATGAAGGGACCGCCGCTTGTCGTTTTCCAAAAATAATAATAATGCACAAGTTGCTCATGAAGAGACCGCCGCTTGTCGTTTTCCAAAAATATTTCAGAAGAAAGTTGCGATAACCCTGCCAGGGAATAAAATCTTCATCAAAGGGAACCATGAATCAATCCTTCCCGAGGAGATCAAATACTTAATTGTGCAAAATAAATGCACCATTCATCTAGGTTGCCTAGCTTGGAGAAAAACACGAGATAGCCTATGCAAGAGGCGACAACTCCCTCCAGGAATAAACCAGAGAGAAAACAGTCAAACAAGACTCCATCCAATGAGAAAATAACTCGATTAGGGATTCATCCTATCCAGAAATGGACAAGGAATGCTAAATCAAAAAATCATCCACGAGGATTAGCTCAGTTGGGGAATTTAGAAAGGAAGCACATTTTCTGCCTAAGTTAACATTCTACTTGGAAAGAAACATGTACGCTGTTTGAATAAACATAAACAAGGTATACGTCCCAAAAATCAACCGCAAATGTGAATATGCATGCGTGATATAAGTGTAAATGAATGAATGAATGTTATGCTGACGAGATAGGTAGACGGAATATCTTGAAGATGATAAGATATCACAAAATAATAGATACTCGGCCAATCTTAAAAAGACGGAAAACAACTGGAACTGGAACCACAAAGCAACGTCAGAGCGTATCACGCTACAAGGCTCAAGTCTTCTGAGGAGAAAAGTATTCAAATCCAATCTTCTAATACCAATAGACCACTAGCATGAGACAAAGTGTACCACACTACAGAAATCTGCTCGAATAAAGATAACCAAAACAACGCTTAACTGGAAAAGCTGGGGAGTCACCAAGCTTAGTACCACGAGAAAGGCAAGTTTACACAACCAACACCTCATGACGATTTTGAAAGAAAACATGTTCATCATGCAAGGATGAATTACTGTATTGTTTTGCATTTCATGGCTTGACCATCCTTGGAACAATTGTTAATATTCCTTTCAGTATTCAACGACACATTAAAAATAGGAATGCGTTAAATAGCTTTCTTTCAATTATTTCCGTAAAAGCTGAAATTTTTCCCACAAAAAAGATAAATGCTCAAAATTTCATTAATAGGATGGTAGTTCGCTAACAATGCGACTCCAATGGTTTACAGATTTTTTATTTATTTATTTTTTTTTTGGGAAATAGTACATGAGAGAAAAAGGTTACACAAAAACAATGATCACTATTCTCTCTAACAACTTCGAATTCTGAAATGTGCTCAAATGCCAAGACTGGTCCGACCAAAGGCTTGCCTAAGCCGCCCTTTCGGGTTTTCAACTTAGCAAACTGTCAACTCAAACCTAAGCGAAATACTTCTTGACTGCATCGGCGTTCACGGAGCGCGGGAGCTCTTCACCGTCCATATTTGTGAGAATCAAGGCACCTCCAGAGAAAACTTTCTTAACGACATACGGTCCTTCATAATTCGGAGCGCACTTGCCCCTAGAATCAGGTTGGAAAGATAATATCTTTTTGAGCACAAGGTCACCTTCTCTGAACTCGCGTGTTCGAACCTTCTTATCAAAAGCCTTCTTCATTCTCTGCTGATATAATTGACCGTGACACAATGCTGTCAATCTCTTTTCTTCAATTAAATTCAACTGATCATATCTACTTTGACACCATTCAGCCTCAGAAAGTTTAGCTTCCATCAACACTCTCATAGACGGAATCTCAACCTCCACGGGGAGTTATGCTTCCATACCATAAACTAGGGAAAATGGGGTTGCGCCTGTGGAAGTTCGAACTGAAGTACGGTATCCATGCAGAGCAAACGGAAGCATTTCATGCCAATCTTTATAAGTTACCACCATCTTCTGGACAATCTTTTTGATGTTCTTGTTAGCAGCTTCAACAGCCCCATTCATCTTCGGTCTGTAAGGAGAAGAATTATGATGTTCGATCTTGAACTCCTTACAAAGCTCTTTCATCATCTTGTTATTCAAATTCGAACCATTATCAGTGATGATCTTGCTCGGGATGCCGTATCGAAAAATGATCTGATTCTTGATAAATCTGACTACCACCTGTCTGGTTACATTAGCATAAGATGCTGCTTCCACCCATTTAGTAAAATAATCGATCGCTACCAAGATGAAACGATGACCATTTGAAGCTTTGGTTTCAATCATTCCAATCATATCAATGCCCTACATAGAGAAAGGCCAAGGTGAAGAGATAACGTTGAGGAGGGTCGGTGGCACATGTATCTTGTCCGCATAAATCTGGCATTTATGACATTTCTTCACATATTTGCAGCAATCAGATTCCATCGTCATCCAATAGTAACCAGCTCTCAACATCTTTTTAGCCATTGCATGTCCGTTGGCATGTGTGCCAAAGGATCCTTCATGTACTTCTTGCATCAGCATGTCTGCTTCATGTCTGTCTACACATCTGAGCAAGACCATGTCGTAATTCCTCTTATACAATACTTCTTCATTGAGGAAGAAACTGCTTACCAATCTCCTCAACGTCTTCCTATCTTTATTGGATGCCCCAGGCGGGTACTCTTGAGTTTGAAGAACACGTTTAATGCTATAGAACCATGGTTTGTCGTCGGTAACCTCCCCTACTGAGAACACATGAGCAGGTCTATCGAGGCGCATAACCCGGATTGTAGGCACATCGTTCCAACCATTTACTTGAAACATTGAAGACAAAGTAGCTAAAGCATCAGCCATTTGGTTTTCATCTCTAGGGATATGATGTAATTCCACTTTGTTGAAGAAAGTTAACAATCTTCTAGCATAGTCTCTGTAAGGGATCAAACCAGGATGACGAGTCCCTCATTCTCCTTTGATTTGATTAATTACCAATGCCGAGTCTCCGTAAATATTAAGAATCTTAATCCTTAGATCCACTGCTTCTTCGAGACCCATAATACATGCCTCATATTCAGCCATGTTGTTCGTGCAGTCAAACTTCAATCTCGCCGTGAACGGGATATGAGTACCTCGGGGAGTGACGATGATTGCCCCAATTCCATTTCCATAAGAGTTCACAGCTCCGTCAACTATTAAACCCCAATTGGATTCGGGATCAGGTCTTTCTTCAGGTAACGGCTCTTCACAATCTTTAGCTTTCAAGTACATAACATCTTCATCTGGGAAATCAAACTTGATGGATTGATAATCGTCAATTGGTTGGTGAGCCAAATGGTCGGCTAAAATACTCCCTTTGATTGCTTTCTGAGTGTGATACTCAATGTCATATTCAGATAACAACATTTGCCAACGGGCTATTCTTCCAGATAAGGCGGGCTTCTCAAAGATATACTTGATCGGATCCATTTTGGAGATCAACCAAGTGGTGTGGTTAATCATATACTGGCGCAGACGGCGAGCAGCCCAAGCTAAAGCACAACAGGTTTTCTCAAGCATTGAGTATCGAGACTCACAGTCTGTGAATTTCTTACTCAGATAATATACGACATGTTCCTTTCTTCCAGTTTCATCTTGTTGACCAAGCACACATCCCATGGAATCTTCCAATATAGTCAGGTACATAATCAAAGGTCTTCCTTCCACTGGAGGAATCAGTATGGGAGGTTCAGGTAAATATTTTTTGATGCTATCAAAAGCTCTATGACAATCTTCTGTCCACACACATCCTTGGTTCTTTCTGAGAAGCTTGAAAATCGGCCCACAGGTAGCAGTCATATGAGATATAAATCTAGAAATATAATTCAGTCTCCCAAGGAATCCTCTTACTTGTTTTTCCGTCTTGGGTGCGGGCATTTCCCGAATATCTTTGACTTTATCAGGATCTACCTCAATACCTTTCTGACTGACAATGAAACTCAGAAGTCTTCTAGAACGAACACCAAAAGTGCACTTGTTGGGATTCATACGAAGTTTATACTTTCTCAAACGCTGGAATAACTTCAATAAATGTTCCAAATGATCTTCTTTAGTTTGTGATTTGGAAATCATGTCATCTACATACACTTCTATCTCTTTATGCATCATATCATGGAACAAAGCAGTCATGGCCCTTTGGTATGTTTCACCAGCATTCCTCAAACCAAACGGCATAACCCGATAACAAAATGTTCCCCAAGGTGTAATGAAAGCTGTCTTCTCCATATCTTCTGGTGGCATCTTGATTTGATTGTAACCAGAGAAACCATCCATGAAAGAAAAGACTTTGAACTTTGCGGTACTGTCGACCAATACGTCAATGTGCGGTAATGGGAAGTCATCCTTTGGGCTAGCTCTATTCAGATCTCTATAGTCTACACACATTCGAACTTTGCCATCTTTCTTAGCAACAGGCACTATATTAGATAACCATTGAGGATAGACCGATGTAACAAGGAAACCTGCATTAATTTGTTTTTTAACTTCTTCTTTGATCTTGTCAGCCATATCGGGACGAGTCCTTCTCAACTTCTGCTTAATCGGCGGACATTCAGGTCTCAACGGTAAACGATGCTCCACAATATTGTTGTCCAAACCTGGCATATCTTGGTAGGACCAAGCAAACACATCAACATACTCCTTGAGAAGCTCCAACATTTTCTATTTGACCTCTGGGATAAGCAATGCTCCGACCTTGACTTCCATTTTATCTTCCTCATCACCCAAATTGATCAACTCTAAGGGTTCTTCAAACGGCTGAATAGTCTTTTCATCGTGCTCAAGCAAACGGGAAATTTCATCAGGAACTTCTTCGCTATCCTCTTCTTCGGCTCCGAACACATGGAATTCAAAGTTAGGAGGGGGCATAGGATCATTGTTTTCAATGGTTAAGTTATGGATTAATCTGCATATATGATTATGCTTTACTTTAGAAATCGATTTGTACAAATAAAACAAAAAGTTATTATATTTTCCTATTACTACCAATTAATTTTCATTACTATTTCCCAGAAAAAGTGAAAAAAAATAAAACAGTAGTGGACAAAATAACATTTTTATTCATGAGGGGCAATACTTGAAACAAAGAGCCCAAACATTTTCTCTTTTGCCTTGGGCAGAGCAAAAGGATTTATTTTCAACATAGCCCGACACAAATACTTTTCGCCTTGGGCAGAGTGAAATTTTTTTTTTCAAAAATAAAACAAAACATTACTCAGAAATGTGCATCACAACAGGAACATCAACAACAATCCAGTTCTGGCAAACCACTCCATGCGTTACGAAATCGGGTAAATCCTCTTCAGAATCATCTCCTATTATAGCATCAACTTCAGGAGGAGTCGGATGGATAAAACCTGCGCTTCGGAAAACTTCTTGTATCGGACGAGTAACTATTTCCTGCTTGACTCTTGTAGACACGGGATGAAAACCAAGACCTTCTCCAGACTTGTTCTCGGGTAAAGTCAACACCTGGCCCCAACCTTCAGCCGAACCACTTTCAACCACTCGTCGCGCATCCTCAAAAGAAGAAATAGATGTCCCTTGCTTCTTCACTTCATTATTAGCAACAGATAGAGCTTGGAATTGGGTTCCAACATCCTCATCAGCATCAATAAAAGAGAAAGATGACAAATGGCTTACCACCATAGCCTGCTCTCCACCAATCATTACTAGCTTTCCATGCCTTACAAACTTCAATCTTTGATGGAGCGTGGAAGTGACTGCGCCTGCATCATGGATCCATGGACGACCCAATAGGCAACTGTAGGCGGCACGAATATCCATTACTTGAAAAGTGATCTGAAAAGTATGAGGACCAATTATTATAGGAAGATCCACTTCACCAATGACAATCTTCCTAGAACCATCAAACGCTTTGACAATTACCCCACTAGGTCTCATGGGAGCACCTTGATATGAGAGTCGAGATAATGTAGTTTTGGGCATTACATTTAACGACAAACCTGTATCTACCAACACACTTGATAAAGTATCATTTCCACAACTTATTGAGATATGCAAAGCCATATTATGGTTCCTTCCCTCCTCCGGAAGCTCTTCATCACTGAAACCAAGATTGTTACACGAAGTAATATTTCCCACAATTCCATCAAATTGGTCAACCTTCACATCATGATCCATGAATGCCTGGTCCAAGACCTTCATCAAAGCTTCTCTATGGGCACCAGAATCTCTCAGTAAAGCAAGCAAAGAAAATCTTGGAAGGAGTTTGCAATAGTTGGTCCACAATCTTATATTCACTTCTCTTGATGAGCTTCAGAATCTGATCATCATCGGGATGTGGGATAGGTTCATTGGATCGGCCTATCTCAACCCTTGGTTCAACATTTCTCGCTGGAATCTCTGCCAGTATGGGCCTCCTGACTTGAACTTCTGGTCTCTTCAAAGGTACTGCTGCAAAGACACGTCCTCTTCTCGTAACTCTGCTCACATCAGCGATGTTAACAAAAGTAGGCATTGTTGGTATAGGGACTTCTACCCCATTCTCAATCATTGTGGCATTATACTTATATGGTCTGAGTTGTAAGGCACAGGACCAGGTGGATAAATGATCAAAGGAGCAACAGGTGCAGTCTGACTGTCGTAAACGATCTCTATTGGTTCAGGCAAGTTGAATTGCGGTATTATAACATTCACTTCATTAACTGGATCTCTATCATGTGTAATAGTGATAACCCTCTGGTCTAACAATTTTTGAATATCGTCCTTCACAATAGGGCAATCAACCTCTCTTGAACAAAATTCACAAACATCATAATCATGCTGATGCCTAAAAATGGCAAGTCTTCTTAAGCTCTGATGTAACCTCATCAACGAATCTCTTACGTGTTCAACTTGAAAAACTCGAAACTTTCATGGACAACCTTCCACCATATCCACTGATGCTACCCCATGTCGAGGCAAAGGATTATCTCTAACATTTGGGTTAACATCCTTGAAAGACAAGATACCGTTCTTAATCAACCTCTACACGTCCGCCTTTAAAGCAAAACAATTTTCAATGTTGTGCCCCGGTGACCCTTGATGATATTCACAAAACTGATCTGCCTTGTACCACGGAGAAGTACTATTTGGTGCGACAGGAGGAGGCTTCGTCGTTATGAGGTTTTTTTCTGATCAGAGCGGGGAACAACTCAGTGTAAGTCATGGGAATGGCATCAAATTGCGGTTTCCTTGGTGAACGATTCTGGTTGTTAAATTGATAAGCTTGTTGTCGAGGCTGCTGTTGAAATGGCCGTTGCTGAATTGGTGGGGTTTGATGAGTTGGGGTCACCAATGTTGGGCGGACAGCCGGAGTGACTGCCGCAACATGTGAATAGCCTCTCCTTGGTCTCCCAGGGAAAATTACACTGACATCTTGTTCTTTCATTTTAGGGAAAACACTTCCAAACTTCTTGATACTGCTAGACGGACTTCCTTCCTTAACCAAACGTCCCTCACGAATCCCTTCTTCCAACCGCATGCCCATACTTACCATCTCAGTGAAGTCACTGGGTGCGCTAGCAATCATTCTTTCATAATAAAAGGAACCTAAAGGCTTCAGGAATATCTTTGTCATCTCTTTCTCCTCAAGAGGGGGGTAAATCTGAGCAGCAATCTCGCGCCACCTATGGGCATATTCTTTAAAGGACTCTCTGTCTCTCTGGGACATCGCCCGGAGTTGATCTCTGTCTGGCGCCATGTCGACGTTGTACTTATACTGGCGAACAAAAGCTTCACTAAGATCGTTGAAATTACGGATCTGAGTGCTGTCCAAACCCATATACCACTTTAGAGCGGCACCAGTCAAACTGTCTTGAAAGTAGTGAACTAATAAGTTATGATCATCAGAATATGTAGACATCTTTCTCACATACATAATTAAATGACTCCGCAGACACGAATCACCTTTATACCTTTCAAAGTTCGGCACTTTGAATTTGGCTGAAATCTTTACATTTGGAACGAAACACAGGTCATGAGCATTCTTTCCAAACAAATCTTTCCCCTTTAACGCTCTGATCTCCCTCTGCATCTCTTGAAACTGGTCTTGAAATTCCTCCATTCTATCGAAAAGACCCAGACTTTCAGCAGGCTCAGCATGATAAGTAGGTTCATTCATGTATGGCATAGAATGAACCACAGGAGCGACAATTGTCATCACTGGTTGAGGAAAAGGTGCCACAGACGGGATTACAGGCGGCATAGTAGTTGTCTCTGGTTGAGGAAAAGACATAGTAGGTTGAACCAAAGGCTGTACGATAGGCTGATACCCTTCTGGCACAAAGTTATAAGGCATTCCCCACAGAAAACCTTTTGGCATCTGATGTTGAAGCGGAGAGTTGATTTGAGTCACAGATGTTGGAACGGTGACAATCTCAGAAACCACAGTAGTTGAAGTCTGAATCTCAGCAGCTGCAGTCGATTGCTGATTCTGAGCAGCCATCAAACTTTCCACTAGTGCAGTTAACTTTTCCATACTGACACGAAGGGTAGCGACCTCCTCGCGAAGCTCGTGGTTTTCCTGTTCCAGATCTTCCATCTTCCTCTGACAATTGGCTCGAGTATTGTACCGATGAGATAGCTTGATAATCTATCGGAGTGGAAAAAGAAACAAGGATAAGACTCTAGAAAACATGTGAAGTGGAATGCTGGATGATGCATGATATGTGATGCAAATGATAATTCATTTTGATAGTTTTTCAAGGAACTTCAATAATTTTGCACACATCAATGGTAAAGGAATTTGGAACAACAAAAACTCACTTCATTAATCAAAAGCGATAAATTACAACTTACAACTTTGGAACAACAAAACAATAAATTACAACTCAACCCAATAATAAAAGCAATAAATTACAACTTTGGGATAACAACCCAATAAAAAGCAGTAAACTACAACTTTGGAACATGAAGCCCTTTTACAGAGTTTTACAAAATGACATTAGTAAAATAAAACTAAGAACTAAAGATCACTCAGAATCATCAGATGAAGGACCAAATGCCAACTGTAACTGGAGCTTCCTGATCTTCTCTTCATAAAAGTCTTCCATCTCTTTCTTCTCGGCTACCAGTTGTTGCACCCCAAAATTTGCCCTCCCATATTCTTCAAGAAATTGCCAAGCCAAGTCACAAAATTCCCCAAGGGTTGTGCAGCTCAACTGTCTCCTATACAGTCAAAACTAGGGTTTGTGTTCTGAGCAAGAAAATGAAGTTTTCAAAGGTCCAATCAAGTCCCACATGCTTACAAATATGGTCAAGTATCCTCATATCAAGTTTCAAGGCATTCAACTCAAAATTGCACAGTCAAAACCCTAAATTGCACTACAGTCAACTGTAGGGGCAAAATGGTCATTTGGCAGTCAAAAGTTCAAATTTTTGGTCAACATATCATATTGAAGCCACAAACATCATTTAATCAATGCTTGATCATGATTCTCAAAATTTGGCTCAGAAATCATCAAAGATGCAAAAGTTGCTATATTTGGACAGTTGAAAAAGTCAACTGAAATTGACCAGGGCATAACTTTCACATGGATTATCAGAAAAATTCCATCCAAGGCTCATTTTGAAGAGAAAGACATTTCCTACAACTCATCTTCATACTCCAAGTCCAAGAAATGCTCTCACAAAAAGTTATCAATTTCAACATTATAGGTCATTTTCAAAAGTCAACAAAAAGGGACTTTAAGTCAAAGGCCATAACTTGAGATTGGAAAATCAAAATGACATGAGACCAAAGGCATTGGTTAGAGGACTCAAAGAACTTTCCAAAATGTCCAAAATCATTAGAAAATATTAAAAATTGAGCAAGTTATGCCTTGTGGAAGTTGGGAAATTTTTGGATATTTTGAAAAGTCAACAATGGTTCAAATGGTCTAAAATTGCTAATGGGCCTATTTTTCTTCCATGATTCATCATTCCAAGCCTATGCACGACCACTTGGCCCAAAGGGAAGTATTTTCTCATTTTTTAATTATTTATTTGAATTTTATTCATATTAATTCACTTAAATCATTTAAAATATGTGAAAAATATTTAACCTAACAAAACCAATCTTTTTATACACATTCTAGACTCAATATTTCGTGCACATGCTGATTAGGAAAGAATTGGTTTGAATTGATCATAATTTGCACAAAAACCACATGAAAAGATATGGAAAAGATCCTTAAGAAATCAAATATTGAAAACCATTATGGCCATGGATTTTATGCAATTTTCTTAACCTAATATGCTTACTACATAACCAGGAATACAACCCTAATCCTTACACACTCTAAGCTGCGCTCAAAGACCATTAAGGAACTTGAATTTTTTTCCATAAAAGACAAAACTGAAAACCATTCTAGAGGAGGATTCAAGCCTTAATCTTGATTCCAATAGCTTCATTGTGGTTCTCTGAACGTGTGCCAATCAAGAACAACGACCAAAGCTCCAAGAATTGGTAGATTAAACTCAAACTGTATCAAGCAATTTTCAGAATCGTATATTATAATTCATGCATCTTTTTGCATTTTTATTTATGGATTCTTGTTCAGGGTGATGTTTCTAAGCTAACCAATGCTTTTGATTTGATTATAACGCTGTGTACGAGATTCTACCATGTTTAAATTCTAGGGTTTTCAGGATGAGGAATTAGGGCTTTTAAGATCAAGTAAAATTGGCCCTCAAGACCATGACGGTTGTATTCAGCAAGCCTGGACGAATATAAAACACCATTCGCGATCAATTTATATACACCATAGCGCTAGTCGCTATTTTTCAATATCCTGCCTAATGCAACGCGTCCAAAACCGTTGCTTTTGGTGTTTGTGTTACAGGGATGAGGAGGACGATGAAGCGTGGCAACCTGTGATTCGTGCGTTTAAATTTCGCGCGTTCAACCACTAATGCATTTGTTTTTTCTTTTTGTTATTTGTTTGTTATTAATATATCAAAAGTGTTCAACGGCTCAGCTGGCAGGCGTTGGTAGCGTTCACATCCAAGACCTGGGTTCGAGTCCCAGGTCTGAACAAATTCAATATTATTTTTCCATTGCAATTCCTCTGCAGGCATAACCTTAAAGCGCATCATGTTGCCTCAACATCCAAAGAGCCACGCGTCTAGCTGCTTCAAATCAAGGGCAGGGATTCAAAGAACGCATTATACCTTAGTCAACGCACCATATGGAACCTGGGAAAGTCAGCGAATTTCCAGCTTATTGGGCCTAAATTGTTGGGTCCATACCTCCATGTTGGGACAGAAAACCCCCCTGGTTTGCTTTCATTATTTTTTTTTTCTTATTTCTTGTTTTAACTTTAATTTTTATTTTAATTACTGTTTATTTAATTAATTATTTTTTTTACAAAATATAAAAACTTCATAAAAAAAATCAGAAAAGACCAAAAATAATAAATATTTTTTTACTGTAATTATTTTCATAAATAGATTTACATGTAATTATTTAGTTCTAATTAGGTTTTTTTGCAATTTTAATTCTTTTTAATAAATCTAAAAAAAACATAGAATTAGGTTTAATTGACAATTTTTGTCCCTTTTTTAATTTCCCTTATTTTTACCATAATATTATTTACTCTATTTATTTTTTATAATTAAATTGTACATAAATAAGTTAGGGTTTTCAATTAGGTTAAAAATTCAGTATGTTTTTTCTTAATAACTTAAAAAATAATTAGAACTAGGTTTAGTGTTTTATTTTAATTTGAAATTAATTCTTTTTTCTATCAAATCTTAAAAAACACAAAAATACCAAAAAAACATTTTCATTTAATATTAATCTTAACTCCTCATTAACTTTAAATTTTGCAAAAGGGTCCAACGCCCATATTTTTAATTGTTTAATTTCGCATCTTTATTTTATTTCATTTAAATAATTATGTATCTCTCCCAAAGCCGTGTAAACGATTGCTCGCACTTTTATTTCTTTCGCTTTATTTACTTTCCGTCAAATCGGGTCCGGTTTAATTTTGGCGATGTGGACCCGCGCCTTTGTAATAGCTTTAGACTTATTTTCCCGCAAACTTTTAAACTGTTAAATAAGCATGAAAGAATGTATGGACTTAAAATAAAATCAAGCGTAGATCACAACAAACATGACAAGACAAATTATCAATGAAAACGACACACGAATCGCACACACCACCCCTAGGGTACGCCTCACTGTTGCCTCGAAAGGTGATCGTCGAGTAGAGGATGTCTTAGTAAGTCCTCATGATCCGGGAACCTGGCATGAGGGTAGCTTCTAAGGTGTCTTCCCATTGCTCTGGTGATCACCATGTCCCGAACCTCGAATTGACCCGAACACCTCCAACGGTGGTGCTACCTACCTCTCAATGGTGGGATGGCACTACTTTAAGGACATTTACACAGACGAATTCCTTAGGGTAGGTAGACGACTCTAGATACTTGCTCTAAATTTCAAAACAAAACAAAATACTTTTCACACCAACACATTTTCAAAAAGCTTTCGAAAGCAATTTTTCAAACACTCTTGAGGACTGATACAAGAGTCGAACTGGAATTTTCAAAGAAACTTTTTTAAAACCCACAGTTGAAAAGCAAACAAACCATTTTTGAAAACACAAGTGAGCAAGTATCTAAGAGCCCATGGATAACCATGGATAGAAAGGGTGCTAACACCTTCCCTTTCTATAACCTACCTCCCGAACCGAGAGCAATCTCTTTAAGGAATTTTTCTGTGCTTTTGTCCTTTCCATTTGGAGAAAATAAAAGACGGTGGCGACTCTTGCTTCCGCGACATTTCGCGAACCAGCGTTAAACAGTCAGTTCCAGATCCACCGATCACAGAACTGGCGACTCTGCTGGGGATCTAAACTTTAAAGTGAGGTGTACCTTAGGGTTAGTTCATAACTATGTTTTCAATTGTTTTCCTTGTGTGCTTTAAATTGTGGGTTGCTTGGGAGTTCTATAGATCCTAACCCGGATCTGGGGGATACCTTTCTTAGAAAGTAGCAGCAAGGCTGTGAGGGAACTGTGCGGGGTATACAGACATGGTTGAAACAGTCTGCTACGTTGATGTGGCACTTTGGTGTGTACCGGTAACCCTTGAGTTCAGTCAAGGAGAGTACGGGGCCTCCGCGTGGTGTCATGAAGCATCAACAGACCTTAGGAACCTTAATTGAACTATCTTGGCCTCTTTAGGGTAGTGAGATAACTGACTTTGGTGCAGTCCGAGGTTGGTTGATACTCGATACTACACTCAATTGAGGGTTGCTTTCCTGGAATATTTCGGTCGCCAGTTCAGTGGCTAAATCGAAACGATGAACAATGAAAGCAATCCCGTGATATTGGGAACCTTAGAACCCGGTTACTTTGATTAGGACAGGTTGAACCCACCAACTTCAAGAGGGTACTATCCAGACCCCATGCTGGCCTAAACCCTAAGGGTTTCTCTTGTGTGACTTGTGTGCCTTTGTAATTGCCTACTTGCATGCTTGTTAGCTGACACATGAACTATTTGTAGGTTTTGTTTATAGTCCTTAACTGGGACTCATAACAGGGTTTACTAGATCTCTTGCAGGTTTTGTTTATAGTCCTTAACTGGGACTCATAACAAAATATACTGAATTTCTTGCAGGGTTTGTTTATAGTCCTTAATTGGGACTCATAACATGGTTTACCTACATCACTCCATGCATAGCATGACATCATATCATTGCATACATCCTAACCCATTTCAAGGATCTCAAGGGCTTGTGATGCAGGTCATGGTGAATCAACTATCCCAGCAAGGGGCAGAGAGGATTTATTTTCCTCTAGCCAAGGTTGTCAGGGGCTATGACCCAATGGATATGGTGAGCTTTTGACCCTTGAAGAAGGACTCTCAACAACATGAAGTACCTTCAATCAAGTTACCGGTTTTCAACTCTAACAAGTTTCTCTGTTTACCCCGTGGGGTCCTTGAAATCATTGCATGCATGTCATACATATCATTGCATAACAGGTACCCTTTCTCTGCAGGTTACTTACTGTCTTCGCTGTTTATTTCAGCCGATCGTCATGAATCCTGAATCATCAGCTGAGCAGTCTATCAAGGCCCTCCAGGCTCAGAATGCCCAATTCCAAGGGCTAATCATGAACTTGACCCAGGGGCAGCAAGATCTGAAGGCTCTGCTCTTGAAGAAGGAAAAGAAGAAGAAGAGGACTGTCTTGTTCAGCCCTAGACGCAGATCTGGGAACACCCTGCAAGACCAAGCTGAGAGGACAACTCCATCTATGGGGAAAAGTAGTCATCAAGAAGAAAGGATTCCCAGCCCAGTGGTCTCCGACAATGAGACAGATTTCAACGATGAACAGTATCCTCCGACTGAGGACAGGTACAAACAGTTGGAAGACCGACTCAGTGCTATGGAGATACAAAAGGTGTCTGACCTGGACTTCGAGGATCTAGGTCTGTCTTCTGGGGTAGTGATCCCGCGCAAATTCAAGGTACCTGCCTTTGCTAAATACGATGGGGCATCCTGTCCTAAATTGCATCTCAGGGCTTACACAAGGAGGATCCAGCCCTATACAGCTGACAAAAACCTATGGATCCATTTTTTCCAAGAGAGTCTTTCAGGGACTCAGCTCGAGTGGTTTTATCAATTGAATGGAGCCAACGTCCGTACCTGGGAAGACTTAGCCACTGCTTTCTACAAGCATTACCAGTACAATGCCGACCTTGCTCCCACACGCACTCAGCTTCAGGGAATGTCTATAGGTGCGGGCGAAGGTTTCAAAGAGTATGCACAGAAATGGAGAGACCTTGCTGGAAGGGTACAGCCTCCATTGACTGACCGGGAACTCGTTGATATGTTCTTAGGGACCCTATCCGGGCCATTCTTCAACCAGCTGATTGGTAATTCATCTGCTGGATTCACCGACCTCATCCTGACCGGCGAAAGAATCGAAGCTGGTATCAAGAGTGGGAAGATCCAAGAGGCCACACCTTCTGATACTCACAAAAAGCCTTACACGGGAAGGAAAGAGTCTAATGCTGCATACAGCCAAAAGAGTCGTCGTGACCAACATGCAGGGGCAGTCATGATTTCTGGTTCTGCACCACGCCGCCAACCACAAAAGGGAAACCAGCGAAGGCTGGACGAGCCTAAAAGACAATTCACCAACATTAACATGCCATGGTCACAAGCATTGCAGCACATGTTGAAAATGAACCTGATTGCGGTGATCAACCCTCCTGCAAATCCCAAGACCTCCTCTCCAAGCTACAACCCAGAAGCGAGGTGTGCTTATCATTCTGATAGCCCGGGGCACGATACTGAGGACTGTTGGGCGCTGAAATATAAAATCCAGAATATGATCGATGCTAAGGAGATTGAGTTCGAGCCTGCCGAGACCCCCAACGTGATCACCGCTCCATTGCCAAAACATGGCTAGGATCGAGAGATTTTTGTTCATTTGAATTCAAGTTGTATTTTTCTTTTCTTGTTCAGATAAACAATTATCATGTTAAACTCTTTTATTTCATGAATGCATTACACATGTCTGTCTTGATTTAATTATGTTTACTATGCTTAAAACTGCTTTCATATTTTTGCAATGGTCAACTCTTAATTGAAAATTCTAAGCCTCTTGAGGGAGGATGACGAAAACGATACCGCGATCATTACAGTATGCTTTTGAACAGACCCCGCTGATGAGGTACAGGCATTGTTTCAATTCCTAAACACTGGAGTTATAAGGATGATAATCCCTCGTCAACCCCTCTGAGCCAAAGAAGTAGGAGTTTTTCTTCTCGAAAATTAAAACCCTTAATCATAACCTGGGGCAGGGTAGTTCTCTCAGTTGATCCAAGTGCATAACGAATGGCACCAAAGAGGTCCTTACAAAATAAAGAAAGACAGTGATGATTCCGAATAATCAATAAAGAAAGGCAGTCATTATCTCAGAAATAAAAACCCAATAAGTCAAAACCCATGAAGGAGACTTATAAAACTGGGGCATCCCGCTGACTGTAAACCCAAAAAAGGAAACAGTTCAGGCAAAAAAAGAAAGGGATAACAAAAATAAAAAAAGAAAGAGGTCCTACAAACCCTTAGCAAAAAAAAGAGATGATTGCCTATTCAAATAAACGTTCAACATCTGAACCATCATTGGAACATCAGAACAAAGACTCAAACAAGGTCTAACGCACGATCAACTGAGTTTAGGTTTGGAGAACATCACGAAGAGCGGGTGGGTACAAATAATTTGAGCCTTTATCCTTTGTTTCTTAAACCGTGAACCAGGCCACGATATAACCCTTAAAAGTCCTAGCTGAAGCATGGGTTAGTTCGAAAGCATACTGTTACGAAGGTATCCTGACTCCTAAAGGTTTGCTGTAAAATATTGAGTTGACATCGCACTGTATTACAAAAAATGCATTTTCAAAATTCAAGACAGACATAGGCTTTTGCATTCTTAAAATAACCTTGTTTGCATATGACTATTTGTTTGAACAGCAGGGAAATTCGCACGATGAACACCTTGTGAACAGAAGTACCTCCAATCAAGGGGCACAGTAGGAGCATTGCCCATTATCTGGGGCATGGCAAAATACTTCCAACAGGGGCAACTCCCTGCATTCTGAGAGCGTGGACATAGTCGGAAAAGTACTACGCGTAATCAAAGACCCGCTAGGTTGACATACCTAGGCAAAAATAAGGGCTTCCCGGCGAACCAAAAGGGTTCGGACAAAAATAAGGGATGAAACGAAAAATCTGTACACCCGGCAAGTCGAAAACCTGAAAAGGCGGCTTGGGCAAAAATGGGTATCCCGATGGACTGAAAACCCGAAAGGGCGGTCCAGGAAAAAGTTAGGGATCAAAGCGTACGACTATGTTCCGGTATCTCATCATTTGTCTACCCGAAGATTTGTCAATCACCCACACAGGTATCCTCTTCCCTCATCTCCGAAGCAGGGGCAATAATGAGTTATCCAGGCGATCCAATTGCTCTGCCAACCAAAGTACAAAGGACAGATCAACATAAGAATGATTACCATCTACCTTTACAAATTCCGGATCGTGGGCTAGCGTCCGAGACCAAACAGGACAATCATCCACTTAATCAAAATCATGCAACCCTACACCGGTTCCGTCTCAATGTTCAGAAGAAGTTTTTACACAAACTTATCCAAGTAACCTAACCCCGGTTCCTCCAGAAGTCTTACATGGACCTATCTCAATATGACCTAACCCCGGTTCATCAAGAAGTTTTTACACAAACTTATCCAAGTAACCTAACCCCGGTTCCTCCAGAAGTCTTACATGGACCTATCTCAAGATGACCTAACCCCGGTTCATCAAGAAGTTTTTACACAAACTTATCCAAGTAACCTAACCCCGGTTCCTTCAGAAGTCTTACATGGACCTATCTCAAGATGACCTAACCCCGGTTCATCAAGAAGTTTTTACACAAACTTACCCAAGTAACCTAACCCCGGTTCCTCCAGAAGTCTTACATGGACCTATCTCAAGATGACCTAACCCCGGTTCATCAAGAAGTTTTTACACAAACTTATCCAGGTAACCTAACCCCGGTTCCTCCAGAAGTCTTACATGGATTTAGCTCAAGATGACCTAACCCCAGTTCATCAAAAAGTTTTTACACAAACTCGTCAAGTAACCTTACCCCGGTTCCTCTAGAAATCTTACATGGGTTCATCTCAAGCAACCTTACCCCGGTTCATCCAGAAGTTTTACACAAACTTATCCCGAAGCAACCTTACCCCGGTTCGTCAAGAAATCTCACACGGATCTATCTCAAGGTAACCTAACCCCGGTTCCCCCAGAAGTCTCACATGGACTCGTCTCCAGTAACCTTACCCCGGTTCGTCAAGAAATCTCACATGGATTTACCCCAAGGTAACCTAACCCCGGTTCCTCCAGAAGTCTTACATGGATTTAGTTCAAGATAACCTCACCCCGGTTCATCAAGAAGTTTTACATGAACTTACCTCACCAAGCAACCCCACACCGGTTCCCCCTATTCAAGATGCAGTTTTACATGGACTCGTCACCCGGACACCCTACACAGGTTCTCCCTTTCCAAGAACGCAGTTTTACACGAACTCGTCATCAAAGTAACCCTACACAGGTTCCTTCTCCATTTCAGATGCGGTTTTACACGAGCTCATCAGCAGGCAACCCTACATATGTTCCCTCTTTCAACTTACAAAATTACAGTTCAAAATCTCCCCAGGAGAGTCCAATCCAGCTCCCCCAGGAAAGATGGAGTCCATATCCCCAAGCAGTAAGCTTATCCCCAGTAGATTCTGGAAGCTTATCCCTCGCGGAGCACGAACGCGCCCGGCTTTATTCAAAGAGTTATTTCCTTAACAGGATATAACTGGGTTATCCTCAGCCAAAAGCCACGGAAAGAGCGTCGTCGACATATTCTTCCTATCCCTAGCAAAGTCTATTCACACTTTCAACAACAAGACATCCTCAGCAAGTTACTATCAACATTCAGCAAAGCATCTCTATCCCCACAGAGTATTGCTTCCCAGCATGGTCGTTAGAGTATCTTTTCTCCCTGCAGAATCTTCCATTCGCCAAGTTCATTCCCCAACGGAGTTATCTTCTCCTACCGGTATACTTGCAACTATCATCCCCAGCGGAAGCAAAATCTATTCTTCAAACATCAGCCCAGGATACGACTTCCCGGCACCCGTCAAGAATTTATTTTCTTAGACGAAAAACACATTCATAGACAATCACATCTTTATACATTATAGCATGCATATGCATCTAACTACACGCATCTCATTGATATTGAAGACATACAGTTCATGCATCACGAGTTTGCATACAATTATGTTTTGACTTTTCAGGAAAAAGATCAATACAAAAATGATTACTATCAACTAACGCAATTCTTTCTAGATATAGTTTCAGATATGATCCAGATATGGTGACGTTCTGATGCTGCTTCCAGACATCCTTCTAGATATAGTTTCGGATATGACCCAGAGATGGTGACGTTCTGATACTGCTTCCAGATTTCCTTCTAGACATAGTTTCGGATATGATCCAGATATGGTGACGTTCTGATACTGCTTCCAGATTTCCTTCTAGATATAGTTTCAGATATGATCCAGATATGGTGACGTTCTGATACTGCTTCCAGATTTCCTTCTAGATATAGTTTCAGATATGACCCAGATATGGTGACGTTCTGATACTGCTTCCAGATCTCCTTCCAGATATAGTCCAGATATGAACCAGATATGGCGACGTTCTGACACTTATTCCAGTTGAAGATATTTCAAGGCCTTCTCTAGTCCAGCTAAATCGACTCCCAACAGATTTTTCTGATAAAGACTCAGTAGAAGTAGTCTTATGGTGCCCTCTCCGACGATGAGTGTGAGGTGATAGTCTCCTATGGTTCCCTCTCCGACGGTGTGTGAGGTGGTAAGTCCTTTTTAGATGTTTCCCTCTCCGACGATGAGTGTGAGGTGATAGTCTCCTATGGTTCCCTCTCCGACGGTGTGTGAGGTGGTAAGTCCTTTTTAGATGTTTCCCTCTCCGACGATGAGTGTGAGGTGATAGTCTCCTATGGTTCCCTCTCCGACGGTGTGTGAGGTGGTAAGTCCTTTTTAGATGTTTCCCTCTCCGACGATGAGTGTGAGGTGATAGTCTCCTATGATTCCCTCTCCGACGGTGTGTGAGGTGGTAAGTCCTTTTCAGATGTTTCCCTCTCCGACGATGAGTGTGAGGTGACAATCCCTTTTCCTATGATTTCCTCTCCGACAGTGTGTGAGGTGACAATTCCTTTTCCTATAATTCCCTCTCCGACGGCGAGTGAGGTGATTCTCTTTCAGATTATAATTCTCTATGGTTCTCTTCCCGATACTGCAAAGATGGTATTTCCCACCAAGATTTTCTCAACGAGCGTTGTTGAAGTTAAAATTATCCAAGGTTCTCTTACCATTCATGCTAAAGCAGTAACTATACCTGGTTCATTCATCATCTTTTGAAGCTCCAGACTCAGCTCCTGTAACCAGTCAGGACACATCTATACCAAGCATCTAAAAATCAGCTCCTGCAACGTGTCAGGTACTCATTTGTTTCTTTTGCAGGTATGCAGGTTCTAGCTAAGGAATCTCCTACGCGATCAACGTCCAGATGGCATCTATAAGCCCATCATCCTATCCAGCAATCTCCAAATGGCATCTATAAGCCCATTTCCATCACTGCCACTATGTGAGCGCAAATTTCTGGGCACTCTAGTGTCCAATCATCTTCCACCCTCGGATTCCGAAAGGCACGTCAGCCAATCTGCATCCTCAGGTTTAAGAAGATTGAACAGGGGCAACTGTTGCACCCCAAAATTTTCCCTCCCATATTCTTCAAGAAATTGCCAAGCCAAGTCACAAAATTCCCCAAGGGTTGTGCAGCTCAACTGTCTCCTATACAGTCAAAACTAGGGTTTGTGTTCTGAGCAAGAAAATGAAGTTTTCAAAGGTCCAATCAAGTCCCACATGCTTACAAATATGGTCAAGTATCCTCATATCAAGTTTCAAGGCATTCAGCCCAAAATTGCACAGTCAAAACCCTAAATTGCACTACAGTCAACTGTAGGGGCAAAATGGTCATTTGGCAGTCAAAAGTTCAAATTTTTGGTCAACATATCATTTTGAAGCCACAAACATCATTTAATCAATGCTTGATCATGATTCTCAAAATTTGGCTCAGAAATCATCAAAGATGCAAAAGTTGCTATATTTGGACAGCTGAAAAAGTCAACTGAAATTGACCAGGGCATAACTTTCACATGGATTATCAGAAAAATTCCATCCAAGTCTCATTTTGAAGAGAAAGACATTTCCTACAACTCATATTCATACTCCAAGTCCAAGAAATGCTCTCACAAAAAGTTATCAATTTCAACATTATAGGTCATTTTCAAAAGTCAACAAAAAGGGACTTTAAGTCAAAGGCCATAACTTGAGATTGGAAAATCAAAATGACATGAGACCAAAGGCATTGGTTAGAGGACTCAAATACCTTTCCAAAATGTCCAAAAACATGAGAAAAGATTAAAAATTGAGCAAGTTATGCCTTGTGGACGTTGGGAAATTTTTGGATATTTTGAAAAGTCAACAATGGTTCAAATGGTCTAAAATTGCTAATGGGCCTATTTTTCTTCCATGATTCATCATTCCAAGCCTATGCACGACCACTTGGTCCAAAGGGAAGTATTTTCTCATTTTTTAATTATTTATTTGAATTTTATTCATATTAATTCACTTAAATCATTTAAAATATGTGAAAAATATTTAACCTAACAAAACCAATCTTTTTATACACATTCTAGACTCAATATTTCGTGCACATGCTGATTAGGAGAGAATTGGTTTGAATTGATCATAATTTGCACAAAAACCACATGAAAAGATATGGAAAAGATCCTTAAGAAATCAAATATTGAAAACCATTATGGCCATGGATTTTATGCAATTTTCTTAACCTAATATGCTTACTACATAACCAGGAATACAACCCTAATCCTTACACACTCTAAGCTGCGCTCAAAGACCATTAAGGAACTTGAAATTTTTTCCATAAAAGACAAAACTGAAAACCATTCTAGAGGAGGATTCAAGCCTTAATCTTGATTCCAATAGCTTCATTGTGGTTCTCTGAACGTGTGCCAATCAAGAACAACGACCAAAGCTCCAAGAATTGGTAGATTAAACTCAAACTGTATCAAGCAATTTTCAGAATCGTATATCATAATTCATGCATCTTTTTGCATTTTTATTTATGGATTCTTGTTCAGGGTGATGTTTCTAAGCTAACCAATGCTTTTGATTTGATTATAACGATGTGTACGAGATTCTACCATGTTTAAATTCTAGGGTTTTCAGGATGAGGAATTAGGGCTTTTAAGATCAAGTAAAATTGGCCCTCAAGACCATGACGGTTGTATTCAGCAAGCCTGGACGAATATAAAACACCATTCGCGATCAATTTATATACACCATAGCGCTAGTCGCTATTTTTCAATATCCTGCCTAATGCAACGCGTCCAAAACCGTTGCTTTTGGTGTTTGTGTTACAGGGATGAGGAGGACGATGAAGCGTGGCAACCTGTGATTCGTGCGTTTAAATTTCGCGCGTTCAACCACTAATGCGTTTGTTTTTTCTTTTTGTTATTTGTTTGTTATTAATATATCAAAAGTGTTCAACGGCTCAGCTGGCAGGCGTTGGTAGCGTTCACATCCAAGACCTGGGTTCGAGTCCCAGGTCTGAACAAATTCAATATTATTTTTCCATTGCAATTCCTCTGCAGGCATAACCTTAAAGCGCATCATGTTGCCTCAACATCCAAAGAGCCACGCGTCTAGCTGCTTCAAATCAAGGGCAGGGATTCAAAGAACGCATTATACCTTAGTCAACGCACCATATGGAACCTGGGAAAGTCAGCGAATTTCCAGCTTATTGGGCCTAAATTGTTGGGTCCATACCTCCATGCTGGGACAGAAAACCCCCCTGGTTTGCTTTCATTATTTTTTTTTCTTATTTCTTGTTTTAACTTTAATTTTTATTTTAATTACTGTTTATTTAATTAATTATTTTTTTTACAAAATATAAAAACTTCATAAAAAAAATCAGAAAAGACCAAAAATAATAAATATTTTTTTACTGTAATTATTTTCATAAATAGATTTACATGTAATTATTTAGTTCTAATTAGGTTTTTTTGCAATTTTAATTTTTTTAATAAATCTAAAAAAAACATAGAATTAGGTTTAATTGACAATTTTTGTCCCTTTTTTAATTTCCCTTATTTTTACCATAATATTATTTACTCTATTTATTTTTTATAATTAAATTGTACATAAATAAGTTAGGGTTTTCAATTAGGTTAAAAATTCAGTATGTTTTTTCTTAATAACTTAAAAAATAATTAGAACTAGGTTTAGTGTTTTATTTTAATTTGAAATTAATTCTTTTTTCTATCAAATCTTAAAAAACACAAAAATACCAAAAAAACATTTTCATTTAATATTAATCTTAACTCCTCATTAACTTTAAATTTTGCAAAAGGGTCCAACGCCCATATTTTTAATTGTTTAATTTCGCATCTTTATTTTATTTCATTTAAATAATTATGTATCTCTCCCAAAGCCGTGTAAACGATTGCTCGCACTTTTATTTCTTTCGCTTTATTTACTTTCCGTCAAATCGGGTCCGGTTTAATTTTGGCGATGTGGACCCGCGCCTTTGTAATAGCTTTAGACTTATTTTCCCGCAAACTTTTAAACTGTTAAATAAGCATGAAAGAATGTATGGACTTAAAATAAAATCAAGCGTAGATCACAACAAACATGACAAGACAAATTATCAATGAAAACGACACACGAATCGCACACACCACCCCTAGGGTACGCCTCACTGTTGCCTCAAAAGGTGATCGTCGAGTAGAGGATGTCTTAGTAAGTCCTCATGATCCGGGAACCTGGCATGAGGGTAGCTTCTAAGGTGTCTTCCCATTGCTCTGGTGATCACCATGTCCCGAACCTCGAATTGACCCGAACACCTCCAACGGTGGTGCTACCTACCTCTCAATGGTGGGATGGCACTACTTTAAGGACATTTACACAGACGAATTCCTTAGGGTAGGTAGACGACTCTAGATACTTGCTCTAAATTTCAAAACAAAACAAAATACTTTTCACACCAACACATTTTCAAAAAGCTTTCGAAAGCAATTTTTCAAACACTCTTGAGGACTGATACAAGAGTCGAACTGGAATTTTCAAAGAAACTTTTTTAAAACCCACAGTTGAAAAGCAAACAAACCATTTTTGAAAACACAAGTGAGCAAGTATCTAAGAGCCCATGGATAACCATGGATAGAAAGGGTGCTAACACCTTCCCTTTCTATAACCTACCTCCCGAACCGAGAGCAATCTCTTTAAGGAATTTTTCTGTGCTTTTGTCCTTTCCATTTGGAGAAAATAAAAGACGGTGGCGACTCTTGCTTCCGCGACATTTCGCGAACCAGCGTTAAACAGTCAGTTCCAGATCCACCGATCACAGAACTGGCGACTCTGCTGGGGATCTAAACTTTAAAGTGAGGTGTACCTTAGGGTTAGTTCATAACTATGTTTTCAATTGTTTTCCTTGTGTGCTTTAAATTGTGGGTTGCTTGGGAGTTCTATAGATCCTAACCCGGATCTGGGGGATACCTTTCTTAGAAAGTAGCAGCAAGGCTGTGAGGGAACTGTGCGGGGTATACAGACATGGTTGAAACAGTCTGCTACGTTGATGTGGCACTTTGGTGTGTACCGGTAACCCTTGAGTTCAGTCAAGGAGAGTACGGGGCCTCCGCGTGGTGTCATGAAGCATCAACAGACCTTAGGAACCTTAATTGAACTATCTTGGCCTCTTTAGGGTAGTGAGATAACTGACTTTGGTGCAGTCCGAGGTTGGTTGATACTCGATACTACACTCAATTGAGGGTTGCTTTCCTGGAATATTTCGGTCGCCAGTTCAGTGGCTAAATCGAAACGATGAACAATGAAAGCAATCCCGTGATATTGGGAACCTTAGAACCCGGTTACTTTGATTAGGACAGGTTGAACCCACCAACTTCAAGAGGGTACTATCCAGACCCCATGCTGGCCTAAACCCTAAGGGTTTCTCTTGTGTGACTTGTGTGCCTTTGTACTTGCCTACTTGCATGCTTGTTAGCTGACACATGAACTATTTGCAGGTTTTGTTTATAGTCCTTAACTGGGACTCATAACAGGGTTTACTAGATCTCTTGCAGGTTTTGTTTATAGTCCTTAATTGGGACTCATAACAAAATATACTGAATTTCTTGCAGGGTTTGTTTATAGTCCTTAATTGGGACTCATAACATGGTTTACCTACATCACTCCATGCATAGCATGACATCATATCATTGCATACATCCTAACCCATTTCAAGGATCTCAAGGGCTTGTGATGCAGGTCATGGTGAATCAACTATCCCAGCAAGGGGCAGAGAGGATTTATTTTCCTCTAGCCAAGGTTGTCAGGGGCTATGACCCAATGGATATGGTGAGCTTTTGACCCTTGAAGAAGGACTCTCAACAACATGAAGTACCTTCAATCAAGTTACCGGTTTTCAACTCTAACAAGTTTCTCTGTTTACCCCGCGGGGTCCTTGAAATCATTGCATGCATGTCATACATATCATTGCATAACAGGTACCCTTTCTCTGCAGGTTACTTACTGTCTTCGCTGTTTATTTCAGCCGATCGTCATGAATCCTGAATCATCAGCTGAGCAGTCTATCAAGGCCCTCCAGGCTCAGAATGCCCAATTCCAAGGGCTAATCATGAACTTGACCCAGGGGCAGCAAGATCTGAAGGCTCTGCTCTTGAAGAAGGAAAAGAAGAAGAAGAGGACTGTCTTGTTCAGCCCTAGACGCAGATCTGGGAACACCCTGCAAGACCAAGCTGAGAGGACAACTCCATCTGTGGGGAAAAGTAGTCATCAAGAAGAAAGGATTCCCAGCCCAGTGGTCTCCGACAATGAGACAGATTTCAACGATGAACAGTATCCTCCGACTGAGGACACGTACAAACAGTTGGAAGACCGACTCAGTGCTATGGAGATACAAAAGGTGCCTGACCTGGACTTCGAGGATCTAGGTCTGTCTTCTGGGGTAGTGATCCCGCGCGAATTCAAGGTACCTGCCTTTGCTAAATACGATGGGGCATCCTGTCCTAAATTGCATCTCAGGGCTTACACAAGGAGGATCCAGCCCTATACAGCTGACAAAAACCTATGGATCCATTTTTTCCAAGAGAGTCTTTCAGGGACTCAGCTCGAGTGGTTTTATCAATTGAATGGAGCCAACGTCCGTACCTGGGAAGACTTAGCCACTGCTTTCTACAAGCATTACCAGTACAATGCCGACCTTGCTCCCACACGCACTCAGCTTCAGGGAATGTCTATAGGTGCGGGCGAAGGTTTCAAAGAGTATGCACAGAAATGGAGAGACCTTGCTGGAAGGGTACAGCCTCCATTGACTGACCGGGAACTCGTTGATATGTTCTTAGGGACCCTATCCGGGCCATTCTTCAACCACCTGATTGGTAATTCATCTGCTGGATTCACCGACCTCATCCTGACCGGCGAAATAATCGAAGCTGGTATCAAGAGTGGGAAGATCCAAGAGGCCACACCTTCTGATACTCACAAAAAGCCTTACACGGGAAGGAAAGAGTCTAATGCTGCATACAGCCAAAAGAGTCGTCGTGACCAACATGCAGGGGCAGTCATGATTTCTGGTTCTGCACCACGCCGCCAACCACAAAAGGGAAACCAGCGAAGGCTGGACGAGCCTAAAAGACAATTCACCAACATTAACATGCCATGGTCACAAGCATTGCAGCACATGTTGAAAATGAACCTGATTGCGGTGATCAACCCTCCTGCAAATCCCAAGACCTCCTCTCCAAGCTACAACCCAGAAGCGAGGTGTGCTTATCATTCTGATAGCCCGGGGCACGATACTGAGGACTGTTGGGCGCTGAAATATAAAATCCAGAATATGATCGATGCTAAGGAGATTGAGTTCGAGCCTGCCGAGACCCCCAACGTGATCACCGCTCCATTGCCAAAACATGGCTAGGATCGAGAGATTTTTGTTCATTTGAATTCAAGTTGTATTTTTCTTTTCTTGTTCAGATAAACAATTATCATGTTAAACTCTTTTATTTCATGAATGCATTACACATGTCTGTCTTGATTTAATTATGTTTACTATGCTTAAAACTGCTTTCATATTTTTGCAATGGTCAACTCTTAATTGAAAATTCTAAGCCTCTTGAGGGAGGATGACGAAAACGATACCGCGATCATTACAGTATGCTTTTGAACAGACCCCGCTGATGAGGTACAGGCATTGTTTCAATTCCTAAACACTGGAGTTATAAGGATGATAATCCCTCGTCAACCCCTCTGAGCCAAAGAAGTAGGAGTTTTTCTTCTCGAAAATTAAAACCCTTAATCATAACCTGGGGCAGGGTAGTTCTCTCAGTTGATCCAAGTGCATAACGAATGGCACCAAAGAGGTCCTTACAAAATAAAGAAAGACAGTGATGATTCCGAATAATCAATAAAGAAAGGCAGTCATTATCTCAGAAATAAAAACCCAATAAGTCAAAACCCATGAAGGAGACTTATAAAACTGGGGCATCCCGCTGACTGTAAACCCAAAAAAGGAAACAGTTCAGGCAAAAAAAGAAAGGGATAACAAAAATAAAAAAAGAAAGAGGTCCTACAAACCCTTAGCAAAAAAAAGAGATGATTGCCTATTCAAATAAACGTTCAACATCTGAACCATCATTGGAACATCAGAACAAAGACTCAAACAAGGTCTAACGCACGATCAACTGAGTTTAGGTTTGGAGAACATCACGAAGAGCGGGTGGGTACAAATAATTTGAGCCTTTATCCTTTGTTTCTTAAACCGTGAACCAGGCCACGATATAACCCTTAAAAGTCCTAGCTGAAGCATGGGTTAGTTCGAAAGCATACTGTTACGAAGGTATCCTGACTCCTAAAGGTTTGCTGTAAAATATTGAGTTGACATCGCACTGTATTACAAAAAATGCATTTTCAAAATTCAAGACAGACATAGGCTTTTGCATTCTTAAAATAACCTTGTTTGCATATGACTATTTGTTTGAACAGCAGGGAAATTCGCACGATGAACACCTTGTGAACAGAAGTACCTCCAATCAAGGGGCACAGTAGGAGCATTGCCCATTATCTGGGGCATGGCAAAATACTTCCAACAGGGGCAACTCCCTGCATTCTGAGAGCGTGGACATAGTCGGAAAAGTACTACGCGTAATCAAAGACCCGCTAGGTTGACATACCTAGGCAAAAATAAGGGCTTCCCGGCGAACCAAAAGGGTTCGGACAAAAATAATGGATGAAACGAAAAATCTGTACACCCGGCAAGTCGAAAACCTGAAAAGGCGGATTGGGCAAAAATGGGTATCCCGATGGACTGAAAACCCGAAAGGGCGGTCCAGGCAAAAGTTAGGGATCAAAGCGTACGACTATGTTCCGGTATCTCATCATTTGTCTACCCGAAGATTTGTCAATCACCCACACAGGTATCCTCTTCCCTCATCTCCGAAGCAGGGGCAATAATGAGTTATCCAGGCGATCCAATTGCTCTGCCAACCAAAGTACAAAGGACAGATCAACATAAGAATGATTACCATCTACCTTTACAAATTCCGGATCGTGGGCTAGCGTCCGAGACCAAACAGGACAATCATCCACTTAATCAAAATCATGCAACCCTACACCGGTTCCGTCTCAATGTTCAGAAGAAGTTTTTACACAAACTTATCCAAGTAACCTAACCCCGGTTCCTCCAGAAGTCTTACATGGACCTATCTCAAGATGACCTAACCCCGGTTCATCAAGAAGTTTTTACACAAACTTATCCAAGTAACCTAACCCCGGTTCCTCCAGAAGTCTTACATGGACCTATCTCAAGATGACCTAACCCCGGTTCATCAAGAAGTTTTTACACAAACTTATCCAAGTAACCTAACCCCGGTTCCTCCAGAAGTCTTACATGGACCTATCTCAAGATGACCTAACCCCGGTTCATCAAGAAGTTTTTACACAAACTTATCCAAGTAACCTAACCCCGGTTCCTCCAGAAGTCTTACATGGACCTATCTCAAGATGACCTAACCCCGGTTCATCAAGAAGTTTTTACACAAACTTACCCAAGTAACCTAACCCCGGTTCCTCCAGAAGTCTTACATGGACCTATCTCAAGATGACCTAACCCCGATTCATCAAGAAGTTTTTACACAAACTTATCCAGGTAACCTAACCCCGGTTCCTCCAGAAGTCTTACATGGATTTAGCTCAAGATGACCTAACCCCGGTTCATCAAAAAGTTTTTACACAAACTCGTCAAGTAACCTTACCCCGGTTCCTCTAGAAATCTTACATGGGTTCATCTCAAGCAACCTTACCCCGGTTCATCCAGAAGTTTTACACAAACTTATCCCGAAGCAACCTTACCCCGGTTCGTCAAGAAATCTCACACGGATCTATCTCAAGGTAACCTAACCCCGGTTCCCCCAGAAGTCTCACATGGACTCGTCTCCAGTAACCTTACCCCGGTTCGTCAAGAAATCTCACATGGATTTACCCCAAGGTAACCTAACCCCGGTTCCTCCAGAAGTCTTACATGGATTTAGTTCAAGATAACCTCACCCCGGTTCATCAAGAAGTTTTACATGAACTTACCTCACCAAGCAACCCCACACCGGTTCCCCCTATTCAAGATGCAGTTTTACATGGACTCGTCACCCGGACACCCTACACAGGTTCTCCCTTTCCAAGAACGCAGTTTTATACGAACTCGTCATCAAAGTAACCCTACACAGGTTCCTTCTCCATTTCAGATGCGGTTTTACACGAGCTCATCAGCAGGCAACCCTACATATGTTCCCTCTTTCAACTTACAAAATTACAGTTCAAAATCTCCCCAGGAGAGTCCAATCCAGCTCCCCCAGGAAAGATGGAGTCCATATCCCCAAGCAGTAAGCTTATCCCCAGTAGATTCTGGAAGCTTATCCCTCGCGGAGCACGAACGCGCCCGGCTTTATTCAAAGAGTTATTTCCTTAACAGGATATAACTGGGTTATCCTCAGCCAAAAGCCACGGAAAGAGCGTCGTCGACATAGTCTTCCTATCCCTAGCAAAGTCTATTCACACTTTCAACAACAAGACATCCTCAGCAAGTTACTATCAACATTCAGCAAAGCATCTCTATCCCCACAGAGTATTGCTTCCCAGCATGGTCGTTAGAGTATCTTTTCTCCCTGCAGAATCTTCCATTCGCCAAGTTCATTCCCCAACGGAGTTATCTTCTCCTACCGGTATACTTGCAACTATCATCCCCAGCGGAAGCAAAATCTATTCTTCAAACATCAGCCCAGGATACGACTTCCCGGCACCCGTCAAGAATTTATTTTCTTAGACGAAAAACACATTCATAGACAATCACATCTTCATACATTATAGCATGCATATGCATCTAACTACACGCATCTCATTGATATTGAAGACATACAGTTCATGCATCACGAGTTTGCATACAATTATGTTTTGACTTTTCAGGAAAAAGATCAATACAAAAATGATTACTATCAACTAACGCAATTCTTTCTAGATATAGTTTCAGATATGATCCAGATATGGTGACGTTCTGATGCTGCTTCCAGACATCCTTCTAGATATAGTTTCGGATATGACCCAGAGATGGTGACGTTCTGATACTGCTTCCAGATTTCCTTCTAGACATAGTTTCGGATATGATCCAGATATGGTGACGTTTTGATACTGCTTCCAGATTTCCTTCTAGATATAGTTTCAGATATGATCCAGATATGGTGACGTTCTGATACTGCTTCCAGATTTCCTTCTAGATATAGTTTCAGATATGACCCAGATATGGTGACGTTCTGATACTGCTTCCAGATCTCCTTCCAGATATAGTCCAGATATGAACCAGATATGGCGACGTTCTGACACTTATTCCAGTTGAAGATATTTCAAGGCCTTCTCTAGTCCAGCTAAATCGACTCCCAACAGATTTTTCTGATAAAGACTCAGTAGAAGTAGTCTTATGGTGCCCTCTCCGACGATGAGTGTGAGGTGATAGTCTCCTATGGTTCCCTCTCCGACGGTGTGTGAGGTGGTAAGTCCTTTTTAGATGTTTCCCTCTCCGACGATGAGTGTGAGGTGATAGTCTCCTATGGTTCCCTCTCCGACGGTGTGTGAGGTGGTAAGTCCTTTTTAGATGTTTCCCTCTCCGACGATGAGTGTGAGGTGATAGTCTCCTATGGTTCCCTCTCCGACGGTGTGTGAGGTGGTAAGTCCTTTTTAGATGTTTCCCTCTCCGACGATGAGTGTGAGGTGATAGTCTCCTATGATTCCCTCTCCGACGGTGTGTGAGGTGGTAAGTCCTTTTCAGATGTTTCCCTCTCCGACGATGAGTGTGAGGTGACAATCCCTTTTCCTATGATTTCCTCTCCGACATTGTGTGAGGTGACAATTCCTTTTCCTATAATTCCCTCTCCGACGACGAGTGAGGTGATTCTCTTTCAGATTATAATTCTCTATGGTTCTCTTCCCGATACTGCAAAGATGGTATTTCCCACCAAGATTTTCTCAACGAGCGTTGTTGAAGTTAAAATTATCCAAGGTTCTCTTACCATTCATGCTAAAGCAGTAACTATACCTGGTTCATTCATCATCTTTTGAAGCTCCGGACTCAGCTCCTGTAACCAGTCAGGACACATCTATACCAAGCATCTAAAAATCAGCTCCTGCAACGTGTCAGGTACTCATTTGTTTCTTTTGCAGGTATGCAGGTTCTAGCTAAGGAATCTCCTACGCGATCAACGTCCAGATGGCATCTATAAGCCCATCATCCTATCCAGCAATCTCCAAATGGCATCTATAAGCCCATTTCCATCACTGCCACTATGTGAGCGCAAATTTCTGGGCACTCTAGTGTCCAATCATCTTCCACCCTCGGATTCCGAAAGGCACGTCAGCCAATCTGCATCCTCAGGTTTAAGAAGATTGAACAGGGGCAACTGTTGCACCCCAAAATTTGCCCTCCCATATTCTTCAAGAAATTGCCAAGCCAAGTCACAAAATTCCCCAAGGGTTGTGCAGCTCAACTGTCTCCTATACAGTCAAAACTAGGGTTTGTGTTCTGAGCAAGAAAATGAAGTTTTCAAAGGTCCAATCAAGTCCCACATGCTTACAAATATGGTCAAGTATCCTCATATCAAGTTTCAAGGCATTCAGCCCAAAATTGCACAGTCAAAACCCTAAATTGCACTACAGTCAACTGTAGGGGCAAAATGGTCATTTGGCAGTCAAAAGTTCAAATTTTTGGTCAACATATCATTTTGAAGCCACAAACATCATTTAATCAATGCTTGATCATGATTCTCAAAATTTGGCTCAGAAATCATCAAAGATGCAAAAGTTGATATATTTGGACAGCTGAAAAAGTCAACTGAAATTGACCAGGGCATAACTTTCACATGGATTATCAGAAAAATTCCATCCAAGGCTCATTTTGAAGAGAAAGACATTTCCTACAACTAATCTTCATACTCAATGTCCAAGAAATTCTCTCACAAAAAGTTATCAATTTCAACATTATAGGTCATTTTCAAAAGTCAACAAAAAGGGACTTTAAGTCAAAGGCCATAACTTGAGATTGGAAAATCAAAATGACATGAGACCAAAGGCATTGGTTAGAGGACTCAAAGACCTTTCCAAAATGTCCAAAAACATGAGAAAAGATTAAAAATTGAGCAAGTTATGCCTTGTGGAAGTTGGGAAATTTTTGGATATTTTGAAAAGTCAACAATGGTTCAAATGGTCTAAAATTGCTAATGGGCCTATTTTTCTTCCATGATTCATCATTCCAAGCCTATGCACGACCACTTGGCCCAAAGGGAAGTATTTTCTCATTTTTTAATTATTTATTTGAATTTTATTCATATTAATTCACTTAAATCATTTAAAATATGTGAAAAATATTTAACCTAACAAAACCAATCTTTTTATACACATTCTAGACTCAATATTTCGTGCACATGCTGATTAGGAAAGAATTGGTTTGAATTGATCATAATTTGCACAAAAACCACATGAAAAGATATGGAAAAGATCCTTAAGAAATCAAATATTGAAAACCATTATGCCCATGGATTTTATGCAATTTTCTTAACCTAATATGCTTACTACATAACCAGGAATACAACCCTAATCCTTACACACTCTAAGCTGCGCTCAAAGACCATTAAGGAACTTGAAAATTTTTCCATAAAAGACAAAACTGAAAACCATTCTAGAGGAGGATTCAAGCCTTAATCTTGATTCCAATAGCTTCATTGTGGTTCTCTGAACGTGTGCCAATCAAGAACAACGACCAAAGCTCCAAGAATTGGTAGATTAAACTCAAACTGTATCAAGCAATTTTCAGAATCGTATATCATAATTCATGCATCTTTTTGCATTTTTATTTATGGATTCTTGTTCAGGGTGATGTTTCTAAGCTAACCAATGCTTTTGATTTGATTATAACGCTGTGTACGAGATTCTACCATGTTTAAATTCTAGGGTTTTCAGGATGAGGAATTAGGGCTTTTAAGATCAAGTAAAATTGGCCCTCAAGACCATGACGGTTGTATTCAGCAAGCCTGGACGAATATAAAACACCATTCGCGATCAATTTATATACACCATAGCGCTAGTCGCTATTTTTCAATATCCTGCCTAATGCAACGCGTCCAAAACCGTTGCTTTTGGTGTTTGTGTTACAGGGATGAGGAGGACGATGAAGCGTGGCAACCTGTGATTCGTGCGTTTAAATTTCGCGCGTTCAACCACTAATGCGTTTGTTTTTTCTTTTTGTTATTTGTTTGTTATTAATATATCAAAAGTGTTCAACGGCTCAGCTGGCAGGCGTTGGTAGCGTTCACATCCAAGACCTGGGTTCGAGTCCCAGGTCTGAACAAATTCAATATTATTTTTCCATTGCAATTCCTCTGCAGGCATAACCTTAAAGCGCATCATGTTGCCTCAACATCCAAAGAGCCACGCGTCTAGCTGCTTCAAATCAAGGGCAGGGATTCAAAGAACGCATTATACCTTAGTCAACGCACCATATGGAACCTGGGAAAGTCAGCGAATTTCCAGCTTATTGGGCCTAAATTGTTGGGTCCATACCTCCATGTTGGGACAGAAAACCCCCCTGGTTTGCTTTCATTATTTTTTTTTCTTATTTCTTGTTTTAACTTTAATTTTTATTTTAATTACTGTTTATTTAATTAATTATTTTTTTTACAAAATATAAAAACTTCATAAAAAAAATCAGAAAAGACCAAAAATAATAAATATTTTTTTACTGTAATTATTTTCATAAATAGATTTACATGTAATTATTTAGTTCTAATTAGGTTTTTTTGCAATTTTAATTCTTTTTAATAAATCTAAAAAAAACATAGAATTAGGTTTAATTGACAATTTTTGTCCCTTTTTTAATTTCCCTTATTTTTACCATAATATTATTTACTCTATTTATTTTTTATAATTAAATTGTACATAAATAAGTTAGGGTTTTCAATTAGGTTAAAAATTCAGTATGTTTTTTCTTAATAACTTAAAAAATAATTAGAACTAGGTTTAGTGTTTTATTTTAATTTGAAATTAATTCTTTTTTCTATCAAATCTTAAAAAACACAAAAATACCAAAAAAACATTTTCATTTAATATTAATCTTAACTCCTCATTAACTTTAAATTTTGCAAAAGGGTCCAACGCCCATATTTTTAATTGTTTAATTTCGCATCTTTATTTTATTTCATTTAAATAATTATGTATCTCTCCCAAAGCCGTGTAAACGATTGCTCGCACTTTTATTTCTTTCGCTTTATTTACTTTCCGTCAAATCGGGTCCGGTTTAATTTTGGCGATGTGGACCCGCGCCTTTGTAATAGCTTTAGACTTATTTTCCCGCAAACTTTTAAACTGTTAAATAAGCATGAAAGAATGTATGGACTTAAAATAAAATCAAGCGTAGATCACAACAAACATGACAAGACAAATTATCAATGAAAACGACACACGAATCGCACACACCACCCCTAGGGTACGCCTCACTGTTGCCTCAAAAGGTGATCGTCGAGTAGAGGATGTCTTAGTAAGTCCTCATGATCCGGGAACTTGGCATGAGGGTAGCTTCTAAGGTGTCTTCCCATTGCTCTGGTGATCACCATGTCCCGAACCTCGAATTGACCCGAACACCTCCAACGGTGGTGCTACCTACCTCTCAATGGTGGGATGGCACTACTTTAAGGACATTTACACAGACGAATTCCTTAGGGTAGGTAGACGACTCTAGATACTTGCTCTAAATTTAAAAACAAAACAAAATACTTTTCACACCAACACATTTTCAAAAAGCTTTCGAAAGCAATTTTTCAAACACTCTTGAGGACTGATACAAGAGTCGAACTGGAATTTTCAAAGAAACTTTTTTAAAACCCACAGTTGAAAAGCAAACAAACCATTTTTGAAAACACAAGTGAGCAAGTATCTAAGAGCCCATGGATAACCATGGATAGAAAGGGTGCTAACACCTTCCCTTTCTATAACCTACCTCCCGAACCGAGAGCAATCTCTTTAAGGAATTTTTCTGTGCTTTTGTCCTTTCCATTTGGAGAAAATAAAAGACGGTGGCGACTCTTGCTTCCGCGACATTTCGCGAACCAGCGTTAAACAGTCAGTTCCAGATCCACCGATCACACCAGTCGATCAATGATTTCCTTTTGTGGATTAGGAACGAGAGCAACGCTTACCGAACCTTCCTTCTTTCTATTCCTTTCACTAGCATATTTCTTCAGTAAAGCATCCTTTTGACGAAGCTTCTCATCATGATCAATGAACCAGCCGTCTTGAATAAATAGCAAATCCTCCTTTTCCTTTAGTTGTCGAGCCAGGACCCGATTCTCATATTCAGACATATTATACTTTTCTTTCCAAGCATCTCTCTCGGACTTCATCCTAGCCAGATTTCCTTGGTATTCTCCCATATTCTCGATAGGGATATCAACAGATGATGATGTAGGGAATAAAGGTTTCTCAGGTTTATAGGGCATCTTGAGAGCACAAGCCCTAGCACGGACCCATTGTAGGTAAGTCTCCAAAGAAACGGCACCCCTATGTCCTAACATGTCTCTCCCTTTCCTATGGATGTGACGCCAAGCTCCTTCGATCTCCCTCTTAGCTGCCTGGTGATCTTGTTCTTCTTGTAGAAAGAAACCACTCACATGGATGTTGTTTGGCTTGTCCCTCATCGGGTATCTAAACTGACGGCGCGCAAGAACAGGATTATAGTTAATTCCACCTTTCGTACCAAGAAGAGGCACGTTAGGAAAAGCACCACAGATATCGATGATCTTCACGTCATAGTAAGCTCGATTATACCAATCAATGTCGAAATGAGTGAGAGCCATAATTTTTGGCGCCCATCGCAGCTCGTTCTCGAGATCCCAGAAAACATCAGACCTAGGTAGATGAGAAACATACCGCTGATACAGCAACTGTGCACAACAAATAATCATCCCTCCTTGATAAGATTTTCGAAGATGGATGGAGTAGTAGGTATCTCCTAGCAGCGTAGGGACCGGATTTCCAATCAAGAAAATTCTGATGGTGTTGATATCCACAAACTTATCAACGTTAGGGAACAAGAATAGACCATAAGCGAGTAAAGCAAAGACGTCTTCAAAGGCAATAGTATCTTTTATCTCAGCGAAATGACGAGCTTTCCTTAACAAAAACTACGCAGACAAGCCTCGGATTCCCCCTTTTGTAGTCAAGTTCTCCTCTATCTCTGACTTCTTCAAGTGGGTGATGGTCGCTATCTCGTGAGATTTGGGTTCCTCTTCTAAGCCAGAAAAAGGAACACAATCGGTGATCGGCAAACCAAGTATGTAGGAGTACTCTTCTAAGGTGGGCATTAACTGGTAATCCGGAAAGGTGAAGCATCGTTACAAAGAATCGTAAAATTGGACCAACGTACCAAGGATGCCTTCTTTCATCTTGCGCTTCATGAGAGGTATAATGGACCCATAATTTTTCTGAAAATCTGTCGGGTTCTTGATCTTAGGAATTAAACTCTTCAGTTCTTCAATCTCGGGCTCCTTAAAACTAAAACTTCGAGTGTTTCTCCTTTCAAATTCCATAATAATAGTACCTGAGATGTCTGCAAAAATCATTCTTAAGTTCCTTGAAAAACAAGTTTTTTACAAAAAAATGTTTATGGATGTATGGATGAATGATAATGCAACAGTTACACACAAGTTCACAAATATGGGGTTCAAAGGTTCAACGTTTCGAACATGGAGTCAAAGGTAAAGCCCACCCCAAGGTATGTACTACGATTTAATCACACCTGTAAGACAAGGTTCTAAGAGTTCCCAGAGTCTACATTCCTCCTTCGGATATTACCAAAGTCTTGATTACTCAATAATTAGCAATATTCTCAAGAGAAACTCATCCGAGCGTAGCATCGCTTGACAACTACTTCCGGATTACTCCGTTATAGTCTCTGCGCTACACCTAAAAGGCCAAGATGGGTTAGGGTTCTACGGTTCTCAGCTTCTCTGGCTCCGAGGTCGAAAATAATAATGTCTTCCCGATTACTCGGTAAACAAATATTACATTCAAAAGGGCCTTCCACTGAGTGGGGGATTTCATGCCTCCTTCTTCGGGATTACTCCCTCAAAGTTAACATGACTATACCGCCCGTCCTATTCTTAAGTGTAACTTAATCCGGGTATAGGATTCGTCCTTTGCAAAAACCCAAATAACCCCAATATAAACACATAATCAAACAAAACAAATAATAATAAAACAGATAAAACAAACTAGGCTTAACCCACTTAGGGATGGACCAACAAGAGGTCAATCTTTCCCCAGCAGAGTCGCCATTTCTGTCGCGATAAAAAATGTAGCAGGGTAAATCGGAGATCGAATTATTAATTAATTCGTCTCACAAAAGCAAGAGTCGCCACCGCGCTTTATTATTTCCAAGGGAAAAGGGAAAAGAGCGAAATAAAACCCTAAAGTATGCAATGTAAAATAATACTTTTAAAAGTAATGAAAATACCAGGCGTTTTAAAAAGAGGTCTAGAGTTCGGGGGTTGGTTATACAATGGGAAGGTATTAGCACCCAATGCATCTATAGTATTCTATACGAACCTTTTGAAACATTTGTTTATTAAAAATGTTTGTTTGATAAAAAATAAATTGTTTTGGCCAAAAATGGGTATGGACGAGTTTTCGAAAATACGACGACCTAACGTCGAAGTTTTGACTTAAAAAAAGTGTGAGTTTTGAACAATTGAATATTTGGGAAAAATTATCTTAAGTTTTTTTTAACAAAATAATAAACGAAAGATGAATGAGGGTATTCGCGCTATGTGCTTGTTGACATGAAGTCGACAAAAATTTGATCGATTCCCTTGGATTAAAAGACCATAAACATAACATTTATCAACACATGGTATAGTAAAAAAAATATCAACTAATCGGAAAATCAAATTAACAGTTAAATGATTCACACAAAATTAATCGAGTTAAATGACAATATTTACTAAAACTAACTGATCAATGTTAATTAGAGTAAATAGCATCATTTAACAATTAACAAATATTAATGAATTTATTAAAAACAAATAAACAAAATTATCAAAACTAATTAATATTAACAAAATATCAAAAATGAAATAAAACAAACAGTAAAAAAAATGAGAATGAAAGAAATCAAATACTTGGGCCAGAATCGAGTGAAATAAGGAGGGTGCTAACAAGATTTCGGACTGGGCAAAGAGGCATAAGCCCAAGATGCATAAGCAGCCAAAAAAAAGTTAATAAAGAGAAGCTGGGCTCGGGTCATGTTGGGTTTAAAGGCCCAACGAAAATTACTTATAAAAAAAACCTAGATCACTAATATGAAAGGGAGGAGCCGCTACAAGTTCATAGAATTGGTCAAAATCAAGTTTTAATTAATACCAATTAATTTCAAATTAAAACAAACCTGATGTTATTCTCTTTCTCTTATCTTTCTGCTTCCTTAACATTTCATCCCTCTTTTTACGATTCAAAACCCCAACCGATGTTCAACCAAAAATCTGACCCGCATCCCACCCAAAATTCTATCCTGACTATGATGGCGCATCCTAAACCATCCCTAGAATTTCTATCTACCCAGATCCGATCCCTTCAAATCCTAAACTCCAACCCCAAAATCATCAAGTTAATCGCAAACAATTTTTTTAGATCATAGACCCAACACTTCTCAACGATGATACCGTAGAAAATGCGAGAAAAAAAATCAAAGTTGACGAAATCAAGTGTGGTGGTGGCTAATCTCTGGCGCGACGGCATCAACCTACAGGGCAGTTATCGATGGTTTCTCCAGGTACTGCGTTTTCTTATTTACCTTTTTTTGGGTCAATATACTTCATAATTTGAATTTTTCTTCGTCTTTTGCAATTGTGTTTGGTTGTTGAACTGTTGTTGATTTGCAGGGTATGTGAATGAAGTTAAATAAATTGTTGTGATGAAGGTTGTTATTGCTAATGTTGCGGAGTTAATTCTTCAGTTGAGGAATTTCTGGATCAATTGGTGCAGAGTTGGAAGTGAGGTGAGTTTCTGTTGTGAGTTTTTTTATGTTTTTATATTCGATTTCCTTGCTGATATTGTCCTTGAGGCTGCACCCGATAGAACGTAGTCACAGAAACGGAAAAGCTTATGGATATTATAGTGTCGTGGTGTTATGGTGGATGGGTGATTGAAGTCGGAAACTGGACAGTAGTGTGAATGTCAAAGACGAATTCGAAAAGAGTAAAGGCAAAGGTTTGCTATGCTGAGAGGGAGTACGTTGATGGGAGTAAGTTGATGGTAGTATTGGTTTGAAAGGGGGATAGGCGATGGAGTATGATGGGAGTAGAAAGTTAACTATTGGAGTCTCTCCGACGGAGTTTTGAAAGAGGTAAGTTCAAGAAATCCTTGCTTCTGAGTTATTGGTGTTGATTCGACGTTTGTAGCATTGGTAAACATTGTTTCTATTGTTACTTGAAGGTATTGAAGCTTGGCTAGGAGTTGATGGCTCAAAGGATTTAAATAGCATTGAATGAAGAAAGGAAGAGTTAAGGTGTTAATGTAAGGTAGGTAATGTATGTTAGAAATCAGAAATTTGTAGGTTATTTTAACAACAAATTTTTGGAGGAGGATTGCTGCTAAATTTTGCAGAGTTTTTTTTATGCTAATTTTCTTCTCTGTTTACACTCTATTCTCTCTTAGTGATTCATTCAAACCTATCCCTCCGTGTTTTAATCGGTCAACAACAATAACAAAACTTCCAACAACTACAAACTTAAATCAAACAATACTCATACAAGATATCAAGCAGTTAATATAAGGTCATCATTCTACACAACAAGACAAACACAATAGTATGAAGAAAAGGGAAGGAAAAAAAAAGACAAAACCAACCTAAACGGAGCTAGTCCAGCGGTTGTCAGCACGTCATAGTTTTTTTTGTCGATAATTCGTGGCGACAATGCAAAGCTTTGATTCAGTCTCGACTTCTCCTTCTTCCACCCTTTTTTGTTTATTGATTGCAAGGCAGCATTAGTGTTGTTGTAATGCTGAAGCTGTGTTGAGCTTGATATTGTTGCTACTAAGACAATAAGTTCTACACCTTGTTTACAACGTATTTGACGAAAGTTCTAGGTGAAGTGCAACTTTGGTATTTTTCTCTTACGATGCTGATTTTGTTTTTTGTTTTATGAAGGATCATGAGAGGCTGATGATGAAGGGTGGTTTATGGTTATAAAAATTTTCTTCTCTAATTTTCTCCTCTGTAATATCTTTTTCTGTGGAACTCTTGATAATAGAGATTTGTATTTTTGTGTGGTGTTTGTGGTGTGTAATTTACTCCCCTTCTCATATATCAATAATTTTTCTTTTATCAGTCCCCGTATCATTGTTCTAAAAATCCCCCTTATATCACCAAGAACCCTGCAATTTGAGGGGGGAAATAACAGTAGGATTTGAATAAAATTGGTGTTATACTTTGTCACTTTTTGATTCAGCTTTTTAATTTGTTATTTTTGATGTAATTTCTGGACTGATACATAGCAGGGCAGCAACACTGTTTTTTTGTGGGCAGCAGGCTTTGGAGCAGTAAGGTTTTTGACTAACCTATAGGCTGCTGTTTTGGATTGATTTTGCAGGTTTTGGAGTGTAGCAAACAATAAGGATAGGGACTGGTTTTCCATGTTCAAAAATATGGTTTTGGGACCACAACTTTATTGGACATAAAAATAATAAAACAAAGACAATAATAATAATAATGATAAAAGGTAATTTGTTAGTAATACAAAAATAGAATAATAATAATAATAATAATAATAATAATAATAATAATAATAATAAAAATAAGATACAAATAAAATTAATTTAATTTTAATTTTGATATTAATTTTAATATTAATTCAATTTTAAAAATTGAATTAAAATTAGAATCAAATCAAAATTGATATCGGATTAAAAGAAACTAAAACTATAATGACTAAAAATAATCAAAAAATGTAAAATAAAGGAAAAAGATATTAACTACATTTTTTGAGATTTTCTTTGGATTAAAATTTATGCTAAAACATGAATCTAAATGGAACCAATAAAATTATATTAATTTTTTATATTTTTTGTATTAAGAATTGCAAATTTAAAATACTATAATGCTAATTATAAATATTTTTGTGATTTTTCTAATAATGCGTTTGTAAAAAATGACATGAACTAAAATACATATTTTTTAGATTTTTTTAAATAATACAAAAATGATAAATACAAGACGAAAAAATGTGCGATATGCACGATTTGGTAAAGGTTGGATAAGACATGATCAAATTCCATTAAATTCATAAAGCGACTTCTAACATTTTCATTCTTTCGCGGCTTTTTCAAAAGATAATCATCTCTTGACTTATAAAGAAAAAGTCGTAGTTGTTGCAAAGGAGAATCATATGTAAAAGAACCACTAAAAAATTGTCGAAATTTGAAGAAGTGATGAATTTTTGAAATCTGACTCGAGAATTGGCAAAAATAGGTCGAATCGCTTGTGAACGCTTGCTATGTAATAATGCAGATGGGAGGTGGTATCTTAGGTCAAAATTTGGGGTATGACAGCAGGAAAACTATCCAAGTCAACCTTGTAAGAATTCCTCCACCACTCAAGGAGCTAGCTTCAAGGATCCCTGAGAACTCTCCATTCATCGAGAGGCATGGTCGTCTACTCAACTTGGTCACCTCCAACACAGATGAGGATATGATGAAGGTGCTCTTCCAGTTCTTTGATCCTTTGCACCATTGCTTCATATTTCCCGACTATCAGCTTGTGACTACTTTGGAAGAATTATCTCAACTCTTGAGGATTCCCATTCTCAATCAACTACCTTTCAACGGTACGGAAAGAGACCCAAAGCCAGAAGAGATTGCTCAAGCTCTGCACTTGCACTCATCTGATGTCACAACTCATTGGGCAACCAGAAGTGGTGTCAAAGGCTTCTTAGAAAAGTTCCTATTTGAGAAAGCCCAAAGCTGTTGGAATTCCTTAGACTTGCAAGACTTCTAGGAAATTGTGGCTCTTATTATCTATGGGATGGTCTTGTTTCCCAATCCTGACCAACTCATAGATGTGAGTGCCGTCAAAATCTTCATGTCACGCAATCCGGTGCCTACATTGCTAGGAGATATCCTACACTCTTTTCACACTCGCACGATGAGGAAAAGAGGTGTCCTTATGTGTTGCACCCATCTCCTGGCAAGATGGTTTATTTTTCATCTTCCCCAATCAGTCTTAAAGAATGAGCAAGATTCAAGGTGGTCACAAAGGTTAATGACACTCAAACATTCAGATATTCATTGGTGCTCTCGATCCAAAGAGAATGTTATCATTGTTGACCGTTGTGGGGAATTCCCTAATGTCCCTATACTTAGCATTAGGGAAGGCATCACCTACAACACATGTTTAGCTCTAAGACAGTTTGGTTACGCCCGAAGGGATGGCCCGCACGAGATGTTGATTCAAGGCTTGGTATTCGACTACGACAATGACGATCAAGGTCTTCGCCAGAGATTCATCTGAGCTTGAAGGATGTTAAACAAGGTGGATAGCAAGACTTTGGGACATAATAATTCCATCCCTCTTGAGCCTTACGTCAAGTGGGTACGAACCCGCGCTCAAAGTCTTATGATGCCTTATCCTTCCATCCTTCCGGTGATCATTGAGCCTGTTAAGGAGGGAGAAGTTCCATACACTATCCTACATCCTGACATGCCCACATATCTTGAAGACATACAAAGGTATTGGATACAGCTCAAAGGAGAGCGAGATACTTTCAAAGCCCAATTCTACGCAAGCGAGAAGAATGTTTTGGAACTCAGTAGGCTACTTCATGAGGAGCAGACTCTAAATTCCTACATAGCACCAAAGAGGACGCGCACTACTTTTTTATCTTAGAGTTTTTTATTATTTTGCCCAAGGGGCATTGATGTACTCAAACTCTATCTTATTAATATAACATGTGTTTTCTTTTTGTCTAAAACGAACTTGAATCTTTAAAATCCTTGAAAACATTGCATGTGTACATATCATTCATCATAACATAAACAGGTATTTTGCAACAAACTTCCTCATCTCTCTGCTGTTTATTTCAGTAAGATGGATCTCGAACAGACAGTCAAAGATCTCCAAATTCAGAACACACAATTTCAACAGTTACTCATGACCCTAGCCAAGGGGCAAGATGAGTTGAAGACTCTGTTAGCTGAAGAAAGAAAGAAGAAAACAAAGAAATCCACTGGGGTTTTGAACATGGGGAGAAGGTTTCATGGACAGACTAGAAGGGCCTTGAATTTTGCAACCACTTCCGGGGAAGGAGAAGGGAAAGGAAAAGAAACAGTGGTTCCGTCAGAATCTGAAGAGGAGGAAGAAGAGGAAGACTAATCCGAGGAACAATATCCTCCAGCAGATGATAAGTACAGACATCTTGAAGTGCGTCTGAGCGCTATGGAAATACAGAAGGTGCCAGGTCTAGACTTTGAAGAATTGAGACTAATGTCGGGAATTGTGATCCCACCGAAGTTGAAAGTGCCTTTGTTTGCAAAATATGATGGGGTGTCATGTCCTAAGATGCACCTTCGATCATACGTGAGAAGGATTCAGCCGCACTCTGCCGATTAAGACCTATGGGTGCATTTTTTCCTGGATAGCCTATCTGGAACACAACTCGATTGGTTTTACCAATTGGAAAGGGCCAACGTCAACAACTGGGAAGATCTTGCCGCAGCTTTCTATAAGCAATATCAATATAACGCTGATTTGGTACTTACCCATACTCAACTTCAGAGTATGGCTATGGCTTCCAATGAGGGTTTCAAGGATTACGTGTAGAAGTGGAGAGATCTAGCTGGGAGAGTTTAACCCCCTCTGTTTGAAAGGGAGTTGGTGGATATGTTCCTAGGAAATCTATCGGTCCCTTTCTTCAACCATTTAATTGGGAGCTCATCTACCGGATTTACTGAGTTAATACTGACCGGAGAATGGGTGGAAGCTGGCATAAAAAGTGGAAAGATTCAGAATGATTCATCTTCCTATACAGCTATGAGAAAGCCTTTTGTTGGGAAGAAGGAGGTATCTGCTGTTTATCCACAAAGGAACCAAGGGAGAGCTGAACGCCGACCAATGGTAGGAGCTGTTATGATCCCAAAGCCTACATCTGATCAACCAAGAAGTAATCAACCGATGGTGGAAAGGCCAGTCCGACAATTCACCAGAATCAATATGACTCTAGACCAGGTTTTACCACATCTTCTGAAATCCAATTTACCAACTCTAAAGGAAGCTCCAAAGAACCCCAACACACCGTCCCCTCATTATCACCCAAATGCCAGATGCGCATATCATTCTGAAAGTCCAGGTCATGACACTAACAACTGTTGGGCCTTGAAAAACAAAATTAAAGACCTTATAGACGCAAAAGAGATTGAGTTTGATGCACCCGAGAAGCCAAACGTCATTTCCGCTCCTATGCCTAGACATGTTCATCACACCAATGCTGTTGAAGAAGATTTATTTTTCGCCACAGTTGATGAACTCTTGACTCCACTCCCAATCATTAAGATAAACTTGCTGAAAGCCGGTGTATTCTCGGGTTGTAATGAAGACTGCCATCTTTGCTTATCCTCACTAACTATTTTCCCTTTGTTGAAGACATGCATTCAACGCTTGATACATAACAGGGAGATTCTGTTTGAAAGTACTCCTGTTTCACCTGTTCCTGTTGAAGACATTTCAATCATAACCATCTCCGCCAATTCTTCCAGGGTCCCCAAAAGACCCGTTAGGATTACATCGGTTCCAAAAACTACTCCTCTTATAATCACAATGCTCGGGCCGGTCCCGTATGAATCAGACAAAACAATGCTGCAGAATTACGGTGGAGACATCTACTACCATGGTATCAAACAAGATGGGCTGGCCGCCGAAGAGATAAGCTCAGAAGAAGAAGACTCCGACATTAGCAATATTATCGGAACCAGTAAGATTACCCATAGCGGTAGAATCTTCTCTATAGAAATTGCCCCTCCAAAGGCAGTTTTTGGACCCGTGGCTGTTCCAAAGGTTACCTCCGTACCAATAACCATATCTGCAAGTGCTCCTATTGACAAAGACGACACAACCCCTGCTGTTATCCCTACCAATACTCCTACTGCTGAAACTCGAGGAAAAAGTATTCAAGAAGAGCCTGTCCGGACGAAGGCTCAACCACTGACTATTCCTGAAACCTCCAAAAAAGAAATGGAAGAGATCCTGAGAATAATAAAGAAGAGCGACTACGACGTAGTTGAACTGTTGGGGAAAACTCCCTCCAAAATCTCCATGATTGCATTGCTGTTGTGTTCCGAAGCACATGCAAAAGCCCTGGTGAAATTCCTAAAGACAGCCCATGTGCCTCAAGAGACGTCTGCTGACCAATTTCAAGATTGTGTGGCCAGCTTGACAGCTGATAACGGCCTAGGTTTCTCTGATGCTGATCTGACACCAAGGGGAAGAAAGCAAAACGAGGCATTTCATGTATCAATGGAATCTAGAGGAATAACCCTGGCCCATGTCTTGGTGGACACTGGCTCATCTTTGAATGTTTTATCGAAGAAAGCTCTCGACAGATTAGACTGCGAAGGACTAACGTTGAAACCCAGTAACATAGTCGCGAGAGCATTTGATGGCTCAAAGAGGATGGTCCATAGGCAGGTGGACATCCCCATAAAGGTTGGGACTCAAACTTTCAACTCAACCTTCTATGTAATGGACATCCGCCCCTCTTACTACTATCTGCTAGGACGACCATGGATCCATAATGCCGGTGCTGTCACCTATACACTACACCAGATGCTGAAATATCCGATCCTGGGAAAGATTATCACTGTCCACGGAGAGGAAGAGTATATCATTATCCACCTCAATTCTTTTTGGTATGTAGAATTAGACGGCGAGTTCATTGAAACTCCTTTTCAACATTTCGAAGAGGTCCCCCAAGAAGTAGCAGTGACAAATACCACATCCCAGGTTCCCAAAATCACAAGACCTCCACTCCGGATGTCATCTATAAAGGACACCAAAGCAGTAGTAGAGGAGGGTGGATGCACCATCTGGGGGCAACTTCCGGATATTCCATATAAATCTGACAAGTTTGGCTTAGGGTTCACTTCAAGTGCTCAGAAGGCTGTGCGTCGTGCCCATGCTGGAGGGCCACCGTTAAAGATTAGCAACCGCGAGGTCAATGTAGTGGAAAATGGTGAAGAGGATTGCAGCTTGGAGGATTGGATCTTTCCTACTATCAACGGAGGACTTCGCAATTGGGAAGCCAGAGACTTTGTCCCAATAACTTTCATCTCTCAGTAATTTATCTTTACATTTCTGTTGGACTTGTAATATTCATAAACAATTCGCACATTTAAAACCTTGTGTCTTGCCCGAGGCAAAATGGTCCATTTGTAAGGGTTTTTATTTCATCTTCATATGACATTCAATGAATCATGGACGTTTTTCACATACAAACTTTTGTGCTCATAGACTTTCTTTTACATTTTATTATTTAAAGATGGCTACACCCTTACACACACCCACACTCACAAATGCAGGTACCCCTTCATTCCGGATCCCATGGGTAACGATACTGCTATGGCCTTTTGTGACTCTGAGGATCTAATCTACCAAGCCGAAGATGAAGGTGAGGAAGATTGTGAAGTACCAGGGGAACTGGCCAGACTACTACAACAAGAGAAAAGAGCCATTCAGCCTCACGAGGAACCTGTGGATACAATAAATCTGGGTACCGAGGAGGATATAAAAGAGGTCAAGGTGGGTGCCAATCTGGAGCCTAGTGTCAAGGAGCGTCTGATTCAGCTGTTGCATGATTATGTAGAGATCTTTGCCTGGTCATATGAAGACATGCCAGGACTTAATACAGACATCATGGTACATTGTCTGCCAACAAGAGAAGACTGTCCACCAGTAAAATAAAAAGTCTGTCGCATGAGACCTGACATGTTGGAGAAGATCAAAGTGGAAGTCATGAAACAATTCAACATTGGATTTTTGGCCGTCACTTCCTATCCTCAATGGGTTGCCAACATTGTTCCCGTGCCTAAAAAGGACGAAAAAGTACGAATGTGTGTGGACTATAGAGATTTGAATAGGGCCAGCCCTAAAGATGATTTTCCACTCCCCCACATTGATATCCTGGTTGACAATACGGCCCATCACAAAGTGTTTTCCTTCATGGACGGATTCTCAGGTTATAACCAAATCAAAAAGGCACCTGAGGACATGGAGAAAACTACCCTTGTCACACAGTGGGGCACATTCTGCTACAAAGTGATGCCATTCGGACTGAAGAATGTTGGGGTAACCTATCAACGCGCCATGGTAGCCTTATTTCACGACATGATACATCATGAAATAGAGGTCTACGTATATGACATGATAGCCCGATCAAAAACAGAGGAAGAGCAACTTGACCACTTGCAAAAGTTGTTTGAGAGGTTTAAGGAGTATAAACTAAGGTTGAATCCAAACAAGTGCACATTCGGAGTACAGTTTGGTAAACTCATAGGCTTTGTCGTCAACAACAAAGGTACTGAGTTCGATCCCGCCAAGGTTAAAACAATTCAAGAAATGCCTACTCCTCATACTGAGAAGGAAGTCAGAGGATTCTTGGGACGCCTGAACTATATTCCCAGATTCATTTCTCACCTAACAGCTACTTGTGAGCCAATCTTCAAACTATTGAAGAAAGATTAAGTAGTCAGATGGAATGATGAGTGCCAGTTTGCTTTTGACAAAATCAAAGAGTACTTACAAGAGCCTCCTGTTTTGATGCCACCAGTCGAGGGAAGACCACTGATCATGTATCTGACTATTTTAGAAAACTCAATGGGGTGTGTAATGGGGCAGCATGACGAGTCTGGCCAAAAAGAGCACGCTATTTACTACCTGAGCAAAAAGTTTACCGATGTGAAACTAGGTATTCACTGCTCGAGAAAACTTGCTGCGCTCTGGCATGGGCTGCTCGCCGGCTAAGACAATATATGATGACTCATACTACCTTTTTGATATCTAAGATGGATCCGATAAAATACATCTTCGAGAAGCCTGCTCTGTCTGGGAGAATAGCTAGATGGCAGATGATCCTAACAGAATATGAGATACAGTATACTACTCAGAAAGCTATAAAGGGCAGTGTATTGGATGATCATCTTGCTCACCAAGCTGTAGAAGACTATCAATCCATGAAGTTTGAATTCCCGGATGAAGACATCATGACATTAGACAACTGTGAAGAAATCAGGCCATATGACAGACCTGAATAAGGATCCCGATGGACCCTGTTCTTTGATGGAGCCTCCAATGCAATTGGTAATGGTATCAGCACTGTACTCATATCTCTGGAAGGGTGTCATACTCCCTTTACTGCCAGACTTTTCTTCAACTGTACGAACAACATGGCGGAATACGAAGCATACATCTTTGGTCTCAAGGCTGCCATAGACTTGGGAATCAAATCGTTAGATGTGTTTGGTGATTCAGCTTTGGTCATCAGTCAGATCAAAGGGGAATGGGACACTAAACACCCAAATCTTATCCCTTACAAAGAACATGTTTTGACATTGCTACCACATTTTGAGAAGATTACCTTCGAGCATTTCCCGCGAGAAGAAAATCAGCTAGCAGACGCTGTAGCCACAATGTCATCTATGTTTAAACTTAATTGGGATAACGAGGCTCCCCAGATCACCATCAAACGAATGGATGAACCAGCACACTGTCACGAGATTAATACTGAAGAGGTGGTGGACCAACCTTGGTTTCATGAAGTCAAGAGGTATCTCGAGGCTCAAGAATATCTAGAAGGAGCTTCAATCAATGATAAAAAGTTCTTAAGGAGATTCTCTGCTAAGTTCTTCTTGAGTAATGGCATCCTGTACAAACACAATCATGACTCGATTCTGCTCCGGTGTGTGGATAAGATTGAAGCGGAAAAGATTATGGCTGAATTACACGAAGGTACTCTTGGAACTCACTCCAGTGGGCATACGATGGCAAAGAAAATCCTAAGGGAAGGCTATTATTGGTCTACCATGGAAGCAGATTGCTATCAACACTCTCGGACCTGTCATAAGTGTCAAATTTATGCTGACAAGGTGCACGTACCTCCGGTTCCTCTGAAAGTCTTGACGGCTCCTTGGCCCTTTGCTATGTGGGGAATTGATATGATTGGGGAGATCAAGCCTACAACCTCCAATGTACACCGCTTCATCCTAGTGGCCATTGACAATTTTACAAAGTGGGTCGAAGCAGCTTCCTTCGCTTCCCTTACTAAGAATGTTGTTGCCCGCTTCATCAAGAAAAATCTCATTTGCCGGTACGGTATCCCGGAAAGGATCATCACTGACAATGGTACAAATCTTAACAACAATATGATCACCGCCTTGTGCGAGCAATTCAAGATTCAGCATCACAATTCTTCCCCCTATCGGCCAAAGATGAATGGTGCTGTCGAGGCTGCAAATAAAAACATTAAAAAGATTATACAGAAAATGACAGTCACATACAAAGACTGGCATGAGATGTTACCATTCGCTCTCCACGGGTACCGTACCACGGCTCGCACATAACCTGGGGCAACACCCTATTCTTTGGTATATGGCATGGAAGCTGTTTTGCCTATTGAGGTTCAGATCCCCTCTCTGAGGATTATGAAAGATGCAGGTTTGAATGAAGACGATTGGATCCAGACTCGACTTGATCAACTGAAATTAATTGATGAAAAGAGACTTACTGTTGTCTGCCATGGTCAAATGTATCAAAAACAGATGATCAAGGCTTTCAACAAGAAAGTCAGGCATCCAGTATATCAAGTTGGGGATCTAGTGATCAAACGCATCATCTTTCCACAAAGTGATCCCAGGGGCAAATGGACTCCTACCTATGAAGGACCATTTGTAATCAAAAATATATTCTCTGGTGGGGAAATGATTTTGACCACCATGGATGGTGACGACCTGCCACACCCTGCGAACGCAGACATAGTCAAAAGATACTACGCATAAGAGACCCGCTAGGTTGACACACCTAGGAAAAACAAGGGCATCCCGGCGAACCAAAAAGGTCCGGGCAAAAATTAGGGATAAAATAAAAAAATATGTACACCCGGCAAGTTGAAAACCCGAAAGGGCGACTTGGGAAAAAAAAGGTTTCCCGATGGACTGAATACCCGAAAGGGAGGTCCAGGCAAAAGTTAGGGAATTAAAGCGTATGACTATGTCCCGTCTGATCACTTAATGGACAACACTTGACTTCCACTGACAAAATTCAGAGTTTCTGGTCAATTCAATCATCTTCGGATGAAGCAACAAATAGACAAGATATTCGAAGATATGAAGGCTATAGCAGAATAGGACCCCATGGGATTATTACACATATCTATCTTTCTTTGTATAAAATTTTCTTGTTTTATGGCGCCATTCTCTCACTAGAATCTTTGTCTCCCTTGTACAAAATACTTATTCAAAGTCAATACAAAGTTATCTCTTTGAAAGCACAAAAACCATTTGTCTTTTTCTTTACTCTTGTGTCTTGTTTGTAAAAACGTCCAATGATTCATTGATGAACATATGCATTTGTACATAATTACTGTTTACAAATAAACAAAATAGGAAAGATAATTACTGATAGGTTGAAAGAACAGGAAAACGTCTCTATGCTATTCCATAAGCAATCCCCACAGTACGTCATTTAGATCCCCAGCGGAACTAAAACTTCAAATTATTAATCCCCAGTAGAAATCGTCAAATTTCTCAGGATTCCTCAAGCAGATCATGGCGTTGCCCTCACAAGAGAATTTACTTCTCTCAATAAGATTCGTCAGTACTTCAACTTCGAGACATGAAAATTCAACATACCCTCAACATCATTCAGGGATTTATTTTCCTCAATCAGAAAGCAATACAACAAATCAACTTACATGCGCATACATTACATCCACATATCATAAACATGATAAAGCAAATACATTGCATCATACATTTCATACAATATAACTTTTTTTCAGCTAACATTTTACCCTTTTCAGGATAAGATTAAACAACTACCATTAACAATGTGCAATCAGATATAATACGGATATGCTCCAGACACGGATGCCATTCTGTTGCTCATTCAATTCAACTTTCAGATACAGTACAGATACGCTCCAGACACGGATTTCATTCTGTTGCTCATTCAATTCAACTTTCAGATACAATACATATACACTCCAGACACGGATGCCATTCTGATACTCATTCAGATTCAACTTTCAGATACAGTACGGATACGCTCAAAACATGGATGCCATTCTGATACTCATTCAATTTCAGTCCCAGATACAGTACGGATACACTCCATACACGAATGCCATTCTGATACTCATTCGAATTCAAACTTCAGATACAGTACGGATATGCTCCAGACACGGACGCCATTCTGGTACTCATTCTTTCGGCTTACAACTTACAGCTCAACAAACATTATTGGATGGCATCTACAAGCCCATCTCCAACAAGAATCTACCACTTCTCCAAATGGCATCTTTAAGCCCATTCCCTCAACTACACATCGTCGAGTGCAAATTTATAGGCACTCTAGTGTCCAATCATCTTTCACCTTGGAGTCACGAATGGCAAAGCTCGCCAATCTAACTCCTCAGGTTTAAGAAGGTTGAACAGGGGCAGCTGTTGTACCCCAAAATTTTCCCTCTCATTTATCAAGACTTTTCTCACAAGATCTCTTTAACTCAAGACGGGATTAGGGTTTGGTCAGCTCAAGACATCTCATCTTACATTGTTGGCCCAAAATTAGGGTTTGAGTTTGCACAAGGATTTTTGGACTATCAATGCTTCATATGACTTTTAAACATCATTATGGACCCCTAAGTTTGCTCATGACAAGTTTCAAGCCTTGAACCACATTTTTGATCAGTCAATTGGACAGTTGACCTAAAAATCAACTATATTGGGGAAAAAGTCAACCATGGCCAATTAACAGTTAAACTTCATAATTTTTGATCCACATCAACATTCTAGACTCATATGTATCATTTGATCAAGTTTGGATCACAATTCCTCAAGAAATTTGATCAAATCATCTAAAGGGCAAAATGGTCAAAATTAGGGTTTTGACTGAGGAAGGGCAATTTCTGATTTTTAACCTAGAAAATGACCAATTGATTTGAAGCATGATTTCAAGGGTTCATTTGTATCATCTTGACCTAATTACATGGTTCAAAACATTGCAAATCCATTGGATAGACAGATGAAATTTGCAGTCAACTAAACAAAAGTAAATTGTACACTGAAAAGTCAAACTTTGACTTTTTGGTCAAAATCAAGTGCCAAGGGTCACTATTCATCAAAAAATGTCAAAATATGAAACTTGTTCATCAAGAAATCAAGGATTAAAGATCTTGTTTTGAAATTTGAAAATTTCTTAACTTAGAAATTTTTTAAGTATAGAAAATTCCTTATTTTTTCTCAACTTTAAGCCATTTTTTCACCATGATACAAGATGATTCAAAGGAAACTCCCAACATGAAAGTTGTAGATCTCCATGAAATCTACAACTTTTCTTCAAACATTTTTCCCTAAAGATGCTTGGATATCAAGATATAATTTTATGAATACATGCTCATGAACTAAAATAACTTAGTGAATTTTTGCCCTAATTTAGGCAGGTTTTTGACCTACCTTCATGGAAATTTTCCACCTAGTTCCAAGAGGTATCTTGAAATGCATTTCAAAGATTAGTTATATAGAAAATTGCAAGCTTCAAGGTGGTCACAAAGGTTAATGACACTCAAACATTCAGATATTCATTGGTGCTCTCGATCCAAAGAGAATGTTATCATTGTTGACCGTTGTGGGGAATTCCCTAATGTCCCTATACTTAGCATTAGGGAAGGCATCACCTACAACACATGTTTAGCTCTAAGACAGTTTGGTTACGCCCGAAGGGATGGCCCGCACGAGATGTTGATTCAAGGCTTGGTATTCGACTACGACAATGACGATCAAGGTCTTCGCCAGAGATTCATCTGAGCTTGAAGGATGTTAAACAAGGTGGATAGCAAGACTTTGGGACATAATAATTCCATCCCTCTTGAGCCTTACGTCAAGTGGGTACGAACCCGCGCTCAAAGTCTTATGATGCCTTATCCTTCCATCCTTCCGGTGATCATTGAGCCTGTTAAGGAGGGAGAAGTTCCATACACTATCCTACATCCTGACATGCCCACATATCTTGAAGACATACAAAGGTATTGGATACAGCTCAAAGGAGAGCGAGATACTTTCAAAGCCCAATTCTACGCAAGCGAGAAGAATGTTTTGGAACTCAGTAGGCTACTTCATGAGGAGCAGACTCTAAATTCCTACATAGCACCAAAGAGGACGCGCACTACTTTTTTATCTTAGAGTTTTTTATTATTTTGCCCAAGGGGCATTGATGTACTCAAACTCTATCTTATTAATATAACATGTGTTTTCTTTTTGTCTAAAACGAACTTGAATCTTTAAAATCCTTGAAAACATTGCATGTGTACATATCATTCATCATAACATAAACAGGTATTTTGCAACAAACTTCCTCATCTCTCTGCTGTTTATTTCAGTAAGATGGATCTCGAACAGACAGTCAAAGATCTCCAAATTCAGAACACACAATTTCAACAGTTACTCATGACCCTAGCCAAGGGGCAAGATGAGTTGAAGACTCTGTTAGCTGAAGAAAGAAAGAAGAAAACAAAGAAATCCACTGGGGTTTTGAACATGGGGAGAAGGTTTCATGGACAGACTAGAAGGGCCTTGAATTTTGCAACCACTTCCGGGGAAGGAGAAGGGAAAGGAAAAGAAACAGTGGTTCCGTCAGAATCTGAAGAGGAGGAAGAAGAGGAAGACTAATCCGAGGAACAATATCCTCCAGCAGATGATAAGTACAGACATCTTGAAGTGCGTCTGAGCGCTATGGAAATACAGAAGGTGCCAGGTCTAGACTTTGAAGAATTGAGACTAATGTCGGGAATTGTGATCCCACCGAAGTTGAAAGTGCCTTTGTTTGCAAAATATGATGGGGTGTCATGTCCTAAGATGCACCTTCGATCATACGTGAGAAGGATTCAGCCGCACTCTGCCGATTAAGACCTATGGGTGCATTTTTTCCTGGATAGCCTATCTGGAACACAACTCGATTGGTTTTACCAATTGGAAAGGGCCAACGTCAACAACTGGGAAGATCTTGCCGCAGCTTTCTATAAGCAATATCAATATAACGCTGATTTGGTACTTACCCATACTCAACTTCAGAGTATGGCTATGGCTTCCAATGAGGGTTTCAAGGATTACGTGTAGAAGTGGAGAGATCTAGCTGGGAGAGTTTAACCCCCTCTGTTTGAAAGGGAGTTGGTGGATATGTTCCTAGGAAATCTATCGGTCCCTTTCTTCAACCATTTAATTGGGAGCTCATCTACCGGATTTACTGAGTTAATACTGACCGGAGAATGGGTGGAAGCTGGCATAAAAAGTGGAAAGATTCAGAATGATTCATCTTCCTATACAGCTATGAGAAAGCCTTTTGTTGGGAAGAAGGAGGTATCTGCTGTTTATCCACAAAGGAACCAAGGGAGAGCTGAACGCCGACCAATGGTAGGAGCTGTTATGATCCCAAAGCCTACATCTGATCAACCAAGAAGTAATCAACCGATGGTGGAAAGGCCAGTCCGACAATTCACCAGAATCAATATGACTCTAGACCAGGTTTTACCACATCTTCTGAAATCCAATTTACCAACTCTAAAGGAAGCTCCAAAGAACCCCAACACACCGTCCCCTCATTATCACCCAAATGCCAGATGCGCATATCATTCTGAAAGTCCAGGTCATGACACTAACAACTGTTGGGCCTTGAAAAACAAAATTCAAGACCTTATAGACGCAAAAGAGATTGAGTTTGATGCACCCGAGAAGCCAAACGTCATTTCCGCTCCTATGCCTAGACATGTTCATCACACCAATGCTGTTGAAGAAGATTTATTTTTCGCCACAGTTGATGAACTCTTGACTCCACTCCCAATCATTAAGATAAACTTGCTGAAAGCCGGTGTATTCTCGGGTTGTAATGAAGACTGCCATCTTTGCTTATCCTCACTAACTATTTTCCCTTTGTTGAAGACATGCATTCAACGCTTGATACATAACAGGGAGATTCTGTTTGAAAGTACTCCTGTTTCACCTGTTCCTGTTGAAGACATTTCAATCATAACCATCTCCGCCAATTCTTCCAGGGTCCCCAAAAGACCCGTTAGGATTACATCGGTTCCAAAAAATACTCCTCTTATAATCACAATGCTCGGGCCGGTCCCGTATGAATCAGACAAAACAATGCTGCAGAATTACAGTGGAGACATCTACTACCATGGTATCAAACAAGATGGGCTGGCCGCCGAAGAGATAAGCTCAGAAGAAGAAGACTCCGACATTAGCAATATTATCGGAACCAGTAAGATTACCCATAGCGGTAGAATCTTCTCTATAGAAATTGCCCCTCCAAAGGCAGTTTTTGGACCCGTGGCTGTTCCAAAGGTTACCTCCGTACCAATAACCATATCTGCAAGTGCTCCTATTGACAAAGACGACACAACCCCTGCTGTTATCCCTACCAATACTCCTACTGCTGAAACTCGAGGAAAAAGTATTCAAGAAGAGCCTGTCCGGACGAAGGCTCAACCACTGACTATTCCTGAAACCTCCAAAAAAGAAATGGAAGAGATCCTGAGAATAATAAAGAAGAGCGACTACGACGTAGTTGAACTGTTGGGGAAAACTCCCTCCAAAATCTCCATGATTGCATTGCTGTTGTGTTCCGAAGCACATGCAAAAGCCCTGGTGAAATTCCTAAAGACAGCCCATGTGCCTCAAGAGACGTCTGCTGACCAATTTCAAGATTGTGTGGCCAGCTTGACAGCTGATAACGGCCTAGGTTTCTCTGATGCTGATCTGACACCAAGGGGAAGAAAGCAAAACGAGGCATTGCATGTATCAATGGAATCTAGAGGAATAACCCTGGCCCATGTCTTGGTGGACACTGGCTCATCTTTGAATGTTTTATCGAAGAAAGCTCTCGACAGATTAGACTGCGAAGGACTAACGTTGAAACCCAGTAACATAGTCGCGAGAGCATTTGATGGCTCAAAGAGGATGGTCCATAGGCAGGTGGACATCCCCATAAAGGTTGGGACTCAAACTTTCAACTCAACCTTCTATGTAATGGACATCCGCCCCTCTTACTACTATCTGCTAGGACGACCATGGATCCATAATGCCGGTGCTGTCACCTATACACTACACCAGATGCTGAAATATCCGATCCTGGGAAAGATTATCACTGTCCACGGAGAGGAAGAGTATATCATTATCCACCTCAATTCTTTTTGGTATGTAGAATTAGACGGCGAGTTCATTGAAACTCCTTTTCAACATTTCGAAGAGGTCCCCCAAGAAGTAGCAGTGACAAATACCACATCCCAGGTTCCCAAAATCACAAGACCTCCACTCCGGATGTCATCTATAAAGGACACCAAAGCAGTAGTAGAGGAGGGTGGATGCACCATCTGGGGGCAACTTCCGGATATTCCATATAAATCTGACAAGTTTGGCTTAGGGTTCACTTCAAGTGCTCAGAAGGCTGTGCGTCGTGCCCATGCTGGAGGGCCACCGTTAAAGATTAGCAACCGCGAGGTCAATGTAGTGGAAAATGGTGAAGAGGATTGCAGCTTGGAGGATTGGATCTTTCCTACTATCAACGGAGGACTTCGCAATTGGGAAGCCAGAGACTTTGTCCCAATAACTTTCATCTCTCAGTAATTTATCTTTACATTTCTGTTGGACTTGTAATATTCATAAACAATTCGCACATTTAAAACCTTGTGTCTTGCCCGAGGCAAAATGGTCCATTTGTAAGGGTTTTTATTTCATCTTCATATGACATTCAATGAATCATGGACGTTTTTCACATACAAACTTTTGTGCTCATAGACTTTCTTTTACATTTTATTATTTAAAGATGGCTACACCCTTACACACACCCACACTCACAAATGCAGGTACCCCTTCATTCCGGATCCCATTGGTAACGATACTGCTATGGCCTTTTGTGACTCTGAGGATCTAATCTACCAAGCCGAAGATGAAGGTGAGGAAGATTGTGAAGTACCAGGGGAACTGGCCAGACTACTACAACAAGAGAAAAGAGCCATTCAGCCTCACGAGGAACCTGTGGATACAATAAATCTGGGTACCGAGGAGGATATAAAAGAGGTCAAGGTGGGTGCCAATCTGGAGCCTAGTGTCAAGGAGCGTCTGATTCAGCTGTTGCATGATTATGTAGAGATCTTTGCCTGGTCATATGAAGACATGCCAGGACTTAATACAGACATCATGGTACATTGTCTGCCAACAAGAGAAGACTGTCCACCAGTAAAATAAAAAGTCTGTCGCATGAGACCTGACATGTTGGAGAAGATCAAAGTGGAAGTCATGAAACAATTCAACATTGGATTTTTGGCCGTCACTTCCTATCCTCAATGGGTTGCCAACATTGTTCCCGTGCCTAAAAAGGACGAAAAAGTACGAATGTGTGTGGACTATAGAGATTTGAATAGGGCCAGCCCTAAAGATGATTTTCCACTCCCCCACATTGATATCCTGGTTGACAATACGGCCCATCACAAAGTGTTTTCCTTCATGGACGGATTCTCAGGTTATAACCAAATCAAAAAGGCACCTGAGGACATGGAGAAAACTACCCTTGTCACACAGTGGGGCACATTCTGCTACAAAGTGATGCCATTCGGACTGAAGAATGTTGGGGTAACCTATCAACGCGCCATGGTAGCCTTATTTCACGACATGATACATCATGAAATAGAGGTCTACGTATATGACATGATAGCCCGATCAAAAACAGAGGAAGAGCAACTTGACCACTTGCAAAAGTTGTTTGAGAGGTTTAAGGAGTATAAACTAAGGTTGAATCCAAACAAGTGCACATTCGGAGTACAGTTTGGTAAACTCATAGGCTTTGTCGTCAACAACAAAGGTACTGAGTTCGATCCCGCCAAGGTTAAAACAATTCAAGAAATGCCTACTCCTCATACTGAGAAGGAAGTCAGAGGATTCTTGGGACGCCTGAACTATATTCCCAGATTCATTTCTCACCTAACAGCTACTTGTGAGCCAATCTTCAAACTATTGAAGAAAGATTAAGTAGTCAGATGGAATGATGAGTGCCAGTTTGCTTTTGACAAAATCAAAGAGTACTTACAAGAGCCTCCTGTTTTGATGCCACCAGTCGAGGGAAGACCACTGATCATGTATCTGACTATTTTAGAAAACTCAATGGGGTGTGTAATGGGGCAGCATGACGAGTCTGGCCAAAAAGAGCACGCTATTTACTACCTGAGCAAAAAGTTTACCGATGTGAAACTAGGTATTCACTGCTCGAGAAAACTTGCTGCGCTCTGGCATGGGCTGCTCGCCGGCTAAGACAATATATGATGACTCATACTACCTTTTTGATATCTAAGATGGATCCGATAAAATACATCTTCGAGAAGCCTGCTCTGTCTAGGAGAATAGCTAGATGGCAGATGATCCTAACAGAATATGAGATACAGTATACTACTCAGAAAACTATAAAGGGCAGTGTATTGGATGATCATCTTGCTCACCAAGCTGTAGAAGACTATCAATCCATGAAGTTTGAATTCCCGGATGAAGACATCATGACATTAGACAACTGTGAAGAAATCAGGCCATATGACAGACCTGAATAAGGATCCCGATGGACCCTGTTCTTTGATGGAGCCTCCAATGCAATTGGTAATGGTATCAGCACTGTACTCATATCTCTGGAAGGGTGTCATACTCCCTTTACTGCCAGACTTTTCTTCAACTGTACGAACAACATGGCGGAATACGAAGCATACATCTTTGGTCTCAAGGCTGCCATAGACTTGGGAATCAAATCGTTAGATGTGTTTGGTGATTCAGCTTTGGTCATCAGTCAGATCAAAGGGGAATGGGACACTAAACACCCAAATCTTATCCCTTACAAAGAACATGTTTTGACATTGCTACCACATTTTGAGAAGATTACCTTCGAGCATTTCCCGCGAGAAGAAAATCAGCTAGCAGACGCTGTAGCCACAATGTCATCTATGTTTAAACTTAATTGGGATAACGAGGCTCCCCAGATCACCATCAAACGAATGGATGAACCAGCACACTGTCACGAGATTAATACTGAAGAGGTGGTGGACCAACCTTGGTTTCATGAAGTCAAGAGGTATCTCGAGGCTCAAGAATATCTAGAAGGAGCTTCAATCAATGATAAAAAGTTCTTAAGGAGATTCTCTGCTAAGTTCTTCTTGAGTAATGGCATCCTGTACAAACACAATCATGACTCGATTCTGCTCCGGTGTGTGGATAAGATTGAAGCGGAAAAGATTATGGCTGAATTACACGAAGGTACTCTTGGAACTCACTCCAGTGGGCATACGATGGCAAAGAAAATCCTAAGGGAAGGCTATTATTGGTCTACCATGGAAGCAGATTGCTATCAACACTCTCGGACCTGTCATAAGTGTCAAATTTATGCTGACAAGGTGCACGTACCTCCGGTTCCTCTGAAAGTCTTGACGGCTCCTTGGCCCTTTGCTATGTGGGGAATTGATATGATTGGGGAGATCAAGCCTACAACCTCCAATGTACACCGCTTCATCCTAGTGGCCATTGACAATTTTACAAAGTGGGTCGAAGCAGCTTCCTTCGCTTCCCTTACTAAGAATGTTGTTGCCCGCTTCATCAAGAAAAATCTCATTTGCCGGTACGGTATCCCGGAAAGGATCATCACTGACAATGGTACAAATCTTAACAACAATATGATCACCGCCTTGTGCGAGCAATTCAAGATTCAGCATCACAATTCTTCCCCCTATCGGCCAAAGATGAATGGTGCTATCGAGGCTGCAAATAAAAACATTAAAAAGATTATACAGAAAATGACAGTCACATACAAAGACTGGCATGAGATGTTACCATTCGCTCTCCACGGGTACCGTACCACGGCTCGCACATAACCTGGGGCAACACCCTATTCTTTGGTATATGGCATGGAAGCTGTTTTGCCTATTGAGGTTCAGATCCCCTCTCTGAGGATTATGAAAGATGCAGGTTTGAATGAAGACGATTGGATCCAGACTCGACTTGATCAACTGAAATTAATTGATGAAAAGAGACTTACTGTTGTCTGCCATGGTCAAATGTATCAAAAACAGATGATCAAGGCTTTCAACAAGAAAGTCAGGCATCCAGTATATCAAGTTGGGGATCTAGTGATCAAACGCATCATCTTTCCACAAAGTGATCCCAGGGGCAAATGGACTCCTACCTATGAAGGACCATTTGTAATCAAAAATATATTCTCTGGTGGGGAAATGATTTTGACCACCATGGATGGTGACGACCTGCCACACCCTGCGAACGCAGACATAGTCAAAAGATACTACGCATAAGAGACCCGCTAGGTTGACACACCTAGGAAAAACAAGGGCATCCCGGCGAACCAAAAAGGTCCGGGCAAAAATTAGGGATAAAATAAAAAAATATGTACACCCGGCAAGTTGAAAACCCGAAAGGGCGACTTGGGAAAAAAAAGGTTTCCCGATGGACTGAATACCCGAAAGGGAGGTCCAGGCAAAAGTTAGGGAATTAAAGCGTATGACTATGTCCCGTCTGATCACTTAATGGACAACACTTGACTTCCACTGACAAAATTCAGAGTTTCTGGTCAATTCAATCATCTTCGGATGAAGCAACAAATAGACAAGATATTCGAAGATATGAAGGCTATAGCAGAATAGGACCCCATGGGATTATTACACATATCTATCTTTCTTTGTATAAAATTTTCTTGTTTTATGGCGCCATTCTCTCACTAGAATCTTTGTCTCCCTTGTACAAAATACTTATTCAAAGTCAATACAAAGTTATCTCTTTGAAAGCACAAAAACCATTTGTCTTTTTCTTTACTCTTGTGTCTTGTTTGTAAAAACGTCCAATGATTCATTGATGAACATATGCATTTGTACATAATTACTGTTTACAAATAAACAAAATAGGAAAGATAATTACTGATAGGTTGAAAGAACAGGAAAACGTCTCTATGCTATTCCATAAGCAATCCCCACAGTACGTCATTTAGATCCCCAGCGGAACTAAAACTTCAAATTATTAATCCCCAGTAGAAATCGTCAAATTTCTCAGGATTCCTCAAGCAGATCATGGCGTTGCCCTCACAAGAGAATTTACTTCTCTCAATAAGATTCGTCAGTACTTCAACTTCGAGACATGAAAATTCAACATACCCTCAACATCATTCAGGGATTTATTTTCCTCAATCAGAAAGCAATACAACAAATCAACTTACATGCGCATACATTACATCCACATATCATAAACATGATAAAGCAAATACATTGCATCATACATTTCATACAATATAACTTTTTTTCAGCTAACATTTTACCCTTTTCAGGATAAGATTAAACAACTACCATTAACAATGTGCAATCAGATATAATACGGATATGCTCCAGACACGGATGCCATTCTGTTGCTCATTCAATTCAACTTTCAGATACAGTACAGATACGCTCCAGACACGGATTTCATTCTGTTGCTCATTCAATTCAACTTTCAGATACAATACATATACACTCCAGACACGGATGCCATTCTGATACTCATTCAGATTCAACTTTCAGATACAGTACGGATACGCTCAAAACATGGATGCCATTCTGATACTCATTCAATTTCAGTCCCAGATACAGTACGGATACACTCCATACACGAATGCCATTCTGATACTCATTCGAATTCAAACTTCAGATACAGTACGGATATGCTCCAGACACGGACGCCATTCTGGTACTCATTCTTTCGGCTTACAACTTACAGCTCAACAAACATTATTGGATGGCATCTACAAGCCCATCTCCAACAAGAATCTACCACTTCTCCAAATGGCATCTTTAAGCCCATTCCCTCAACTACACATCGTCGAGTGCAAATTTATAGGCACTCTAGTGTCCAATCATCTTTCACCTTGGAGTCACGAATGGCAAAGCTCGCCAATCTAACTCCTCAGGTTTAAGAAGGTTGAACAGGGGCAGCTGTTGTACCCCAAAATTTTCCCTCTCATTTATCAAGACTTTTCTCACAAGATCTCTTTAACTCAAGACGGGATTAGGGTTTGGTCAGCTCAAGACATCTCATCTTACATTGTTGGCCCAAAATTAGGGTTTGAGTTTGCACAAGGATTTTTGGACTATCAATGCTTCATATGACTTTTAAACATCATTATGGACCCCTAAGTTTGCTCATGACAAGTTTCAAGCCTTGAACCACATTTTTGATCAGTCAATTGGACAGTTGACCTAAAAATCAACTATATTGGGGAAAAAGTCAACCATGGCCAATTAACAGTTAAACTTCATAATTTTTGATCCACATCAACATTCTAGACTCATATGTATCATTTGATCAAGTTTGGATCACAATTCCTCAAGAAATTTGATCAAATCATCTAAAGGGCAAAATGGTCAAAATTAGGGTTTTGACTGAGGAAGGGCAATTTCTGATTTTTAACCTAGAAAATGACCAATTGATTTGAAGCATGATTTCAAGGGTTCATTTGTATCATCTTGACCTAATTACATGGTTCAAAACATTGCAAATCCATTGGATAGACAGATGAAATTTGCAGTCAACTAAACAAAAGTAAATTGTACACTGAAAAGTCAAACTTTGACTTTTTGGTCAAAATCAAGTGCCAAGGGTCACTATTCATCAAAAAATGTCAAAATATGAAACTTGTTCATCAAGAAATCAAGGATTAAAGATCTTGTTTTGAAATTTGAAAATTTCTTAACTTAGAAATTTTTTAAGTATAGAAAATTCCTTATTTTTTCTCAACTTTAAGCCATTTTTTCACCATGATACAAGATGATTCAAAGGAAACTCCCAACATGAAAGTTGTAGATCTCCATGAAATCTACAACTTTTCTTCAAACATTTTTCCCTAAAGATGCTTGGATATCAAGATATAATTTTATGAATACATGCTCATGAACTAAAATAACTTAGTGAATTTTTGCCCTAATTTAGGCAGGTTTTTGACCTACCTTCATGGAAATTTTCCACCTAGTTCCAAGAGGTATCTTGAAATGCATTTCAAAGATTAGTTATATAGAAAATTGCAAGCTTTCCAAAATGTCCAAGAACTCCTTAAGATCATTTTTGAGTAGAGAGAATCGAAGAGAGTAAGTTGGCAATTTCTCACTTTGAATTCAAGCCATTTCATGAAGAACAAAATTCCAATCAGAACCTATGCTGCCTAATCCATGCTTTACAGGTCCCAAACTTGTTTCTTACTCCATAATTTAATGCTTACTCAGTTTACAAAGTCTTAATTCAAGCCCAAAGGTCTTTGTCCAAGCATTATTTCCATAAATGGCACAAAGTTGCCATTGCCATTTTGAAAAAGCTTTACTTTTGCAACTTAACAAATCTTGAGCATTGGAACTGTCTTCTCTACACACACAAATCCTCCAGGTCTAAGGCAACTTTTATAGAGCGTATACCAACCCCAAGCAAGCCAGTACAAGCATGTAAAGACTTGTCCCTTCACTTTGCTTCAAAAGCAAGAAAGTGTGCAAAAAGTCTAGAACTGAAAAATCTGTTGAAGAGATGACTTGAAACCTATCACATACTAATACACAAACACATTACAGTTTAGAACACGATTGCTAAGGGAATAAAACAATAAAACACTCCATATCACTAAAAAACTGTCCAAACTTTCAGTTTGTGCATAAGCTTAGCAATCCACAAATTGGCTCGTGCGTTTCAAGTTTCAATCATCCAAACACTTTACCTAATTGATATCTAAGTGATCCAGACCATTATCCCTGCACTGTAACTCCTTCTCCTTCATCTGCCATTTTTGTTTTCCAAGCTTGCAGGCTGGCTTGGATAGAGAGTTTCAGACACTTTCAAAGCAAGATAAGGGTTGGAACACACTCAGGGAAGTTCAAGCAAGCTAAAGCAACCTTCAGGCCCTCCTAAATCTCACTCAAACTCCATTCACGATCTCAGCTGAAAGAGGTAAGAATATCAACTTCTATCTCTTCATACAGGCATCCATTGGCCACAATTTGTGAATAAACAATGTAGACATCATTGCTACAAAGCTGTACATATCCATAACTTGCATTTATTTGGCCTGAGTTGAGAGAATTTTGAAGTTAAATTCCTGTAAAAATTAGGTTTAAATTTAGGGCTTTTAAAATTTGTTTTCATCTTTGATTGTTAGCTTACATGATTTACATGGTTGAAATCATGGGAATGAGTACTGTCATTTTCATGTTGGAAGTTTTCATTTTCATGGAGAAATGAGAAAGTTACAGAGGTTCTGGATGGCTAGCGGAAGAAGATGAAGTACAGGGCCATGGAAGCGTTTCATGTTATGTTTTTCTTGTTTCACATAAATCAACGGATGTATAGCCACCCCAGTGGCAAGGTAGCACGCTGGTAAGGCCCAGGTCATGGGTTCGAACCTTGGCGGTACCTTTTGTTTTTCATACTTTTCCATTTTTTCATTTTTTGTTGTTTTGCAGGTTTGGGCTTCAACACTGGGCCTTATGTTTTTTTCTAACATCCACCTCCTGATTACTCAGGATACCCCTGGTCCATTTATTTTGATTTATTTATTTTATTTTGTTTTACTTCATAAAATATTCTTTTCTTAAATATTATAAAATCATAAAAAATATAAAATTTATAAACATTATATTTTGTTTATTTTATTTTTATTTTCTCATAAATAATATTTTCACTTAGTTATATATTAACTATTTTTCGTAATAAACTTGTAAATATAATAGATTTATTTTAACTATTTTTATTCTCTTTTTTATTCATACTTGTAAATATTCATTTTGACATATAAAAACTAAATATTTTCATAAGATATTATTTAATATTTTTAATACAAAAAATACCAAAAAATACTTAAAGAACTTTATTTTTCTTTTAATAAATTGGAATTAGGGTTAATGAATTTCTAAGAGGTAATTTCCTTTTTCTTAATTTATTAGGTTTAGTTCAAAACTTTTTTACATAAAAAAAAACAAAACAAAATCTTTTTCTTGCATGTACATAATATTGCATATTTAAATATTGTATTTGTTTATTCCAATATTCGTACAAATTCGATTTGGTTGTAATAGCTTATTTAGATTTACATTCTTGCAAATCCCCATTCAAATTTGTATTCCCCCCTCCCATAAATTGTTGTAATAGCTTAGTAATCTTTACATTACGCAATTTACCACTTTTACTTACCATGCTAGTAACTAGGGTTTGTATGGTAAGATCAAAACAAAGCAAATAGAAAACCCTAAATCCAAGACAAAATCAAAGCATGAAAATAACACATTTGCGCACAAGCATCCTTAGGGTTTCTCCACTTGGTTGCCTTATACAAAAATGGTCATATTATGCATGCGAAGTATCTTGGCAAAACAAACAAGTATAAGATCATAGTCCATCGACGACGCTATCTAAAGTTTCCTTACAAAGATGATCTTAGCCCCTCAAAAATGCTAAATATACTTTGCAATATTGCTAATCATGGTTATACGATGACCCACGCCCGTCCCGTTTACATCCAAAGATAGGGTTGCTTACCAAATCAATGGTAAGACAACAATGTCAAAGGAATAGAAAATGCACAAGAAAGACATTTGAGTAGGTAGATTACTTCTAGTTACTTTCTCTATTTCCAAACAACTATCCTTGCTATTTTTTAAAACTAACACACACATTTCCAAATATTTTACAAAAATTGAAAACATCTTCGAAAGGACAAACATATTTGTATACATTCTTATGAACGAGAATCATTACAAAGATTGCCTAAACGAATGGCCTCTTTTACAAAATACTTCCAAAAACCACACAAAGCACAATTTCAAAACAAAAAGCAAGTGATCTAGCAAGTAACTAAGAGCCCATGGAAAATAATGGATGAAAAGGGTGCTAACACCTTCCCTTTTCATAATCTACCCCCCGAAATCAAGAAACAATCTCAAAGGTCTTTCCTGTGCTTTTTCACCTTTCCTTTCGGATAAAAGAAAAGTCGGTGGAGACTCTTGCTAACCGCGACATTTGCAATCAATTGCAAAACCTTCAAGTCAGTTCTCCCACCGTATCACAGAAACCAAATGATAGAACCATACAAGATTATATATGTTATTTCAAGTCAAAACCCAAACTAATAAGCTGAAGAGTAGATTTAACGAGCGAACAGCCGACCTATGCAGAAGGGTGACTCGACCAGAGTATTCCTGAAAGTGCCATATGACAATGTGCACGATCCATGCGTCGACCTATGAAAATAGGTGACTCGACCTGAGCATTCCTGAAAGTGCCATATGACAATGTGCATGATCCATGCATCGACTTATGCAGAAGGGTGACTCAACCTGAACATTCCCGAAAGTGCCACATGACAAAGTGCACGATCCATGTGTCGACTGCTCAGTGCTTCGACGCATAGTTTCTAAAAATTACTCCCAGGATGATTCGACCACACAGTTGACGTGAGTAAACCCTAGACTTCCCAAAGAACCAACTTTAAACATACGCCGACCGAAGCTTTCTTTGAGTCGACTCAAACCATATAAATTTCCCAAAATACCAATTCTAGAAGACTTTTCATGCAACCTTGTCCACCATATCATCTAGTAATATTTCAACATGTAGTGGAAAGTTTTGACATCATTGAAACCCTTATTAAATGAACCTTGCCCTCACAGGTACCTTCAATGACAGTCTGTCCTGTAACAAACAAAGTCAAAAGCCTAAGTTATTTCCAATGTATCAATAATAAATAAAGTTACACCATCCACATATTTATACGTACCTCTCTCTACCATAATCTGAATACCACAGAGTCGACATATCCAACAAGCACAAAACAATCACTGGCCCCTTTAGTAAACCCTACATTTGTGTGTATAAATCGCTCTATTAATGCTAGAGCACTGACATCTATCTCAATTGGAGGAGTAACCCCCATATTATTTGTCGCAGGCGCCTTAGTAGTTGTCTGCAACATAATCTTTATAGTAGTTAAAGACTTCGTCTCAGAAAGATGGGACACCTTTGTCCCCATACCATCTGCATGCCATCCTGAACAACTTCCAAAACATCAACGGGCTCATAATCTGGTTCACCTCTGGTATATCCAGCATCAACTCTAGATCTTCTACACTGGGTACTGTAGGGTGCACAAAACTGCTCAACCGCCATTTGCGTCATATGAGAATCAGTCGGGGTTACTTTCTCCGCCCAGATATGTGAGTCATCTATGTCATATCCTCTCACACAAGCCCTTGCTGCAGCAGATTTAGCTATATTACGCTGCAAAGAAACAATCGTGTCATCTGATCCTTTGGTCCTCACTGAAAAAGTAAAACATAAATATTTAACCTACTGAATTTTTTGAAAAATCTGATAAAAACCATTACCATTTCTGGATTATTTGAAAATTTCGATAAAGATGCATATATTTACCGGATATTTTGAAAAAAAGTTGATATAAACCAATACATTTTCCCATAGTTTTCCAAAATCTGATTAAAATGCATGAATATTTATAAATTATTTCAGAAAATCTGACATGATAATGTATGCATTTTTACCGAGTTTTTCAAATAATCTAGAAAAATGTATATATTTCTACTGATTTTTTCAAAAAATCCATGCAAAACATGTGTTTTACTGAATATTTCTAAAAATGTGATAAAGATGCATGATTTTTAACTAAAAATCATATGCAAACTTTAAAATTCGATAAAATTTGCAACTTTATGCTCTTAAGTTCGGTAGTCTCTTTAAAAAATCCAATTATCATAAGGGTTTTCCAAAAAAATTGAGATCTTCCAATGATTTTGTGAAATGAATTTTAATATTTTACATGGCTAATACGATAAATGCATAGAGTGCGTTGATGTGTCAAGTAAAACTGTGGAGGTGGCAGGATAAATTCTCGAATTATAGTTATAAGTCCACATTGTTAGTTGTAATTTGTTATTGTTTGTCTACTTTAGTTGTTAGACAATTTTGAGAATATATCCTGTCACCCCTACAATTTGATCTGACACCCCCACATGAGGGTTGCTCACTACTACAAATAATATATTTCATGAAGAAACTTTCAGCTCAGCCCGAAAAAAGTCGAGGTATTATGCCAAGACGCACCATGTTTTATTTTTTATAAAAATGAAAATAACATATTCCCTCGGTTTTTAATAAAACCAAGGGAAAAAATAAATCAGGACATGCTTCAAATCTCAGCTATTGCAGTTTATGTTTTTATTTGCTTATAAGTGAAAAATAAATGATCCATCCCTTCATTTTCCTTAATAGTCGAGGGATAAAGTAATCAAGGTTAAATAGTGTTCTCTTCCCAGTAAGTTAACGAGATTTTGAATTTGGTCCATGAATATTTTTTTGGTGCAGGTCCCCATATGTCTATTTCTTGCTGACTTTGGTCCCTGACGTTAACATTTTGTTACAAAAATTCCTATGTGGCTAACAGTGCTGAGTTTGCATTATTTTATTTTATTTTTATTATTATTATATTCCACTTAGGCGAATATATTATTATTTAATTATTTGAAGGTTACATGTTAAAGGCAAATTTTTCAAAATTTGTCCAAGAAGGGTTCAAACCCTGGACCTATTGTAAGAACAAGATTTGATTATGCAATATTATCTCTAAGTTTTAATCATAACAAATGAGTATGTTTGTATGAAATTTTTTGATACTCCAATGTTTGTTATTATTGAGTACTTAACAAACAGGTTTTGCTTCTTATGGATGGAGTGGCTAAGATATTAGAGGATAATTAATTTTGCTTATGTGCTACACAAGTTCTGTTAAATAGTATCAAGACACTTCAGAAGGCTCTGAAGTGTAAGCTCTGATGTTTGTCTAAATAAACAGTCAGAAGATCTGAAGACAGAAGTTTCTACTCAAGTCCAGATGCTAAAGAATCAAGTTTCTAAAGACCCAAGGTTCTAAAGATAAGCATTCTAAAGACCAAATGCTGAAGACTCTAAAGACAAAAGTTCAAAAGATTCTAAAGACTTGAAGTTCTAAAGACCTAAGGTTCAAAGAAAAGGTTCTCACAACTAAGTGCTGAAGACTCTAAAGACGCAGTTCTGAAGACTTGAAGTTATTATGACCTTGTGTTATGTTCTCGCTTCTAAACTCATGCTCGCAAAAGCCTCTGAAGCAGAAGGAAAGAAGATAATGTTAACATGGTACAAATAATACATGGTCTAATAAACATTTCATTCCACTAGCATGAAAGGATGGACGCATTGCGCGATCTTGTCCCCCATGTTACTATTCAAGCTGCCAATGTTTCTGGAAATCCCAAGAGTACCCCTCAAAGGATATATTATTTTATTGGCTATATAAATGCTTAAAAACTAAGAGAGAAAGTTGCCAATTAACGAAATATTCAAGCGCAAACTCTGTTCATATCTTTCATAGTTTTAGTCATTATTCTTAAAAATAGTTTACATATTAAGCTTGTGTAGAAGCAATATTATTGTAAACAAAACTTGTATTCAAACAGTTGTTTGGTTTTTCCTTAAGGGATCAGGTAGGTCTGTATCCTTAAGAAGTCTAGGACTTGCGAGTTTTAGATGTTGTTAGTCACTTGCGGGTAGCTTGTGCATTGTAATAATCAAGTTCATTATTTCTTGATATTCCATAAGGGATCGGGTAGGTTTGTATCCTTAAGAAGTCTAGGACTTGCGAGTCTTAGAGGTTGTTAGTCACTTGCGGGTAGCTTGTGCAAATTGTAATCAATTTGGTTATAGTAAATTAAGTCTTCGATTGAGTGAGGCGAAATCACCTTGGCGGGTGGACTAGACTATCTTGATAATTTTCAAGTGAACTAGTATAAACATACTTTGTTCTTCACTTCCTGTTCTTACTTATCGTTATTATCAAGAGTGAAGGAAAAATAATTTTTAAATTAAAGAGAAATATTTTTAAAGAAAAGTTTTTGTTTTAAAAACCCAATTCAACCCCCTCCCTTTCTGGTGTTTTTCACACCTTCAATTGGCACCAGAGCTCCAATTCTGAGGAGATAAAAAGTTTGAACTTTTATCAACACTTAAGTTTTCAATACCGATCCAGTGTGTGCGAAAAACCAATGGCTACACCTACTCCAATTGTTGATAATAGAGATAATGATAAATATCACTATAGTTCTAAACCTCATATAAGGATAGAATAGAAAGTTATTTTTTGGCACATTACTTGGATCTATGGGACTTAGTAGTTGATGGCTACACTCTTGTGGCAGGACTTAAGGTTCTCAATAAAGTTTACTCCACCGTAGATCATGTTAAAAATACTATCATAAGTTTTCCTGTAAAATGGAGACCAATGGTAATTGCTTTAAAATTGGCAAAGGATTTGAACAACACCTCTCTTAAGGAGCTTATTAGCTCTTTAAGAAGTCATGAAATAGATCTGGAACAAGATGAAACTCAGAAGAGGGTAAGATCCGTTGCTCTAAAGTCTACGTTTGTGAAAACCAATGCTTATTAAACTAAGGAAGAATCAGAAGAATCTGAAGAAGATTTAGATGATGATGAACTCTCTCTAATATCTAGAAGAATAAGTCAAATCTGGAAGCACAAAAAAAGAAAGTTCAGAGGTTAACAGAGAATATTTGGAAGAGGTGAATCCACTTGCGGTTAGAGGAATGCTCTTGGAAAATAAGTTACTTGCTTTGAATGCAACGAATCTGAACATTACAAAAATGATTGTCCAAAGATTAAGAAAGACAAGAAGCCTTAGAAGGCTTACAAAGATAAGAAGGGTCTCATGGCAACATGGGATGATTCAGAATCAGAAGATGAAGATTCTGATGAATAGCATGAAAATAAGGCATTCATGGCCAGGACCAGCAAGGGAGAAGCAGTATCAGTAGACAAGCTGACACTTAACTATGAGTCAGACTCTGATGACGTCAAAGAGGTACTTTTTTCCTTATCTTGTTTAAACTTGAAATTGGTTTATCTGAATTAATGAAAAGATATCAACTTCTTCTAAGTAAACACAAAATATTAAAAAAGAGATTTGTGGATACCTCTGAGAGAATTATTATAGATGAGTAAAACATTTCTGACTTAAATGAAAAACTATTTGCTTTAGAAAAATCAAACATTACTCTGAAAAGTTTGTAGATGGGAAGAAGAGATAATCTCTACCATATCTATTACTGATGAAGTAATCAGATATGATAGAGCCTTTCAAAATTTCCTTAATAAAAGCATAGATAGAAGAAAAATGGCTTCAATGATCTATGGTGTTAGTAGAAATGGAAGTAGAGGCTTGGGATATTCAGGACCATCAAAGAAAATTGATGAGACTTTGAATGTCAAACCAAAACCTCTTTCTGAACATTTTGTGCTTCCTGGCACAAATTTAAAATGTCCAGAACAAGAAGGCTCTGATACTAATGTATCACAAACATAGACACAAAATAAGTTTTCTAAACCCAAGTATCATGCACAAATTTCACATGATTATCCTGTTGCACGCAAGTCCAAAGGTGTCATAACCTATGGAACTTCTAACAAAAGAGGAACCAGAAAGTGGGTATCTAAGGATCAGATAATATATATTGCAGATGTCCTTGATGGTGCCACTGAAACACCAATCACGGTACCTGAACAATGGATGCTCGCCACACATGACGACCGAAAGGTATATGTTCCAAGATTTGGAACTTAAGTCTGGAGGTGTTGTTGGGTTTAGAGGCAATCAGAAGGGAAATATCATCGATTCTGGAACGATTAGAAATGGTAAACTTCCTTCTATTATCAATGTTCTTTTAGTCGAGGATTTGATGCATAACTCATTGTCAATCAGTCAACTTAGTGACAATGGTTATGATGTCATTTTTAATCAAACATCCTATAAAGCTGTTAGTCAGAAGGATGGCTCAGTTATGTTTAATGGAAAGAGGAAGAACAATATTTACAAAATAAAATTATCAGATTTGAAAAATCAAAATGCAAAATGTCTTCTGACTGTTCAAGAAGAGCAATGGGCTTGGCATCGACGTTTGGGTCATGTTAGCTTGAGACAAATTTCTCAACTAAATAAACTTGGATTAGTCAGAGGCTTGACTAATCTGAAGCATACTTCAGATGCTCTTTGTGAAGCTTGTCAAAAAGGAAAATTTTCAAAAACCACTTTCAAAATTAAAAAGATTGTTTCTACTTCCAGGCCATTAGAACTTCTACACATTGACTTATTTGGACCAGTGAAATCTGCTTATGTCAATGGTAAGAAATATGGACTTGTCATCGTTGATGATTATAGAAGATGGACATGGATAAAATTCTTGAAACACAAGGATGAGTCATACTATGAATTTGATTCCTTTTGTTCTCAAGTGCAAAATGAAAATATTGCAAAATAGTCAGAGTTAGAAGCGATCATGATGGAGAATTTGAAAACAAAGATTTTGAAAAACTTTTTGATTCAAATGGTATAGTTAATGATTTTTATTTCCTTAGAACTCCATAACAAAATGGGGTTATAGAAAGGAAAAATAGAACACTGCAAGAAATGGCTCACACCATGATCCAAGAATCTCAGATGGCTAAGCACTTCTGGGCAGAAGCAGTAAATACAACGTGTTATATTCAAAATAGAATCTCCATAAGACCTATTTTAAGTAAGACTCCTTTTGAGTTATGGAAGAATAGAAAGCCCAAATTTCCTATTTCTTTCCATTTGGATGTACTTGTTATATGTTAAACACTAAAGATAATATGGGTAAGTTTGATTCCGTGGCACATGAGTGTGTGTTGTTAGGATACTCTAAATGCTCTAAAGGCTTTAAAATCTATAACAAAAAATCACAAATTGTGGAGGAATCAATCCATGTCATATTTAATGATAAGCTTGACTATGAAAGTCAAAGTTGTGTGAAAAGCTTGCAGATGTGACTATAACATTCACTGAACCAAAGGAGAAGATTCAAGAAGATAAAGAAACAGAAGCTCATTCTTATGATGTTTTTAATAGTCTTTCTAATCAACCTCAACCAAAGAAGAACATAATAACATCCTCTCATCCTGAAGATCTCATTCTTGGAAGTAAAGATGCTCCAGTCAGAACAAGATCAGTTCTAAAACCTTCTGATGAAGTTCTTCTGGGTTTAGTTTCTTTAATAGAACCTATAACTATTGAGGAAGCCCTTCTAGATAAGGATTGGATTTTGGCTATGGAATAAGAACTGAAAAAATTATCAGAGAACGATGTATGGGATCTTGTTCAAAAACCTAAAGGTGTCCACCTCATTGGAACCAGATGGGTGTTCAGAAAACAGGCTCAATGAGAAGGGTGAAGTTGTCAGAAACAAAGCACGACTAGTTGCACAAGGTTATAGTCAACAAGAAGGGATAAACTATACATAAAAATTTGAACCAGTCGCCAGGTTAGAAGCTATCTGGTTGTTAGTTTCTTTTTCTGTAAATCATAACATCATCCTTTATCAGATGAATGTTAATAGTGAATTTTTGAATGGTTATATTTCAGAAGAAGTGTATGTCAAACAACCTCCTGATTTTGAAAACTATGAGAAATCAGACTTTGTTTTTAAACTAAAGAAATCTCTTTATGGCTTGAAACATGCTCCCAGAGCTTGGTATGACATATTAAGAAATTTTCTTTTAGAAAATGAGTTAACAGAGGAAAGGTTGACACTACACTCTTCTGCAAAACATTCAAAAATGATATTCTAATTGTTCAAATTTATGTTGATGATATTATTTTTGGTTCTGCTAACCTATCCCTCTACGAGGAATTCTCTAAGTTAATGAAGGTTGAATTTGAAATGAGCATGATGGGGGAATTGAAGTTCTTTCTGGGAATCCAGATTGATCAAAAACTAGAGGCTACTTACATTCATCAAAGTAAGTACACCAAATAAATTCTAAAGAAATTCAACATGACAGACTGCACTGTAGCAAAGACTCCAATGCATCCAACATGTATTATGGAGAAAGAAGAGGTAAGTGGAAAGGTATGTCAGAAGCTCTATCATGGCATGATAGGCACTCTTCTATATCTGACTGCATCTAGACCTAGTATTTTATTTAGTGTCCATCTTTGCATTAGATTTCAATCTGATCCTAAGGAATCTCATTTAACTACTGCTAATAGGATTCAAAGGCATCTAAAAGGAAACCCTAACCTTGGCTTGATGTATGAGAAAACATCATAGTATTTTCTTCTTGGTTTATGTGATGCAGACTACGCTGGAGATTGACTAAAGAGGAAAAGTACTTATGGAAACTGTCAGTTTCTAGGTAAGAATCTAATCTCATGGTTAAGCAAGAGACAATCAACAATTGCTCTTTCAATAGAAGAAGTAGAGTACACATCAGCAGCACTGTGTAGTACTCAAATGCAATGGATGAAGAATAAGATGGAAGGTTACCAGATATATGAGAGTAACATTCCTATCTTCTATAATAATACTGCCGCTATTCGCTTGAGTAATAATCCTATCCTACACTCTAAGGATAAACACATAGAAATCAAACATCATTTTATTAGTGATTATGTTCAGAAAGGGACCCCATCTTTAAAATTTATAGATGCAGACCATCAGTGGGCTGATATTTTTACAAAACCCTTAGCTGAAGATAGATTTCTATTTATTCTAAAGAATTTGAAAATGGATCTCTGTCTAGAGTAATTTGTCATTAGAATCAAATGTGTTTTAGTTGCATTCTGAAGAAATAATATTCTTACTTAATCAAAAGACTTCTAATTTATCTCAGCCGTCAAAAGATGTTTCGGTCAGAAATATCCCTGATTAGATGGAAATCTTCGTGGATTTTCAGATGCTGAAAATATCAAACGCATTACCTAAATGGACTTAGTGTCTATCACACTCTACCTATGTGTTGTACCCCAAAATTTTCCTTCCCATTTTTATTCAAGAAATTCTCCTAAGGTCCTCATATGCTCAAGGTTTCTCAAGAATTGGTCAGATAAATTCTCCTCCTAAGCAATGGGTCCACAATTAGGGTTTCATATTTCATAAGGAAATTTGGGTTTCAAAGGTCTCAAGTGCTTTTCATGGCTCTTAATATGCCTAATAATGTTCATGTCAAGTTTCAAGTCTTTCATCACAAGTTTGCTCAGTCAATGGCTCAGATGACTGAAAATCAATTGTATTGGGTAAAAAGTCATTTATGGTCAACATATGGTAAAACTTCAATATTTTTGCTCAACATCAACATTTTTAAGTGATATTCATCATTTGATCAAGGATTGATCATGATTCCTCAAGAAAAGCCCTCAAATCATCAAAAGTAAAAAATTGCCAAATTAGGGTTTACTTAGGAGAAGTCAACTGAACTTTGACCAAGCATAACTTTCACATGCTTTATCAAATTTTCCCCAACCAAAGCTTAATTTGAAGGAAATTGAATTCTATACAAATTTGTCTCTCTAAGCTCAAGTCCAAAAGTGCATCATTTGAGAGATATAAGCCAATAAATTACAGGTCATTTAAAAAGTCAACAAAAAGACACTTTTTGTAAAGGCAACTTACATCAAGATAAGTTATACAAAATAAAAAATGACCATCATAGATATTGTAGAGGACATATTAATATTTCCAAAAAGTACAAGATCACCTTCAAAAGATAAAACTTGAGTGAGTTATGACGATTACATGTTGGAAAATTTTGAGCAAAGGCATGAAGTTCAAATTGAGCAAGCTTGATATTTTGGGCTATTGGGCCATGGTTTGAAAGTCCAAATGTGTATTACACTCTTCATACACCTAAAATCTTGTTCTTCCATCCCATGAGCTGTTTTATCTTAATTATTTTAATTATTTTTTGATTTATTCATTAAATAATGAAAAACAAATAAGATAAAATTATATCTTCTTCTACAAGGTCCAATCCCACATGACTTTGACCTAATCCCCCCTATATAATCTCAGCACTTCTCATACAAGGACACGCGAAACCTTGCCTCACAAATTTGCAAAAAAATTCCAAACTTTTCTCAAGAACCCTAAATCTTGAAATTCTTGTGCCAAATCCTTTTCATTGCAAAATATCCACTTCATTCTCTTCCAGCAAGCCTATAGAGTAAGTGTGGACCAAATTGGATGGTCAAGAACGCATGAAATATCCTTGCATAACATCTCCGATTTCATAATGTTCATGACATTCATATCTTGATTTTTTGTTTGCTTTAACATGTACTAACGTCCCTAATGTGTTTATGAGTTTTGATAGTGCAGTTTAGAACAGTCATGGAGGTCCCATGCATAGGGATGTCAATGGGGCGGGGCAGGGCCGGGGGGACACTTCCCCATCTTTTTCCCCGCCATCAAATTCATTCCCCGTCCCCGTCCCCGATCTCCGTCACGGGGGAATTTCTATCCCCATCCCTGTTCCCCGCGGATCCCCGTTCCCCGCGGGGATCCCCATAGATCCTACATTTATTCATTAATATTTTATTTTTTTAAAATGTTTATATTTTCTATAAAAATAAAAAGCACAAAGAATTCACATATTTATTATGTTATTAAAAAATACTAGTATTTGACATTTATTATTTTTTATTAAAAATACTAATGGAACACAAAATAATAATATTTTTTTTATAAATTTCTATAAAATGCTATAAAATTCAACAAAATGAACTATAATACTTTTTAAAGTAACAATATGCCTAAACAACTAAAAAAATCCAACAACATAATTATGCTTAAAAAACTATACTTCATCAAAACTAATAAGGGATAATTATAAAATTTAGCATCATAAGTATGCTTGAAAAGCTAAAAAATACTTCATAATAAGTCAACTAAAAGCAAAAGTCAACATATCTCTATTTGCTCAATTGATAACACACGTAAAGTAGAAATATTAAAATAATAGGCGGGGCGGGGTCCCCGCGGGGCGGGGGTGTATTCCCCGTCCCCGTCCCCGAAATGCTCTCGGGGGAATTTTTCTCCCCATCCCCGCCCCCACGGGGGAAAATTCCCCATCTTTGGGGCCCCGAACGGGGCGTTCCCCGCGGGGATCCCCATTAACAAGTCCAAACTGACATCCCTACCCATGCATACTGAATCATAAACCACCATGCTAGCACCGATTTTATGTGTTTTCGTCATAGCTCTTAAACCCCTGTGTTTTAGCTTACAATAATACTCCCATTAGATTCACAACCTTTGTTTTAGGGAAGTAGGACATTTTTGGATCATTAACGCTTTGGTTTTGCAGGATTTGAAAGAAACAAGTCACCAGAGAAGACGACCGGAGCTAGGACTCCAGCGCCTCTCCCGTCAATATATTTGTTTATATATTATATATTAATTGATTCAATTATATAAACGGATTATAGCCACCCCAGTGGTAGAAATGCGTGTGCTAAGTCACTCCTCTTCCATGTCACGGGTTCGATCCCCGGTTTTGCCAATTTTTTCATATTTTCGTTATTTTTGCAGGTTTATTATATAATGCATTGAAACTGATATCTTGACACCAACTACCGCTTGACCAGGTGGTATGCTAGGCGTGGAGAATGCTTGAGGGTGTGGGTTCAACACCTACCCCTACTCTTTTGGTTATTTTCTATGTTTCTCACTCTTTTCTTCCTTTAATCTTTTACAAAACCTTTTCTTTCAAAAATATTTTTTTATAAACCCTACATAAAATCTTTTTCAATAAACTAAAATAATTTAATTTTAGGTTAATTTAATTTTAGGTTTTCTTAAATTTAATTAATTTAATTTTATGTTTTTTTAGTTTAATCAATTTAATTTTAGGTTTTATATAATCAACCCTAATTTGTTTTTTTGGTTTTCTCAATTAATTTAAAATCGACCTAGAATTTAGGGTTTTGCTTAATTAATCAATTATTTTTTAATCAATTAAAAACCAATTATACTTTAGGTTGATTATCAAAACTTTTTCATCATACAATTTTCTCCTTTTACCGCTCCGCGCACTTTATTCTTTCGCATTAGTTTTTTCCCAATTATGTATCTGCTACAATACGTAATAGTTAATTAGGGCTTACATTTTCCTCCGAGTTTATGGTTTTGTACCCCCCTTCCCCGAAGCTTTGTAATAACATAGGACCTTTTATTTCATTACATTACATCATTCAAATCAAATTCATCCATACAGTTCCATAATAAATTTAAAGAATTGAAAAAAGAAATCTTAAGTCTTATTCCAATCTTGGTACAAGTCTTCATGTCATTTGCTCAAACTCTCTTTTACACCAAATTGTCCCAAAATCTGCACCTGCTACTATCCTACTGCAAAATCTGCACCTGCTACTATCTTGCTACAAAATCTTCCCACAAACCTGCTACTTTCTTACTGCAAAATCTGCCCACAAACCTGCCCAAAACCTGCTGCAAGACCATCCCAAAAATAGTCTGCTTCCCTGCAAGCATAACATGCTAAACATTGCATCAAAAGGGAAGGATAGAAATTTAAAGAAGAAAGTAGTGAACCAGGACACACAAATTCGTTCAAACTCAATAACTTTTCCCTCCCAATTCTCATTCACAGGCCTATATAAGAGAGTTTTATTATAGTTAACAGAGGAGGGGAATTAGATATAGAAATCTCACACAACAATACAGGAGAAAATTACTGATATTAAAGGAGTCGGAGAACACTCACCTGGGAACCTAAAGTCTGACAACGTAAGTATTTCTCTTTAGCTTTCTTGGTACGATTACGTTCTACTGATTTCACTGAGTAATACCCTCCTGATTATTGCATGAATCTTCTCCTGTTTAATTTGAGTTTTGTTAAATCTAAGAGTTTTATTGTTGTTCTTCCTTCCCTATGTTTTTGACTGAAAAATAAGAGAGGAAAACCGCTAAGTTGTTATTTGTTTTATGGGAATAAAGACTTAGAGAAGAGAAGAGATTCAAAATTTTTTTTATTAACAATACAATTATTCTGCGAAAAGTTTCACACAAAAAACACAAAGGATTTCACAGTTATAAGTATTACCCGAAGTTCTGTCTATTTTAAAAAAAAACTCAGAGCTTCACAACAACTCCTCCCTACCATAGTTCACCTTTAATTATACACATAACCCCTTTCGCCCTAAAGCTGGTCAGTTGTCCCTGTCACAACAACGTGTCTATGAGGACTTTGTTCGGCTTCCATGGCAAAACCAGTCTAGCTAGATGTTGTACCCCAAAATTTGCCCTCTCATGTTTTCCAAAGTCTTCCCCCTGCATGGTTGATCACAAACTCTTGCCTAAGGAAAAGGAAACTTTTTGAGTGGTGCTTTAAGTACATTTCGATTAGCATTTTGTCAAGCTCTTTCGATTGGCATTCTAAAAGACCCTTCGATTGGTGTTCTGAAGGAGTCTTTCGATTGGCATTCTGTCAAGCTCGTTCGATTGGCATTCTGGACAAGCGCTTGAATTTGCATTCTGGAAGACCCTTCGATTGATGTTCTGAAGGAGCCTTTTGATTGGCATTCTGGACAAGCCTTTCGATTGGCATTATGGACAGGTGCTTCGATTGGCATTATAACAGTGTCCTTCGATTGGAATTCCAAAAAGGCCCATTCGAAGAAGCATTCAAAGGGTCCATTCGAAGAAGCTTTGGAAAGCATTCGAAGGAGGCCATCAGCCCATTCGAAAGGGAGCATTCGAAGGAGGCCATCAGCCCATTCGAAAGGGAGCATTCGAAGGAGGCCATCAGCCCATTCGAAAGGGAGCATTCGAAGGCCAGTCATTCAAAATTCAAAAAGGGACAGGATCCCATGTGTTTAGCCAACGTTACAAACTCTCATTCATGGCTTTCAAAACACATAATTAACGTTACAAACTCTCATTCATGGCTGTCAAACACATAATCAAGGTCATTTAAACCTTTGTCTTCCTGTCCCCTCCACCCCACTCCTATAAATTCAAGGGCCAGTGACACATTTCAAGAGGTGAACAACACACGAAAAAAGAGACAGAAAAATAGAGAACTTGGAGATACGCTGCCAGCACTTCCAGGAGACCATACCCAATCCTTGCACAAGCCAAAGATACCACCCAGCGAACACCTCCACCCTCAGAACTACAGATTGAAGCACCTCTGTTTGGTAAAAAATGATCTAGTCTCAAACTTATTTTTAAATTCATTTTGATTGCATATTCATATTATTGCTGCTATTTGTGAATGATTTAATGTGCTACATATAAGCTACAGCGCAAAGATGAGATTGTGACATTGCTTGGGCACAATCGGAGCCTTTCCTTCGAATCCCATGATAAAATAAACCCAGACCCAGATTCAGCAGGTGTGAATAGGGAGGAGATTCGAACCAGGGGGGGTAAAATCCCCCTGGACCTTTAACATGTGTTTCGTTTTGCAGGAACTACATTATCAGATTCCTGTTCAGAGTTTCGAAGCTCAGCAGTTTAGCTTCGAATTGGACCCAGGACTTCCAGATCGAAGGATGACATGTCCAGATCGAACGCCCTCAGAGTGCAGCCCCTCATGCACCTTCGATCCAGTCTCTTCACTGGGTCGAAAGACAGCCTGCACCTCTTTCGACCCAGACTTTCGACCCAGACTTCCAGAATTATTTTTTTCTTGTTTTGCTGCCTGGCCCATTTGTACTTTGTTTACTTTGTTTTTGTTTATTTCTTTTAGTTTGTTTTTTTTAATCAACATAAAAATCATAAAAAATAAATAACTTATAATTAGGATTTAATTTAGTTAATTATTTTAACTTATTTTCTTCAATTTTAAAATCAATAGACTTAGGATTTATTTGAATTCAATCCTTTTCATAAACAAAAAATGCAAAAATATTAGGTATGTTTTAAAGTTAATTTTAATCAGTTTTTTTTAATTAATTAAATTTGACTTAATTGAACAATTAGCATTTTCCCAAAAAATAATATAAAACAACAAAAGGATCATATGCTTAGGATTTTTTTTAAGACTCACGCGCGTTTATTTTATTGTAACTGCTTATTATTCCCCCAATTTTGGACATGTAAATAATCCCCCTCCCCGAAGCCTTGTAATAGCGTAGGATTTACAATTTCCGCACTTTAAATTCCTGTACATATATTAACTGTTTAGATGTATACTAACTAGGCTATGCATGACAAGATTAAACTCCTAACTTAAAATCAACAGTAGCTCGCCATGACATGCAAAGATAATATAACTGAAAATTGACACACTTGCACATGCCACTCCTAGGGTACACCTCATTTGGTTGCCTCGAGCGTGGTCATTAAGTATAGGATGTGTTAGAGGTCGTCCTTTTGTCCCAAGATCATAAGTTGCCTCGAAACGGTTGCCTCGATAAAAATGATCTAAGACATTAGGATCACCACTAAAGCGTCCTAACGTTGCTTTAGTGACCACACGTCCCTAAAATCAAATTGACCCGAAAAACTCCAACAACGGTGCTACCTACTCCTCAATAGTGGGATAGCACTGTCTAAAGGACAGTTGCACAATTCAATTCCTTTTTAAGTAGGTAGATGTTCTTAAGTACTTGCTCTCTCTTAAACAAAACAAAACTTTTCGCACTTACACTCTTTTCAAAACAACAAACTCTTTTCAAAACCCACAAACACAAAGAAAAGCATACTTTTGAAAACATAGTGAGCAAGTACCTAAGAGCCCATGGATAACCACGGATAGAAAGGGTGCTAGCACCTTCCCTTTCTATAATCTACCTCCCGAACACGAGAAACATCTCGAAAAGAAATTTGTCAGTGCTTTTGTCCTTTCCTTGTTGGATAAAATAAAAGACGGTGGCGACTCTTGCTTACCGCGACACTTTGCGAAAACAAACGCAAACGCGAACCAGCATTCCAAAACAATCAGTTCTCGTTCCCACCGATCACACTAGAGTTCATATTCAATGTCCGCCAGTGTTTCTGTTCAATATGCTAATAGTGGTATTACTGGAACCAATGCTCCTGCATCAGGATAGATAAACCCCTTCCACCATCTTCAACAATATACTCCCTCCCTATTTCCGCCGCTCAACAGCTTCGCTCACCTCCGCGACTGTTGTCCATTAACTTCCTCCATCCATTTTCAATTTCTTCTTCACCATCCGCCAAAACCGAAACTTGACTATTAGTATGATTTGGAATCAGTTACGAATGCTACCTTTAGTAAATCTACCTCCTCTGATTTCGATTGAATCTTCCGTCGGCCACCAATAGTACCTCTTCTTTCTTCGGTTCATCTCCATCATCACATCACGTAACAACTTCACAACAACAACAATAGAAACGACTCTTCGGATTTCAATGACTTTTCCAATTCCAACGTTTCAAAGGTTCTGAAACTCTACCAGAAACAGTGTCCAAACCAAACCCTATTATCCAAAATTCTTCCCCAAATTCGCACCTTCTAAAGACCCATATCGTTTTCTTCTTCCCCTGAATCCACTTTCATTGAATTTGTAATCCTTTTTATTTTCGAATCATGGAGAAGGATGAGATCAAACTGAACATTGAGAAAATTAGGAAAGAAAGCGAAGAGATCGAACCCATAGAAGTCGTTCTCTTTCAAGTGCCTGAGTGTTACGTCTATATAACACCTCCAAGAATGAGTGTAGCTCCTTACAGGGCTGAGGAATAGGATGTTAACAAATGGACATGGGAAGGGGTTTTGAAAGTTGTTAGCAGAGGAGAAGAATGTATCATAAAATTAGAAGATAAGAACACAGGTGAGTTATATGCTCGGGCGTTTTTTATGAATTGGAACAGAGAGGGAGATGGAGATTTTTGGCAGGGGAGAGAGAGTTATATTTTTCTTTTTTTTACAGTAGCATGGAAGGAAGAGTTATCGATAATAATAATGAAATCTGGACATTTCCTTTCCCAATAACAACAATAATATTAATCTGTTTTGTCCTTTTCCAATGCTATATAATAAGCAGTGGTGCTTTCTTTTGCTCTAGGGTTTCAAAAAAACTCTTCCTTGTTATTTCCCAACCGTGTCATCCCCCATTGGGCCTTTTCGCCCAATCCCATTATCATTATTCACATTCTATTTGAACTAAAACATAATAATAACAGATAAAAAACAAAGCTTAGTGGCAAGGCTTGTATGTTGCAATCAAAGAGACCTAAGTTCAACACCTTGCCAAGGCATTTTGTTTCGTTTTTGTTAGCTCTTTAGCCTTATTTCCCCAAAAAAATATTATTGGTAAATCTTATAATCAATTTAGTTTAGTCTTAAATTAGTATTAATTTATAATTCTTTAATTAGTTTAGATTTATTTTATAACTTTAAAACGTTTAATTAGTTTAGAATTATAATTAGTAACTTTAAAATTATATTTGATTTATATTTAATGTTGTAATTGAAGAGTTTCATAATTTTTATTTGGTTTAGATTTTATTTGGTTTAAATTTTATTTGGTTTAGGAATTTAATAACTTAATAATTTTAATTTGATTTAGATTTAACTTAATAACTTTAAAATTTTAATTTGATTTAGATTTAATTTAATAACTTTATAATTTTTATTTGATTTAGATTTAGTTTAATGATTTTAGAATTTTTATTTGATTTATATTTAATTTAGTAAATTTAGAAATTTTTAATTAGTTTAGATTTAGTTTAAACTTTAGAATTTTGTTTATTTTAGATTTGATTCAGTAATTTGTAGAATTTTTATTTGTCTTAGATTTAATTTAGTAAATTTGGAATTTTTTAGTTAGTTTAGAAATATTTGGATAAATTTAGAATTTTGATTTAGTTTAGGTTCAATTTAATAATTTAAGAATTTTAATTTAGTAACTTTGAAATTAATTTAGTTTATATTTAGATTTAGTAATTTTAGAATTTTAACTTTGTCTTTATTTTATTTATTTTTATTTAATTATTTAATCATTTAAATTGTTTACACCAAATCCATGGGATAGAATTAATTAGTCGACTTCATGTCATCAAACATATCCAATGCGATTGTGCGAATCCCTTCATTCATTTTTGTTTTACTACTTTTCTAAACTTAATTTAATTTTCCTACAAAATAAATTTTAAAACTCATACCACTTTAAGTTAAAACTTCGACATTAGGTCGTCGTATCTTCAAAATCTCATCCACGCCTATTTTAACCAAAAAAATCATTTTAACCAAACAGACAATTTAAAAAAAAGACATTTCAAAAGGTTCATGTGGAGTACCACAAATACATTGGGTGCTAGTACCTTTCCATTGTATAACCAACCCCCGAACTCTAGATATCTTTCAAAACCCATTGTATTTTCTTTACTTTTAAGTATTACTTTATATTGCATATTTAAGGGTTTTATTTCACACTTTTCCCTTTTCCCTTGGAAATGTTAAAGCGCGGTGGTGACTCTTGCTTAGCTGCGAGTCAAGTTAATCAATAGCTTGATCTCCGATTTTCACCCTACACCCACCATGCAGCATGATGCGAAAGGTCACGTGATGAAATGCGATAAGTGCCAGCGGCACGGAGACATGCATTTAGCTCCTCCTAACGAGCTTAAATCCCTCTCCTCTCCCTGGCCATTTTCCTGGTGGGGACTCGATCTCCTCGGTCCATTCGTGGTCGGAGTCAATCAGAATAAATACCTAATTGTAGCGGTCGACTACTTCACCAAATCGATAGAAGTCGAAGCTTTGGCCAAAATCACCGCCCAAAACGTCCTTCGCTTCTATAAAAGAAATATCCTCGCTCGCTTTTGCATCCCACAAGCGATAGTCACCGACAACGGGACCCAGTTCACGGACCACACCTTTCAAGAATTCATCACCAAATGGTGCACCACCCAACACTTCGCCTTTGTTGAGCATCCCCACACGAATGACCAAGCTGAGTCTATGAATAGAGTAATACTTAGGGGCCTCAAGCAAAGGTTGGACGAAACCAAGAAGCGATGGGTCGAGGAATTACACAATGTACCCTGGGGATACCAAACGACCGCACATTCATCCACCGAGGAGACTCCTTTCCAACTATCTTACGGGACAGAGGCCGTCATTCCCGTAGAGATCGAAGAACCTTCCAGGAGAACCGAGGCACCTCCCGACGAGGAGATGAATAACGCCGCCCTCCACGAAGAACTGGATTTGGTGGAAGAAATCATAATAGGAGCGGACCTACGAGAGGCCTCGCTCAAACAAAAATTAGCCATGCGCTACGATGCCATAGGCATACGATGAGAGTTCATGGTCGGCAGCCTTGTCTTAAAGAGAAATCGCAAAGAATCTCGCGAGGGAAAACTCACAGCAAACTGGGAAGGTCCTTATCGCATCTACACGAAAACGGGGACTGAAGCATATTACATGGAAAACTTACAAGGGGAACAACTCGTTCGATCATGGAATGCTGAAAAGCTAAAACAATATTACAATTAAAGACACTTATCAGGCAGCGAGTTTGGTCGATGAAAAAAACTTACCTACGCCCGACCACGTGTGCATGCCTAGGCACGAGCATAACACCCAAAGTATCCAGAAGGGGCGAGGCTCTACACTCTCGACGAGCGCACCTTCAGTCCGACATGTATAACTCGAACGAGCTCAATAGTCCTTGTACCAGGACGGTATAACGCCTGGTTAGCAATCGAAAGTTCACGCCACCGAACCCGGGTTCCTCGAAATGAGACCTGAGTTTCGGCCTTTGCCCGATATTCACCCTGACCGTTTGATCAGTTTCCTCACACTGACGAACATACCAAACGAGAAAATCCCCGCTATAAACTCTTAGTAGAATAAAAAAATGTCCTAAACGGGCTAGTTTGTCAACAAACATGCAAAAAACACAAGTTAAATATTCAGAGGAAATAACCATTTGCCGAAATTAAAATAAAATGACCACTTGGGCCGATGATGTGTGAATATTACATAAACGGGCAATAGCCTAAAAAAACAAATAGAACGAACGCAGAGCGCAGGCCGAAATAAACATAAAACAATCATCCTTCCACTTATCCTTAAACAACGGGCGATAGTTGGGCAGGACCCCCAGTTGGTTGGACGATAATATCCTTAAGATAATTAGGGACCAGAATCTGACTGACAACTACATAATAATTGACGCCCATTCCTGAGGTGTTGAGCTCAACACTGGGGTTCAACATACGCAGCTTCTTTACAACATTTTTGAAGCTCCCCTCGGAAGTAGCCTGAGCATCATCCACAACCAACTGAAAACTAGTAATCAGCTCGGCCCGAGTCTTTAGATCCTTAGTATCCTCCGACTCGTCTTCAGCAGGGGTAATCTTGGCAGTCAAGGCCGCCACCTTTCCCTCAAGATCCTTTTTTCCGAGAAAGAGAACAATGCATTCCTCGGAGAGCCTCTACGATTCTTCCTCAGACATCTTCAGGGATTTATCTTTCTCAACCAAGGGCTTAGCCCAAAGGTTCTTCATCTCTGTCTCGTGAGAGGAACTCCCCTCGGTGTAAGCGACCACCATCTCCAAGATCTGCATCAGACCATCAGCATCCTGCGCCAGCATCACCCTCTTCTCTAGGCGGCCAATTCCCTCGAGATGGAGAGATTCATCCTAGGAAAGACGGAGAGCCACGCCCTCGAAAAAAGACTTCTCTATCCAGCAGGGAGACAAGTCATACGTTCCTTTCCCTTTTTCACCGGTCAGGTCAACACTCCTCTCGACTTGCAGACTCTTCGCCTTTGAGGAAACAACAAAAGGGGAAGAGCGAATGTAGCCCAGTCTGAAGATGAGTCACCCGACCCCGAGGTAGGAGCTGGCCCCGTACCAGTCTGTGCATCCTTTAGGGCCCTCCTCGATCTGGCATCAAGAGTCCTAGCTAAGCGCTCATGAGCAGGATTCATGCTATCTACAAAGAAAAAACATAGTCAATAAACAAGGAGTCAAACAAATGATGACCACTTACTACTATTAGAAACACATATATATATATATATATATATATATATATATATATATATATATATATATATATATATATATATATATATATATATATATATATATATATATATATATATATATATATAACGTTTATGAGGCCCGACTCATATACGGGCTCCCAGTTTTTGTCCAACATAGGTCTATCTCCCTGACCAACTTGCTGGACGCGAGGGATCCGAGCCACGAGCGTGGTCAGGACAACGAAGCTCTCTAGATCCTCGTCTCCGAGTTCCCCTTCTCTCCAGACATAGGAGCCCAATTCACTATCAAAATGCTTCCTCGTCCACTAGAACATGAACTTGTAAACCAGCTTTGCAACGGGCTCTCCTAGTTTGTTTAGTTGGGGAGTATCGTCCTCGTTTAGTGAAGGCACGAACCTAAAGACGTTCAACATCTCCTTGGTCGAAGAAGGCTGCACCAAAATGTATTTATCTTTGAAGTGGCGGATAGACTCCAAATAGGCTTTATGATCTGCCTCCTATGTATTTTGAGCAGATTATGCTCTCCTTATCGAGGATATATAACAACCATTCCTCTTGAGCCCCCTACTCGTGAGTGTACACGTCCGTAAAGAAATCCCCCCGGTGCTCATAAAAATACGACGGCCAGTCCCAGGGGTCGCTCGTGACCTAATCCCAAGGTTCCCTCTCGTTCCCAGGACAGAACATGCAACCCTGGTAAGCGGAAGTCATCTTAATGCCAGGCCCTCCAGTTTACTGTTCCATTTGATTCTGCACATCCCTGAAAATTTCCAAGATGCTCGACGAACTACTCGTCTCGTCCGAGGAACTTCACGAGGACTGTGTGGATTCGCTCGAAATATTGACTTGGGCATTGTCAGCCATAACACCTGAAAAGCATAGGAAAAAGATGAGCTCACCATCAATGCCGAAACCATCCTTCCACCGCTAAACAAGTGAAAGGGCGCTGGGAATTGAGGATCATATCCCCGACCAGAACGCTCACTGAGGCGTATCAACGGGAAGGAGTTCCAAAAAAAGCCCTAAGCCCTAATGAGCCATCTAGGACACACCAAGAGGTCCCCGAGGAGACCCCACAAAGGCTTCGGCGATTCTAAACTACAAAAAACAGTCTACCGCCAGCAATCTCCAACAACATCCTCGCAGGCGGAGCCCTAAATCCTAACCACATGCATCTCTAGAAAATAAAAAGTGAAAATGCGAACTACTGAAAGCGGAAAAGAATGGAAGATTGGAAACTTACCAGTTAATAGAAGAAGAAAAGATGTAAGTAAGCAGCTGCGAGCATAAAAACTCAACGAACAACGGTGGCTGATGTAGCGGTAGAAATGTTTAAGACTAAGCCATTGGATTGACTAGACTTATACAAATCAAAATAAAAATCGCCACCGCGCTTTATTGTTTCCAAAGGAATGGGAAAAGAGCGAATAACTCAAAAAGAGGGGGAAAGATTCTAGGTAAGGGGGTTGGTTATGCAAAGGGAAGGTATTAGCACCCTAAACATCTACGGTACTCCGCATGAACCTCTTTGTAAAATCTGTATATTTTGGCTATAAAAAGAAATGTTGTATAAAATAGATGGTGGAGGTGAGAAAAAAAATATTTTTTAATGATTTTTGCACCTGCCGCGGTTGCGAATCTTTAGTGCCTACGTACCACCTTTTCGTGCAATAGGGGATCAGGGTACACGTAGTTCCTCTTTTAAAAATTTTAAAACACAAATGTGTTGGTTAATTTTATGAGATAAAACATCATTGTCATTGTCCGTGTGGAAAACATACCTACCACCCACAATCATGAGAAAAGAGAATTTGCATCATCTCAAAGTGGAGGATATGGCTTGGATTTTAGAATCAATAATGCCTCACTCAACACCCAAGTGGAAAACATCTCTCTTCACTATATATTGTAGAAGTATAGTTGTTTTCATCACTACAAGGATTGACAAGAGTCCAATCTTTTTTGGAGAAAAGTTTAAAGATGAAAGCCATGGTGGCAAAATGGTTTGAATGAGATTGATTGACTTTTAGTCTTCTCACAAAAAGGATGTCAAAGTATTATTAAGTTTATTGGAGTTTATTTATGAAAATGTTTTAAAATGCATGGTCCTAAGTCCAAGTTTATTATGAAAGTGGTTCGAGTTTAAAACAAGAAGAGTTTTCAAAAGGAGGGAGAAGATTTTTGAAATTAAAGAAGATGGGAGGAGAAGAAGAGGCTATCAAAAAGAATAAGGTAAAAGCTACGGATAAGAACCATCTAACCAACAAGAAGCCAATACTTGACACTATGAGCCAAGATAGAATTCTCATTCTTTGGATTGAAACCATACAAGCAAAAATACTAGACCTCTTGAGAGAACCAAACTTCAAGTGTATTAAGTCTTCACAAAAGTTAGGCAGAGTAACAGTTGTATACATGTGAATTCCAGATTACAAATAAAGGGTGTAATCACAATAACCTGCACACAAAACAAACAAACAACTCAATATCTTGAGGTAAACCTCAAGAGCTCCAAACAAAATAATCAGATAAGATCACAAGGTCTCCAATCATAGGCCAAGGTTTCTAATCCTAAGTCCAAAAAGTCCAATGCTCCATAATGCCAAGGATAGTAACCAAATAGTCCAAGTATCATTAAAGACTTTTAGGGTTTGTGTTGATTATTAGGTGTTTTAAAAAGAAAAGTAAAACTCAAGTGAGCAAAAATAAAAATGACAAGAAATTAAATACTCAAATGAGCAAAGATGAAAATGGCATGAAATGTAAATGCTAAAAGTAAATAGTGCATAAAAATAAAAGGGGCATGTAATAAAATAATAAAGGATAAAGTCAATTATTAGTGATTAGTGGTTAGTTGGATGATCATCTTGAATATTGCATTTGAAACCCATTAGAGGATTGGTAGAACCAAAGCCTCCACACAACAAGTTGCATTTGCTTTTTGTCAAATATATCATCCATTTGGAATCCTTATGAGTATCATTTAATGATCACCAATGTTTAAGTGATCCGCGTTGACAAAAGGTGTTCTAGATCCATTAGAGGATTGGTAGAACCAAAGCCTCCACACAATGGATCTCAAGGTTATTGGATCAAAGATATCAAATTAACATACTCGGGCTTGAAAACATAAGTTTGGGCCACGAATGATCATTTATTCGAATCGGGACAAAATTTAGCGCTATGTTAAGCAATCGTAAGTGGACTTATATAGAACTCACACCTATTTTGAGGCCGGTCAATAACAATCTATGCACCATTTGTTTGGAGACATGATATAGAGATCATGCTCCAATAACACTTAGTGCAATAAGAAGGGGATGAGGTGAAGAGGGATGAGAGAGAATATACAAACCACTTTTGGATTAAATTTAGTCAAAGTATTATTAAAATCATTCATCCATATTTATGGAGTTAGACTCAACACCATGGATTCAATGATATTAATAAAGTTCATGATAAAAAACTTAACCCAAGATCATCCAGAAAATAGTCACAAAATAATATTACATTTTAATATATACAAAAAGGTTTAAAAATAATGTTTAAAAATAGAAATAAAGGAGAAAAATATCAACTATGTTCAAATTAATCAAGAAATAAAAAGTAAGACCATGGAAAAATCAGAAAAGGACACAAATGATTTTATAATTTTTTAAATTCAGAAACTATTTTTAAAATTAAAAGAAAGGGGTAAAATAAACCAAAAATGATAAAAAGTAACAAAGTCAGGAACAAAAATAAAATAAGGTCACCAATATTTATCACAATATCATTGGATCATTACATAATTTTTTTAGAATTTAAAAATGCATAAAGGTATTTTTAAACATTTAAAATAGTTCAAATAAAGTGAAAATTTATAAAAAATACCAAAACACAAAATTAAATTGTGAAAAAATAAAAATCAGAAAGAGAATAATCAAAAATATTTTTCATAATTTTTTCATATTTTTTTGGACTTAAAATGAATTTTCTATGATTTTTTGAAGTTTAAAATAATTAAATATAAAAATCAGAAAAGAAAATAAAAATTAAAAATATGTGGACCATTGGATGAGAGTCAAAACACGTTAGTAATCAGATCCAAAGGATATGGCGTGCTGTGCATATCATGGTCATTAGTGAATAAAGCATAGAATCAAAAATAAAATCAGAATTAAAAAAAAAACAAGTGGCACACTATCATTGGTTAGAAGATGACACGTAGGTCATCATCAACCTCCAACCAACGTGAATTGCAGGTCTCTAAAACTGTAAAATCAGAAGCTCAGACCTATGTCATTCGCTTCGTCTCTTCAAGACGAAGACAACCACACCGTCGCGCCAAATTTATATAAATTGTAGCTCAAGCAATTTGGAAGGAAAGTTTTGAAAAGGGATTTGAAATTTCATGGTCAAAACGTGTTTCCAGTAAAAAGCAAGTGTTGCAACTAGAACCAGGGCAATGAGAGCATCACAATGATATCAAAGTTTTGAAGAATTGATGAAGGAATTTACCTATTGAAGTTGAGTTGCATAGCTCTGAAACTGGACTTCTATGGAGCAATATAGGTCACGATTCTTGAATGTAATTATATGGTTAGCTTCAGGGAAGATCAAGGAAGGTGAATTGATGAAAAAAATGGATTGAAAAAGGCTTGTATATGGATTTCGAAGTTGCTGAATTCTGAGTTATGGAACAAGTTTGGCAGGGTGATTCTGGCTATCCAAGCTTGAGGAAATAAATGGGGAATGACCCTCTTTTTATAGGGAATCAAATGGAATGTCCAAGCGTGTGAAATGATGAAGTTTGGAGGGAAATCGTGTGAAGTTGCAAATAATAAAAGTGTGACTTCTAATTTGATCAAAACACATCCAAAACGTGCGTTTTGCTATGCTAATCACTTCTGGAAGTTCACTAAACACGTTCAGAAGCAAAAACGCATGGAAAACTTGTGATTAGAAGACAAAACAAAGATTTCAAACTTCTGACTTGGTGAAAAATCCAGTTTCAAAGTGCTAACTTCTGACAAATGGAATTCTCAGCTCAAGGGATCTTAGGGCATGATTCTTGATGCTTTAGAAAGATGAGGTTACAAGCTTTGCAATGTGAAAAGAATGGAATCAAATGGATGCTTGAGCTGAAAGTTGTGTTGAGTCAAAGTTGGAGAAACATGTTGACTTTCCATACTTAGAAATATTGCAAATTTTTCTTCAAAAGTGACCTATAATGTATTGCATCCAAACATAGCCTTCCACTTGGAATTTGCTCTTGACCATAAAAATGGAATGAATTAGATCTCTTGAATGACATTTTGAAAGTTGAACCATTCAAAATCTCCAAAAATTGAGGAAGTTATGACTTGTTGAAGTTTGCAAAATTTCATAAAATGACCTATAATCTTTTGTATCCTTGAGGCAACTTCCATCCATTTTCTCACGTTGCACATAAAAGAAGGGATAAAACTCACATCCTCAATATCATTATGGAAAAAGAATGGGCTCAAGGAGATAAAAATTTACCAAATTATGATCATTTGAAGTCACACATGGAAAATTGGGGATTCATCTGGAGGACTTGTAATCTTTCTTCATCAAGTTTCTTCCACATGAAAACTCCTTGGAACTTTTGAATTGATTTGTTAATAACCCTTTGAAGAGAGTGATGTCTTTGTAATCACTCAAAAATACCAAAAGATGAGCAAGATATACTCCTTTGAATTTCAAAACCCTAGATCCTAGATCAAGAATCGTGCCTTGAGGAACTTTGACAATTTTGAACAAACTTCTTGTGTCAACACAAATGCTTTGTAAATATAAGTTGTTGATGATGATAATGAGAACTCATAACAACCACAACCACTTCCATATCTTGAGAATTGAGAGCAATATGCATCTGTGACTAATGGGAACAAAGTCTTGTCCAAACATGACTATTTTTCAATCAACCCCTTGTACTTTTTGGATCAAATTTGATAATATTGAAATATGGTGAACCAAAATAAGGTTGCCATGCCATTTCCTCCAAAAAAACTTCAATGGTGAGGCTTGAACTTCTCAAGCTATATTGACTAGGGCATGTAAATAAACTAATAAACCCATGGGGCAACTTGTTAAATCTCATTGCCTTCACCTACATGGATAACAAGTAAGACAAACCAACATTGTATTTTATTAATTAAAAGAAGAAATCAAGAAAAAAAATTCATGATCACAAAAGAACACAAGTCAAGGTGCTTGGTGATTCCTCAAAGTGAAAAGCTAAATATAGGGAGGGGAACCAAGAATCCTAGTGTGATCTTATTGTAATGGAATCAACATTGTATGATGAAGGGATATTAAGGTCGAAAATTGGGGTACAGCAGCCGACAATCGAGCTAATACGAGCAGTTGAGAGAGAAGACAAAAAATACTAAACACCATGTTCCTCTTGTATTTATAGCTGAAACAATCCGCGCGTACAAGACACACATCTGGGGAACTCTAGGGTCGTCATCCTAGCCCTAGGTCATCATTGCGATGCTTTGCTAGCACGCTTCCCAAAACATGATACCTCTCCAAATGTAAAGGTCCTAACGACCAACTCGTCGTCTCCTTGCAAGCAAGGTGTAACGGGAAACACTCATTTCCCGTTAAGACACACCCCGTTCTACGAGCAGATATCAAAGTCATCACTCATCCTCCCAGAAGCAATAACTTTGGGGGCTACTGTTCTTGAATGGTCTAAGACATTTCCTTTGATACGGCCCACATGACCATGACCCGGATTGTCGCTACCCGTCGGGCAATGTCAACCATTTTCCCTCCCGAACCAGCACTGGCCCAGGATAATCAACGAGCATCCTCTCAGCCTGCCCGATATCCAAGTCGTGCAGGCCACCAGGAATCGACAATAAATATGCCCGTAATTGGCCCCGTCCTCAAAACCAATGGCTAGTTACGGGAACATCTGCCCGATTCGACCAAGTCTTAGAAGTTACCTAATTTCCCGGACTCGCATATCTAGGAGTGAAATTAGGAACCAATGGCCATGTGCCAGGGGCATTATATAAACCCTCACACCTGTGAGGGCCAGGTATTGAATACTTACTGTTAACCACCTAATACTTTGCTTGTATCTCCTTGTTCCCAATCTTACTTGATCATCGGAGTGCCTTGCAGGTACAACCCCCTTTTTCTCCTTGACTTCACAACTCGATTATAGATCATCTTCTGGACATTTCTCAGGTTCTGATCAACCAGTAAGATCACATTGATTAACTACTCCTCTCCACTATGTCTTAGGAATAGTTGTTTCGTGCCTTTATCATATATTCCTTGTCGTGTTCCAATTAAATGTTTTTGTGTTCTTTCACCTTAACGTTTGATCTACTTCTTCTTTGATTTCCTTCTTTTAGTACTCCGTGACGTCATTTGAGTGTTTCAATTGTTTTATTTTGTAAACTTCTTAACTGAATATTTATATCTCTTCTCATCTATAGTCATTCATCTAGTCCTTATCCTTGTATCATCTTCAATCGTATCTTCTCTTCAAGCTTGTCTGCATGCCATGGCTGTTAGAACCTTTCAAGAAGATGAAAACCTTCTCGAGGTAATCAAAGAGAAAAGAACCAACTATGTGTCTGATGATGGTTTCACCAACGGGGTCATTGAAAATCAAGGATGGCCTGTGTATGCAACAATTTTTAGAGGTCCTATTTATCCTAACCTCTTAAAGAATTTCTGGCTTCATGTTTTTGTTAGTCCTGATGGAAATGTCATTCATTCCCATATATTTGGTGTTCCAATTACCATCACTCGCTCCACCATTGATGACGCCATTCAGAGTCCACCATTACCCAACTCTTGCACGAATGTGGACAAGTTTCCAAATTTTCCTAACTCTTCATTTAGATATGAGCCCCTTAATTCAGATCATTTGAAACCACTTGCAAAAATGTGGTTTCATTTCCTGTTGAAAAATCCTCTTTCGAGAGGAAAAGATCTTGATAAAGTTTTTCCTAGGGATACGTGTCTTCTTTATTTCCTTCGCAAGAGTATTCCAATTCATCTTTCGGAAATAATATTCAATCATCTGAAGCTATCAATCCTAGCTTCCGGGAACTCTCAAAAATCATTAATTCTGTATGGACGTGTATTGTCTAAATTGTTTGAGTTAGCATGTATAATTGAAATTGTTCAAAGAAATACATTCATTAGTGGCAATGCTCTATTTGATTAGAGTTGTGATGTGTTTGAAGTTTAGATAGCTTTCCCTATCTATGTTCATTCTGTTGTAATCTCCTTCGAGTATTAATGAAACTTCTTATCTTTTTTTATTATTTCTTCTAGTTTTTATGTTTTTTTTACACATAATTACCTTTTTGATTATGAAAAAAAGGGAGAGTAGTTAAATGAAAATAATTTTGATTTCAATAATCGAGTTCTGGAAAATGTTCTCTAAAAAAATCTGCTCACATTCTAACCCAATTAAAGTCATGTTTCTGTTAGAATTGTTTTTCTTTTTCAGGAAATGAGAACTCTGATTAAAGAAGATCTGAGAGCATTGTGTCTAATCTATTGGCTTCATACTCCTATTGGCTTCAGACTGTGAAGATGTTTTTCAATTTATAATCAAACTCCAAGAAGTGAAATCTAGAATCAGAATCCAAGAATTGAGAATCTGGAAGCTGTCTTTGTGACATTAAAGTTTCAAACATTTCAATTTGATTTCTTTCTCATTGGTATATAAAGTCAAGATTCAATAAGAAGAAGTTTTGTGAAATCAAGATCTCAACTGTTCTATTGGCATCGAGATCTCAATTTTTTCATTGGCATTCAGAGTCAAGACTCTCAAGATCTCGACATCTAATCTATTGGAACCAGGGGGAGCTTTACTCAAATGGTTCAAAGTCAGGATATTCGATCTTCATCAAGTTATTGACTCAGGGGGGAGGATCATAAAAAGGATAAGTTTTCCTTACCTTTCTATTTTTACTTTTCTGATTATATGAACACAATTATGTCATCAAAATACATAGTTTTGTCATCATCAAAAAGGGGGAAATTGTAAAAACAAGATTTGGTTCTGCAATATTATCTCTAAGTTTTGATGATAACAAATGAGTATATTTGTATGGACAATTTTGATACTCTAATGTTTGTTATTGTTGAGTACTTAACAAACAGGTTCTACTTTTGATGGATGGCGTGACTAAGATATTAGAAGAGAATTAATTCCACTTATGCACTACACATGTTCTACTGAACAGTAGAAAAACACTCTAGAAGGCTCAGAAGTGTAATCTCTAATGTTTGTCTAAAGAAACAGTCAGAATATTTGAAGACAGAAGTTTCTACTTAAGTCTAGATGCTAAATACTCAAGTTTCTAAAGACCCAAGGTTCTAAAGATAATGGTTCCAAAGACCAAGTGCTAAAGACTCTAAAGACAAAAGTTATAAAGATTCTAAAGACTTGAAGTTCTAAAGACCCAAGGTTCAAAATAAAGGTCTCAAAACCAAGTGCTGAAGACTTTGAAGACGTAGTTTTGAAGACTTGAAGTTCTGATGACCTTGTGTTATGTTCTCGCTTCTAAACTCATGCTCGCAGGAGCCTCTGAAGTACAAAAGAAAAGAAGATAACGTTAACGTGGTACAAATAATACATGGTAAAATCAATGTTTCATTCCAATATCATGAAAGGACGGATGCGTCACATGATCTTGTCCCCCATGTTACTCTTCAAGCTGCCAATGTTTCTGGAAATCCTAAGAGTACCCCCCAATGAATATATCATTTTTTTTGCTATATAAAGGCATGAATACTGTTATGTTTTGTTTAAAAATGGGTTACATTTTGTTTTAAATATTTAATGATTATTAGTCTTCAATTTAAAATATTAATAGATAAAATATTTAATAAACTAAAATAAATAATTCAACTATTTAATATTTTATACATAATTAAATATCTTAACTATTAATATTTTAAATAGTTTATTCATTGGTAATTAGTTTATTAAATATTTTAACTATTTAAAATAAACTAAATATTTAGTAAAATAAATATTTAACAAATTAAATATTTGAAATATTAATAATTGAAATATTAATAGTTAAAATGTTAATAGTTTAAATATTAATAATTGAAAGATTAAATAGTAAAAAAAATAATTCAGTAGTTAAAATAATATGAAATAACTACTTCATATATGATAATTGAAATATTTAATAATTTATTAAAATTTTATTGATTAAATAGGTTAATAGAAAACTGTATAAAAACCAATTTACTACTAAATAGTTTTATATTTTTTGTAACATTAAATTCTATTTTTATAAATATATATACTTATTTAACACATTTTATTGAAAATATACGATAATACCGTATAATTTTTTTAAAAATTAAATGAAATTTTAAAAAAGTATAAACAACAATAGTTAAAATAAGATAAACTATTTAAAAAAATGAAATATTTAGTTTATTAAGCATTTTAAAAATTGAATTTAACATTTATTATATACAATGCATTTCCTAATATATAACTACTATCAGTTTTGGAAACTTCTTGGGACCATTCTTGGAAATGTTTATCATTTAACACCCATGGACCAAAATCAAAAACCGAACATCAGGGACCAAAACGAAAAAAAGTCAGTCTATGTGGAATAAAAAAATATTAAAAAACATACCAACTCAGCAAGCGTTAGCCATGTCAGCTTTTTTTTAATGGAGCATTGACGTCAGGGACCAAAGTCAACAAGAATGTGAGATATAGGGACTAGGACTAAAAAAGAAGAAGATATAGGGACTAAAATAAAAAATACTCTAACTTACAGAGACCAAAAGACTATTTAAGCCAATAATCAAATTTTACTATAAAAGCCCTTGTTAAACACATTTTACCCTAATCCTAACTTATGTGTTGCTGCACCAAAATAGTACGCATCATTCATTGAGATGGATTACAAACCCGAAAAAATCTTCAATGTTCTTCTATTCTTGAACAAAATATTTTTCTGCACTTGCAATCTATCTCACATAATGGTGTTGATGTTGTATTTTTGGAATAACTCTCTATTAAAAATGTTGGAAAAGTTCCCTTTGATAGATCGCAAGTGCATAAAATCATTCATGCTTCCAGGTTAAACAAAGAAGGTTGTTCAACCTCTGAAAAGATATATGATACAAAATCTGAAATGACAGCGATGATGATGAATTTGGGTTTTTTAATATTCTGTGTAAACAATGTAGTGTTTAAAAAAATATATATTATTCTCCTCGGTTTTCTTCTAAAACTGATAGGCTTACTTATTCTATTTTATATTTTTATTTAAAATATAAAATATGTTACCCCTTGTTTATTTTAAACCGAGGGAATGTTACACAAATATAACCACGAATATGTATTCTACATTCTTAAAGGAACAACCTTCAAGATATTGTCAAGACACATCCACCACTATATATCTTTCTTAAAAAAGCAGTTGCCTTGATAACATTTTCTCAAAATAATGCAATTTTGGAACTTAAAAAAGCTTGGAAAAGATCTCAATGGTGGATTGCAAGTACAAAAACAATATTTCTAATGTTTGGAACTGATAACTCCTTACTTGGAGGATATAGATCTTTAGAAGTTGATTGCAAGCAATCCATAGAACTTTAAAAGAATGAGCACAAAATATATCCAACAAGATATGAATTAGAGCAAAGATGTGTGTTCTCCAAGAACAACAAGTACTATGATAAAATTGTATTTGTTGTAATAATGTAATTTAATATTTTGTGTAATAAATGTAATTTTTAAAAAAAGCTTATACACATTTTACCTCGGTTTTTTTCCAGAAATCAAGAGTATGTTTTTGGCGTGATAATTAAGGATATTGATCATTGTCCATAAACAATTTTGTGTCGTCCATTTCGTGAGTATCAACACTCAAGACATTTACATTAGTGATTGATGAGTGAAAATTTGTTGATATTTTGAGTGTGAAATAATTATCACTCATCGTCTTAATTCATTTGTTTTTCATTAATAATCCTCAGTTTTGTGTACATTGTGTATAATTTATGTATTGGTGTAAATATTGTGTTATTATGTAAATATCATTGAGTTTGATTGTTTTTATCTCATTTTTGAAGGTATTCAGCAAAGATATTTAGTCATTGTAATATAGAGCATTGAATAATATTTCCAACGCTTCAAACTGTACATAAACTGGAGTTACAATTCTCATGTTATGGCGAAAATAAAATATGATTTTTTTTTGCATTATAGCAAAGTGCGCTTTGCGGGCTCTGCTATGCTAAGCGCAAATTCACTTTCCAACACACTATATATCACTTTTTTTCTTCATTTCTAGGGTTATGGTTTGGGTATTTTTCAGTCTGAACTCCATCACCTTCATTCTTTTCATGTTAGAGCTTAGAAAAAACATTTGGAGGTTGTAATCAGATGATCCAGAGTTGAAGCCTCTTTGCTCGTGATTGAAACTACGAAAGATTTGGTTTTCTTATGCATTCTTCACTTTGTAAGATTTATTTGTTGTGTTTTATTTGTAAGTATACTTTTTTTGTATGTATATTTCTTGCTCATGGTGTTGTATAAAACATCTTTTACAAATCAATGCTGATATCTTCCTTAATCTTTTTGCTTTATGTTGGGATTTGTGTTGTTATAGACATATACCTTACAAATCTTGATTGTTCTTGCAACTTTATGATTGACATAGCCTTTGTTATGGTGCATCTCGTAGGTGTTTCAGAAATGGACACTGATGTGAGAGATAAGTGATGATATTGAAGAGTAAATTAGGTTGGGTAAAATTAATTAATAAGTTTAAGTATTTGACGGGTAGATAAAATTCAAAGCCGGATAAGTTCTCTCCTCTCTTAGAATGCATTTATTTTTTGTTAATAACTTTACTTTTTGAACCTCATACCTTAAACCATTTTAACCTAAGCTTAGATATGTGAAAATTGTTGAAGGCCATTCTTTCCCTCGCATTGATCTCTTTGGAGACGATAAATTTCCATGAAAAATACTTACTTTCTTTTGCTCTTTCCGCTTTACTGCAGTAACAACAAAATGGCTTCGTTGCCGGGGATTGGTGTTTTGATAATGAATTGCATTGAAATAGTTCTATGTTTTTGATCTTTGAGTAAATTTGTCTATATTGTATATGCTTGTAAAGATACTTGTTTTTCTTTTGTTTCCCATACTTGTAGAGAATTTTTTTCATATTTATATAGATTTTTTTTCATACTTGTTTATATTTGTGTTCTATACTTGTTTTGCTTTTGTTTTCCATTATGTTTGTTTAAGTGGTGTCAATATTTTTTTCTCATAACGTTTGTTTAAGTATTTGGTTATGACACTTTTTTTAGGTTTGCACTTGACGTGAAGCATCAGCGTGTCAAAGGGAAAGTTAATAGTTAAGCACAATAAAGACGTCGAGCTTACAACGTGAAACAAGTGCTGGTTGGGATGCAACCCAACAGTTTTTGGTTTATGTTTTTTGTGTTTAGTTAATTTTAGTTCAATTTTGTTAGGTTGTTAGAAAAAAAATGTGTTTGTTCTCAAGTTTTGTTTTGATTAGCTTGAGGTTGCATTTTGTGATTGTCCAAGTTTGATTGTCTCAACAAGAACATGTTATGGTAATGTGAACAATTTAAAGAGAATTGTATTGCTAAGGTTTGTGTTTACTGATTTTCTAAAACTTACATGACATTTATTCTTTTGAGATTTTTGTTCAATTTAAGATCACTTTAGTTCATAATCAATGTGAGGATCCTTTCCATTCTTTACTAAATTGCATGGAAAAAATATTATTGTTTAACTCATCTGAATTATGTTTAATCTTGTATTTCGTGTTGTTTTGTGTGGAAGCACTAAAATGATCAAGGCATTTTGTTGATTTTTAATACAACCACTTGACCAAATAGTTAATTTACCTTGTGAGTGAGCAAGCATTTACTTACCCCTTTGAGCCTTTGTTATAATCCATGTTAGGATTCAGCTCATTTTTGTCTCAAATCTAAATTTTTCTTGAACCATGACCATGATTTGTGATTGGATTTTTTCCCTTGTCTTAGAAAGTTAGGGAGAAATCACATTACAATAGTGGTTATATTCAAGTTGGGGAGTAGAAATGTTGGTTTCTAAGAGATTGAGAAAAAGAAAAAGATTGAAAAAGAAAGAAAGAAAAAAGTGATAAAAAAGAAAAAGAAAATAAAAAAAAGAAAAGTTTTGAAAAAGAAAAAAAATAGAATAATGATGTGCTAATAATTTGTGTGGAGTGGTGTAACAATTTGGAAAAAGAGAAAAGTGAATGGAATTTGTGAATTCTTGAAATGGTGAGATGTAATTTCTCATTTGATTGGGCAGGTTTTTGTTTCATTTACCTAGAAAAATAATTTTTTGTTACCATAGCCGCATTACAACCCTTGAATCCCTTGTGATTTTTGCTTCTATACTTTCAACATGAGTTTTTTAGATGATGCAAAATTTAAATTGATGTTAGCATGATTGTTGTTGTGTGAGTTGTCCCTCATATTTGTTTTTCATCCCTTAATGATTTGTGTGTTAGGTGTGATTCATTTGTGGACATGTATTGCTTTCGGTTGTTTGACATGTATTTTATGCATTACTCTTTGCTTCATATTTTTTGTTTCGTTGCAGTTTAGTGGTAAGCATTTCCTTGAATGTACTTTTGATTTGTATATCATGCATTTGATTTCCGTTTGTATAACTAGTTGAGTATGATTTCTAGGCGGTTACTTTTGCTTCCTAAGGTTGTTTGATTCTTGTTTGAGGACAAACAAGTCTAAGTTAGGGAGAGTTTGATGAATGATAATTTGTTGATATTTTGAGTGTGAAGTAATTAGCACGCATCGGCTTAATTAATTTGTTTTTCATTAATAATCCTCAGTTTTCTGTACATTGTGTATAATTTACGTATTAGTGTAAATATTGCAATATTATGTAAATATCATTGAGTTTGATTGTTTTTATCTAATTTTATAGGAATTCAAGCAAATATATTTATTCATTGTAAGATAGAGCATTGAAATATATTTCCAACCTTCAAACTGTGTGTAAATCAGAGTTCTGGTTCCCATGTTATGGCGGTAACAAAATATGAATTTTTTTGGCATTACAGCAGAGTACGCTTAGCGGGCTCTGCTACAGCTAAGCGCAAATTTACTTTCCAGCACACTATATTTTATCGTTTTTTTTCTTCATTTCTAGGGTTATGGTTTGTGTTGTTTTAAGTCTCAACTTCATCACCTTCATTCTTTTGATGTTAGAGCTTAGAAAACAACATTTGGAGGTTGTAATCGGATGATCTACAGTCGAAGCCTCTTTGCTAGTGATTGATACTGCAAAAGATTTGATTTTCTTCTCCATTATTATCTTTTTAAGCTTCATTTGTTGTGGTTTATTTGTAAGTATATTTGTTTTGTATGCATATTTGTTGCTCACGGTGTTGTATAAAACATCTTTTACAAATCAATATTGATATCTTCCTTAATCTTTTTGCTTTATGTTTGGATTTTTGTTGCTATAGACATATACCTCATCAATTTTGATTGAGGATGAATATCAAATAATTTTAGATTATATTGGTAGATTTAGAGCTAATATTGATTGTGGGTATCAAAGCTTAATGTTTCTGTGTAGTTTGAGTTGCACGAGACATCGCCGACACGAGTAATACGGTTGTTCTCGCAACTTTGCGTTAGACATAAAATTTGTTGTAGCCCATCTCGTAGGTGTTTCAAAAATGGACACTGATGTGAGAGATACGTAATAATATTGATGAGTAAATTAGGTTGAGTACTATTGAGTAATTAATTTACGTATTTGACGGGTAGATGAAACTCAAACCCGGAGAAGTTCTCTCCTATCTTAGAATGTAATTATTTTCGATTAATAACTTTACTTTTTTCACCTCATACCTTAAACTATTTTAATCCAAGCTCAGAGACGCGAAAACTTGTGAACGACATTCTTTCCCTCACATTGATCCCTGTGGTGACGATAAATTTCCTGGAAAAATACTTCCTTTCTTTTTCTTTTGCCTCTTTACTGCAGTAACAACAGTGATTCGCATGAAACCTAATAGACATCACTATTAAAGCATTTTTAATATCAATAATTTTTAATGAAACGTATAACATGAAAACTATGAAGCATAAAAAACTTTTTAAAATTCTCTACGATGGATTGCAAGAGTAAAAAATTAATCGAGTTTAAGGTTTGTGTTCTTCAATAATCATTATGTACGATGTTCTTCAATACTCGTATATTCATTCATTTAGCCAACCATTTTATTGTTTTACATAAAAAACAAATAAATACAAAACGGATCTAAATGAATTTCTACCAACATTTTCTCTTGCCCGACATTGATAACGCAAAATTATATCGTATATTTGACTCGACTTACATGTATTTTGGTACCGTTTTTGTTCATTTTTATCTTTTTATGCCGGTATTTTTGTTTTGTTTCAGGTACACTCTTCAAAAGTGCTCATGTGCGAAAAAGGTTGAAAAGATGGAAGAATGGGCAAATAAGAATACAAGAACAAGAAAAATGATAAAATTGAAGCTTAAGGCAGTGGCCCTCGCCACAGACTAGTGGCCATCGCCAAAGGTTTTGTTTACGCGGCCCTTGCCACAGAAGTGTGGCCCTCTCCCTAGGTTTTGTTTATGCCACCCTTTCCACAGAAGTGTAGCCCTCGCCATAGGTTTTGTTTATGTAGCCCTTGCCAAAGAAGTATGGCCCCCGCCACAAAAAGGAAACAAGAAGTTTCAAATTTTTATTCAGTTCCTTATTTCACTCCACCCTGTGTCCTCCATTTTTGGCTCCACAAAGTCCACCTTCTTCTGATTTTTCTCCACGAAGAGTCAGGGAATTAGGTTTTAACAAGAGGTTATAGAAAGGGAGTTTTCTCATGTATGCAGAAGGAGAATTTTTTTTGGGAGATTGGTAGTTTGTTTTTTTTAGGCAGAGAATTTTCATGTAAAAGTGATAGCCCTTCCAATGTGAAATAGTTATCACAATTTTAGTTTTAAGTGTTATTTGTAATTCCGAGTGTTGTACTTGGATAATCCATCTGACATATTTTGGATCCAGATCTGCACTCGAAGTTTAAGTTTAATTCAAGAAGTATTCCAGTTTTCCTTTTATTCTCGGGTTTAGATCTTAGTTGCATTATTTTAATGTTTATGATATTTATGTTCTCGTGTATTTGCTGTGTCGTTTATTAATTCTTTTTCTAGAACCACTAAGCACAATTTCACTTTCTAACACACTATATTGTCACATTTTTTTTCATTTCTATTGTTATGGTTTGAGTATTTTTTAGTTCCAACTCCATCACCTTCCTTCTTTTGATGTTAGAGCTAAGAATACAACATTTGTAGGTTGTAATCTGAAGAACTAGAGTCGAAACCTCTTTGCTCGTGATTAACACCGTGAAAGATTTGGGTTTCTTCTCCATTATTCTCTTTGGAAGCTTCATTTGTTAGGGTTTGTTTGTCAGTATACTTGTTTTGTATGTATATTTATTGCTCACGGTGTTGTACAAAACCTCTTTTACAAATCTATGTTGATATCTTCCTAAATATTTTTGCTTTATGTTTGGATTTTTGTTGTTATAGACATATACCTCCCAAATTTTGATCAAGGATGAATATCTAATAGTTTCTAGACTATATTGATAGATTTAGAGATAATATTGACTGTGGGAATCGAAGCTTAATGTTTCTGTGTAGTTTGAGTTGCACGAAACATCGCCGACAAGAGTAGTACGGTTGTTATCGCAACTTTGCGTTAGACATAACATTTGTTGTACCCCATCTCGTACATGTTTTAGAAATGGACACCGATGTGATAGATACGTGATAATATTGACGAGTAAATTTGGTTGAGTACAATTGAGTAATAAATTTAAGTATTTGACGGGTAGAAGAAACTCAAACCCGGACAAGTTCTCTCCTATCTTAGAATGCAATTATTTTTGGTTTACAACTTTACTTTTTGCACCTGATACCTTAAACCATTTTAATCCAAGCTCAGAGACGCGAAAACTGTTGAACAACATTCTTTCCCTCACACTGATCCCTGTGGTGACGATAAATTTCCCAGAAAAATACTTTCTTTCTTTTTCTCTTGCCCATTTACTGTAGTAACAACAATTATCCGCATGAAACCTAACAGACATCATTATTAAAGCATTTTGAATATCAATATTTTTTAATGAAACATATAACGTGAAAACTTTGAAGGGTAAAAAACTTGTTAAAATTCTCTACGATGGATTGCAAGAGTAGAAAATAAATATAGTTTAAGGTTTATGTTCTTCAATAATCATTTTTTACGATGTTCTTCAATACTCATATGTTCATTTATTTAGCCAACCATTTTCTTGTTTTACATCAGAATAAAATAAATTCAAAATAGATCTAGAATAAATCGCACCCAACATTTTCTCTTTCCCGACATTGATAACGCGAAATTATATCGTATATTAGACTCGACTTACATGCATTTTAGTACCGTTTTCCTTCATTTTTATCTTGTTATGCTTGTATTTTTGTTTTGTTTCAGGTACATCCTTCAAAAGGGCTCATGTGAGAAAAAGGACGAAAAGATGGAAGAATGGGCAAATCAGGCTACAAGAACAAGAAAAATGCAAAAACTGAAGCTTAAGGTCGTGGACGTCGCCATAGACCAATGTCCCTCACCACAAGTTTTGTTTATGCGGCCCTTGCCATAGGTTTTCTTTACGCGACCCATGCCACAGAAGTGTGGCCCCAAACACAAAAAGAAAATAAGTAGTTTCAAAATTTTATTCAGTTCATTATTTCTCTCCACCCCGAGTCCTCTGTTTTGAGCTCCACAAAGTCCACCTTCTTAAAGGGATTTTTCTCATGTATGCTGGGGGAAATATTTTTTGGGAGGTTGGCAGTTTAGTTTTTTTAGGAAAAAAATTTACATGTAAAAGTGATAGCTCTTCTGGTGCGGAATAGTTATCACAATTTTAGTTTTAAATGTTATTTGTGATTCCGGTTGTTGTACTTGGATAATCCAGCTGACATATTTTAGATCCAAATCTGTACTCGAAGTTTAAGTTTAATTCCATAACTATTTCAGTTTTCCTTTTATTTCCAGGTTTCATCTTAGTTGCATTATTTTAATGTATATGATATTTATGTTATCGTGTATGTGCTGTGTCGTTTATTAATTCTTGTTTTAGAACCACTAAGCGAAAATTCACTATCCAACACACTACATTTTCATGTTTTTTCATTTCTAGGGTTATGGTTTGTGTATTTTTTAGTCCCAACTCCATCACCTTCCTTCTTTGGATGTTAGAGCTAAGAAAATAACATTTGGAGGTTGTAATCGAATGAACTGGAGTCAAAACCTCTTTGCTCATGATTAACACCGTGAAATATTTGGGCTTCTTCTACATTCTTCTCTTTGTAAGCTTCATTTGTTGGGTTTGTTTGTCAGTATACTTGTTTTGTATGTATATTTATTGCTCACGGTGTTGTATAAAACCTCTTTTACAAATCTATGTTGATATCTTCCTTAATTTTTTTTATTTTTGGATTTTTGTGTTTATAGACATATACTTCACAAGTTTTGATTGAGGATGAATATCTAATAATTTCTAGATTATATTGATAGATTTAGACCTAATATTGATTGTGGGTATCGAATCTTAATGTTTCTGTGTTGTTTGAGTTGCACGAGACATAGCCGACAAGAGTAATACGGTTGTTCTCGTAACTTTGCGTTAGACATAATATTTGTGGTAGCCCATCTCGTAGGTGTTTCAGAAATGGACATTGATATGAGAGATACAAGATAATATTGACGAGTAGATTAGGTTGAGTACAATTGAGTAATAAATTTAAGTAATTGATGGGTAGATGAAACTCAAACGCGGACAAGTTCTCTCCTATCTTAGAATGCAATTATTTTCGGTTAACAACTTTACTTTTTGCACCTGATAACTTAAACCATTTTAATCCAAGCTCAGAGACACGAAAACTTTTTAACGACATTCTTTCCCTCACACTGAACCCTGTGGAGACGATAAATTTCTCGAAAAAAATACTTTTTCTTTTGCTCTTGCCCCTTTACTGCACTAACAGAAGTGATCCACATGAAACCAAATAGACATTATTATTATAGGATTTTGAATATCAATATTTTTTAATGAAACATATAACATGAAAACATTGAAGCATAAAAAACTTGTTAAAATTCTCTACGATGGATTGCAAGTGTAAAAGATAAATTTAGTTTAAGGTCTGTCTTCTTCAATAATCATTTTTTACAATGTTTTTCAATACTCATATATACATTCATTTAGCCAACCATTTTCTTGTTTTACATCAGAAAAAAATAAATACAAAAGGGATCTAGAATAAATTGCACCCAACATTTTCTCTTGCCCGACATTGATAAAGCGAAATTATATCGTATATTTGACTCGACTTACATGCATTTTAGTACCATTTTCGCTCATTTTTATCTTGTTATGCTGGTATTTTTGTTTTGTTCCAGGTACACTCTTCAAAACGGCTCATGTGCGAAATAGAACAAAAAGAGGGAAGAATGAGCAAATCAAACTACAAAAACAAGAAAAATGCAAAACCTGAAGCATAATGTCGTGGCCCTCGCCACAGACCAGTGTCCCTCGCCACATGTTTTATTTACGCAGCCCTTGCCACATAAGTGAGGCCCCCCCCCAACAGGTTTTATTTACGCGGCCCATGCCACAGAAGTGTGGCCCCCGCCACAAAAAGAAAATAACGAGTTTCAAATTTTTAATCAGTTTCTTATTTCTATCCACCCTGAGTCCTCCGTTTTTGGCTCCACAAAGTCCACCTTCTCAGGATTTTTCTCCACAAAGAGTGAGGGAATTAGGTTATGACAGTAGCTTATATAAAGGTATTTTCCTCATGTATGCGAGGGGAGATTTTTTTTTGGGAGATTGGCAATTTAGTTTTTTTAGGCAGAATACTTAGTGGTTAAAGTGACAGCTCTTCTAGTGTGGTATAGTTATCAAAATTTTAGTTTTAAGTGTTATTTGTGATTTCGATTGTTAAACTTGGATAATCCAGCAGACATATTTTGGGTCCAGATCTATACTCGAAGTTTAAGTTTAATTCGAGAAGTATTCCAGTTTTCCTTTTATTGCCAGGTCTCATCTTAGTTGCATTATTTTAATATTTATGATATTTATGTTCTCGTGTATGTGCTATGCCGTTTATTAATTCTTGTTTTAGAACCGCTAAGCGCGAATTCCCTTTCTAACACACTATATTTTCATGTTTTTTCATTTCTAGTGTTATGGTTTGGGTATTTTTTAGTCCCAACCCCATCACCTTCCTTCTTTTGATGTTATAGCTAAGAAAACAAAATTTGGAGGATGTAATCGGATGGACTGGAGTCGAAACCTCTTTGTTCGTGATTAACACCGTGAAAGATTTGGATTTCTTTGTTGGGGTTTGTTTGTCAGTATACTTGTTTTGTATGTATATTTATTTCTCATGGTGTTGTATAAAACATCTTTTACAATTTTATTTTATGTTTGGATTTTTGTTGTTATAGACATATACCTCACAAATTTTGATTGAGGATGAATATCTAATAGTTTTTAGATTATATTGATAGATTTAGAGCTAATATTGACTGTGGGTATCTAAGCTTAATGTTTCTTTGTGGTTTGAGTTGCACAAGACATCGCCGACAAGAGTAATACAGTTGTTCTCGTAACTTTGAGTTAGAAATAACATTTGTTGTAGATCATCTCATAGGTGTTTCAGAAATGGACATTGATCTGAGAGATACAAGATAATATTGACTAGTAAATTAGGTTGAGTACAATTGAGTAATAATTTAAGTATTTGATGGGTAGATGAAACTCAAACCTGGACAAGTTCTCTCCTATCTTAGAATGCAATTATTTTCGGTTAATAACTTTACTTTTTGAACCTCATACCTTACACCATTTTAACCCAAGCTCATAGATGCGAAAACATTCGAACGATAATCTTTCCCCCACACTGATCCTTGTGGTGACATTAAATTTCCTGGAAAAATATTTCCTTTCTTTTGCTCTTGCCCTTTACTGTAGTAACAACAGTGATCCGCATGAAACCTAATAGACATAATTATTAAAGCATTTTGAATATAAATATTTTTTAATGAAACATATAACATGAAAACTTTGAAGCGTAAAAAACTTGTTAAAATTCTCTAAGATGGATTGCAAGGGTAGAAAATAAATTGTGTTTAAGGCTTGTGTTCTTCAATAATCATTTTTACGCTGTTTTTCAATACTCATATATTCATTCATTTAGCCAACCACTTTTTTACATCAGAAACAAATAAATACAAAACTGATCTAGAATAAATTACACCCAACATTTTCTCTTGCCCGACATTGATAACGCGAAATTATATTATATATTTGACTCGACTTACATGCATTTTAGTACCGTATTCGTTTATTTTTATCTTGTTATGCCGATATTTTTGTTTTGTTTTAGGTACACTCTTCAAAAGGGCTCATGTGCGAAAAAGGACGAAAAGATGGAAGAATGGGCAAATCAGACTACAAGAACAAGAAAAATGCAAAAACTGAAGCTTAATGTCGTGGCCCTCACCACAAGTTTTATTTACGTGGCCCTTGCCACAGAAGTGTGGCCCCCACCACAGGTTTTGTTTACGCGACCCTTGCCATAGTAGTGTGGCCCCCGCCACTAAAAGAAAATAAGGAGTTTCAAATTTTTATTCAGTTCCTTATTTCTCTCCACCCCGAGTCCTCCATTTTTGGCTCCACAAAGTCCACCTTCTCCATATATTTATCCACGAAGAGTGAGGGAATTAGGTTTTGAAAGTAGGTTCTATAATGAGATTTTTCTCATGTATGCGGAGGTAGAATTCTTTTTGGGAGATTGGCAGTTTTGTTTTTTTAGGCAGAAAACTTACATGTAAAAGTGATAGCTCTTCTGGTGTGGAATAGTTATCAAAATTTTAGTTTTAAGTGTTATTTATGATTCTGATTGTTGTACTTGGATAATCCAACCGACATATTTTGGATCCAGATTTGTACTCTAAATTGAATTTTAATTCCAGAAGTATTAAAGTATTCCTTTTATTTCCAAGTTTCATCTTAGTTGCATTATTTTAATGTTTATGATATTTATATTCTCGTGTATGTGTTGTGCCGTTTATTAATTCTTGTTTTAGAACCGCTAAGCACAAATTTACCTTCTAACACACTATATTTTCATGTTTTTTCATTTATAGGGTCATGGTTTGGGTATTTTTTAGTCCCATCTCGATACCCTTCCTTATTTTGATGTTATAGCTAAGAAAACAACATTTGGAGGTTGTAATCGGATGAACTGGAGTCGAAACCTCTTTGCTCGTGATTAACACCGTGAAAGACTTGGGTTTCTTCTCAATTATTCTCTTTGTAAGTATAATTTGTTGGGGTTTATTTGTAAGTCTACTTATTTTGTATTTATATTTATTGCTCACAGTATTGTATAAAACCTCTTTTATAAATCTATGTTGATATCTTCCTTAATTCTTTTTTATGTTTGGATTTTTGTTGGTATAGACATATACCTCAAAAAATTTGATTGAGCATGAATATCTAATAGTTTCTAGATTATGTTGATAGATTTAGAGCTAATATTGACCGTGGGTATCGAAGTTTAATGTTTCTGTGTTGTTTGAGTTGCACGAGACATTGCCAACAAGAGTAATATAATTGTTTTCACAACTTTGCGTTAGACATAACATTTGTTGTAGCCCATCTCGTAGATGTTTCACAAATGGAAATTAATGTGAGAGATACAAGATAATATTGGCAAGTCAATTAGGTTGAGTACAATTGAGTAATAAATTTATGTATTTGACGGGTAAATGATACTCAAACCCGGACCAGTTCTCTCCTATCTTAGAATGCAATTATTTTAGGTTAATAACTTTAATTTCTGCACCTCGTACCTTAAACCATTTTAACCCAAGCTCAGAGACGCAAAAATTGTTGAACGACATTCTTTCCCTCACATTGATCCCTGTGGTGACGATAAATTTCTCAGAAAATTATTCCTTTCTTTTGCTCTTGCCCCTTTACTACAGTAACAACAGTGATCCGCATGAAACCTAATATACATCAATATTAAAGCATTTTGAATATCAATACTTTTTAATGAAACATATAACATAAAACTTTGAAGCGTAAAAAACTTGTTAAAATTTTCTACAATGGATTGCAAGGGTTGAAAATAAATTGAGTTTAAGGTGTGTGTTCTTCAATATTCATTTTTTACGATGTTCTTCAATACTCATATATTATTTCATTTAGCCAACCATTTTCTTGTTTTAAATCAGAAACAAATAAATACAAATGGGATCTAGAATAAATTACACCCAAGATTTTCTCTTGCCCGACATTGATAACCCCAAATTATATCGTATATTTGACTCGACTTACATACATTTTAGTACCGTTTTCGTTCATTTTTATCTTGTTATGTCGGTATTTTTGTTTTGTTTCAGGTACACTCTTCAAAAGGGTTCATGTGCGAAAAAGGACGAAAAGATGGAAAAATGGGCAAATAAGACTACAAGAACAAGAAAAATGCAAAAATTGAAGCTTAATGTCGTGGCCCTCGCCACAGGTTTTGTTTACGCGGCCCTTGGCACAGATGTGTGGCCCCCGCCACTAAAATAAAATAAGGAGTTTCAAATTTTTAATCAGTTCTATATTTCTCTCCACCCCGAGCCTCCGTTTTTGGCTCCACAGAGTCCACCTTCTCCAGATTTTTCTCCACGAAGAGTGAGGGAATTAGTTTTTGATAGTAGTTTATATAAAGGAGCTTTTCTCATGTATGCGGGGGGAGAATGTTTTTTGGGAGATTGGCAGTTTAATTTTTTTAGGCAGAAAATTTACATGTAAAAGTGATAGCACTTCTGGTGTGGAATAGTTATCAGAATTTTAGTTTTAAGTGTTATTTGTGATTTCGGTTGTTGTACTTGGATAATCCAGCCGACATATTTTAGATCTAGATCTGTACTCGAAGTTTAAGTTTAATTCCAGAAGTAATCCATTCTTCCTTTTATTTCGAGGTTTCATCTTAGTTGCATTATTTTAATGTTTATGATATTTATATTCTCGTGTATGTGCTGTGCCGTTTATAAATTCCTGTTTTTGAACCGCTAAGCACAAATTCACTTTCCTACACACTATATTTTCATGTTTTTTTCATTTGAAGTTATGGTTTGGGTATTTTTTAGTCCCAACTCCATCACCTTCCTTCTTTTGAAGTTATAGCTAAGAAAACAACATTTGGAGGTTGTAATCGGATGAACTGGAGTCGAAACCTCTTTGCTCGTGACTAACACCGTGAAAGATTTGGGTTTCATCTCCATTCTTCTCTTTATAAGCTTCATTTGTTGGGTTTTGTTTGTCAGTATACTTGTTTTGTATCTATATTTAATGCTCACGCTGTTGTATAAAATCTCTTTTTCAAATCTATGTTGACATCTTCCTTAATCTTTTTGCTTTATGTTTGATTCTTGTTGTTATAGACATATACCTCACAAATTTTGATTGAGGATGAATATCTAATAGTTTCTATATTATATTGATAGATTTAGAGCTAATATTGACTGTGGGTATCGAAGCTTAATGTTTCTGTGTTGTTTGAGTTGCACGAGTGATCGGGAAAATTGCAAGTGTACTATTTAAACCGATTTAGTAATAATGGGTTTACCCCAAAGATGGATCTCGAGGAGTGCATAGTAAATACTAAGTTCCTCAGTAGTTCAACTGAACATAGATAATTGGTTGGTTTGTTTTGATGAAATCTTTGCACAAAGCAATAATGCGAAAATAGCTTGACTTTTCTTTAGAAGAACAAAACATGCTAGGGAAAGTGGTTAACCTGGATTGCAAAGATATGAATTCTAATGCTCTCAATGGTTAAACTTATGTTTTTTCAATTACCAACCTCTAGATTATTTTTCCCTATGTCCGTAGTGAAAAACACTTGAACATTCACCCTTAATCCCAATACCCATGATGATAAAAAGTGAATTCAAGCAATTATAATAACAAGGTTGTTTGTGGTAATTATAGGGTACCCATAGTCCTAGGTCGTATCTACTATAATCTAATTATGCAAAAACCCTAACAACTACAGTCCTTCACTTGTTAGCCATAGATCATTCCCAATTTTTCCAAAAGAGAAAGCATAAACAGATTGCATAATTAAATTGAAAACCATGAATTTAAACTTTGATTAACTTAGAAATTCATATCCATTGCATAAACCAATTCAGGACCACCCCCATAGCATTGAGGGGTTTAGCCTCTCATAATATTCAAGATAGACATAATTAAGAAGTTAAACATTACAATAATAAAGGTGGACTTTGATCTTCGATGGTGGAAACCCTTGAATCCCTCTATCTCCAATAACCTTGATGAGGCAATCTTCTCTCTTGTGTGTTCTCTATTGTACGATGCCAAAAGGTCCTTGCCTCTCACTCAAAAACTCAAATAAATACCTAGGTACAAATCTCAGCAATCTGGAATGTCTAAAGTGCCCTCAAGATCAAGATTTAATAAAAAGGGACCAAAATAAAGTAGCTGACGCGCAGGCCGACACGGGCCGTGTTGAGCCCACACGGGCCGTGTTACTTCATAAAATGGCTTCTCTTTTCTCCTGCTTCATGCCTTCTAACATGGGCCGTGCTAGGTAACACGGGCACCTGTGTTTGCCCCCGGGTACTTTGTATGGGCATGGCTTGCTGTGTTGACACGGGCTGTGTCATGGGACACAGACCGTGGTTGTCTTCGTACGCTTTCACTTTTCCTCTTTGGCCTTTGTACTCTTGTTCCAGGCTCTGCACTCTTTCTTTAGACTAACCCTACTGAACCTGAGATATGGATACTACCAACAAAAATCATTAAAAACATCAAAATAACTCAAAGAAAATACAATGTAAGAAAATCAACTAGACATGAAATACTTAAGAAAACAATAAGACTTAACATAAAATGTTACTCAATTGACAGACTTTAGACCGTATGCATGATGAAAATTAGATAGAAATGGTGACCGATCACAACCCCAAACTTATCTCATTGCTTGTCCTTAAGTGATGCAAGAGACCAAACGGAGGTCACCCTAGATTTTCTTTTTCATCAATACCGCCGTGGTTTTTCGCAACTTTATTTTACCTTCTTGATCAAGCTTTTGGTTCACCAAACCATATCGCCTACCACACTTCCACACCAGACCACCTTTTACCTAGAAGCTTTTTCACACCTCTCACCAAATATCTCAGGGTTAAAGTGTTTTTTCACTCACAAAATCAAGGTATGCAATATCAACTCTCAACTTTGAATTAATTCTCCTTTCACTACACAAACATAATTCACACACTTTTTGAGGTCTTTTTCGGTTGTAACGGGGCTTAGGTCAAAGGTGGGATAAACAAGGAAAGGAATAAGCAAATGGTTTTTGGCTCAGCATTTATGTTATGTTTTTCATCTTTGTGCTTATATTGTTGCAAGGGGGACTTATTTACCCAAACTCTTTTGCTTTACTCGCTTTTCTTGGAGTATCTAATAATGTTCGAGTCTTTCATTCAAGAAAGTGTTTTCTATAACTCTTTTCTCTTTTTTGTTTTCATGCATTCATGTGTTACAAAAGAATTTTTTTCTTTTATCTATTCCTTTCTCTTTTTTTTCAAACTCACACTTTCCCATTTCTTTGCTAATAACTACCCCAAACTTAGAATTTGCACAAATAAAAAAATCATAACACATATGTTGAACAAAAGGGTAGGATGCGTTTGGCCATGGGTTACTGATATGGTTAAAACAAACAAAGGGATAAGGCTCAATGGGGTTTAACAAAGGATAAAAATATTATTATGGATGGCTAGAAAGACTCAGATGGTAAAACACACAAGTGCCTCAGTGTGCGTTTTCCTATTGTGTTGTGTGGGTAGAACGAATGCAAAATCAGAGTGATACAGCCATACCTGATTGAACTCTCATGATGATCATCCATTATTTATGGACTTTTGTACCTCACCATGTTAGATAAGCTCACAGGTTCAAAGCACTCCCAGTGTCATATGGTTTCTTTTCTGGTCCAGGTATACCATCCACCTTTTCCGTCTAGTAGCACCAAGTTGCATCCAACCGTTAATTTTATTTCGGCAGCATCCTCTTCCAGGGTTCCTTGGAGAAACAAGTTCATGTTTTACCATTCATCCATTCACTTATCATTCCATTTCTCATCCGGTATCCATCATAAAATCTGTAACATCTTGACACAAAGGAAAATAACAAACTACGACAACGAAAACAATGAAAACAATCCAAAACAGATGCAAATGAAAACAAACAATTGAAAGAAACGCAAAACAAATGAAAGAACCCCCCCCCCCCCCCCCCCCACACACACACACTTAAACTAAACATTAGCCTTAATGTTTCAGGATAAGTAGGAGAGGGAAGACTCACAGAGGGGGATGCTTCCAAGCTGCTGCTACTTCTAAGCATTAACCAGTAAGGTCCCCTTTTTATTACCTGACAATAAAAACAAAAAGGAAAACTAAGCTATTAAAATCGTGGGTTTCCTCCCACGAAGCGCTTCGTTTAACATCGCCTAGCTCGTCGGTCCATCCCCATTAGGGAGGATACTTCCTCTTCCACACCTTGTTGCTTGTCTTTCCTGCTACAATAAACTCAAAGGTTCATAGTCATAGGTCACTTTGAGCCTCAAATCACTTCCATGTTCCATCTTCACACCTTGAATGATCTTGGGAATTTTCATAATAGCCTGAGGTGATGCCAACCGAGAGATTATACTTGAGACTTTTTCAATATTTTTAGCTTCCTCTAGCTTGATCATCCCCACTGAAGAGTGCTTCTTTCCACTTACCCCTTGTTTCTTGATCTCTAACACTTTCAAAGTTATCTTTTCATCAAATGATTTTAGTGTCAGATTACCTGTCTCAATATCAAAGTTGCATCGACTAGTCAGTATAAATGGTCGACCAAGAATGATAAGAGTCTCTTCATCTTCAAGCATGTCCATGATTTGGAAATTAACTGGAAAAACAAAATCCTCAATTCCCACCATTACATTTTCAGCTACCCCATATGACGGCTTGACCATGTGATCTGCAAATTTTAATTCTGTCCTACTCTCACTAACCTCTCTAATACCAAGCCTTTTGAAGGTGGACAATAGCATTAGGATCACACTAGAACCAGAGTCAATTAGAACATTCTTGAAAGTCCTTTCATTTATAGTGCACAGGATACCAACTGACCCCAGATCATTCTTCTTGGTTGGAATCCTTCTCTTAGGAGAGATTCTTCCACACTTTTCAATCACCCCAGTATTCTCATATCCTGTTGGTCTTTTCTTGGCAATCACCTCTTTCATGAATTTTTTGTATAAAGGCATTTGTTCAAGTGCTTCAAAGAAAGGTATGTTAACTTCCAACTTCTTGAACAAACTTGAAAATTTCTCAAAATCTTTTTCTTTGGAGTATTTCTTTGCCATTCTAGTAGGGAATGACAACTTGATCACCGAATTTGCTGGTGGCACAACTTCTTCTGGATTTTTCTTGTTTTCCCTCACTTCCAAGTCCACCTCTATGACCATGTTGCCATCTGTTACCTCTTCTTCGTCAGGTTCTCGAACTTTCTGGCTTCTTGTAGTGACAACAATTATATTCTCTTGATTCTTTGGATTATTCACAATTGAGCTTGGAAGGGAACCTTGTGCTTGCAAAGATAGTTGTTATGCTATCTGTACCACTTGCACTTCCAGATTTTTGATTGAAGTTGTGGTGCTCATGTGGTTGCTCCGTGTTTATTCTTGGAATTGAGAATTATATGCAGCCATCTTTTCAAATGCTACCTCCCAATCTTCTTTTTGCGGAGCTTATTGTTGTTGGTCTTTCCATGATAAATTAGGATGATTTTTCCAACAAGGATTGTAATTATTCAAGTACGCATTATTTTGCTTCAGAAATTTTATCTCTACAATTTGTTGAGGAGTAGAAAAACAGAACATCGTTTGATGGGGTCCGTTACAGATCTCACAACTAACAGTTTGAGCTTATTGAACTTGAGCGACCTGCTGAGTTCCAAAGGTTAATGCTTTTTAACTTCTTCTCCATCTCTTGCGCTATTGTATCTTCTATCCGGACTTTATTGGATTCCAGTTTCAGATGAATATCTCCTTCCGGTGTAGTCACACATCGATCATATAACTCCAAATGTTTGTTGGCAACAATGCCTTTGATAATCTTCTTCACACCAGTGGCTGTTGTAAAATTAGATGAGCCACCGACAGCAGTATCAATGAGTTGTTTACTCTTCATCTTTAAGCCATTCACAAACATCTGCATTTGCTCAGTTTGATCCATGTTATGAGTTGGGCATGCTACCAAACATCTTTTGAATCTCTTACATACATCACCTAGAGACTCTCCCTCTTTCTGCTTGAAGTTCACAATATCACATCGCTTGCAGATATACACAGAAGCTGGGAAGTACTCGTCCAGAAAGGTCTTCTCCATTTGTTCCCAGGTGGTAATACTCCCAGCTGGTAATGTGTAAAACCATTCTTCGGCTTCTTTAGATAGTGTGAAAGGGAACATTCTTAATTTTTTTGCTTCTTCAGAATGTCCCTCAATCTTCAGAGTGGTGGTGATGGTGAGAAATCTATGAAGATTCTTATTTGCATCTTTGTTGATCTTTCCTATGAACGGTCTATTTCCCAGCTGTCTGATTATTGAAGGATGCAGTTTAAAATTTACCACATTTATCAGTTGATTAACGATAGTCAACCGGCCAGCCCGAGCATTTACTCCTCCATAGTCTCCAAGCAATCTTTCTGGAGGTGGAATTTCACCCATGGTTGAATTGTCTGACTCTGACTCTGACTCTAATTCAGAGTGAATTGAAGGAACTTCTTCTTCTTGCGGTGTTGAACTTTCTACTTCAGTCTCCAGTCTGGCTAATCTAGCTTGTTTGAGTCTTTTGTGCAAACTTCTTTCTGGTTCTGCGTCAAAAAGGAAATTAGCTAAGGCTTTACCTCGAATACACAAATTATTCAAGAATTAGCACAATTATAAAATTAACAAAAATAAAATTTTAATTGCAGAGAAATAAAATTTCAAATGAACTATACTTAAAACTTTGTACTTTTGGCACTCCCCGGCAACGACGCCAAAAACATGATCGGGAAAATAGCAAGTGTACTATTTAAACTGATGTAGTAATAATGGGTTTACCCCAAATATCGATCTTGAGGAGTGCGTAGTAAATACTAAGTTCCCCAGTAGTTCAATTTAACAAAAATAATAGTTTGGTTTATTTTGATGAAATCTTTGCACAAAGCAATAACGCGAAAATAACTTGACTTTTCTTTAGAAGAACAAAACATGCTAGGGGAAGTGGTTGACCTGGATTGCAAAGATATGAATTCTAATGCTCTCAACGGTTAAACTTATGTTTTTTCAGTTACCAACCTCTAGATTGTTTTTCCCTATGTCTGTAGTGAAAAACCCTTGAACATTCACCCTTAATCCCAATACCATGACGATAAAAAGTGAATTCAAGCAATTATAATAACAAGGTTGTTTGTGGTAATTATAGGGTACCCCTAGTCCTAGGTCGTATCTACTATAATCTAATTATGCAAAAACCATAACAACTACAGTCCTGCACTTGTTAGCCATAGATCATTCCCAATTTTACCAAAAGAGAAAGCATAAACACATTGCATAATTAAATTGAAAACCATGAATTCAAACTTTGATTAACTTAGAAATTCATATCCATTGCATAAACCAATTCAGGACCACCCCCTAGCATTGGGGGGTTTAGCCTCTCATAATATTCATGATAGACATAATTAAGAAGTTAAACATTACAAGAATAAAGGTGGACTTTGATCTTCAATGGTGGAAACCCTTGAATCCCTCTGTCTCCAATAACCTTGATGAAGCAATCTTATCTCTTGTGTGTTCTGTACTGTACGATGCCAAAAGGTCCCTGCCTCTCACTCAAAAACTCAAATAAATACCTAGGTACAAATCTCAGCAATCTGGAATGTCTAAAGTGCGCTCAAGGTCAAGCTTTAATAAAAAGGGACCAAAATAAAATAGCAGACGTGCAGGCCGACACAGGCCGTGTTGCTTCATAAAATGGCTTCTCTTTTCTCCTGCTCCAGGCCTTCTGACACGGGCCGTGCTTGGCAACACGGGCACCCGTGTTGACCCCCGAGTTCTTTGTATGGGCATGGCTTGCTGTGCTAACACGGGTCGTGTCATGGGACACAAACAGTGTTGGTCTTCGTACGCTTGCACTTGTCCTCTTTGGCCTTTGTACTCTTGTTCCATGCTCTGCACTCTTGCTTTAGACTAACCCTACTGAACCTGAGATATGCATACTACCAATAAAAATCATTAAAAACATCAAAATAACTCAAAGAAAATACAATGCAAGAAAATCAGCTAGACATGAAATACTTAAGAAAACAATAAGACTTAACATAAAATGTTACTCAATTGACAGACTTTAGACCGTATGCATGATGAAAATTAGATAGAAATGGTGATCGATCAACGAGACATCGCCAACAAGAGTAATTACGTTATTCTCGCAACTTTGCGTTAGACATAACATTTGTTATAGTCCATCTCGTAGTTGTTTTAGAAATGGACATTGATGTGAGAGATACAAGATAATATTTACGAGTAAATTAGGTTGAGTACAATTGAGTAATAAATTTAATTATTTGACGGGCAGATGAAACTCAAACCCGGAATAGTTCTCTCCTATCTTAGAATACAATTATTTTCTGTTAATAACTTTACTTTTTGCACCTCATACCTTAAACCATTTTAACCCAAGCTCAGAGATGCAAAAATTGTTGAATGACATTCTTTCCCTCACACTTATCCTTGTGGTGACAATAAATTTCCCAGAAAAATACTTTATTTCTTTTACTCTTTCCCCTTTACTGCAGTAACAACAGTGATCCACATGAAACCTAATAGACATCATTATTAAAGCATTTTGAATATCAATATTTTTTAATGAAACATATAACATTAAAAATTTGGAGCGTAAAAAACTTGTTAAAATTCTCTACAATGGATTTCAAGAGTATTAAATAAATTGAGTTTAAGATTTGTGTTCTTCAATAATCATTTTTTACGATGTTCTTCAATACTCATATATTCAATTATTTAGCCAACCATTTTCTTGTTTTAAATCAGAAACAAATAAATACAAAAGGGATCTATAACGAATTGCACTAAACATTTTCTCTTGCCCAACATTGATAACACGAAATTATATCATATATAGGAGTCGACTTACATGCACTTTAGTACTGTTTTCATACATTTTTATCATGTTATGCCGATATTTTTGTTTTGTTTCAGGTACTCTCTTCAAAAGGGATCATGTGTGAAAAAGGACGAAAAGATTAAAGAATGGGCAAATCAGACTACAAGAACAAGAAAAATGCAAAAACTGAATCTTAAGGCCGTTGTCCTCGCCACAGACCAGTGGCCCTCGCCACTAGTTTTGTTTACGTGGCCCTTGCCACAGAAGTGTGGCCCTCGCCATAGGTTTTGTTTACACGGCCCTTGCCACAGAAGTGTGGCCCGCGCCATAGGTTTTGTTTATGTGGCCCTTGCCACAGAAGTGTGGCCCCCGCCATAAAAATGAAATAAGCAGTTTCAAATTTTTATTCAGGTCCTTATTTCGTTCCATCCCGAGTCCTCCGTTTTTGGCTCCCCAAAGTCCACCTTCTCTGATTTTTTCTCCATGAAGAGTGAGGGAATTAGTTTGTGACAGTAGGTTATAAAAAGGGATTTTTCTCATGTACGTGTGGGGGGGGGGGGATTTTTTTTTGGAGTTTGGCAATTTAGTTTTCTTAGGAAAAGAATTTACATGTAAAAGTGATGGCTCTTCCGGTGTGGAATGTTTATCACAATTTTAGTTTTAGTGTTATTTATGATTCCCGTTTCTGTACTTGGATATTCAAGCCGACATATTTTGGATCCAGATCTGCACTCGAAGTTTAAGTTTAATTCCAGAAGTATTCCAGTTTTCCTTTTATTCCCAAGTTTCATCTTAGTTTCATTATTTAATGTTTATAATATTTATGTTCTTGTGTGTGTGTTGTGCCTTTTATTAATTCTTGTTTTAGAAGTATGTTTATGTTTAAAACTATGTCCGACTAGAAGTCTCGAGTCAGGTATTTGAGTGTCGTCGTTTCCGACGGGAATCGTTGATAAGTTGGCTTAATTATTTGTTTCAAAAATTCAGTTTTGGTTTTTCTGTTTTTATATTTAATTTAATTATCTTTGTCACGAGAGTGAGAATCTACTTAACAAGATTTTGTCACGAGAGTGAAAAATTAAATAAGATTCGAACCGGCACTGCGAGAGCGTGGGTGTAACACTCCGATTTAATTGGAATTATTTTTAATTAAATATTTAGAGGATGCGGTGTATTCTTATGAATTAGTGGATTTTATAATGTGATGCCTTTGTTGGGAATTAGATACCTTAAAATTATTGAAATTGGGGTTATAGGGGTATAAGGCTAAAAGTGTAGAATCGTGGGTGTGTGTGGAATAATATAGATTACTATTATTATTATATTATAATATTAGGATTATTATTATTTTATAATAATAAATAAATAAATAATTAAATAAGAAGTTAAATTATTATTGGGATATATTAGAGTAAGAATAAGAGAAAGAAAGTCAGTAAGTAGAAATAGAGAAAGAGAAGCGTAGAAGAGAGAAGAGGATAAGAGCATTAGGAAGTTAGGGCGAGAGATTTCACCATAGAGATCAAGAATAAATGAAAGTCTAAGGTAAGGGGGATTCTAAGATTGTAATGGTTTGCCTAATGATGGGGTATGGTAGTGTTTAAGTTCCATTGTTGTATGTTTTGATTTCTCCCTAAATGGTGTTCTTGGGGTTTTCTCCCATTGGTGAGTTCTTTGGTGAATTGTGTGTATTTGTGGTGAAAATTGTTAATGAACATTGATGAAATTGGTGTAATGTTTGTGTTAGAAATATTGACACAACGTGTGTTGATCACTATATGATTTTACATGTTTTAGGATGTTTTCAAAAGTAACTTTTGGGTGGAAAAAGTGAAATCCGGTAGCATAAAAATATATTGATTTTTGGGCTCTAGTTTAGTGGTAACCGATTATTGGGATTGATTAACCGGCCACTCTTTGAAATTTTGGGAAATACTAGGCCTGTTTTGTGTGCAGTAATCGGTTATTGGTTTTAAGTAATCGGTTACTTCTAAAGGTTTTTAGGTGATTCACCACTGTTTTGTGTGTAGTAACCGGTTACTGGTATTGAGTAACCGGTTACCACTGTGTTATATAAAATTTTGTAAAATTGAAAACTCCATAACTTTTGCTTCGGGTGTCAGTTTGACTCGCCTTTTGAACCGTTGGAAAGCTAAAATCATTTTCTATCCTATAAATATTAATTAGAGCATAATATCTAATTATTATACCAACTTTGGTGCATATCTGTGTATATTCCTGAGTAATGTGTGATGATTTATGTTGTGATTAAGTAGGATGATGTTGTATGAATGGTTTGATTGTTTGCATGATATATTGCATGATAATGATAATGATGATGATGATGATGACCTGTATTGCTGTGACATTGATGAGTAAGAATAATCAATGTGAAATTATATTGTTGCATTTTGATTGTGTGACATGATATGCATGATAATCATGATGATGATGATGATGATGGCTTGTATTGGCGTGGAATTGATAGGTAAGAATAATCAATGTGAAATTATGTTGTTGCATGTCAGTGTCACATGCTTTCATTAAAGATGGCCTGTATTGGCGAAAGATGGCCTGTATTGCCGAAGGATGGCATGTATTGCATTGTTTCCCCAAGTTGGCGTTTATTAAGTTGAGGGTTTTTCCCTATTGGTAGCACATTCATTAAGTCAGTGTTAGTTTCACTGCATTGCATGATTGTTAGTAATTTATTATTTGAGCATTGAATGAATTTACTTTCTTTATGATGGATGTTTTGTGTTGTTATGAACTTAATTATATTGATATGTTGCGTAGTAAGATGAACCAGAAAAAGTGTTAGGTAAAGATGTATAATGATGTGTAATTGAATTTCTACCTGCTCATTATTATGCTTCCTCTTATATTATTTTAATATCTCACCCTTTCTGTTTGAATGTTAGCTCTACGTGGGTAACGTGCAGATAATCTGGAAAAGCTTAAGGTTGAAATTAGATGAAGAGTGCCTCAGTTTGCTTAGATTGAGTCGGTGTCTGCTCTGATACGTAACACTTAGGGGTTTTGCATTTGTCTTATTATGTTGGGATTAAATTTCGTATAACTCTGTTGTTTTGAAATTTACCTTATGATTATCATGAATTTTGAAAGATGATAATTATAACTCCGGTTGAAGAATTGAGATGATTCTTTATTGATGTTTTCCGCTGCAAATATATGAAAGTAAGTTTAAGACTTTTGAACATATGAATTGTGTTGCGTATCTTATTTAATGAGTACGTATGATGTATGAAGCATGTGGCATCCTACTTTGATGTTATATTTTAGAAATTAGTTTACTCTAAGTTTTATATAATTACCGACGGGGAAATGGGGGTGTTATAAATGGTATCAGAGCAGGTCGGTCTATCCGACCAAGTTATTGAGTCTATAGTGTAACAGTTGAATATTGTCGTTGTTTTGTTCCTTAGTACGCAACATATGTGTGAAACACTTTTGGTAATTTCTTGTTGTTCTAATCACTTGTTTCCAGGAGTGGGATTGAAACGAGTGAGGGAGAAGCTTGTGTTTCTCGGAGATGGTTCAGGTGTGAACAATTGCTTTATTATATCGTGAATTGCATGGGTGAAGAAGTTAGTGTTGCTGAGTTATTTTTCTGATTTCAAAGAAGTATGGAGTCGAGAATTATGCCTAAAGGCCAGTCAAAGGATCCTTTAGAGGGAATGATCAAGTACTTGTGTTGTTTGCTTCTCTAGAAGTGAAGAGAGATGTTATGGCTAACGATCAGCCTGTTGTAGGTGAGTTTTGATGTCTTCCTGGGGGAAATTGCAACTTGTCGTTAGAAAGAGATGTTGGATTGACTTAATGTTATCTTTGGAGTGAACTGTTTGGAGTTAGAAAAAACATTTATGAGTTATTTTGATGAGTCGATGCATATTCTCATGCCAGAAGATATCTGTTAAGTAGGTAGGATAACTCTCAGAAGGTGGAGCTCTGATGGTTATAATTTTTTTCAGCACTGCATATTTTCCGTGATGTTGTTAGTGTTGAGTTACCATTGTGTGTGTTGTTGTTGTTCAAAGTAATGTTAGAGTGATGGATTGCTATGAATTTTGTTGTTCGAATCATATAGGTGGTTATTGAAATTCGTTAATATTCTTAGGTTTTTGTGAATCATGAAATAGAGTGGGAACCCAAAGATAGTAGTAGTATTATGAAAAGAATTGGAATATTGATGTTTTGGTATTATTGGGTGTCAGTGTCGGTGTTGGAATTGTTGAGTTGTATTTGATGTGTCAGTGTTGGGATTGATGCAATATAATTCATTAATTGCATGCTTTAATGTGTTTACCTTGTGATTTAAAGCATTGATGATGAAGTATATAAATAAGAATTATAGTTAGGAACATGACCGATGAAGTATGTGGAAGTTAAGGATGTTTGAGTATAAAATAAGTGGTTTTCATAACATAAAAATATGTTTATTTTACCCTGGTTCAGTGGTAATCGATTACTGGGATTGAGTAATCAGTTACCACTCAAAAAATATCATTTTTGGCTATTTTGAGGGGTGTAACCGATTACCGCTATTAGGGTAACCCATTACCACTGAGTTGGCAGCATTTTGTAAGTCTTTGAAAAATTCATAACTTGAGTTATGGACGTCCGATTTGAGTTCCGTTTGAAGCAATAGAAAGCTAACGTGATGAAATTTGTTTTAAAAATAGTTCTAGTACCTGGAAGTAATTTATTTGTCGCATGGTGATGTTGGATGAGAGGTGGAGTTATCAGTTGATCTCATTCTAGGTACTAGACTTGTTCTTATGGTACCATTCAGGATGTCATTTCAAAGTTGGGTGAATTGAAGAAATGATTAGAATATTTATTGGAAAGGAAATTTGTGAGACCTAATGTATTACTTCGGAAGCTCTGACGTTATTGGTTAGGAAGGAAGAAGGTAGTACGAGATGATATGTAGATTACCGACATGTGCTAAGGAAACAATTGAAATTAAATGTCCACTTCAAATGATTGGTGATTTGATGGATCAACTGGTGGACGAATATGTCTGAAGTATAATCAAATTGAGGTTGAGTTAATTTCATATTGGGATGAGGATAATTGGAGGATATCTTTTAGAACTCGGTGAAGTTATTTTGAATAATTGGATCAGTCCGTCACGGTGGTTATTGAGGGCATTTTGATTTAGTCTGATGTCAGAAAAAAGAAACATTGAATGTCGTGATTTGAATTACAGTGTCGAAAAGGAAGAAAATGTATGTAAGGATGTCAAGATGTAGATCATGATTTGAAGAGGTGGATGATCTTGAACATGTTATTTCGAATGAAGAGATCTGTGGAATCTATCCAAAGTAAATATAGGTCTATATTGAGAGGCTTTGAACTTGGTTACGGAGACTAGAAGGTTTTCTGGATTGACGGGTTATTATCGCAAATTGCTTGAGACGAGGTCAAGTGAGATATATTGTTAGTGAATGAGCTAAGGGAATTAGATGGTTGCCATTAGTAAGGACGTGAATATATTAGATAAGTGCATAAGGATGTAACTCAAGGCAATTAAGGATAATTAGAATGAAGATAGTTTTTTAGGAGAATATAAGTAATGCTAGAGGAGAGATAAATTCAAGAAGGATTGGAATCATGGTTATGACGGAAAATTATAGACACGAGTTATGGAGAAATTGGGAAGTTCTATCACCAACCATATGAAGAATTGGTAGTGTTGAGATTGTGATTAGGATGAGATCCAAATGTGAGATTAAATGAAAGAGTAAGGATTTATTGATGTGGTCAAAGTCTTCTAACTAGATAAAGACTTATTTTGGAATGAAATAATTTGGATTATATTTGGTGTAGTAGTTTTCTAGTATTAGAATATACTTAACAATTATGTTGTGCTGCGTGCATGTAAAGGAGACTACGAAATGGATTTTTGGCGTTTATGTATCATTGGCGAGGTTGAAATGAAGGAAATTAAGAAAAGTGTTTGTAAGCCTTAGAGAGATTGTTGGACATGATGCTTAAGTAACCTTGAGCACAAGGTGAACGCTATTATAGTTGGGTAATGATGCTTTATGCCACCATTATGGTTTCCAGCTACCTATTGAAAAATTGAGGAACTGACCACCCTTAATATCTTGTTGATAGTAGATGAGATTGTCTCGGATGGAATAGACCTGTCTTGCTTGCTTGATAGTGAGTGAACTGAATTGATGTCTTAACGAGAACTTAGTTGTTCACCATTCTGTGTGAACCTAATGTAGAAGTGAACCATTATTTTCGGGTAGATGCTAAAGAGAATCTGAAGATATATATGGAACTTGTAGATCTGATGGTTAACAGGAACCCAAATGAGGACAATGACTTTGAGGTAAATGATCAGAGTGGCGTAGAGGAAGCGTGAATGTGGCACACTTCCTTATGCGTGTATGTCTTATTAAGAGTGGAGGGTTAAACGTTAGGTTCCTGAAGGAATGATGCAAACCCACAGATATTCCAGAATGTAAGTGATAGGTGGAGGGTTTGTATGTTTTTTTCGTGTTGTTGACATGTCAATAGAATATACTGAATTGCGTGTTCGATTGGTGAGACGTAGCGTTGTGGTAGTAGTGTGTGTGTCACCGTTGTCGATATTATGGTTAAGTTTATGTGCTTACGACGGTATTGCCGTGTAATGAAGTGATAGATTTTGTATCCTAGGGTGATGGGACGACGAGTGAGACAAATCAATGTGTTCATAACCCGATAGTAAGGAGTTTTATGGGATCATGGTGGTTAACTAGGTGAGATGTTGGTTAGTAATACTTGTTATGATGAAAAACATGACATGGGAGTGGAAAGAAAGGACGCGGTAGTCGTATCCGGAGTTGTTAGAATCGGGTAATTTTCAAGGACGAAAATGGTCTAAGTGTGGGAGAGTTGTAACACCCTGATTTAATTAGAATTATTTTTAACTAAATAATTATAGGATGCGGTGAACTCTTATGAATTAGTGAATTTTATAATGTGATGTGATGCCTTTATTGGGTATTAGATACCTTAAAATTATTGAAACTGGGATTATAGGGGTGTATGGATAAAAGTGTAGAATCATGGGGGTGTGTGGGGTCATTTTGCAACTTAGTATCGGGTCATTTTACAAATTTGACCTAATCACAAGAAACTCTTGTCCAATTTTCGAGGTTCATAACTTCTTCAATTCTCAACATCCCCAGGAAATTCTTTTTGCGAAGTATTACGAATAGTGTTGTCTATGAGATTATTTAAAAGTCCAAGGTCAAATTATGCTTGGTTCAATTTATTTCACAGACGTTTCTCAAAGGACGTTTAATTCTTATGCTGAGATGATTCATGAAACTAGACTTCCAATTCAATGATTCATTAATTGCTTGTCGCTTACTTCAAGTCATTTGCAAGTGAACATTAGCGACCCTTGGATTAAGGTGGATTGTTGATTAAATCTCTTAAAGGAGAGATTTGTATTATTGGCTCGTATTGCAAGTTACCACGAATTGACAATGCGGGATTTAAAGAATAAGATTTGAGAAACAATTCGAATAATTTTTTTTTTTATTTCAAATCGGTTCAAGTGTGCGAGGCGTAATTCATTCGTATGAATTTGCTTTTGGATTCAAGATATACAAAAGAACTAATTTCTCATGATGCAAATTTGCTCAATTTTGAAGATCAATTCATGAAATTTATTTGGATCTCTAATACAAATGCAAGATTGAAGTCTTAAGGCTTGAATTATTGTTCATTCATCATTCAACAAATACATTCAAGTAGAAATTTCCATTTTTCAATAACGATTCAAGAATTATTTAATTTCCATACAACAAATTCATCATTCATAAAATTCATTCAAGTTTTGTGTTCAAGTTACATTCTTGGGACAATTTACAAAAAAGATAACAACGCGAAATATAAACTACAATTGTTTTGTTCACAAAAAAAGAAATAAATGTTTGTTTCTTCAAGTATATTTGCTTCATCTTCAAGCCACTCGTCCTCACTCCTCGCTCACCATCCACTCCTCATGCTCGTGAAACAAGAAAAGAGGAAAAAGTTAGCAAACATTTAACATGTGAAAAAGTCCAAACAAGAATTAATGGTTATAAGAAATTTTTATCTCATATTTAGGGTTTGCATTTGGAATAAGAACTAAAAGGGGTTGTTTTTAATCATGGGCTATCTCCTCCTACTTTTACAAATCACAAAAAAGTGTTGGTTTTTGGTTCACAAAAGGGAAAAGAAATGTGCAAATATTTTCAAACTTCTATACAGCAAAACAAATACAAAGAAGCAAAACAGCACAAGAAATAACAACAAAATGGGCAAGACTGCAACAAAAAAATAGCAGCAAATCAAGCAAATAACAACAAGCTGCCCAAACCACAGTAGAATAAAAAAATAGCAGCAGCGCAGCACCAAGGCAGCAGGCCATCAGACCAAACAAGAAATGCAAATAGGCTGCTAAAATGATAGAACAAGGCAGCAACAACAAGTAAAAACAAATAATATAGCAGCAAATCAAGAGCCGTAACTAACAAAACCCTATGCATCATTTTCCTAATTTTGCAAACCCTTCAGAATTTTCAAAAAGAAAAACAGTTTGCATCATTGTAAAATAAAGAGGAAAGGGACATAAATATATCACCTAGGCCATACAACAGTCCAAACAGCCTGCTATGCTGCACCACAAACCTGTCACAAAACCTGCATTCTGCACCTATGCCTGTTGTCCCAGGTCAAAGATTTCACTAAAATGCACACTAAAAAGCACAAAAATAGCAGCCAATAATGTTCAAAAGCTTCACCAAGTCCCACCAATTCCCGCCCTTATCTCATTATAAGGAGGAACTCTGTTTCATTGAGAAGTAGAATTTTGACCAGGAAAACAAAAACCAAAAGAGAGAGCACAACATAGAAACACACAAAAGAACAGAGAGAGAAAATTAGAGGAAAAGTTCTAATGAAACTCTATGCAAAAGGTAGTGACTTGATCCAATAAACTTACATGCTCAAAACTTCAATATCCATACTTTCCACTATACTCAACACCTTCAAAACCTACTCAAAATCCCCATGATCTTACTGCTCCAAACAACTTAACATCAAGCAGTTCTATAAGTCACATGTAACAACAAACTGTTGCTAGCTTGCTGAATTCAGAATCTACAGTAAGGTGAAAACAGAGCTAAAAAACCATACCTTTGCAACAGCTTGACCCAACTTATACCCTCAGAACCACTCAAGATATCAAATCTGCATCCTTCCACGACCTCACGACTCGCAAACATAGTGAACTCCATTGATTTCAACCTGCAACATTTTTTCTAAATTTCTCAGATTCAACAATTCCAACAATTTTTTTATCAGATTCAAAGTAAAATATAGCAAAGGAATATAACATTACTTTATATTTTAGCGTGCTTACTCAGATTCCACATCATCTCTGGTTTTTATTCTTTCAACTTTGTTGTAAGTCTTCTGGCCTTTTCCTCATATATTATGCTTGTGTTATCGTGATTGTTTGGATGCATAGAAACAATTTTTTTGCTATTGTTCTTTAATCCCATGAATACTATGAACCGCGAGGATATCTAGAACCAAAACACGGTGGATCATTTCAATAATGATCGAAATCGACAGAGCGGGCAAATGGGGGAAACGATTATTGGAAACGAAACGGGAACAAAATGTTATTGTTATTGTTGTTGTTGATCAACCCTGAAACCAATTCACCGAGGAAGAAAGAATCAAGAAAACGACATTTGAGGGAGAGGGACAAGAGGCGATGCCTCGTTCTTGTTATTTTGTTCTAGGGTTTACGACCCCCTTTCACAAATGTGAAGAAGCCGGGTGGATCCGGGTTCAACCAGACCCAATCCGACCCTTTTTTAATATTTTCTTTTATAAACCCTTTATATATATATATATATATATATATATATATATATATATATATATATATATATATATATATATATATATATATATATATATATATATATATATATATATATATATATATATATATATATATATATATATATATATATATATATATATATATATATATATATATATATATATATATATATATATATATATATATATATATATATATATATATAACCCTAGGCTAGCTTCCTTCTAACTAATTTAGGCCCAACCAATTTTTTTTTACTATTCCTCCCCTAATAATTATTGGTTACACCCTTTTATTTTATTTATTTTAACCTTTCTAGTTAATTTAGTTTTTTTTAGGTTTAATCAAATAATTATGTTTCACTTAATTAGATAATTTTAATGGTTATATTAGTTTTAATTTTAAATATAAATCTTTAGAAATTTTAATTATTTTAGAAAAATTTTTAGATTTATTTTAGTAACTTTAGAATTTTACTTAATTTAGAATTTTTATTTGATTTAGATTTAATTTAATAATTTTAGAATTTTCATTTTACTTTAGAATTAATTTAGTACTTTTAGATTTTTAACTTATTTTTTAGAGTTAATTTAGAATTTTTAATTTAATTTTAGAATTAATTTAGTTACTTTGAATTTTTTATATTAGTTTAGATTTAATTAATCTTTAGTTTTAACTTTAAAATTCAATAAAAAATATATGTAATTAGTTAACGAAGTTAGAATTTTATAGATAATTTTGTCAATGTTTTTTATATATAGTTTAATTAACTTTCTTTTAAAATATTTAGTTTATACATAATAAAATTTAAATCAGAATAATATAATAGAATTTTATTTTTCAATCTTTCTTCACAAACAAAATACCAAGAACTTTATTCCCATACTTTGTTAATTAATTTTTACTTCATAGATTGTTGTAGTTTTAATTAATTGTTCGATTCAATTTGGTTGTATTGATTGCCTATTTGGACTTTTAATTGCATTGATCCATCCCCATTTGTAAATTTGTACTCCCATTCCCAAAAGCTCTGTAATAGCGTAGAATTTTAATTTCTGCAATTTACTGTTTTTCTTTATATTGTATAGTTATTAGACGTGTATGGAAAGATTTAAAATCAACCGCTAGACAACCTTAATCAAAGACAAATTAACCTGATTCAAACACACTTTCACACGTGCACCTCTAGGGTAACCTCGCTTGTTTCCTCAGAAAAACAGTCATGTCCCTCGAATGTTGGACGTTTAAGCAAAGACCCTTTGATAAAAAAGATTATAGTCTCTCGATGTCCCTTGATGTTGCCTTTGGTAACGATCTAGTCCCATACAAAAATTTGCTAAAGCGTCTCATATGTTGCCTTTTATGACTATACGTTTGACCTATGCCCGCCCCTTCACATCAAATGATGGAGCTTATTACCAATCAATGGTAAGATAGCAACATCTAAAGGAGGAGGAAAAGAACAAAGACCTTTTGAGTAGGTAAGATGTTCATAGTTGCTTTCTCACAAACAAAAACCATTTCCGTACTCAAACTTTCAAAACATCTTAAAAAACAAACATCTCTTTGAACTATTTTCAAAACCAACACTTTGTATACATTATTATAGAGACGAGAATCATTACAAAGTTTTCCAAAACAAAGGTGTTTTCAAAATACTTTCAAACTTACACCCATCACAAACACATTTTCAAATAAAGTATTTTCAAGTGATCTAGAAAGCAACTAAGAGCCCATAGATAACTACGGATGAAAATGATGCTAACACCTTCCCTTTTCATAACCTACCCCTCGAACTCAAGAAAAAAACTCTCAAAGGTCTTTCCTGTTCTTTTCACCCTTTCCTTTATTGGATAAATAAAAAGTCGATGGTGACTCTTGCTATCCACAAAACTTGTGATAAAATGAAAAACACCCTACTCAGTTCTCCCACCGTAGTACAGAATTGGAGACTCTGATGGGGAGAATTTTAAAAGTGGGGTTACCTTAGAGCTAGATCACATTTTAAATTGCTTTTATTGTTGATTAGTTTGCTTTACATTTTGGGATTTTGTTTGGGTTTGTTTTGATCCTCTACCCGGATCAGAGAACACCATTAGGTAAGTAGCAATAGATTGTGGAAACTGTGCGGGGTATACCGACATGGTTGAAGAAATGGCTACGTTAGTGTGGCACATTTGTTTGTATTGGTAGCCCTTGAGTCTAGTCAAGAAGAATACGGCGCCGCTGTGTGGTGTCATGAAGCACTAACTGACCTTAGAACCTTTAATTGAACAACTTGGCCATTAGGAAGTAGTGAGATAGCCGGCTTTGGTGCATTCCAAAGTTGGTTGATACTCGATGCTACGCTCATTGAGATTGGACTTTCGGGATATTTCGGTCGCCAATAAAGAGTTTTGCGCTGAAATAATGCCCGATGAATAAAGATCAATGATATTGAGATTCCCTAGAACCCGATTACTTTCTAGGACAGGTTGAACCTACTAAACTTCAAGAGGGTACTTACCTATGAACTCCATGCAAGCCTAAACCTAAGGACTTGTTTGATTTGTGTGTATATGTTTACTCGTACATAACATCATGACATCATACCATAGCATTTTGCACTAACCATTTTAAGGACCTAGAGATTTATTTTTGTTTTGTTTTGTAGGACATGTCTTCCACTCGCAGGAATACTATCCAAGTCAACATCGTAAGAGTGCCTCCTCAACTCAAAGAATTAGAATCAAGGATTCCTGAGAATTCTTTGTTCACCAAGAGACATGATTGACTTCTCAATCTGGTTACCTTAAGACTTAATGAAGACACGATGAAGGTGCTCTTTCAGTTTTTCGACCCTTTACACCATTGATTTTTCTTTCCTGATTACCAAATTGTGCCTACTATAGAAGAATTCTCTCACCTCTTAGGAATTCCTACTCTTGATCAATTACCTTTCAACAGTATTGAAAGAGACCCAAGACCTGAAGAGAGTGCTTGAGCTCTACATTTGCAACGATTCAGCGTTGTGGCAAATTGTGGAACAAGAAGTGGTGTCAAAGTATTTCTAGCAAATTTTTTGTTGGAAAAGGCTCAAGATTGTTGGGATGTGTTTTACCCCAAAATTTTCCCTCTCATTTTATCAAGATTTTCCCCACAAGACCTCTTTAGACTAAAACCAGATTAGGGTTTGCTCAGCTCAAGACATCTCCTTGCACTGTTGACCTGAAATTAGGGTTTGAGTTTGCAAAAGGATTTTTGGACTTCAAATGCCTCATGTGACTTTCATACTTAATGTTGGACTTATAAGATTGCCCATACCAAGTTTCAAGCCTTGAATCAAATTTTTGCCCAGTCAATTGGACAGTTGACCTAAAAATCAGATATATTGGGGAAAAGGTCAACTGTGGCCAATTTACAGTCAAACTTCATAATTTTTTATCCACATCAACATTATAGACTCATATGAACCATTTGATCAAGTTTGGACCACAACTCCTCAAGAAATTTGATCAGATCATCAAAAGGGCAAAATGGTCAAAATTAGGGTTTTGACTGTAGAAGGGCAATTTCTTATTTTTCACCTAGCCAATGGCAAATTGGGTTCAATCATGGATTCAAGGACTCAATGGCACCATATTGACCTAATCACAAGGTTCAAAAGATCTCAAATGCATTGGATTGACAGATGAATTTTCCAGTCAACTGATCAAAAATCAACTGTACACTGAAAAGTCAAACTTTGACTTTTTGGTCAAAATCAAGTGCCAAGGGTCACTTTTCATCAAGATGTGTCAAAACATGAAACGTGTTCACCAAGAAACCTAATTTTGAAAATTAGGGTTTAAGATTGAAAATTTTCATAACTTAGAAATTTTCTATGTTTTGAAAATATCTTATTTTTTCCCCAACATTTCCCAACTTTTTCACCATGATGCAATTGGATTCAAAGAAAACTTCCAACATGCAAGTTGTAGTCCTCCACAAAATATACAACTTTTATTCACAAAGTTTTCCAAAAAGATGCTTGGATCTCAAGTAATGATTTTGTGAACAAGGGTCCATGAAACTTTTAACTTTGTGAAATTTTGCCCTAGTTTAGGCATGATTTTGACCTATCTTCATGGAAACTTTTCACCTAGTTCCAAGTGGAATATCAAAATTCATTTCAAATATGGATTGTAGAGCATGTTACAAGCTTTCCAAAATGTCCAAGAACTCTTCAAGATCATTCATGGTTAGGGAGAATCGAAATTTTGAAAATGGCAAATTATCACTTTTGGCCAAGGCATTTTGCACATTGCTACAACTTGCAAATCTGTCCAAACCTTGCTTGTACTTGTTTTACAGGTATTAAACCCTTCCACACTCATAAATTAAATGCAAATACATTGTTTAGAGGCTTTGTTCCGAGCTTTAGAACATTACACATTGAATTAATCCATTTTTGGCAAAAAGGCAACATTTCTTCTTTGATAAAGCATGCTTTATGAAATTTTGTTTCCCTTGAGCCTTGAACCCAATTTATTGCAGCAAACAAAGTCCACAAACTTGGGGAAAAGTAAACCAACTATGTGCAGCTAAGGAGCAGGCTTGTACAGGCCTTGGCATTGTCAAAATCAACTTTTGCTTCAAAAGCAAGTAACTTGCAAAAGTCCACATATCTTGTGCATCTGTTAAGAGCAAGTCCAAGTCTCATTTCAAACAAGTTTAGCACAATATACCAAGATAGAAACAAGAGCTCCAAGCCTCTCAAACACCCTTAAGCATAAAAATCCCAAGTTCTTGCAAAAACAGGGCAAGTTCTTCATATTCACTTCCAATACAAATTCCACTCCGGCGTTTTGTCCCAAACAACTTCAGACACATTGCATACATCCCATCCAAGCTACCCGAGTCCCTGTCCATCCACTGTAACTCCATTTTCACACTTCACCATTTTCAAATTCTGAGTTTGTAGGTTGAGTTCTATAGGGAGATTCAAGCCATTTCAAAGCAAGCTAAGCATTGGGAAAGGTCAAGGGAACATCAAGCAAGCTCAAAAGTCCTTCAGGCCTCACTAAAAGTTGCTACATTGCCATACTCGAGCTTGACTGAAACAGGTATTTTCCAACTTTCTATCTCCTTATTTAGGAATCATTAGGCTTAGGTTTGTGAAGCAAAAATGTAGCCCTTAATGTCCTTGAACTGTACATATGCATAGAATTCAATCATGTTAACTGAGCTAGGAGAATTTGGAAGATGAACATGCTGAAAAAACTAGGTCAAAATTTAGGGCCAATGAAATTCTCTCTGGTCTTTGAGAGTTAGATCAAGTTTTTTATATCATTAGAATTGTGAGATGATGAGCTATAACTTTCATGTTGCAAGATTTTGGTTTTAAGCACGTATGCAGGAGATACGAGTTTGTATATAAAGCGCGCGTTTTCTGGTTCAAAGGACAGGGATGAAGTTGGAACGTGGGCTGGGCTTGGTTGTTCTGGCTATTGACACCCCGCTGCTTGCTTTCTGCACCCCTTGGCCCATTTGTTTTATTTTTGTTTATTTTTTTATTTCTTTTATATTTTCTGACATTATTTATTTTTCTAAATATTAAAAATCACCAAAAAATATTTTCTTAATTTTTACATTTTTATTTTATTATTTTCATTATTTTTTTGACAAAAAAATAGTTTATTAGGTTAAATACTTTTATTTTCTTAAGTAGATTTGTAAATAATATTAAAATATTTACATACTTTTATTTTATTATTTATACATTCAAATTAATATTTCCATACAATATTTATTTTAACCTTGTTGTATATATTTTTATTTATTTTCTTATACATAAAAATGAATAAATAAATAATATAATATATTTTCTTTTTAAACAAAAAAAACTAGGGTTTCTACCCTTTCAAAAATAATCATTTTTTATTTTCTTATTTTTGAGACATAAATAATTTATTGTTACGTATATAAAAATAAATACAAAATCATCCTTTGCATATTTATTTATTTGTGCATTTAAATATTTGTCTATTTATTTATTTGTGCAATATTTCAATTTGGTTGTAATAATAGTTTTAGGGTTTTATTTTGAAGCAATATCCCCTTATTCAAACTTGTACCCCCCTCCCCATAATAATGTTGTAATAGTCTTAGATTTACTTTTACGCATTAATTGCTTTTATATGCCATGATAGTAAATTAGGGTTTGTATGCAAAAGACCAAAATCAAACAAATAGCATGACTAAACACAAGACAAAAATGCATGGAAAATGACAACACAATGCACACAAGCACCGCTAGGGTTTGATCCACTTGTTGCCTTAAAAATGGCCATGGTATGCATGCTAGGTATCTTGGCAAAACAAAACAAAAACAAAAAGATCATAGTCCCTCGATGACGCTATCTTGGTTTCCTATACATAAATGATCTAGTCCCTCAAAAAACTTTCTAAGATACTTAGCAATATTGTTATCATGGTCATACGATGACCCACGCTTGTCCCGTTTAATATCCAAATACAAGGTTGTTTACCAAATACAATGGTAAAACAACAATTTCAACGGGTTAAAAATGTGTAGAAAAGATCTTTGAGTAGGGTAGACAACTCCTAGTTACTTGATCAATTTGCAAACATCCTTGCTATTTTCAAACAAACACACACACAATTTCAAAACATTTCCCAAAACAAACTTTCAAACATTGAAACATTTTTTAAAAAGACAAACACCTTTGTATATATTCAAACAAGAATCATTACAAAGGTTGCCTAAACAAAGGCCTCTTTTCAAAATATTTTCAAAATCACAAAGCACCATTTCAAACAATTGAAAAGCAAAAGCAAGTGATCTAAATAACTAACTAAGAGCCCATGGAAAACCATGGATGAAAAGGGTGCTAGCACCTTCCCTTTTCATAATCTACCCCCTGAACCCAAGAAAACATCTCAAAGGTATTTCCTGTGCTTTTTGACCTTTCGTTTAGATAAAATAAAAATTCGGTGGCGACTCTTACTAAATCGAAACATTTGCGAACACAAACACAAAACCTCAAGTCAGTTCTCCCACCGTATCACAGAACAGGCGACTCTGCTGGGGATAATTCTAAAAGTGGGGTTACCTTAGGGTTTAGATCTTCTTTACATGCTTATTTTGTTTGCCTTGATTGCTTTACATTTGGTTCTATTGTTTAGGTTTGAATCCTCTACCCGGATTTGGGAAACATTAATAGGTAAATAACAATACATTGTGGAAACTGTACGGGGTATACCGACATGGTTGAAGCAATAACTATATTAGTGCGACATATTTGTGGGTACCGATAGCCTTTGAGAAAATCGAAGAGAATACGGGGCCGCTGAGTGATGACATGAAGCACTAATGGACTTTTAGAACCTTTACTTGACCATCTTGGCCTTTTTAGGGGTAGTGAGATGACCGACTTTGGTGCAGTCCGAAGTTGGTAGATACTCGATACTAAACTCATTGAGGGTTGTTTTCTTGGAATATTTCGGTCGCCAGTAAAGTGGCTAAACTGAAACAATGAACACAGAAAATAATCCAGTGATATTGAGCTCCTTAGAACCCGGTTAATATTTATAGGACTGGTTGAGCCAACTAAACTTCAAGAGGGTACTTACCTATGAAACCCCATGCAAGCCTGAAACTAGGAACTTGTGTGATTTGTTTGTACATATACTTGTGCATAACATCATGAGCATCATGAAGCATCATATGCATCCGCTAACCATTTCAAGGGTTTGGATCTTCATCTTTGTTCCTATTTTGTAGGTCATGGAATCACTGCGCAGGAATACTATTCAGGTCAACCTTGTGAGAATTCCTCCTCAACTCAAGGAGCTTGCTTCCAAGATTCCAGAGAATTCTCCATTCACTGAAAGACATGGCGACTTCTCAACTTGGTCAACTCCAACATAAAGGAAGACATGGTGAAAGTTCTCTTCCAGTTCTTTGACCCCCTACACCATTGGTTCACATTTCCTGATTACCAGCTAGTGCCTACTTTGGAGGAATTTTCTCAACTCCTAAGGATTCCTATTCTCAATCAACTACCCTACAACGGTACAGAAAGAGATCCAAGGCCTGAAGATGTTGCTCAAGCCCTACACTTGCAACCATCTGATGTCATAGGTCATTGGGAAACCAGAAGTGGTGTCAAGGGTTTCTTGGCAAAGTTCCTGTTTGAGAAGGCCCAAGACTATTGGAATTCTCTAGACCTGCAAGCTTTTGAGGAGATTGTGGCTCTTCTCATCTATGGGTTGGTCTTGTTCCCAAACCCTGATCAGCTTATAAATGTGAATGCTGTCAAAATCTTCATATCTCGGAATCCTGTGCCTACTTTACTTGGGGATATCCTCCACTCATTTCACACTCGAACAATGAGGAAAAGAGGTGTTCTCATGTGCTGTACTCCTCTACTGGCAAGATGGTTTATTTCTCATCTTCCCCAATCAGTCTTGAAGAATGAGCAAGGTTTGAGGTGGTCACAACGATTGATGACTCTTACACATTTAGATGTTCATTGGTGTTCTCGATCCAGAGAAAATGTTATCATCATTGACCGTTATGGCGAATTCCCAAATGTACCTCTACTTGGCATTAGGGGAGGCATTACCTACAACCCTTGCTTAGCTCTGAGACAGTTTGGGTATGCCCGAAGGGATGGCCCTCATGACATGCTGATTCCAGACTTGGTTTTTGACTTCGACAACGATGATCAAGGACTTCGACAAAGGTTTATCCGAGCTTGGAGGATGCCCAACAAGGTGGACAGTAAGACCTTGGGACACAAGAATTCCATCCCCCATGAGCCTTACCTCAAGTGGGTACGAACCCGCGCCCAAAGTCTTATGATGACTTACCCCTACATTCTTCTTGTGATCAAAGAGCCTGTTATGGAAGGAGAGGTTCCATACACCCTCCTACATCCTGACAAACCAACATCACTAGAAGATTTGCAAAGGAGTTGGATACAGCTCAAGGGAGAACGCGATACTTTTGAAGCCCAATTCTACGCCATTGAGAAGAAGGTTTTGGAACTTACTCGTCAACTTCATAAAGAGCAGACTCTCAAAACCTACATTGCACCAAAGAGGATGCGTAACGTCTTTTTACATTAGAATTTTTTATTATTTTGCCCATGGGGCATTGATGCACTAACAAATGCTATCTTAATAATATGACGTGTGTTCCTTTTTGTTTACAACAAATTTGAATTTATGAATCCTTGAATGCATTACATGAATACATATCATTCATCATATGCATAAACAGGTATTTACACCAGGTTTACTTATCTCTATGCTGTTTATTTCAGCAAGATGGATATAGAGCAGACGATCAAAGACTTGCAAGCGCATAATTCACAGTTCCAACAGCTACTCATGACCTTGGCTAAGGGTCAGGAGGAGCTCAAGACTATACTGGAAAAGGAAAAAGAGAAAAATAAAAAGAAGAGGGCTGGTGTGACTACCTTGGGTAGAAGATTTGAAGGTCAAAACAGAAGGGTCCTAGATTTTCCATCAACCTCTGAGGAAGGAGAAGGAAAGGGTAAAGGAGCTGCAGTGCAATCTGAGTCTGGGGAAGAAGAGGAAGAAGAGGATGGGGATTATTATGAACAATAATATCCTCTTGCAGATGACAAGTACAAGAATCTGGAAGAACGTCTGGCAGCTATGGAAGTGCAAAGGGTACCTGGGTTGGACTTTGAAGAGTTAGGGTTGGTTTCTGGAATTGTGATCCCTCCTAAATTTAAAGTACTGCTGTTTGCTAAGTACGATGGGTTGTCTTGCCCAAAGATGCACCTACGGTCTTATGTCAGGAAAATCCAACCACATTCTTCTGACAAGGATCTATGGGTCCATTTCTTCCAGGACAGTCTGACGGGGACGCAGTTGGATTGGTTTTACCAGCTAGAGAGGTATGATGTACATAATTGGGAGGATTTGGTGGCCTCCTGTTACAGATAGTATCAATATAATGCGGACTTAGCACCAACCCGTACTCAATTACAGAGTATGGGCATGGTCTCAAGTGAAGGCTTTAAAGAGTATGCCCGGAAATGGAGAGACTTGGCGGGACGAGTACAACCACCTCTATCTAAGAGAGAGAGCTTGTAGATATGTTCTTGGGTACACTGTCAGGCCCTTTTTTCAATCACCTGATTGGAAGTTCGTCTGTGGGGTTCACCGAGTTGATTATAACTGGTGAAAGAGTTAAAGCCGGAATAAAGAGAGGGAAAATTCAAAAAGATACATCTACTTCCGCTGCCGTCAAGAAGCCTTTTCCAGAAAAGAAAGAAGTATCAGTTGTTTACACCCAAAGAGGTCAAGGAAGAGTTAAGCGTCGGCCAGCGGCAGGGGCCGTAATGATTCAGAAGTCTGCAGTTGATCAGCCCAGAAACAATCAACCCAGAACCAACCAACAAAGGGTGGAAAGGCCCGCACGACAATTCACCCGGATAAACATGACTCCTGCTCAAGTTTTACCCCATCTCCTGAAGTTAAACCTTACCAGTTTGAGAGAGGCCCAGAAGGATCCGAATACATCTTCTCCTTACTACCATTCGAACGCCAAGTGTGCTTATCATTCAGACAGCCTGGGGCACAACACCAACAATTGTTGGGCCCTCAAGAATAAGATTCAGGATTTAATAGACGCTAAAGAAGATGAATTCTACGCCCCTGAAAAGCTGAATGTGATCTCTGCTCCAATGCGAAAGCATGGTTACAATGCCCACGCTGTTGAAGAAGATCTGTATGTTTCTACTGTTGATGATTTGATGACTCCGCTACCGATAATCAAGTTGAATTTGCTGAAGGCTGGGATTTTCCCAGGTTGTGAAGAAGATTGCTGCCTTTGTTCATCCTTACCAACCGATTGTCCATTGTTGAAGTTAGGCATCTAGCACCTAATAGATAACCAAGAAATCCTTTTTGAAAAGACTCCTGTTACACCGACTCTTGTCAATCATATTTCAATAATTATCATATCTGCCAATCTTTCCAAGGTTTCCAAAAGACCTTTTAAGATTATATTCGATCCTAAGATTGTACCTTTGAAGATAACCATGTCGGGGCCTATCCCGTACAAGTCCAACAAATCAATACTGTGGAACTATGGGGGAGAGATCTTCTACCACGGTATTAAACAAATTGAATCAACTGAAGAGAGTTCTGATGAAGAGACTTTCGACATTGGAAACATTATCGGACCAAGTAAAATCACCCGCAGTGGAAGAATTTTCTCTCCAGAGATTGCCCCGCCAAAGGCAATCTTTGGACCCTAGCTGCTCCTAAGGTTACCCCTGCGTCGGTAAACATATCTTCGAGAACTCCGGTTATTGAAGAAGTTGTAACTCCTGTGGTTGTCCCCTCTGCTGCTACTGATGATAGAGGAAAAGGGATCCAAGAAGAGCCTGTCAGGACGAGGGCTCAGCTGTTGATCATCCCTGAGACCTCTCAAAAAGAAATGGAAGAGATTTTGAAAATAATCAAGAAAAGAGATTATGATGTTGTGGAACAACTGGGGCAAACCCCCTCAAATATCTCTATGTTGGCCATGCTGCTTTGTTTAGAGGCTCATGCTAAAGCACTGATCATATTTTTGAAGACGGCCCACGTGCCACAGGAAACCTCCGCGGATCAGTTCCAGGAATGTGTAGCTAGCCTAATAGCTGACAATGGTCTAGGATTCTCCGATGCCGATTTAACATCTAAAGGGAGAAAACATAATGATGGTTTGCATGTCTTGGTGGAATGCAGAGGGAATACTCTAGCACACGTACTGGTAGACACTGGTTCTTCGCTGAATGTCTTGTCGAAGAAGGCATTGGATAGGTTGGATTGTGAAGGCCTAACCCTGAAACCCAGCAATATCATTATCAGAGCCTTTGATGGTTCTAAAAGGATGGTCCACGGGGAGGTGGACATCCTGATTAAAGTGGGAACTGAAACCTTTAACTCCACATTCTACATGATGGACATCCGTCCTTCCTATTCTTACTTGTTGGGAAGACCCTGGATTCACCATGCTGGAGCCGTCACTTCTACTCTGCATCAAAAGCTCAAGTACCCTGTCCAGGGGGAAATTTTTAACTGTTCATGGCGAAGAGGAATACATGATAAGCCATCTTAATTCTTTCCGCTATGTGGAATTAGATGGCGAATTCATAGAGACCCATTTCTAACACAGTGCCTTCTATACCCATGGTTACCAGACCTCCGCCTCAGATGTCGTCGCTCAAGGATGCAAAGGTTGTGATTGAAGAAGGAGGAAGCACAATTTGGGGGCAGCTTCTAGACATTCCTTTCAAATCTGATAAATTCGGCTTGGGTTTCACTGCTTCTACTCAAAAGGTTGTACGCCGCTCCCGGGATGGAGGACCACCAGTGAAGATCACCCATCATGGAGTCAACGCTTTGGAGGATAATGAAGAGGAGAGCAACCTGGAAGACTGGATTTTCCCTACTATTGACGGAGGACTGAACAATTGGGAGGCAAAAGACTTTGTTCCCATTACTTTCATAAATCAGTAATTTATCTTTCAAACATTTCTGTTGGTTTGTAATAATTCCTGAACAATTCGTACACTTTTAACCTTGTGCCTTAATCGAGGTACATAGGTCCATTTATAAGGGTTTGATTTTTCATCTTCATATGCCATTTTAATGAATCATGGACGTTTTCACATATAAACTTTTGTGTTCATTGTTTTTCTTTTTGCATTTTATTTGTTTAAAGATGGCTATCCCTTACACACACCCACACTCACAAATGCAAGTACCCTTCCATTCCAGATTCCATGGGTAACAATTCTGCTATGACCTTCAGTGACTCTGAAGATCTGGTCTACCATGCCGAATACGAAGGTGATGAAGATTGTGAAATGCCGGGAGAATTGGCTAGACTGCTACAACAGGAAGAAAGGGCTATTCTACCTCATGAGGAGCTGTTAGAGACAATCAACTTGGGTACTGATGAAGACAGAAAAGAAGTCAGAGTGGGTGCCAACCTAGAGCCAAATGTCAAAAAGCGCCTAGTTCAGCTGTTGAATGAATATGTTGAGATCTTCGCCTGGTCATATGAAGACATGCCGGGACTCGATACAGATATTGTGGTTCACCGTCTCCCTACAATAGAAGATTTTCCACCAGTTAAACAGAAAGTCCGCCGCATGAGGCCCGACATGTCTGAAAAGATCAAAGATGAAGTTATGAAGAAGTTCAATGCTGGATTTCTTGCTGTTACTTCCTATCCACAATGGGTTGCTAACATTGTGCCCGTGCCTAAGAAGGACGGAAAAGTCAGAATCTGCGTGGATTACAGAGACTTAAACAGGGCCAGCCCTAAAGATGACTTTCCACTACCGCACATTGACATCTTGGTCGACAATACAACTTAACACAAGGTATTTTCTTTCATGGACGGATTTTCAGGCTATAACCAGATCAAAATGGCCCTTGAAGACATGGAGAAAACTACTTTGTTACACAGTGGGGTACGTTCTGCTACAAAGTGATGCCATTCAGACTGAAGAATGCCAGGGCAACCTATCAACGCGCCATGGTAGCTTTGTTTCATGATATGATACATCATGAGATAGAGGTCTACGTAGATGACATGATAGCCCGATCACAAACGGAAGAAGAACACCTCGACCAGCTGTAAAAGCTGTTTGTCAGGTTGAAAGAGTACAAGCTCAAACTGAACCCTAACAAGTGCACTTTCGGAGTCAGGTCCCGTAAACTCTTGGGTTTCATTGTGAGCAACAAAGGCATCGGGGTTGATCCTGCCAAAGTCAAAGCTATACAAGAAATGCCTTCCCCTTGCACTGAGAAGGAGGTCAGAGGTTTCTTGAGACGCCTAAACTACATTGCTAGGTTCATTTCTCACCTAACATCTACCTGTGAGCCAATCTTCAAGCAGTTAAAGAAAGATCAGGTGGTTAAATGGAATGATGACTGTCAAGTTGCTTTCGATAAAATCAAGGAGTATTTTCTAGAACCTCCTATCTTGATGCCTCCCGTCGAAGGAAGACCGCTAATCATGTATCTGACTGTCCTAGAGAATTCAATGGGGTGCGTACTGGGCCAACATGATGAGTCTGGCCGAAAAGAGCATGCCATTTATTACCTTAGCAAAAAGTTTACCGACTGTAAGACCCGATACTCATTGCTCGAGAAAACTTGCTGCGCTTTGGTATGGGCTGCTCGCCGGCTAAGGCAGTACATGTTGACTCATACCACTTTGCTGATCTCTAAGATGGATCCGATCAAGTACATCTTTGAGAAGCCTGCTTTATCTAGAAGAATATCTAGATGGCAGATGATCCTGACCGAATATGATATACAGTAAACGACCCAAAAAGTTATAAAGGGGAGTATGCTAGCTGACCATCTGGTTCACCAAGGTGTCGAAGATTACCAATCCATGAGGTTCGACTTCCCCGAAGAGGATATCATGAAATTGGACAACATTGAGAGAACAGACCATATGACGAACCTGAACAAGGATCCAGATGGACCCTGTACTTTGATGGTGCCTCTAATGCACTTGGCAACGGTATCGGTGCAATACTTATCTCTCCAGAAGGTTTCCACACACCTTTCACTGCCCGACTTTGTTTTAGCTGCACCAATAACATGGCCGAGTATGAAGCTTGTATCTTTGGTCTCAAGGATGCAATAGACTTGGGAATCAAATCCTTGATTGTTTTTTGGGGACTCATCTTTGGTCATCAGTCAGATCAAAGGAGAGTGGGATACTAAACATCCAAACCTCATCCCTTACAAAGAACATGTCCTGACATTGTTACCACATTTCGAGCAGATTACCTTCGAGCACTTCCCGCGAGAAGAAAATCAGCTAGCAGATGCTCTAGCTACAATGTCATCCATGTTTAAACTTAACTGGGATAATGAGGCTCCTTAAATCACCATTGAACGGATGGACGAACCTGCACATTGTCACGAGATTAATACCGAAGAAGTAGTGGACCGACCTTGGTTTCACGAAGTCAAAAGGTATCTCGAGGCTCAAGAATACCTTGAAGGAGCTTCAGTCAACGAAAAAAAGATATTAAGGAGATTCTCAGCTAAGTTCTTCCTGAGAAATGGTATCCTATACAAGCGCAATCATGATTGCATTCTACTCCGTTGTGTGGACAAGATTGAAGCTGAGCAGATTATGGCTGAACTGCATAATGGTACCTTTGGCACTCACTCTAGCGGACATACGATGGCTAAGAAGATTCTACAGGCAGGCTATTACTGGTCTACCATGGAAGTTGACTGCCATCAACATTCCCGCACTTGTCACAAATGTCAAAGCTATGCAGACAAGGTACATATACCTCCAGTTCCTCTCAATGTCTTAACAGCTCCTTGGCCATTCGCTATGCGGGGAATCGACATGATTGGAGAGATCAAGCCTACAACATCCAATGGACACCGCTTCATCCTGGTAGCCATTGACTACTTCACCAAGTGGGTCGAAGCATCTTCCTTCGCATCCGTCACAAAGAATGTTGTTTCCCGCTTCATCAAGCAGAACCTCATTTGCCGGTATGGTATCCCTGACAGGATCATCACTGACAACGGTACAAACCTGAACAACACTATGATCACCGCCTTGTGCGAGCAGTTCCAGATTCAACATCACAATTCATCTCCCAATTGGCCAAAGATGAACGGTGTTGTCGAAGCTGTGAACAAAAATATCAAGAAGATCATTCAAAAGATGACAGTCACCTACAAGGACTGGCATGAGATGTTACCGTTTGCTCTTCACGGGTACCGTACCACGGAGCGAACATCAACTGGGAAACACCCTATTCTTTGGTATACGGCATGGAAGCTGTTTTACCCATCGAGGTTCAGATTCCCTTCTTGAGAATCATGAAAGATGCTGGTTTAAGTGAAGACGATTGGATTCATACCCGGCTTGATCAACTTAACTTGATTGACGAAAAGCGACTTACTGCTTGTTGTACCCCAAAATTTTCCCTCCCATATTCTTCAAAGTTTTGACAAGCATCATCTCAATTTGCTCAAGTCTACTCAAGGGTTGCACAGTTCAAACACCCTCCTAAGCCAGTCAAATTAGGGTTTTGGTTCTTGCAAGGAAGTTGAGGTTTTCAAGGGCTCAATCAAGTCCCACATGCTTATAAACATTGTCAAGCATCTACATGCCAAGTTTCAAGGCTCACAAGGTCAAGTTGCACAGTCAAAAACTCTAATTGCTTCACAACCAACTACAGGGGTAAAATGGTCATTTGGCAGTCAAAAGTCAAAATTTTTGGTCAACATTTTATTTTGAAGCCACAATCATCATTTGATCAAGTCTTGATCATGATTCCACAAGCATGGCTAAAAAATCATCAAGATGCAAAAGTTTCCATTTTTGGACAGTTGAAAAGTCAACTGTAACTTGACTAAGGCATAACTTTTTCATGGTTCATCAGAAAAATCCCATTCAATTCTCATTTTGAAGGGGAGGACATTTCCTACAACTCATCTTCACATTCCAAATCCAAGAAATGCTCTCACAAAAAGTTATCAATTTCAACATTATAGGTCATTTTTAAAAGTCAACAAAAAGGCATTTTAAGTCAAAGACCATAACTTGAGATTGGTAAATCAAAATGACATGGGACCAAAGAAATTGGTTAGAGGACTTCAAGACCTTTCCAAAATGTCCAAGAACGTGTTCATATGATCAAAATTGAGCAAGATATGCATTTGAGAAGTTGGGAAATTTTTGTGAAATGGCAAAAGTCAACTATCCTTGAAACATCAATTTTTGACAAAAGGGCCCACTTTCTTCCACTTGATTCAGCCTTTTCATGCCACCCACGTGTCCCATGATTAATTTCCAGACCATATCTTTATTTTTTCATTTTTATTTAATTTTTGTGGATTTAATTCATTTTAATCCATAATAATTTAAATAAAATCAAAAAAATTAAAAGAATGGTATCTTGTGGTTTGAATGACCTTTATATGCCATTTACTAGCTGTCAAATTCGTGCAAGCTATTTTTGTACACAAAATTTTGAATTTGAACCAAACATGGAATCTCCTTTTAATGGTGGTCAAACAAAATCCAAAAGCTTAATAGCACAAGGTTAAGGCTCTTAATGTTGACTTAATTCCCTTCATATGTACATATGCAAGCCTTCCCACCCTCATGGACGAAAAAAAGGCATCCCTAAAACGGCAGAGCAAAAACTGAAAATTGTCCAAAAAATTGTGAGATCTAAAGTAGTATTGCAGGCACTTTCAAACCAAAAAGAGAACATAGCCTTCTTCCTGGACATCCAGTGGTGCTACATCAATAAAAACCAAGCTTTTTCATCAACCACATCGCACTGTAAGTTGTCTCAAACTTTTCTCGGAACACGAAATCGTAACTTCCAGTCCTTGCACCTTTTCTTCAAAACATTGGTATATTCGTGTTTATCATTTGATTTCTAACATAATTGCATTATTCAATTTTGTTATTGGCCCCTATATCATGATATTCGAACCTAGGGTTCATATGCTTGTGTTTTAGGTGTTTTCCATATAGGCAAAATCAAGATGAATGATGGTTACAGGGATAATGAGGAGATAGAGACGATCACGCCCATGTGATTGGATGGAATTTTTATGGCCTAGGGACGTTTTTTGAGATAAGCTACGAAACTACCTGCGGATAAAAATCCGCAGGTAAATAACCAGCAAAGTGTTGGAGAAGACAATGAGGTGTCGTCCTGTCGTTGGCCATCTTCAAATATCGCGTGTTTTTTTATTTATTTTCAGGCATATGTTTGTTTACCAATATAATAATCATGCTTTGTTTTAATAATGACTAACACGCACAGCTCAGTTGGTGACCATGCTATTGGAAAAGGTTACAGGACCTGGGTTCGAATCCCAGGTCCCCCATAATTTCCATAATATTTTTCTTCATGTAATTGTATGCAGGCTTGCTAGTGCGTTCCACCATATGCCCTCAACCATTGAGTTGCCATGTGTCCTTGAGTCTAGATCTGATGACAAAAGATGAAGAACCACAATAGTCCCCAGTCAACGCTGGCACACCTGATCGGGAAGTCAAACATGGCTTTGTGCAAATGGGCCTCAGATTCCAATTTTCACCTCCATATTGGGCCCAGACCCCCTCCCTTGGTTTATTCTTTTTCTTTTCCTTTTTATATTTTCTAATTTAGTTATTAACTTTTTTAATTATTATTATTACCACCAAAATTAACCAATTAATATTTTTCACAATAAAACCAAAAAAAAAACATTTTTATTTATTAACTTATTTTGTAAATAAATTCTAACTTTAATTAATTAGTTGTGTAATTAGGGTAATTTTAATATTTTTTTTAATAATAAGTAAAATTAATTTAGAATTAGGTCTTTCACTTTCAATTTTTTAATTTCTTTCTTTTTATTTCCATTAAAACATAAAAATACAAAAAAACATTTTTTAAAATCAATTAATTAGTTATTAGTTTCAATTTCATTAATTACAAAGAAAAGGACAAAAATTCAATTCTTATTCAAAAAAGGGTCAAAACCCCTTAAGACATTCCAATTTAATTCTTTCGCGCATTATTCTTATTTTGATTATTTATGTAACTGTTTCCGGATATGTAATAGTAATTAGGTTTATCTCTTTATTTACTATTTCTCGCACTTTATTTCCAAACGGGTTTTGTTCTTTGGCGATGTATAGACCCGCACCTTGTAATAGCTAGATTTACATTTCTGCAATTTATTTTCCGCACTCCTAACTGCTAATATGCCTGCAAGAATGTATGTAAATAAAGTTAATCCGTAGCTCACAAATAACCTGTACAAGACAAACATTAACTGAAAAACAACACACATGCACACACCACTCTTAGGGTACGCCTCACTGGTTTCCTCGAATGTGGTCATCAAGTATAGGGTATCTTAGAGGTCGCCCTTTTCTGTCTAAAAGATCAAGTTTCCTCAAAACGGTTGCCTCGGATAAAAGGATCTAGGACATTAGGGTTACTTCTAAGGTGTCCTACCATTACTTTGGTGACCACACTGTCCCTTAATCGAATTGACTCGAACACCTCCAACGACGGTGCTACCTACCTCTCAATGGTAGGATGGCACTGTCTAAAGGAATCTTACACAACCTAATTCTTTAGAGTAGGTAGATCTCATGGGTACTTGCTCTTTTCAAAACAAACAAATACTTTTCACACCTCACACTTTCTAAAAAGTTTTCAAACAAATTTTTCATACACTCTTGAGGACTGATACAAGAGTTACTTAGAAATTTTTCAAACGAAATTTCTCAAAACCCACACACACTTGAAAAGCAAACAATTTTTGAAAACATAAGAGCAAGTACCTAAGAGCCCGTGGATAACCACGGATAGAAAGGGTGCTAACACCTTCCCTTTCTATAAATCTACCTCCCGAACCGAGAAACATTCTCGAAGAAGGAATTTTACTGTGCTTTTGTCCTTTCCATATTGGAGAACATAAAAGACGGTGGCGACTCTTGCTTACCGCGACATTTCGCGAAACCAGCTTCAAAACAGTCAGTTCTATTTCCACCGATCACAGAACTGGCGACTCTGCTGGGGATACTGTAAAGTGAGGTGTACCTTAGGATTAGATCATACTTGTGTTTTCAATTGAATGTTTTGTTTGCTTTATATTTGTGGGCATTGCATCGGAGTTTCATAGATCCTAACCCGGATCTGGGGATACCCTTTTAGGTAGCATAAGCTGTGAGGGACCTGTCCGGCGTAGACCGACACGGGTGAAGCAGTGGCTACGTTGGTGTGGCACCTTAGTCTGTACCGATATCCCTTGTGTTGCAACGAGGAGAATATGGGTCTTCCGAGGAGTCATCAAGCACCAATCGACCTTAGAACCCTAAATTGACCCAACTTGGCCATAGAACAGTAGCAGTATGCTACACCCATTGAGGCTAAACTCTCGCGATGGTTCTGGCTGCAAGAAAAGATTGCGACGCTGGAGTTATGACCGATTGAGGGTAGTCAGTGATATTGGGATCCTCTAGAACCCGGTTACTTTCGATAGGACAGGTCTTAACCAACGAAACTGAAAGAGGGTAGTACATGAACTTCATGCTGGCCTAAATTCTAAGGGATGTCTTGTGTGACTTGTGTGCCTTCAAACATGAACTACTTGCATGCTTGTTATCTAACACATGAGTTTCTTGCAGGTTTTGTTTACAGTCCTTAATCTGGACTCATAGCGGGGTTTACCTACATTACTCCATGAATAACATAACATCATACCATTGCATACATCCTACATAAGGACTAATCCATTTCAAGGATCTCAAGGGTCCGTGATGCAGGTCATGATGAATCAAATTTCTAGCAAGGGGAAAAGGGGATTTATTTTCCTCTAGCCAAGGTTGATAACTTGAGTCAGGGGCTATGACCCACTCGATATGGTGAGCTTTGACTCTTGAAGAAGGACTCTCAACAACACGAAGTTCCTTCAATCAAGCCACGAAATTCAAATTCTAACAAGTTTCTCTGTTTACCCCGTGAGATCCTTGAAAACATTGCATGCATATCATACATATCATTGCATTACAGGTACACTTTTATAGGTCACTTACCTTCTTCGCTGTTTATTTCAGCAGTCATCATGAATCCTGAATCATCCAATGAACAAGATATCAAGGCCCTCCAGGCCCAGAATGCCCAGTTCCAGGAGCTGGTCATGAGCTTAGCCCAAGGACAACAGGAATTGAAGACTCTGTTTTTGAAAAAAAAGAAGAAGAGGACTGTTTTGTTCAACCCTAGACGCATATCTGGGAATACACTGCAGAATGAAGCTGAGCGGGCTACTCCATCTGTTGGGGAAGGCAGTCACGAAGAGGGAAGGGTTCCTAGTCCCGTAGTCTCTGACACCGAGACAGATTTCAATGATGAACAGTACCCTCCTACTGAGGACCGGTACAAACAGCTGGAGGACCGGCTAAGTGCTATGGAGATACAAAAAGTGCCCGGCCTGGACTTTGAAGATCTAGGTCTATCCTCTGGGGTGGTGATCCCGCACAAGTTCAAGGCACCCGCCTTTGCAAAATATGACGGAGCTTCATGTCCTAAGCTGCATCTGAGGTCTTATGCAAGGAAGATCCAACCGTATACAGCTGACAAGAAACTATGGATCCATTTCTTCCAGGAAAGTCTCTCAGGGACTCAACTAGAATGGTTCTATCAGCTGGATGGAGCCAGCATTCGTAACTAGGAGGACTTGGCTACTGCATTCTACAAGCAGTATCAATATAATGCCAACCTCGCTCCTACGCGTACCCAACTCCAGGGTATGTCACTAGGGACGGGTGAAGGTTTTAAGGAGTATGCGCAAAAGTGGAGAGACCTGGCCGGCAGGGTGTAGCCACCGTTGACTGACCGTGAGCTGGTGGACATGTTCTTGGGGACCCTATCGGGTCCGTTCTTCAACCATCTCATTGGTAATTCCTCTGCTGGGTTTACAGACCTGATCCTGACTGGTGAGAGGATCGAAGCTGGTATCAAGTCTGGGAAGATACCAAAGGGTGACTCCTCGAACAATGAGAAGAAGCCATTCAAGAAAGAATCCAGTGCTGAACACCGCCAAGCTGTCAACGCGGTGGTTATTTCAAAACCGGCCGGTGCTGCTCAACATCGCAACCAACAAAGGGAAGAGAGACCTAAAAGGCAATTCACTCCCCTCAGCATGACCTTGGCCCAGATATTGCCACAGTTGCTGGAGACCAACTTGGTAACTCTAAGGGACCCTCCTAAGAATCCCAACAGGACCCCTTCAAGGTATAACCCCAACGTCCGTTGCGCTTATCATTCTGACAGCCCGGGGCATGCTACAGAGGATTGTTGGACTTTGAAGAACAAGGTTCAGGATCTAATCGACGCAAAGGAGGTCCAGTTCGAGGCGCCCGAGGCTCCCAATGTGATCACTGCTCCCTTGCCAAAACATGGCTAGGATAGAAAGCACTTTTTTTTGTTCATTAGGATTTTTCAAGTTGTAATTTTCTTTTGATTGTTCAAACATTTTATTCATGTCAAACGTTGTTATTTCATTAATGCATCGCATATGTCTGTTTTGAATCAATATATTCGCCTTCGCTATATTCAAATTGCTTTCATATTTTTGTGATGTCAAACTCTCGATTTAAAATTCTAAGCCTCTTGAGGGAGGATTACGAAAACGATACTACAATTTACCGTATGCTTTTGAACAAACCCCGCTGATGAGGTACAGGCATTGTTTCAAATCCTAAACACTGGAGTTATAAGGAAGATAATCCCTCGTTACCCCCTTTGTTGAGACAAAGAAGTAGGAGTTTTCTTTTCACAAAAAAATTAAACCCTTAATCATAACCTGGGGCAGGGTAGTTCTCTCAGTTGATCCAAGTGCCCAACGAATGGCACCAAAAAAAGTCCTTACAAAAAAAAAAGACAGTGATGGTTCCAATAATCATAAGGACGGGCAGTCATTATCTCCCAAAAATAAAAGCCCATTAAGTCAAAACCTATGAAGAAGACTTACAAAACTGGGGCATCCCGCTGACTGTGATCATGAAAGAAACAGTTCAGGCAAAAAACAGGGATAACGAAATCAAAAAAGAAAGAGGTCCTACAAACCCTCAACCAAAAAAGGAATGACTGCCTATTCCCAATAAACTGTCAATATCCGAACCATCACTGGAATATCCGAGCAAAGACTCAAACAAGGTCTAACGCACGATCAACTGAGTTTAGGTTTGAAGAACATCACGAAGAGCGGGTGGGTACAAATATAATTTGAGCCTTTTCCTTTGTTTCTTAAACCGTGAACCATGCCACGTTACAACCCTTAAAAGTCCTAGCTGAAGCATGGGTTAGTTCGAAAGCATACTGTTATGAAAGGTATCCTGACTCCTTAAGGCTTGCTGTAAAATACTGAGTTGACATCACATTTTACAAAATTTGCTTGTTTTACTGAAAATGCATTTTCAAAAATTTCAAGACAGACATAAGCTTTGCATTTTTAATATAACATTGCTTGCATGTGAGTATTTGTTTGAACAACATAGAAGTTCGCACGACGAATGTCTAATGAACAAAAGCACCTCCAATCAAGGGGCATGGCATGATCATTGTCCATCATCTGGGGCAGTCCAGTCAAGATTCAGAGAATCTCTCAAATGCCTAATAGCCTGGGGAAAATCTCTGCCTGAGTCACCTGGGGCATTGGACATGAGTTCCAGCTACGAATCTTGCCTGATCAAATATCTTCTGGTCGCATGGCAACACAACAACAGGGGCATCTCCCTACATTCTGAGAGCGTGGACATAGTCGAAAAAATACTACGCATAATCAAAGACCCGCTAGGTTGACACACCTAGGCAAAAATAAGGGCTTCCCGGCGAACCAAAAGGGTTCGGGCAAAAACAAGGGATGAAATGAAAAAAAATTGTACACCCGGCAAGTTGAAAACCTGAAAAGGCGGCTTGGGCAAAAAAGGGTATCCCGATGGACTGAAAACCCGAAAGGGCGGTCCAGGCAAAAGTTAGGGATCAAAAGCGTACGACTATGTCCCATCATCTCGTCACTTGCCTACCAGAAGAAGATTTGTCGAATCGGCAGTTGTCTAACACCTCACAAGGTATCTTCTTCTCTCATGTCAAAAACAAGGGCAATAATGAGTTGTCCAAGCGATCTAGTTGCTCTGTCAACCAAGGTACCAAGGTAGGTTCGGCTGAAGAACATAACCAAGAGGCCTCCACTCCCCGGGAGTAGAACAGGTTTCAGCAATTCTCTCCCCAAGTAGAGTTGGTCTCTCATCAACCCTGAAGAGGCACAATATCCCTAGCAAGTCAACAACACTCTCCCCAAGCAGAGTTAGGCTACTGTCAGCCCTAAGGAAGTTGGGTACCCCCAGAAAATCTCAATATTCCCCATCGGAGTATACAGATGTTCCTAAGCAAGCATCCCCGGCAGTCTTAATATAAGATTGTTCCCCGATGGAATACAAGACACCCCAGTGGAGCCACTTCCCCAGTACAGTTCAAAAGATTCCCCAGGAGAGTTGAATCCACCTCCCCAATAGATTCTGGGAGCTCATCCCCAATAGATTCTGGAAGCTTATCACTGGAAGAGTACGAACGCTTCTCCCCGGCTTCATTCAAAGGTTATTCCCCACCAGAGCTTATAACTGGGTTATCCTCAGCTAAATACCACAAAAAGATCGTCCTCGGCGAAATTCTTCCTATCCCCCAGCGGAGTTCATTCATCAAATTCCCCAACATAACTTATCAATGGAATCCCCAGCGGAGTTCTCATTCAAACCTCAGCGAAGTATCTCTTCCCCACGGAGTAATTCCCCGCAGAGTATCTCTCCAACAAGTTTATTCCCCAACGGAGTCATCTTCTCCTACCGGTTTGTTCTTACAATCATCATCCCCAGCGGAAACGAAGAACTCTACTCTTCAACATCAGCCCAGGATTCAACAAACTCCCGGCATTCGTCAAGGATTTATTTTCCCAGACGAGAATACATTCATAAACATCACATCTTCATACATTATAGCATGCATACGCATCATACAACACAAATCTCATTTATTTTTGAGAACATCTTAATATCATGCAGTTCATGCATCATGACACTGCATACATCTAACGTTTCTCCTTTTCAGGAAAAGGTCAATCCGAAGATGATTACCATCAAATTTGTAGTTCCAGAGCAACATCGGTAACAAGCCAGGAAAATTCTGTGAACAACTGATCATGGGTTAATACCTCAAACCAGACAGGACAATTATCTACTTGATCATCATGAAGCAACCCTACACCGGTTCCTTCTCAACCTCAGATGTAGTTTTACACGAACTCATCAACAGGCAACCCTACACCGGTTCCTTCTCAACCTCAGATATAGTTTTACACGAACTCATCATCAGGCAACCCTACACCGGTTCCTTCTCAATTTTCAGACAAAGTCTTACACGGACTTATCATCAAAGCAACCCTACACAGGTTCCTTTTCTTTCAGAAGAAGTCTTACACGGGCTCATCAACAGGCAACCCCACACCGGTTCCTTCTCAACCTCAGATGTAGTTTTACACGAACTCATCATCAGGAAACCCTACACCGGTTCCTTCTCAAATTTCAAGATGAAGTCTTACACGGACTTATCATCAAAGTAACCCTACACCGGTTCCTTTTCTTTCAGAAGAAGTCTTACACGGGCTTATCATCAAAGTAACCCTACACCGGTTCCTTTTCTTTTAGAAGAAGTCTTACACAGACTTATCCCGAAGTAACCTTACCCCGGTTCCTCCAAAAGTCTTACACGGACTTATCTCAAGATAACCTTACCCCGGTTCATCCGGAAGTTTTACACGAACTTATCCTGCAGTAACCTTACCCCGGTTCCTCCAGAAGTCTTACACGGACTTATCTCAAGATGACCTTACCCCGGTTCATCCAGAAGTTTTACACGAACTTATCTTGCAGTAACCTTACCCCGGTTCCTTTTCCTTCAGAAGAAGTCTTACACAGACTTATCTCAAGATGACCTTACCCCGGTTCATCAAGAGTTTTACACGAACTTATCCTGCAGTAACCTTACCCCGGTTCCTCCAGAAGTCTTACACAGACTTATCTCAAGATGACCTTACCCCGGTTCATCCAGAAGTTTTACACGAACTTATCCTTCAATAACCTTACCCCGGTTCCTCCAGAAGTCTTACACGGACTTATCACCGAAGTAAGCTTACCCCGGTTCCTCCAGAAGTTTTACACGAACTTATCCCGAAGAAACCCTACACAGGTTCTCTCTCTCTCTCCAGACGTAGTTTTACACGGGCTCATCGTCAAAGAAACCCTACACAAGTTCTCTCTTTCCAAAGATGTAGTTTTACACGGACTCGTCATCAGAAACCCTACCCAGGTTTTACTTCTTCCAGGATGCAGTTTTACACGGGCTCATCATCAAAGTAACCCCACAAAGGTTCCCTTCTCAAACTCCAGACGTAGTTTTACACGGACTCGTCATCAGTAAACCCTACACAGGTTTCCTTCTCAGCTCTAGATGCGGTTTTACACGGACTCGTCATCAAAGTAACCCTACACAGGTTCCTTCTCCATTTTAGATGCAGTCTTATACGAACTCATTATCAGTAAACCCTACACAGGTTTCCTTCCTTCAAAAATGCAGTTTTACACGAGCTCATCATCAGTGAACCCTACACAGGTGTCCTTCTTTCCAAGATGTAGTTTTACACGAGCTCATCATCAGGCAACCCTACACAGGTTCCCTCTTTCAACTTACAAAAATTATAATTCAACAGACAACCTCCAGATGGCATCTATAAGCCCATCCGCCTACCAACAGTCTCCAAATGGCATCTATAAGCCCATTCCCGACAAGGTTCTATCACATCCCCGGATGGCATCTATAAGCCCATCCTCCTACCCATCATATCTCCAAATGGCATCTATAAGCCCATTCTCGACAAGGTTCTGTCACACTTCCAGATGGCATCTATAATCCCATCCTCCTATCCATCATCTCTCCAAATGGCATCTATAATCCCATTCCCGCCATCACCTTACTGACATTCTACTATGCGAGTGCAAATTTCTGGGCACTCTAGTGTTCAATCATCTTCCACCCTCGGATCACGAAAGGCACACAAGCCAATCTACATTCTCAGGTCTAAGAAGATTGAACAGGGGCAACTTTTGTACCCCAAAATTTGCCCTCCCATATTCTTCAAAGTTTTGACAAGCATCATCTCAATTTGCTCAAGTCTACTCAAGGGTTGCACAGTTCAAACACCCTCTAAGCCAGTCAAATTAGGGTTTTGGTTCTTGCATGGAAGTTGAGGTTTTCAAGGGCTCAATCAAGTCCCACATGCCTATAAACATTGTCAAGCATCTACATACCAAGTTTCAAGGCTAACAAGGTCAAGTTGCACAGTCAAAAACCCTAATTGCTTCACAACCAACTGCAGGGGTAAAATGGTCATTTGGCAGTCAAAAGTCAAAATTTTTGGGCAACATCTTATTTTGAAGCCACAATCATCATTTGATCAAGTCTTGATCATGATTCCACAAGCATGGCTCAAAAATCATCAAGATGCAAAAGTTTCCATTTTTGGACAACTGAAAAGTCAACTGTAACTTGTCTAAGGCATAACTTTTTCATGGTTCATCATAAAAATACCATCCAATGCTCATTTTGAAGGGGAGGACATTTCCTACAACTCATCTTCACATTCCAAATCCAAGAAATGCTCTCACAAAAAGTTATCAATTTCAACATTATAGGTCATTTTTAAAAGTCAACAAAAAGGCATTTTAAGTCAAAGACCATAACTTGAGATTGGTAAATCAAAATTACATGGGACCAAAGGCATTGGTTAGAGGACTTCAAGACCTTTCCAAAATGTTCAAGAACATGTTCATATGATCAAAATTGAGCAAGATATGCATTGGAGAAGTTGGGAAATTTTTGTGAAATGGCAAAAGTCAACTATCTTTGAAACTTCAATTTTTGACAAAAGGGCCCACTTTCTTCCACTTGATTCAGAATTTTCATGCCACCCACGTGTCCCATGATTAATTTCAAGACCATATCTTTATTTTTCATTTTTATTTAATTTTTGTGGATTTAATTCATTTTAATCCATAATAATTTAAATAAAATCAAAATAATTAAAAGAATGGTATCTTGTGGTTTGAATGACCTTTATATGCCATTTACTAGCTGCCAAATTCGTGCAAGCTATTTTTGTACACAAAATTTTGAATTTGAACCAAATATGGAATGTCCTTTTAATGGTGGTCAAACAAAATCCAAAAGCTTAGTGGCACAAGGTTAACGCTCTTAATGTTGACTTAATTCCCTTCATATGTACATATGCAAGCCTTCCCACCCTCATGGACGAAAAAAAGACATCCCTAAAACGGCAGAGCAAAAATTGAAAATTGTCCAAAAAATTTTGAGATCTAAAGCAGTATTGCAGGCACTTTCAAACCAAAAAGAGAACATAGCCTTCTTCCTGGACATCCAGTGGTGCTACATCAATAAAAACCAAGCTTTTTCATCAACCACATCGCACTGTAAGTTGTCTCAAACTTTGCTCTGAACACGAAATCGTAATTTCCAGTCCTTGCACCTTTTCTTCAAAACATTGGTATATTCGTGTTTATCATTTGATTTCTAACATAATTGCATTATTCAATTTTGTTATTGGCCCCTATATCATGATATTCGAACCTAGGGTTCATATGCTTGTGTTTTAGGTGTTTTCCATATAGGCAAAATCAAGATGAATGATGGTTACAGGGATAATGAGGAGATAGAGGCGATCATGCCCATGTGATTGGATAGAATTTTTATGGCCTAGGGACGTTTTTTGAGATAAGCTACGAAACTACCTGCGGATAAAAATCCGCAGGTAAATAACCAGCAAAGTGTTGGAGAAGACGATGAGGTGTCGTCCTGTCGTTGGCCATCTTCAAATATCGCGCGTTTTTTTATTTATTTTCAGGCATATGTTTATTTACCAATATAATAATCATGCTTTGTTTTAATAATGACTAACACGCGCAACTAAGTTGGTAGCCATGCTATTGGAAAAGGTTACAGGACCTGGGTTCGAATCCCAGGTCCCCCATAATTTCCATAATATTTTTCTTCATGTAATTGTGTGCAGGCTTGCTAGTGCGTTCCACCATATGCCCTCAAGCAATGAGTTGCCATGTGTCCTTGTGTCTAGATCTGATGACAAAAGATGAAGGACCACAATAGTCCCCAGTCAACGCTGGCACACCTGATCAGGAAGTCAAACATGGCTTTATACAAATGGGCCTCAGATTCCAATTTTCACCTCCATATTGGGCCCAGACCCCCTTCCCTTGGTTTATTCTTTTTCTTTTTCTTTTTATATTTTCTAATTTAGTTATTAACTTTTTTAATTATTATTATTACCACCAAAATTAACCAATTAATATTTTTCACAATAAAACCAAAAAAAAAACATTTTTATTTATTAACTTATTTTGTAAATAAATTCTAACTTTAATTAATTAGTTGTGTAATTAGGGTAATTTTAATATTTTTTTTAATAATAAGTAAAATTAATTTAGAATTAGGTCTTTCACTTTCAATTTTTTAATTTCTTTCTTTTTATTTCCATTAAAACATAAAAATACAAAAAAAAAACATTTTTTAAAATTAATTAATTAGTTATTAGTTTCAATTTCATTAATTACAAAGAAAAGGACAAAAATTCAATTCTTATTCAAAAAAGGGTCAAAACCCCTTAAGACATTCCAATTTAATTCTTTCGCGCATTATTCTTATTTTGATTATTTATGTAACTGTTTCTGGATATGTAATAGTAATTAGGTTTATCTCTTTATTTACTATTTCTCGCACTTTATTTCCAAACGGGTTTTGTTCTTTGGCGATGTATAGACCCGCGCCTTGTAATAGCTAGATTTACATTTCTGCAATTTATTTTCCGCACTCCTAACTACTAATATGCCTGCAAGAATGTATGTAAATAAAATTAATCCGTAGCTCACAAATAACCTGTACAAGACAAACATTAACTGAAAAACAACACACATGCACACACCACTCTTAGGGTACGCCTCACTGGTTGCCTCGAATGTGGTCATCAAGTATAGGGTATCTTAGAGGTCACCCTTTTCTGTCTAAAAGATCCAGTTGCCTCAAAACGGTTGCCTCGGATAAAAGAATCTAGGGCATTAGGGTTACTTCTAAGGTGTCCTACCATTGCTTTGGTGACCACACTGTCCCTTAATCGAATTGACCCGAACACCTCCAACGACGGTGCTACCTACCTCTCAATGGTAGGATGGCACTGTCTAAAGGACTCTTACACAGCCTAATTCCTTAGAGTAGGTAGATCTCATGGGTACTTGCTCTTTTCAAAACAAACAAATACTTTTCACACCTCACACTTTCTAAAAAGTTTTCAAACAAATTTTTCATACACTCTTGAGGACTGATACAAGAGTTACTTAGAAATTTTTCAAACGAAACTTTCTCAAAATCCACACACACTTGAAAAGCAAACAATTTTTGAAAACATAAGAGCAAGTACCTAAGAGCCCGTGGATAACCACGGATAGAAAGGGTGCTAACACCTTCCCTTTCTATAAATCTACCTCCCGAACCGAGAAACATTCTCGAAGAAGAAATTTTGCTGTGCTTTTGTGCTTTCCATATTGGAGAACATAAAAGACGGTGGCGACTCTTGCTTACCGCGACATTTCGTGAAACCAGCTTCAAAACAGTCAGTTCTATTTCCACCGATCACACTGCTGTTTGCCATGGTCAGACGTATCAAAAACAGATGATCAAAGCTTTCAACAAGAAAGTCAGGCGCCAGGTATATCAAGTCGGGGATCTTGTAATCAAGCGGATCATCTTGCCGCAAAGTGATCCCAGGGGAAAATGGACTCCTACCTACGAAGGACCATTTGTGATCAAAAACATCTTTTTTGTTGGGGCAATGATCTTAACCACCATGGATGGCGACGACCTGCCGCACCCTGCGAATGCAGACATAGTCAAAAGATACTACGCATAAATGACCCGGCAAGTTGAAAACCCGAAAGGGCGACTTTGGCAAAAAAGGGCATCCCGGTGAATCGAAAACCCGAAAGGGAGGTTCAGGTAAAAGTTAGGGATAAATATAAAAAAATTTGTACACCCGGCAAGATGAAAACCCGAAAGGGCGACTTGGCCAAAAAAGGGTTTCTCGGTGGACTGAAAACCCGAAAGGGCGGTCCAGGAAAAAGTTAGGGAATTAAAGCGTATGACTATGTCTCGTCGGATCACTTTAAGGACAATCTCTTCACAGACAAGCTCTGGGCTTCTTATCAACTCAGTCATCTTCGGACGAAGCAACGAATGGACGTGATATTCAGAGTTACGAAGGCTATAGCAGAATGGGAACCCCATGGAATTTTTTACACATAGCCATCTTTCTTTGTATAAAATTTTCTCATTTTTTTATGACAACATTCTCTTACTAGGATGTCTGTCTCCTTTGTACAAAATACTTACACAAAGTTAATACAAAGACATTTCAAAGTGCAGAAAACTATTTGCCTTTTCTTTCTTTTTACACTTGTGTTTTATTTGAAAACGTCCAATGATTTATTAAATGAGCATATGCATTTGAATATAATCACTGTTTACAAATAAAACAAAATGGGAAAGAATAATTACTTACAGGTTGAAAGTATAGGAAAACGTCTTTAGGCTTTTCCAGGAGAAATCCCCTGCAGTACATCATCTAGGTCCCTAGCGGAGCTAAAACCTTAAAGTACATATCCCCAACGGAGTCAAATTTCGAAATCCCCATCAGAGTTAAGTTTTCAAACTCCCAATCCCCAACGGAGCCAAAAACTTTGGGCTACAGATCCTCAACAAAGATGAAACTTTCTTCCCCAACGGAATCCAAAACTTCAACCTTTAAACCCCGGTGGAAAACCATCCAGTTTCCTCCAATTCCCCAGAGAGTTGTCTTAAAACCAGATAGTTTCCCTGCAAGTTATTTGATAATTTCCCAGCAAGTTTCTTTGAAGCCTGACAGCTAACCAGACGACAACTTCGGATAATTCCCTAGTATATTCGCATATAACCCAAACTCTTGAACTCTCTCCATAATAGGAACGAGCTGTTCCCCACAGAGTCTCCTAAAACTCTCCAGCAGTATAGGTACTCCCCACAAAGTTTTTACTACTCTCCAACAGAATAAACTTTATCCCCGCAGAGTTATTTTTATTTCCCAGCAGATTGGAGATTCTCAATCCCCAGCCACAACCATCAAGGTTCTCGGGACTCCCTAAGCAAGCTTCTCAAAAAGCACTTGGCATTTTTCTCACAACATATTTTGTCAGTACTCCAACTTCAAGACTTGAAGGATCCCTATATCCCAAGGAAAGTCGTGAAGGATTCTCACATCCCCACAGAAGTTGTCAAAGGTTTTTGAATCTCCAGTAGCGGTCAAGGATTTATTTTCCCCGGCAGCAGCCAAAGATTTTATTGTCTTCAGCTATCAAGGATTTATTTTCCTCAGCAAGACAACTAATCAGCTTACATGCGCTTACATTACATTCATATATCATAAACATTGATAAAACACATTTATTGCATCATACATTTCATGCAACATAACTTTGTGTTTCAGCTAACATTTTACCCTTTTCAGGATCAAATTAACAGCCGTCTGTAACAAATGTTCAAAGTTCAAATACAGCTTAGAGATGCTCCAGACACGGATGCTATTCTATTGCTTATTCAAATCAATGCTCAAATTCCTGTTCCAGTTCAAGTTGTGAAGCCCGGATTCGACCAGATAATATCTTGATTTTTTCTCCATCATACTATGAAGCCCGAAGATCGACCGGAAAAATAGTTGAATCCCCAGCAAATTACTGTAAATCCTGGAATCGACCAAATAGCAGTATAAAGCACAATGAAGCCTAAAATCGACCAGATTGTGGTACACCTTAAATTCAAGCTATGAAGCTCGGGTTTGACCGGATAGTATCTTGATCTCTACAAAACACTGTGAAGCTTGGATTTTGACCAGATAACAGAGAGGTACACTGTGAAACTTGGATTTCGACCAAAAAGCAGTTTACTCGGCCAATTACTTTGAAGCCCAGATTCAACCAGATATTAGTAGGCCCCAAAATCAAAGGGAAGCCCGGAGGCGACCAGATAACCATTTGATTTTCTTCTGAAGCCTGGATTTTGACCAGATAGGAAGTAAGGTATCGTGAAGCCTGGATTTCGACTAGATAGTAATACAAGACTGTGAAGCCTGGATTTTGACCAGATAACAGTGAGGTACACTGCGAAGCTTAGATTTCGACCAAATAGAAGTTTACTTGGCTAATTATAAAGAAGCCCAGAATCGACCGATATTAGTGTGCCTTAAATTCAAGTTGAAACCCGGAGGCGACCGGATAACGACTTAATTCCTTCTAAAGCATGGAGTATGACCAGATAAGAATTGAGAAATTGTGAAGCCTGGAGAACGACCAGATAGCAAGTTTAATCTCATCCCCCTAGTTAGTCACTGTGAAGCCTGGAATCGCCCAAATAGAAGTCGGTTTTATTTTCCTCAGCAAACACTGTAAAGCCTGAAGCACGACCAGATAGAAATTCATTTTCACCTCTTCAACCAAGAGATGATTCCCTAGTAGAATAACGGACGACTGAAGCTCCTAAAATTCTATTTCTACCACGACAGAGACCAGCATTCCTCGGCATAGTCCTCCTCAACAACAGGTATACGGGCTCTTGCAAAGGAATCTCTTATGCGATCAACTTCCTTGGATGGCATCTTTAAGCCCATCTCCAACAAGATTCTATCAACCTCTCTAAATGGCATCTTTAAGCCCATTTCCTCAACTACATTTTGACGAGTTCAAATTTACGGGCAATCTAGTGTCCAATCATCTTTTACCTTCGAGTCACGAACGGCAAACTCACCAATCTAACTCTTCAGGTTCAAGAAGATTGAACAGGGGCAGTTGTTGTACGCCAAAATTTGCCCTCTTATTTTATCAAGATTTTCCCCACAAGACCTTTTTGGACTCAAGACCAGATTAGGGTTTGCTCAACTCAAGATATCTCCTTGCACTGTTGACCTGAAATTAGGGTTTGAGTTTGCACAATGATTTTTGGACTTCAAATGCCTCATGTGACTTTCATACTTCATGTTGGACTTATAAGATTGCCCATACCAAGTTTCAAGCCTTGAATCAAATTTTTGCCCAGTCAATTGGATAGTTGACCTAAAAATTAGTTGTATTGGGGAAAAGGTCAACTGTGGCCATTTGATCAAGTTTGGACCATAACTCCTCAAGAAATTTAATCAGATCATCAAAAGGGCAAAATGGTCAAAATTAGGGTTTTGACTGTAGAAGGGCAATTTCTGATTTTTCACCTAGCCAATGGCAAATTGGGTTCAAGCATGGATTCAAGGACTCAATGGCACCATCTTCACCTAATTACAAGGTTCAAAAGATCTCAAATGCATTGGATTGACAGATGAATTTTCCAATCAACTGATCAAAAATCAATTGTACACTGAAAAGTCAAACTTTGACTTTTTGGTCAAAATCAAGTGTCAAAGGTCACTTTTCATCAAGATGTGTCAAAACATGAAACTTTTTCACCAAGAAACCTAATTTTGAAAATTAGGGTTTAAGATTGAAAATTTTCATAACCTAGAAATTTTCTAAGTTATGAAAATTTCTTATTTTTCCCCCAACTTTTCCCAACTTTTTCACCATGATGCAATTAGATTCAAAGAAAACTTCCAAAATGAAAGTTGTAGTCCTCCACAAAATCTACAACTTATAATCACAAAGTTTTCCCAAAAGATGCTTGGATCTCAAGTTATGATTTTGTGAACAAGGGTCCATGAAACTTTTAACTTAGTGAAAATTTTCCCTAGTTTAGGCAGGATTTTGACCTATCTTCATGGAAAATTTTCACATAGTTCCAAGTGGAATCTCAAAATTCATTTCAAATATGGATTGTAGAGCATGTTACAAGATTTCCAAAATGTCCAAGAAGTCTCCAAGATCATTCATGGTTAGGGAGAATCAAATGTTTGAAATAGGCAAATTATCACTTTTGGCCAAGGCATTTTGCACATTGTTACAACTTGCAAATCTTTCCAAACCTTGCTTGTACTTGTTTTAAAGGTCTTAAACCCTTCCACACTTATAAATTAAATGCAAATACATTGGTTAGAGGCTTTGTTCTGAGCTTTAGAACATTACACATTGAATTAATCCATTTTTGGCAAAAAGGCAACATTGCTACTTTGATAAAGCATGCTTTATGCAATTTTGTTTCCCTTGAGCCTTGAACCCAATTTCTTGCAGAAAACAAAGTCCACAAACTTTGGGCAAAGTACACCAACTATGTGAAGCTAAGGAGCAGGCCTGTACACACCTTGGCATTGTCAAAATCAACTTTTGCTTCAAAAGCAAGTAACTTGCAAAAGTCCACATATCTTGTGCATCTGTTAAGGGCAAGTCCAAGTCTCATTTCAAACAAGTTCAGCACAATATACCAAGCCAGTAACATGAGCTCCAAGCCTATCAAACACCCTTAAGCACAAAAATCACAAGATCTTGCAAAAATAGGGCAAGTTCTGCAGATTCACTTCCAAAACAAATTCCACTCGTGCGTTTTGTCCCAAACCACTTCAGACACATTGCATACATCCCACCCAAGCTACCCAAGTTCCTGTCCAGCCACTGTAACTCCATTTTCACACTTCACCATTTTCAAATTCTGAGTTTACAGGTGGAGAGATTCAAGCCATTTCAAAGCAAGCTAAGCATTGGGAAAGGTCAAGGGAACGTCAAGCAAGCTCAAAAGTCCTTCAGGCCTCACTAAAAGTTGCTACATTGCCATACTTGAGCTTGACTGAAACTGGTATTTTCCAACTTTATATCTCCTTATTTAGGAATCATTAGGCTTAGGTTTGTGAAGCAAAAATGTAGCCCTTAATGTCCTTGAACTGTACATATGCATAGAATTCATTTATGTTAATTGAGCTAGGAGAATTTGGAAGATGAACATGCTGAAAAAACTAGGTCAGAATTTAGGGCCAATGAAATTCTCTCTGGTCTTTGAGAGTTAGATCAAGTTTTTTATATCATTAGAATCGTGTGATGATGATCTATAACTTTCATGTTGCAAGATTTTGTTTTTAAGCACGTATGCATGAGATACGAGTTTGTACATAAAGCACGCGTTTTCTGGTTCAAAGGACAGGGATGAAGTTGGAACGTGGGCTGGGCTTGGTGGTTCTGGCTATTGACACCCCCCTGCTTGCTTTCTGCACCCCTTGGCCCATTTGTTTTATTTTTGTTTATTTTTTTATTTCTTTTATATTTTCTGACATTATTTATTTTTCTAAATATTAAAAATCACCAAAAAATATTTTCTTAATTTTTACATTTTTATTTTATTATTTTTTATGACAATAAAATAGTTTTGTTAGGTTAAGTACTTTTATTTTCTTAAGTAGATTTGTAAATAATATTAAAATATTTACATACTTTTATTTTATTATTTATACATTCAAATTAATATTTCCATACAATATTTATTTTAAACTTGTTGTATATATTTTTATTTATTTTCTTATACATAAAAATGAATAAATAAATAATATAATATATTTTCTTTTTAAACAAAAAAAACTAGGGTTTCTACCCTTTCAAAAATAATCATTTTTTATTTTCTTATTTTTGAGACATAAATAATTTATTGTTACATATATAAAAATAAATACAAAAACATCCTTTGCATATTTTTTTATTTGTACATTTAAATATTTGTCTATTTATTTATTTGTGCAATATTTCATATTAGTTGTAATAATAGTTTTAGGGTTTTATTTTGAAGCAATATCCTCTTATTCAAACTTGTACCCCCCTCCCCATAATAATGTTGTAATAGTCTTAAATTTACTTTTACGCATTTATTGCTTTTATATGCCATGATAGTAAATTAGGGTTTGTATGCAAAAGACCAAAATCAAACAAATAGCATGACTAAACACAAGACAAAAATGCATGAAAAATAACAACACAATGCACACAAGCACCCCTAGGGTTTCATCCACTTGTTGCCTTAAAAATGACCATGGTATGCATGCTACGTATCTTGGCAAAACAAAACAAAAACAAAAAGATCATAGTCCCTCGATGACGCTATCTTGGTTGCCTATACACAAATGATCTAGTCCCTCAAAAAACTTGCTAAGATACTTGGCAATATTATTATCATGGTTATACGATGACCAATGCTCGTCCCGTTTAACATCAAAATACAAGGTTGTTTACCAAATACAATGGTAAAACAACAATGTCAAAGGGTTAAAAATGTGTAGGAAAGATCTTTGAGTAGGGTAGATAACTCCTAGTTACTTGATCAATTTGCAAACATCCTTGCTATTTTCAAACAAACACACACACAATTTCAAAACATTTCCCAAAACAAACTTTCAAACATTGAAACATTTTTCAAAAGACAAACACCTTTGTATATATTCAAACAAGAATCATTACAAAGGTTGCATAAACAAAGGCCTCTTTTCAAAATATTTTCAAAACCACAAAGCACCATTTCAAACAATTGAAAAGCAAAAGCAAGTGATCTAAACAAGTAACTAAGAGCCCATGGAAAACCATGGATGAAAAGGGTTCTAGCACCTTCCCTTTTCATAATCTACCCCCCAAACCCAAGAAAACATCTCAAAGGTCTTTCCTGTGCTTTTTGACATTTCCTTTGGATAAAATAAAAAGTCGGTGGCGACTCTTGCTAAACCAAAACATTTGCGAACACAAACACAAAACCTCAAGTCAGTTCTCCCACCGTATCACAGGATGCTTTAGATTTACATGCCTTTGAATAAGTATTGGCTCTTCTCATCTATGGGATGGTACTATTTCCCAATCCTGACCAACTTATAGATGTGAACGCATTCAAAAAATTTATATCTTGCAATCCAGTGCCTACTTTTCTTGGGGACATATTGCATTCTCTTCACTCTTTCACTATGAAGAGAAGGGGAACCCTCATATGTTGCACCCCTCTGTTGGCTAGGTTGTTTATTTTTTACCTTCCTCGATCTGTTGTGAAGAATGAACAAGGCATGAGGTCTTCCAAAATATTAATGTCGCTCACACATTCTGATTTTCATTGGTGTTCTTGATCCTTGGAGGACATTACTATTATCGACCATTGTAGGGAATTCCCTAATGTCCCTCTACTTTGCATTAGGGGAGGTATTACCTACAATCCTTGTTTGGCATTGCGACAGTTTGGGAATGCTAGGAGGGATGGTCCTCATAATGCACTTGTCCAAGGAATTGCATTTGACTATGAGAACAATGTCCAAGGTTATTGTCAGAGATTCGTACGATCTTGGGGCATGGTGAACAATGTTGATAGCAAGACATTGGTGAATAATGGAAAAATACAAGAAGGAGGGGTTGAATTGGGATCTTAAAACTTAATGGAAAGAACACGTTGATTTATATCCTGGTTCGTTTGAACTCAAACTACTCCAGTCCACCCGCCAAGGTGATTTAGCCTCTCTCCAACGAGGTTTTAATCCACTAATCAATCTTGATTACAAATCTACTTTGACAAGTTCCAAAGTCTTATTGAGTATAACCATAACCCAGTTTTTCTCATGGAAATTCTCTAATCAATGTATGAATAAAAGTGTACAACAATGTTTAAGCCTTTATTTTGGAAACCGAAATATCACGAAATTCCTAAAATTATGGTATCAGATATGAGATGTAAAAGGAGATGTCACGACACAAATATCTAAGGACAATATAAAATGCAACAATATTAAAAGAAGTAAAAACACAAGGGATAGTTAACCCAGTTCGGTGTACAACAACACCTACTCTGGGGGCTACCAAGCCAGAGACAAGTCCACTAAATAGTATCAATTCATAGACTCTCAGTAAAAAACCAGTTTATGATCTAATCACTTAATCACTACCCGTGCTATACTTTTACCTAAGACACACCTAGGTATGAGGCCCTCCTCAAATACCTTCAATCACTAACAGTGAAGAACAACATAAATATTACGTTTTAAGGACTTCAATAATTCAATACTTAAAAGCTTATGAATGAATCATAATTAACAACTCAAATTACCACTCAAGTATTAAACCAATACTTAGAGTGTATTACAATTAAAAAGACTTCGACTTCTAAAATAGAAAGATTATTTTCTTCTTTTTAAAAGTTACAGCATGATGAATAAGGATACAAGTCCTTAAAAAGGTGCAGCAGTGGGTTTGGGGTGAAAAACAAATATTCCAATCCCTTGAATATTTCCATGAAAACAGGCCAAGATATAATCCATAAGGATAATGCAAATAGAAAAATATTCCTCCATATTTTTCGCAAACTATGAGTCACAAATCCTGAATAATGGCGTGCATAAAAACAGGAAACAAATATGAAGTCACATTCAGACCAGGAGGCAGATGTCAAGACATCTGCTTTGACATCATTCAAAACCAGTTTGCTTCAAATGTTATGACATTTAGTAAAATATTATCAAGTCAGTGTTTTACCAAAATTGCTGCCAACAAACACTTACAAACTCCCCCTTTGGCAAATTTTGGCTAAAACATTATTTGAGCACATTATCAGAGCAACAACACAAGCAAAAACAAAACACAGTTAACAGTTAGCAAAAATAACTAAGTTAGATATTAGCAGAGGAAGATGTCAGAACATCTCCAGAGACATGAGGCTAGGCTCCCCCTCAAACATTAAGCTCCCCCTCAGTCAGTGGTCAGTTAGTCAGAGGTCAGTCAGGTTCTCTCCCCCTTTTTATACATAATATGCCAAATAAAACATGCATTCAAGAGAATATCAGTAATGTAATATGCCAAATAAGTACAGACCATAGAATACAAGAGTCAAGCACATACAAGTTCCAAAAAAGAACAAAGGAGTAAAAAAAAATAAAAAACAAATAGTCTAAATGTCTTCAGGACTAGTAGACTTGGCAGAGTCAGAAATTCCTTCATCATCAGAATCTCCTCCTTTAGTGCTCACTCTATCATCAAAAAAGCTCAAAGTGAAGGGTTAGATCAAACTCCCTCTTGCAAACTACATCATTACCACTCAGAATTCCAAAATGTCGATTAAGAATAATTCAACAAATAAGAGATGGAAAGGCAATAGGCATTTTGATAACACATGTTCCTGCATTCTTAATAGTCAGATAAAAAATGTAAGCACCATAATCAAACAGTTTCTTATTTCCAACAACATAGATAAACTTTCCTAAGCCGATTGTAATGGTTGAAGTATGATTGGTAGGAACCCAGTTAACAACACCAATTATATGCAAGATAGAATATTTCACACTTAGCTTGCTAACATGAAGCTTATTCTTCATGGTCAACTCACTCACTTGGTTTGCAATGATGGATTTGCACACTTAATTATCAGTTACTTCCAACTCACAATAATCATCTTCATACCTATCCAGAAATATATTAATGACAGCAGGGGGAAGTTCTACACACCTACCTCTAATAAACACCTTCATATACTCCTTACTTTTATGATCAGCACAGTCAATAGGAATATTAACAATAAATTCCTTAACAAGAATCTCAAAACATTTCGCAAACCTGGTGATAGTCTTCATCAATCCAGCTGAAGAAATCAGCTCCATAATCTCTCTGCACTCTAGTGCAACGGATCCCAACTCTCTTTTAAGGGTAATTCTTCTTTGAAATACATATTTCCACTTTTCAGCATTTCCAACTGAATGGAAAGAAATGTTTTCAAGAGGAGCATCAGGCACCCTAACAGAAAGCATCTTGCTTGCTAATTTCTTCATAGGAGAGATGTCATGGACATCTTCCTCGATATCATAATCAGAGTCAGCTTCTTCTACTAATGCAACTTTCTTCTTACTTATGGATCTCTTCACAGGTGAGATGTTCTAGACAACATCATCATCATCATCATCATCTGTGGTGCTATCAGGTCTAGCTTTTCTTTTGTCATAGGGAGAAAACACTTTACTCCTGGGCTTTGAGGGACCATACATAGTCTTATTCTTGATGCTCTTGGTAGGGGTGTGACATCCACATTTTTTGTCTTTCTAGTCTTGAGCCTTTTAGAAATTCCAGGAACCACATTAGAAATAAGTTCATTGTCAGACAGCTCATCAACATTAACCACATTCTCAGTATTTTGATTCTCTACAAATTTGGATCCATCAGCATCTTCCTTAGCAGGAGAGTCCTTCTCAACATATTGTTCAACATCAACTTCCACTTCTTCTAGAGAAAAATTAGCAAGCTTGCCAAGTTTGCTTTCAGCAGCATCTTTCTTGAAGGTGGATGATTCAACAACATTTTTAGGATCATTTCCTTTGTCAGCCAGAGCAGGCATTCAGGCAAGAGGAGTTGAAATTCCAGGAACAATAAAACCTTCATTTAACACCCTATCTACCAGCCTTCTAATACTTCTATCAACATTAACAATGTTTTCTTGTTTCCTATCATTAGTAGCAGTAGAAGCATTACCTTTAGAAGTGTCAAACTCGTCTTTTGATTTTTTTGCAGTTGACGATATGGGTTTCTTGACCTTCTTCTCAAGAGGTGGAATTGTTGTTAGAGGAGTAACGTCAAGTACTCTGTCAAGGGAGAGCTCCTCAGGATGGTTGACAGATTTTGAGAGAGACGATGCACGATGTTGAGACATCTTTGAATATTTTTGAGCAAAGAGATGAAGAATGACAAGGGTTCCTTTTTTGTAAAGGAAAATGAAGAGTTTGTGAAAATATACGGAAGTGATTTTGTAGAGTGTGGGAAAAACTTTGAGACAGTGTTGAAATGATTGCTTCGAAATTTGATTTGTTGGAAACATAAATAATATAATATCACTTTAATGATATTCCCACACTACCTTAATTGCTACAAACCCTCATATATGCAGATCCCTAGTTTTTCTCTTAAGTTCTCAAAATGGTTTGCATCCAAATCCTTAGTGAAAATGTCAGCCTGTTGTAATTCAGTAGCTACATGTTCTAAGGCAATAATCTTTTCTTCAACAAGCTCTCTTATGAAGTGATGATGGATATGAATGTGTTTGATATTGCTATGTTGAATAGGATTTTTTGATATATTTATGGCACTTAGATTATCACACAATAATGTCATGACATATTGTTTGACATTATATTCTGTTAACATTTGTTTCATCCAAACTAACTAAGAACAACTGCTTCCTATAATAATATACTCAGTAAGAAGCAAAATTGTGTGTCTCTTAAACCCTAAACCCTAAACCCTAAACCCTTTTGTTAGGAGGATGTCAACTCACCAAAATTATAGAAAAATTGTGTGTCTTTGAGATAAAAATATGGAATCTTCCATTTTTTTAGCCTGCAGACCAAGAAAGTAGATTAACTCACCAACAAGGCTCATCTCAAATTCTAACTGCATTTGCTTGACAAAATGTTGAACCATCTCATTTGACATTCCACCAAACATAACATCATCAACATAAATCTGTGCAATCATGATCATCCCTTCTTCTTCCTTGACCAAAAAAGTTTTGTCTATTCCACCTTTCTTATATCCATTCTCACCAAGAAATTCTGTCAATCTCTCATACCATGCTCTTGGAGCCTGCTTTAATCCATACAGAGCTTTCTTCAGTATGTAAACATGTTTATGGAAACATGGATCAACAAATCCCTTAGGTTGTTCCATATAAACTTCATCATTTAGATAGCCATTTAATAAGCCATTGTTTACATCCATTTGAAACAATTTAAATTTCAGAATGCATGCAACTCCCAAGGGTAGTCTTATTGATTCAAGTCTGGCCATAGGGGCAAAGGTTTCATAAAAGTCAAATCCTTCAATTTGAGTGTATCCTTGTGCAACTAATCTTGTCTTATTTCTATTGACCATCCCTTTTTCATTAGATTTATTCTTGTACACCCATTTAGTGCCAATCACATTTGTCCCTTCATGCCTTAGAACTAGATCCCAAACTTCATTTCTACTAAATTATTCTAGCTCTTCTTGCATAACGATAATCCAGAACTCATCAGTTAAAGCCTCTTTGACATTCTTAGGCTCAATTTTTGAAACAAAGAAAGAGTTTGATATTCATTCTCTTAATCTAGTAGTAACTCCTTTATTTAGATCTCCTATGATAAGCTCCTTAGGATGATCTCTCTGAGTTCTAATTGAAGGCCCTTTATTAAGATGAATAGGCTCAGGCTCTTCTTAAGGTGGATTAGAATCAATACTTCTGTCATTTGATTCTGTTGGAATATCAGACAAAGATGTCCCAACATATTCTAAGACATGTTCTTCATCATTCCATCCTCTATAATTAATAATAACATTTATGGATTCCATCATAACCTTGGTTATGGAGTTAAATACTATGTAAGCTCTGCTATTTGTAGAGTAACCCAAGAATGTTCCTTCATCACTATTGGGATCCATCTTCCTCATTTGTTCACGATTAGCTAAGATGTAATATTTACTTCCAAAAACATAAAATTATTTGAAAGGAGGTTTTCTTACCTTCCATATTTCATACAATGTGGCTGAGGTGTCTTTCCTTAGAGTGACTCTGTTATGGATATATCATGCAGTATTCATAGCTTCATCCCAAAAGTTGTAGGGTAACTTCTTGGCATGAATCATAGCTCTGGAAGATTCTTAAAGGGTCCTGTCTTTGCGTTCCACAATCCCATTTTGCTGTGGAGTAATAGGAGAGTAAAATTCATGATTGATTCCTTCAGAAGAGCAAAAATCAACAAATTTATTGTTCTCAAATTCCTTTCCATGATCACTTCTGATTCTGATGACATGACTATCTTTTTCCCTTTGAAGTTTTTGACAGATATCTTTAAACACTTGAAAAGTTTCTGATTTTTCTCTGATAAAACTTATCCATGTGTACCTAAAGAAGTCATCTACAACAACATATGCATACTTCTTTCCACCAAGACTTTCAACCTGCATAGGTCCCATCCAGTCCATGTGAAGAAGTTCCAAAACTTTTGATGTAGTAAGATGCTTTATATTCTGATATGACATCTTAGTTTGCTTTCCAATCTGGTAGTCACGATAAACTCCCCTTCTTCTATTTTGAGCTTAGGAATCCCCCTCATGGATTCAATAGATATGGTTATTTTCATTTCTTTCAGATGAAAGTGTTCCAGTTCTTTATGCCACAATTAAACTTCATTTTCTTTGGCTAAAGCACATGTTAAGGAGAGGCTCAACTCTTGGGGAACCCACAAATAACTGTTGTCTTTAGATCTGATTCTTTTCATAATAACTTCATTCTTATCATTGAAAACAAGACATTCTGCCTTGGTGAAGTTAACTTTGAATCCTTGATCATATAGTTGGCTTATACTTATTTGGTTAGTTGTTAACTCTTTAACAAGTAATACATTGTCAAGTTTTGGGACTCCTGATCATTCTAGCTTTCCAACTCCTTTGATTTCACCTTTGGCTCCATCACCAAAAGTCACATAACTGGTAGAATGAGATTTTATATCTACCAATAGATTCTTGACACCTGTCATGTTTGTAGAACAACCATTGTCAAAGTACTAGTCGTGTTTGGTTGATACTCTGAGAGAGGTATGAACTATGAAACTAGCAACATTAGACTTGGGAACCCATTGTTTCTTCTTTTTTCTATTTTGAGATATCTTAACATTTTTGGGAAGAAGAGTAGTTTTAGGATACCCATACAACTTGAAACAGAAAGGTCTTATGTGACTAAACCTTCCACAGTGATGACACCTCCAGGGCTGGGATTTCTCTCTGATGTGAGTAAATTTTTTCTTACCCTGATGTTTGCCATGATGTTTTTTCTTGCCATGATGTTCAGACATTTGATTCGACATCTTTAGTTTAGACTTGGCATGAGTAGAATTTGATGAAGGTTCTTCTGAAACAGGTTCCTTTTTCTCATTAAACCCTAGACCACTCTTGTATCCTGTTACTATTCTCACTTGAAGAATTTCATCTAATGTGTCAAACCCATTATTCATCATCTTGAGAGATTTGACCATTCTATCAAGATTTGAATTCAGAGAAGTCACTTTACTTTCCAGATTGGAAATAGTTTTCTGATGCTATTTCCTTTCTGCCTTCAGTTGGGTTATGAGTGCTTTCTGTTTCTTCCCTTCTAGGCAAACTTTTGCGCTTCTGAGACACAGTTCTTTGTACGAGGAAGCTAGCTCATCAAAGGTTAGTTCTCCATCACTAGAATCTTCATCAGACACATATTTCCATGTCAATGCTTTAACATACTTTGCAGATTCCTCTTCAAGATCACTCTCAGAATCCTCTTTAGACCAAGTAACATATAGATTCTTCTTCTGTTTTTTAAGATATGTAGGACATCCAGCTCTAATGTGACCAAAATCTTCACATCCATGACACTGTATTCCTTTCCCTTGAGTGGATTTTTCTTCTGCCCTTTTTCTTCCAAACTCATTTGACTTAAGGATGTCATATGAGATGTTCTTGACATTTGATCTTGGGTTCCTATCCATCCTTTTTATCACTTTGTTAAACTGTCTTCCAAGCATAACTAAGGAATTTGATATTCCTTCATCTGTATCTAGATGACAATCCTCCTCTTCATCTTCAGTATCGGTAACAAAAGCCATGCTTTTGTTCTTATTTTCAAATTTTTCATTGATGCTTAATTCAAATGTCTAAAGTGATGCAAAAATTTCATCCACTTTCATCTTGTTAATGTATGGTGCTTCTTTTATGGCAGTCACTTTCATATCAAATCTCTTGGGAAGAGACCTAAGCATCTTTCTCACCAATTTGTCTTCTGGAAAGTTTTCTCCTAAAGCACTGACAGCATTATCAATCTCAAGAATGTTCATATGGAAGTCATTAATACTTTCATCATCCTTCATTCTTATATTTTCAAATATGGTTGTGAGAAACTGAAGTCTTGACATATTCACTTTGGATGTGCCTTCATGGGTAGATTGAAGAATCCCCCATGAATCCTTAGTTACTTCACATGTGTTTACAAATATAAAAATGTTCTTGTCAATTCCATTGAATATATCATTCAAGGATTTAGAATTTCCAAGAGAAATTTCATCCTCTTCTTTAGACCAATCTTCTTCTGGAATTAACTCAAATGTAGGTTCTCCATTTTCTCCCAATTTGACAAGGTGTTTCCATCCTTTTAAGATAGCTTTCCAAGCCCTGCTGTCCAGAGACTTTAGAAAGGCCACCATACGTGGTTTCCAATAGTCATAATTTCTTCCATCCAGGATGGGTGGTCTTCTCACAAATCCTCCTTCGTTGTCCAAAAAGTATATTTCATAGATCTCAATCAGATATAGAGCATGATGTCTACTCTGATACCAATTGAAATTCTGGTATCAGATATAAGATGTCGAATGAGATGCCACGACACAAATTTTTGAGGACATTATAAAATGCAACAATATTAAAAGCAGTAAAAACACAAGGGATTGTTAATCCAGTTTAGTGTACAACAACACCTACTCCGGGGGCTACCAAGCCAGGGACAAGTCCACTAAATAGTATCAATTCATAAACCCTCAATAAACAACCAGTTTAGAATCTAATCACTACCCTTTCTATACTTCTACCTAAGACACACCTAGGTATGAGGCCCTCCTCAAATCCCTTCAATCACTAACAGTGAAGAACAACAAAAATATTAAGTTTTAAGGACTTCAATCATTCAATACTTAAAAGCTTATGAATGATCCTCAATTAACAACTAAAATTACCACTCAAGTATTAAACCAATACTTAGAGTGTATTACAATTAAAAATACTTAGACTTCTGAAACTGAAAGAGTATGTTCTTCTTTTTAAAAGTTGCAACCTGATGAATAAGGATGCAAGTCCTTATAAAGGTGCAGCAGTGGGCTTGTGCTGAAAAACAGATATTCCAATCCCTTGAATATTTCTATGAAAACAGGCCAAGATATAATCCATAAGGATAATGCAAATAGAAAAATATTCCTCCATATTTTTCGCAAACTATATGTCACAAATATTGAATAATGGCGCACATAAAAACAGGAAACAGATATGAAGTTACGTTCAGATTTGGAGGCAGATGTCAAGACATCTGCTTTGACATCATTCAAAACCAGTTTGCTTCAAATGTCAAGACATTTAGCAAAACATTATCAAGTAAGTGTTTTACCAAAATTGCTGCCAACAGACACTTACAAGTCCGATCTCAATGAGCATAGTATCGAGTATCAACTAACTTCGGAATGCACCAAAGATGGCTATCTCACTACTTCCTAATGACAAAATTGTTCAACTAAAGGTTTTATGGTCAACTACTACTTCATGACACCATACAACGGCCTCATATTTTCCTTGATTCTCCACATGGGATACTGGTACCCATAAATGTGTCACACTAGCGTAACTATTGTTTCAACCATATCGATCTATGCTGAACAGTCTCTGCAATCTTTGCTACTTACCTAATAATGTTCATAGATTTGGGTAGAGGATATATACAAAGCCCAAACACCCTTTTAAGAGTAAAACAAGAAAGCCAAACAATGAAAGCATTTAAAGATGATCTAGTCTCTAAGGTAGCCCCATTTTTAAGTCTTTTCCCCAGAAGAGTCTCTAGTTCTGTAATGCAGTGGGAGCACTGACTTGGGTGTTTTGCATTTTATCGTAATTATTGCGGATAGCAAGAGTCGCCACCGACTTTTCTTTTATCCAATAAAGGGAAGGGTGAAAATAATAGGAAAAACCTTTTGAGAATTTTTTTTGAGTTCGGGGGGCAGGTTATGAAAAGGAAAGGTGTTAGCACCCTTTTCACCTGTAGTTATCTACGGGCTCTTAGTTGCTATCTTACTTTGAAATGCTTTGTAAAATGTGTTTATGATTGTTTGAAAGTATTTTTGAAAAGTGCCTTTTTTTAGGCGAACTTTGTAATGATTCTCGTCTCTATAAGAATGTCTATAAAGTGTTGACTTTTGGAAATATTTCATGGAAAAAGTATTGGTGTGTTTTAAAGATGTTTTGTTTTGGAATGTTTGTGCGCAAGCAACTACGAGCGTTCTACCTACCCAAAAAGTCTTAGTTCTTTTCCTCCTCCTTTAGATAGTGTTATCTTACCATTAGTTAGTAAGAAACCATATCATTGGATGTGAGGGACAGGCGTGGGACATCGTAAAGTCATAGAAGGAAACGTGTAAGATGTTTTAGAAATTTTTTGTAAGGGACTAAGATCGTTTACCGAAGGAAACATCGAAGGGTCATCGAGGGCCTACGATCTTTTAATCGAGGGCCTACGATCTTTTAATCGAGGGTCTTTGCTAAAGTATACCACGTTCGAGGGACATGCTTGTTTTATTCTAAGGCAACAATTTTGGGTTAACCTTAGAGGTGCAAGTGTGCGAAGTATATTGTTTTTATGTATTTTTGTCTTGAATTAGGGTTGTCTACTATTGATTTTAAGTCTTTCCATACAAACCCTAATTACTAGCAATAATATGGAAAGTGGTAAATTATGGAAATTAAAAGTTCTACGCCATTACAATTCTTTAGGGGATGGGGATACAATTACAAATGGGAATGATGAAAAGTAAACCCTAACTATTACAAGGATTTGACAATTACGTCATAATGTACAAAAATAATAGAATGTGCAAAGAAAATATAGAGAAAAGAACTTGTAAGGAAAGTTTGTTTTTATATCTTTTGTATGAAAAGGTTTTAAAGTTAATCTAACTAAACTAACAAAAAGAAAGGAGTTAATTGATTAAATTCCTAAATTCTAAGTTAATTTAATTAGAAAAGAAAATCAAAATAAAACTAAGTCTATATTAATTTTAATTAGTTAAAAAAGAACATATTTTTTAGGGTTTCATGTTTAAAGGAAATAACTAAAATAAAGATAAAATAAAAAAAAATAGTCTAAGTAATGAATAATTTATTTTTGGTATTTTTTTATTTAAATAAAATAATAATATTAATAATAATAATGATAATAATAATAATAATTATAATAATATTTAAAAGGAAATAACATAAAATAAAAATATAAGCTAAGGGCCAGGGGGTTTGAAAAGTAGTGAGGGAGGTTTTATTGAAGAAAATGTTTTTGTTTAGGCCCAAGACCCATTTTTGTAACCAGAAATAAAAATAAATAAATAAATGACGAGTTGCGTGGTCTAGTAAACAGAGGGTGAGAGGGAGTAAAAATTCATGGCCCAATGGAGGGAGGCACAAGCGCGCATGTCCAAACAAAAAATAGAAACAAGTAAAAATGAAAAGAAAAAAAAAACAAAAGGTCTCGCTACGGCTTGAACCCAGGACCTTCTATAGGTAAGCCTTACACGCGCGTTCTCTGCCACTAGAGTAGCTATACATCCGTTAATTTATACAAAACCATCACATTATATTATAAAACAAGTTCTAGTGACAACTTCATCTTCTTCCTCGCACCATAACCAGAGCTTTGTAACTTTCTCATCTCTCAACCATTTCATAAATTATAAACATCAAACTTGTGAGAAATTTCACCACGATTTTAAATATGTAAATAACTTAAGCAATCGATCAAAGACGAGCACGAATTTTAAATGGTACCAAATTTAACATAATTTTTTCAAAAGGTTAAGGCTCAAAATTTTCGCTACTCAGGCAACATAAATGAATTCTAAGGACATGGTTAGTTTCAAGGCTATGATGTCTACATTTTATCTTTTAAAGTGGAAGTCAAATGATGCTTATATGAAGAGTTAGAATTTTAGAAAACTCACCTTATAGATGGATATTATGTTTTGATTTTGAGCAACCTTCAAGGTGTTGTAATGATCTAGTTAAGTACCTTGACCCTATGGGAAGTTATTGCAATGTTTACTTTGGATTGAGGATGGCTGAAATGTTCTGGAGAAGTCAACCTACAAGCAATTGTTTTTGAAAATGGAGGAAGAGGAAAATGGTGTTACAATTGTATTGTAGGTGTTTGGATTGTCTCTATATGTGTATTAGAAGCTTGGTGATTGATAAAAATGGAAAACGCACGAGGGGATTGTGAGATGGATGTTCAAAGGCAGAAATGACACAACAATGGTGTTTTTAGAGAAATTTATTGTTTGAGGGAGTTTCAAGGCTTCTAATTTTGTTTCATTGTCTTTTAAATGAAGGTTCAACTTATAGGAAAATATTTGGAAGCTTGGAGGGATCAGAAACAAGAGTTCACATGTTATGGCCATTTGACTTGTTTTTGAAGCAAGATTGACAAGCATTGTTCTAAGGTAAGGTACATGGATTGTAGGGGGGGATAGCAAACTTTAAACATGTTTATTGGACTTTGTAGAGGATGCTGGTGCAGAAAGAACAAGTGCAATGCTCAAGATAAGTTGACTTTGTGATAAAGCCACTTTACTAGAATGGCAAGGTTACTTTGTGCCATTAATGGAAATGTAACATGGATAAGGGCTCAAATGCTTTGACAATGGCTCTATCAGTTGTGTAATAAATTAATTATGGAGTGAAACACAATTTAGAAGCCTGAAAAGTGAAGTTTTACAACATAGCCTAGGGTTTTGCTCAAGTGTTTATCTCAAAAAGGCCTTGTAATTTAAGAATGGATGCCCATTTTCCTCTCTTCGATTCTCTTAGCTCAAAAAAGATCTCTTCAAATTTTTGGACATTTTGGAAAGCTTGAAATATCCTCTAAAACTTTCATGTTTTACATTTTTGCTAAATCAAATTGGAGCTATGTGAAAAATGGCCAAGAAGTTGGGAGAAAAAATCTTCCTAAACTAGCTCTAAATTTCACAGATGTTTAAGAAAAAGTGCATGACTTTATAGGCCTATAACTTAAAATCTAATCCTTTTTTGGACATGAGAAATCTAATAAAAATTGTATATTTCATCAATATCTACAATTTTCATGTTGAAAGTTTTCATTGAATCATCTTAGATCTTGGTGAAAAAATGGCATGAAATAGTTAAATTATCATGTACAAAAACACTTAGAAAAATTTCTAAGTCTTGAAAAGTTTGACTTTTCAAATTGAATTTTGAATTTCTTGATTTATTGACGATCAAGCTTCATATTTTTTAATGTCTTGATGAATCTTGAGTTTTGAAACTCAATTTTGGTCAAAAAGTCAAAGTTTGACTTTGGGTGTATCAGTTGACCAAATTTCATCTATCATTTGTTTGATCTTAAGAGGTGAATTGAGTCATGCAATTAGGTCCAAATGATGTACTTGAATCCTTGAGATCATGTTTCAAACCAATAAGTCGTGTATTAGCTCAAAAGTCAAAAATCAGTCATTCTAGTCAAAAACCCTAATTTTGACCATTTTTGCCTTTTGATGATTTGCACACTTTTCTTGAGGAGTTGTGATCCAAACTTGATAAATTGATGAATATGACTTCAAATTGTTGATATTGGTCAAAAATCTTGAAGTTGACTATAAGTTGACCACAATTGACTTTTTAACTAATGTAGTTGATTTTTCAATCATCTGATCAATTGACTGAGCAAAATTGTGATTTAAGACTTGAAACTTGACATGAGTATTCTTGGAGGTCTATAATGATCCATTAAAGTCACTTGAGGCATTAGAAGTCCATTTGTCCTTGTGAAAATCAAAACCCTAATTTGGGGCATTAATGTTTAAGAGGTGGTTTGACCTAGTCAACACTTGTGCAAACTTGAGGTTTTTAAAGATCTTGTGAGAAATGTCTTGAGAAAAGAGAGGGAAAGTTTTGTGGTACAACAATCATGTCAAATTTCAAGCCTTACATCACAAATTTGCTCAGTCAATTGCTTAGATGATTGAAAATCAACTATATTGGGTAAAAAGTCAATTGTGATCAACATACAATCAAACATCAAGGTTTTTGGTCAACATCAATATTTTGAAGTTACATTCATCATTTGATCAAGGTTTGATCATAACTTATTAATAAAATTCTCAATTCATCAAAAGTCAAAAGTTGCTAAGTTAGGGTTTTCTTTAGGAGAAGTTAACTGAACTTTGACCAAGCATAACTTTCACATGCTTCATCATATTTTTCTCAACCAAAACTCATTTTCAAGTAAATTCAATTATCTACAACTTTGTCTCTCTAAGCTCAAGTCCAAAAATGCTTCATTTTAGAGATATGGGTAAAAATATTATAGGTTATTTGAAAAGTCAACAAAAAGACACTTTTTGTCATGGCAACTTACATTAAGATATATTCTTCAAATGAAAAAATGACCATCATAGAGACTATAGGGGACATCTCGAGCTTTCCATAAAGTCCAAGATCACATGCATATGATAAATATTGAGAGAGTTATGATTGATGCAAGTTGGGAGATTTTGAGAAAATGCATAAAACCCAAATTGATCAAACTTGAATTTTTGGGCTAGTGGGCTTATCTTTCAAGGTCCAAACGTGTTTTAGGCCTCATAGTGAATCTCTTAATCTATTCATACACCCCTTTGATTTTATCCCATTTATTTTGATTTTATTTATTTAAATTCAAAATTTAATTTAATAAAAAATAAAAGTTTTCATACAAAGGCCCAAGCCCATTCTTATTGACCTAATTTTCCTCTATATATATATTCCTCACATTCAGACAACAAGACCAGACGAAACCTTGCAAGATATCACCTTCCAAAAAATTCAAAAATTTGTCAAAACTAGGGCAAATCGAAACCCTTCTTTCCAGTCTTCCTCAAGGCAAAATACTTGTTCCAATCAATCCCTGAGACATTACAGACTATGTATAGATCGATCTTCATGATCCAAAGAGCCTGAAAATCGCATACATGCATCTCCAGTTTCAATTCTTGCATGAAATTCATATTTTCGTTTTTAATGTATTTTGATGCATACTAACATTGCTAATGTGTTTCTGAGATGTAAATGTACAGGTTTGAACCATCGCATAGCCCCCATGATGCCAGAATCATGTGCTGCCATTCTTGCACCAATTGACCTTGTTTTCTTCGTATCTCTTTGTACAGGGAGAGTTAGCCAAAACCAAGGCCACCATTAACCTCATAAGAGCCAAATTAGGGGGTAGAGTCCCTTTGGATCACTAACTTTTCTTATTTCACAGGTTGAAAAAAAAAGTCCCCGAAGAAGACGACTGAAGCTAGGGCTCCGGTGCCTCTACGGTCCAGTCAATTTGGTTTATTATATATTTACTAGTTTCCATTCCTATACCGGATGAAACAGCCACCCTAGTGGCAGGAGCGCGCGTGTTAAGGCATTGGTATAGGAGGGTGTGGGTTCGATCCATGCCTTTTGATGTTTTTTTCATATTTTTTCAACCTTGCAGGTTTATTACATTTTGAGTGGTGCTTATTCCTCAAACACAAAATAGTGGTTGGTCTGGTGGCAAGCTATGCAAGCCAGGAGGAAAAGGGATTGGGTTCAACACTCACCCCTGTCATTTGTATTATTTTTTATTTCTAACCTTGTTTGTCATTGATTTTTCTTCCCTAATCCTATTTTATGGCTAACCCTAATTCTTTTTAAACTAATTTATTTTTAACTAACCTAAAAATAAACCTTTTCAAAAACCCTAATTAATTATATTTTTAGATTTTTAATTAACATTTTAATAGTTTAATTAATTAACCTTTTTTTTCCAATTTTTAAATTATTTAGATTTTTAGGTTTTATTTAATTAATTGTCATTATAAATCATTTTTCTTCACAAAAACTCTAACAAACATTCAAACCAATTTTGTTCCTTATTTCTTTTTGTTTCATTTGTATTTATATTTCTTAGATCAAGTGTATAGGGAGCGTTAAATTGTAATAGCGTAGCTTTATATTTTTCGCACTTTTTAAATTATGTATCTGCTTTTGGGATGTAATAGTTTTTGGGTGTATTTCCTGCACTCTCTATACTTATGTAACTGCCCCAAAGCTCTGTAATAGTTTTAGGTTTACATTCCACATTTTATATCCCATATTATATTTTTATGCTACTGCTAGTAATTAGGATTTGTATGGCAAGACTAAAACCAACCGATAGCATAACCCTAAATGAAAGATAAAATAGCTTAATTGAATCACTATTCACACACACACCATTAGGGTAATATCTTTTCTTTGCCTTCCAGAGCATGGTCATGTCCCTCGAAAATAAGGATACTTTAGTATAGTCCATTCGAATAAATATTATAGTCCCTCGGTGACCCTTCGGTGTTGCCTACGAAAAATGATCTAGTCCCTCTGATAAATTACTAAAGTATCATTATCTGTTGCCATCGATGACCATACGATGATCCTTCGATTGTCCCTTTATATCCAATAGATATGGCTACCTTCCAACTAATGGTATGGAAAACACTATCTCTAACGGAGAAGGAAATTAATAAGAACGACCTTGAGTGGGTAAGAACTATTAATCGCTCGCTCACAACCTTTCTAAAAAACATTTTCACACATCATTTTCAAAAATATTTTTTAAAAAATACTTTGTACGCGTTCTTGAGGACTGATACAAGAACTATTACAAAGTTAGCCGTACTTTGGCTTTTCAAAACACTTACATAAAAAATAAATTTTCAAAAGTGACCTAGCGATTAAGAGCCTGTAGATAACTATGGATGAAAAGGGTGCTAACACCTTTCCTTTTCATAACTTAACCCCCGAACCCAAAATCTTCAAGGTCTTTCTTGTTCTTTTCACTCTTTCCTTATTGGATAAAAGAAAAGTTGGTGGCGACTCTAGCTATCTGCACATTTGTGATAAAACACAAAAGTCAAATCTTCCACCGTATTATAGAACTGGCGACTCTACTAGAGATTTACTTAAAAAATGGGTTACCTTAGAGTTTAGATCACTTTTATTTGCTTCAATTGTCTGAATTGTTTGATTTACTTTAAATGGTTGCTTGGGTTTATTTTCTTGCAAGATCCTACACATGGATCTAGAGTACCTTAGATAAGTAGCAATAGATCATGGAAAATGTATGGCATAGACCGATATGGTTGAAGTGATGGATATGGTTAGTGCGGAACTTTGAATTGTACTAATGTTCCTTGAGTCAGTCGAGGATAACATTAGGCTTCTGTGTGATGTAATTATCACTAACTAGACTTTTAGAACCTTCATTGACCCATCTTGGCCATTAGAAGGCAATGAGATGGCCGACTTTGGTGCAGTCCAAAGTTGGTTGATAATCGATGCTACACTCATTGAGATTCAACTCGCGGAATGTTTTGGTGGTAAATCAGTTGTTGTACTAAAATAAAACCTTCTAGAAAGATCTGTGATATGAGATCCCTAGAACCCGGTCACTTTTTTTAGGACAGGTTGAGCCAACTTGAATTCATTAGAGAATGGTACTTACCTATAGACCTCATGCAAGCCTATAAACCTAAGACTCTTGTGTGATTTGTTTGTGTTTCGTATCTATTTAAACATAAACATAACATCATGACATCATAACATCTGACGTGGCATTTACTAACCATTTCAAGGATCTTAGGGATATTTTTTACAGGATTTCAAGGAGGATTGCTAGCAAGGTGGCAAGAGGATTTATTTTCCTCTAAACAGACGTCATTAAAGGTCAAAATACATTCTTTGATTCAAAGGCTAGGACCCACTCGATATGGTGATCTTGATTCTAATAAAAGGACGTCCAAAAATGAAGACTCAATGTTCCATAAGTCAAAGCTCCGACCAGATTCATCTTCAATATTTTTACCATGCAAGATCCTTGAAAATATTACATTTGCATCTACATATCATGCATCTCATTACATAATAGCTATGTTCTAAACAGGTTTTCTCATCTCCTTGCGGTTTATTACAGACTATTGTACCCCAAAATTTGTCCTCTCATCTTTCTCAAGATATTCTTTCAAAGCTTCAAAAACATTCAAGATATACAAGGGTTGACAAGCCAAACCACCTCCTAAGCAAAAGGCCTACAACTAGGGTTTGGAGTTTCTCAAGGAAAATTGGTTTTCAAATGTCTCAAGGGGCTTACATGGTTCTTCATAGATCCTCAATAAGGTTCATGGCAAGTTTCAAGTCCTACATCACAAGTTTGCTCAGTCAATAGCTCAGATGATTGAAAATCAACTATATAGATTAAAAAGTCAACTTGGACAACATACAGTCAAGCTTCAAGATTTTTGGTCAACATCAATATTTTGAAGTGATATTCAACATTTGATTAAGGGTTGATCACGATTCCCCAATGAAAGCTCTCAAATCACCAAAAGTCAAGAATTGTTAAATTAGGGTTTCCTTAGGAGAAGTCAACTAAACTTTAACCAGGCATAACTTTCACATACTTCATCAACCTTTCCCCGAACAAAGCCCAATTTGAAGGAAATTCAATTCTCTATAACTTTGATTTTATTCTCAAGTCCAAAAAATGCTTCATTTGGAAGATATGAGCTAACACATTCTAGGTCATTTTCAAAAGTCAACAAAAGACACTTTTTGTCAAGGAAACTTACATGAAGATAAATATTCAAAAGCGAAAATGATCAACATTGAGATTGTAGAGGACATATTGAGCTTTCAAAAAAGTCCAATATCATCTTCAAAAGATGAAAATTGAGCAAGTTATGAGTTTCACAAGTTGGGAGATTTTGAAGAAATTTATGAAATGCCCTAGAATCAGCATTAAAAGACATGATCTTTCTCAACATGATGTCGCTTTCTATGAATTCATGAGGCTTGACCTTCTTATAAAAAGCTTTATTCATTCTTGTATGATATAACTGACCATGACACAAGACAATCATTTTTTCTTCAATTAAATTCAACTAGTCAAACCTATTTTGGACCCATTCAGCCTCTTATAACTTGGTTTCCATTATGACACGCAAAAAGGGAATCTCAACCTCAACGGGTAGCACTCCTTTCATACCATACACAAGAGAGAGCGAGGTTTCCTCTGTTGAAGTGCAGATGGACATACGATATCCATGCAAAGCAAAAGGGAACATCTCATGCCAATCCTTATAGGTAACAACCATCTTCTAGATGATCTTCTTAATATTTTTATTAGCAGCTTCAACAACCCCATTCATCTTAGGCCTGTAAGGAGACAAGTTGTGATGGATAATCTTGAATTCTTCACAAAGTTCTGTCATCATCTTATTATTTAAATTTGAGCCGTTATCAGTGATAATCCTACTTGGCACACCATACCGACATATAAGATTGTTATTGATAAATCATACTACCACCTGCTTAGTGACATTAGCATAAGAAGCTTCTTCCACCCACTTGGTATAATAGTCAATTGACACTAAGATGAAACGATGTACATTCAACATCTTGGGTTCAATCCTTCTAATCATATCAATACTCCACATAGAAAAAGGCCATGGGGGAAGAAATAACATTGAGAAGCGTTGGAGGCACAAGAATCTTGTCGGCATAAATATGACATTTATGGATCTTCTTCGCAAATTTGTAACAGTCAGATTCCATTTGCAGTAAATAGTAACATTCCCTAAGCATCTTCTTCATAAAACCTTGGCAATTGTTCGTCCATACAAAACCTTGATCTTTCTTCAACAACTTGAAGATTGGTTCACATGTTGCAGTAATATGTGAAATAAACCTGGAAATGTAATTAAAACATCCAAGGAAGCCTATAACTTTCTTTTCATTTCTTGGTGCATGCTGTTGTACCCCAAAATTTTCCCTCCCATATTTCCCAACACATGACAAGTGAGGTCCCCAAATTGCTCAAGGAAGTTCAAGAGTTGACCAGACAAACTCTCTCCTAAGGCAGTCTACCTCAAATTAGGGTTTCTATTTTCATCAAGATGTGTGAACCACAAAGGACTCAAATGCTCACCATTGTCCTGATATGTCCTCAAGATAATCCATGTCAAGTTTCAAGCCTTGCAGAAGAAGTTTGCTCAGTCAATTGCTTAAATGCCTGAAAATCAACTATGTTAGGTCAAAAGTCAACCGTGGCCCATATACAGTCAAACTTCAAGAGTTTTGGTCAAAATACTCATTTTTAAGTATTATTCATCATTTGATCAAGGGTTGATCATGATTACCCAAGGATTGCTCACAATTCATCAAAACCCAAAAGTTGCTAAATTAGGGTTTTGCAGGAAAAGTCAACTCAACTTTGACGAAGCATAACTTTCTCATGCTTTATCAGAAATGACCCATCAAAAGCTCATTTTGGAAGAGGATGGAATTACCTACAATTCATATTCATCCCCCAAGTTCATAATATGCACTCACAAAAAGATATGAATTTTGACATTATAGGTTCTTTTGAAAAGTCAACAAAAACACATTTTTGGTCAAAGCTTCATACATGAACATGGAAGATTAAATTGAGACGAGACAAAAAAGGTTGCTTAGAGGACATCCTAAGCTTTCTAAAAAGTCCAAGAAAACCTCTCTAGGGTCAAAATTGAGAGAGTTATTCATTGGCCAAGTTGACCATTTTTGCAAAATTGCCAAAAGTCAAATGTGCTCAAATTTACATTGTTTTGCTAAATGGGCCCAACGTTTTATGCTTGCACCTCACTTATAACATGGCCCACGACCCAAATGCTCACTCACATGTTATTTGCTTCATTATTTATTTTATTTTGATTTTTCATTTATTAAAATTGAATTAAATCAAATAATTGGTAAATAATAGCAAAGATTTGTTTTGATCGGATTTTTGGCCAGAATCATAAGATCATTATGCTGGCACATCATAATCAGATCATATCAAGGCTAATTGGCGCGAGATTGGCATGATTAGGCCAAATTTGGAAGGATATTATACAAATTGAAAATCAAATCAAATATTGGATAAATGCAAAGATTCATTCCAAGTTTGTTAACCTAATTCATTCTAGGTTATATAATAATGCTTTGCAAATCAAAATCAAGAGGGGAAAGGCGTGAAACTGTTAGAACAAAAACTCAAAAATCTTGACAAAAAGAGAGGTTCTGATTTCAGGATAGAGGATCTTTGAGAGCAATTCAAGGCCATAAATCAATTCCTTGGCATCTCAGGAAGCATTCCCAATCATTTGTAGGCGTCAGAACATCCAGGCTAACTCCTTATCACTCTCACGGTTTGCACAATTATCCAAATTCGATTACTGTAATTCTTGCATCTTTAGCATGTTTAAGTTACGTATTTGTGTTCATCATCATGTTTGCAACGTTTCTGGATAGTTTGATTTAACTTACAGTGCAGGAATAAGCTTTTGCCATTGTTAGGGTTTCGTGCTCCAATTTGGGGTTTTGGGTTTCAAGCAAAATTAGGCCTGATAATGGGTACCATGATGATCAAAATTTCAAACCCAGTTGATCCATGGTCTCCAATTGAATTTATATTGCACGTGCTTGATTCTTGAATGACACAGGTTTCAGCAACAAACTTGCGTTTGTAGGTAAATGTTCAGAGCCTAAAACGACGGTTCCAGGGAAGAAGACAACGGCGTGTCATAACCTAAATGGCTGGTTTAAATTCTGGCGCATTATTCTGGCCAGAAACTTGTTTTTTCTGATATATTATTTGTTTTTATTATATTAACAAGTTAAAATCCAGCGCAGTTGGTCAGAGGAAGGAAGTCAGAAGCTCATGTCGTGGGTTCGATTCCAGGCGTGAGCTTTTGACATTTTCTCCATTGTTTTCACCAGATCCAGCACATACCCCTTCTGAGGGTGATCATCTTCTTGACCCATCAACCAGAACCAGATCAAGCGTCCTCTGGTCATCTTCTGGGCCCATCAACCAGAACCAGATCAAGCGTCCTCTGGTCACCTTCTGGATCCATCATCTAGAAACAGATCCAGCGCATACACCTTTTGAGGGTCATCATCTGCTGGATCCACCAGCCAAGACCAGATCCAGTGTACACCGTCTTCTGAGGGTCATCATCTTCTGGATCCACCAGTCAGAACCATATCCATCGCACATACACCTTCTGAGAATCATCATCCTCTGGATCCATCTCCAGCCAGATTTGCTGACAGCAGGCCCATTTGGTTATTTCTACTATTTTTCTTTAATTCCTTTTCTTTAATTATTCTGTTTTTTATCAACACAAAAATTATTTTATTAAATTAACCAATCAAAAACCACAAAAAAAGATTTATTTTCTTAATAAATGTTTTTTAATTAATTAGTTTAATTAATTTAGGGCAACTTTAATTTCTTTCATAATTTAAAAACAATTAGAAATTAGGTTTAACTAATTTTCAATTAAATATTTTCTTCAATAAAAATCCAAAAAATACTTTTTTCTCAAATTAGATTTTTCAGGTTTCAATTTCTTCTGGCATTTAATTCGTAATAGTTTTTACCATTATTGTAACTGTTCATGGTTTGTAATAGTTTAATTTAGGGTTTTATTTACTGTTTAAATCCCCAGTTTTTTTGGCTATGTAATTAATCCCCCTCCCCGATGCCTTGTAATAGCGTAGATTTATTTTCTCGCATTTTCAGTTCCCACAAATACTTAACTGTCTAGATGTATGCTAATAGGATTGTATGACAAGAATGCATAACAAATTAATACAGTTAGAAAACCCTAATGTGTAAAGATAAATAACTGAAACTAATCACTCACACATATCACTCTTAGGGTATACTCTCACTTCGGTTGCCTTCGGTAAATGATCATTAAGCATAGGGTGTCTTAGTGGTTGCCCTCCTGTCTAAAAAGATCAACGTGTCCCATTCAAATGTTGCCTCGAAAATGTTGCCTCAAAAATGTTGCCTCGAACGTGATCTTAAGACTCTAGGGTTATTACTAAGGTGTCCTAAATTTTCTTTAGTGATCGTACGTCCCTTTCGAATTGACCCTTACAAATTCCAACAACGGTGCTACCTATTTCTCAATAGTAGGATAGCGTTGTCTAAAGGAAACAAGAATAGAAAAGATCTTTTTTTGAGTAGGTATATTCTAGTAGGTACTTGCTCAAATCAAAACTTTTCACACCTACACTTTTCAAAACAACCTTTAAAAACAACTTCGTCACACTCTTGAGGACTGATATAAGGGTTATCACGAAGTCAAACTTTTCAAAAACAAAGCACAAACACACGAAATTAAAAAACGAGCAAGATCCTAAGAGCCCATGGAAAACCATGGATAGAAAGGGTGCTAACACCTTCCCTTTCTATAATCTACCCCCGTAATCAGAATATCTCGAAAAAGAATTTTTTTCTGTACTTTTTTCCTTTCTAATTTGATGAAATAAAAGTCGGTGGCGACTCTTGCTTACCGCGAAATTTTGCGAACAAAAAACACAAAACGCAAGCCAGCATCAAACAGTCGGTTCTGCCACCGTATCACACATGCATTTCTTGAATTTCCTTAACTTTATCAGGATCAAATTCAATTCCTTTTTAGCTGACAATGAAACCTAGCGTCTTTCTTGAACGAACACCAAAAGTACACGTATTTGGATTCAAGCAGAGGCGATACTTCCTTTAACATTGAAAAAATTTCAATAAGTCTTCTATGTGCCCTTCCTCAGTCTGAGATTTGGCGATCATATCATCAACATATACTTCGATTTTCTTATGCATCAGATCATGGAATAGGGTTGTCATATCCCTCTAGTATGTTGCACCAGCGTTCTTCTACCCTAAGGGCACCATTCTATAACAGAATGTTACCCAGGGTGTGATAAACGTTGTTTTGTACATGTCCTCTAGATCCATCCTAATTTGATTGTATCCGGAAAATCCGTCCATGAATGTGAAAACTTTGAATTTTGGTGTGCTATCAACCAACATATCAACACGTGGAAATGAAAATCATCTTTCGGACTTGCTTTATTTAAACCTCTATAATTAATGCACATGCAGACTTTTCCGTCTTCCTTTTGTACTGGAACAATATTGGCAATCCATTGAGGGTACACTGATTTCATAAGAATTCCAACATCAATCTGCTGCAAAACGTCTTCTTTAATCTTCATTAGAATGTCAAGATGAGTTCTTCGCATCTTCTGCTTGATTGGTGGACAAGTTTGCTTTAACGGTAAATAATGTTCCATAATATTGGTGTCCAAACCAGGCATGTCTTGGTAGGAATAAGAAAATATATCCACATACTCTTTCAGCAACTCAATTAACATGTTCTTCATATCTGGATGAAGCAGTTCCCTAATCTTGACTTCTTTCAAATCTTCTTCTGAACCCAAGTTAATAGTTTCCAACAAATCTTTATACGACTTAATGGTATTTTCCTCGTGCTCAAGAAATCGTGAAACGTCTTCTGAGATTTCATCATATTCTTCTTCTTCAGCGACATACAAAGTATATTAAAAGTTGGGAGAGGGTGCAGGGTCATTGCACTCAACGAGGTTTTTAATTAATCTTCACATTTGGTTTATGATTGATTTTAGAAACTAACACATGTAACAAGTGATTATGCAGATTTATTTACAGTTATTATTTATTTCCAAAGGTTTTTTCTAATTACCATTTTCCAAGAAAAATAAGAAAATAAAGACACAATTTTAGAATTCAAAAACAACTTTTATTAATGATCTTAAAAATAAAAACAAAAGACACGCCCATACATCATTACTTTCACCTTGGGCTGAGTGAAAGACTTTTGAAAAGACAAAAAAAATTACTTTGAAATGTGAATGCAAGAAGGAACATCAACAGTGATCTAATTCTGAACTCTGACTCCGTGTGTCACGAAATTCGATATCTCTTGCTTTGGCTCATCTTCGAGAATAGCGTTGACCTTTGGAGTAGTCGAATGGAGATATCCTACACTGAGGAAAATGTCTTGATATTTACTCAAAGTGGACTTCGGCTTAATGACTTCCTTCTTCATAGTGAAACCAAAACCAGTCCCATTCTTGTTCACAGGTGGATTAATAACCTGCCCCCACACCTTGCTAGGGTCCTTCTGCACTACCTGTTGCGCATCCTTAAATGAGGTGGTAAAATCTTCATTCTCCCTTATATTTTCAATAGACAAAGCTTGGAACTGAGTTCCAACAGCGGCTTCATCAGCTTCTACAATTATAAAGGAAGATAATTGAGATATCAACAAAGGTTTTTCATTGTTCACAATGACTACCTTTCCTTCACGAACAAATTTCAGTTTCTGATGCAAGGTTGAAGTAACAGCTCCTGCTTCATGGATCCATGGTCATCCTAATAAACAACTATAGGTTGGGACAATATCCATAACCTGAAAGGTGATTTGGAATAAGTGGGGACCTATGTGAATAGGTAAATCCACCTCTCCAATGACAAATTTTCTTGAACCATCAAAAGTTTTTATTATAATTCCACTAGGGAGCATATGAGATCCCTGGTACTTAAGCATCATGAGAGAGCTTCTTGAGGACTGATACAAGAACTATTACAAAGTTAGCCGTACTTTGGCTTTTCAAAACACTTACACAAAAAATAAATTTTCAAAAGTGACCTAGCGATTAAGAGCCTGTAGATAACTATGGATGAAAAGGGTGCTAACACCTTTCCTTTTCATAACTTAACCCCCGAACCCAAAATCTTCAAGGTCTTTCTTGTTCTTTTCACTCTTTCCTTATTGTATAAAAGAAAAGTTGGTGGCGACTCTAGCTATCTGCACATTTGTGATAAAACACAAAAGTCAAATCTTCCACCGTATTATAGAACTGGCGACTCTACTAGAGATTTACTTAAAAAATGGGTTACCTTAGAGTTTAGATCACTTTTATTTGCTTCAATTGTCTGAATTGTTTGATTTACTTTAAATGGTTGCTTGGGTTTATTTTCTTGCAAGATCCTACACATGGATCTAGAGTACCTTAGATAAGTAGCAATAGATCATGGAAAATGTATGGCGTAGACCGATATGGTTGAAGTGATGGCTATGGTTAGTGCGGAACTTTGAATTGTACTAATGTTCCTTGAGTCAGTCGAGGATAACATTAGGCTTCTGTGTGATGTAATTATCACTAACTAGACTTTTAGAACCTTCATTGACCCATCTTGGCCATTAGAAGGCAATGAGATGGCCGACTTTGGTGCAGTCCAAAGTTGGTTGATAATCGATGCTACACTCATTGAGATTCAACTCGCGGAATGTTTTGGTGGTAAATCAGTTGTTGTACTAAAATAAAACCTTCTAGAAAGATCTGTGATATGAGATCCCTAGAACCCGGTCACTTTTTTTAGGACAGGTTGAGCCAACTTGAATTCATTAGAGAATGGTACTTACCTATAGACCTCATGCAAGCCTATAAACCTAAGACTCTTGTGTGATTTGTTTGTGTTTCGTATCTATTTAAACATAAACATAACATCATGACATCATAACATCTGACGTGGCATTTACTAACCATTTCAAGGATCTTAGGGATATTTTTTACAGGATTTCAAGGAGGATTGCTAGCAAGGTGGCAAGAGGATTTATTTTCCTCTAAACAGACGTCATTAAAGGTCAAAATACATTCTTTGATTCAAAGGCTAGGACCCACTCGATATGGTGATCTTGATTCTAATAAAAGGACGTCCAAAAATGAAGACTCAATGTTCCATAAGTCAAAGCTCCGACCAGATTCATCTTCAATATTTTTACCATGCAAGATCCTTGAAAATATTACATTTGCATCTACATATCATGCATCTCATTACATAATAGCTATGTTCTAAACAGGTTTTCTCATCTCCTTGCGGTTTATTACAGACTATTGTACCCCAAAATTTGTCCTCTCATCTTTCTCAAGATATTCTTTCAAAGCTTCAAAAACATTCAAGATATACAAGGGTTGACAAGCCAAACCACCTCCTAAGCAAAAGGCCTACAACTAGGGTTTGGAGTTTCTCAAGGAAAATTGGTTTTCAAATGTCTCAAGGGGCTTACATGGTTCTTCATAGATCCTCAATAAGGTTCATGGCAAGTTTCAAGTCCTACATCACAAGTTTGCTCAGTCAATAGCTCAGATGATTGAAAATCAACTATATAGATTAAAAAGTCAACTTGGACAACATACAGTCAAGCTTCAAGATTTTTGGTCAACATCAATATTTTGAAGTGATATTCAACATTTGATTAAGGGTTGATCACGATTCCCCAATGAAAGCTCTCAAATCACCAAAAGTCAAGAATTGTTAAATTAGGGTTTCCTTAGGAGAAGTCAACTAAACTTTAACCAGGCATAACTTTCACATACTTCATCAACCTTTCCCCGAACAAAGCCCAATTTGAAGGAAATTCAATTCTCTATAACTTTGATTTTATTCTCAAGTCCAAAAAATGCTTCATTTGGAAGATATGAGCTAACACATTCTAGGTCATTTTCAAAAGTCAACAAAAGACACTTTTTGTCAAGGAAACTTACATGAAGATAAATATTCAAAAGCGAAAATGATCAACATTGAGATTGTAGAGGACATATTGAGCTTTCAAAAAAGTCCAATATCATCTTCAAAAGATGAAAATTGAACAAGTTATGAGTTTCACAAGTTGGGAGATTTTGAAGAAATTTATGAAATGCCCTAGAATCAGCATTAAAAGACATGATCTTTCTCAACATGATGTCGCTTTCTATGAATTCATGAGGCTTGACCTTCTTATAAAAAGCTTTATTCATTCTTGTATGATATAACTGACCATGACACAAGACAATCATTTTTTCTTCAATTAAATTCAACTAGTCAAACCTATTTTGGACCCATTCAGCCTCTTATAACTTGGTTTCCATTATGACACGCAAAAAGGGAATCTCAACCTCAACGGGTAGCACTCCTTTCATACCATACACAAGAGAGAGCGAGGTTTCCTCTGTTGAAGTGCAGATGGACATACGATATCCATGCAAAGCAAAAGGGAACATCTCATGCCAATCCTTATAGGTAACAACCATCTTCTAGATGATCTTCTTAATATTTTTATTAGCAGCTTCAACAACCCCATTCATCTTAGGCCTGTAAGGAGACAAGTTGTGATGGATAATCTTGAATTCTTCACAAAGTTCTGTCATCATCTTATTATTTAAATTTGAGCCGTTATCAGTGATAATCCTACTTGGCACACCATACCGACATATAAGATTGTTATTGATAAATCATACTACCACCTGCTTAGTGACATTAGCATAAGAAGCTTCTTCCACCCACTTGGTATAATAGTCAATTGACACTAAGATGAAACGATGTACATTCAACATCTTGGGTTCAATCCTTCTAATCATATCAATACCCCACATAGAAAAAGGCCATGGGGGAAGAAATAACATTGAGAAGCGTTGGAGGCACAAGAATCTTGTCGGCATAAATATGACATTTATGGATCTTCTTCGCAAATTTGTAACAGTCAGATTCCATTTGCAGTAAATAGTAACATTCCCTAAGCATCTTCTTCATAAAACCTTGGCAATTGTCCGTCCATACAAAACCTTGATCTTTCTTCAACAACTTGAAGATTGGTTCACATGTTGCAGTAATATGTGAAATAAACCTGGAAATGTAATTAAAACATCCAAGGAAGCCTATAACTTTCTTTTCATTTCTTGGTGCATGCTGTTGTACCCCAAAATTTTCCCTCCCATATTTCCCAACACATGACAAGTGAGGTCCCCAAATTGCTCAAGGAAGTTCAAGAGTTGACCAGACAAACTCTCTCCTAAGGCAGTCTACCTCAAATTAGGGTTTCTATTTTCATCAAGATGTGTGAACCACAAAGGACTCAAATGCTCACCATTGTCCTGATATGTCCTCAAGATAATCCATGTCAAGTTTCAAGCCTTGCAGAAGAAGTTTGCTCAGTCAATTGCTTAAATGCCTGAAAATCAACTATGTTAGGTCAAAAGTCAACCGTGGCCCATATACAGTCAAACTTCAAGAGTTTTGGTCAAAATACTCATTTTTAAGTATTATTCATCATTTGATCAAGGGTTGATCATGATTACCCAAGGATTGCTCACAATTCATCAAAACCCAAAAGTTGCTAAATTAGGGTTTTGCAGGAAAAGTCAACTCAACTTTGACGAAGCATAACTTTCTCATGCTTTATCAGAAATGACCCATCAAAAGCTCATTTTGAAGAGGATGGAATTACCTACAATTCATATTCATCCCCCAAGTTCATAATATGCACTCACAAAAAGATATGAATTTTGACATTATAGGTTCTTTTGAAAAGTCAACAAAAACACATTTTTGGTCAAAGCTTCATACATGAACATGGAAGATTAAATTGAGACGAGACAAAAAAGGTTGCTTAGAGGACATCCTAAGCTTTCTAAAAAGTCCAAGAAAACCTCTCTAGGGTCAAAATTGAGAGAGTTATTCATTGGCCAAGTTGACCATTTTTGCAAAATTGCCAAAAGTCAAATGTGCTCAAATTTACATTGTTTTGCTAAATGGGCCCAACTTTTTATGCTTGCACCTCACTTATAACATGGCCCACGACCCAAATGCTCACTCACATGTTATTTTCTTCATTATTTATTTTATTTTGATTTTTCATTTATTAAAATTGAATTAAATCAAATAATTGGTAAATAATAGCAAAGATTTGTTTTGATCGGATTTTTGGCCAGAATCATAAGATCATTATGCTGGCACATCATAATCAGATCATATCAAGGCTAATTGGCGCGAGATTGGCATGATTAGGCCAAATTTGGAAGGATATTATACAAATTGAAAATCAAATCAAATATTGGATAAATGCAAAGATTCATTCCAAGTTTGTTAACCTAATTCATTCTAGGTTATATAATAATGCTTTGCAAATCAAAATCAAGAGGGGAAAGGCGTGAAACTGTTAGAACAAAAACTCAAAAATCTTGACAAAAAGAGAGGTTCTGATTTCAGGATAGAGGATCTTTGAGAGCAATTCAAGGCCATAAATCAATTCCTTGGCATCTCAGGAAGCATTCCCAATCATTTGTAGGCGTCAGAACATCCAGGCTAACTCCTTATCACTCTCACGGTTTGCACAATTATCCAAATTCGATTACTGTAATTCTTGCATCTTTAGCATGTTTAAGTTACGTATTTGTGTTCATCATCATGTTTGCAACGTTTCTGGATAGTTTGATTTAACTTACAGTGCAGGAATAAGCTTTTGCCATTGTTAGGGTTTCGTGCTCCAATTTGGGGTTTTGGGTTTCAAGCAAAATTAGGCCTGATAATGGGTACCATGATGATCAAAATTTCAAACCTAGTTGATCCATGGTCTCCAATTGAATTTATATTGCACGTGCTTGATTCTTGAATGACACAGGTTTCAGCAACAAACTTGCGTTTGTAGGTAAATGTTCAGAGCCTAAAACGACGGTTCCAGGGAAGAAGACAACGGCGTGTCATAACCTAAATGGCTGGTTTAAATTCTGGCGCATTATTCTGGCCAGAAACTTGTTTTTTCTGATATATTATTTGTTTTTATTATATTAACAAGTTAAAATCCAGCGCAGTTGGTCAGAGGAAGGAAGTCAGAAGCTCATGTCGTGGGTTCGATTCCAGGCGTGAGCTTTTGACATTTTCTCCATTGTTTTCACCAGATCCAGCACATACCCCTTCTGAGGGTGATCATCTTCTTGACCCATCAACCAGAACCAGATCAAGCGTCCTCTGGTCATCTTCTGGGCCCATCAACCAGAACCAGATCAAGCGTCCTCTGGTCACCTTCTGGATCCATCAGCTAGAAACAGATCCAGCGCATACACCTTTTGAGGGTTATCATCTGCTGGATCCACCAGCCAGGACCAGATCCAGTGTACACCGTCTTCTGAGGGTCATCATCTTCTGGATCCACCAGTCAGAACCATATCCATCGCACATACACCTTCTGAGAATCATCATCCTCTGGATCCATCTCCAGCCAGATTTGCTGACAGCAGGCCCATTTGGTTATTTCTACTATTTTTCTTTAATTCCTTTTCTTTAATTATTCTGTTTTTTATCAACACAAAAATTATTTTATTAAATTAACCAATCAAAAACCACAAAAAAAGATTTATTTTCTTAATAAATGTTTTTTAATTAATTAGTTTAATTAATTTAGGGCAACTTTAATTTCTTTCATAATTTAAAAACAATTAGAAATTAGGTTTAACTAATTTTCAATTAAATATTTTCTTCAATAAAAATCCAAAAAATACTTTTTTCTCAAATTAGATTTTTCAGGTTTCAATTTCTTCTGGCATTTAATTCGTAATAGTTTTTACCATTATTGTAATTGTTCATGGTTTGTAATAGTTTAATTTAGGGTTTTATTTACTGTTTAAATCCCCAGTTTTTTTGGCTATGTAATTAATCCCCCTCCCCGATGCCTTGTAATAGCGTAGATTTATTTTCTCGCATTTTCAGTTCCCACAAATACTTAACTGTCTAGATGTATGCTAATAGGATTGTATGACAAGAATGCATAACAAATTAATACAGTTAGAAAACCCTAATGTGTAAAGATAAATAACTGAAACTAATCACTCACACATATCACTCTTAGGGTATACTCTCACTTAGGTTGCCTTCGGTAAATGATCATTAAGCATAGGGTGTCTTAGTGGTTGCCCTCCTGTCTAAAAAGATCAACGTGTCCCATTCAAATGTTGCCTCGAAAATGTTGCCTCAAAAATGTTGCCTCGAACGTGATCTTAAGACTCTAGGGTTATTACTAAGGTGTCCTAAATTTTCTTTAGTGATCGTACGTCCCTTTCGAATTGACCCTTACAAATTCCAACAACGGTGCTACCTATTTCTCAATAGTAGGATAGCGCTGTCTAAAGGAAACAAGAATAGAAAAGATCTTTTTTTGAGTAGGTATATTCTAGTAGGTACTTGCTCAAATCAAAACTTTTCACACCTACACTTTTCAAAACAACCTTTAAAAACAACTTCGTCACACTCTTGAGGACTGATATAAGGGTTATCACGAAGTCAAACTTTTCAAAAACAAAGCACAAACACACGAAATTAAAAAACGAGCAAGATCCTAAGAGCCCATGGAAAACCATGGATAGAAAGGGTGCTAACACCTTCCCTTTCTATAATCTACCCCCGTAATCAGAATATCTCGAAAAAGAATTTTTTTCTGTACTTTTTTCCTTTCTAATTTGATGAAATAAAAGTCGGTGGCGACTCTTTCTTACCGCGACATTTTGCGAACAAAAAACATAAAACGCAAGCCAGCATCAAACAGTCGGTTCTGCCACCGTATCACACATGCATTTCTTGAATTTCCTTAACTTTATCAGGATCAAATTCAATTCCTTTTTAGCTGACAATGAAACCTAGCGTCTTTCTTGAACGAACACCAAAAGTACACTTATTTGGATTCAAGCAGAGGCGATACTTCCTTTAACATTGAAAAAATTTCAATAAGTCTTCTATGTGCCCTTCCTCAGTCTGAGATTTGGCGATCATATCATCAACATATACTTCGATTTTCTTATGCATCAGATCATGGAATAGGGTTGTCATATCCCTCTAGTATGTTGCACCAGCGTTCTTCTACCCTAAGGGCACCATTCTATAACAGAATGTTACCCAGGGTGTGATAAACGTTGTTTTGTACATGTCCTCTAGATCCATCCTAATTTGATTGTATCCGGAAAATCCGTCCATGAATGAGAAAACTTTGAATTTTGGTGTGCTATCAACCAACATATCAACACGTGGAAATGAAAATCATCTTTCGGACTTGCTTTATTTAAACCTCTATAATTAATGCACATGCAGACTTTTCCGTCTTCCTTTTGTACTGGAACAATATTGGCAATCCATTGAGGGTACACTGATTTCATAAGAATTCCAACATCAATCTGCTGCAAAACGTCTTCTTTAATCTTCATTAGAATGTCAAGATGAGTTCTTCGCATCTTCTGCTTGATTGGTGGACAAGTTTGCTTTAACGGTAAATAATGTTCCATAATATTGGTGTCCAAACCAGGCATGTCTTGGTAGGAATAAGAAAATATATCCACATACTCTTTCAGCAACTCAATTAACATGTTCTTCATATCTGGATGAAGCAGTTCCCTAATCTTGACTTCTTTCAAATCTTCTTCTGAACCCAAGTTAATAGTTTCCAACAAATCTTTATACGACTTAATGGTATTTTCCTCGTGCTCAAGAAATCGTGAAACGTCTTCTGAGATTTCATCATATTCTTCTTCTTCAGCGACATACAAAGTATATTAAAAGTTGGGAGAGGGTGCAGGGTCATTGCACTCAACGAGGTTTTTAATTAATCTTCACATTTGGTTTATGATTGATTTTAGAAACTAACACATGTAACAAGTGATTATGCAGATTTATTTACAGTTATTATTTATTTCCAAAGGTTTTTTCTAATTACCATTTTCCAAGAAAAATAAGAAAATAAAGACACAATTTTAGAATTCAAAAACAACTTTTATTAATGATCTTAAAAATAAAAACAAAAGACACGCCCATACATCATTACTTTCACCTTGGGCTGAGTGAAAGACTTTTGAAAAGACAAAAAAAATTACTTTGAAATGTGAATGCAAGAAGGAACATCAACAGTGATCTAATTCTGAACTCTGACTCCGTGTGTCACGAAATTCGATATCTCTTGCTTTGGCTCATCTTCGAGAATAGCGTTGACCTTTGGAGTAGTCGAATGGAGATATCCTACACTGAGGAAAATGTCTTGATATTTACTCAAAGTGGACTTCGGCTTAATGACTTCCTTCTTCATAGTGAAACCAAAACCAGTCCCATTCTTGTTCACAGGTGGATTAATAACCTGCCCCCACACCTTGCTAGGGTCCTTCTGCACTACCTGTTGCGCATCCTTAAATGAGGTGGTAAAATCTTCATTCTCCCTTATATTTTCAATAGACAAAGCTTGGAACTGAGTTCCAACAGCGGCTTCATCAGCTTCTACAATTATAAAGGAAGATAATTGAGATATCAACAAAGGTTTTTCATTGTTCACAATGACTACCTTTCCTTCACGAACAAATTTCAGTTTCTGATGCAAGGTTGAAGTAACAGCTCCTGCTTCATGGATCCATGGTCATCCTAATAAACAACTATAGGTTGGGACAATATCCATAACCTGAAAGGTGATTTGGAATAAGTGGGGACCTATGTGAATAGGTAAATCCACCTCTCCAATGACAAATTTTCTTGAACCATCAAAAGTTTTTATTATAATTCCACTAGGGAGCATATGAGATCCCTGGTACTTAAGCATCATGAGAGAGCTTCTTGAGGACTGATACAAGAACTATTACAAAGTTAGCCGTACTTTGGCTTTTCAAAACACTTACACAAAAAATAAATTTTCAAAAGTGACCTAGCGATTAAGAGCCTGTAGATAACTATGGATGAAAAGGGTGCTAACACCTTTCCTTTTCATAACTTAACCCCCGAACCCAAAATCTTCAAGGTCTTTCTTGTTCTTTTCACTCTTTCCTTATTGTATAAAAGAAAAGTTGGTGGCGACTCTAGCTATCTGCACATTTGTGATAAAACACAAAAGTCAAATCTTCCACCGTATTATAGAACTGGCGACTCTACTAGAGATTTACTTAAAAAATGGGTTACCTTAGAGTTTAGATCACTTTTATTTGCTTCAATTGTCTGAATTGTTTGATTTACTTTAAATGGTTGCTTGGGTTTATTTTCTTGCAAGATCCTACACATGGATCTAGAGTACCTTAGATAAGTAGCAATAGATCATGGAAAATGTATGGCGTAGACCGATATGGTTGAAGTGATGGCTATGGTTAGTGCGGAACTTTGAATTGTACTAATGTTCCTTGAGTCAGTCGAGGATAACATTAGGCTTCTGTGTGATGTAATTATCACTAACTAGACTTTTAGAACCTTCATTGACCCATCTTGGCCATTAGAAGGCAATGAGATGGCCGACTTTGGTGCAGTCCAAAGTTGGTTGATAATCGATGCTACACTCATTGAGATTCAACTCGCGGAATGTTTTGGTGGTAAATCAGTTGTTGTACTAAAATAAAACCTTCTAGAAAGATCTGTGATATGAGATCCCTAGAACCCGGTCACTTTTTTTAGGACAGGTTGAGCCAACTTGAATTCATTAGAGAATGGTACTTACCTATAGACCTCATGCAAGCCTATAAACCTAAGACTCTTGTGTGATTTGTTTGTGTTTCGTATCTATTTAAACATAAACATAACATCATGACATCATAACATCTGACGTGGCATTTACTAACCATTTCAAGGATCTTAGGGATATTTTTTACAGGATTTCAAGGAGGATTGCTAGCAAGGTGGCAAGAGGATTTATTTTCCTCTAAACAGACGTCATTAAAGGTCAAAATACATTCTTTGATTCAAAGGCTAGGACCCACTCGATATGGTGATCTTGATTCTAATAAAAGGACGTCCAAAAATGAAGACTCAATGTTCCATAAGTCAAAGCTCCGACCAGATTCATCTTCAATATTTTTACCATGCAAGATCCTTGAAAATATTACATTTGCATCTACATATCATGCATCTCATTACATAATAGCTATGTTCTAAACAGGTTTTCTCATCTCCTTGCGGTTTATTACAGACTATTGTACCCCAAAATTTGTCCTCTCATCTTTCTCAAGATATTCTTTCAAAGCTTCAAAAACATTCAAGATATACAAGGGTTGACAAGCCAAACCACCTCCTAAGCAAAAGGCCTACAACTAGGGTTTGGAGTTTCTCAAGGAAAATTGGTTTTCAAATGTCTCAAGGGGCTTACATGGTTCTTCATAGATCCTCAATAAGGTTCATGGCAAGTTTCAAGTCCTACATCACAAGTTTGCTCAGTCAATAGCTCAGATGATTGAAAATCAACTATATAGATTAAAAAGTCAACTTGGACAACATACAGTCAAGCTTCAAGATTTTTGGTCAACATCAATATTTTGAAGTGATATTCAACATTTGATTAAGGGTTGATCACGATTCCCCAATGAAAGCTCTCAAATCACCAAAAGTCAAGAATTGTTAAATTAGGGTTTCCTTAGGAGAAGTCAACTAAACTTTAACCAGGCATAACTTTCACATACTTCATCAACCTTTCCCCGAACAAAGCCCAATTTGAAGGAAATTCAATTCTCTATAACTTTGATTTTATTCTCAAGTCCAAAAAATGCTTCATTTGGAAGATATGAGCTAACACATTCTAGGTCATTTTCAAAAGTCAACAAAAGACACTTTTTGTCAAGGAAACTTACATGAAGATAAATATTCAAAAGCGAAAATGATCAACATTGAGATTGTAGAGGACATATTGAGCTTTCAAAAAAGTCCAATATCATCTTCAAAAGATGAAAATTGAACAAGTTATGAGTTTCACAAGTTGGGAGATTTTGAAGAAATTTATGAAATGCCCTAGAATCAGCATTAAAAGACATGATCTTTCTCAACATGATGTCGCTTTCTATGAATTCATGAGGCTTGACCTTCTTATAAAAAGCTTTATTCATTCTTGTATGATATAACTGACCATGACACAAGACAATCATTTTTTCTTCAATTAAATTCAACTAGTCAAACCTATTTTGGACCCATTCAGCCTCTTATAACTTGGTTTCCATTATGACACGCAAAAAGGGAATCTCAACCTCAACGGGTAGCACTCCTTTCATACCATACACAAGAGAGAGCGAGGTTTCCTCTGTTGAAGTGCAGATGGACATACGATATCCATGCAAAGCAAAAGGGAACATCTCATGCCAATCCTTATAGGTAACAACCATCTTCTAGATGATCTTCTTAATATTTTTATTAGCAGCTTCAACAACCCCATTCATCTTAGGCCTGTAAGGAGACAAGTTGTGATGGATAATCTTGAATTCTTCACAAAGTTCTGTCATCATCTTATTATTTAAATTTGAGCCGTTATCAGTGATAATCCTACTTGGCACACCATACCGACATATAAGATTGTTATTGATAAATCATACTACCACCTGCTTAGTGACATTAGCATAAGAAGCTTCTTCCACCCACTTGGTATAATAGTCAATTGACACTAAGATGAAACGATGTACATTCAACATCTTGGGTTCAATCCTTCTAATCATATCAATACCCCACATAGAAAAAGGCCATGGGGGAAGAAATAACATTGAGAAGCGTTGGAGGCACAAGAATCTTGTCGGCATAAATATGACATTTATGGATCTTCTTCGCAAATTTGTAACAGTCAGATTCCATTTGCAGTAAATAGTAACATTCCCTAAGCATCTTCTTCATAAAACCTTGGCAATTGTCCGTCCATACAAAACCTTGATCTTTCTTCAACAACTTGAAGATTGGTTCACATGTTGCAGTAATATGTGAAATAAACCTGGAAATGTAATTAAAACATCCAAGGAAGCCTATAACTTTCTTTTCATTTCTTGGTGCATGCTGTTGTACCCCAAAATTTTCCCTCCCATATTTCCCAACACATGACAAGTGAGGTCCCCAAATTGCTCAAGGAAGTTCAAGAGTTGACCAGACAAACTCTCTCCTAAGGCAGTCTACCTCAAATTAGGGTTTCTATTTTCATCAAGATGTGTGAACCACAAAGGACTCAAATGCTCACCATTGTCCTGATATGTCCTCAAGATAATCCATGTCAAGTTTCAAGCCTTGCAGAAGAAGTTTGCTCAGTCAATTGCTTAAATGCCTGAAAATCAACTATGTTAGGTCAAAAGTCAACCGTGGCCCATATACAGTCAAACTTCAAGAGTTTTGGTCAAAATACTCATTTTTAAGTATTATTCATCATTTGATCAAGGGTTGATCATGATTACCCAAGGATTGCTCACAATTCATCAAAACCCAAAAGTTGCTAAATTAGGGTTTTGCAGGAAAAGTCAACTCAACTTTGACGAAGCATAACTTTCTCATGCTTTATCAGAAATGACCCATCAAAAGCTCATTTTGAAGAGGATGGAATTACCTACAATTCATATTCATCCCCCAAGTTCATAATATGCACTCACAAAAAGATATGAATTTTGACATTATAGGTTCTTTTGAAAAGTCAACAAAAACACATTTTTGGTCAAAGCTTCATACATGAACATGGAAGATTAAATTGAGACGAGACAAAAAAGGTTGCTTAGAGGACATCCTAAGCTTTCTAAAAAGTCCAAGAAAACCTCTCTAGGGTCAAAATTGAGAGAGTTATTCATTGGCCAAGTTGACCATTTTTGCAAAATTGCCAAAAGTCAAATGTGCTCAAATTTACATTGTTTTGCTAAATGGGCCCAACTTTTTATGCTTGCACCTCACTTATAACATGGCCCACGACCCAAATGCTCACTCACATGTTATTTTCTTCATTATTTATTTTATTTTGATTTTTCATTTATTAAAATTGAATTAAATCAAATAATTGGTAAATAATAGCAAAGATTTGTTTTGATCGGATTTTTGGCCAGAATCATAAGATCATTATGCTGGCACATCATAATCAGATCATATCAAGGCTAATTGGCGCGAGATTGGCATGATTAGGCCAAATTTGGAAGGATATTATACAAATTGAAAATCAAATCAAATATTGGATAAATGCAAAGATTCATTCCAAGTTTGTTAACCTAATTCATTCTAGGTTATATAATAATGCTTTGCAAATCAAAATCAAGAGGGGAAAGGCGTGAAACTGTTAGAACAAAAACTCAAAAATCTTGACAAAAAGAGAGGTTCTGATTTCAGGATAGAGGATCTTTGAGAGCAATTCAAGGCCATAAATCAATTCCTTGGCATCTCAGGAAGCATTCCCAATCATTTGTAGGCGTCAGAACATCCAGGCTAACTCCTTATCACTCTCACGGTTTGCACAATTATCCAAATTCGATTACTGTAATTCTTGCATCTTTAGCATGTTTAAGTTACGTATTTGTGTTCATCATCATGTTTGCAACGTTTCTGGATAGTTTGATTTAACTTACAGTGCAGGAATAAGCTTTTGCCATTGTTAGGGTTTCGTGCTCCAATTTGGGGTTTTGGGTTTCAAGCAAAATTAGGCCTGATAATGGGTACCATGATGATCAAAATTTCAAACCCAGTTGATCCATGGTCTCCAATTGAATTTATATTGCACGTGCTTGATTCTTGAATGACACAGGTTTCAGCAACAAACTTGCGTTTGTAGGTAAATGTTCAGAGCCTAAAACGACGGTTCCAGGGAAGAAGACAACGGCGTGTCATAACCTAAATGGCTGGTTTAAATTCTGGCGCATTATTCCGGCCAGAAACTTGTTTTTTCTGATATATTATTTGTTTTTATTATATTAACAAGTTAAAATCCAGCGCAGTTGGTCAGAGGAAGGAAGTCAGAAGCTCATGTCGTGGGTTCGATTCCAGGCGTGAGCTTTTGACATTTTCTCCATTGTTTTCACCAGATCCAGCACATACCCCTTCTGAGGGTGATCATCTTCTTGACCCATCAACCAGAACCAGATCAAGCGTCCTCTGGTCATCTTCTGGGCCCATCAACCAGAACCAGATCAAGCGTCCTCTGGTCACCTTCTGGATCCATCAGCTAGAAACAGATCCAGCGCATACACCTTTTGAGGGTCATCATCTGCTGGATCCACCAGCCAGGACCAGATCCAGTGTACACCGTCTTCTGAGGGTCATCATCTTCTGGATCCACCAGTCAGAACCATATCCATCGCACATACACCTTCTGAGAATCATCATCCTCTGGATCCATCTCCAGCCAGATTTGCTGACAGCAGGCCCATTTGGTTATTTCTACTATTTTTCTTTAATTCCTTTTCTTTAATTATTCTGTTTTTTATCAACACAAAAATTATTTTATTAAATTAACCAATCAAAAACCACAAAAAAAGATTTATTTTCTTAATAAATGTTTTTTAATTAATTAGTTTAATTAATTTAGGGCAACTTTAATTTCTTTCATAATTTAAAAACAATTAGAAATTAGGTTTAACTAATTTTCAATTAAATATTTTCTTCAATAAAAATCCAAAAAATACTTTTTTCTCAAATTAGATTTTTCAGGTTTCAATTTCTTCTGGCATTTAATTCGTAATAGTTTTTACCATTATTGTAATTGTTCATGGTTTGTAATAGTTTAATTTAGGGTTTTATTTACTGTTTAAATCCCCAGTTTTTTTGGCTATGTAATTAATCCCCCTCCCCGATGCCTTGTAATAGCGTAGATTTATTTTCTCGCATTTTCAGTTCCCACAAATACTTAACTGTCTAGATGTATGCTAATAGGATTGTATGACAAGAATGCATAACAAATTAATACAGTTAGAAAACCCTAATGTGTAAAGATAAATAACTGAAACTAATCACTCACACATATCACTCTTAGGGTATACTCTCACTTAGGTTGCCTTCGGTAAATGATCATTAAGCATAGGGTGTCTTAGTGGTTGCCCTCCTGTCTAAAAAGATCAACGTGTCCCATTCAAATGTTGCCTCGAAAATGTTGCCTCAAAAATGTTGCCTCGAACGTGATCTTAAGACTCTAGGGTTATTACTAAGGTGTCCTAAATTTTCTTTAGTGATCGTACGTCCCTTTCGAATTGACCCTTACAAATTCCAACAACGGTGCTACCTATTTCTCAATAGTAGGATAGCGCTGTCTAAAGGAAACAAGAATAGAAAAGATCTTTTTTTGAGTAGGTATATTCTAGTAGGTACTTGCTCAAATCAAAACTTTTCACACCTACACTTTTCAAAACAACCTTTAAAAACAACTTCGTCACACTCTTGAGGACTGATATAAGGGTTATCACGAAGTCAAACTTTTCAAAAACAAAGCACAAACACACGAAATTAAAAAACGAGCAAGATCCTAAGAGCCCATGGAAAACCATGGATAGAAAGGGTGCTAACACCTTCCCTTTCTATAATCTACCCCCGTAATCAGAATATCTCGAAAAAGAATTTTTTTCTGTACTTTTTTCCTTTCTAATTTGATGAAATAAAAGTCGGTGGCGACTCTTGCTTACCGCGACATTTTGCGAACAAAAAACATAAAACGCAAGCCAGCATCAAACAGTCGGTTCTGCCACCGTATCACACATGCATTTCTTGAATTTCCTTAACTTTATCAGGATCAAATTCAATTCCTTTTTAGCTGACAATGAAACCTAGCGTCTTTCTTGAACGAACACCAAAAGTACACTTATTTGGATTCAAGCAGAGGCGATACTTCCTTTAACATTGAAAAAATTTCAATAAGTCTTCTATGTGCCCTTCCTCAGTCTGAGATTTGGCGATCATATCATCAACATATACTTCGATTTTCTTATGCATCAGATCATGGAATAGGGTTGTCATATCCCTCTAGTATGTTGCACCAGCGTTCTTCTACCCTAAGGGCACCATTCTATAACAGAATGTTACCCAGGGTGTGATAAACGTTGTTTTGTACATGTCCTCTAGATCCATCCTAATTTGATTGTATCCGGAAAATCCGTCCATGAATGAGAAAACTTTGAATTTTGGTGTGCTATCAACCAACATATCAACACGTGGAAATGAAAATCATCTTTCGGACTTGCTTTATTTAAACCTCTATAATTAATGCACATGCAGACTTTTCCGTCTTCCTTTTGTACTGGAACAATATTGGCAATCCATTGAGGGTACACTGATTTCATAAGAATTCCAACATCAATCTGCTGCAAAACGTCTTCTTTAATCTTCATTAGAATGTCAAGATGAGTTCTTCGCATCTTCTGCTTGATTGGTGGACAAGTTTGCTTTAACGGTAAATAATGTTCCATAATATTGGTGTCCAAACCAGGCATGTCTTGGTAGGAATAAGAAAATATATCCACATACTCTTTCAGCAACTCAATTAACATGTTCTTCATATCTGGATGAAGCAGTTCCCTAATCTTGACTTCTTTCAAATCTTCTTCTGAACCCAAGTTAATAGTTTCCAACAAATCTTTATACGACTTAATGGTATTTTCCTCGTGCTCAAGAAATCGTGAAACGTCTTCTGAGATTTCATCATATTCTTCTTCTTCAGCGACATACAAAGTATATTAAAAGTTGGGAGAGGGTGCAGGGTCATTGCACTCAACGAGGTTTTTAATTAATCTTCACATTTGGTTTATGATTGATTTTAGAAACTAACACATGTAACAAGTGATTATGCAGATTTATTTACAGTTATTATTTATTTCCAAAGGTTTTTTCTAATTACCATTTTCCAAGAAAAATAAGAAAATAAAGACACAATTTTAGAATTCAAAAACAACTTTTATTAATGATCTTAAAAATAAAAACAAAAGACACGCCCATACATCATTACTTTCACCTTGGGCTGAGTGAAAGACTTTTGAAAAGACAAAAAAAATTACTTTGAAATGTGAATGCAAGAAGGAACATCAACAGTGATCTAATTCTGAACTCTGACTCCGTGTGTCACGAAATTCGATATCTCTTGCTTTGGCTCATCTTCGAGAATAGCGTTGACCTTTGGAGTAGTCGAATGGAGATATCCTACACTGAGGAAAATGTCTTGATATTTACTCAAAGTGGACTTCGGCTTAATGACTTCCTTCTTCATAGTGAAACCAAAACCAGTCCCATTCTTGTTCACAGGTGGATTAATAACCTGCCCCCACACCTTGCTAGGGTCCTTCTGCACTACCTGTTGCGCATCCTTAAATGAGGTGGTAAAATCTTCATTCTCCCTTATATTTTCAATAGACAAAGCTTGGAACTGAGTTCCAACAGCGGCTTCATCAGCTTCTACAATTATAAAGGAAGATAATTGAGATATCAACAAAGGTTTTTCATTGTTCACAATGACTACCTTTCCTTCACGAACAAATTTCAGTTTCTGATGCAAGGTTGAAGTAACAGCTCCTGCTTCATGGATCCATGGTCATCCTAATAAACAACTATAGGTTGGGACAATATCCATAACCTGAAAGGTGATTTGGAATAAGTGGGGACCTATGTGAATAGGTAAATCCACCTCTCCAATGACAAATTTTCTTGAACCATCAAAAGTTTTTATTATAATTCCACTAGGGAGCATATGAGATCCCTGGTACTTAAGCATCATGAGAGAGCTTCTTGGTAAGACATTCAAAGTAGGTCCATTGCTTATCAACAAATTAGGCAAAGAGTCATTCTTACAAATCATATATATATGCAGAGCCAGGTTATGGTTTCTCCCTTAATTAGGGAATTCCTCATCATAAAAGCTCAAATTGTTACAAGACGTAATATTCCCCAAAACACTATTGAACTGATCAAGAGAAAAATCCCTTTCAACAAAATCCTTACCCAACACCCTCGTCAGAGATTCCCGATGAGAAGGAGAATTTATCAACAAGGCCAAAATGCAAATCTTAGATGGAGTTTGCAACAACTAATCCACAATCTTGTAATCACTCATCTTAATGATTTTTAACATATTATCAACATCCTTTTCCAAGGTGACCCCACTAGATTCTCCTTCAACTTTCTTAGGTTCAACATTCTCAACAACTTTCTTACTAGAATTAACATCTCCTCGAGAGGTAGGGGCGAAGACACGATCACTACGAGTTATCTAACTAGCTTCATCAATATTCTCAACATGGGACAAAGGTTGGATAATAATTTCCACACCATCTTCCAGGATAGCTACATTATACTTATAAGGCACAACTTTGTATGATTCATATGGGATATGACCAGGCAGAAAAATTACTACGGGAGAAACAACAGGCTTACTGTGGTACGCAATTTCTATAGGAGCGGAAACACAAAAATATGGAACAATGACATTCACCTCTGCTTCTTCAGAATATTCAGGAAACATATCTTCATCAAAAGAAAATAACTCATCAGCAGAAATATACATATCATCAGACATGGCCTCAACTGAGTGGTCTTCAATCATATGTACTCTATTATAATCATCTATGTTTCCTTTGACTTTGATAGTACCATTATCTAACAACAATTGTACACCTCTTCTTACAATAGAACAACCACGAGAATCCCTACAATAGCTTTGATAGGACCCATAATGATGTACATCCTAGCCATCCATGTGGAAAATATGGTGTGAAGCTGTACCTAATCACTATCCATATAGTTTACATAAAAAATATGGAATTCTTCAGGACAACCATAAACCATATTCACCTCTTCTCCATATTCAGCCATTGGTCTGATTATGTGGATAAGACATTCATCCATCATCTCTTGAAGATCACCTTTCACCTTATCATATCCATGGATATCTGAACTGTAAATACTACAACCCACATGATCGTGTGAATAATAGCTAAACTCATAGATATCCGCATGCATATTCATTAAATCACCTCTAACTAGGTTAATATAAAAAATCCTTAAATCCCCAGGACAACCAGTAACCATATTTACATCACATCCACCTCCATGCTTGGGTAGTGCATTATCTTTCACATTGGGACCAACATCTTTAAAAGACAGGAGACTAGATCTTACCATCTTCTTCACTTCTGACTTCAACGGATAACAATTTTTAATGTTGTTCCCAGGGGCTCCTTGATGAAAAGCACAAGTCTGATCCGCCTTATAATACCATGGTAATGTTTAAGGTATAGCAGGGGAGGCATAGTTTGCACCAATTTCTTTTGAATCAAAGCCAGAAACAATTCTGCATAACTCATCGAAATAGGATCAAAAACTTCTCTCATATGACCTTGCCCTTGATTACTTTGTTGTGGTGCTCTCTGGTAGGTAACAACAGTTGGAGCCACATTGACAACTGGAGTTACAGAAGCAACCTGTTGTTGATGAGGATGACATCTACTTGTAGGTCTAACCCTTCTTTCTTTAGCAACAACATTGATTTCACTTTCTTTCTTCTTAGAAAACCCATATGATGATTTATTTGATCCACTAGAACCTTCATCTTTTGATAGTCTTCCTTCCCTTACAGCTTCTTCTAGACGAACACCAATACTTACCATCTCAGTTAAATCACTAGGTGAACTTGCAACCATTCTTTCATAGTAAAATTGCTCTTACATTAGGGGTACCAATTGGGATGCAACCTTGTGCCAACACTGCGCATACTCTTTAAATGATTCTATATCTTTGAGAGCCATTGCTCTTCGTTGGTCGCGGTCAGGCACCATAAAAATGTTGTACTTATACTGCTTCACGAAAGCTTCTCCTAAGTTATTGAATGTGTGGATGTTGCTACTGTCCAATCCCATATACCATTTCAAGGCATCACCAGTTAAACTATCTTGGAAGAAAAGAATAAGCAATCGTTGGTCATCAGTGTGAGTGGACATCCTTATGATATACATCACCAGGTGGTCACGAGGATAAGAGTTGCCCTTGTACTTCTCAAATTCTGGCACCTTAAACTTTGCTGGCACTTTTACATTAGTAACTATGAAGAGGTCACTGACATTATGTCTGAATAACTCTTTCCCTTGGAGCGCCTTCACTTATTTCTGAATTTCATTGAATTGATCCTGACGAGAATAATATATCTTCAACTGAATTTCCCTTGCTTGTACCCACCGAAGATGAGGCTCTAAGGAAACAACTCCTCTTGGTCCTGAGTCTTTTATACCCTTTCTATTAATATGGTGCCAAGCCTTTTAAATCTCTTCCTTAGCTGCCTTATGATATTCTCCTTCTTTGAGAAAGAAACCATTCAGATGAATGTTGTTTAGCTTGTCTCTAATTAGATATCCAGGCTGGTGACATACAAGAACAAGATTGTAGTTAATTCCTCCCTTTGTACCAAGAAGAGGCACATTTAGGAAACTTCCACAACTATAAATGATCTCCACATCATAATAAGCTTAATGATACCAATCAATGTGAGAATGAGTGAGAGCCATAATCTTTGGTGCCCATCGTGGTTCCTTTTTGATATCTCAAAAAGCAGCAGATTGGGGTAAGTGATAAAATAACCACTCATATAACAAAGGTGTGCAACAAATGATCATCCGCTCCTGATAAAAATTCTGAAGATGGATAGAATAGTAAGTATCTCCTAATGGCATTGAAATCCACTAATTGGTCTATGTTTGGAAACAAGAACAACCCATAGGAAAGCAAAATGAAGATAGCCTCAAAATCAGTTGTACCATTCATCTTGGCAAAGTAACGAGCTTTCACCAATAAAAACCGAGCAGGTAAACCACTGATTCCTCCTTTGGTAGTCATGTTAGCCTCCATCTCAGACTTCTTCAAGTGAGTTATGGTAGAAATCTCATGAGACTTGGGCTCTCCTTCTAAGCCTGTGAAAGGAACATAATCAATAATAGGTAAACTAAGTAAATAAGAATACTCATCCAACATGGGAATCAACTGATAATCAGGAAAAGTAAAACACTGGTATAACAGATCATAGAACTGAACCAATATAAAAAAAATACCATCATTTATCTTGAGCTACATAAGAGGCATTATGGCTCCTACTTCTTTTGGAAATTCGTAGGACTCTGAATCTCAAGAATCAAACTCATCAGTTCCTCTATCTTAGGATCCTTGAAAATGTACTTCCGAGTCTTTCTCTTTCCAAAATCAATGGTCAAAAAAGTACCTGAGATATTTGCAAAAGTCAACCTTATGTTCCATGAAGCACCATTTAAATAATGTTCATGGGTGCATGAATGCATGATGATGGATCAATCACACACAAGATCACAAACATGGGAGTTCATAGGTTCGATGTCAAGAACATGAAGTGAAAGATACTACCCACAAGGTTAGGACTAATGATTTATCACCTGCCGAACAAGGTTCTAAAGAGGTCCCAGAGTCTATATTCTTCCTTCGGATATTATCAACGTCCCGATAAGCTCGGTAATTAGCAATAATATCAAGAAAAACTCGTCTGAGTGTAGTATCGCATGACAACTACTTTCGAATTGCTCCGTCATAGTGTCCATACTACACCTAAAAGGCCAAGATGGGTTAAGAGTTCTACGGTCCTCAGCTTCTCAGGCTCCCACATCGAAAGTAGCACGTCTTCCCGATTGCATATACAAGTAATGACATCGATCATTATAATCATCATCAAAAAGGTAACAATAACAAGGTAAACTCTACTCAAAATGATTGTGTAAATGGAAAGTTTCATCTTGATTTACTTGAAGCCTTTGAAAATTTACCAATGGAGCTATTGAAGCCTTTAAAAGGTTAGCTTCAAATAGAAAAATATTTTCACATTTAGAAGCAAAAAGTTTAGAACTGAAAGTAAGATGGAAGCTCTAAAGAACTCTATTATAGGTATTCATAAGGTTAAAAATAAGATGGATGACAATCCATTTAACGTTGGTTGTGATACTTGTTATGTTTGGCAAAGTGAGGTAAGAAATCTCAAGGCTAAAGTGACAAAGTCTCTACAACCAAAGGTGACTTTTGCTATAGATCCAACAAAGTTCAATAAATATTTGAATCCTCCTTATGCAAAATATAGCTTTGTTGAAAAGAAAGTGAAAAGCAAAATTAACACCTTTCAAAGTATAACTTGTTACTACTGTTGCATGAAGGGATATACCATTGCCAAATGAAAACTTAAGAAATATTTTGTTTCTAACAACTTCTCTCAATGGTCACCTAATTGCGATGATTATATTACTCACCCTAAAGAACCAAACAAGGACTGGGTACCTAGTTCATCTTGTTGAAATTTGCAAGCAAATTGTCTTGATTCTGTCATACCCCAAATTTTCCCTACCAGTTCCTAATATTTTTTTCTATTTCTAAAAATTATTTTGCTTTATAATATATTATCCACATATTCATGGGGTTTAAAATTTATAAAGGAGTTTTTTTTATCTTATGAAGAAATTTACAGGCCTTTCTAAATCAGAAAAGCCCATTGTGTTTTTGAGTAAGGTTTTGTTTCTCTTCTAACCCATTTCAAATCTTGAAAATTCTACATCATTAAGAATATTTGGGCCTTTCTAAATGAGAAAGGCCCATGTAAAAATTCAATCCCATTTCATATGTTGAAGGGGGGTTTACGCTGTTGAAGAAATATTAGGCCTTTCTAAATCAGAAGGCCCATTATGCACAGAAAAGAGGAGGGGTATGTTTTTGAGATATGTGGCCTAAACATTTGGCCCATTTCAGTTTTTGTTTATTTAAAAAAAAATTATTTACAAACATTATTACCAAAATTGTTATTAAAATCATTATTTTATAAAGCTTATTTTAAAAATTGTGTTTTGTTTTATTAAGAAAAAAAACAATGACTAAAAATGCCAAATTTGAAGCCCTCAATCACATGGTCCATTACCGACATAAGCCCAAAATTGGAAACAGTCACTGTTCAGATCAAGAAAAAAACGCTTGTTTTACTGCTAAAAACAATTACTATTCGAATCAAACAAAATCAAAATCTTCCATATTGAATTATCAAAAGGTCTTACAAATTTAACATAAACAATACAATATAGACTAAATCAAATCTTAAACTAACTTAATAACATAATCATTTAAAGTCCAAAATCAAAACAAAATCATATCAAACTTATATAGATCGTATCAAAAACTTATTATACAAATTACAAACATAATCAAACTAATCTTTAAAAAACCTAATTTCCCTAAATCAACTCTAAGCAACGACAATCACAAAAAACATTCACAAGCTGTCTAAAATCTAATATTTTAAAAGCCTAAGATCAAAACAGAAGGAAAAAAATTGGAGAAAAAAGAGTTTACAGAGGAGGAAAATTATACGAAATTTTTTGTCTGAAGGAAGAATAGAGAAGAAAGAGTCTCAATTGCTGCCGTCAACCCTTGATCACCGCCGCTCCTTGAAAACCTAGGGTTTCAACATCTGAAACCCTAGCTTGTCTTGTCGCGCCGTTGCTCCTCCCACAACGATCGTATATGTCAGAACACAGAAGAAAGGGGATCAGAAGGAGAACGATACAGAAGGAGGCTCAAAGAATGATCAAAGGTAACGAAAACCTAGTTTTTTTTGCGTTTTTTTTTATAACTGTTGAGATTGGAGTTTTATTGGGGACGATTGAAGGGGATTAGGGTTTAATGGGGGAGAAAAGGGAAAATCGTCGCTGATTAGGGTTCACGGGTAGCGGCAGCGATTGGGGTTTTTGTGTTGTTTGGTTGTGTTCAGAGGATAGAACGAGAGACAGGGCAGAGGAAGAGAGAAAAAACAAAATAATGAAATGTTTAGTAAAAACAAAAATATATTGTGTCCAGTGATCAGATGTGTGCAAATCCATAGACATTATCGTACACCCTCGATCGTAATTGTGTGATCCACATCAAGCATCCCTAATTTGCGTGCCCACAATAAGACTGTGTCCTCTCCCACACCCTGTCCAAACTAAACGAACTTAGCACACTTTGGGTCAGGCCCGCTAATAGTCACCCCCTTTGTTTTATTTTTACTATTGCGTAAAGAGATCCTCACCCCACTCGGCCTAGTGGGCCAAGTCCAATATCTGGACTTGGACCCTTACTCCCTCATACCCCTAGATTTGCTATGTAGCCTAAATTCAACCCCCCCTGTCTTTTGGGCCTGAATTCAATATCTGAGTTCAAGGCCCTACTTTCAGCACCCCTCAAAATTACTCACCAACATAATTTACACCCCCTAGTGTTTTCTAATTTAATTATTTTTTTATTTATATTTATTTTTTATATAGTTTATATTTTAACTTATAATATTATTTTATTACTATTATAAATAAAATATTATTTTTCTAAAACTCATCCAAATACCTTATTTATATTATTTCATTAAAAATATTTTTTTATGATGCATTAGTAAGATATTTTTATAGTTAATACATTAAAAAATATTTAACCAACACTAAATTCTTTTTCATAATCAAATTAAACAACAATCGATTTCCGAAAAGGATTACGGATGTATTTTAATTAACTGCGCACTTCGTCTAACAAAGTTCGTTATTCACACACCTAGACTAAGTACAAGAGGAGTTCAAATATCTTCGTAATCCATAAAAAACACCAACCCACTGTAAACTACGAATTGAGACTTTGATTCCTCATAAGAGGATATGTAGGAACACGACTAAAATCGTGGTGAGTTCCCCAAATAAAAAACTAAAACCTTCCCTTCGTATAAGACCGAGTCCAAAAAACCTAGAATCTCTAACTTTTTTTAGGGTTAACCTTTATATTCCCTTCCTTAGGATAAGAATTCAGGGTGGCGACTTTCAATTTTAAAACCGGTTACAACAGCTGGCGACTCTTTTGGGGACTCAACCCTAGGTTTAGAAGCCTTGTCTTTTGGTTTTAGGGTTTTTTTTTGTTTTTTTATATTTTCTTATTTAATTATTTATTTATTTCTGCTTATTAATTTTATTCATCTGTTGTAGGATATTATTATTTAAAAATAATTATTTTCAAAAATCCTTAGAAAGAAGGTTCGTCTATTAGCCAAGGGGATACATCATCCTTATAAGTTTATGTGACGACTTATCCTAGAGTCAGTGGAATTGCGCGAAAGGAATACATCTCAAGAGACATCCTTTTGGGAAGTAGGAGTTTGGAATGAAACCTATGACTCTTTGTACAACCCTTAAACCAAACTCTCACGATGAGACCTTTCATGACCTAGAGACGAAAGTTTTGGTCTGCAAAGAGGCTCCACTTAAGGGAGGCCGTTATGCCTTTCCCTCTAGTGTTATTCATGATACCCTTAAGGAAACCACCTTATGGGGAGGGTAGAATATCCATAGGCCAAAACTAGGAGCCTATCTTCTAAGGGTACCTTTCATAAAATCCCGTCACTAAGTCCCACATTCATGCATTCATACATTTATGCATTTCATATATTCATTACCCTCTATTTTATTGTTTGCCTTATTCATAGGGTTTAGAAAATAATAACTAAAGGTTTTTGGTGAAGTGTCCTGAAAATAAATACCAAAGGGAAACAACTTGTCCATATCAATGCCATCAAGCCAGATATGTCAAAAATATAGGATATTAAAGGGAAATTGTCTGAAAGAGCTTTGAATATGTTCACTCGCCGCTATGGGGATACCCTTGAATTAACCAAAGTAGAAGTATAATTAGATGATGTTTTTGCCGTAATTTAATTCTACAACCCTCCATTAAGGTGCTTCACTTTTCAAGACTTTCAGCTAGCACCGACTCTAGAAGAATTTGACAAACTCTTGAACTTTTCTAAAGAAAAAGTTTATGTGGGTATCAGGCAAACTATTGACGTCAAAAACTTAGCGGAAGGTTTAGGGATCCCCTATTCCGAATTGTCACTTAATTACAATAAAGATGGTGACGTGCGAGGGGTTAAGAGATGCTACTTGGAGACTAAGGAATTTGATTTTTCCAATAACAAAGAATGAGAGTCTTGTATCGATTGCTTAGGATTTCTTGTATTTGGTGTAATCTTATTTCCACGGACTTTAGACTATATTGACCCTGCGACTATTAGCGTATTTTGGGCCGCAAAAGTTTTCAATACGGATCCAACTCCCACTTTACTTGCTAACACTTATTATGCTCTTCATACGTGGTATGAAAAGGGAAGGGGTATTCTAAACTGTTGCGTCCCACTATTATATTATTGGATTATGACGCATCTCTACAAGGAAGATTACATGATTCTGAATCTAACAAGGTATGAGTTGCCTAAAAAATTAAGGTCTCTTACTTCATATTTGTGTTGTGGTATGCAAGGAAGCTGGACATTGGAGATATCATCTATAGTTGTGGAGACATTCCTAATGTTCCATTGATCGAATCATGAGGTTGCATTAATTACAACTCTACCTTGGTCCTACGACAACTAGGGTATCCTTTGGAAGATAAACCCTCGGATGAACAACTCCAACAATTAATCATCCATGACATGGGAAAAAACAACCAAGAGTTGCTCAACAAAATCATTCGGGCTTGGAATAGGGTTAATAAAAGAAAGTATGAAAGAAGGAATGTTGTAGGGAAATGGCCTTACACTTGATGGGTCTTAGATCAAGTATAAGTTGTTAAGTTACCATTTGAAATAGATCCTGAGTACAAGCCAAAGGTCCCAGATGCTCCGCCTATGTCTTTGGAAGAAATAGACGATTTGAAGAAGGCCTTGAAACAAGATCAAAAGGAGAAAGAAGAATTAGAACTCATCCTCTATAACTTAACTAAAGAAAAAGGACAAATGCAATGCATACTCGAATCCAAAGACCAACAAATTCACAGAGATCGTGATGAATTTTAAAAGGAGAGTCTTAAGCGGAAACATTTGACTGAAGGGTTAAGTACTACTTTTAAATTGGATTCCTATAACCAAAGGTTAGAGGATGCTACTGGTGAAATTGAGATATTAAATAGATGGTATGGAACGGCGATGCAAAACAAGAAGGTGATGGAAGAAGATCTAAGGGCTTAAATACAAAGTTTGGCGCAAGCTTCTTTAGATCAAGAGGAACAAATGAAGCATCTCACCACCAGACTATGAGATAGCCAAGAATTAGAGGTCGAGGAACGCCTCAAAATGATGATGGCAGAAAGGCTGATGACCCAAAAGACTGAAGAATACAAGCAAGCATGCCTTTAGCTAGAAGGCCTCCAAAAATATTTCCTAATACAATGGAGACTCTATGCGGAGATGAGGGCTGAAAGATTGTATTGGAAAGAGCCATATGTGAAGAACGACAAAGCGGGAGAGGATAATCATATGATAATTCCTGATCTTTACCGTGAATACCGATACCATAATGACAAGCAAACTAGACTCGCTTTCTTAGCCCAAAATATCATTGATGTCATCTCGAGGAGCTTGAGAGATGCGGAAAATGTGATGGTTCCTCTCCCAAAAGACATTGAAGATTTCCTAAAGCTTTGCAGGAGAATGGTTGATGGTTTCAGGGCAGACATCCGCAGGCGCACTTAGAAGACATTTATTTCCCTTTTGTTTATTTCTTCCAGCAAATTTAATGTTTTAAAAGTTGGAATATTTTTCAATATCTGAATTATAGTCTTTTTCCAGACAATTATTATTTTTAATAAAAAAGGCATTTTGTTTCCATATTTTGTTTGCGTGTTTATTTTTTAGATACTTACCAATAAAAAAAGCAAAACCTGAAAAATAAAAAAATGTATATCCAAGAGAATAAGACATTCAAAAAGAACGAAACTCTTAGCATATTCATACGCATTCATGCATTCACAAACATTTGCATCTCATAAATTCATAACACCAAAAAACTCATCTATTTTCAAAACTTCTGCAGTTAAACCATTGGTAGAAGAAAAGAATCTCCTTTCCGACCACCATATCAAACAAGAGCCCATCAACAAAAAATTATGAAACAAATTGAGGATAACCAAGCTTCCTTCAAGGAAGATCTTGAGAAAGTCAAGGGCAATGTCGAACCAATGAGAGGAAACATAAGAAAAGTTCTTCTAGCCTTGAAGAACATCATTGAAAGACATGAGCAAATTCCTAGTGTAGCCTTTAAAGAAGTTGCCCAGACCATTGATGCATCGAGAGGTCACCAACCAAGGAAAGAACCAAAGTCAGGACCCCAAAAGTCCATTGTGGATCAACAAGAAGTAAGATAAGTTGATACTGAAGGGTTTGTCCCTCCACCACCAAAGGTAGGGGCATCTAATACCTTGCAGATTCCGATTAACAATGCAGACAAATACTTAGACTTGCAGTTTGGAGACCATAACTTAGAGGATATCAATTAAGCGCCTCAAAGAACAACCCATACTCATGCTACTGAGAATACTTTGGTGGTTAACCAGTAAAAAGCTCTGGAGAAAAGATTAAAATTTGTGGAGGGTTACGATGCTTTCGATGTAGATGCTCTTGATATGGGTCTAGTTCCTGACATGGTGATCCCGCTGAAATTCAAAGTACCTGACTTTAGAAAATACAAGGGGATCACTTGTCCAAGGAACCATCCGCGCATGTGTTTCAGGAAGATGCATGCCTATATTCAAGACCAGAAGCTGATGACTCATTGTTTTCAAGACAGTTTAAGTGGGGCGTCCCTATATTGGTACATGCAGTTGGAAGGGGTTCATGTCCACACATGGGTAGATCTTACTAATGCCTTCCTGAAATAATACAAATATAACTTAGACATGGCACGTACCCGCATGAAACTCCAGAACTTCTCTCAGAAGAAAGAGGAGTCTTTCAAGCAGTATGCCCAAAGATGGAGGGAGATGGCAGCCTGTGTACAACCGCCACTTCTGGAGAAAGAACTGGTCGATATGTTCATGGGAACCTTATAAGGGTTATATTATGAAAAGAAGGTAGGAGGCATCTCTTCTGTATTTTTAGATTTAGTAACTAATGGAAAAACGATTGAAGTTGGAATAAAAAGCGGAAAGATATAGGGTGGATCATCTGGTGCCCCTTACAATGCAAAAAGACATGTTCCTAACTTCATGAAACAGAAGGAGGGGAAATTAATGTTGTAGCCTCACAACCAAGGGCATAATAACCATTAATAATTCCACGAGAGCAGCAACTTAAAAAATTTGAAAGGCGGCTGAGAAAGTTTGACTCGCTCCCTATGCCACCCAGTCAATTATTACAACACTTGGTCAAGGTGTCTTTGGTAGAGCTAAGACCTATAACTCCTCTAGTCGGAGCACCACCAACAAGATACAATATCAATGCAAAATGCGAGTATCATGCGAATTCTCCTAGGCTTACCATAGAACAATATTGGGCCTTCAAACATAAAGTTCAAGATCTGTTGGAGTCTCGGGATATCACCTTTCATAAGCTGAATATCAAGTTAAACCTCATGCCTCCTGTAATGCAGTGGGAGAACTGACTTGTTTTTGCGTTTTATCGCAAATGTTGTTGATAGAAATAGTCGCCACCGACTTTTCTTTTATCCAATAAGGAAAGGGTGAAAAGAACAAGAAAGACCTTGAAGATTTTGAGTTCGGGGTAAGTTATGAAAAGGGAAGGTGTTAGCACCCTTTTCATCCGTAGTTATCTACGGGCTCTTAATCGCTAGCTCACTTTTGAAATTTGCTTTGTATGTGTGATTTGAAAATACTTTTGAAGAGGCAGTGTAAGTAGAACTTTGTAATGATTCTTGTATCGGTCCCCAAGAATGCATACAAAGTGTTTTGGAAATATTCGTTGTTTTGAAAGGGATGTGTGAAAAGTATTCGTGAGAAAACTTTATGAGCAAGAGATTAAAAGTATTCTACCCACTCAAGGTCGTTCTTGTTATTTTCCTCCTCCTTTAGAGATAATGCCAACCGTACCATTAGTTGGTAGTTAGCCACATCTATTGGATATGAAGGGACGGGTAAAGGGTCATCGTATGGTCATTGAAGGAAACTTGTAAGGATGCTTTAGCAGTTTCATAAGGGACTAGATCGTGTTATTCATATGCAACTTTGAAGGATCATCGATGGACTATGATCTTTTGTATCGAAGGGACTTTGCTAAAGTATTCCTATTTTCGAGGGACATGACTGTTACTCTAAAAGACAACGGAGAGAGGATACCCTAAAGGTGTGAGTGGGCTAGTGTGTTCATTTCAGTTATTTAGTCTTGCAATTAGGGTTTTCTATCGTTCATTTTTATCTTGCCATCAAACCCTAATTAATAACAATTGCATAAAATATAGTAGCAGAAGGTAAAGGCGAAATGTAAACCAAGGTTATTAGAGAGCTTTGAGGCACTTAAATAATAGTGAAGTACGGAAAATAAAAACCTACAACTATTACACACTAGGAGCAGTTACATGATAGAAAAATGTGGAAATAATAAAGCTACACTATTACAGTTGAACACGCCCTATACACTTTATCTAGGAAAATAAAAAAAATATGAAAATAGCAAAGAAAATGTTTTGGTGATTTTTTATGAAAAAAATGATTTATGATAATTAATTAAATAAACCTAAAAAACCTAAATAATTTTAATTAATAAAAAAAGGTTAATTTTGAAAAAAAGAAGTTAAAAAACCTGAAACCTAATTAATTTTAATTAAAAAAAGGTTAAATTTGAAAGAAAAAAAAAGATAATTAAAAAACCTAAAACCTAATTAATTTTAATTAATAAAAAAAGTTAATTTTGAAAAAAAAGTTAATTAAAAAACATAAAACCTAATTAATTTTAATTTTAAAAAAGGGTTAATTTTGGCGAAAAAAAGTTAATTAAAAAACCTAAAAGCTAATTTATTTTAATTAATAAAAAAAGGTTAATTTTGAAAATAAGTTAATTAAAAAACCTAAACCCTAATTAATTTTAATTAAGAAAAAAGGGTTAAATTTTTTAAAAATTAATTAAAAAACCTAAAACCTAATTAATTAGGGTTTTAAAAAAGTTTTTGTTTAAAGATTATTGAAAAAGAATTAAGTTTGCTTAAAAATAGATAGGGGAAGAAGCAACAATGGAAAATAGGGTTAGAAAACAAAAATAGTGCAAATGCCAGGGGTGGGTGTTGAACCCACGCCCTTTGCCTTCAAAACAACATGGCTTGCGAAAAAATTGATAGGGGAAGAAGAATCAATGGAAAATTGGGTTAGAAAACAAAAAAGTGCAAATGTCAGGGGTGGGTGGTACCCTACCCCCTAATTTGGGCCTTGCGAATTCAATGGTGCCCTTGGTTTTGGCCGATTCTCCCTGTACATAGAGATACAACGTAAATATGGCAAAGCAGTGTAAACATCGTAACACCTCACCCAGGCACCATGGGGCTCATGAAATGGTTCAATCCTGCACTAATACATCTCAGAAGCATGTTAATATCGTTAGTTTCAATCAAAGAACGATAAAACGAAAAATATGAATTCATGCAAATATAGAAAACCGATGATGCATGCTCATGAGTTTCATGCCTCTTGGATCATCACAATTGATCCCCAATTATTCTATAGCACTCCTGGAATTGAATGGGATGGTTGGCTTGCTTTGAGAGAGGCTAAAAAAAATAGGTTTTGACATTTTCCCTAGTTTTGGATCATTTTGGAATAGTGATCTCTTGCTAAGTTTTTCGTGGTTGTTGTTGTTTGAATATGGGATATATATAGAGGAAAATTATGTCATAAGAAGTGGGCTTGGACCTTTGTATAAAAGACTTGATTTTATTTAATTTATTTTGAATTTAAATAAATAAAATAAAAAATAAATGGAATAAATTCAATTAGCACAAAAAATCAATTTTGATCAATTTGGGTTTCATGCATTTTCTCAAAATTGCCTAACTTGTACCAATCATAACTCTCCCAATTTTTATCACATGAAGGTGATATTTGACTTTTTAAAAAGCTCAAGATGTCCTCTACAATCTCTATGTTTATCATTTTATCGTTTGAAGATTTATCTTGATGTAAGTTGCCTTGACAAAAAGTGTCTTTTTGTTGACTTTTGAAATGACCTATAATGTTTTGGCCCATATCTCTCAAATGAAGCATTTTTTGGACTTGAGCTTAGAGAGTAAAAGTTATAGATAATTATATTTCCTTCAAAAATTGATTTAGTTGAGGAAAATCTGATGAAGCATGTGAAAGTTATACTTGGTCAAAGTTCAGTTGACTTCTTAAGAAAGCCTTAATTTGGCAACTTTGACTTTTGATGAATTGAGAGTTTTCTTGATGAATCATGAACAACCCTTGATCAAATGATGAATTTCACTTCAAATATTTATGTTGACCAAAAACCTTAAAGTTTCACTGTATGTTGACCATAATTGACTTTTTATCTAATATAGTTGATTTTTAGTCATCTGGGAAATTGACTGATCAAACTTGTGATGCAAGGCTTGAAATTTGGCATGGGCATTCCTTGAGACATATAAGGAACCATGAAACCACTTATGGAATAATAAGCTAAAAGTTCCTTGAGAAAAGTGAAACCCTAGTTGTATGTCAACTGCTTAGGAGGAGAAATTTTTCGATCAAACATTGAGTAGCCTTGAGCAATTGAAAACCCTAGGAGCATGAGGAGGTGTCTTGAAGACAATGGGAGGGAAAATTTTGTGGTACAACAGCTTCCCCTGTTCAATCTTCTTAAACCTAAAGAGTTAGATTGACATATCCGCCATTCATGATCTGAAAGTTGAAGAGGATTGAACACCTAAGTGCCCGAAAATTTGCACTCGTCGGTGCATGGACAACGTTGTTGGTTGATAGTATTGCTTGAATGAGATTGATGATCCATTCAGAGATATGATAGAATGTCGTTAAGGATGGGTTTACAGATGTCATCTATAATAACTGTTGATAGGAGTATCAGAACGAGTCTACGCCTGACTGTGGAGAATGTTTTTCAGAAGGAAAGTGCTCACCAGAATTCAATCTCTAGGGGAAATGCTTTTCCGATAAACTTCAGAAGAGGAAGGCTCATTAGAATTCAGTATCTGAAGGAAGTCATTTGGTCATGCAAATAGTCACCCCGTCATATTTCGGGAATTGATCTACAATCAATTTTTCATTGGTAAACCTGTCATGTTTTGGGAATTCATATCGCCTGATCATATAGATAATTGCCATGTCCTGTTTCGGGAATTAATATGCAACCGGATTTTGTGTTGGTAAACCCGTCCTATTTCAGGAATTCATACCGCTTGGTCACATAGATAGCTGCCCTGTCCTGTTTCGGGAATTAATCTCTGACCCACTTTTCTGTTGGTAAACGAATGTCCTGTTTCAGGAATTCCTACTGCTTGGTCATATAGATAGTTGCCCCATCCTATTTCGGGAATTAATATCATACCTGTTTTCTTGTTGGTAAACCCGTCTTGTTTCGAAAATTTATACCTCCTGGTCATATAGATAGTTACTCCACCCTTTTTCGGGAATTAATCTCTGACATGTTTGAAAACTGCTGATGATATTCGTCTGTTTGCGAACTTTACCTGAAAATACAAAATTAGCTTTATGTAATATAGTGATGCATGTAATTCATTAATGATGCTCTCAAGATAAATGAGAATGTTATATGCATTTTGGTATGCATATACTATGATGTATTTCGAAATGATGTATGGATGCAATATGTTGTTGAAGCATATCAGTAGCTCCTTTTAACAATGTCTAGCCGGGGATTCCTGCTTTGTTTGAGGATACTCTGCTGGGGATTTTTGACTTCTGTTTGAGGATAAAGGCATTGAAGGAGAGTCGGGTGTTCGCTGTTCTTGTTGTTGAAGGATGTGATTCTTACGCACCCTGGCTGAGGATAAAAAAGATGGATATTCCTCTAGTATGCTATTTTTCCTAGTCTCAGACACCGTAGCAACTCTTCTGGGGATAACAACTTTGATTAAACCCTGCTGGAGAAGAGAATTTTGTTAGGGATTTACGGCGTTGGAGTGATAAACTCCGCTGGGAATTGAATTCCTATAAACTGTGTCGATGAAACAAACTTTGATGGGGATTGGAATTTTATAGGTTGCGCTGAGGAAGTCTCCCCTGTATGCTGGGGAAATGGTCAAACTTCCTTATCCACTAAGGGACCTATTGGGGATGATGATCAGGTCAAGCTATCCATTAGGGATATGGAGGTGAACTGCTGGAAGATGAAAGAATTTCTGCCTGAGGGCATATTACACTTGCTGGGGAATATATCTCTGTTGGGGATGATCATGCGAAGATAGCTCTGTAGAGATAGTTTCATGGAGATTGCTCTGTGGGGAATTTATGAATAACTTAAACATTATCCCAACTCCTAGAGTCTTAAGTAAATGTTAATCCTGTTTTCATGCATGTATTTTGTTAATAGTAATCATATTCAAGTGCATATGTTCATTCAATTTAGTCATTGGCTGTTTTTGCAAACAAAATAGAGAAAGTAAAACAAATTTTAATTTTGAAGCATATTTGTATTGAGAGTTTGCCTTTTAATAGACAATTTTGTAAAAAGAGACAGAGGTCCTAGTAAGAGGAAATCGTCATGAAAAGAAAAAGGTGTACAAAGAGAAACAAAGAAAAACAACTATGTGGAAATGATCCCATTGAGTTTCAACTATGCTATTGCCTCTATGTCTTCGAGCATCTCATCCTTTGATATCAAAAGAAGTTAACTGGATTGATCTATACCATTTGAACTTGATGTCGGTAGTCAAGTTGGCTATTTGTAGATGATCCAATGGGACATAGTCGTACGCTTTAATCCCTAACTTTTTCCTGGACCTCCCTTTCGGGTTTTCAGTCCACCGGGATACCCTTTTTTGACCAAGCCACCTTTTTAGGTTTTCGACTTACCAGGTGTATAATTTTTTTATATATCCCTAATTTTTGCCTGAACCCTTTTGGTTAGCCGGGATACCCTTATTTTTTCCTAAGCCAGTCAACCTAGTGGGTCACTTTTATGCGTAGTATCTTTTCACTATGTCCGCGTTCACAGGGTGTGGAAGATCTTTACCGTCCATGGTGGTAGGTATCATAGTGCCGCCAGAAAATATCTTCTTAATCACAAATGGCCCTTCGTACGTGGGATTCCATTTGCCCCTTGGATCACCTTGTGGTAAGATGATGCACTTTATTACTAAGCTTCCAACCTAATACACCTGAGGTTTGATCCTCTTGTTAAAGGCCTTGATCATGCGTTTCTGATACATCTGACCATGACAAACAACCGCGAGCCTCTTCTCATTAATCAAATTTATCTGGTCCAGCCTGGTCTGAATCCAATCGTCTTCATCTAAACCTGTGTCTTTCATAATTCTCAGAGATGGAATCTAGGCTTCAACAGGTAAGACAACCTTCATACCGTAGACAAGAGAGAATGGGGTTACCCCAGTTGATGTATTTGCTGAAGCGCGATAACCATGAAAAGAGAATGGTAACATCTCATTCCAATCTTTATATGTTACTGTCATTTTCTGTAAAATCTTCTTGATGTTCTTATTGGCGGCTTCCACTGCACCATTAAACTGTGGTCGATACAGAGAAGAAGTAATATGTTAAATATTGAACTGTGTACAAAGTTCTGTTATCATAGTGTTGTTGAGATTGGTAACATTATCAGTGATGATCCTCTCGGGTATGCCATACCGGTTATGCTTAATAAATTGGGCCACGACATTTTTGGTAACAGAGGCAAACGAAGCTGCTTCAACCCACTTTGTAAAATAATCAATAGCGACCAAGATGAAAAGGTTCCCATTAAAAGAAGTAGGCTTAATATCTCCAATCATATCAATTCCCCACATTGCAAACGGCCAAGGAGCAGTCAAGACGTTCAGAGGAACCGGAGGCACATGTACCTTGTCAGCATAAATATGGCATTTCTGACAATTTTGGAATGGAAATCAATTTCCATGGTTGATCAATAATAACCCACTATTAGAATTTTCTTAGCCATCTTATTCCCACAAGAATGAGTACCTAAGACTCCACCATGCATATCTTCCATAATCTTCTCAAATCCCTTCTTGTCCACACAACGAAGTAGAGTCAAATCATGATTATGCTTGTACAAAACTCCGTTACTCAGAAAGAATTTGGCAGAGAACCTCCGTAGGAATTTCTTATCGTTGAGAGATGTCCCTTCAAGATATTTTTGAGCCTCGAGGTATCTTTTCACTTCATGGTACCATGAATTTTCCTCCACTCCACCAGTATCAATTTCATAATAATGTGCAGGTTCGTCTAATCTCTCCATAGTAATTTAAGGAGCTTCATTATTCCATCTGACTTTGAACATAGATGACATGGTATCCAATGCGTCTTCCAATTGATTCTCTTCTCGTGGAATCTGTTCAAAAGTGATTTCCTCGAAGTACAAAATTAATGTCAATGCATGCTCCCGATAAGGAATGAGCTTTGGATGCTTCATATCCCATTATTCCTTAATCTAATTGATCACTAGGGTTGAGTCCACATATACATCCAATAACTTGATTCTCATATCTATAGCAGCCTTGATACCCAAGATGCACACTTCATACTCTGCCATGTTGTTGGTACAGTCAAAACATAATCTGGAGGTGAAGGGCGTATGGAAACCCTCGGGAGATACAATCACATCACCAATTCCATTACCAAGCACGTTAGAAGCTCCATCAAAAACCATAGCCTATCGGGATCCTTGCTCGGGTCCTTCATACGGTTCAGGTTCTTTATAATCAGTAATTAGCATAATATTCTCATCACGGAACTCAAAATTCATAGACTGTTGTCATCTACAGCTTGATGAGCCAAATGATCTATCAGTACACTTCCTTTGATTTCCTTTTGAGTAGCATACTGAATGTCGTATTCTGTAAAGACCATTTTCCATCTTGCTATTCTTTCAGAGAGAACGGGCTTCTCAAATATGTATTTTATCGGATCCATCTTAGAGATAAACAAAGTGGTATGAGTCAACATATATTGTCTTAGTCGGCGAGCAGCCCATGCCAAAGCGCAACAAGTTTTCTCGAGCATTGAGTATCTTGTTTGACAGTCGGTAAAAAATTTTCTTAGGTAGTATATTACAAGCTCTTTTCGACCAGACTCATCATGCTACCCCAATACACACCCCCATTGAATTCTCTAACATTTTTAAGTACATGATAAGAGGTATTCCTTCTACTGGTAACATCAGAATCAGAGGTTCTTGGAGGTACTCCTTGATCTTGCCAAAAGGTGTCTGACAGTCGTTGTTCCACTTCACTACTTGATCTTTCTTCAGTAACTTGAAGATTGGATCACAAGTAGCGGTCAAATGGGAAATAAATATGGCAATATAGTTCAATCGTCCCAGGAAACCCCTGACTTCCTTATCAGTACGGGGAGGCAACATTTCTTAGATGGCTTTAACCTTGGCAGGATTAACTTCAATACCTTTACCACTGACGATAAAGCCTAGGAGTTTACCAAATCTTACCCCAAAGGTGCACTTGTTTGGATTCAGTCTCGACTTGTACTTCTTCAATCTCTCAAACAGCTTGTGTAGGTGGACAATATGTTCTTCTTCATTCTGATACCTGGTTATCATGTCATCAATGTAAACCTCTATCTTACGATGGATCATGTCATGGAACAAAGCTACCATAACATGCTAATATGTTGCGTCGGATTCTCTAAACCAAAAGGCATAACTTTGTAATAGAAAGTGCCCCACTGCGTGACAAAGGTAGTATTATCCATGTCTTCAGGTGCCATCTTGATTTGATTATACCCAGAGAAACCATCCATGAAGGAAAACACCTTAGGCTGAGCAGTGTTGTCAACCAAAACATCAATATGCAGAAGCAGAAAGTCATCTTTAGGGCTTGCCCTATTCATATCCCGGTAGTCTATGCATATATGCACTTTCCATCCTTCTTAGATACTGGCACCACATTTTCAACCCATTCAGGATAGGACGTAACAGCTAAGAAACCTGCGTTGAATTGTTTCATAACCTCAGTTTTGATCTTTTCGGACATCTTGGGACTCATACAATGAACCTTTTACTTTATTGGAGAATAACCTTCTTTCGTTGGTAGTCGAAGAACCACAATGTCAATATCAAGCCATGGCATGTATTCGTACGACCAAGCAAAGCTCTCAACATAGTCACGCAACATCAGGATTAATCTCTTTTTGACACTGTCTTCTAGGTTGACACCTATCTTGACCTCTTACTTGTCATCTTCAGTACCCAAATTCACAACCTCGACTGGCTCTTCATGTGGTTGTATGGATCTTTCTTCTTGCTCTAACAATCTAGCAAGTTCTCTAGGTACTTCACAATCTTCCTCACCTTCGTCCTCAGCTCGGTAGATCATATTTTTGAAGTCATAATTGGCAATAGCAAAATTGTTGTCAATGGGATCCAGAGTGGATATGTATGTGTAATTTGTTGTGTGGGTGTGTGTAAGAACACATAGCTATTTTGAAAGCAATAAAGTAAAAGAAAGACAAAGAGAACAAAATTTGAATGCAAACGTCCAATGATTTATTGAGTGAAAATATGTGAATGAAAAATAACAATCCTAACAAATGGACCGTTTTGCCCCAGTTAAGGAATAAGGCTTCAAGTTATTGTTTAAAATTACATAACCAAAACTTGAAAGAAAGAAAACAGAAAATAGTATTTACTCATGACTAAAGGAGATTGATATAAAGTCTTCAGTCTTCTAATTGTTGAGCCTGTAACCGGTGGGAGGAAAGATCCAATTGTCTAGGTCATAGTCACTGTCAGCGTCTTCTATCGTGTTGACTCTATTGTTGCTGATGTGGAATGGTAGTCTTCCAGCACGAGCACGACGAGCAGCCCTCTAAGCTTCTACAGTGAAACCCAAACCAAAGTTATCAGATTTGTAAGGAATGTCGGGAAGTTGACCCCAAGTAGTAAAACCACCTTCTTCTACCACATCTCTAGCGTCTTTCAGAGAAGCCATTCTGGGCGAAACCCTGGTAACCTTGGGTATAGTAGAAACATCTTTAATAACGGTAATTCTATGAGGAATAACCTCAAAGGTCTGGCAGGGAGTTTCGATAAACCCAAGCAACCCTTAAAATAAAGCAAAAAAAGAAAATAATTTTAAAGAAAATAAAAGTGATCTAATACTCTAAGGTAACCCCTCTTTTTAAGTCTCCCCATCAGAGTCACCAGTTCTATAATGTGGTGGGAGATTTGACTTATTTTTGCATTTTATCGCAAATGTTGCGGAATGCAATAGTCGCCACCGACTTTTCTTTTATCCAATAAGGAAAGGGTGAAAATAACAGGAAAGACCTTGAGTTCGGGGGGTAAGTTATGAAAAAGGAAAGTGTTAGCACCCTTTTCATCTGTAGTTATCTACAGGCTCTTAATCACTAGATCAGTTTTGAAATTTTATTTGTGTGTGTGATTTAAAAATATTTTTGAAGAGCCAATGTAAGGAGAACTTTGTAATGATTCTTGTATCGGTCCTCAAGAATGCGTTGAAAGTGTTTTGAAAATATTCATTATTTTGAAAGTGATGTGTGAAAAGTATTCGTGAGAAAAATTTGTGAGTAAGTGATTAAAACTATCCTACCCACTTGAGGTCGTTCTTGTTATTTTCCTCCTACTTTAGAGGTAGTGCCATCCGTACCATTAGTTGGTACGTAACCCCATCTATTGGATGTGAAGTGATGGGAAAAGGATCATCGTACGGTCATCGAAGGAAACTTGTAAGGATGTTTTAGCAGTTTCGTAAGGGACTGGATCATGTTATTCATAGGCAACTTTGAAGGGTCATTGAGGGACTATGATATTTTGTATCGAAGGGACTTTGCTAAAGCATCCCTATTTTTGAGGGACATTACAGTTATTCCAAAAGTCAACGAAGAGAGGTTACCCTAAAGGTTTGAGTGTGCAAGTGTTTTCATTTCAATTATTCAGTCTTGCAATTAGGGTTTTCTATCGTTCATTTTTATCTTACCATACAAACCCTAATTACTAACAACTGCATAAAATATATTAGGAGAATGTAAAGACAGAAATGTAAACCTAGGCTATTACAGAGCAGAAGCTACGCTATAACAGTTGAATGCGTCCTATACACTTTATCTAGGAAAATAAAAATAAGATGAAAATAGCAAAGAAAATGTTTTGGTGATTTTTATGAAAAAAATTATTTATGATAATTAATTAAATAAACCTAAAAAACCTAATTAAATTTAACTAATAAAAAAGGTTAATTTTGAAAAAAGAAGTTAAAAAACCTAAAACCTATTTAATTTTAATTAAAAAAAAGGTTAATTTTGAAAAAAAAGATAATTTTTAAAAAACCTAAAACCTAATTAATTTTAATTAATAAGAAAAAGATTAATTTTGAAAAAAAAAGTTAATTAAAGAACCTAAAACCTAATTAATTTTATATTAAAAAAGGTTAATTTTGAAAAAAAAATAATTAAAAAGCCTAAAACCTAATTAATTTTAATTAATAAAAAAAGGTTAATTTTGAAAAAAATTAATTAAAAAACCTAAAACCTAAATAATTATGGTTTTTAAAAAGGTTTATGTTTAATGATTAATTAAAAAGAATTAAGTTTGGCAAAAAATAGATAGGGGAAGAAGCATCAATGGAAAATAGGGTTATAAAACAAAAATAGTGCAAATGCCAGCGGTGAGTGTTGAACCCACGCCCTTTGCCTTCACAACAACATGGCTTGCCAAAAAAATAGATATGGGAAGAAGAATCAATGAAAAATAGGGTTAGAAAACAAACATAGTGCAAATGTCATGGGTGGGTGGTACCCTACCCCCCTAATTTGGGCCTTGTGAATTTAATGGTGTCCTTGGTTTTGGCTGATACTCCTTGTACAAAGATATACAATGTAAATATGACAAATCAATGTAAACATGGAAACACCTCACCCAAGCACCATGAGGCTCATGCAATGGTTCTATCCTGCACTAATACATCTAAAAAGCATGTTAGTAACATTAGTTTCAATCAAAGCACGATAAAATGAAAAATATGAGTTCATGCAAATATAGAAAACCGATGATGCATGCTCATGAGTACAAGGCCTCTTGGATCAACACAATCGATCCCCAATTACTCTATAGAACTCCTGGAATTGAATGGGATGGTTGGCTTGCTTTGAGAGAGGCTGAAAATAGGGTTTGAAGTTTGTCGTAGTTTTGGATAATTTTGGAGTTTTTTGGAATAATGATCTCTTTCCAATTTTTTTGTGGTTGTTCTTATCTGAATATGGGATATATATATATATATATATATATATATATATATATATATATATATATATATATATATATATATATATATATATATATATATATATATATATATATATATATATATATATATATATATATATATATATATATATATATATATATATATATATATATATATATATATATATATATATATATATATATATATATATAGTGGAAAATTAGGTCACAAGAAGTGGGCTTAGACCTTTGTATGAAAGCCTTGATTTTATTTAATTTATTTTGAATTTAAATAAAAAATAAATGGAATAAAAATCAAAGGGGTGTATGAATAGGTTAAAAGGTTCACTATGATGCCTAATACACGTGTGGACCTTGAAACACAAGCCCATTAGCCCAAAAATTCAATTTTGCTCAATTTAGGTTTCATGCATTTTCTCAAAATTACCCAACTTGTACCAATCATATATCTCTCAATTTTTATCATATGAAGTTGATCTTTGACTTTTAGTAAAGCTCAAGATGTCCTCTTCAATCTCTATGTTGATCATTGTTTCATTTGAAGACTTTATCTTGATGTAAGTTGCCTTGACAAAAAGTGTCTTTTTGTTGACTTTTGAAATGACCTATAATGTTTTGGCCCATATCTCTCAAATGAAGCATTTTTTGGACTTTAGCTCAAAGATTCAAAGTTATAGAGAATTAAATTTCATTTAAAATGAGCTTTAGTTGAGGAAAATCTGATAAATCATGTGAAAGTTATGCTTGGTCAAAGTTCAGTTGACTTCTCCTTAAGAAAACCCTAATTTGGCAACTTTGACTTTTGATGAATTAAGAATTTTCTTGATGAATCATAATGAAACCTTAATCAAATGATGATTGTGACTTTAAAATATTTATGTTGACCAAATATCTTGAAGTTTGACTGTATGTTGATTACTGTTGACTTTTTACCCAATATAGTTTATTTTTAGTCATCTGAGCAATTGACTGAGCAAACTTGTGATGCAAGGCTTGAAATTTTGCATGAGCATTCCTTAAGATATATGAGGAACAATGAAATCCACTTGAGGCATTATAAGCTCAAATTTCCTTGAGAAAAGTGAATGTCTAGTTGTAAGTCAACTGCTTAGGAGGAGAATTTGTCTGATCAAACATTGAGTAGCCTTGAGCAATTAAAAATACTAGGAGCATGAGGAGGTGTCTTAAAGAAAATGGGAGGGAAAATTTTAGGGTACAACACCTTTTCATGGTGGACCAACAATAAATGCAATTGAAGTATTTACCGAATTTGGGGCAGCCAGACGAGTAAAGGCCCCAATAAATTTGTTGAAGGAATATTTGTTGGATATGGGTTCCTTTTGGAACATGATGAATCTTTTGAGAAAACATTACAAATATTGGTGTACCAGGGGATAGTATAATTCGGATCATACCTTGAAGGAGAATATGTAATTGCAATTGAAAGAAGTATAAAGAAGCCATTGGTAATCCATTGCCATGGCAAAACCTTAATAAGAAGACTCTTGTGATTCCGTGGGGAGAATCAACAGAAACACCCGCAATGACACCAAGACAAGCTATAAGGATACCATTAGTTCCAAAGACTGTGATGGTAATTAGGGGTCCAACTCCTACCCCTTACAAAAGCGAAAAAGGAGTACCATGGAGTTATGATTCAACTGTATACGTCAATGGCTTGAAACAAGAATGTGAGCCATCATCAAGTCAACGACCTGCAATCTCAAATATAGCAGGAACATGGGGCATGACTCGTAGTGGTCGAATCTTTGGCTCCAAAATGAAAATGACGAATGATGCTATGATAAAAAAATAAGGATCATACGTTGGTGAAATATAAAGGAAAAGCAGTTGTGGAGGCAACTCAAGAACAAGAGCCTCCGAGTAAGAAGAATTTATGAAAATAATCAAAAGGAGTGATTATAGGGTGGTGGATCAGCTCTACCAAACCCCAGCCAAAATTTCTATACTCTCATTGCTCATTAATTCAGAAGCGCATCAAGACTCTCTAATGAAGGTTCTGATTTCTGCCCATGTCGCAGAGGAAATAACTGTAAATCAATTTGACAATGTTGTAGCAAATCTGATGTCAGGATCATATATGGGTTTTTATGAAAGTGAGTTACCTCCACAAGGCCGAGCTCACAAAAAGGCATTGCATATCTCTATTCATATAGGTGCTACAAGCATGTCCAGGGTACTCACCGATACTTGTTCTGCCCTCAATGTGTTACCAAAATCCAGCTTGATGAAGTTAACACTAGATGGTGTTTTATAAGACCAAGTTCTATGATAGTTAAAGCTTTTGACGATTCTCAAAGTTTAGTATTTGGAGAAGTGGACTTTCCTATCTAGATCGGCCCACATATATTCTATATCACTTTTCAAGTCATGGATATAGAACCAGCATATACATGTTTACTCGGGTGACCCTGGATTCATGCAGCAGGGGCAGTCACTTCAACTTTACATCAAAAACTAAAGTTCTTCGTTGGAAGAAGATTGGTCATAATTGTTGGTGAAGAGGACATCTTTGTAAGTCACATAGAATCCTACAGGTATATCAGTTCTAATGAAGACTATATAGCCACACCATTCCAAGTCTTAGAGTTTTCCTCAATGGTAACCCTACCGATGGAAAAAATTAGGAAACCTACTATGACTTCATGGAAGGATTTGAAAATAGCGGTTGAAAGTAGTGCCTCAAAGGGTTGGGGAAAGCTCTAGGGGATACCAGAGAAGAAGAAACATTTTGGTTTGGGCTATGAATTATCAATGGTTACTCTGAAAGGCAAAGTACAGTTTCCTCCAATCCAAGAGACTTTCATTAACAAAGGAGTAGAACATGGCAGGTAGGTGGTAATGATATCTAACAAAGACAACATTTAAAGGGCATCTGATTTCATCCATGAATGCACCCCAAGAGAAGAACTCAAGAATTGGACAGCTGTGTAGATTCCAAAGATCTTTTTCTTTCAAAAGTAATTTTTCTTGTTTTTGAAAGAACCTATGTCAAGCCCGAGGCATAGGGCTTACTTGTAAGGGTCCCTCATTTTATTTCAGACAGTATTCCCGATTAATAAAAGTTATATTTCGCATTCAACTAAGATCTCTATCTTTCTCTTATATTTATCTCTCATATTTAAAAATGGAAATACTTATCTTCATATGAATATTACAAAAATCACAAACTAAAAACTACACCAAAACATGATAAATGTGCATATCCATGTCCAAAATCACCGATAATGTTATTGCTACTATCCGATATATTTTTGATGCGCCCATCAACCATGCTGTAGAGGAAGATGATGAAGATCTTGAACTTTTTAAAGAATTGGCGAGGGAGATATAGCAAAAAACTGACAATATACAACCATACCAGGAATCTATTGAGACCATTTACATTGGCACGGAGGAAGATCTGAAAGAGATCAAGCTAAGGGCAACATTGGAGAAAAGCGTCAAGGAAAGGCTGATCGAGTTGTTACATGAATATATAGATATATTTGCCTTGTCTTATAGAGATATTCCAGGATTGGATACAGATATTGTAGTGCACAGACTACTTCTCAAGGAAGGTTGCTCTCCAGTTAGGTAGAAGCTCAAGAGAACTCGTCTATACATGTTAAATAAGATTTGAGATGAGGTCCTTAAACAATTAAACGCAAGGTTCTTAGCGGTGGTAGATTATCCACCTTGGATAGCTAACATCATACCAGTACCAAAGAAGGATGGAAAAGTACACATGTGTATGGATTATCGGGACCTGAATAAAGAAAGCCTCAAAGATGATTTCCCTTTACCTCACATAGATGTTTTGGTGGACAATACAACTCAAGATTTTGTATTCTCATTCATGTAAAGTTTCTCAGGATATAACCAAATCAAAATGGCACGCAAAGAAAAAACTAATTTCATGACACCTGGGGGCACTTTATGTTACAAGGTAATGTCGTTCGGTCTGAAGAACATGGGGGAAACTTATCAATGGGATATGGTCCCAATATTCCATGATATGATTCAAAAAGAGGTTTAGGTATGAGGTTATGATATGATTTCCAAATCCCATAGAAAGGAGGATCACATTATACATCTATAAAAGCTATTTGAGTGTCTGTGAAGGTTCAAATTAAGGCTGAATCCGAACAAGTGTACATTTGGTGTCAGATCAGGCAAGTTATTGGGTTTTATTATAAGTCAGCATGGCATTGAGGTAGACCTCGACATGGTAAAATCCATACAAGAAATTCCAGTTCGAGGACAAAGAAAGAGGTTTGTGGTTTCTTTTGACGATTAAATTACATTTCAAGGTTAATATCGCACCTAACTGCCACATGCAATCCTATATTCAAATTACTTCGAAAAGATCAGACGGTGGTATAGAATGATGATTGCCAAAAATATTTCGAGGCAATAAAACAATATTTACAAGAGCCACCTATCTTAATGCCACCAATTTCCGGAAGACCACTCATCATGCATCTGACAACACGTGAAGGATCAATGGGATGTATATTGGGACAACATGACGAAACAGGTAGAAAAGATCATGCAATCTACTACCTCAGCAAGAAATTTACTAACTGAGAAACCAAGTACTCACTTCTCGAGAAGACTTTTTGTGCATTGGCTTGGGCTACTAAAAGATTGAGGCAATACATCTTAAATCAAACCACGTGGTTAATAGCAAGAATGGATCCTTTAAAGTATGTGTTCGAAAAACTAGTTCTCACAGGAAGGATTGCCCGATGGAAGATGTTACTATCAGAATACGAAATCCAATATGTTACTTAAAAGTTCATCAAGGGTAGTGTATTAGCCAACCATCTAGCTCATCAATCATTACCAGAATATCAACCAATAAAGTTCGACTTTCCAGACGAAGATGTCATAGTTATAGGTGACTACGAAATACCCGGGTCCGACGAAGGACCTGAAACAGGGGCACGCTGGACACTCAAGTTCGACAGGGCTTCAAATGCAATAGGGCAAGACATTGGGGAAGTTTTGACTGCACCAACAATATCATCAAATACGAAGCTTGTATCCTGGGTCTAGAAGCTGATATCAATATGAGAATCAAACATCTCGAAGTATCTGGAGACTCCGCGCTAGTCATATACCAAGTCAACGAAGAATGGGAAACTAAACATCCCAAATTGATTCCATATTAGGATCATGTTTTAAAGCTACTTACAAAATTCACGGAGATCGCTTTTAGTCATATCCCACGAGAAGAAAATCAGATGGCGGATGCCATGGCAACATTATTTGCCATGTTTAAAGTAACTTTGCAAAACCACGAACCATACATTACAATTAGACATTTTGAAGAGCCTGCACATTGCCTTGCTATTGAAGAGGGACCGGATGATAAGCCTTGGTTCTATGACATTGAAATGTACCTTGAAAAATAAGAATATCCAGAAAATTCCTCTACCATTGACAAGTGAACCCTACGAAAGCTAGCCTCAAAATTCTTTCTGAGTGGTGATGTATTATATAAAAGAAACTATGATATGGTACTACTCAGGTGTATGGAGAAACAGGAAGCCAATATTCTTATGAGAGAAATCCATGAAGGTACTTTTGGAACTCATATAAATGGGCATGCCATGGCTAGAAAAATATTGCAAGCGGGATATTATTGGTTGACGATGGAAGCCAATTGCTACCATTAAACAAAGACATGTCACAAGTTCCAAATCTACGCCAACAAAATGAATGTGCCACCTACTCCTTTTAATGTCATGAGCTCTCCTTGGCCATTTTTGATGTGGAAAATTGATTTATAGGCATGATCGAACCAAAAGCATTTAACAGATATCAGTTTATACTAGTTGCCATTGATCCCTTCACCAAATAGGTGGTAGCAGCATACTACGCGAATGTGGAAAGTCAAGTGGACACTCGACTCATCAAACAAAATCTCATATACAAATATGGGGTGCCAAGCATAATCATTACAGACAACGGGTCCAATCTGAACAATAAAATGATGAAGGAGTTATGCGATAATTTCAAGATCGAGCATCATAATTTGTCACCATATTGACTCAAGACGAATGGGGCCTTTGAATCTTCCAATAAAAGCATCAACAAAATCATTTAGAAAATGGTGAAGACCTATAAAGATTAGCATGAAATGCTTCCCTTCATTCTACATGGCTATCATACCTCCGTGCACACATCAACAAGTGCAACTCCTTTATCTCTGGTATATGTCATGAAGGTGGTACTCCCAATTGAAATACAAATTCCATCACTTCGAGTTCTAATGGAAACAAAGCTTGAAGAAGCATAGTGGCTTCAAACGAGACTGGATCACCTCAACCTCATTAAAGAGAAACGCTTGATAGCTTTGTGCCACAGCCAGTTATATCAGAAGAGGATGAAGAAATAATTCAACACGAAATTCCGCCCTCGAGTGTTCAAAGAAGGGGATTTGGTATTGAAGAAGATTCTGATACCTCTCCTCAATTCACGTGGTAAATGGACACCCAACTATGAAGGTCCATATGTGGTAAAAACAACATTTTCCGGTGGTGGTCTCATCCTCACAACAATGGATGGGGAAGAACTACCACATCCTTCAAATTCATACGTATTTAAAAATACTATTATAAAAAGCTCGCTAAGTTCGAACCTTAAAAAGGAGACTTAGGCAAAAAGGAGCGTCCCGGTGGATTGAAAACCCTAAAGGTAGATCCAGGAAAAAATTAGGGACATACACAAAAATTATCCCGGTGGATTGAAAACCCGAGAGGAAGATCTAGGCAAAAATTAGGGATCTTCCTCAAAGAAATAAAGAACAAAAAGAATGTGATATAAGAACCACGACTGCGACCACGAAGGAAAGGATTGATCTAAAAAATTTAACTCAAAAGCAAAGGAGATTGAAGCTATCAAAAGGACATTGGGGAAACAATAATATCAATTATCATTTTCATTGCAATTTTCTATTTTAATACTTTCTATAATTACCTATTTCAAGGAATTGCATCTTGTACTCTCTCCTATTCAGAGGAATATTTATCAATAAAACATTGACTTTTTCGAATCCTTTCAATTGCGTTTTTTTCTTTTCGGACTTGTTTGCAAAAAACTAGAATCATTTCTTTTGAATACTACATTGAAATCATTTTGGGGACTTGAAAAATAAAATCATATGATGAAATATCAAAAATTATTTTTGTTAGAAAAACATCAAAAGAAAATCCACACCTACGCCCACGTCTACGCCTATTTCCACACCAATGCCTACGCCCATGTCTATGTCATGCCAGAATCCAAAACTATGCCCACGCCTACTCCTATGATACAAATATCAAGATATTGATGACACTTATTCATATTATTCAAATCAATTAAAGGATATCACAACAACGCAACATCGGAGAGTTGGTAACACAAAGCCAATGGTTTAAAAAGGAGAGAATATGAAAAACATTTTTCATAATATTTTGGGGCATATACACACATTTTGTACATATGTAAATATTTTGGGCATACACAACATACTTGATACGTATACACTCTGGGTTCCATATTAATCTAGATCATTATGCATTTACATCATACATGGCATTTTCCTGAACACACTTTGGGAGAAACCAATATATTTGGGCCCTTCGTCAGATTATTAAAACAAGCATTTACATTGGTTGATAACAGACACAACCGGTAAATAAAATCTGATTTCATCTTTGATTTAGTTAACTAAGATCTGATCATCAAAAAAACTTTTTCAATCATCTACCCCCTAGGTTTCGGTAGGTGATAGAATTATCGGATTCATATTATTAATTCCCTAGGTTGCAATGAATACGTGAATTCATCCTTCTAATGTTTACTCCCTAGGTTGTGGTAGATGTGCGAATTTCCGAATTCATATTATCCATTCCTTAGATTTCATTGAGTGCGTGAATCCGTCCTCATAATGTTTACTCCCTAGGTGGTAGTAAACATGAAGAAGTCGGCAATATAACTTAATGCGTCAGTCTCCATGCAACAATGTTGTTATCAAGCATTTTCAGTTATCTATCCCCTAGGTTGTGATAGATATGCGAATTTTGAGGGTTATATTATTCATCCCCTAGGTTATGATGAATAACGTAAGCCCACCCCTATTGTATTTTATCGCCCATGTTGTAATAAATACACAGGTTCCTCCTCGTACTATTTACTCCCTAGGTTGTAGTAAAAAGTATGATGTCTGTGATATAACTCATTGCGTCAGTCTCCATGCAACGATGTGTTATCATGTTTTTTCAATCATCTACCACATATGTTGTAGTAGGTGAGAGAATTACCTCTTCAAGTATCTATCCCCTAGGTTATGATAGATATGTGAATGTTCAGGGTCATATTATTCATCCCCTAGGTTATGATGAATAACGTAAGCCCTCCCCTAATGTCTTTTATTCCCTAGGTTGCGATAAATGCACATGTTCATCCTCGTATTGATTACTACCTAGGTTATAGTAAACATAATAAAATCTGTGTAAACTATTGCATCAGTATCCATGCAACAATGTGTTATCAAACTTTGTTTTATTCGTCCCCTAGATACCGATGAATAGACAAAATTTAATCAAAACTTACTATATTAGCCTCCAAGCATTAGTAAGGTATCTTTTTCAGACTTGTATCTACAATCTCTCTTAGATACTGATGACTTATCCGCATCATTGTGTCTAAGTTAAATCAAAATTGTTGTTCAAAACGCTTGTAAGATGATACATCATTATGTATGCTTACTATTCATACGCATGGGAACTCTGTACAACGTATCCTTATAATCTTTCAGACAAATTTTGGGGTCTTTCAATATTTAATAAACTTCCGATCAGAACGTGTGAAACCTGCGTATTTTGACACTATTTAATCGAAAGGTAATTAAATATGGGCAGTTGTCATACCCCAAATTTTCCCTACTAGTTCCTAATATTTTTTTCTATTTCTAAAAATTATTTTGCTTTATAATATATTATTCACATATTCATGAGGTTTAAAGTTTTTAAAGGGTGTTTTTTTCTACCCTTTCTATGAGTATGGTGCCAAGCCTTTTCAATATCTTCCTTAGCTTCCTTGTGATATTTTCCTTATTTGAGAAAGAAACCACTCAGATGAATGTTGTTTGGCTTGTCTCTCATTGGATATCCAAGTTGGCGACGTGCAAGAACATGATTGTAGTTAATTCCTCCTTTTCTACCAAGAAGAGGCACATTTGGGAAACTTCCACAACTATCAATAATCTCCACATCATAATCATCTTGATGATACCAATCAATTTGAGAATAAGTGAGAGACATAATCTTTGATTCCCACTGTGGTTCCTTCTTGATATCCCAAAAAGCAGCAGATCAAGGTAAGTGAGAAAATAACCACTCATATAACAATAATGTGCAACAAATGATCATCCCCTTCTGATAAAAATTCTGAATATGGATAGAATAATAAGTATCTCCTAGCAGCATAGGGACTGGATTCCCAATCAGAAATAACCTAATTGCATTGACATCCAAAAATTTGTCGATGTTTGAAAACAAGAACAACCCATAGGAAAACAAAGGGAAGATAGCCACAAAAGCAGTTGTACTCTTCATCTTGGCAAAGTAACATGATTTCTCCAATAGAAACCGAGTAGGTAAATCGTTGATTCCTCCTTTGTAGTCATGTTAGCCTCAATCTCAGACTTCTTCAAGTGAGTTATGGTAGCAATATCATGAGACTTGGGCTCTCCTTCTAAATCCCGTGAAAGGAACATAATCAGTAATAGGTAAACCAAGTAAATAAGAATACTACTCTAATGTGGGCATCAACTGATAATTAGGAAAAGTAAAACACAGGTATAATAGATTATAGAACTGAACCAATGTAGAAAGAACATCCTCATTCATCTTGAGCTTCAAAAGAGGCATTATGGCTCTGTACTTCTTCCAAAAATTCGTAGGACTCTGAGTCTCAAGAATCAAACTCATCAGTTCCTCTATCTTAGGATCCTTGAAACTGTACTTCTGAGTTTTTCTCTTTCCAAAATCCATGGTAAAAAAAGTACCTGGGATATTTGCAAAAGTCAACCTTAAGTTCCTTGAAAAATCGTTTAAAGAATGTTCATGGGTGCATCAATGCACGATGATGCAACAATCACACACAAGACCACAAAAATGGGAGTTCATAGGTTCAATGTCATGAGCATGAAGTGAAGGTACTACCCACAAGGTAAGCACTAAAAGTTTATCACCTTCCGGACAAGGTTCTAAAGAGGTCCCAGAGTCTACATTCTTCCTTCGGATCTTACCAACGTCCTGATTAGCTTGGTAATTAGCAATAATATCAGGAAAAACTCGTATGAGTGTAGTATCGTGTGACAACTACTTCTGAATTGCTCTGTCATTGTCTTCACACTACACCTAAAAGGAAAAGATGGGTTAAAGGTTCTACGGTCATCAGCTTCTCAGGCTCCCAGGTCAAAAGTAGCACATCTTCCCGATTGCATCTACAAGTAATTACATCCATCATTATAATCGACATCAAAAAGGTAACAATAACAAGGTAAACTCTACTCAAAATGATTGTGTAAATGGAAAGTCTCATCTTGATTTACTTGACGCCTTTGAAAATTTACCAAGGGATCTATTGAAGCCTTTAAAAGGTTAGCTTCAAATAGAAAAATATTTTCTCATATAGAAGCAAAAATTTTAGAAACTGAAAATAAAATGGAAGCTCTAAAGAACTCTCTTGTAGGTATTCATAAGGTTAAGAATAAGATGGATGACAATCCATTTAACTTTGGTTGTGATACTTGTTATGTTTGGCAAAATGAGGTAACATATCTCAAGGCTAAAGTGACAAAGGGTCTACAACCACATGTGACTTTTGCTATAGATCCAAAAAAGTTTAATAAATCTTTGAATCCTCCTTATGAAAAATATAGATTTATTAAACAGAGAGTGAAAAGAAAAATTAACACCTTTCAAAGTATAACTTGTTACCACGGTTGCATGAAGGGACATACCATTGCCAAATGAAACTTAAGAAACATTATGTTTCTACTATCTTATCTCAATGGTCAACTAATTGTGATGATTATGTTACTCACCCTAAAGAACCCAACAAGGATTGGGTACCTATTTCATCTTGTTGAAATTTGCAGGAAAATTGTCTTGATTATGTCATACCCTAAATTTGCCCTACTAGTTCCTAATATTTTTTCTATTCCTAAAAATTATTTTGCTTTATAATATATTATTCACATATTCACGGGGTTTAAAGTTTATAAAGGGTTTTTTTTTATCTTATGAAGAAATTAATGGGCCTTTCTAAATCAGAAAAGCCCATTGCATTTTTAGGTATGGTTTTGTTTTGCTTCCATCCCGTTTCAAATATTGAAGATTCTACATCATTAAGAATTTTTGGGCCGTTCTAAATCAGAAAGGCCCATGTAAAATTTTTAGCTCATTTCAAATGTTGAAGGGGGGGTTTACGCTGTTAAAGAAATATTGGGCCTTTCTAAATCAGAAGGCCTATTTACGCACAGAAAAGAGAAGTGTTATGTTTTTGAGATAGGTGGCCCAAACATTTGGCCCATTTTAGTTTTTGTTTATTTTTAAAATATTGTATTTACAAACATTATTACCAAAATTATTTTTAAAATCATTATTTATAAAGCTTATTTTAAAAATTGTGTTTTGTTTTATTAAGAGAAAAAACAATGACTAAAAAGGCGAAATTTGAAGCCCTCAGTCGCATGGTTCATTACCGGACCAAGCCCAAAATTAGAAACGGTGACTGGTCAGATCAAGAAAAAAACGCTTGTTTTATTTCTAAGAACAATTACTGTTCGAATCAAATAAAATCAAAATCTTCCATATTGAATTATCCAAAGGCCTTACAAAGGTAATAAAATAGATACAATACAGACTAAATCAAATCATTAACTAACTTAATAATAGAATCAATTACAATCCAAAATCAAAACAGAATCATATCAAACTTATACATATCGTATCAAAAACTTATTATACAAATTACAAACAGAATCAAAGTAATCTCTAAAAAAACTAATTTCCCTAAATTAACTCTAAGTACCGAAATTCACAAAAAACTTTCCTAAACTGTCTAAAATCTAATACTATAAAAGTCTAAGATCAAAACAGAAAGAAAAAAATTGAAAAAAAAGTTTACAGAGGAGGAAAATTCTATGAAAATTTTTGTTAGAAGGAAGAACAAAGAAGAAAGAGTCTCAATTGCTGCAGTGAACCCTTGCTCACCGCCGCTCCTTGCAAACCTAGGGTTCCAACATCTGAAACCCTAGCTTATTTTGTCTCACCTCCGCTTCTCCCATCACCACCGTACCAATCAAAACACAGAAGAAAGGGGATCAGAAGGAGAATGATACTGAAGGAGGCTTGAAGAACGGTCGAAGTTAATGAAAACCTACCTTTTTTTGCATTTTTATTTTGATAATTGTTGCGTTTGGGGTTTTATTGGGGCCGATTGAATGGGATTAGACTTTAATGGGGGAGAAAAGGGAAAATTACCTCCGATTAGGGTTTGCAGGTAGCGGCGGAGATTAGGGTTTTTTGTGCTAGTTGGTTATGTTTAGAGGAGAGAACGAGAGACATGGCAGAGGAAGAGAGACAAAACGAAATAATGAAATGTTTAGTAAAAATAATAATATATTGTGTCTCGTGATCAGATGTGCGTAAATCCATAGCCATTATCATACACCATCAATCATAACCGTGTGATCCACATCAAGCATCCCTAATTCGTGTGCCCATGATAAGACCGTGTCCTCTCCCATACCCTATCCAAATTAAACGGACTTAGCACACTTTGGGCCAGGCCCGCTACTAGTCACCCTCCTTGTTTTATTTTTACTATTGCGTAAAGAGATCCTCACTGCCTCAGTCTAGAGGGCTAAGTCCAATATGTGGACTTGGATCCTTACTCCCTTATACCGCAAAATTTTCTACGTAGCCTAAATTCAAACCCCCCTGTCTTTTGGGCCTGAAATGAATATCTGAATTCAAGGCCCTACTTTCTACACCCCTCAAAATTACTCACCAACATAATTTACACCCCTTCTGCGTTTTCTAATTGATTTCTTTTTTATTTATATTTATTTATTTTATATATTTTATATTTTAATTTATAATATTATTTTATTAATATTATAAATCAAATATTTTTTTTTCTAAAACTCATTCAAATATTTTATTTATTTTATCGCATCAAATATCTTTTTTTATCATGCATTAATAAGATATTTTTATTAACACATTAAAAAAATATTTAACCAACACTAAATTGTTTTTCATAATTAACTGTGTAATTCATCTAACAAACTCCGCTATTCACACACCTAGACTAAGTACAAGGGGAATTCAAATATCTTCATAATCCATAAAAAATACCAACCCATTGCGAACTACGAATTGGGACTATGATTCCTAATAAGAGGATATATAGACATACAACTAAAATCATTGCGAGTTCCCCTAATAAAAAAACTAAAACCCTATTTCTTAAAGATCGCGCTTCTAACCCTAGTATCCTTGGTAACAAGGTAGATGAGGAAGCCTAACACCTACCCTTTGTCTAAGAACGAGTCCATAAAACATATAATCTCTAACTTTTTTTAGGGTTACCTTTTATATCCCCTTCCGTAGGATAAAAATTAAGGGTGGCAACTCTCAATTTTAAAACCGGTTACAACATATTCTATGAAGGAGCTATGATGCTTCATGTATAGGTACATCAAGACAATTAGAAGGTGACATATTCATATTTTATTGACTTAGTGTCAATATGTGAATGTGTTCTAGAAAAACATCAACAAGTGACTCCCTGATAAAAGATCCTGAATCAATAAAAAGGTGAAAGTGCTGAAACTTGGTCATACTTGTTCTAGCATATTTAGCACTGGTTGATGCTCATGTTCTTGAGTCTCATGCAAAATGCTTGTTTTTTTACTCTGCTTTATCGGTGAGGTTGTATTGTTTTATTTATCACTTCTTCTAAAAATTAAGATGGTTCTTTTATCTATCTATGTGTACAAGATATATAAAATACATGTTGAATGCCTTTTGATCCTATGTTCACTTTCAAATTTTTTAATTGAATCTGCGATTATTTCAATTTATATGTTTATAGTAACTTTGGATAAATTGTGCAAATTATGTTTATTTGCCTTATTTTGGTATATATGTGCCTTTTCATGTTTAAATTGCTTAGTTTGCATAACTATGAAAAATATTATCCACAGTGAGTACAAACTTCTTCGTCAAATGTTTTGAATGATGTCAAAACTAGGAAAAGCTTACACTTCTGAGTATTGGATAATATCCTTATGTCTTGTGGCACTCCTCCGCAATAGAAGTATTAGGAATCATTAGAAACTATTTCAAAATTGATCCATGTCATTAAAAAAAAGTTTTCTGCATGTTTTTTTACTGCATGTGTCGACACATGCATATTTTCGATCGACACATGTAATGCATTGTTAAAGCATGTGGCTTCTGTGAGTCTCAGGTCAACACATGCATCATTTCAGGTTGACACATACTGAAGAATTTTTGAAAATGCAGAAGTTCTTATTTTATATGTTGACACATCCATCGTTCAGATCGACAAATTTACTATCTATTGTACCCCAAAATTTGCCCTCTCATTTTATTAAGATTTTCCCCACAAGACCTCATTGGACTCAAGACCAGATTAGGGTTTGCTCAACACAAGACATCTCCTTGCACTGTTGACCTGAAATTAGGGTTTGAGTTTGCACAAGGATTTTTGGACTTCAAATGCCTCATGTGACTTTCATAATTCATGTTGGACTTATAAGATTGCCCATACCAATTTTCAAGCCTTGAATCAAATTTTTGCCCAATCAATTGGACAGTTGACCTAAAAATTAACTGTATTGGGGAAAAAGTCAAATGTGGCCAATTTAAAGTCAAACCTCATAATTTTTTATCCAAGTCAACATTATAGACTCATATGAACCATTTGATCAAGTTTGGACTACAACTCCTCAAGAAATTTGATCAGATCATCAAAAGGGCAAAATGGTCATTTCTAGGGTTTTGACTGTAGAAGGGCAATTTCTGATTTTTTACCTAGCCAATGGCAAATTGGGTTCAAGCATGTTTTCAAGGACTCAATGGAATCATCTTGACCTAATCACAAGGTTCAAAAGATCTCAAATGCATTGGATTGACAAATGAATTTTCCAGTCAACTAATCAAAAATCAACTGTACACTGAAAAGTGAAACTTTGACTTTTTGGTCAAAATCAAGTGCCAAGGGTCATTTTTCATCAAGATGTGTCAAAACATGAAACTTGTTCACCAAGAAACCTAATTTTGAAAATTAGGGTTTAAAATGGAAAATTTTCATAACTTAGAAATTTTCTAAGTTATGAAAATTTCTTATTTTTTCACAACTTTTCCCAACTTTTTCACCATGATGCAATTGGTTTCAAAGAATACTTCCAACATGAAAGTTGTATTCCTCCACAAAATCTACAACTTTTATTCACAAAGTTTTCCCAAAATATGCTTGGATCTAAAGTTATGATTTTGTGAATAAGGGTCCATGAAACTTTTAACTTAGTGAAATTTTCCCTAGTTTAGGCAGGATTTTGACCTATCTTCATGGCAATTTTTCACCTAGTTCCAAGTGGAATCTCAAAATGAATTTCAAAGATGGATTGTAGAGCATGTTACAAGCTTTACAAAATGTCAAATAACTCTCCAAGATCATTCATGGTTAGGGAGAATCGAAAGTTTGAAAATTGAAAATTATCACTTTTGTCCAAGGCATTTTGCACCATGTTACAACTTGAAATTCTGTCCAAAGCATGCTTGTACTTGGTTTACAGGTTCTAATCCTTTCTACACTCAAAAATTGAATGCAAATACAATGGGTAATGGCTTTGTTTTTGTCTTGGAAGCTTTGTACAAAGGTTTAATCCAAATATGGCATAAAGGTAACATTGCCACTTTGATAAAGATTGCTTTATGTCAAATTGTTTATATTGAGCCATGGACCAAGCCTTTTGCTGAAAACAAAGTTCACTAATATCAGGAAAGGTGTACCAACTATCAGCAGGCCTCAAGCTAGCTTGTACAACCTTGGCATTGTCAATTCTAACTTTTGCTTCAAAAACAAGTCAACTTGCAAAAGGTCCATAACTTTGTAATCTGATAAGAGCAAGTCTTGGTAACATTTCAAACAAGTTTTACATATTGTCTAAGGCCAGAAACACGATCTCATAGCCTCTAAAACACCCTTAAGCATAAAAACTCCAACTTCTGTCCAAAACAGGGCAAGCCCTGCAGAACTCAAGCCATCTTCACATTGCCTCGTGAGTTTTGTCCCAAACCACTTCAAACACATTCTAAACAATACACCTAAACTATTCAAGCCCTTCTCAAGCAACTGTAACTCCATTTTTACACTTCACCATTTTTACTTTGAAGCTTTGCAGGTTGAGTTCTACAAGCACATCCAGGTAAGTTCAAGGCAAGCCAAGCATTGGGAAAGGTTGAGTGAACTTCAGGCTAGCTAACACGACCTTCAGGCCTCATCCAAAACTCCTACATTGCCATATCCAAACTTGGCTGAAACAGGTATTTGTCAAACTTCTATCTCCTTATTTAGGAATCATTAGCCTTAGGTTTTTGAAGCAAAAATGTAGCCCTTTATGTCATTGAACTGTACATATGCATAGAATTCATTTATGTTAACTGAGCTAGGAGAATTTGGATGTTGAAGTTGCTGAATTTTTTAGGTCAGAAATTGGGGATGATAAAATTCTCCCTGGTGTCTTAGAGTTAGATCAAGTTTTTTATATGGTTAGAATCGTGGTTTGAAGCTCTATAATTTTTATATTATGAGTTTTTGATTTCAAGCAAAGAATAGCAAGAACAGGTTTCAAGTTCAGAAGCGCGCGCGTTTGGTCGTTGGCCACAGGACAGGGACGAAGGACATTGGGCTTGGGCTTGTTTGCTTCTGCTTTTGACACCCCTTAGTTTAGTTTCTGCACCCCCTTGGCCCATTTGTTTTATTTTTGTATATTTTTTCATTTCTTTTACATTTCTGACTTTTATTTATTTTTTCTAAAAATTAAAAATCACCAAAAATATTTTCTTAAATTTTCACATTTTATTTTATTATTTTTATTATTTTTTGGACATAGAAATAATTTATTAATAATAATATAACTTATTTTCTTAAATAAATTTGTAAATAATACAAAAATATAATATATTTTTATTTTTATTATTTATAGACTTAAATAATATTTTCTCACACATTTTAATTTTTTAACACTTTTGTATATATTTTTATTTATTTTCTTGTACATAAAAATGAATAAATAAATAATATAATATATTTTCTTTTAAAACCAAAAATTAGGGTTTTTCACCCTTTCAAAAATAATCATTTTTATTTTCTTATTTTTTTTAGGACATGAATAAACTTATTTTTACATACATAAAAATAATAACAAAAACATCATTTGCATATTTATATTTATTTGTACATTTAAATATTTGTCTATTTATTTATTTGTGCAATATTTCAATATGGTGGTAATAGTTTTAGGTTTTATTTTGAGCAATATACCCCTATTCAAACCTGTATCCCCCTCCCCATAATAATGTTGTAATAGTCTTAGATTTACTTTTACGCATTTTATCGCTTTCAAATGCCATGATAGTAAATTAGGATTTGTATGCAAAAGACCAAAATCAAAACAAATAGCATGACTAAACACAAGACAAAAATGCATGAAAAATGACAACACAATGCACACAAGCATCCCTAGGGTTTCACCCACTTGTTGCCTTAAAAACATGGCCATGGTATGCATGCTAGGTATCTTGGCAAAACAAAATAAAACAAAACAAAAAGATCATAGTCCCTCGATGACGCTATCTTGGTTGCCTAAACAAAAATGATCTAGTCCCTCAAAAACTTGCTAAGATACTTGGCAATATTGTTATCATGGTCATACGATGACCCACGCCAGTCCCGTTTAACATCCAAATACATGGTTGTTTACCAAATACAAGGGTAAAGCAACAATGTCAAAGGGTTAAAATGTGTAGGAAAGATCTTTAAGTAGGGTAGACAACTCCTAGTTACTTGATCAAACTTGCAAACCATCCTTGCTATTTTCAAACAAACACACACAATTTCAAAACAATTTCCAAACAAACTTTCAATCATTGAAACATTTTTCAAAAGACAAACACCTTTGTATATATTCAAACACGAATCATTACAAAGGTTGCCTAAACAAAGGCCTCTTTTCAAAATACTTTCAAAACCACACACAAAGCACCATTTCAAACAATTGAAAAGCAAAAGCAAGTGATCTAAACAAGTAACTAAGAGCCCATGGAAAACCATGGATGAAAAGGGTGCTAGCACTTTCCCTTTTCACAATCTACCCCCCGAACCCAAGAAAACATATCAAAGGTCTTTCCTGTGCTTTTTGACCTTTCCTTTGGATAAAATAAAAAGTTGGTGGCGACTCTTGCTAAACTGAAACATTTGCAAACACAAACGCAAAACCTCAAGTCAATTCTCCCACCGTATCACAGAACTGGAGACTCTGCTGGGGAGTAGCTTCTAAAAGTGGGGTTACCTTAGGGTTTAGATCACCTTTACATGCTTATCTTGCTTGACTTGATTGCTTTACATTTGGTTCTATTGTTTGGGTTTGAAATCCTCTACCCGGATTTGGGAAACATTCATAGGTAAATAGAAATACGTTGTGGAAACTGTGCGGGGTATACCGACATGGTTGAAACAATAATTATATTAGTGCGACATATTTGTGGGTACCGGTAGCCTTTGAGTTAATCAAAGAGAATACGGGGCCGCTGAGTGATGTCATGAAGCACTAATGGACTTTTAGAACCTTTACTTGACCATCTTGGCCTTTTTAGGGGTAGTGAGATGACCGGCTTTGGTGCAGTCTGAAGTTAGTAGATACTCGATACTACACTCATTGAGGGTTGTTTTCTTGGAATATTTCGGCCGCCAGTAAAGTGGCTAAACTAAAACAATGAACACAGAAAATAATCCGGTGATATTGAGCTCCTTAGAACCCGGTTACTATTTATAGGACATGTTGAGCCAACTAAACTTCAAGAGGGTACTTACCTATGAAACCCCATGCAAGCCTGAAACTAGGATCTTGTGTGATTTGTTTGTACATATACTTGTGCATAACATCATGAGCATCATGAAGCATCATATGCATCCACTAATAATTTCAAGGATTTGGATTTTCGTCTTTGTTCCTGTTTTGTAGGTAATGGAATCACTGCGCAGGAAAACTATTTAGGTCAACCTTGTGAGAATCCCTCCTCAACTCAAGGAGCTTGCTTCCAAGATTCCAGAGAATTCTCCATTCACTGAAAGACATGGTCGACTTCTCAACTTAGTCAACACTAACACTGAGGAGGATATGCTGAAAGTTCTCTTCCAGTTCTTTGACCTTTTGTATCACTGCTTTACATTTCCTGATTACCAACTTGTGCCTACTTTGGAGGAATTTTCTCAACTCTTAAAGATTCCTATTCTCAATCAACTACCCTACATCGGTATGGAAAGAGATCCAAACCCTGAAGATGTTGCTCAAGCCCTACACTTGCAACCATCTAATATCATAGGTCATTGGGAAACTAGAAGTGGTGTCAAGGGTTTCTTGTCAAAGTTTCTGTTTGAGAAGGCCCAAAGCTGCTGGAATTCATTCGACTTACAAGCTTTTGAGGAGATTGTGGCTCTTCTCATCTATGGATTGGTCTTGTTCCCAAACCCTGACCAGCTTATAGATGTCAATGCTGTCAAAATCTTCATGGCTCGCAACCCGGTGCCTACATTGCTTGGGGACATCCTATACTCATTTCACACACAAACAATGAGGAAAAGGGGTGTTCTCATGTGTTGTACTCCTCTACTGGCAAGATGGTTTATTTCTCATCTTCCCCAATCAGTTTTGAAGAATGAGCAAGGTTTGAGGTGGTCACAACGATTAATGACTCTTACACATTCAGATGTTCATTGGTGTTCTCGATCTAGAGAAAATGTTATCATCATTGATCATTGTGGGGAATTCCCTAATGTCCCTCTACTTGGCATTAGGGGAGGCATCACCTACAACCCTTGCTTGGCTCTGAGACGGTTTGGGTATGCCCGAAGGGATGGCCCTCATGACATGCTGATTCGAGACTTGGTTTTAGACTTCGACAACGACGATCAAGGACTTCGACAAAGGTTTATCCGAGCTTGGAGGATGCCCAACAAGGTGGACAGTAAGACCTTGGAACACAATAATTCCATCCCCTTTGAGCCTTACCTCATGTGGGTACGAACCCGAGCCCAAAGTCTTATGATGCCTTACCCCTACATTTCCCTGTGATCAAAGAGCCTGTTATGGAAGGAGAGGTTCCATACACCCTCCTACATCCTGACATGCCAACATCACTAGAAGATTTACAAAGGAGTTGGATACAGCTCAAGGGAGAGCGCGATACTTTTGAAGCCCAATTGTACTCTAGTGAGAAGAAGGTTTTGGAACTTACTCGTCAACTTCATGAAGAGCAGACTCTCAACACCTACATTGCACCAAAAAGGATGCACAACGTCTTTTTACATTAGAATTTTGTATTATATTGCCCATGGGGCATTGAAGTACTAACAAATTCTATCTTATTAATATGACGTGTGTTATTTTTGTTTACAACAAATTTGAATTTCTGAATCCTTGAATGCATTACATGAATACATATCATTCATCATATGCATAAGCAGGTCTTCACACCAGGTTTCCTTATCTCTCTGTTGTTTAATTCAGCAAGATGGATATAGAACAGACGGTCAAAGACTTGCAAGCGCAGAATTCACAGTTCCAACAGCTACTCATGACCTTGGCTAAGGGTCAGGAGGAGCTCAAAACTCTGTTAGAAAAGGAAAAAGAGAAAAAGAAAAAGAAGAGAGCTGGTGTGGCTACCTTGCGTAGAAGATTTGAAGGTTAAACCAGAAGGGTCCTAGATTTTCCATCAACCTAAGAGGAAGGAGAAGGAAAGGGTAAAGGAACTGCAGTGGCATCTGATTCTGAAGCTGAGGAAGAAGAGGATGAAGACTATTCTGAACAACAGTACCCTCCTGCAGATGACAAGTACAAGAATCTGGAAGAACGTCTGGCAGCTATGGAAGTGCAAAGAGTACCTGGGCTGGATTTTGAAGAGCTAGGGTTGGTTTCTGGAATTGTAATCCCTCCCAAATTTAAGGTGCTGCTGTTTGCTAAGTACGATGGATTGTCTTGCCCAAAGATGCACCTGCGATCTTACGTCATAAAAATTCAACCACATTCTTCTGACAAGGATCTATGGGTCCATTTCTTCCAGGACAATCTGGCGGGGACTCCGTTGGATTGGTTTTACCAGCTAGAGAGGTATGATGTGCATAAATGGGAGGATTTGGCGGCCGCCTTTTACAGACAGTGTCAATATAATGCGGACTTAGCACCAACCCGTACTCAATTATAGAGTATGGGCATGGCCTCCAATGAAGGTTTCAAAGAGTATGCCCAAAAATGGAGAGACTTGGCGGGACGAGTACAACCACCTCTATCTGAGAGGGAGCTAGTAGATATGATCTTGGGGACTCTGTCAGGTCCATTCTTCAATCACCTGATTGGAAGTTCGTCTGCGGGGTTCACCGAGTTGATTCTGACTGGTGAGAGAGTTGAAGCCGGAATCAAGAGCGGGAAAATTCAAAAGGATACATCTACTTCCGCTACCATCAAAAAGCCTTTTCCAGGAAAGAAAGAAGTCTCAACTGTCTACTCTCAAAGGGGTAAAGGAAGAGTTGGGCATCGGCCAGCGGTGGGGGCCGTAATGATTCAGAAGTATGCATCTGATCAGCCCAAAAACAATCAACCCAGAAGTATGCACCTGGATAAATATGACTCCTGCTCAAGTTTTACCCCATCTCCTGAAGTTAAACCTTGCCAGTTTGAGAGAGGCCCCGAAAAATCCGAATACAACTTCTCCTTACTACCATTCGAACGCCAAGTGTGCTTATCATTCAGACAGCCTGGGGCACGACACCAACAATTGTTGGGCCCTCAAGAATAAAATCCAGGATTTAATAGACGCTAAAGAAGTGGAATTCGACGCCCCTGAAAAGCCTAATGTAATCTCTGCTCCAATGCCGAAGCATGGCCACAATGCCCATGCTGTTGAAGAGGATCTGTTTATTGCTATTGTTGATGATTTGATGACTCCGCTACCAATAATAAAGTTGAATTTTCTGAAGGCTGGGATTTTCCCAGGTTGTGAAGAAGATTGTTGCCTTTGTTCATCCTTACCAACCGACTGTCCATTGTTGAAGTTAGGCATCCAGCGCCTAATGGATAACCAAGAAATCCTTTTTGAGAAGACTCTTGTTACACCGACTCCTGTCAATGATATTTCAATAATTACCATATCCGCCAATCTTTCCAAGGTCTCCAAAACACCTGTTAAGATTACATCCAATACGAAGATTTCACCTTTGAAGATAACCATGTCGGGGCCCATCCCGTACAAGTCCAACAAATCAATATCGTGGAACTATGGGGGAGAGATCTTCTACCACGGTATTAAAAAAATTGAATCAACTGAAGAAAGTTCTGATGAAGAGACTTTCGACATTGGAAACATTGCCGGACCAAGTAAAATAACCCGCAGTGGAAGAATTTTCTCTTCGGAGATTGCCCCTCCAAAGGCAATCTTCGGATCCTCAGCTGCTCCTAAGGTTATCTCTGCGCCGATAAACATATCTGCAAGAACTCCGGTTATTGAAGAAGTTGTAACTCCCGTGGTCGTCCCCTCTGTTGTTGCTGATGATAGAGGGAAACAGATCCAAGAAGAGCCTGTCAGGACGAGGGCTCGGCCATTGGTCATCCCTGAGACTTATCAAAAAGAAATGGAAGAGATTTTGAAAATAATCAAGAAGAGCGATTATAATGTTGTGGAACAACTGGGGCAAACCCCCTCAAAGATCTCTATGTTGGCCCTGCTTCTTTGTTCAGAAGCTCATGCTAAAGCTCTGATCAAATTTTTGAAGACAACCCATGTTCCCCAGGAAACCTCTGCGGATCAGTTTCAGGAATGTGTAGCTAGCCTAACAGCTGACAATGGTCTAGGATTCTCCGATGCCGATTTAACATCTAAAGTGAGAAAACATAATGACGCTTTGCATGTCTTGGTGGAATGCAGAGGGACTACTCTAGCATACGTTCTGGTAGACACTGGTTCTTCGCTGAATGTCTTGCCGAAGAAGGAATTGGATAGGTTGGACTGTGAAGGCCTAACCCTAAAACCCAGCAATTTCATGAAGGGGTGAAAAACACAAGAAGGGGGGGTTGAATTGTAAAACTGGAAACTTAAAGCAATTGACAAGATATTTTTATCCTGGTTCGTTTGATCTCAAACTACTCCAGTCCACCCGTCAAGGTGATTTCGCCTCTCTCCAACGAGGTCTTAATTCACTATATTCAACTGAATACAAATCTGCTTTAACAACTGCTAAAGCCTTCTTGATTCAAACCACAATCCGGTTTGTCAAGGCAACACTTTCTTACAAAGGTATAAAATAATGTGTGTGAATGTTTTCTACAAAACTATATCACAACTGTGATGTTTACACAAATGAAGCTTAGAAACTTAGAATGCTAAACGCTAATGGAGTATCAGAGTTTGTTAGTTTAGCAAAACTGGTAGATGAAGATTATTGATCAGCTTTGTGCGTGTAGAGAGTTTGGAAGCATTAGCCATTATAATCTTCGAAGCTTGGTTTATATAGCACTTGAGAAGATGAACGTTGATGCAAATATTCTTGATTCAATGCTATTAACAAGCTTTCCTTTTTGAGCAGATCTTGTCTGGAATGAAGCCGTTGGAATTGATTAGCGTTCAATGCACAGTACCGTTGCTTCTTCAATGCACGTTCTGGCTTGGCTCATTCTGATTCTGCTTAGCTGCTGATGAACTATTGATTCTGTATCAGAGTGTTTTACGCGCAGTTCTGTTCATCAAGCTTCAGCGTGTGCGTGAGTTGATCATCTGATCTTCACGTTCTGATTCAGCAACTTCTGATGTTGGTGTATCAAATCAAGTTCTGATGCTGATGAAGTGATCTTGCATATTTTAATCAGCATATCTGCAAGTCAGAGCATAGTATTTTTAGGCAGCATATAATTCAATCATGAAACATTTAAATACTATATCTTTTCACTTTGTTATCATCAAAACTTAAATATAGGGTACTAGATTCAAACATTGTTCTAACAATCTCCCCCTTTTTGATGATGACAAAAACTAGATATTTTAAATGAAAAAATAACGTGAAAAGGTATCTAGGAGATGTTTCAGAGTTAAGAAGTAAAGAGAAATCAGAGTTAAGAGATACTCCCCCTGAGTTTGTTACTTCCCTTTGATATGCGTGTTCTTCAGGATCAGATCTTTTTCTATCTTTGAACATCAGAATAAGAGTCTTTGACTTATCAGAGAGCAGAGCTTCAGAGCTTTTCCTGTCAGAGCTTTGCTTCGGATCAGAGTGTTAGGACGATCAGAGCTTCATATATCAGAACTTCATATTTGATCAGAGCAACATGAGCTTCTACATTTTGATCAGAGCATCTAGCTTCTAGTCTTCATTGTGCCTGTAGACTTAAAAACAAAACAGAAAAAAATTTCAAGTAATAGAGAGTTAGAATGTTTGAGAATTTCTGTCTAGTTAGCCGTTATTGATTTTAAATATCATTCTTGTTCTCCCCCTTTTTGTCAGCAATCAAAAAGTGCTGGTGATGTGCTAAAACGATTTAGATCAGAAAAACAAATTATATAAAAATAGTTCATGATCAGAGCAAAATAGCGTTACAAAACATAGTCAAAACAAGACATCAGAAAATGAAGAAAACATAGAGAATGTCATGCATGAAAAAAAATTTTAAGGTTGTGGGGGCATGCGTGAGAACAGGCTTTCCAGCATTGCTTGAATCTTTTCAGAAGTTTCATTCTGCTTCTGAACCATGGTGACAACTGTGTCAATCTTGGTGTCCTGTACATTCATTCCTGCTTCCATCTTCTGATCATTCTCTTCCATCCGCTGCTGGGAAAACCAAGAGTGAAAATGCAGTTTGCTACCACACCTATATCAGGGCATCTGTCAGCCATGTCCACACAACGGACTCCACCACCACTTTGACCAATTAACCTAGCAATGAGGTCTTCAGAAATTATTATCTTCTTTCCCATGACAGAAGAGATGACTAGATGTTTATGAATCTTGGCGTGAATCCAAAATTCCTTGACAAGCTCTGGGAAAGTTGGTCCAACCAACATATCGAAATACCTCTCCCACTTTTGAGCCCTAACTTCCTCAGTTAGGTCAAATCCATTATCCTTCAAACTTTCAAAATCGATGATTAATTCAGAGAGAACCTCAAGATTCTTTACCGGTGTGAGAAGGGTTCTGGTAGGCACCTGATATTGCTCAGAAGTTTCTTTCTTCTGATTCCCTGCAGAAATGCTGGAGGATGCCATTGTTCTCACACAACAAGGATTTTAGAATGATTTGAGAGAAAAAGGTTTTGAAGAAGATAAACTCAGAAATATGCAGAAAGTTCTTGAGAGATTATGAGAAAGCGTAAAGAGTAAGAATGAAGAATAATGTGCTTAAATAAAGTTTTCAAAAATTATTTTGAAAAATTAAACGTTTTTAAGAGAGAGAGAAAAAATAATGATTGCCATTAACAAGCGTGATTACTCTGCATTAAATGCTTGCTGATTTTGGGGGATTTGAGAAAGATACTTAAAAACGGTTACCAGACATGTGTCTCAATGCACCCAATCAGCGCTTTCCTTTCTCAGAGGCGTGCACGCGTTCTGCTTCAGGGATTTGCTGATGATTGGATGACACTTGTTTGATGTAGTGATCAGCACGTCTGTATTTGAGATTAGACTCTCAGATCTTTAGACTTGCATCTGATACAATCTGCATGTTCTATCTTTCTGAAGGAAGATTGATCAGAAGTTCACAGTAATATAATTACATTCTGAAGATAAATACATGGAATTAAAACATTTTCATTCTGGGCATACTTTCATGCTGAGATGTTTCAGAATGAAATTAAACCTATCTTCTGAAAGGGGTTTAGTAAAGATATCAGCCCATTGATGGTCTGTATCTATAAATTTCAAGTTTAAAATACCTTTCTGAATATAGTCCCTAATGAAATGATGTTTTATTTCTATATGCTTAGCTCTAGAATGTAAAATAGGATTCTTACTTAAGCAAATAGCAGAAGTATTATCACAAAGAATAGGAATGTTACTCTCAAAAATCTGGAAGTCTTCAAGCTGACTTTTCATCCAGAGCATTTGTGTGCTACAGCCAGCTGCTGCTATGTACTCAGCTTCTGCTGTTGACAGAGCAATTGTTGATTGCCTTTTGCTGGACCACGAGATCAGATTTTCTCCCAGAAACTGGCAGCTTCCAGAAGTACTTTTACGTTCCACTCTGTCTCCAGCAAAATCAGCATCACAATAGCCTACTAAGCTGTAATCACTAGATTTTCTATAAAACAAACCCAGATTAGTAGTACCTTTCAGATACTTGAAAATTCGCTTAACAGCTGTTAAGTGAGATTCTCTAGGATCTGATTGGAATCTAGCACAAATGCATACGCTGAATAAAATATCAGGTCTTGAAGCAGTCAGATAAAGGAGAGAACCAATCATACCTCTGTAGACTTTCTGTTCTACGCTTTTGCTTACCTCTTCTCTTTCCAGAATGCACGTGGGATGCATTGGAATCTTTGATGGCTTACATTCTGAGAGGTCAAATTTCTTCAGAAGATCTCTGATGTATTTGCTCTGATGAATGTAAGTTCCCTCTGGAGTTTGATTGATCTGAATTCCTAGAAAGAATTTCAGTTCCCCCATGAGGCTCATCTCAAATTCTGCCTGCATACACTTAGCAAATTTTCTTCCAAGAGAAGGATTAGTAGAACCAAAAATAATATCATCAACATAAATTTGACAGACTAAAATGTCACTCTTAACTGTTTTACAGAATAGAGTAGTGTCCACTTTCCCTCTGGTGAATTCATTTTCAAGCAGAAAGTTACTTAGCCTTTCATACCAAGCTCTGGGAGCTTGTTTCAGACCATACAGTGACTTTTTCAGTTTGAAAACATGTTCTGGATGTTTTGTATTTTCAAAACCTGGGGGTTGGTGAACATAAACTTCTTCTTCTATATAACCATTTAAGAATGCACTTTTGACATCCATCTGATACAGAGTGATGCCTCTATTAACAGCAAATGAGATTAAGAGTCTGATAGATTCTAACCTGGCGACTGGGGCAAAGGTTTCTGTATAGTCTATCCCCTCTTGCTGACTATAACCTTGTGCAACCAGTCGTGCCTTGTTTCTGACAACTTCACCTTGTTCATTGAGCTTGTTTCTGAACACCCATCTTGTTCCAATGACGTTGAATCCTTTTGGTCTGGGAACGAGATCCCACACGTCGTTTCTGGTGAATTGATTCAGCTCTTCTTGCATTGCCAGAATCCAGTCATTATCCAGAAGTGCTTCGTCAATAGAAGAAGGTTCAATCAGAGACACAAGTCCCATAAGAGTTTCTTCAGAGTTTCTGAAGCTTGCTCTTGTTCTGATTGGATCTTCCTTTCTTCCTAGGATTGTTTCTTCTGGATGATCCAAACTGCTTCTGGGTAATCTCTTCTGAGGTTGATCAGCAGCAGTTGTAGGATTTCTAGCATTGCTTCTTTCAGATGTTGAAGGAATGTCTGTGTTGAGAGCTTCTGATGACTTGTCTTCAGAACCTGCAAATTCAATTTCTATACCTGCAAGATTTTCATTCTGCTTTGACTTTTCAGAGTCAAGCTTGTCATCAAAACGAACACTGATTGATTCTTCCACAATCTGTGTTTCTGTATTGTATACTCTGTACCCTCTTGAGCGTTCAGAGTATCCTAACATAATACACTTCTGTGCCTTAGAATCAAACTTGTTCAAATAATTCTTAGTATTTAACATATAGCAAGTACATCCAAATGGATGAAAATACGAAATGTTGGGCTTTCTGTTCTTCCACAATTCATATGGAGTCTTTTCCAGAATAGGTCTTATTGAGATTCTATTCTGAATGTAGCACGCTGTGTTTATTGCCTCTGCCCAGAAAGTCTTAGCAACGTCTGTCTCATTGATCATGGTTCTGGCCATTTCTTGCAATGTTCTGTTCTTTCGTTCTACAACTCCATTTTGTTGGGGAGTTCTAGGACAAGAGAAATCATGCAGAATGCCTTTGTCATTAAAGAATGACTCAAAATCTTTATTTTCAAATTCTCCACCATGATCACTTTTGACTTTAACGATTCTAAGATCTTTTTCATTCTGAACTTGGTTACAGAAGGTAACAAACACAGAGTGTGACTCGTCCTTGTGTCTTAAGAACTTTACCCATGTCCATCTGCTATAGTCATCTACGATTACTAACCCATACTTCTTGCCACTGACTGAAGCAGTTTTAACTGGTCCAAATAAGTCAATGTGCAGAAGTTCTAATGGCTTAGAGGTGGAAACAACATTTTTGGATTTAAAAGAAGGTTTTGCAAACTTGCCTTTCTGACATGCTTCACACAGAGCATCTGAATTGAACTTCAAATTTGGAAGTCCTCTGACCAGATTGAGTTTGTTAATCTGAGATATTCTTCTCATACTAACATGCCCCAATCTTCTGTGCCAGATCCACTGCTCGTTGTTAACAGACAGAAGACATTTTACGTTCTGACTCTTTAGTTCAGAAAGTTTGATTTTGTAAATGTTGTTTTTCCTCTTACCATTAAATAGGATAGTCCCATCTTTCTGACTAACAGCTTTACATGATTTTTGATTAAAGATTATATCATAACCGTTATCACTTACTTGACTTATGGATAACAGATTATGCATCAATCCATCAACTAGCAGAACATTATTAATAGAGGGAAGATTTCCGTTACCTACAGTTCCAGAGCCAATAATATTTCCCCTCTGATTGCCTCCAAAGCCAACGTGGCCTCCAGGCTTAAGTTCCAGGCTTTGGAACATATGCCTTCTTCCCGTCATGTGTCGTGAGCAGCCAGAGTCCAGGTACCATGACTGGTGTTTCTGACTTGTTGCTAAAGATATCTGCAACATGTATTATTTTATCCTTAGGTACCCAGATCTTCTTGGGTCCTGATTTGTTAGTTTTACCAAAACTATGGTTGAATTTTGGTTTCACAGAGTGCTTACTACTAGTATATTTGATGTCATGTGTGTGACCATACACAAAGTGTGAATTTAGAGGAGTGTGTTTAATAACTAAATCCATGACATTCTTAGGTGTAGGAACCTTACCTTGGTATCCTATTCCTTTCCTGCCGTTTCCGCTAACTCCATAGATCATTGAAGCCATTCTGCTTCTATCTATGCTTTTAGCAAGGAACTTCTGGAAACTATGATCATACTCCTTGATGATCTCATCAGCGTTGCTGGGAGTTTCAGAAATTGGTACCTTCTGAGAGTTTTGTAAAGAGTTTTCTAATTTTAAAATTTTATCTCTCAGCTCAGAGTTTTCCAATTTGAGACTCTCAGACTTATTAGAGTCAGATTCAAGAGTCCTTTTCAGGTCTCTGAATTTAGCTCTAATCTGCTGATAACGTTCCAGAATTTCATTGAGGCTTTCAGCAAGTTCAGCCTTTGTAAAATTAACAGCGAAGTTAGGGAATACCTCTTCTGTGTCTGATTCTGAGTCTGAGTCAGAAGCTTCACTGTCATCTGGAATGCTAGCCATGAGCGCTATGTTCGCCCTTTCATCATCTGATTCTGAGTCAGCTTCAGACGAGTCAGAGTCATCCCATGTGGCCATGAGACTTTTCTTCTTCTCTCTTCCAAACTTCTTTTTGGGCTTTTCCCTCTGAAGCTTTGGACAGTCACTCTTGTAGTGTCCTTGCTCATTGCACTCGTAGCAGATGATGTCTTTTGTATTTGGCTTCTTGCTACCAGAGGAGCCTTCAGATCTTCTGTATCCAGAGGAAGAATCTGTCCTTCTGTATCTTGAAGAAGACTCGTTCTGATCAGATCTTCTGGGATTCCTGAACTTCCTTTGTCTTTGCTTCCACAGTTGATTTACTCTTCTGGAGAGAAGGGAAAGTTCGTCTTCTTCTGATGAGGATCCATCAGATGTTTCTTCAACTGCCTGCAAAACTTTAGATTCAGATTTTCTGTTAGATTTTAAAGCTATAGGCTTACCTTGCTTCTGAGGCTCATCAGCTTCTAGCTCTATCTCATGACTTCTGAGGGAGCTTATAAGTTCCTCCAGAGTGATTTTGTTGAGATCCTTCGCTAGCTTCAGAGCAGTAACCATAGGCCTCCACTGCTTGGGTAAACTTCTGATTATCTTCTTGACATGGTCAGCAGTAGAGTATCCTTTGTCCAGAACTTTGAGACCAGCTACCAGAATCTGGAATCTAGAGAACATAGTTTCAATGGATTCAGATTCTTCCATTTTGAACGCCTCATACTTCTGAATGAGCGCCAGAGCTTTTGTTTCTTTGACTTGAACGTTGCCCTCATGCGTCATTCTGAGAGAATCAAAGATGTTCTTAGCTGTGTCTCTGTTGGAGATCTTCTCATACTCAGTATATGAGATGGCACTGAGGAGGATGGTTCTGGCCTTATGATGATTCTTGAAATCACGCTTTTGTTGATCAGTCATTGATTTTCTTTCAATCTTCTGACCAGTTGCATTCACAGGGTGCGTGTATCCATCTGTCACCATATCCCACAGATCAGCATCATGTGCTAGAAAGAAGCTTTCAATTCTGTCTTTCCAGTAGTCAAAGTTTTCTCCATCAAAGACTGGAGGTTTGCCGCTGAATCTGTCTCTATCCTCATTGTTGTCATTGCTGAAATGAGAGTTGTTTCCTGCCATTGTGTTTTTCTGACGCTGGATCTTGTACTGACACGGTTAAGTGTTTTAGCTCAGAACCAGGCGCTCTGATACCAATTGAAGGGGTGAAAAACACAAGAAGGGGGGGTTGAATTGTAAAACTGGAAACTTAAAGCAATTGACAAGATATTTTTATCCTGGTTCGTTTGATCTCAAACTACTCCAGTCCACCCGTCAAGGTGATTTCGCCTCTCTCCAACGAGGTCTTAATTCACTATATTCAACTGAATACAAATCTGCTTTAACAACTGCTAAAGCCTTCTTGATTCAAATCACAATCCGGTTTGTCAAGGCAACACTTTCTTACAAAGGTATAAAATAATGTGTGTGAATGTTTTCTACAAAACTATATCACAACTGTGATGTTTACACAAATGAAGCTTAGAAACTTAGAATGCTAAACGCTAATGGAGTATCAGAGTTTGTTAGTTTAGCAAAACTGGTAGATGAAGATTATTGATCAGCTTTGTGCGTGTAGAGAGTTTGGAAGCATTAGCCATTATAATCTTCGAAGCTTGGTTTATATAGCACTTGAGAAGATGAACGTTGATGCAAATATTCTTGATTCAATGCTATTAACAAGCTTTCCTTTTTGAGCAGATCTTGTCTGGAATGAAGCCGTTGGAATTGATTAGCGTTCAATGCACAGTACCGTTGCTTCTTCAATGCACGTTCTGGCTTGGCTCATTCTGATTCTGCTTAGCTGCTGATGAACTATTGATTCTGTATCAGAGTGTTTTACGCGCAGTTCTGTTCATCAAGCTTCAGCGTGTGCGTGAGTTGATCATCTGATCTTCACGTTCTGATTCAGCAACTTCTGATGCTGGTGTATCAAATCAAGTTCTGATGCTGATGAAGTGATCTTGCATATTTTAATCAGCATATCTGCAAGTCAGAGCATAGTATTTTTAGGCAGCATATAATTCAATCATGAAACATTTAAATACTATATCTTTTCACTTTGTTATCATCAAAACTTAAATATAGGGTACTAGATTCAAACATTGTTCTAACATTTCATTGTCAGAGCCTTTGATGGTTCTAAAAGGATGGTCCACGGGGAGGTGGACATCCCGATTAAAGTGGGAACTGAATCCTTCAACTCCACATTCTATGTGATGGACATCCGTCCTTCCTATTCTTGCTTGTTGGGGAGACCCTGGATTGATCATGCTGGAGCCGTCACTTCTACTCTTCATCAAAAGCTCAAGTACCCAGTCTAGGGGAAAATTGTGACTCTTCACGGTGAAGAGGAATATATGATAAGCCATCTTAATTCTTTCCGCTATGTGGAATTAGATGGGGAATTCATAGAAACCCCTTTCCAACACTTCGAGGAAGTTTCTGAAGAGATTGCAGCAACCAAGACAGTATCTTCTGTACCCATGGTTACCAAACCTCTGCCTCGGATTTCATCTCTCAAAGATGCAAAGGCTGTGATTGAAGAAGGAGGAAGTACAATCTGGGGGCAGCTTCCCGATTTTCCTTTCAAATCTGATAAATTTGGGTTATGTTTCACTTCGGCTAGTCAGAAGGTTGTGCGCCGCTCCCGGGCTGGAGGGCCACCAGTGAAGATCACCCATCATGGAGTCAATGCTTTGGGGGATAGTAAAGAGGAGATCAACTTGGAAGACTAGATTTTCCCTACTATTGACGGAGGACTGAGCAACTGGGAGGCAAAGGACTTTGTTCCCATTACTTTCATAAATCAGTAATTTATCTTTCAAATGTTTCTGTTGGTTTGTAATAATTCTTAAATAATTTGTACACTTTTAACCTTATGCCTTACCCGAGGTACATAGGTCCATTTGTAAGGGTTTGATTTTTCATCTTCATATGCCATTTTAATCAATCATGGATGTTTTCACATATAAACTTTTGTGTTCATTGTCTTTCTTTTTACATTTTATTTGTTTAAAGGTGGCTATCCCTTACACACACACACACACTCACAAATGCAGGTACCCTTCCATTCTAGATTCCATGGGTAACAATTCTGCTATGACCTTCAGTGACTCTGAAGATCTGGTCTACCATGACGAATACGAAGGTGAGGAAGATTGTGAGGTGCCTGGAGAGTTGGCTAGACTGCTACAATAGGAAGAAAGGGCTATTCTACCTCATGAGGAGCTACTAGAGACAATCAACTTGGGTACTGAGGAAGACAGAAAAGAAGTTAGAGTGGGTGCCAACCTAGAGCCAATTGTCAAGGAGCGCCTAGTTCAGCTGTTGAATGAATATGTTGAGATCTTCTCCTGGTCTTACGAAGACATGTCAGGTCTTGATACAGATATTGTGGTTCACCGTCTCCCCACAAGAGAAGACTGTCCACCAATTAAGCAGAAAGTCCGCTGCATGAGGCCTGACATGTCTGAAAAGATCAAAGCCGAAGTTATGAAGCAGTTCAATGCTGGGTTTCTTGCTGTTACCTCCTATCCACAATGGGTTGCTAACATTGTGCCCGTACCTAAGAAGGATGGCAAAGTCAGAATGTGCATGGATTACAGAGACTTAAACAGGGCCAGCCCTAAAGATGACATTCCACTTCCTCACATTGACATCTTGGTTGACAATACAGCTCAACATAAGGTAATTTCTTTCATGGATGGATTCTCAGGCTATAACCAGATCAAAATGGCCCCTGAGGACATGGAGAAAACTACTTTTGTTACACAATGGGGTACGTTCTGCTACAAAGTGATGCCATTCAGACTGAAGAATACCGTGGCAACCTATCAACGCACCATGGTAGCTTTGTTTCATGATATGATACATCATGAGATAGAGGTCTACGTAGGTGGCATGATAGCGCATTCACAAACTGAAGAAGAACACCTCGACCATCTGCAAAAGTTGTTTGTTAGGTTGAAGGAGTACAAGCTCAGACTGAACCCTAACAAGTGCACTTTCGGAGTCAGGTCCGGTAAACTCTTGGGTTTCATTGTCAATAGCAAAGGAATCGAGGTTGATCCTACCAAAGTCAAAGCTATACAGGAAATGCCTACCCCTCGCATTGAGAAGGAGGTAAAAGGTTTCTTGAGACGCCTAAACTACATTGCAAGGTTCATTTCTCACCTAACATCTACCTGTGAGCCAATCTTCAAGCTGTTGAAGAAGGATCAGGTGGTTAAATAGAATGATGACTGTCAAGTTGCTTTCTATAAAATCAAGGAGTATTTGCTAGAACCTCCTATCTTGATGCCTCCCGTCGCAGGAAGACCGCTAATCATGTATCTGACCATCCTAGAGAATTCAATGGGGTGCGTACTGGGCCAACATGACGAGTCTGGCCGAAAAGAGTATGCCATTTATTACCTTAGAAAAAAGTTTACCGACTGTGAGACCCGATACTCACTGCTCGAGAAAACTTGCTGCACTTTGGTATGGGCTGCTCGCCGGCTAAGGCAGTACATGTTGACTCATACCACTTTGCTGATCTCTAAGATGGATCCGATCAAGTACATCTTTGAAAAGCCTGCTTTATCTGGAAGGATAGATAGATGGAAAATGATCCTCACCGAGTATGACATATAGTACACGACCCAAAAGGCTATAAAGGGGAGTGTACTAGCTGACCCTCTAGCTCATCAAGCTGTCGAAGATTACCAATCCATGAGGTTCGACTTCCCCGACGAGGACATTATGACATTGGACAACATTGAAGAGAACAGACCATATGACATACCTGAACAAGGATCCCGATGGACCCTGTACTTTGATGGTGCCTCCAACGCAGTTGGCAACGGTATCGGCGCGGTACTCATTTCTTCAGAAGGTTGCCATACACCTTTTACTGGTAGACTTTGCTTTAGCTGCACCAACAACATGGCCGAGTATGAAGCTTGTATCTTTGGTCTCAAGGCTGCAATAGACTTGGGAATCAAATCTTTGATTGTGTTTGGGGACTCAGCTCTGTTTATCAGTGAAATCAAAGGAGAGTGGGATATTAAACATTCAAACCTCATCCCTTACAAAGAACATGTCTTGACATTGTTACCACATTTCGAGCAGATTACCTTTGAGCACTTCCCGTGAGAAGAGAACCAGCTGGCAGATGCTCTAGCTACAATGTCATCCATGTTTAAACTTAACCGGGATAATGAGGCTCCCCAAATCACCATTGAACGAATGGACGAACCTACACATTGTCACGAGATTAATACCGAAGAAGTAGTGGACCGACCTTGATTTCATGAAGTCAAAAGGTATCTCGAGGCTCAAGAATATCCTGAAGGAGCTTCAGTCAACGACAAAAAGTTCTTAAGGAGGTTCTTAGCTAAGTTCTTCCTAAGTAATGGTATCCTATACAAGCGCAATCATGATTGCATTTTACTCCGTTGTGTGGACAAGATTGAAGCTGAACAGGTCATGGCTGAACTGCACAATGGTACCTTTGGAACTCACTCTAGCGGACATACGATGGCTAAGAAGATTCTACGGGCAGGCTACTACTGGTCTACCATGGAAGTTGACTGCCATCAACATTCTAGGACTTGTCACAAATGTCAAATCTATGCAGACAAGGTACATATACCTCCAGTTCCTCTCAATGTCTTAACAGCTCCTTGGCCATTCACTATGTGGGGAATCGACATGATTGGAGAGATCAAGCCTACAACATCCAATGGACACCATTTCATCCTGGTGGCCATCGACTACTTCACCAAGTGGGTCGAAGCAGCTTCCTTCGCATCCGTCAGAAAGAATATGGTTGCCCGCTTCATCAAGCAGAACCTTATTTGCCGGTACGGTATCCCCGAAAGGATTATAATGGACAACGATACAAACCTTAACAACACTATGATCACCGCTTTGTGCGAGCAGTTCCAGATTCAACATCATAATTCATCTCCCTATCAGCCAAAGATGAACGGTGTTGTCGAAGCTGCGAACAAAAATATCAAGAAGATCATACAAAAGATGATAGTCACCTACAAGGACTGGCATGAAATGTTACCGTTTGCTCTCCACGGTTACTGTACCATGGCGCGTATATCAACTGGGGCAACACCCTATTCTTTGGTATACGGCATGGAAGCTGTTTTGCCTATTGAGGTTCAGATTACCTCTTTGAGAATCATAAAGGATGCTGGTTTGAGTGAAGACGATTGGATTCAGACTCGGCTTGATCAACTTAACTTGATTGACGAGAAGTGACTTACTACTGTTTTCCATGGTCAGACGTATCAAAAACGGATGATCAAGGCTTTCAACAAGAAAGTCAGGCGCTAGGCATATCAAGTCGGGGATCTTGTAATCAAACGGATCATCTTGCCGCAAAGTGATCCCAGAGGCAAATGGACTCCTACCTACGAAGGACCATTTGTGATCAAAAACATATTTTCTGGTGGGGAAATGTTATTAACCACCATGGACGGTGATGACCTGCCGCACCCTGTGAACACAGACATAGTCAAAAGATACTACGCATAAATGACTCGACAAGTTGAAAACCCGAAAGGGTGACTTGGGAAAAAAAAGGGCATTCTGGTGAATCGAAAACACGAAAGGGCTGTTCAGGAAAAAGTTAGGGATAAATAAAAATAATCTGTACACCCGGCAAGTTGAAAACCCGAAAGGGCGACTTGGGCAAAAAAGGGTTTCCCCGTGGACTGAAAACCCGAAAGGGCGGTCCAGGCAAAAGTAAGGAAATTAAAGCGTATGACTATGTCTCGTCGGATCACTTTAAGGACAATCTCTTCACAGACAAGCTCTGGGCTTCTGATCAACTCGATCATCTTCGGACGAAGCAGCAAATGGACAAGATATTCAGAGTTACGAAGGCTATAGCAGAATGGGAAACCCATGGAATTTTTTACATAGCCACCTTTCTTTGTATATTTTTTTCTCATTTTTATGACAACATTCTCTTACTAGGATGTCTGTCTCCTTTGTACAAAATACTTACACAAAGTTAATACAAAGATACTTCAAAGTGCAGAAAACTATTTGCCTTTTCTTCTTTTTTTACACTTGTGTTTTATTTGAAAACGTCTAATGATTTATTAAATGAGCATATGCATTTGAATATAATCACATGTTTACAAATGAACAAAACGGGAAAGAATAATTACTGATAGGTTGAAAGTATAAGAAGACGTCTTTAGGCTATTCCAAGAGAAATCCCCTGCAGTACATCTTCTAGGTCTCCAACGGAGCTAAAACCTTGAAATGCATATCCCCAGCAGAGTTAAATTTTGAAATCCCCGTCAGAACTAAGTTTTCAAACTCCCAATCCTCAGCGGAGCCAAAAACTTTGAACTACCGACCCTCAGCAAAGATGAAACTTTCTTCCCCAACGGAGTCCAAAACTTCAACCTTTAAACACCAAAGGAAAACCATCCAGTTTCCTCCAATTCCCCAGAGAGTTGTCTTAAAACCAGATAATTCCCATGCAAGTTATCTTAGAACCTGATAATTTCCTAGCAAGTTTCTTTGAAGCCTGACAGCTAACCAGATGACAGCTTCGGATAATTCCCTAGTAGATTGGCATACAACCCAAACTCTTGAACTCTCTCCATAATAGGAATGAGTTGTTCCCCACTGAGTCTCCTAAAACTCTCCTGCAGTATAGCTATTCCCCACAGAGTTTTTACTACTCTCCAATAGAATAAACTTTCTCCCCGCAAAGTTATTCTTATTTCCTAGCAGATTGAAGATTCTCAATCCTCGGCCACAGTCATCAAGGTTCTCGGGACTCCCCAAGCAGGTTTCTCAAGCAGCACTTGGCATTATTCTTACAGCAGAATGATTATCATATTCCGACTCTAAAGACTTGAAGGATCCCTATATCCCCAAGAAAGTCGTGAAGGATTCTCACATCCCCACAAAAGTTATCAAAGGTTTTGAATCTCCAGCAACGATCATGGATTTATTTCCCCCAACAGAAATCAGGGATTTTATTATCTCAAGCTATCAAGGATTTATTTTCCTCAGCAAGACAGCTAATCAACTTACATGTTCTTACATTACATTCATATATCATAAACATTGATAAAACACATTTATTTCATCATACCTTTCATGCAACATAACTTTGTGTTTCAGCTAACATTTTACCCTTTTCAGGATAAAATTAACAGCTATCTTTAACAAATATTCAAAGCTCAAATACAGCTTAGAGAGGCTCCAGACATGGATACTATTCTATTGATTATTCAAATCAATGCTCAGATTCCTGTTCCAGTTCAAGTTATGAAGCCCAGATTCGACAGGATAATATCTTGATTTTTTTCTCCATCATACTATGAAGCCCGGAGATCGACCGGATAATAGTTGAATCCCTAGAAAATTACTGTGAAGCCTAGAATCGACTAGATAACAGTATAAAGTACCATGAAACCTGGACTCGGCCAGATAGTGGTACATCTTAAATTCAAGTTATGAAGCCCGTGAATCCTGGACACGACCAGATAATGGTAAAAGACACTAAAGCCTGGACTTGACCATATAATAGTTTAAGACACTACGAAGCTTGGATTTCAACCAAATAGCAGTTTACTTGGCTAATTACTAAGAAGCCCGGAATCGACCAGATATTAGTGTGCATTAAATTCAAGTTGAAACCCGGAGGCGACCGGATAACAACTTAATTCCTTCTAAAAATCCTGGAGTACGACCAGATAAGAATTGAGAAATTGTGAAGCCTGGAGAACGACCAGATAGCAAGTTTAATCTCATCCCCCCAGTAAGTCACTGAAGTCTGTAGCACGACCAGATAGCAGTTCATTTTCACCTCTTCAACCAAGAGATGATTCCCTAGTAGAATAACGAACGACTGAAGCTCCTAAAATTCTATTTCTACCACGACAGAGACCAGCATTCCCCGGCGTAGTCCTCCTCAACAACAGGTATACGAGCTCTCGCAAAGGAATCTCTTATTTTCAACAAAAATTCTTGGATGGCATCTTTAAGCTCATCTCCAACAAGATTCTATCACATCTTTGGATGGCATCTTTAAGCCCATTCTCTCAATTACATTTTGATGAGTGCAAATTTACGGGCACTCTAGTGTCCAATCATTTTTACCTTCGAGTCACAAACGGCAAACTCGCCAATCTAACTCTTCAGGTTCAAGAAGATTGAACAGGAGCAGCTGTTGTACCCCAAAATTTGCCCTCTCATTTTATCAAGATTTTCCCCACAAGACCTCTTTGGACTCAAGACCAGATTAGGGTTTGCTCAGCTCAAGACATCTCCTTGCACTGTTGACCTGAAATTAGGGTTTGAGTTTGCACAATAATTTTTGGACTTCAAATGCCTAATGTGACTTTCATACTTCATGTTGGACTTATAAGATTGCCCATACCAAGTTTCAAGCCTTGAATCAAATTTTTGCCCTGTCAATTAGATAATTGACCTAAAAATCAATTGTATTGGGGAAAAAGTCATATGTGGCCAATTTACAGTCAAACCTCATAATTTTTTATCCACGTCAACATTATAGACTCATATGAACCATTTGATCAAGTTTTGACCACAACTCCTCAAGAAATTTGATCAAATCATCAAAAGGGCAAAATGGTCATTTCTAGGGTTTTGACTATAGAAGGGCAATTTCTGATTTTTTACCTAGCCTATGGCAAATTGGGTTCAAGCATGGTTTCAAGGACTCAATAGCATCATCTTGACCTAATCACAAGGTTCAAAAGATCTCAAATGCATTGGATTGACAGGTGAATTTTCCAGTCAATTGATAAAAAATCAACTGTACACTGAAAAGTCAAACTTTGACTTTTTGGTCAAAATCAAGTGCCAAGGGTCAGTTTTCATCAAGATGTGTCAAAACATGAAACGTTTTCACCAAGAAACCTAATTTTGAAAATTAGGGTTTAAAATGGAAAATTTTCATCTTAGAAATTTTCTAAGTTATGAAAATTTCTTATTTTTTCCCAACTTTTTCACCATGATGCATTTGGATTCAAAGAAAACTTCAAACATGAAAGTTGTAGTCCTCCACAAAATCTACAACTTTGATTCACAAAGTTTTCCCAAAAGATGCTTGGATCTCAAGTTATGATTTTGTGAATAAGGGTCCATGAAACTTTTAACTTAGTGAAATTTTGCCCTAGTTTAGGCAGGATTTTGACCTATCTTCATGGCAATTTTTCACCTAGTTCCAAGTGGAATATCAAAATTCATTTCAAATATGGATTGTAGAGCATGTTACAAGCTTTCCATAATGTCAAAGAACTCACCAAGATCATTCATGGTTAGGGAGAATCGAAAGTTTGAAAATGGAAAATTATCACTTTTGTCCAAGGCATTTTGCACCATGTTACAACTTGCAATTCTATCCAAAGCATGCTTGTACTTGATTTACATGTTCTAATCCTTTCTACACTCAAAAATTGAATGCAAATACAATGGTTAATGGCTTTGTTTTTGTCTTGGAAGCTTTGTACAAAGGTTTAATCCAAAAATGGCATAAAGGTAACATTGCCACTTTGATAAAGATTGCTTTATGTCAAATTGTTTATCTTGAGCCATGGACCAAGCCTTTTGCTACAAACAAAGTTCACTAATATCAGGAAAGGTGTACAAACTATCAGCAGTCCTCAAGCTAGCTTGTACAACCTTGGCATTGTCAATTCTAACTTTTGCTTCAAAAAGAAGTCAACTTACAAAAGGTCCATAACTTTGTAATCTGATAAGAGCAAGTCTTGGTAACATTTCAAACAAGTTTTACATATTTTCTAAGGCCAGAAACATGAGCTCATAGCCTCTAAAACACCCTTAAGCATAAAAACTCCAACTTCTGTCCAAAACAGAGCAAGCCCTGCAGAACTCAAGCCATCTTCACATTGCCTCGTGCGTTTTGTCCCAAACCACTTCAAACACATTCTAAACAATACACCTAAATTATTCAAGCCCTTCTCAAGCAACTGTAACTCCATTTTCACACTTCACCATTTTTACTTTGAAGCTTTGCAGGTTGAGTTCTACAAGCACATCCAGGCAAGTTCAAGGCAAGCCAAGCATTGGGAAAGGTTGAGTGAACTTCAGGCAAGCTAACACGACCTTCAGGCCTCATCCAAAACTCCTACATTGCCATATCCAAACTTGGCTGAAACAGGTATTTGTCAAACTTCTATCTCCTTATTTAGGAATCCTTAGGCTTAGGTTTGTGAAGCAAAAATGTAGCCCTTAATGTCCTTGAACTATACATATGCATATAATTCATTTATGTTAACTGAGCTAGGAGAATTTGGATGTTGAAGTTGCTAAATTTTTTAGGTCAGATATTGGGGGTGATAAAATTCTCTCTGGTTTCTTAGAATTAGATCAAGTTTTTTATATGGTTAGAATCGTGGTTTAAAGCTATATAATTTTCATGTTATGAGTTTTTGATTTCAAGCAAAGAAGAGCAAGAACAGGTTTCAAATTCAGAAGCGCGCGCGTTTGGTCGTTGGCCAGATGACAGGGACGAAGGACATTGGGCTTGGGCTTGTTTGCTTCTGCTTTTGACACCCCCTAGTTTAGTTTATGCACCCCCTTGGCCCATTTGTTTTATTTTTGTATATTTTTTCATTTCTTTTACATTTCTGACTTTTATTTATTTTTTCTAAAAATTAAAAATCACCAAAAATATTTTCTTAAATTTTCACATTTTATTTTATTATTGTTATTATTTTTTGGACATAGAAATTGTTTATTAATAATAATATAACTTATTTTCTTAAATAAATTTGTAAATAATACAAAAATATCATATATTTTTATTTTTATTATTTATAGACTTAAATAATATTTTCTCACACATTTTAATTTTTTAACACCTTTGTATATATTTTTATTTATTTTCTTGTACATAAAAATGAATAAATAAATAATATAATATATTTTCTTTTAAAACCAAAAATTAGGGTTTTTCACCCTTTCAAAAATAATCATTTTTATTTTCTTATTTTTTTTAGGACATGAATAAACTTATTTTTACATACATAAAAATAATAACAAAAACATCCTTTGCATATTTATATTTATTTGTACATTTAAATATTTGTCTATTTATTTATTTATGCAATATTTCAATATGGTTGTAATAGTTTTAGGGTTTATTTTGAGCAATATCCCCCTATTCAAACTTGTATCCCCCTCCCCATAATAATGTTGTAATAGTCTTAGATTTACTTTTACGCATTTTATCGCTTTCAAATGCCATGATAGTAGATTAGGGTTTGTATGCAAAAGACCAAAATCAAAACAAATAGCATGACTAAACACAAGACAAAAATGCATGAAAAATGACAACACAATGCACACAAGCATCCCTAGGGTTTAACCCACTTGTTGCCTTAAAAACATGGCCATGGTATGCATGCTAGGTATCTTGGCAAAACAAAACAAAACAAAAAGATCATAGTCCCTCGATGACGCTATCTTGGTTGCCTAAACAAGAATGATCTAGTCCCTCAAAAACTTGATAAGATACTTGGCAATATTGTTATCATGGTCATACAATGACCCACGCCCGTCCCGTTTAACATCCAAATAAAAGGTTGTTTACCAAATACAATGGTAAAGCAACAATGTCAATGGGTTAAAATATGTAGGAAAGATCTTTGAGTAGGGTAGACAACTCCTAGTTACTTGATCAAACTTGCAAACCATCCTTGCTATTTTCAAACAAACACACACAATTTCAAAACAGTTTCCAAACAAACTTTCAAACATTGAAACATTTTTCAAAAGACAAACACCTTTGTATATATTCAAACAATAATCATTACAAAGGATTCCTAAACAAAGGCCTCTTTTCAAAATACTTTCAAAACCACACACAAAGCACCATTTCAAACAATTGAAAAGCAAAAGCAAGTGATCTAAACAAGTAACTAAGAGCCCATGGAAAACCATGGATGAAAAGGGTGCTAGCACCTTCCCTTTTCATAATCTACCCCCCGAACCCAAGAAAACATCTCAAAGGTCTCTTGCTAAACCAAAAAATTTGCGAACACAAACTCAAAACCTCAAGTCCGTTCTCCCACCGTATCACACTATCATTTTAAAGTTTGTAGCTTATGTAACTTTCTGGTCGACACATGTGCCTACATTGGTCGACACATATTGTCCAAAAATCACGTATGTGTCGACACATACACCTCTTAGCTCGACACATACTATTTTAGTTGGTCATTTTTTTAAAAAAAATTTATTCTGAATTTATCCTATTTTGCCATAAAAATTCCAAAACTATAAATACTCTTTCATGCATCATCCATACCTTGTTGATAACCATAAAATTATATTATTTCTCTCTTCATCTTCAACCTCTAATCTATGCATACACACTGACATTACATTGTAACGATGTTCCATTGGGGTGTCATTTAGATGAGGATTGCTAGTGTCTAATTGTGTATTGGGTGGAGTTTTGTAGGGGTTTTCATCCAGGGAAAACTGCGGGTTTGTCCTCCAAGATCATTGGTTGATTTAGAGGTTTTCTTACAAGATGTTCGAGAGGTAATTGTGGTAAAGTGAACAATCTTAGAGTTCCTAAAGTCTTTTCAAGTAACCTTGGAGTGATTGAAATATTTTCAAGGAAGTAACTTGGAGTACTAGATAGAATCGAAGTCTTGTATTGTAATAGTTTGAGATTGACGGTGCGCGAAAGCTTTGGGGATAAAGAACATAAAGGATTAGCAAGATCCAAATAGTAATTTCTCATCTATTGTATTCTTGGTGTCTCTCAAGATCAAGGAAAGAGAACGGGTTGAATCAACAATAAGCTAAGGGTTTGTGGAGTTGCTCTTGAACACTTCTCTTAAATCAACATTTTTGCATTGTAAGAATTATCCTAATTCCATTGGAATTAGGCGCAGACGTACCCACACGCGAGGACAATAATGGGGAATTGAGTAGACAAATCCCCCGTGTCTCTTTTATTTTTGCTCTACTTGCTTTGATATTCATTATTCGATTTATCAAATAGCATTGCTATTTCTTGCCAGGAGAGGAGTGCAACACATAAGGATACCTCTTTTCCTCATTGTGCGAGTGTGAAAATAGTGTAGGATATCCCCTAGCAATGTAGGCACCGGGTTGCGTCACATGAAGATTTTGACGGTGCTCACATCTATGAGTTGGTCAGGATTGGGAAATAAGACCATCCCATTGATGAGGAGAGCCACAATTTCCTCAAAGGCTTGCAAGTCTAAGGAATTTCAATAGCTTTGGGCTTTCTCAAACAGAAACTTTGCTAAGAAGCCTTTGACACCACTTCTAGTTTCCCAATGGGTTGTGACATTAGATGAGTGCAAGTGCAGAGCTTGAGCAATCTCTTCTGGATTTGGGTCTCTTTATGTACCGTTGAAAGGTAGTTGATTGAGAATGGGAATCCTCAAGAGTTGAGAGAATTCTTCCAAAGTAGGCACAAGCTGATAGTCGGGAAATGTGAAGCAATGGTGCAAAGGATCAATGAACTGGAAGAGAACCTTCATCATATCATCATCTGTGTTGGAGGTGACCAAGTTGGGTAGACGACCATGTCTCTCGGTGAATGGAGAGTTCTCATGGATCCTTGAAGCTATCTCCTTAAGTTGTGGAGTAATTCTTACAAGGTTGACTCAGATAGTTTTCATGCGAAGTGAATCCATATCCTATAAAACAAGAACAAAGATGAATCTCCAAAATCCTTGAAATGGTTAGTGAATGCATATGATGTTCATGATGTCCATGATGTTATGTACAAATATGTGTATACAAGAAAAACAAACAAGTTCTTAGTTTAGGCTTGCATGGGGTTTTATAGGTAAGTACCCTCTTGAAGTTTAGTTGGCTTAAACCTGTCCTAATAATAGTAACCGGGTTCTAAGGAGCTCAATATCAGCGGATTGTTTCCTTGGTCATTGTTTCAGCTCAAGCCTCTTTAATGGAGACCGAAATATCCCAAGAAACCAACCCTTAATGAGTGTAGTAACGAGTATCTACCAACTTCGGACTGCACCAAAGCCGTTCATCTCACTACATCCTAAAGGCCAAGTTGGTCAAGTAAAGGGTTCTAGAAGTTCATTAGTGCTTCATGACATCACTCAGCGGCCCCTTATTCTCTTTGATTGACTCAAAGGCTACCGGTACCCACAAATATGTCACACTAACATAGCTATTACTTAGACCATGTCGGTATACCCCGCACAGTTTCCATAATGTATTGCTATTTACCTATAATGTATCCCAAATCCGAGTAGAGAATTTCAAACCCAAACAAAGAACCATAATGTAAAGCAAACAAGTCAAACAATGTAAGCAAATAAATCTGATCTAGACCTAAGGTAACCCCACTTTTAAAATTATCCCCAACAGAGTCGCCAGTTCTGTGATACGGTAGGAGAACTGACTTGAGGGTTTTGCGTTTTATCGCAAATGTTGCGGTTAGTAAGAGTCGCCATCGGCTTTTCTTTTATCCAAAAGGAAAGGTGAAAAAGCACAGGAAAGACATTTGAAATTGTTTCTTGAGTTCGGGGGGTAGGTTATGAAAAGGGAAGGTATTAGCATCCTTTTCATCCATGGTTTTCTACGGGCTCTTAGTTACTTGCTAGATCACTTGCTTGGTTGTTCGAAATTGTGCTTTGTGTGGTTTTGAAAGTATTTTGTAAAAGAGGCCATTGTTTAGGCAATATTTGTAATGATTCTCGTTTGTAAGAATGTATACAAAGATGTTTGTCTTTTTGAAAATGTTTTCAATGTTTGGAAATGTGTGTGTTTGTTTTGCAAATAGCAAGGATAGTTGTTTGAAAATAGAGCAAGTAACTAGAAGAAATCTAACTACTCAAATGTCTTTCTTGTTCATTTTCTATTCCTTAGACATTGTTGTCTTACCATTGATTTGGTAAGCACCCTATCTTTGAATGTAAACGCGACGGGTGTGGGTCATCGTAAAACCATGATTAGCAATGTTGCAAAGTATCTTAGCATTTTTTGAGGGACCAATATCATTTTGTAAGGCAACTTTGAATAGAGTCATCAAGGGACTATGATCTTATATTTGTTTATTTTGAGAAAATACTTCACATGCGTAATATGGACATTTTTGTATAAGGCAACCAAGTGGAGAAACCCTAAGGATGCTTGTGTGCAAGTGTGTTATGTTCATGCTTTGATTTTGTCTTCGATTAGGGTTTTCTATTTGCTTTGTTTTGATCTTGCCATACAAACCCTAATTACTAGCATGGTATATAAAAGCGGTAAATTACGTAATTTAAAGATTACTACGCTATTACAGCATTTTTATGGGAGGTGGGAATACGAATTATGAAAGGGGGTTTGCAATAATATAAATCTAATTAAGCTATTACAACCAAATCGAATTTGCACGAATATTTGAATAAATAAGATACAATATAAATTAAATGTAATGTTATGTATATGTGTTGTACCCCAAAATTTGCCCTCCCATATTTCTCAATACATGTCAAGTGAGATCCTCAAATTGCTCAAGGAAGTCCAAGAGTTGACCAGACAAACTCTCTCCTAAGGCAGTCTATTCCAAATTAGAGTTTCATTTTTGCATCAAGATGCTTGAGTCAAAAGGATATCAAATGCTCACCATTGCCCTAATATGTTCTCAAGATTATCCATATCCAGTCTCAAGCCTTCCAGAGGAAGTTTGCTCAGTCAACTGCTCAAATGCTTGAAAATCGACTGTGCTAGGTCAAAAGTCAACTATGGTCCACATACAGTCAAACTTCAAGATTTTCGGTCAACATTCTCATCTTGAAGTATTATTCATCATTTTATAAAGGGTTGATCATGATTCCTCAAGGATTGCTCACAATTCATCAAAATCCAAAAGTTGCTAAATTAGGGTTTTGTAGGAAAAGTCAACTCAACTTTGACCAAGCATAACTTTCTCATACATCATCAAACCTGACCCATCTAAAGCTCATTTTTAAGAGGATGTAATTCAATACAATTCATCTTCATCTCCCAATTTCAAAATATGCACTCACAAGAAGATATGAATTTGGACATTATAGGTCATTTTGAAAAGTCAACAAAAACACCTTTTGGGTCAAAGCTTCATACAAGAACATGGAAGACTCATTTGATATGAAACCAAAAGGGTTGCTTAGAGGACATCCTAAGCTTTCTAAAAAGTCCAAGAACACATCTCTAGGGTCAAAATTGAGAGAGTTATGCATTGGCCAAGTTGACCCTTTTTGCAAAATTGCCAAAAGTCAAATGCGTCCAAAATTGCATTTTTTGCTAAATGAGCCCAACTTTTTATGCTTGCACTGAGTTTGTAGTGTGATCCACGACCCATGAGCCTTTCTACTTGTCATCATTTTATTTTTGTTATTTATTTTGATTTTATTTCATTTAAATCAAATAAAATCAATATAAAATAATGAAAATATAAAAAATCAATAAAACCTTGAGATTTTGTGCATGATTAAGTTCATTATACAGCTGGAGACAAAATCAAATCGTGCAAGGTTTCATATGGACAGAAAAAGATTGAAAATGCTTGTTTTGGAAAGATTTGGTGCAAGAAATAAATCAATGATCAATCTTCATAAATGGCAAAGATTTGATGCAAATTCTAACCCTAATGCACTCTATTATAGATAGTGGACAAAGGCAAACCAAAAAGAAGGGGATTGGAGTTCGTAAAAATCACCAAGCAAAGTCATACTCTTGAAAAAAATTTGGATCGGTTTTCAACTTAGGGGACGATTCAAGAAGATTCAAATTCACCAATCAACTCCTGGACATCCTCTAAAGCGATTGCAAGCGTCACTAAGCCTCCACGAGTCCAGGAACACGCTGCACAACCATCACAGTTTGTTTCTCTTTCAAAATCCTATTATCACGATTCTTGCACTATAAACATGTTTTAATGGTATGTATGCGTTTGTTATCATGTTTGCAACATATTGATCTGATTCAATTGATGTTTGATGGCATATATTGACAGTTGCCATTGTTAGGGTTTGAGATTGTGTTTTAGGGTTTCTTGATACAGGCAAAATCAGGCCAAGAATTGGATACTGGAACGATCCTGGCATCCAGACCAATCGATCCCTGGTCATTAAATATATTTATCATGCGTATTTTTGATGTTTGAGGCACGCAGGTTATAGCAACATCACCATGTCTGTAGGTAAAGGTTCATAGTTTTAAATGACGGTTCCAGGGAGGAAGACGAATGTGTGTCACAACCTGATTGGCTGATTCAAGTTCTGGCGCGTTATTCTGGCTAGAAGCCTGTAGTTCTGATATATTTGTTTGTTTCTATTATATTGATAAACTAACACCCAGCGCAGTTGGTCAGAAGAAGGAAGTCAGAAGCTCATGATTCTGGGTTCGATCCTAGATGTGAGATTTTGGCATTTTCCCCCTTTGTTTTCATCAGATCCAGCGCCTGCACTTTCTAAGGGTCATCTTTTGGTTCCATCAGCCAGAACCAGATCAAGCGTTCTCTGGTCATCCTCTGGATTCATCAGCCAGGACCAAATCAAGCATCCTCTGGGCATTATCCTCTGGATTCATCATCCAGGACCAGATCAAGCATCCTCTGGGGGCCACCATCCTCTGGACCGTCATCCTCTAATCAGAAGCGCTGACAGCAGGCCCTTGGATTATTTCTTTTTTTCTTTAATTATTCTGTTTTTTTATCAACACCAAAATTATTTTTCTTCTAAAAATTAACCAATAAAGAATCACAAAAAGAAGACTTATTTTTTTAATAAATGTTTTTTTTACTAATTAGTTTAATTAATTTAAGGCAATTTTAATCTCTTTCACAACTAAAATTAATTAGAATTAGGGATTTTCTTATTTAATTCAATTATTTCATTACTTTCTTAAATAACAAAAAAATGACAAAAAAATATGTTTACTTTAATCAATTACAATTAGGTTCAGTCATGGGTCAAAATCCTAGTCGCTTCGTATTTAATTCACCGCGCACTGATTATTTATTTTTTGACCATATTGTTGTAACTGCTCACTGGTTTGTAATTGTTAATTTAGGGCTTTTACTTATCGCTTTTCCCCTGGTTTTTTTATGGCTATGTAATTAATCCCCCTCCCCAAAGCCTTGTAATAGCGTAGATTTATTTCCTCACATTTTAATTCTCACAAATATTTGACTGTTTAGATGTATGCTAACAGGATTGTATGATAAGAATGCATGGCAAATTAATCCAGTTAGAAAACGCTAATGTGCAAAGATAATAACTGAAATCAAATCACTCGCACATATCATTCTTAGGGTATACTCTCACTTCGGTTGCCTTCGGTAAACGATCATTAAGCATAGGGTGTCTTAGTGATTTCCCTCCTGTCTAACAAAGATCAAATGTCCCGTTCGGAAATGTTACCTCAAAAATGTTACCTCGGAAATGTTACCTCGGAAATGTAGCCTCGAATATGATCTTAAGACTTTAGGGTTATCACTAAGACGTCGTAACATTGCTTTAGTGATCGTACGTCCCTCATAAATTAACCCTTACAACTCCAACAACGGTGCTACCTATTTCTCAATAATAGGATAGCATTGTCTAAAGGAAACAAGAATAGAAACGATCCTTTTTCGAGTAGGTAGATGCTAGTAGGTACTTGCTCAAATTAAACTTTTCACACTTACACTTTTCAAAACAAATTTTCAAAACAAACTTCGTCACACCCTTGAGGACTGATACAAGGCTTATCACGAAGCAAAAAAATTTCAAAGCAAGCATACACACAAGCAATTTTAAAAAAGATGAGCAAGTACCTAAGAGCCCATGGAAAACCATGGATAGAAAGGGTGCTAACACCTTCCCTTTCTATAATCTACCCCCCATACTCAAAAACATATCGAAAAAGGATTTTTTCTGTACTTTTTTTCTTTTCCTTAGTTGGATGAAATAAAAGTCGGTGGCGACTCTTGCTTTCCGCGACATTTTGTGAATACAAAACGCAAAACGCAAACCAGCAATTTCAAAACAGCCGGTTCTGCCACCGTATCACATAACTGGCGACTCTGCTGGGGAGAAATAAGTGGGGTATACCTTAGGATCTAGTTCATCATAATTGCTTCTCTTGATTGTTTTGATTGCTTTACTTTAAGGGTTTTGTTTGGGAGTTACTATAGATCCTAACCCGGATCTAGGGACACCTTTTAGGTAAGTAGCAATAAACTATGAGGGAACTGTACGGCATAGACCGATACGGTTGAAGAAATAGTTACGTTAATGTGGCACATTGGTTGGTATCGGTATCCCTTGTGGAGAAACGAGGAGAATACGGGGCCGCTGCATGGTGTCGTTAAGCATCAACTGACCTTATAACTTTTAATCGACCAACCTGGACATTAGAAAGTAGTGAGATAGTCGGCCTTGGTGTAAAGCTGAGAACTGGTTGATACTTGATGCTACACTCATTGATACCATACTCTCGAGATAGTTCCGGCCGCAAGAAAAGATTGCGTGAGCTGAAACCATGACCGATGGAGGATGGTCAGTGATATTGAGATCCTCTAGAACCCAGTTACTTTTGCTAGGACAGGTTGAAACCAACTAAACTTCAAGAGGGTAATACCTTTGGCCTCATGCAAGCCTTAAACCTAAGGGCTTTGTGTAACTTGTTTGCCTTTTCCATTCCTGTTATCTGCTATACCTGTTGTTTTTTTATCATGACATCATGCATCATAACATGGCATTCATACTTCATTATACTAACAATTTCAAAGACCAAGGGGATTTATCTTTGTTTTGTTTTGCAGATTATGGCTTCCGTGCACAAAAATACCATCCGAGTTAACTTTGTGCAAATACCTGCTCAACTTAAAGAGTTAGCCTCAAGAGTTTCTGAGACTTCTATGTTCATTAAGAGACATGGTCAGCTTCTCAGCCTGGTTACTTCAAATCTTGATGAGAAGATGATGAGTGTACTTTTCCAGTTCTTCGATCCTGTGCATCCTTGCATCACCTTTCCAGATTACCAGCTGGTTCCCACCTTGGAAGAGTTCTCTCACTTATTGGGCATATCCATCCTTGAGCAGGTACCCTTCACAGGTATGGAAGAGGTTCCTAGACCAGAAGACGTTGCCTCAGCTCAGCATCTGAAACGGGCTGATATAGTGTCCAATTGGGAAACACGAAGCGGGGTCAAAGGTTTCTTAGCCAAATTTCTGATAGACCAGGCTCAGCTATTTTCGGATAGTTTGGATTTTCAGGATTTCGAAGATATCTTGGCTCTCCTTATCTATGGTTTGGTTCTCTTCCCGAATCCGGTTTCCTTTGTAGATGTGAATGTTATCAAGATTTTCCTTTCTCGAAATCATGTGCCTACTCTACTGGGTGATATCTTGCATTCCCTATACACTCGTACTGTGCGAAGAAGAGGAACTCTCATGTGATGCATGCCATTACTGTCGAGGTGGTTTATTTCGCACCTCTGCAAGTCCGTGCTGAAGAACGAAGAAGGTTTGGGATGGTCCTACAAAATAATGTCACTTGCCCATACAAACATTCTTTGGTGTTCCCAGGCTATGGAAGACACTGATGTTATTGACCTTTGTGGGAGGTATCCTAATGTCCCATTGCTTGGAATCAGAGGGGGTATAAGTTACAATCCTTGTCTAGCTTTGCGATAATTTGGTCGTGCTCGGACAGATGGTCCCCACGAGCTACTTCTTGAGGATATTGCATTTGACTATAAGGAGGACGTTGAGGAGCACCACCAGAGGTTTATACGAGCTTAGGGCATGGTGAAAAGATCTGACCCGCAAGAGTTGGGACCAAGGACTTCCCTTCCTATGCAGCCTTATCTCCAGTGGGTCCGAGCTCGTGCCCAGAAGCTTGGGATGCCATATGAGGCTGTATTACCAGTGATTGTGGATCCCACCAATGAAGAGGGCGTTCCTTACACGGTTATTTATCCTTACATGCCCACTGATCTTGGGGAGTTGCAGAGATCTTGGATTCAGCTGAAAGAGGAGAGGGATACTTACCGGGAGAAGTACCATGAGCAAGAAAGGAAGATTTTGAAGCTCACTAGGCAGCTCGAGGAAGAAAGAGTGATCAATGACTACATCGGCACAAAGAGGAAGCTTCCATGGGACTTTTGATTTTTCTTTTCTAGTTTTAGATTTGTTTTCCATTTACTTCTTTGTAACGCCTTAAAGGCATTGTTGAACCTTTTACAAGTTAATCAAATAAAGTTTGTTTATTTTTGGTTTTCAAATTTAAAATTCCCAAAGTCTTTGAAATCATTACATACATCCCATTATCATGCACACCATTACAGGTACCATTACAGGTTTCTCATCTTCTTTGCTGTTTATTTCAGCAGAAATGTCTTCTGATCAAGCCATCAAAGATCTTCAGGCACAGAACACCCAATTCCAGCAGATGTTCCTAAGTCTGGCTAAACGGAAAGAGGACCTGAAGACCCTTATTCTGAAAGAGAAGAAGAAGAAGAAGAAGGTTGGTATTCTGAACATGGGTAGAAGATTCGGAGAAAGGATAAGACAATCAGCTGATCTGACCTCCTCATCCAAAGACGGGGAGAACCAAGAATGGACAAAGGACCCTAGTCCAGCAGTTTCTGATAATGATATGGATTACGATGATGAGCAATATCCTCCTGTTGAGGATAGGTACAAGTAGCTAGAAGACCGTCTGAGTGCTATGGAGATTCAGAAGATCCCTGGTGTGGATTTTGGAGAGCTGGGGCTGGTGTCGGGAGTGGTGATCCCTCATAAGTTCAAAGCTCCGGTTTTTGCCAAGTACGTTGGAGTCTCCTGTCCAAAACCCCATCTCCGCTCGTACGTCAGAAAAATCCATCCTCACACTGCTGATAGAAATTTGTGGGTGCATTTCATTCAAGATAGTCTGTCAGGGACTCATCTTGAATGGTTTTATCAGTTGGAAGGAGCCAGTGTCCGAAATTGGGAAGACCTTGCTACTGCTTTTTACAGGCAGTATCAGTATAACTCCGACCTTGCTCCCACTCGTACTTAGCTCCAGGTTATGTTTATGGGTGCAAGTGATGGTTTTAAGGACTATGCTCAAAAGTGGAGATACTTGGCTAGAAGAGTCCAACCCCCTTTGTCTGATAGGGAGTTGGTTGACATGTTTCTAGGGACGCTATCTGGTCCATTTTTCAATCATCTGATCGGCAGTTCGTCATCTGGGTTTACTGAGTTGATTTTGACTGGAGAGAGAGTAGAAGCTGGCATCCTAAGTGGTAAGATACAGAAGGATGCTTCGTCAAGTGCAGTAAAAAAGCCTTTCACCGGTAAGAAGGAAGCTAGTGTAGTCTATGGCCCGAGGGGCCAAAGCAGACCCGAACACTGTCAAATGGTAAATGTTGTAGTAATATCAAGACCAATTGTTGCTCCATAATGCAAGAATATGGCATTGGCTGAAGTTCTGGCTCATCTGTTAAAGTCCAACTTGGAAACCTTGAAAGAGGCTCCCAAGAATCCCAACACTGCTTCTCCCAGATACAATCCCAATGCCCGCTCCATCTATCACTCTAAAAGTCCAGGTCATGATACAAACAATTATTGGGCCCTTAGGAATAAAGTGCAATATTTGCTGGAAGCTAAAGAAATTGAGTTTGATGCTCCCGAAAAGCCCAACGTTATAACTGCTCCTATGCCCAAGCATGGTCGTGGAGTCAATACTGTGGACACCGATTCGTTTGTAACCTCTGTGGAAGAGATCTCTACTCCTTTGATGACGGTTAAGAAGAATTTGTTGTTGGTCGGTATATTTCCGGGCTATGGTGAAGGTTGCCACATGTGTTTAATTCTGCCTTCCGGTTGCTGTTTATTGAAGTCAGGTGTTCAGCGCCTGATGGATAATAAAGAAATTTTGTTTGAGAAGACTATGATTCCATTTGAAGATGTCGCCATTATCACCATTTCCGCCAATCCTTCCAAGGTTTCCTCGAGAAAACCTGTTAGGGTTACACCTATTCCAAGAATTGCTCCATTAATAATTATCGCTCCGGGTCCCATCCCATATACCTCAGATAAAGTTATCCCATGGCATTACGGTGCTGATGTATATTACCATGGTGTTAAACAAGATTTGAGGGCTGAAGAGGCCGATATGGACATCAGTAATATTGTTGGGACATTCAAGGTCACCAGAAGTTGAAGACTCTTTTCTCCTGAGATTTCCCCTCCGACTGTTCAGAAACGTGTTGTCATTCTGTCTGCTATTCCACCAACTACTGTCTCGGTTCCTACTTCAGTTATCACCCCTATCGCCGAGCCATCTGGGACTCGGGGCAAAGAAATCATAGGTGAGCCTGCCCGGATGGAGGCACCTAAGAAGATCATTGTAGAAACCTCTAAAAAAGAAATAGAGGAAATTTTGAAGATTATCAAGAAGAGCGACTACAATGTAGTCGAGCAACTGGGGCAGACCCCGTCAAAAATCTCCATGTTGTCCTTGTTGTTGTGTTCTGAAGCCCATGCAAAGGCTCTAATTGCATTCCTCAAAACTGCGCATGTGCCGCAGGAAACTTCAGCCGATCAATTCAAAGATTGCATAGCTAGCCTGACTACCGACAATGGGTTTGGTTTCTCAGATGCGGATTTGACTGCTAAAGGGAGAAATCATAATGATGCTCTGCACGTATCGATCGAGTGCATGGGCACTACTATAGCCCATGTACTGGTGGATACCGGGTCCTCATTGAATGTTCTGCCAAAGAAAGCATTAAACCGTCTGCACTATGAGGGTTTGATTTTAAAGCCGAGCAATATTGTGGTCGGGGCTTTCGACGTGTCAAAAAGAATGGTGCACATGGAGGTGGACATCCCTGTTAAAGTTGGCTCTCAGACTTTTGCATCCACCTTCTATGTTATGGATATCAGACCATCATATTCTTGTTTAATGGGTCACCCTTGGATTCATAAGGTTGGGGCAGTGACTTCCACGCTCCATCAAATGCTGAAATACCCGATGAAGGGAAAGATTGTCATGGTACAAGGTGAAGAGGAGTATATGGTGAGTCATCTCAATTCTTTTCGCTACGTGGAGATGGACGGGGAATTCATAGAAATGCCTTGTCAAAATTTCGAAGAGGTCCCTCAGTTCTCAGCATCAACTGAAGTTGCTACCAACAAACCTCTGCTGAAGATGGCTTCTCTCAAGGACGCCAGGGCTGTAATTGAAGAAGGTGGGTGTACCAATTGGGGTCAGCTCCCTGACTTTACTCATAAAACTGATAAATTTGGTTTGGGCTTCACTACAGGGCCTCAAAGGGCTGTTAGGCGTGCCCGGATTGGAAGACCTCCTCTACATATCAGCAATCAGTGAGTTAATGCAATTGAAGATGGTGAAGAAGATTCAAACATTGACAACTGGATCTACCCTACAACCAATGGTGGATTGAACAACTGGACGGCAAAGGACTTCATACCTGTTTCTTTTATTTCGCAGTAATTGACTTTTTGTTTTAAGATTTGTAATAAATAAGTTTGAAACTTTACGGCTCGGTGCCTTGCCCGAGGCACCTTGGCTATGCTTGTGAGGGCTTATTATTTGTCATTTCATATATCATTAATAAAACATTGGACATTTCTTGCATTACAAATTGTGCGCTCCTTGTTTTTCTTTTTCTGTCCCTCGCTTTATCAAAATAGCTATTCTCTTACACACAATCATGTATCATACTGCAGATCCATATCCGCTATGGATCCCATTGATAACAACTCTGCTACTGCCCGTTATTACTTCAAAAATCCTATCAACCAAGCCGAGGACGAAGTGAGGATGATTGTGAGGTGCCTGGAGAACTTGCTAGACTGTTACAGCAGGAAGAAAGGGCCATACAGCCTCATGAAGAGCCAGTTGAATCAGTGAATTTGGGTACAGAGGAAGACATGAAAGAAGTTAAGATAGGTGAAAATCTGGAGCCCAATGTCAAACAACGGTTGATACAGATGCTACGCAACTATGTTGAGATCTTCGCCTGATCCTATGGAGACATGCCCTGTTTGGAAACTGATATTGTGGTACACCGCCTACCGACTAAAGAAGACTGTCCTCCGGTAAAGAAGAAGGTTCGCCGTATGCGCCCCGAGATGTCTGAGAAAATCAAAGTTGAGGTCATAAGGCAGTTCGACGCAGGATTTTTGGCTGTCACTTCTTATCCATAGTGGGTTCCAACGTTGTTTTGGTGCCTAAGAAGGATGGTAAGGTACGGATGTGTGTGGACTATAGAGATCTGAACAGGGCAAGCCCCAAGGATGATTTCCCACTTCCTCACATCGATGTTCTGGTCGACAACACCGCGTAGCATAAGATCTTCTCCTTCATGGACGATTTTTCTGGCTACAACCAGATCAAAATGGCTCCTGAAGACATGGAGAAGACAACCTTCATTACACAGTGGGGCACCTTCTGTTACAAGGTAATGCCTTTCGGGTTGAAGAATGCTGGGGCTACTTATCAGCGCGCCATGGTCACTTTGTTCCACGACATGATTCACCATGAGATCAAGGTTTATGTTGATGATATGATAGCCAGGTCCCATACTGAGGAAGAGCACCTAGATCATCTCCAGAAACTGTTTGACAGGTTGAAGACGTACAAGCTGAGATTGAACCCGAACAAGTGTACATTTTGGAGTAAGGTCTGGTAAGCTGCTGGGTTTTGTTGTCATTGATAAAGGTATTCAGGTGGACCTTGCAAAGGTAAAAGCCATACAAGAGATGTCGGCTCCCCGCATAGAAAAAGAGGTTAGAGGCTTCTTGGAAAGTCTAAATTGCATCGCCAGGTTCATTTCACACGTGACTGCTACTTGTGAGCCAATCTTCAAGCTGTTGAAGAAAGATCAAGTGGTAAAGTGGAATGACGAATGCCATACTGCTTTTGAAAGAATCAAAGAATACCTTCAAGAGCCACCAATTTTGATGCCTCCAGTTGAAGGAATACCTTTGATTTTATACTTGACGGTACTAGACAATTTAATGGGGTGCGTGTTGGGGCAGCATGACGAGTCTGGTCGAAAAGAGCACGCTATTTACTACATTAGCAAAAAGTTTACCGACTGTGAGACCCAATACTCAATGATCGAGAAAACTTAATGCGCTTTGGCATGGGCTGCTCACCGGCTGAGACAGTATATGCTAACTCATACCACCTTATTGTTATCAAAAATGGATCCAATCAAGTATATCTTCGAAAAGCCTGCCATGTCCGGAAGAATGGCGAGATGGAAGATGATCCTAACCGAGTATGACATCCAATACACCACCCAAAAAGAAATCAAGGGGAGTGTATTGGCGGATCATTTGGTGCATCAGGCCGTGAATGACTATCAGTCCATGAATTTCGAGTTCCCGAATGAGAATATCATGTTGGTAACCGACTATGAAGAACCTGGACCGAATGAAGGACCTGAGGAAGGATCCCAATGGTCTATGTATTTTGATGGAGCATCAAACGCATTGGGTAATGGCATTGGCGCCATAATTATATCTCCTGAGGGCTGTCATACTCCGTCCACCGCCCGATTATGCCTTAACTGCACCAACAATATGGCGGAGTATGAAGCATGTATCCTGGGTCTTCGAGCTGCTATTGACCTGAGGATTAAGTTCTTGAGTGTATTCGGAGATTCTGCTCTAGTGATCAGTCAGATAAAAAGGAGAGTGGGATACGAAGCACCCAAATCTTATTCCTTACAAAGAATATGTACTGACATTGCTCCCACAGTTTGAGGAGATAACCTTTGAACATTTCCCAAGTAAGGAGAATCAGTTAGCGGACGCGCTAGCTACCATGTCTTCTATGTTCAAAGTTAGATGGGATAATGAAGCTCCCCAGATTACCATTGAGAGGTTGGACGAACCCGCACATTGCTGTGACATTGAGACTAAAGAGGTAGCAGATAAACCATGGTTTCACGAGGTAAAGAGGTATCTTGAGGCTCAAGAATACCCCGAGGGGGCATCTGTTAATGGTAAGAAGTTTATGAGAAGATTCACTGTGAAGTTCTTCATCAGTAATAATATCCTTTATAAGCGTAACCATGATTGAACCTTACTGCGATGTGTGGACAAAAGCGAGGCAGAAAGGATCATGACAGAGTTACATGAAGGCACCTTTAAAACTCATTCCAGTGGACATACCATGGCAAAGAAAATCCTACGGGTAGGATATTATTGGTCCACTATGGAAGCCGATTGTTATCAGCACTCTCGGACCTGTCATAAGTGCCAAGTCTATGCTGATAAGGTGCATGTACCTCCAGTTCCTCTGAATGTTTTGACAGCTCCCTGGCCTTTCGCAATGTGGGGCATCAACATGATCGGCGAGATCAGACCTACTATATCCAACAGGCATCGTTTCATTCTGGTGGCTATTGATTATTTCACGAAGTGGATAGAGGCCGCTTTCTTTGCTACAATAACCAAGAACGTCGTGGCGCGGTTTATCCGATACAACCTGATTTGTCGATATGGTGTACCAGAGAGAATCATTACGGACAATGGTACAAATCTTAACAACACAATGATCACCGAGCTCTGCAAACAATTTAAGATACAACATCAAAACTTTTCACCCTACCGGCCGATGATGAATGGGGCCGTTGAAGCAGCTAATAAGAACATCAAGAAGATTGTGCAGAAGATGACGGTGACATATAAAGACTGGCACGAGATGTTACCATTCGCTCTTCATGGGTACCGTACCTCAACACGGACATCGACAGGGGAAACACCCAACTCTCTGGTGTATGGAATGGGAGCGGTCCTACCCATCGAAGTCCAGATACCCTCTCTCAGTATTATGAAGGATGCGTGTTTGAGAGAAGACGACTGGATCCAGACCCGATTTGATCAGCTGAATTTAATCGATGAAAAGAGACTTACTGCTATTTGTCATGGTCAGACGTATCAAAAGCGAATGATCAAGGCTTTTACCAATAAAGTCAGACGTCAAGAATATCAAGTTGGGGATCTAGTGATCAAATGCATCATACTGCCACAAGGTGATCCCATGGGCAAATGGACCCCCACATACGAAGGGCCATTTATGGTTAAGAACATTTTCTCGAGAGGAGCTATGATTTTAACCACCATGGATGGTGACGACCTTCCTCACCCCGTCAATGCAGACATAGTGAAAAAATACTACGCATAATCAAAGACCTGCTAGGTTGACTGACCTAGGAAAAAATAAGGGCTTCCCGACGAACCAAAAGGGTTCGGGAAAAAGTAAGGGATGAAAATGAAAAAATGTACACCCGTCAAGTCGAAAACCTGAAAAGGCGGCTTGGGCAAAAAAGGGTATCCCGGTGGACTGAAAACCCAAAAGGGCAGTCCAGGCAAAAATTAGGGATTAAAGCGTAACACTATATCTCATTGGATCATCTTGCGACCAGACTTCGGTATCGACTATCAAGCTCAGACAACGCCAATCAATCTGATCTACCTTCGACCAAGCGGCAAAGTGATGAGACGCTCGGAGATATAAGGGCAATAGCAGAGTTGGAACCCAATGGGATTGTTTTACATAGTTGCTTTTCTTTCTTTTTACAAATTGTAATTTCTATCTTTCGGCGGCGTTCTCTTACTAGGACGTCAGCCTCTTGTACTAAAACACCTATTATGGGCCAACTTCAAAATCAATACAATTCATTTTTACAAGAAATTTCAAATTGTTTTTCTTTTTCTGTTTTGTTTTGCAAGAACGTCCAATGATTCATTTTTCATATATGCATTTGAAAATGATTACTACTCATAATAATTTACATAAGAAACAAAAGACAATTACTCGTAATTCCAGGAACGGGGACAAACAAGAAGTGCCCTCACTTTACAGTTATTCTACCCATCATGTACAGGGATAGAGCCAGCTTGAGAATATGAGTAGTGGTACACATGCTCCCCAGAAAGTAGAGAGTACCCAAAGACGGTGATGTCAACTTCCCCAAGAAGAACACAACTCTCCCAAGTTAAGGTTCACATTTGCGAGCGAGTCAGTAAGTTTTTCCCCAAGTAGAGTTTATTTCTCTCACAAGCAGAAATTCAATCTCCAACAGAATTCATTATCACCAGCAACGAAAATCCATCCCCAGCTGAGTTTATTTCTCAAAATCAGCATGCTCCATCAACAGAGTATCTCCTCTCCAACAGAGTTATTCCCCACAAAGTTATTCTCAAACAGGGTCTCCTCCGGCAGAATATTTACCAACCAATGGGAAAATCCCCAGCACGGCCATCTTTGTCCACCATCCCCAACAGAGGTGGAGGAACTTTGGTTTTCATGGCAATCAGGGATTTATTTTCCCCAATTCTGATTATCCCATCAACATTTCATGTTCATACATCATGACACATGCATACACCACATATAACATGGTCTCATTTGTTTTGAGAACGTCAACACACAATGCATCTCATGCATCACATATGACTAACCCTGTATTTATTTCAGGAAAGACATTATTATTAACTATTTCCAGCAAACCCATGATCGACACTCTAAGCTAAACAGAGTAATCATCGGCGCAACAAAAACAACCCTACTACCCAGGCTATCATATTGAAGTAACCCTACTACCCAGTTTCCTTCTCAAAGCCCTACTATCCAAGCTTTCATATCAAAGAAACCCTACTAACCAGGTTCCTTCTCACAGCCTTACTATCCAGGCTTTTTCATCGGAGTAACCCTACTATCCAGGTTCCTTCTCACAGCCCTACTATCCAGGCTCTCATATCGAAGAAACCCTACTATCCAGGTTCCTTCTCACAGCCTTACTATCCAGTTTGTTTCATCGGAGTAACCCTACTATCCAGGTTCTTTCTCACAACCTTACTATCTAGGCTTTTTCACCAGAGTAACCCTACTATCCAGGTTCCTTCTCACAGCCCTACTATCCAGGCTTTCATATAGAAGTAACTCTACTACCCAGGTTCCTTCTCACAGCCCTACTATCCAGGCTTTCATATTGAAGTAACCCTACTAACCAGGTTCCTTCTCACAGCCCTACTATCCAGGCTTTCATATCGAAGTAACCCTACTATCCAGGTTCCTTCTCACAACCCTACTATCCAGGCTCTCATATCGAAGAAACCCTAGTATCCAGGTTCCTTCTTACACCCCTACTATCCAGGCTCTCATATCAAAGAAACCCTACTATCTAGGTTCCTTCTCACAGCCCTACTATCTAGGCTTTCATATCGAAGTAACCCTACTATCCAGGTTCCTTCTCACAGCCCTACTATCCAGGCTCTCATATCGAAGAAACCTTACTATCTGGGTTCCTTCTCACAGCCCTACTATCCAGGCTTTCATATCGAAGTAACCCTACTATCCAGGTTCCTTCACACAGCCGTACTATCCAGGATTTCATATCGAAGTAACCCTACTATACAGGTTCCTTCTCAATCCCTACTATCCAGGCTTCCATATCGAAGTAACCCTACTATCAAGGTTCCTTCTCACAACCCTACTATCCAGGATTTCATATCCAAGTAACCCTACTATCCAGGTTCCTTCTCAAGCCCTACTATCCAGGATTTCATATCAAAGTAACCCTACTATCCAAGTTCCTTCTCACAGCCTTACTATCCAGGCTTTTTCATCGGGGTAACCCTACTATACAGGTTCCTTCTCACAGCCCTACTATCCAGGCTCTCATATCGAAGAAACCCTACTATCGAGGTTCCTTCTCACAGCCTTACTATCCAGGTTTTTTCATCGGAGTAACCCTACTATCCAGGTTCCTTCTCACAGCCTTACTATCTAGGCTTTTTCACCGGAGTAACCCTACTATCCAGGTTCCTTCTCACAGCCCTACTATCCAGGCTTTCATATCGAAGTAACTCTACTACCCAGGTTCCTTCTCACAGTCCTACTATCCAGGCTTTCATATCGAAGTAACCCTACTAACCAGGTTCCTTCTCACAGCCCTACTATCCAGGCTTTCATATCGAAGTAACCCTACTATCCACGTTCCTTCTCACAGCCGTACTATCCAGGCTCTCATATCGAAGAAACCCTACTATCCAGGTTCCTTCTTACAGCCCTTCTATCCAGGCTCTCATATCGAAGAAATCCTACTATCCAGGTTCCTTCTCACAGCCCTACTATCTAGGCTTTCATATCGAAGTAACCCTACTATCCAGGTTCCTTCTCACAGCCCTACTATCCAGGCTCTCATATCGAAGAAACCTTACTATTTGGGTTCCTTCTCACAACCCTACTATCCAGGCTTTCATATCGAAGTAACCCTACTATCCAGGTTCCTTCACACAACCATATTATCCAGGCTTTCATATTGAAGTAACCCTACTATCTAGGTTCCTTCTCAAGCCCTACTATCCAGGCTTCCATATTGAAGTAACCCTACTATCCAGGTTCCTTCTCACAGCCCTACTATCCAGGCTTTCATATCCAAGTAACCCTACTATCCAGGTTCCTTCTCAAGCCCTATTATCCAGGCTTTCATATCAAAGTAACCCTACTATCCAGGTTCCTTCTCAAGCCCTACTATCCAGGCTTTCATATCGAAGTAACCCTACTACCCAGGTTCCTTCTCAAAGCCCTAATTTCCAGGATTTCATTTTGAAGTAACCCTACTATCCAAGTTCCTTCTCATAACCTTACTATTCGGGTTTTCTTCCTCTATTATCCACAGACAGCAGTCCATAACACTGTAAGACCGGGACCCGATCAAACACAAGTGATTTCACATTCCCCCAGAAAGTCACGGTGCAGCATATAACTCGACCAGATACGCAGTTAACCTCCGCTTCTCAAACCGGAATTATTCCCCAGTAGAGTAACGGACAACTGAAGCTCCTAAAACACTATTTCTCTCAAGACAAAGACCAACATTCTCCAGCAAAATCCTCCTCAACAACAGGGACACGGGTTCTCGCAAAGGAATCTCTTATGTGATCGACACTCCTCCAAATGGCATCTGTAAGACCATTCCCTACATCGCAAGATAAATATCACTTCATGGAGTGCAAATTTCTGGGCACTCTAGTGTCCAATCATCTTCCACCTTCAGATCACGAAAGGCATACAAGCCAATATACATCCTCAGGTTTAAGAAGATTGAACAGGGGAAACTGTTGTACCCCAGAATTTTCCCTCCCATATTTCTCAATACATGTCAAGTGAGATCCTCAAATTACTCAAGGAAGTCCAAGAGTTGACCAGACAAACTCTCTCCTAAGGCAGTCTATTCCAAATTAAGGTTTCATTTTTGCATCAAGATGCTTGAGTCAAAAGGATCTCAAATACTCACCATTGCCCTAATTTGTTCTCAAGATCATCTTTATCAAGTCTCAAGCCTTGCAGAGGAAGTTTGCTCAGTCAACTGCTCAAATGCTTGAAAATCGACTGTGCTAGGTCAAAAGTCAAATGTGGCCCACATACAGTCAAACTTCAAGATTTTTGGTCAAAATTCTCATTTTGAAGTATTATTCATCATTTTATCAAGGCTTGATCATGATTCCTCAAGTACTGCTCACAATTCATCAAAATCAAAAAAGTTGCTAAATTTGGGTTTTGTAGGAAAAGTCAACTCAACTTTGACCAAGCATAACTTTCTCATACTTTATCAAAAATGACCCATACAAAGCTCAATTTGAATAGGATGTAATTACCTACAATTCATATTCAGCTCCCAAGTTCAAAATATTCACTCACAAGAAGATATGAATTTTTACATTATAGGTCATTTTGAAAAGTTAACAAAAACACCTTTTGGGTCAAAGCTTCATACATGAACATGGAAGACTCAATTGAGATGAAACCAAACGGGTTGCTTAGAGGACATCCTAAGCTTTCTAAAAAGTCCAAGAACACATCTCTAGGGTCAAAATTGAGAGAGTTATGCATTGTACAAGTTGATCCTTTTTGCAAAATTGCCAAAAGTCAAATGCATCCAAAATTGCATTTTTTGCTAAATGAGTCCAACTTTTTATGCTTGCACTGAGTTTGTAATGTGATCCACGACCCATAAGCCTTTCCACTTGTCATTATTTTATTTTTGTTACTTATTTTGATTTTATTTCATTTAAATGAAATAAAATCAATATAAAATAATGAAAATATCAAAAATCAATAAAACCTTGAGATTTTGTGCATGATTAGATTCATTATACAGCTGGAGACAAAATAAAATCGTGCAAGGCTTCATATGGATAGAAAAAGATTGAAAATGCTTGTTTTGGAATGATTTGGTGCAAGGAATAAATCAACGATCAATCTTCATAAATGGCAAAGATTTGATGAAAATTCTAACCCTAATGCACTCTATTATAGATAGTGGAGAAAGGCAGACCAAAAAGAAGGGGATTGGAGGTCGTAAAAATCACCAAGCAAACTCATACTCTTGAAAAATTTGTGGATCGATTTTTAACTTAGGGGACGATTCAAGAAGATTCAAAGTCATCAATCAACTCCTGGACATCCTCTGAAGCGATTGCAAGCGTCACTAAGCCTCCACTAGTCCAAGAACACGTTGCACAACCATCACAATTTGTTTCTCTTTCAAAATCCTATTATCACAATTCTTGCATTATAAACATGTTTTAATGGTATGCATGTGTTTGTTATCATGTTTGCACCAAATTGATCTAGTTCAATTGATGTTTGAGGGCATATATTGACAGTTGCCATTGTTAGGGTTTGAGATTGTGTTTTAGGGTTTCTTGATACAAGCAAAATTAGGCCAAGAATTTGATACTGGAACGATCGTGGCATCCAGACCAATCGATCCCTGGTCTTTAAATCTATTTATTATGCGTATTTTTGATGTTTGAGGCACGCATGTTATATCAACAGCGCCATGTCTGTAGGTAAAGGTTCAAAGTTTTAAATGACGGTTCCAGGGAGGAAGACGATATCGTGTCATAGCCTGATTGGCTGATTCAAATTCTGGCGCGTTATTCTGGCCAAAAGCTTGTAGTTCTGATCTATTTGTTTGTTTCTATTATATTGATAAACTAACACCCATCACAGTTGGTCAAAAGAAGGAAGTCAGAAGCTCATGATTCTGGGTTCGATCCAAACGTGAGCTTTTGGCATTTTCCCCCTTTGTTTTCATCAGATCCAGCGCCTGCACTTTCTGAGGGTCATCTTCTGGTTCAATCGGCCAAAACCAGATCAAGCGTTCTCTGGTCATCCTCTGGATTCATCAGCCAGGACCAGATCAAGCATCCTCTGGGCATTATCCTCTGGATTCATCAGCCAGGACCAGATCAAGAATCCTCTGGGTCATCATCTGCTGGATCCACCAGCCAAGAGCAGGCCCAGCACACCCCATCTTCTGAGGGCCACCATCCTCTGGACCGTCCTCCTCTGATCAGAAGCGTTGACAGCAGGCCCTTGGGTTATTTCTTTTTTTCTTTAATTTTCTTTTCTTTAATTATTCTGTTTTTTTATCAACACCAAAATTATTTTTCTTCTAAAAATTAACCAATAAAGAATCACAAAAAGAAGACTTATTTTTTTAATAAATGTTTTTTTTTATTAATTAGTTTAATTAATTTAAGGCAATTTTAATCTCTTTCACAACTAAAATTAATTAGAATTAGGGATTTTCTTATTTAATTCAATTATTTCATTACTTTCTTAAATAACAAAAAAATGACAAAAAAATATGTTTACTTTAATCAATTACAATTAGGTTCAGTCATGGGTGAAAACCCTAGTCGCTTCGTATTTAATTCGCCGCGCACTGATTATTTATTTTTTGACCATATTAATGTAACTGCTCACTGGTTTGTAATAGTTAATTTAGGGCTTTTACTTATCGCTTTTCCCCTAGTTTTTTTTGGCTATGTAATTAATCCCCCTCCCCAAAGCTCTGTAATAGCGTATATTTATTTCCTCGCATTTAAATTCTCGCAAATATTTGACTGTTTATATGTATGCTAACAGGATTGTATGATAAGAATGCATGGCAAATTAATCAAGTTAGAAAACCCTAATGTGAAAAGATAATAACTGAAATCAAATCACTTGCACATATCACTCTTAGGGTATACTCTCACTTCGGTTGCCTTCGATAAATGATCATTAAGCATAGGGTGTCTTAGTGATTGCCCTCCTGTCTAACAAAGATCAAATGTCCCGTTTAGAAATGTTACCTCGGAAATGTTACCTCGGAAATGTTGCCTCGAAAATGTAGCCTCGAATATGATCTTAAGACTTTAGGGTTATCACTAAGACATCCTAACATTACTTTAGTGATCGTACGTCCCTCACGAATTGACCCTTACAACTCTAACGACGGTGCTACCTATTTCTCAATAATAGGATAGAATTGTCTAAAGGAAACAAGAATAGAAACGATCCTTTTTCGAGTAGGTAGATGCTAGTAGGTACTTTCTCAAATCAAACTTTTCACACTTACACTTTTCAAAACAAATTTTCAAAACAAACTTCATCACACCCTTGAGGACTGATACAAGGGTTATCACGAAGCAAAACATTTTCAAAGCAAGCACACACATAAGCAATTTTAAAAAAGATGAGCAAGTACCTAAGAGCCCATGAAAAACATGGATAGAAAGGGTGCTAACACCTTCCCTTTCTATAATCTACCCCCCGTACTCAGAAATATCTCGAAAAAGGATTTTTTCTGTACATTTTTCCTTTTCCTTAGTTCGATGAAATAAAAGTCGATGGCGACTCTTTCTTACCGCGACATTTTGCGAATACAAAACACAAAATGCAAACCAGCATTTTCAAAACAGTCGGTTCTGCCACCATATCACAATATGCAAGAAAAAAGATTTTGTTTTATTTTTGATATGCAAAAGGGTTTTGACTTAAATCTAATAAACTTAAGAAAAAGAAATTAATTCTTGAAAAAAAAGTTAACCCTAATTTCCAATTTAAAAGAAAATAAAGTTCTTTAAGTATTATTTTCATGTATTTTTTCTATTAAACCTAATAAATAATATCTTATGAAAATATTAAGTTCTTATATGTCAAAATAAATATTTACAAGTATGAATAAAATAAAAAAAGGAATAAAATAGTTAACCTAAATCTATTATATTTACAAGTTTATTTAAGAAAGAAATAATTAATATATAGTTGAATAAAATATTTTTTTCATGTGAAAATAAAATAAAATAAACAAAAATGCAAAATCATCATGTTTTATATTTTTTATGATTTTATGTATTAAAGAAAATATTTAATGAAACAAAGAAAAGAAAATAAAACAAATAAATAAAATGTATAGGCCAGGGGGTATCCTGAGAAATCAGGTGGTGTTATGTTAGAAAAAAAACGCTAGGCCCAATGTTGAAGCCTATCCTGCAAAACAGCAAAAAATATGAAACTGGAAAATATGAAAAAAAACAAAAGGTAGCGCCAAGGTTCGAACCCATGACCTATGCATTTTCATCGCGCTACCTTGCCACTAGGGTGGCTGTACATCCGTTGGTTTATATGAAACAATAAAAACATAACATAAGAAATTTCCTTGCCTTGTACTTCATCTTCTTCCTCAAGCTGGCCAGAACTCCTGTATCTTTCTCATTTGTCCATGAAAATGAAAACATCCAACATGAAAATGATAGTACTCATCCCCACGATTTCAACCATGTAACTCATGGAAACTAACAATCAAAGATTAAAACAAATTTTGAAAGCCCTAATTTTAAACCTAATTTTTACAGAAATTTGAATGCTAAAATTCACTATACATAATGATCAGAAATGAAATCTATGCACATGGTTGGCTTCAAGACTTTAATATCTATATTTTATCTTCACAAATTGTGACCAATGGATGCCTGTATGAAGAGATAAAAGTTGGAATTCTTACCTCTGACAGCTTAGATCGTGAATGGAGTTTGAGTGAGATTTAGGAAGGCCTGAAGGTTCCTTTAGCTTGCTTGAACCTCCTTGAGTGCGTTCCAATCCTTGCCTTGCTTAGGAAGTGCCTGGAACTCTCTATCCAAGTCAACCAGCAAGCTTGAAAAACGAAAATGGAAGATGAAGAAGGAGGAGTTACAGTGCAGGGATGATGGTCTGGATCACTTATATATGAGGTAGGTAAAGTGTTTGAATGATTAAAACTTGAAACGCACGAGCAAATTGATGGGTTGCTATGTTTGGACACAAACTTCATGTTTTGACAGTTTTTTTGGTGATATGGAGTGTTTGAGTGTTTCAGGGCTTTTGCAATCGTCCTCTAAGTTGTAATGGGTTTGTGTATTAGTATGGAGAGAGTTTCAAGTCAGTTTCACAACAGATCTTTGAGTTGTAGACTTTTTGCACACTTTCTTGCTTTTGAAGCAAAGTGAAGGGACAAGTCTCTACATGCTTGTACTTGCCTGCTTGGAGTTGGTATAAGCTCTATACAAATTGCTTTAGGTCTGTAGAACTTGTGTGTGCAGAGAAGACAAGTCCAATGCTCAAGAATTGGAAAGTTGCAAAAGTTAAGCTTTTCCAAAATGGCAATGAAAACTTTGTGCCATTTATGGAATTAAAGCTTGGATAAAGACTTTTGGGCTTGGATTAAAACTTTGTCAACTGAGAAAGAATTAAATTATGTAGTGAGAAACAATTTTGGGACCTGTAAAGCATGGATTAGGCAGCATAGGTTCAAATTTGAATTTTGTTCTTCATGAAATGGCTTGAAAACAAAGTGAGAAAATGCCAATTTCATCTCTTCGATTCTCCCTACTCAAAAATGATCTCAATGAGTTCTTGGATATTTTGGAAATCTTGCAATGTACTCTATAACTCATATTTGAAATGCATTTCAAGATTCCTCTTGAAACTAGGTGAAAATTTGTCATGAAGTTGGGTCAAAAACTTCCCTAAATTAGGGCAAAATTTCACTAAGTTATTTTAGTTCATGGGCATGTATTCACAAAATTATATCTTGAGATAAAAGAATATTTAATGAAAAATGTGTGAAGAAAAGTTATAGATTTCATGGAGATCTACAACTTTCATGTTGGGAACTTTCTTTGAATCATCTTGTATCATGGTGAAAAAATGGCTTAAAGTTGAGAAAAATAATAAATTTTCTATACTTAGAAAAATTTCTAAGTTAAGAAAATTTCAAATTTTAAAACCAAATCTTCAATATTTGATTCCTTGATGAACAAGTTTCACATTTTGACATGTTTTTATGAATTATGATCCTTGGCACTTTATTTTGACTAAAAAGTCTAAGTTTGACTTTCTAGTGTACAGTTGACTTTTGATCAGTTGACTGCAAATTTTATCTATCAACCCAATGAAATTGCAATGTTTTGAAAAATGATATTAGGTCAATATGATACAAATGAACCCTTGAAATCATGCTTCAAATCAATTGGTCATTTGCTAGGTCAAAAATCAGAAATTGCCCTTTCTCAGTCAAAACCCTAATTTTGACCATTTTGCCCTTTTGATGATTTGATCAAATTTATGGAGGAATTATGGTCCAAACTTGATCAAATGATAAATATGAGTCTAGAATGTTGATTTGGATCAAAAATTATGAAGTTTGACTGTAAATTGGACATGGTTGACTTTTTCCCAAATACAGTTGATTTTTAGGTCAACTGTCCAATTGACTGATCAAAAATATGGTTCAAGGCTTTAAACTTGTCATGAGTAATCTTAGTGGTCCATAATGATGTTTGAAAGTCATATGAAGCATTGATAGTCCAATAATCCTTGAGCAAATTCAAACCCTAATTTTGGGTTATCAGTGCAAGATGAGATGTCTTGAGCTGACCAAACCCTAATCCAGTCTTGAGTCAAAGAGATCTTGTGAGAAAAGCCTTGATAAATGAGAGGGAAAATTTTGGGGTACAACATTGTGTTTGAGTATGTTGATAGTAAAAATCATATTGTCGATATTTTCACTAAACTAGTCGCAACGGAACCTTTTGTCAACATACATGGGGAATTGAGGGATTATCGATATCTCAAATGTTGCCTAATCCTTTACTATTGCTTGCACTCTTTAATTTCACTCTAATTATTTGAGGTCTTTACACCAAGTGAGTGCAACTTTGATCTCAATCAAGAGTAAGATAATATTTTTTTCAATTTCTCCTTCAAAGTAAGACTTTCCTTGATATATGTTACTAGATCCGTCCAAAATGCTTGATATTTTCTCAATTGATGAAAACCATGAATGTTCACTTCCAAAAATTTCTCATTAATAAACATTGTGTGTTTTTAACAGTCACACTTATAATGACTTCATGTATTAATTCTTTCACATTTGTATACTTTACTCTCATCATATGAGCATGTGCTTTTGTTTATTTGTTTTGTGCTTGAATTATTGGTTACATGATATTTGCAATACATATTTCTTGATGTTTTGCTTACATGACATATATATCGTCTTCATTTTAGTTTTAGTAGTGCTATTTTCGTGTTTCTATGCTAGGCACATGCATGTGCAATGTCAGGAGTTCTATTATGAAGCGTTACTTCTTCGTGACGCTACATAAACAACTTGACATTGTTGTCATATCTTGCATATTTAGTTTTATGTAATTCATTAAATTTGTTGTAATGTTGCTTTCTTTTTATTAAAAAATTTTCATCATCACATATATATAGGGATATGTGTTTATTGCTCTTTTATAAAAAATAGCCTCTGATAGGTGTATTAGTACTGTTTTGGAACTATGTTACTTCTCATGGTTTGCTATCTTTCTTTTTTATGTTTAAAAAGGGGGGGAAACATATGTGAGTTGAAAAGGGAAGCACAAAGTCAGGGGGAGCATTCAATAAATACAAGAAATGAATCGTCACAAGTCTTTCCATCATCAAAAAGGGGGAGTATGAGAGTACAAACTTCATCGTCAATTGTTTTGAATGATGTCAAAATTGGGAAAAGCTTGCACTTCTTAGTATAGGATAGTATCCTTATGTCTTGTGGCACTCCTGTGTATTAGAGGTCTTAGGAATCATTAGAAAATATTTCAAAACTGATCCAATTCATTAAAAACAGTTTTCAACATGTTTTTTTACTGCATGTGTCGAACATGCATATTTCCGGTCAACACATGTAATGCATATTTAAAGCATGTAGCTTTTGTAAGTCTCAGGTTGACACATGCATCATTTCAGGTCGACACATACTAAAGCATTTTTTAAAATGCATAAATTCTTATTTTATGTGTCGACAAATCCATCCTTCAGGTCAACACATTTACTATTGTTTTAAAGCTTGTAGCTTATATAGCTTTCTGGTCAGCACATGTGCCTTCATAGGTCAACACATACTGTCCAAAAATCACGTATGTGTCGACACATACGACTGTTAGGTCGACACATACTATTTTAGTTGGTCAATTTTTAAAATTATTTTATGCCGAATTTATCCCTCTTTGCCCTAAAAATTCCAAAACTATAAATATTTTTTCATGCATCATTCATAACTTGTTGACAACCATAAAATTAACACATTTCTCTCTTTATCTTTAACCTCCAATCTACGCATACACACTGACATTACATTATAACGATGTTTCTTTGGGGTTCTATCTAGACGAGGATTACTAGTGTCTAATTGCATATTGAGTGGAGTTTTGTAGGGGTTTTCATCCAGGAAAAACTGCGGGTTTGTCCTCCAAGATCATTGGTTGATTCAGGGGTTTCTGTGCAAGACACTCAAGAAGTAATTACGGTAAAGTGAACAACTTTAGAGTGCTTAAAATATTTGCAAGGAACCTTAGAGTGTTTGAAATCTTTGCAAGGAAGTAACTTGGAGTACCTGATAGAACGAAAAGCTTTAGAGATAAAGAACGCAAAGGAGTAGCAAGATCTAGATAGATATTTCTCATCTATTGTGTGTCGTAACCGGAAAAAAATAACGAGTTTCCACCACTACTTTTTGTCCTAACGACGGGTGAATAATGGAATAACCCTAAATCTCCACCCTTCATCTACTTTGTTCTCAAGGTAGTCCTAGTATTTAGGTTAAAAGGGTAGGATAGGGTTTTAATTTTTTAATTAGGGGACTCGCCTTGGTTTTTAAGCCGCGTGCCTATGTATCCGGTCATGAGTAATCATAGTTCCAATTTGTAGTTTATAGTGTTTGGTTATATTTTTTTATGGATTATGGAAATATTTTGAATTAATCCTTAAACCAAGTATGAGTTTTAAAATAGCAGAATTGTAGACGCAGTTTGCAATTAGTAAAAGAGGTCTCTATTATCCTTTTTGAAAATATATTAATTTTTTAGGTTAATAGAAAAATCTTAGTGTTTGATTACTTAGCTATTTTATATGTGTATGCAACATGAGAAAATAAATTTGAATGAACAAAAAGTTTAGTGCAATTAAAAATTGGGTTAGTGTATTAAAAATAGTTTTATTAATAAATAACTATTTTATAATTTATTAAAAAATATGTGAAATATTTTTAATAAAAAAATCTAATAATTATTTAATAATTATGCAAAAATGAAAAAACGATATGATATTTAAATAAAAATAAAAAATAAGATCCATTAAATTAAGAAAATACAATTAAACAAATTAATTAATTAATTTAACTAAAGGATGTGCAAGACTAAAATTTGGGGGTGTACTAGAAAAATATTTGGACCCAAAGCAATTTTGAGCTCAAATGGTTGGAGGTGTATTTTATAACTAGGAAGTAATTTACAGGGATGTGGAAAGTAAGGGCTCAAGCTTAGAAATTGAACTCGACCCAATTTGCACAGACGGGATGTATATTGCTTAGGATAGTAATTTTTGGGGTCTGAGTAGTAATGGATTTGAGGTCCAATTTATTTCTAAATGAATCTAATTAAATTTTATGAGATAACTAATTAAATAAATATAATTAATGTCCATAATAATAATGTAAATAAAACAAACAAAACCTAAAATTTAATATAACTTATAAAGTGAGGGGAAACAACTTACTACACGAATGTCTGAAAGAAGCTAATCTTTCAGTTTTCTATCTAGAGAAACAATTGAGAAAAAGAGTTTGTGAGTGTTTGTTCTTAGACCATTGTCTATTCAAGACAACGACCCAAATATTGTTGACAATTATTGATTATTCAAATGATTGTTGATTCTCCAAATGATTGTTAATAGAAAAATTTTAGGTGTTCTATTCAAAATCCTAAAATAAACCAAAAAAATTGCATAAAAAAATGTTTGTGAGAGAGAGATAGAAAATTATTGATGTAGTTGTTGATGACAAATTATGGAGAAGAGATCCTTATTTATAGAATTAGAAATTAGGTTTAAAACACCAAAAAGGAAATTATCCAACATAAAAAGCCCAAGTTTTGAAGATTCTATCTTGGTCAACAAGTCTACAAACTCTGCCAATGAGAAATCAGTTTTGTCAACATGTGACCAATCAGAAAGTGACAAATCATGTGATTTTGTTGTTTTTATATTTTATATGATTTTTTGGTTATTTTTTAATAAAAAATTGAAAAAAAGTGGGAAAAAAAACTATTTTTGAAAATTTATTAATTAAAAAAAAACATAAATAATAATTTAATAATAAAAAAAGTGATTTTTTTTGGAAGATTTATACCAATTGAGACTTGATTGAAACTTGGAGGACAAGATTATGAACCTAGACACTTTTGTGATTTTTCTTAATTTTGTGATTGATTTGGTGATTAATAAAAATTGGTTTCGAAAGATTTCCATTTATTTTAACATTTTTACTATTAAGTGTATAAAATCAAAGATTTAAAAAAATAAAAAATAATTTTAAAATACCCTTAAAATAGAAAACAAAAATAATAATAAAATAATTGAAAAATGACTTTTTTATCCTTTTTATTAAAAAACACACAAAATAATATAATACCTAAAAGTAGTGTAAAGGGACTTGAACTCAAGACCATCCACTTGCAAGTCTTACTCTCTTACGAGTTGTGCTATGACATTCTATTCGAGACAAAAAGCCACATAAAAATATATGAAGGTGGGAAAATATTTTTCTATTTTAAAAATAGAAATAATTTAAAGTAAATTATAATATATTTTAAATAAGCAAAAATAAATTATTGTTAAACCAAATTTGAGTAATACCAAAAAATTTATGGAACCAAGTTTAAAAATAATTTGAATATTTTAAAAATGGGGTAGGTAAATTTGGGGTATGACTACTGCCCCTATTTAATTACTCTTTGATTGAAAAGTGCGAGAACACGAAGGTCTCATACATTCAGATCGAATGGTTAGTAAATAATGGAGAACCCAAAAATTTAACCAAAAGATTATAAGGATACACTGTAAAGCATACCCAAGAGAAAATATAAGGATAATGTGTAAAATATACCCAAAAGTATGGGAAAATAGGCATGGATGATGTCGTCATTCCACCAAGACTAGAGTAAAGAGTATGATTGACCTAGATACGATGACAGAGATAACTCACCAATATCTAGAAAAGTAGTCGTAGATTTTTGCGTATTTACCATAAAACCTATGAGGTAAACACAAGTTTGAAAATTGACTTACTAATTCTTCGAGACTAACATAGTAAGCTATTACGTAAATTTCGTATACTCATCGCAACCTAAGGGATGAATAAAAGAAAGTTTGATAATCCATTGTCGGATGGAGACTAACATAATGAATTATATCGTAGAGAGACAAATAACTTATTGCTGCTTCGAGAATAACGCAATGAGTTATATCTCATATTTCGTACATCTACTACAACCTAGGGAGTAAATGATACGAGTTGAAAATATATTACTAACGCATAGAGACTAACATAATAAGGCATTTCTAGTATACTTATCACGACCTAGAGGATAAATACCACAAATTTTGATAACAGATTGACGCTTCGAGACTAACACAACGGATTACATCGCAATTATTGCATATTCACTACAACCTAAGGGGAAAATAACACAATTTCAATAATTCACTGATGCTTCGAGACTAACACAATGGACTATATCACATATTCGCATACCTATCACAACCTAGGGGATAAATAATACAAATATAGGTTTGTGTATTTATCACGACCTAGAGGATAAATAACACAGACTTGATAATTCATTGCTTCTTAGAGACTGACACAATGAACTATATCACAAATTTTCGCATACTTATCACAACCTAGGGGATAGATAACACGAGTATAGGGTTGGCTATTTATCATGACCTAGAGGATAAATAACACAAACTTGATAATTCATTGTTGATTCGAGACTGACACGATAAATTATATCATATTTTCGCATACCTACCACAACCTAGGGGTAGATAACACGAGTATAAGTTCATGTATTTATCACGGCCTAGACGATAAATAACACAAACTTGATAATTCATTGTTGCTTTGAGACTGCCATAATGAACTATATCACATATTTTTGCATACCTACCACAACTTAGGGGGTAGATAACACGAGTATAAATTTGTGTATTTATCACGATCTAGAGGAAAAATAACACAAACTTGATAATTCATTGTTGCTTTAGGACTGACACAATAAATTATATCACATATTTTCGACTACCTACCAAAACCTAGGGAGTAGATAACACGAGTCTTGAAAAAGAAATTACTACGCCTTGAGACTAACATAGTAACCTATAACATATTTTTCCTATCTACCGCAACCTAGGGGGTAGATAATGTGAGTTTGAAATTCAAACATAAAATCGACAATTTTTAAAACTGAAAGATTTGTATTTGGAAAAATTGATATTTGAAACATTTGACCAAAAATTTTTGAATTTGATAATCGCAGAGTTTGAACTTGACTGGAAAAAGTTAAGTTTGACCACTTGAAAAATTTGAATTTGAATTTAGAGTTGACCTCTGAAAAATTTGAACTTGAAAGTTCAAAAAAATTAGAATCTGAAAAATTGAATTTGCCAACTTCGAAATTTGAATTCGAAAAATTTGATTTTGAAAAATTTAAAAGAAAAGTTTAAAAATCCTTGAAGTCGTAGGTATTCTGCCTTAGGTAATCTGGTCTGTAACACCTCTAATTGTTATGTCTGCTTGTAACCGAGGTTGCTATTTATACTAGTGTGAAAGCTAAGATTTTAATTTGTAATTTACATAGGTGACTTAGCTTATCTTAGTAAATAGGCCCAGAGATTCTGTCAAAGTATCCCTTGGCCTAGGTCACGATTAAAATGCTTAATGAAAGTGTTATGAATATGTAAATGCACCAAGTGTTATAAATGCTTTTTTCTTTCGAAAGGCGTGTTTTCGCTTGCTTCAAAGTTAGTTGTCTTGAGGTTGTTCTTTTGAAATTTTTGAAATTGACTCAAATGCTTTTTGGTTGGTACCCCTATGATTGGTCATAAATGGTTAAGGTGCAGAGAAGTTGCTCATGTAATAAGGCTAATTGTCACATGGTGGTAGGGTGTTATGCTGACATGATTTCTCGATACTCATTTTTAACTTGCAGATTGCTGACATAGGAGGAGGATCCACTAGGGATTGTAAAAGTACGCATAGAGCTTGCCCCTTTGTGGAATGTCTTTCCCCAATTTGCTGGTAGGGTCTTTGAAAAGATTCTCCTTGATATGATTTCGAAAGTAGTTTGATCATAGTATGAATGACCCCATTATCTTGAATTATGCCCCTGATTAATGGACTCTTGAAGATATTCGCCCTTAATGAACCATTTTGAATCAAATCCTATTGATTGAGTCTTGTAGTGATCTTCCCCCATATTCGAGTTTTTTGAAAGGTATCCCCCAATCCCCAGGATCTGGAGGAAGTACCCTTAGAAAGAACTTGGATCTTACCACGGTGTAATATTAATTTGATATGGATTCTCCTAAGTATTCGAATCTTGAAGAGTTGGTCCTTGAAGTGGTTTAAGAGAGAACTTTGACCCTACGTGTCGTAAGATGAACTTGGTAGAAACTGCCCTCAACATTTAAATCCTGGAAGGTTTCCCCTTGTCATCAGGGAATTAAGAAGTTGTAGAAAGAGGGACCTGAGTCCTACCATGTTGTGATATTAGTTTGATTAAATAATTCCCCTTCGAAAGGTATTCCCTTAATTAAACGGCGCTTTGAAATGTGATCCAAGTTGATTGGATCTCAGAATGATCATCCCTTGTTCATAGGATGCCCCTATGATCACTAGTCTTTCCTCTGATTGTAGAGCTCCTCTTAGATGGTTTTCCCCTAGTCAATAGGATCTTTATGTGATATACCCCTACGATCATTAGTCTTGCTTATGATTATAGCGGTATTCTTTAGATGTTTTGCCCCTTGTTAGGAATTTCTTGGAAAGGATATTTTGACTAAACCAAATCTTTTTGAGATCTCCTTGATGCTAAATATTGATCCATATATAAAATTACACATTTTGAAAAGTAATTCTTAGTGATGTGTGATACGGTGGCAGAACCAACTGTTAATATTGTTTTGCGTTTTTTGTTCAAAAATGTCACGGTAAGCAAGAGTCGTCGCCGACTTTTCTTTTATCCAACAAAGGAAAGGGTGAAAAGAACAGAAAAAGTCCTTTTTCGAGATTTTCTGAGTAAGGGGGGTAGATTATGGAAAGGGAAGGTGTTAGCACCATTTCCATCCGTGGTTTTCCATGGGCTCTTAGGTACTTGCTCATTTTTTAAAATTGTTTTCGTGTTTGTGTGTTTTGAAAGATTTTTGTTTTCTTTATGGTAACTCTAGTATCAGTCCTCAGGAGTGTGATAAAGCGTTTTTGAAAAGAAGTTTTTGAAAGTGTGTAAGTGTAAAAAGATTCATATTTGAGAAAGTACTTAAGAACTGTCTACCTAAACGAAAAGGATAATCTTTTCCTCCTACCCTTTAGACAGTGCTATCCTACTATTAGTGTGTAGGTAGCCCTATCGTTGGATGTTGAAGGACTATCTAAAGGGACGATTATTGTCATTGAAGGAAACATGTAAGGATACCTTAGCATTTCAAAGGGACTGTCATCATATAGGCAACATCAAGGGACAAGATCATTTCTCGTAGGCAACTCGAGGGATGTTAAGGGACCATGATCTTTATGATGACTTTTAGATTGAGGGTCTTTGCTAAAATATCCCTACGTTCGAGGGACATGACCATTGTTTTCCGAGGCAACCAAGTGAGGAGTAACCTAAGGGTGCCAGTGTGCAACTGTACTTTTTCATATATTTTATCTTATGTTAGTGACCTAATGATTAATTGATTTAATCTTGTCATGCACACCTAATTTACTAGTAATTTATATACAAGTATATAAGAAATATAAAGTGAGAAATAAAGTCCTACAACTATTACAGGGCTTTGGTGTAGATACATAAATAATGGACGGAAAGTAAAATGCGAAAATTGAAAATCCTAATTACCTATTACAAACGGGGCGCAATTACATAAATAATAAAAAAATAATCATATGGAAAGATAATAACGCGCAAAAATTGAGATTGGCCTACGTTTGAAACCCTAAAAAAATCGAATTGCCTATTAAAAATATTTTTGGTATTTTATGAAAAATATTTGAAATTTAACCTGATTTGTAATTAATTTTAGATTAAAGAAAAAAGTTAAAATTTAATTAAATTAATCTGCAAAAATTAATTTTATTTAAAAACTCTAAGTCCTAAAAATTTTATGATTTTTTTGATTTTATGATTTAAAAAAAAGTGAATAAAAAAAATAAACTAATAAAAAAAGAAATTAGAATAAAGAAGTTAGAAAAATGGGCCTAAGGGGGGGGGGGGGGGGGGTGAGAAACTCAATTGGAGGGTAGGCTGCTGAAATTTGCCAAACCCCAGATCTTGTTGGCCCACAACTTGCGTGTGATTTGGTGTGGCTGTGTTAGGGAGGTCCACCATAGTAAAGTGTTTCTAGGGGCGCTGGATCTGGGGATGAATGATCCAATGGTATAGATGTGATAGCTTATAATGCATGCCTGGGGATGTAACGTATTGGAATTTGCAGAAAACATCACGGAAATAGAAAAGCGCTGGACCTAGGATCGAACCCAAGTCCCTTCCTTCACGTATTCAAAGCCTTGCCAACTGCGATGCCTGCTCATTCATGTACATCATAACAAAAAATAATATAATATAAAAGCAAGGCAATTGCTGAGTCATCAAACACGCACCAACAAGTGGGGCCCTGATATTTGAAACAAACCAATCATAACGTCCTAACACGCCACGCAAGGTCCTTGGCCAGTCAAACCACCCTGGATGGTGGTTCCGGTCATCTTCTTCATTTGAGCAAAAACTCAAACCTGTGAATTTAAATGAAAACAATCATAAAAATAACCCTACTGGACTAATTAGGCCCTTGCGAATATGAAGGTGGGGTTTGTTTTGTCTGAAAGTTCATGTATCATTGAAATTGAAGCTTGACGGAAGCTTTTCCCTAATAATGGAAAACCTTCATCCTTGCGTTAGATCTCACATATAATGGTTCTAGACAGACACAAATATTAGCATGAACACATGTATGTACAAATAATTCATTTATATGGCAAGATCAAAAGGTTTGAATTCATGAAAGTATACCAAATCGGTGATGCTTGAAGGAGAGATCCTGGGCACAATTTGGCTTGGCTAACGAGTGAGGATGACTCCTGGGACCTTCAGGAGGAAACTAGGATTCTTGGTTTGGATGGAGAAGGCCTGGATCACTTGGTACAATGTTCACTTTTTCTTTGAAATTTTGGAAAATCTTTTGGACTTGTGGAGGCAGCTTTTTTCGTGTCCATTAGGTCTAGGGTTGTTGTGTACATATAGTGAATCATATTAGGGTTACGAATAAAGAAAAAGATCCATGGAATTGAGTGCAAGATTTGTTCCAAATATCCAATTTAAAATCTTTCCTATCTTGGACATCCTTTCCCATCTTGGTTTGCACGTTTTTCTTTTGGTATGCCAGCATGTTTTGTCCCTCATTTGATAAGAAAAAGATTCAGAATCAAATCTTTTATTATTTTTATTATTTACTTTATTTAATTTTGAATTTTAATGGATAAAATGTCAAAATAAATAGTATAAATAATAAAATAATGCATGACTAAGCTCAAGGGTCATGGGCCATGTTAAGAACAAGTTCCAAGTATGAAAACATGGGCCCATTTGGAAAAAATTCAAGTTAGATCAATATTGGCTTCATGCATTTTTCCAAAAATTGGGAAACTTTAACAATGCATATCTCTCTAAATTTTAACCCTAAGAGGGTGTTTTTGGTTTCATTTCAATTGGATATTCCATGTTCATGTAAGGAGCTTTGACCCAAAAGGTGTTTATGTTGACTTTTTGAAAGGACCTATAATGTCTGAGCTTGTACCTTTTGACTAAGGCATTTCTTGAACATGAGGGCTGAACAGAAGTTGTAGGGAATTGGATTCTTCAAAATGAGCATTGGTGGAAAAATTTCTAATAAAGTATGAGAAAGTTATGCTTGGTCAATGTTTGGTTGACTTTTCCTATAGAAACCCATAATTTGCCATTTTTGACTTTTGATGAGCTAGGAGCATTTCTTAAGGAGTCATGATCAACCCTTGATAAAATGATGGATATTACTTCAAAATGTTGATGTTAACCAAAAATCTTGAAGTTTGAGTGTATTTGGGCCACAATTGACTTTTGACCTAGTACAGTTGATTTCCAGGCATTTGAGCAATTGACTGAGCAAACTTGTTATTCAAGGCATGAAATTTGGCATGGATGATCTTAAGGACATATTAGGACAATGGAGAACATTTGGGATCCTTGGGACTCACAAATCTTGCTTAAAATTTAAACCCTAGTTGAGGTTCATTGCCTTAGGAGGAGAATTTGTCTAGTCAATTCTTAGTCATCCTAGGGCAATTGAGGGCCTCTAAAAGCATGTCTTGAGTGAAAATGGGAGGGAAAATTTTAGGGTGCAACATGATGCACATTCAAGTTTTGAAATAGAAGTTTGTTATTAAATATAAATGGATGGTTGGAGATGGATATTCAAAGAAGCCAAGTGGTTAACAATAATTTTAACAAACATAGGAGTCAGTTCAACACTAATTCCTCGAGTATACATTCATAGTTAACCTTTCTTTAATTAGGACTTTAGAAGGTTGTAACATGGCCATGCTTCGTGGTTTAATAAACAAAGGATATAAGGATCAAATTTTTTTTAGCCCACCCTATTCTCCTTGATGTTCTCCAATCCTAAGTTCAATTAATCCAACGGAAGCATTCGGTCTACAAGAGAATTTTCATAGTCGTAGTGATGGTGATAATAATTGACAATGTTCAAGCACTTGATGAGATGATTTTTGAGGTGACAGTCACCTACTTTTGTTCACAATCTTGTTTCCAATTTTTCTTTTAATCCCTTATTTTTGCATGGACAAATTCTTTTTGAATTTTTCAGTCCATCAGGATGCCCTAACTTATTCCTAAGTCAACTTTTATTACGATTTTTATTTTTGACTTAGCGGGCTCTTTTTTTGGAATAATTATTGAGATTTTACTTTTGATTTAGAACTTTTGTGACTGCCATGTTGACTTTGGTGAAATTCATCTTTATTACTTCCTCGATCTTGGATGATGTATATGAGGAAGAATACCTTGAGAGTTTTATCTTCATTGCTTCCTCGATCTTCAATGATGAATGTGAGCAAGAGGATGTGTTTGAACCTCTTACTTAGATAGACTGGTTCTCTTGAGATTAGAATGCATCATTGAATTAATTGAAGTCTACCCTTCCCCTGGGTATGATTAAGGGTTTTTGAAAATATAAAGAACTCAAAATCCCGGGTCGAGGGGGTTGACTATGGATTAACTCCTTATTTCTCCATTATTTAGGAAGTGAAACAATGCCTTACATCATCAGTTGAGTCTTACTATTAAAAAGCATACGCCAACAAAAATTGGTTAATTTTATTTACATCATTCTCCCTCAAAGTTTTTAAAGGAGAAAATGGAAATGGAAAGTTGATATTAATCGAAAGTGATGGTACATAAAAGAGTGAAACATATGGATTTATTTTGAAAACATGCATGATCATTTTATTTGAATTACTAATCAAAAGGTAAAAAGTTTATAACAAATGAAATTTAGCAACTAAGAAATTCCAAATAGAAATGATAATGGCCTAATGATCTAGGGATAAGCTTCCTTGTTGATCCACTGGGTTTAGGAGATTCTTCTTAGTTCTTGGATTTGTCAAAGTAAGGGGTGACCGTTCACCAATGGGATTCTTTCTTCAAAAGTCAACTGCTTATTGTCGATCAAATCTTGGACCTTGTGTTTGAAAGTCCAATAATCTTCAAGGATATGTCCTGGGGGATCAACATGATACTCGCATCTTCTGCTTGCATCTTATTTTGGTAGGAGTGTCCTAATTGAAGGAGCGAATGGCTTGAGATCTATCAGGGATGCTCTAAGTAGATGTTATAGTAAATGACAATTAGGCATAGGAAGCGAGTCAAACCTCCTTGGTGGTGGCTTTTGTCTTCTCTTTTTTTGGGCATACCCATTCTATTGATAGGGTTGTTGTTGTTGTTCTTACTGTTGAGGTGGTGGAGCCAGCCATGGTTGTGGTATCTGTGGCACTGAGTAGGCCTGTGGATGGTATGGCGAAAGGTTACCTTCCCTCATCAATAATACTTGTATGATCAAGTTTATTTTAGTCTTTAACTGGTAGACCTCCTCCTTCAACAGTTCGTGGCCTCTCTTGAGTTCCTCCATGGCTTCTTGAGACATGCTTTGAGTTCACTTGTGAGTATCGAGAAACTTACTAGCTAGATTATAGTTGGACAAGGGTGGAAGTGTAAAGGATATGAATTTTGTGCAAATATATGTATGAGATGTATTAAAATGCATGGGTATGTAAAATATTTTTTATTTTTAAGGTTATGCTAAAAATTTCATAAAGACGCAATTACATGCAGGTTTATGATAAGGATATACCTAGGCACACCCTATACGAGTTTAGGGATAGAAAACCCCTACAAGCTATGGACTATGACACGAATGGAAGCCATACAGGTGATAGTAAAAATAAAACCCCTATAGGCTAGGGATTATGACTTAAAGAGAGACCTCCTATTGACTAGACATTATGATATAAAGAAGAAAAACCCTACATGCTAAGGATTGTAACAGATAGAAGGTAACCTTTACGGGTTTAGGTATGGTGATAAGATATCCTTAGTAGGTAGGTTCCTAGTTTTGTCCTAAAGATATTCTACCATCCCCATAAGGTAGCTTCCTTAATGGTGTCATGGATAACACCAAAGGGCAAAGGCACAAGCGTCTGCCTTAGGCGGAGCCTCGTTGTAGACCGAAACTTTCGTCTCTTAGGTCGTACAAAGTCTCACCATGAGATTTTTTTAGGGTTATACAAAGAGTCACTTCATTCCAAAGTCCTATCCTCAAAAACACTAGCTCTTGAGACATATTCCTTTTTCGGAATTCCACCGTCTCTAGGCAAAGTCGTCACAAAAACTCGTAGGGATGATGTATCCCTTTGGCCAATAGACGGTCCTTCTTTCTAAGGTTTTGAATTTTTTTCGAATATAAAATCCCACTAACACTGATTTTAAAGATAATGTAAAAAAATAATATAACAAATGAATAAACAAAAAATAACAGATATAGAAACAAAAGCATAACAAAAATAGAAAAGAAACTCTAGAAAAATCCTAAACCTAAAAAGAGAGAAGTTTTTAAACCATAGGGTTGTATCCCCAATAGAGTCGCCAACTGTCATAACCAGAAAAAATAACGAGTCGCCACCACTACTTTTTGTCCTAACGATGGGTGAATAATGGAATAACCCTTAATTGATACAGATATTCTATGTTCTTGATTCACTTTAGACGAAGGGAAGGTGTTAGGAACCCTTCATCTACCTTGTTCTCAAGGAAGTCCTAGGGTTTATGTTAAAAGGGTAGGATAGGGTTTTAATATTTTAATTAGGGGACTCGCCTTGGTTTTTAAGTCGCGTGCCTACGTATCCTCTTATGAGGAATCAGAGTCTCAATTCGTAGTTTGTAGTGTTTGGTTGTATTTTTTATGGATTATGGAAATATTTTGAATTAATCCTTAAACCAAGTATGGGTTTGAAAATAACAGAATCGTAGACGCATTTCACAGTTAATAAAAAGAGGTCTCCATAATCCATTTTGAAAATTTATTGATTTTTTAGGTTAGTAGAAAAATGTTAGTGTTTGGTTGGTTATCTATTTTTAATGTGTATGCAACATGAGAAAATAAATTTGAATGAATAAAAAGTTTAGTGCAATTAAAAATAGGGTTAGTGTTTTAAAAATAGTTTGATTAATAAATAACTATTTTATAATTTATAAAAAAAATGTTAAATATTTTTAATAAAAAATCTAATAATTATTTAATAATTATGCAAAAATTATATATTGCAAAAATGCAAAAAGATATGATATTAAAATAAAAAATAAGAAAACAAGATCAATTAAAACCAAAAAATACAATTAAACAGATTAATTAATTAATTTAATTAAAGGGTGTGCAAGACTAAAATCTGGAGGTGTACTAGAAAAATAATTGGACCCAGAGAAATTTTGAGCCCAAATGACTAGGGGGTGCATTTTATAACTAGGAAGTAATTTACAAGGGTGTGGAAAGTAAGGGTCCAAGTTCAGAAATTAAACTCGACCCAATTTGCACAGGAGTGGTGTATATTGCTTAGGGTAGTAATTTATGGGGTCTGAGGTAAGTCATTAAATATATATACTTAAGTTCCATAATAATAATGTAAAAAGAACAAACAAAAACTAAAATTGAGAATAATTTATAATGTGAGGGGAAACCACTTGCTACACGAATATCTAAAAGAAGCTGATCTTCAGTTATCTATCAAGAGAGACAATTGAAAAAAGAGCTTGTGGGTGTTTGTTCTTAGGCCATTGTCTGTTCAAGACAATGATTTAAATATTGTTGACAATTGTTGGTTCTCTAAATGATTGTCATTTATTAAAATGATTGTTGATAGAAAAATTTTAGGCGTTATGTTCAAAACCCTAAAATAAATCAAAAAAATTCCGTTGAAACAATTTGTGAGAGAGATAAAAAATTGTTGATGTAATTGTTGATGAAAATTTATGGTGAAGGGAACCCTATTTATAGAATTAGAAATTATGTTTAAAAAACCAAAAATGAAATTATCCAACATGAAAAACCCAATTTTTATAGATTCTATCTTGGTCAGCAAGTCTACAAACTCTGACCAATGAGAAATCAGTTTTGTCAACATGTGACCAATCAAAGTGACAAATCATGTGATTTTGTTGTTTTTATATTTTATATGATTTTTCGGTTATTTTTTAAATAAAAATTGAAAAAAAGTGAAAAAAACTAATTTTTAAAATTTATTAATTAGAAAATACGAAAATAATAATTTAATAATAAAAAAAGTGATTTTTTTGGAAGATTTATACCAATTGAGACTTGATTGAAACTTTGAGGACAAGATTATGAACCTAGACACTTTTGTGATTTTTCTCAATATTGTGATTGATTTGGTGATTAATAAAAATTGATTTTGAAAGATTTAAATTTATTTTAACATCTTGACTATTAAGTGTATAAAATCAAAGATTTTAAAAAAATAAAAAAATAATTTAAAAATACCCTTAAAATTGAAAACGAAAAATAATTATAAAATAATTGAAAAATAACTTTTTTATCCTTTTTATTAAAAAAAAAGATTATAAATACGAAAAAGTAGTGTAATGAGACTCTAACTCAAGACCTTCCACTTGCAAGCCTTGCTATCTTACTAACTTACCTATGCAATTTTATTCGAGACAAAAGGCACATAAAAGCATATGAAGGTGGGAACATACTTTTCTATTTTAAAAATACAAATAATTTAAAGTAAATTATTATATATTTTAAATAAGCAAAAATAAATTATTGTTAAACCAAATGTGAGTAATAACAAAAAAATTTATGAAACAAAGTTTAAAAATAATTTGAATATTTTAAAAATGGGGGGGGGGGGGGGGGGGGGGGGGGGCAAATTTGGGGTATCACATTGTGTTCTTGGCCTCTCTCAAGATCAAGGAAAGATAAAGAGTTGAATCAACAACAAGCTTAGGGTTTATGGAGTTGCTCTTGAACACTTCTCTTGTATCTACATTTTTGCATAATAAGAATTATCTTAATTCCATTGGTATTAGGCGCAGACGTACCCACACGCGAGGACGACAGTGGGGAACTATGAAGACAAGTTCGTGGTGTCGCTATTATTTTTGCTTTTACTTGCTTTGATATTCACTATTCGATTAATCAAATAGCATTGCATTATCATTTGAATTGTAAGAATTTTCCTAATCAATTTTGATTTTTAATTCAAGTGTTGATATAACTTGTAATCACTTTTGATTATAAGTGGTTTTGTGTATCAACATAATTAAAGGAAAAATTCTGAAAATTCACTTGCACATCAAGTGTTTGATAAGTTGACTTAACTAATTCTTTTAATATTACCATTATAAATAGCATTTCTAAGTGAAATTGATTAAATGTTAAATAATTTTTAAAGTGGTTCAAGGTTATTAATTCACATTATTGTTATCATTCCATATCAATTTTGATTTTTTATTTGCATATCCAACGTCCCGATAATATTCTTATAGACGATAATTTGAAAAAGTTTTCGTGTTTCACTTTGATAAAACTTTATTAAAACAAAATTTTATTTTGATATTTTTAAAGGGGTATCTATTCACCCCCCTCTAGATACCGTTGTTGTCGTCTAACATCCACACATACATATATTTTGTCATTATATGTACATGAATCATATTGGACATCTAAAAGATAAGATCATTTTTTTGGGTCTTTTGGTGGTTGTGAGTCAGTATAGGTCGGCTCATGAAGTCTATGTGTCGACTCATAATCTAAAATTTTAAAAGTGTTCAAATTCTTTCAGTATGTATCGACACAAATCTCGTATAGATCCACACATTAAATAACTTTTTTAAATATCTCATAAATCTTTCAGTATTGGTCAACACATAACACTAATGTGTTGACACATCCATTAGTTAGGTCAACACGTTTCTGCAGAAAGGATTTAAATCTCATTCTTTTCCATTCTATTATATTTCTTTTGTATGTTTTAAACCCAAAAAAAACCCTATCATTTACCCACCATAATTTCGTTCAAACCTTATTTTCCCCATAAATTCTGTCATAAATACTATTTCACAAATTTCATTTGTGTTCATCTCCTTCATTATTCCAACTTAGTTGGCATTCAAGGTACACCACATTCAAGGTACATTCATTCATTGTATTCGTCCTTCACATTAGTATAAATTGAATGTTTGTCTGCTGATTTTGTGTATCTACCTTCATCGTAACATCATTTTCATTAGTTCAAATAACATATCTCTCTAAATATCCATCTGTTTTGGTTGAAGAAATCTATCAAACACCTTGAAGGAAAGCTTGAAATTATGAAAGTGATAATGGATCCTAAGATTGCAAGAGGTAAAGGTGGTGGGATAGGTAAAGGTAAGGTTGGATCTTCCTCAAATGCTTCTTAAAATATGTTTGATCTGGTTGGTGAAGAGAACATGGACTTCTTTGCTAAAAATTTTGTGGAATGCTTGTTGCCAAGAAACATTACTACATAGTGCGTACATCTGCAAAAATTAATATCCCTGAGGTTATGAGAAACTTAAACCATCAAGGATTAAACAAATTCTTACAATTAACTCAAAAATATAAGAAATATTTGATTCGCATTTTTTATGCGAGGTTACGCAAGAAAAACAATGTTGAATTCACCTTTGAGATTTGAGGTAAAGTTTACCCCGTCACAAATGATATATGGATAAATCTTTTTGGTTTTACTCTAGGTAGTGAACCAAAGGTTAAGGGTTCAAGTGTTTATTCTAATTTCAAGTGGAACATACACTCAAATTAACATTTGAAAGAACTACTTGATGACAGCAATAATGAACCGATCACTATTGGCTGCCACAAAAGATTGCCCAAAATATTGCATTAGTTTGTTACACATATTTTGCGTCCTAAAGGTGGAGGTTTCTCAAGGGTCGACAACTCTGAGATACATTTGTTTTATCTTCTTCTCAAACCAATTAAGATAAACTGGTCATTTTATTTTGTTGCTTGCATGTTCACCATCAAGAAGTGTACCAAAGGAACTGCTTTTAGCTACCCATCCATGATAGCTAAAATCCTCAATTTCTTTAACATAGGCTTCCCAAATTTTCCTTTGGTCTACCCAAGTGCAATGTTGGAATTATCTAACAAAATAATGCATAATCTGAGATACCATTGGGATTCTGCAAGAGAAGAATACTATTTCAAGGTTGTTCAAACAAAGCGGAGAATTTACAATTAGGATGATCCTGCTGAATATTATCATGTTACTGATGATCAAGGGAATGATGATGGTCTAGAGGACATAAGTGGCACTCCCCATATATATATTCCAATGGATGATGTAAATCATGTGAAAGATGAAATTTGGATGAATGCAACTGCAACTCAACAACAGGAATATGAGCAACCTTGGACTAATAATTGGAAACAAAATTCTTGGACTGCCCAGGGAGGAAACTATGGAGGCTATGATGGAGGTTCTTATAACTATAGTGATGATTAATATCAAAATAGGTACGAATCGGATAGATGAAACAACTCTGATATTCTATCATTGCTTCAGAATATGCAGCTTCAACAAAATCAGCGCTATGAAGAAGAAGTGAAATGGTACATTGATTTTCAGAACCTTCAAAATAAGAAATTGAATAAGGTTAGTGCAAGATTTGATGCTCAAGAGACCAAGTTTGAGACCAATTTCTGTCTTTTCATGAAGGGATTCACAGTTCAAATGGAGTTATCCAAGGAAAAATCAACCATCTCCAGACAATTGGTGTCCAACAATTTGATGAAGCAGCTGGATTTTATGAGGAGATGTGTATAAGTGGAAGAACTTATCAAAGGCGTCGTGGTGGAAATGATGGAAGTTGTTGTGTTACATTTCATCTAGTTGTTATTGTTTTTTTCATGCATTGCATTTGAAGAATAATTTGTGGTTTGGTTTCATGTACTTTAATTTTTTTTTTTTTGTGTTTGAACAATCTGTGCAACTTTACTTGTTCTACTTTATGAATGACCTTTTTGGTTTGCATTTATCTATTTTATTAATAAGTAGTGTTACAATACATATCATGATGTATGTATGTTTACACTCTCACTATGCAAAATTTCCTCTAGAATGATGTATTGATTTGTTGTGAATTGAAGGATAAGATACTTCTAACTATGTTCTTTGTCTCTTTTTGATGTTGTCAAAAGGGCAGAAGATATATGTGATGATAAAGAATGGAAGCACATATTTAGAGGGAGCATCACTGAAGAGCATCATCACATTTTTTCCATCATCAAAAAGGGGGAGTTTGTGAGTGAAACTTGGTCCCTTTAGTATTTTTGAATGATGTTAAAAGTGCGAGAATCTTGCATTTCTAAGGTTGGATGTTATCTCTAAATCTAGTGTGTCACCTTGGTTATTAAGAAGTCTTAGTTTGTTTGGGAATCATTAAAAGTTATTTTAAATTTGATTCAAGTCATTGAAAATCTGCGTTTGCCTAAATTTTTGTTGCATGTGTCGACACATTTAGATTGACACATCACTACGCCAAACAAGCACATAGACAACGCTTTTTTTGGGCATAGACAGTGCTTATAAGCGCTTCCTATTTCTACGCTGCTGTAACCTTAGGTAGCGCTTTTAGTCTATGCGAAAGCGCTGCTTAATGTAGACCTTAGACTGCGCTTTATTGAACATGCGCTTTATAAAGGCCCCTATAAGAAGTGCTTTTAACAATGTAAGCACTTTCTATAGTGTTCCTATAGCAGCGCTTTCACTTTAGACAGTGCTTCTTCAAGCGCTGTCTAAAGTGAAAGCGATGTTATAGGCACACTATAGCAAAAGCGTTGTCTATTGTATTATTATTATTATTATTATTTTATATTTTAGTTAAGTGTTATCTAATGTCCCCTTTTAGGCAGCTCTTGCTATGTCATAGGCAACACTTTTTGGTTTAAAGCGTTGTCTAATGTTAACGAATTTTTTAATATATTCAGCTTACATTTTAAGCACCCTGTACACATAATCACTTAAAATTTAAGCGCTGTCTTTCAAATTTGCACCCAAATTTATAAATTTTTGAAACTTCAATCAAATAAATATGAACCAAATTTACATATTTATATATACAACTTTAATCTAACAATTTATATATACATAAATACAACTTAAAGTGTTCAATATGATTATCTTATAGAGCTGTTATATTCTACTATCTTCTATACAAACAACAACAATGAAGAATCCTAAATGAATATATATATCTTCTACACATATATGCACCTACCTGAAACACTACAAACAAAGGCATATATATTAGAATCAAGCTATATATATATATATATATATATATATATATATATATATATATATATATATATATATATATATATATATATATATATATATATATATATATATATATATATATATATATATATATATATATATATATATATATATATATATATATATATATATATATCAGTTAAAAATCAATGTAACAAAAACAAATCAAGATTCATACAAACAAAATTCACCGATTTCATCCATACAAACAAACAAAATTCCGTTATAATCCACCATTAAAAATCCCCTGATGCGTACATACAAACAAAAGTCCCCGATTCATACCATGCATACAAATAAAATTACCCGATTTTTTCCATAAAAACAAACAAAATTCCGTTATAATCCACCATTAAAAATCCCCCGGTTCATACATACGAACAAAATCCCCCGATTCATACCATGCATACAAACAAAATTCCCCGATTTCGTCCATACAAACAAACAAAATTCCGTTATAATCCACAATTAAAAATCTCCCGATTCATACATACAAACAAAATTCCCTGATTCTACCATGCATACAAACAAAATTACCCGATTTCGTCCATACAAATAAACAAAATTCCGTTATAATCCACCATTAAAAATTCTCCGATTCATACATACAAACAAAATTACCTGATTCATACCATGCATACAAACAAAATTCCCCGATTTCATCCATACAAACAAACAAAATTCTGTTATAACCCACCATTAAAAATTCCCCGATTCATACATACAAACAAAATTCCCCGATTCCATTATAACCCACCATTAAAAATTCCCCGATATAATTTCAAATACAAATAAAATATTCATCTCAATAACAACAACAACATTGCAACAATTTACTACACTATGACGACATAGTATCTCATTAACTCAAACTTATATATACTCAAAATTATGATCAATAAAAGTGTCACAATACCTTATAAAATTCTCATCTCAATAATGAATTGACATCAATCCTCCTTAATTTCGTCCAAATGATATTTCGAATAAGTAGAACACTTGTATTCATCAAAGTACCACATAATATAATATAATATGATTTAGTTAAAACAAATTAATTAGATGAAATATATTAAATATATTAGAATAAATCATAAGTTAGAAACTCATACCATGGATGGAATCTCTATTTGATTCAAAAGAATAATTTCTTTCATAAACCTCAACATGAAATAACCGCAATCTATACCATTGCACTGACGAGGACACTACACATGGGAAAATATACAAATATATATCATCACATATAATTTAACTTTTTTTATCAAGTAGCATCACTAATATAATCAAAATTATTAAAATATACATGCACTTTAATCCATGTAATGTTGTTTGCCTTACTCTTTGGTACTTGAATATTTCTTTGTGATCTAAAAATTTGTATAACCCAAACAAAATATAAACGAAGATTTAGAACAATCTCACATAAAAAAATAAATAAGTATACAAATGAAGTTTTAGAACAATCTAACTTACGTATCAACCATCTCCTTCATGTATGGGTATTTTGTCCAATCTCCTTCTAACGAATCCAAATAATATACAACTTCTCTTATTGGATTGATCGCAATTAACAACCAGTGTCCAATGTAAGATTAACAAAGTTTAGACTAAAACTTTCTACAAAACATCAAAACACGAAAAATTATAATACATGAAATTTGAATAAAAATCTTACCCATCACCAGTATTAAATGAAGAAAAAAACAATTTTTCTGTATCTATGTTGGCCATAAATGTATAGACAAAATACTCATTTACGTCATCTGGTCGTTGTTGGATTAATAGTGTGTTGATATTGTTTGGAGATAAGAAGGAGAATATTTGGTCCAATTGATGCGGGCGCATCAAGTTGGCATACATGAAACTTAAATAAATACATCATTAACATTAAGACCGTTCAATGAATTAGTAGATAAATTGTTCAATAAAAACGAAATAAAGTTGATCGGATAATACTTGATGTATGTATGGACAACACCGAGGACTAATTCTTCATGTTTAAGAATTTGATCCACATCCTCTCTACTTATTGTTTCGTAAAAGGAAAAACCAAAAATACCTTCCTCCATAGGTATATTACGAGCACATCCATCGGCCAAATCTGAAATTCCTATTAATGTCTGAAGGCACGACCTATACCGAGAAGTAGGCTTTTTTCTAGCCGCAGACTTTGCCACAACCCTTTTTTCTACAGACATGTTACTCATAGGGACTTGTTTCATGTCTTTAACATGAATCTAAAGATCAAATGCATATAATAAGTTAGGTGAAGTATAAGATCGTGAATTAACCTTTTCTATGAAAAATGTATATTAATTTACCTCTTTTTTGGATGCAACTGACTCGGTCTGAGGCTTAATCCCCTTATCTTGTGATTTGGATTTCGTGGGAGTCTAACATTACCATGAAAAAAATGTATGTTAAATGGTCGTAATAGTTTTCATAACAGTTTTAAACGCTACAAATTTTAACTTACCTAATAATCTATGCAAATGAGGATTGACGGCCATGCAACATAAGATCCTATTGCCTCTCCGACCAATGTTACATCTGAAATATCGTCAGGCAACGGTAATGGCGCATCCCTCTCTATTGCAATTTTAATTGATACTTTCAAAAATCCAGCAGGGAGAAGTTTATTGTGAATTACCTCTCCCAAGGTGTTATGCACTTTTCCCTTGCCAACCATGCGATAAGTTGGTGACGATAAATATAGCTGACAAGGTGAAATGCCCTAAACAAATAATAAATATGAAATTGTTAATGTTTATATATGTCAATTAAAAAATTGTGCCAATTCATATTAATATATGTTACCTCGGGAATTCTCTGTTGGAAATCACAATTGATACTATCTTTGTGACTAGTATCGTTGAATCTTGAACCATGCCTTTTTTACATGTATTTTACTTTGTCCTTTTCCAACTCACGAACTTTAGCTTTTAATTTTTCTAACTCTTCCATCACTTCTTTATTTCTATGAACTTTCTTCTTTTGATGACTACCCAAAGATGTTGGAGTCACCCCGAATCCCTTACCCCTCACACGATCGGTATACTTAGGAACATTTAATGCTCGACTAAGTATGTTCCTGCAATCCTGGTCTTCAGCTTCAGTTTGAGATAGACTCTCCTAAAATTAATATACATAGAGAAATAAATTAGTGGTCATTAAACTCATTAATTCCGTATTTTAATAAAATTTTGATTTAATTATAGGAATATTGATATACTTACACATTTCTCATAAATTTGAAGCACATCTTCCTTAACAACTCCATCCTTACCCCCCCGGGCAGCCTTCCATAGAACATGTTCCAGAAGAGATCTTTCTTGACTTTTCTCTTCTTCTAACTACACATTAAGAGAAATAATAAATCAATAATAGCACTTGATGAACAAGTATATCATATCATTTATTAATACTTACCAATCTTTTTTGCAAGCGTGCATATCCCATACGCCCTTTTCTGTATGGATACAGGGGACTTGATACTCGTTGGCGATTCGCGCCACTCACATCCTGAAAATCTGAGGTTCTTCTTTTTCTTTGAAAGTTTCCCATTATTCAGGGGAAATCAAGCCTGTGTATGCCTTTGGAAATGTTGCATCGATAAAATTGTTATCTGCATCCCTAAGAAACTTGTTTGTCAAAAAAGATTGAAATCCTCTTAGTCTTTTTCCGGCCAATTGAAGACAATATGATTTTCGATCATCATCAATGTTAAAATACCTCTACAAAAAACATACATAGAGTGCGTTAGTAATTTATATACATAAGCGTCAATAAAAACGAATGACATCACATATCGCACATGCATTTCAGTCCATATTTTTTCTTTAACGGGTTTCAGCTCACGCCTTCTCCAATCATCACAAGTAATTGAAACTTCTCTCCTCACAGCGGAACCAATGTAACTTGTCAACATTGAACCGTTAGGCTCAATTAGCAGTTTGTCTTCATTCCAATGTAAGTCAAATTTGATACCTTTATCTCTTGCAAGAATTATTGACTTCATTATTGTTATTCCTCGTCTAATCTCACTCTCCACATCACGAGCTGATTCATTTCCATCAATATTAGAAGCGGGATGATCTTTTTCCTCATTAGAGCCATTTCACCTGTAATATTAAAGAAAAACATAAACACCAAATAAAATTCAAGTAGCATTAAATGAATAACCAAAAAATAAAAACATAAACACAATATATAAAACCATTAACACAATTTAAAAACATAAACACAATTTTATTGAATGACAGAACATATAACATTTCACTATTACCTGTTCCACTAACATCTCTTCCATTTCTTGGTTGGAATATGAATTACTTGGCTCTTAATAACTCGGATGGATGGATTGATCCAAATTCCCTCATTATGATCATTTCTAATATATGATTCATCCGCTATAATATTCTCATCTTGATCATTTCGTACATACGACTCATTGCCTCTAACATATGACTCATTCTCAACATCAACATCACTTTGATTTACATTGTTATCATAAATCACTTTGTTAGATAAAAGCACTATAGACCATTTGGAACTTGTCAGATCAGTGACGTAGAACACTTTTTTAGCTTGAGAGGCTAGAATAAAAGGCTCATCTTTGTACCCCACCCTATTAAGATCCACTTGTAAAAATCCCGACATATTTATCCGTATGCCGCTATTATGTACCCACTTGCAACCAAAGATAGGCATCTGAAACTTCTCATAATCAAACACCCAAGTATGCTCGATAACCCCAAAATATGAAAATTTTGCATATTTGGGGTTTAAGTCATTCATAATTGAAATGTGCATTGCTTCAACTAAAACAATGACACCACTATTTTGCATAGTAATTTTATCATCTTGTTCTTTAGTATAAAATGTATATCCATTAATTGCATATGCGCTATAATAAAACACGAGCAAACTCAGACCATATGCTTAACATCTCAACCTTTCGGTTATTGTAGTGGGATCTAAATCAAACTTTGAATAAATATGATCTTTGAACCATTGTATAAAACTTTGATTATGCTCTCGTACTATCCAATTTTCATTTCTACTAGAATTTAACCCCTGGAGTACATCCTTGTGCATTTCAACATATGGCTCAACCTCATTGTCATTGTGCAGAACATATAAATGCACTTGATCCCGTTTAACCCTTGATACTGTCACAATTTTATTTCTGATTAAATTTTTTCCTTCCTTCCTTTTGATAATATGAGATTTGGGTAGACCAATGGATTTAACATTTGTCAAATATTCAGTACAAAACTCAACGGCTTCTTCAACAACGTATCATTCAACCATACAACCCTCTGGTCGACTTTGATTTTTCACGTATCCTTTTAATATTTTCATATAACGCTAAACATGGTACATCCATCTCATATAAGCTGGTCCACACAATTGTGTCTCTTTCACAATATGAACAACAAGATGTACCATATAAAAACATGAGGGAGGAAAATATATTCAAACTCACACAAAGTAATAATTCTTTCTTTTTGCAATATCGGTAAAATCTCGGGATCGATCACCTTACTACAAATTGACCTGAAGAAAAAACATAATTTAGTTATGGCGCTTCTTACTTTTTCTGGAAAAATAGAACGTATGTCGATTGGTAGAAAAATACTCCATTATAACATGGCAATCATGTGTCTTTAAACTCTTTAACTTGAGGTCTTTCATAGACACAAGTCTTCTAATATCTGAAGAGTAACCTTCTGGAACTTTTACTTCACTTAGAAACATACACAATATTTTTTTCTCCTTTCTAGATAAAGTATAAGCAGCAGGCGGTAGATATGTTCGTGTTCCTTTCTTCACGGGTCCTAATTCAGTTCTTATTCCCATTTGTATCAAGTCCTTTCTTGCTTTAAGGTCATCCTTAGACTTTCCTTGTATATTGAGTAACGTACCAATAACACTTTCAAATACATTTTTTTCAATATGCATAACATCAAGAAAATGTCTTACATACAACGACTTCCAATACGGTAATTCAAAAAAAAATTGACCTCTTCTTCCACCCACATTTGACAAGCGTATGTGCAAAAGGCTTGGTAAACTTGGTACTCATATCTTTCACCTTTTCAAAAAGTTGGTAACCTGTCATTATAGGTGGAGCTCTATCATGTTCTGGATTTCCATTGAATGCCTTTCTCCACCCACGGTAGTGATGATTATAATTTAAGAATCTACGATGACCTAGAAATACATTCTTTTGACAAAATTCCAATCGCTTCCAATTTGTGTGTTCTTCACAAATAGGACACGCTTTTTGACCTTTAATGCTATACCCCGATAGATTTCCCTATGTCGGAAAATCATTAATTGTGCCAAACAACATCGCCCTTAAATTGAAACTTTCTTTCCTATATCCATCATAAACCTCCACCCCCTTCTCCCAAAAATCTTTAAATCTTCGATTAACGGTTTCAAGTAAACGTCTATGTCATTCCTTGGTTGTTTAGGTCCAAAAATTAACATAGATAACATCATGTACTTGCGCTTCATACATAGCCATGGAGGTAGGTTATAAATCATAATAATCACAGGCCATATGGTATGTGATATACTTTGAAGACCATGCGGGTTCATTCCATCAGTAGATAATGCCAAGCGAAGGTTTTGTTGCATCTCCTCCAAAATCAGGATAATCATTATCAATTTTCGACCATTATGGTGAATCTGCCGGATGTCAAAACTTTCCATCAATAATTCTTTCATCTTCATGCCAAGTCAAGTGTCTTGCATCGGTTTCACTATGAAACATGCGTCTAAATCTAATAATTATAGGAAAATACCATAAGACTTTTGCTGGAGACAATTTTTTCTTATATCGAGATAAACCGCATTTAGGGCACTCATTTAACGATGCATATTCGTTTCGAAACAAAATGCAATCATTTGGACAAGCATGTATCTTATCATAACTCATGCCAATAGAGCACAACATTTTTTTGGCCTCATAGGTTTGATTAGGAAGAACATTATCCTCCGGAAGCATATCTCTCATAATGGTTAATAACTCTGAAACTTTTATCCGACCATCCATTGCCCGCCTTTAAGTTATACAACTTTAATACTGCAGACAGTCTTGTGAATTTAGTGCAACCTTTATACAACGGTTTCTCGGCATCACTTACCAACCTCTCAAACATTTTGGGACAATCCTGAGGATCTTCTTTAAGTGTTTCTGCAATCTCTTCGACTCGATCACAATCGTATGTATCTGTGTCATTGTCGTCTGAAGCATATGTCGTACTATCCCTCGGTTTAACATTCTCGTAACTTTTCTCACCATGGAATATCCAACATGTGTAACTTCGATCAATTCCATGCCTCAATAAATGCGATTGCAACCCAACTGCGTCAACCCGACCCACAAAATAATAACTTAAGCAAGGACATTTCATTCGATTGGCTTTTTTGGCGTGTTCAACATCAAACTTAATGAATTCCAATACCCCATTCTCGTACTCATTGGACAATCAATTGGGAGACATCCATTTTTTATCCATGGTCTTACTATTAAGTAAGCTAAACAAAAACAATACTTAAAAAAAAAGGACAAAGACTAAAAAGCTTAATTATTCAAGCAACTATGGCAAATTCAAAGAACAACTAAATACCTGTAGAGAAGTCAATAACTTCTGAAACCACACAGTATAATATTTTTTAGAACGCTTAAAAACTCCACTCTTCACAAGTAACCTATATAAATGATCAATTAATTTCATTATAATAAAACAAATCTATAGAATAAGAATTATATTAGAATATTTATACAACATTAAACATACATGGATACACCATTAAATACTCACTAATATTCTTTTTAACATATATTTTACCGTTATAATTTTTTTAAAAAAATATAAATATTTGATTTTAAAAAATGAAGGTAAAATATTAATAAAAAAATTTTGTTTAATAAAGATCTATTTTAATATTCTACATTGAAAATATAAATCAATTAAATAATTCATGTGACTCTATATTAATCAAATGGCTCATAAAGTGTAACTTTCATTTTTTTCCCTTGAAATTATATTCTAACTTCAAATCTAGATATTCAAATTTTAATCCAACAATCCTAATTTGTTTAACTATCTTAATTTATGTGTTAGTATGACTCTTACATTAGAGAATCCAAGTTTCCATAATTCTATTGACATAAATACTTTATGTAACATGTCTCTTTTCTCTAAAATTTTTATCACTATATAAACTATTTCTTTATTAATTTCTAATCACCAATTTTAATAAAACATTTCATCCTTGTGTCTCGTCCGTGACTCTTGTCTAAAAACCAATTTTTCACAATAATAATCACAATGTTAATGTATACATATTTCAATTACAATGTTTTTTTTCTCTCATTCAATACATGCAATATTTGTTGTGACATTTACACAAACACCTTACATGCAATCTCATTGTGACATTTTCCCAAACACCTTACATGCAAAAACCACATGCCACACAAAAACACACCATAATGCAACATTATCAACACTAAATCAACACTAAAACCACACTATCAACTAAACCAAATGCAACATTATATATCAACATTATCAAATATATCAAATATATCAAAAATCATACCTAGAGGAGAAGAGAACCTTGGTTGTGAATGGAAGAAAGGATGCAACAATCTTGAATGGAAGAAGGATGAGAATCTTGAAGAAAGGATGCAACGATTTTGTCAAGAATCAAACGAAAAATGGCGTTAAAGGAAGCATTTTATGCGTAATACTGTATTATGAAAATGGGTTTTGCAAATAATAATGTGTTACTGTGTTTTATGCTGGGCGCATTTTTTTTTAACATGACTTTAGGCAACGCTTGTAGTAGAAAGCACTGCTTAATCCCCCCCCCCCCCCTTTAGGAAGCACTTTAAGAAAGTGCTGCTTAATCCCCCCCTTTAGGCAGCGCTTTAGCAAAGCGCTTTGTAAGCCCCCTTATAGGCAGTGCTTCTCCAAAGCGCTACAGTACCTACCCCCTTTAGCAGCACTTTATAAATTCACATTAACCCGCTTTAGGAAGCACGTTCATAAAGTGCTGCTTAAGCCCACCCTTTAGGAAGCGCTTTTGAAAAGCGCTTTCTAACCCCACCCTTTAGGAAGCGCTTCAGGACCTACCCCCTCTAGCAGCGCTTTATCAAACAATATTCACCCCCTTAGGAAATGCTTTTTTAGAAAGCACTGTCTAAGGCATAGGACAAAATTTATGTATTTTTAAAATGTAGTTTTAGCAGCGCTTTTGTTAAGAAGCACTTCCTTATGTGTGTTGTCTAATCTTATTTTTGGTGTAGTGCATGCAACTTATTTTTAAACCCTGTAGCCTCTAGAAGCCTTAGGTCAACACATGCATTGCATAGGTCGACACATACTGAAGCATTTCTGAAATTGTAGAAATTATCATTTTATGTGTCGACACATCCATTTTTCAGGTAGACACATTTTATTTCATTTTAAAGCTTGTAGCATATGTCTTGGTTAGGTCGGCACATACACCTTAAAATGAACGTATGTGTTGACACATATGATACATAGGTCAACACATACTAATTGTTTGATCAATTTTTTTAAAATCCTTTTATTTCCAAACAAGCCCTTTTTATTCTAGTTGTTCTAAACTATAAATACATCTTTCATGCATTATTCGTAACTTGGTGAAATCATAAAATTAACCTACTTTTCTTTTCATCTTCAACCTCCAACCTATGCATACACACTAACATTACATTGTAATGATGTTCCATTAGGGTGCCATTTAGACGATGATTGATAGTGTCCAATTGAGTATTGGGTTGAGCTTTGTAGGGGTCTTCATCCAGGAAAAACTGCAGGTTTATCCTCCAAGATCATTGGGTGATTTGGGGGTTATCGTGCAAGAGGTGATTACGACAAAGTGAAGTTTTTGGAGATAAAGAATTTAAAGGAAGTAGCGCGAGAATGGCAAATTACAATTGAAGTCTTGTGTTGTAATATTTTGAAGTTGACGGTGCGTAAAAGCTTTATAGATAAAGAACGCAAAGGAGTAGCAAGATCCAGATAGTCAATTTGCATCTATTGTGTCTTTTGGTCTTTCTCAAGATCAAAATAAGAGAAGGGTTTAAATCAACAACAAGCATTAGGGTTTGTGGAGTTTCTCTTTAACACTTATATTACATCAACTTTTTGAATAGTAAGAATTATCCTAATTCCATAGGAATTAGGGGCAAATGTACCCACACACGAGGACGACAATAGTGAACTGTGAAGATAAATTCCTTATGTCTCTTTTATTTTCTCTTTTACTTGCTTGGATTTTCATCAATCAATTTATCAAATAGAATTGTGTTATCAATTGAATTGTAAGAAGTTTTCTGAAATTTTTATGATTTTAGATCAAATGTTTATATAGCTTATAGTCACTTTTGATTATAAGTTGTTTTTTGTATCAATACAATTCAAGGAAAATTCTGAAAATTCACTTGCACACCAAGTGTTTGATAAATTGATTCAACTTGTTCTTTTAATATTGCCATTGGAAATAGATTTTCTAGTAACTTGCAATAAACGTTAAATAAGCTATAAAGTGATTCAAGCATAATAATTCAAGTATCATCCTTATTACATATTGATTTTTTTTTTTACGTTTGCATATCCGAGTTTCCAATAATGTTCTATAGACGACATTTTGAAAAAGATTCCACGTTTCTCTTTGATAAAACAACCTTTTCAAAACCAGAATGTTTCTAGATTATTTTTTAAAAGGGGTATCTATTTACCCAACTCTAGATACGCTGTCGTTGTCTGCAATTGCTTCATTATAGGTCGACACATAAAGTATGTGTGTCGGCACGTAATCCACTTAGGCCAACATGTGTGAACATATAAGGATAGAGGTTTTCTTTTTCATCTTCCCTCTTTATTCCTTATCTCTTAGATTCATGAAATAAGACCAAAAACTATCTTTTATCCAAAATACTTTTAACCATGTCGTAACCAACAAAAAATAATGAGTAGCCACCATTAATTTTTATCCTAAGGACGGGGAAATAACGGGTAATCCTAATTGTGTAGAGATTCTAAGTTAGTAAGTTAATTAGACGAAGAGAAGGTGTTAGACACCCTTCATCTCCCTTGTTCTCAAGGGGCTCCGCTTTTAAGTCTAAAAGTAAGATGAGAGTTTCAGAGGTATATTGCTTATATATGCTTAAGGAAAGAATTTTAGTTATTTATTTATGAACTCCCCTTGTTTTTAATCGCGTGCCTACGTATCTCGTTGCGAAGATCATAGTCCGAATTCTTAGTTCAAATGTGTTTGGTTAGTTTTTTTTATGGATTGTTGAAATATTTTAGAATTATCCTTGAACCCTGCCTGAGTTTGAAAATAGCGTAGTCGTAGACGAAGTTTCCAGTTAAGTAGAAAATATACCCACAATCCTTTTTTTAAATAAAGATGAATTTGAAATTAAGTTAGTGAAAAATTTGTTACGTATAATGAGTTAGTTGTCTTAGAATGCATGGTGCAATTAATAAAAAGAGTTTGAATGATAAAAACATGCTTGATGTATTTATGAAAAAAATTAGTATTTTTAGAAAATAATTAATAAATAACTATTTTCTTGTCATTAAAAATATATTAAATATTTTTGATAATACTCCAATATTTATTTATAATATAATTTTATACAAAAAAGCATTTTAATGCACCAAAATAATAAAAAATGGCATGAGAGAAAAAACTTGATAAATATATACATGGAGGTGTATTTGTTTAATTCCAGGGGGTGTATTTTTACTTTACTAGTAAAACAGGGAAGTGTTATTAGCATGGGCTTAAGCCTAGTATTTTGTTTCAGAACAAATACGCAGGGGGTAAGAATTATAGTTAATGAAGTAAAACATGGGGTGTGATTAGAAAGGGTTAAGGCCCATGGTTTTGTACAAGAGACCAAGACAAACTCTAGGTCCGTCTGAGCAGTGTGAGGGTGAGTACATGCATTTATGATGGACTAACATAGATCAAAAGCATTCACCTAATCCAACAGCCCTCAAGATCTAGTCTTGGAGCGTTGATTTATCGGTAATCAGAATGGAGAGTTCATATGTGAAGTTGACTAAGTTGTACGGTGGGGAAGGGCGTAGGTGACGGGTCAACGGTCACCCTATCCAAGGGCTCTAAGGGAGCCACCTAGTGCATATCAGTGCAAGAGAGACACTCATATAAACCCCATGTCCATCCTAGTGCTCATTTTTCCACTTCTTTCTCTCTATAAATCCAAACACCAAAAAAACTTTGTATAACATAGAGAGAGAGAGAGAGAGCGAGAGAGAGAGAGAGAGGCTCTAACCTCTCCCTAATAATTCTCCCCCAACCACCGGCCAGAAATGGCCTCCGTCGGTGGAATTCATACAAAATTCTCAAAAACCACCCTGAACCACCGTGAGTCTTCATACCTTCATCCAAATAAAACCCAGATCTTGATGATCTTCATCCAACCCAACCCAGATCTTCAACCAACCCTATGAACCCTAGGGTTCATTTATGAACCTTAAGCCTTACGAAGAACCCTAGTAACCCAGTAACCCCAAACACATGAACCCTAACCCCATACCATTAGAACCCTAAACCTAAACATGAACCCTAACCATAGGATTTAGGAACCCTAACCCTAACTTAATCCCTAACCTAAATTTTCTTTAAAAAACCCTAATCAGAGCAACATCAAGCATCATCATCAATAAACCCTAAAGATAAGAGTTCTCTGACTTACCGTCCGATGTAGTGAATCTTTGTGTAATTTCCTCTTCTGGTTCTCTGACCTCCTCTTCTAATATCCCTTTTCATTATCTTCTCAGGTACATGGATCGGGGCACTGGGGTTAAGCTCTGAAGAACTTAGGGTTTAAGTCGTGAAACCCAAGTTTTCCACTGAGTCAGAGCTTCAGTAAGGGTATGGAATGTGTAAAAACATTAAAAATTCTCCAAGGGTTTTCGCCCATAATCTAATATCTTAGGGTTTAATTTATAGTCTTAGGATTTTAGAATTTATAGGTTAGAATTAGGAAATTATATTAGTGATTGGCAGTTTTAGGTTGTAAATTAGAGTTGATTTATTTGTAATTGTAAATCAAATATTTTATTTTAGTTAGATTAGGATTTGATTTTAGATTTTGTTATAGAATAGAATTATGGTTTTTGTTATGATGTAATTATATTATAATGTATCTGTGATTCATTTAATCAATAAAAACAAATTTTAAGCAAGTATTTGATACATATTTGATCCAAAACAAATATTGAAATCATGGGGCTTTTGATTTTGTAATGGACGCAAAATTGAGAGTTAGGGATTTACCCCATTGTTGACTTGGTCAAAAAATTCTCAAAAATAAATGAAGGGTGCGAGAATTAGGGTTTTACCCCTTTGTTGACTTGGTCAATTTTGGGGTATGCAGCTGCCCCTATTTAATTACTCTTTGATTGAAGGGTGTGAGAATACGAAGGTCTCGCACATTCAGATCAGAGGGTTATTAAATAATGGAAGACCCCAAGATTTGACCAAACTATTTAGAATGATACCATAAGATAAACCAAAAGATAGATAGGCAATCTTGTCAGTTATAGACTTAGAAGCCTTGGACAATCTCGTCACAAATTCTAAGAAAATCGCTATTCCAAAACCAAAATCGAAAATTTCCAAAGCAGATGTTGCTAAATCTCTGTAGATTTTTGAAACATAAATACATGAATGGGTTAACTCTCTAAAGCTAGCTTGTGTAGAGAATCTTAATCTAGATGCTTCTGATTCTCATTGGAACCAGTTCAGAAAATGGTTCAACTCTGAATCCCTGAAACTTAAAGAGCTGAGTTATAAAATTGCTCAATAGAACTTTTGTGATCATCTAAAATCTTCAAGGATCAAGTTCTGTGTCACTGGGAAAAGAAGCCACTCCTTCTGTTGGACAATGTCCCTTGGGAATATCATCAACCAACAGAATATGGTGAACCATCCTCTGATCCTCTTCCTCTGGTTATGTTTCAAGACAAAGGCAAGGAAGTTGAAGAAGCTCCCGAGTCAGAATCAGTCATAGCTTGCTCTGAAAAAGTGTTACCTTCTGTTGATATACCCTATTTATATCTTGTGCTGCAAACTCTGGAGGAGTTGAAGAAAGAGAATGTTGTGTTTATGGAAAGGCTAGACAAGTAGGATGATATGTGCAAGGAAATCAAGGGGATGCTTGGAAAACAAGAGGAATCAAACAGTCAGATCAAGATTTTATTGGAAGCCCTGTTCACACGACTTCCACCAACTCAAACTTAGTTTTGAAATTTGTTTTCTTCATTTTTTTTATTTGTTTCCTTCAGACACAATACAATGAGAACCGTCGAAGGCCTTTACCACCATAGAACTTGGTCTTATGACAATGTCGTCCATTGTCAGCTTCATCAGACTAACATTTGGTAGCACGTTTAGGGAAGAACCAAAATCTGTGAGTACTCTAGATAGGCTAGTTGTCCCCATCTGGATTGAAATGTGAAATGCTTTATTGTGAGCTCTACCTTGTGGAGGTAACTCAATGTCGTTAAAGCCTAGGTTTGACCCTGATATTAGATTGGCCACAACTCCTTCAAATTGGGTCACTGTGATCTCCTTTGTAACGTGAGCAAAGCTTAGAATATTCATCAAAGATTCTTGGTGTGCTTCTGAATTAATCTGAAGTGAGAGTATAGAAATCTTCGTTGGGGTTTAGTGTAGTTGATCCACTACCCTATAGCCACTCTTCTTAATAATTTTTTAGAATTCGTCATCCTCTTGATTTATGAATGTCTTGCTCGGAGGTTCTGCCCCTAGACTAGCTTCAGCCACATCTTTTGCCTTATTTTAAACCACATTATTATCCTTCTTTTGTTGTTCAGAACCATATATGTAACCACAATAGGTCACGCCCCTTGCTCATGCTATATTGGTAACTGCATGTCCTTGGCTTGTTGATGGCTCACATTCTTTCTTTAAACCATTAACATGAACAATAGTATCATAACTCCACGACGCAACTTTATCACTTTCATATGGGGTGAGAGACGGGCCACTGATCACTATCGTATTCTTCGGAAGTAATGGTTTTGTTACTGGTACCTTTGTTAAGCTAATCTCTCCACATGGAATGACAAGTGGTGTCTTTGATGAACTTGGACCTTGGCAAGGAATCACCAATGGTCTTCTTGTACTCCCATTAATTGTTGCTACATATCCTTCTTCAGGGTATTGTCCGAATTGGACTATCCCTTGATCCACTAATTTCTTAAAAGTGTTTTCAAAGTCGTCATTATGTTCCAATAGAAAATCATATTCCAACATATGTTTTTTCAAGATATCTATCAGGGCTTTTACTATTCGATTCTCTCCAAGATTAATGACTATCTCAATTGCATTCACAGTTGGACCACCATGTTGGGGCATGGGGTTTGTCTTGATATTTGGTTTGTCAAAAGTGATATCTTAGGCCTCCAATAAATCTTTAACCTTTTGTATGAAGGCCCAACATTTCTCTATAGTATGCCCTAGAGAGTTGGCATGATATTCACACATTGCATTTGCATCATATTTTGGGGGGAGTGCCCTCAAATGTAGGAGCAAGTGGCTTCAGCTCTACCAAGGATGCCTTGAGTAATTGAGTGTGTGACATAGGGAGAACCTATTTTGCAGTTGTTGTTTTCGTGCGATCACCGATGTTGTTATGCCCTTGGATATGCTGCGACAACATTAGTTTCTCCTTCTTTATTCTTTGAGATGTTCGAATTATACTTCTTTGGATTATAAGGTGTATTGGATGATGCACCTTGTATTTTTCCACTTTTCACACCTGCTTCAATTCTTTCACCAATTATGACCAAATCATAAAATCTGGAGAAGACGTTGCCTACCATTTTTTCATAATACAGGCCTTATAGCGTACCCATGAACATGTCCACCAGTTCTTTCTCAAGTATCGGTGAATGCACTCGGGCTGCCATTTCTCTCCACCGTTGAGCATATTCTTTGAAAGTTTCATCCTTCTTTTGTGACAAATTCTGAAGTTGCATGCGATTCGGAGCCATATCCAAGATATACTTGTACTGTCTCGGGAGGTCGTTTGCAAAGTCCTCCCATGATTGGACATGCACTCGCTCCAAATACATATACCAATATAAATATTCCCCACTTAGGCTATCCTAGAAGGAATGGATCATAAATTTCTGATTGTGAGCATAGGCATGCATTTTCCTACAGTATTTGTGTAAATGGTTTTTGGGCATGTCAGTCCCTTGTATTTTCCAAAGTCAGGAACTTTGAACTTAGGAGGAATCACTATTTCTGGAACCAGACCCATTTCAAGTGCATCGACGTCGAAAGTGTCATAACCTTCCACATCTTTCAGTCTTTCTTCAAGGGCTTTATACTAGTTGATTGCCATAGGATCTTCAACAATCTTTGGTTGGGGTACTTGAGTTATAACTTTTACATTGTGGTCCCTATATTGTAGGTCTATGTAATTATCCATGTTGTTGACTGGAATTTCAAAGTATGGGATGCCCGCACCTTCAGTGGAGGTGGAATGATACCTTCAGTCATGATGGTCTCTTGTTGGGCAACAATTGACTTTGCACGATCAAATTTTGGATCATGTCTTGGTTGGTGATCACTTGATGCACCAATGGTTTGGGCTATCTCTTCAAAATCCGCCTCTAGAATCTCGTCTTGCCTCGCTATGATATTCTTCAGGGCTAGCAAACCTTAACTCATGTCTCCTTTCATCAAGTCGATTCTTCCTTTCAATTTTTCTAAGTCTTCTTAAAAGGCTGCTTGGTTCTCTTCAATTTTCTCCATTAATTTATTTTGATGAGCTCTTGTTTGATATGGTGGTCGAGAAGGTAGCATGATTTTCCCAATGATATAACTAGAGATGATATCAAAAAGATGAGTTTTTTGTATGAGGCATGAAATCTGATGCTTGTGCTTGGATGAATGCGTATGAGAATGCTAAAAATTTATTCGAATGTCTTATTCACTTGGATTTCCTTTTATTATTCATTATTAATTTTTCAGGTTTTACTTTTTTTAGGTGAGTATCTTAAGATAAATATGCAAATGAAATACTAAAACAAAAGTACTTTATTGAATAATAACCATTATCCTTGCAAAAGGGAAATACAATCCAAATACTTAATGGGAAATACTGAAAATGGGAAATCAAAACCAAATGACATGTACTGAAAGAAATAAAAAAAGGGAAACTAAAACCTCCTAAGCACGCTTGTAGATTTCTACCATAAAACCATCAACCATCTCCTTACGAATCTTAAGGAAGTCTTGAACATCTTTCGGGAGAGGAAAAATTGTAGCTTCTACATCCCTTAAGCTCCAAGGAATATCCTCAATTATATTATTGGCTAAGTAGGAAATTTTTGCATGCTTGTCTTTGTACTTCATATACTCCTCAAATAGTGTCAGGATTATAATCTTGTTGTCTTCTCCCGCTTGAGAAATCTTTGCGTATTGTCCTTCCCAATACGTCTTTTCAGCCCTCATCTCCTTATAGTGCTTCCTTTGTATAAGGAAATCCTTTCAGAGGCCTTCCAAATCTTGGCATACTTGTTCATATTATTTTGAATTTAGGCTAGAAGTAATTCTTCCCTCATCCTCTTGAGGCGTTCTCCTACATCTGATTCTTGGATATCTTGGAGACTTGTAGTAAGAAACTGGATTTACTCTTCTTGCTTAAGAGCTCCTTCTGCTAGCTCTTGGATTTAGGCTCTCATATTCTCTCCCGTCTCCTTTTTGTCTTGAAGTGCTTTTTATACTACCTTTTTAGTCTTCCAATTTCTCTTGCAGTATCATCCAAACATTTTTTGTGGGAATCCATGTTGAAAGTAGCAGTCAATAACCCTTATGTCAAACGCTTTGTCTTCAGACTCTCCTTTTCAAATACTTTATGGTATTTTTGAATCTGTTGATCTTTTACCTCAAGCTCTTGTTGCATTTGATTCTTTTCACGAGCAAGGTTATAAAGGCTATGCTCTAATCCCTCCTTTTCTCTTTGAGCTTGCTCCAAGGCTTTTTTTTTCTTCCAGATTTTCAATTTCCTCTAATGACATCAAAATAGGATCTGGTACATCTGGTGCGTAAGTAGAATCAACAACAAATGGTAACTTGACTATTTGGACCCTTTCCAAAACCCATTGAGTATAGGGATCACTTGCCGCAACATTATTTCTTCCAAATCCTTTCTTATGAAATCTATTCAAAGCTCAGATGATCTTATTAAGTAATTCGGTGTTGGTTTTACCCATGTCATGAAGAATTAACTGTTGAAGTTGCTCGTCAGAAGGTTTATCATACAAAGTGTATCCAAGTTGGCGTAAATCCAAAGTGGGATTATAGTTAATCCTTCCTCTTGACCCAATCAAAGGAACATTGGGAAAATCTCCGTAGTTAAAAACAATTTCCTCTATCTTCAATTTTCTTGAATACCATAAGACAAAATCAGTGGTGAGAGCTCTCAATATTTGAGACTGTTGATTTCGAGTTAGATCTTTAACAATATAGTCCTATTTGTATATATGATAGATACGGCAAGAGTATAAGAGAGGGATACAAAAATTTAACATGCCTCTCCCTTTTTCAGAACGAGTATGAAGAGCGTAATAAACATCCGCAAGTAAAGCGAGAGTAGGATCAACATTTAACACCTTTATGGCCCAAAACTCACTAATATAACCATGATCTATGTAATCCATAGTATGCATAAAAATAATCAAACTAAAGATAAGCCGCACCAAACAATCTACACAAGGTCCCCATTCTTTCTTATCGGCAAAAGAAAGAGCTTTGGACTCCAAATATTGTATTTTAATCCCTTGAACTCTGCCATCTTTCTTGTAATTGAGCAACAAGTCAGTAAAGGGTATTCCCAATTATTTATCCAAATTTTGGATAATGATATTCGACACAATCCCCATGTAAGGTTCAACTTTAATTCTAGAGAAATCCATGATCCTATCAAATTCCTCCACCATAGGTGCTAGTTGAAAATTCTAGAAAGTAAAACACCTTAGCGGAGGGTCATGTAATTGAGCAAGGGTTGTGACGGCTTCCTCTTGCACAATTACTTTGGTCAACTCTAGGATATCCCCATAGCATCGAACAAACATTTGCATATCTCTCTCAGTCAATTTACCCTTAATCGGTTTGTTTCTTATTAGTATTCATCTATGGGATACTCACCAAAAACATTTTATTATTTTTTCTTAATATCATGTGAATAAGACAACACAAAAATGCAAAAATAATGAATATTTTGAAATGTAAGATGTATGTATGAATGGTGATGTAACATGGTGGTGGGATTTCTGAAAGATATCCTTAGTAGGTAGGCTCATAGTTTCGTCCTACGGATATTCTACCCTCCCTGAAAAGGTGGTCTCCTTAAGGATATCATGGATAACACTAAAGGGTAAAGGCACAAGGGCCTCCCTTAAGGAGCCTCATTGTAGACCAGAACTTTCGTCTCTTAAGTTGTATAAGGTATCACCATGAGATTTAGTTTTAGGATTATACAAAGAGTCATTGTCCAAATCCTGAAGTCCTACCTCCTAGAGAGTCTAGCCCTCTAAAAGATATTCCTTGGAACTCAACTGACTCTAGGCGAAGTCGCCACAAAAGCTCGTAGGGTGTTTACCCCCCTTGGCCAACAGATAATCCTTCTTCTAATGTTTGTTATATTGAAAATTGACTTTAAATCCCACCAATAATAATATGTTAATAGAATAATAAAAACAATAAATAAACAGTAAACAAATATAAAACAAAATATACCAAAATTAGAAAAACCCAAAATAGAAACCCTAGATCTTAAAGAAGGGGTAGACTCTAAACCCTAAGGTTGTTTCCCCAATAGAGTCTCCAACTGTCGTAATCGGCAAAAAATAACGAGTTGCCACAATTAATTTTTATCCTAAGGAAGGGGAAATAACACGTAACCCTAATTGTATACAGATTCTGAGTTCGTAAGTCAATTAGATAAGGGAATGTGTTAGGCACCCTTCATCTGCATTGTTCTCAAGGGGCTCCACTTTTAGGTCAAAGGGTAAGAAGGGAATTTCAAGGTATATTGCATATATATGCATAAGGAAAGAATTTTATTTTTTTATTTATGAACTCACTTTAGTTTTAACCGCGTGCCTACGTATCTCCTTTCGAAGAATCAGAGTCCAAATTCGTAGTTCGAATGTGTTTGGTTAGTTTTTTTATGGATTGTAGAACTATATTAGAATTATCCTTGAACCTTGTATGAGTTTGAAAATAGCATAGTCATTGACGAAGTTCGCAGTTAAGTAGAAAATATATCCACAATCCTTTTTTCAAATAAATTTGAATTTGAAATTAAGTTAGTGAAAAAGTTGTTATGTTTGATGTGTTAGCTGTCTTAGAATGCATGGTGCAATTCACAAAAAAGAGTTTGAATGATAAAAATATGCTTGATGTATTTATGAAAAAAGTTAGTATTTTTAGAAAATAATTAATAAAGAACTATTTTCTTGTCATTAAGTATATATTAAATATTTTTAATAATAATCCAATATTTATTTATAACATGATTTTATGCAAACAATATTTTAATGGACCAAAAAAAATGGCATGAGAGAATATTTTTTGATAAATATGTAATATAAATAAATTAGAATAGATAATCAAATCAAAGAAGGTGAATAACTCGTTGATACCTCGTTGATACCTAAAAGAGATCGTAGATTTGTCGCGTATTACCCGTATCCTAGGAGGTGAATAACACAAGTTTAAAAATTAACTTACTAATGCTTCGAGACTAACAAAGTAAGCTTATAACACAAATTTGGTCTATTCATCATGACCTAGGGGATGAATAAAACAGAGCTTGATAATACATTGCCACATGGAGACTAACAAAATTAATTATAGTGTATATTTCATATATTTACTATAACCTAGAGAGTAAACAGCACGAGGATGAACCTGTGCATTTATCATGACCTAGAGGATAAATAACACTAGGATAGGCTTACATATTCATCACGACCTTGAGGGTGAATAATATAACCTTGAAAATTCGCATACCTATCATAACTTAAAGGATAGATAATTGAAAAAGTTTGTGTGTTTATCACGACCTAGAGGATAAACGACACGGAGGTAGTCTTACGTATTTATCACGACCTAGAGGATAAATAACGTAACCTTGAAAGTTCGCATACCTATCACAACCTAGAGGATAGATAATTGAAAGAGTTTTTGTGTTTATCACGATCTAGAGGATAAACGACACGAAGATAGATTTATATATTCACTAAGACCTAGAGAATGAATAACATAAACCCGATAATTCACACTTCTACTACAACCTATAGGATAGATGATTGAAAAGTTTGTGTGTTTATCACGATCTAGAGGATAAACGACAGAGGTAGTCTTACGTACTTATCACGACCTAGAGGATAAATACATAACCCTGAAAGTTCGGATACCTACCATAACCTAGAGGATAGATATTTGAATACTTTTTTGGTAATCAAATCTTAGATAACAAGACCAAAGATAAGATTGGAGTTTACTGGTTGTGTTTGTTCTCAATTAAGGTATTCAGTTTGTTTTGTGGATCAAATAATCCAATGATGGTCCCCAAGAGAGTTTATAGTTTTTAACCAAAGATGTGTTCGGAAAATGTCATGCATAATGCCCTAAGCTGATATGGAACCAAAAATGTATATGCACCGAGTATTTTATGTATGCCCCAAATGTACATGTTTTTATATGCCCTAAATGTTTGTACATGCCCCAAATGTTTGTATATGTACCAAGTGTTTGTATATGTTTTTATATTTTCTTCCTTTAAATTATTGGTTTTGTGTCACCAATTCTCCAACGTTTTATGTTCCATTGTCTGGTATTTTGAATAGTGTTAGCAAGATTTTTCTATTTGTATAGCAGGCGCAAGCATGGACGTAGTTGTGGACGTAGGCATGGATATGTCCATGATTGTAGGGGTGGATGTAGACGTGTATTTTCATTCGATATTTTTCTAACCAACATGATTTTTTATGTTGTATCAAATGCTTTTATTTGTCCAATCCCCAAAATGATTTCAACGCATTATTCACAATAAATAATCATAGTATTTGCAAACAAATCTGAAAAGAAAAAAAACGCAATTGAAAAAAGTAAATGTTTTATTGATAAATATACCTCTGAATAAGCGAGAGTACAAGATGAAATTCAAAGAAAGAGGTAATTACAAAGAGTTTTTCCTAACACTAAAAATGGCAATGAAAAATAATAATTGCTACTGCTGTTTCTCCAATGTCCTTTTGATAGCTCCAATCTCCTTTGCTTTTGAGTCGAATGGTTTGGATCAATCCCTCTCCTTCGTGGTCATAGTCGTCTTTTATAGATCACAATCTATTTGTTCTTTATTTTGAATAAGATTCCTAACTTTTTCTTGGACCGCCCTTTCGGATTTTCAATCCACCGGGAATGTTTTTTTCTTTATGTCCCTATTTTTTTCCTGGATCACCCTTTAGGGTTTTCAATCCACCGGGACACTCCTTTTTGTCTAAGCTTCCCGTTTAGGGTTTGAACTTAGCGAGCTTTTTATACATTTTTTTAGTGCGTGTGAATTTGTCGGATGTGGCAGTTCTTCCCCATCCATTGTTGTGAGGATAAGACCACCACCCAAGAATGTTGTTTTAATCACGTACGGACCTTTGTAGTTGGGTGTCCATTTACGGCATGAATCAAGGCGAGCTAGTAGAATCTTATGGAGTACCAAATCTCCTTCTTGGAACACTCGTGGACGAACCTTCTTGTCAAATGCTTTCTTCATTTGCTTTTGGTATAATTGATCGTGGCACAAAGTTGTAAAGCATTTTTCTTCAATGAGCATTTCGTGCCAATATTTGTATGTCCTCATCATTTTCTAATTGATTTTCTTGATGTTATTATTGGATGTTTCAACGACCCCGTTCATCATGGGTCGCTATGGTGAGGAATTATGATGCTCGATCTTGAAGTCATCGCATAACTCCTTCATCATTTTGTTGTTCAAATTGGACATGTTGTCTATAATGATTATACTAGGAACCCCATATCTACATATAAGATTCTGCTTGATGAAACGAGTAACCACTTGTCTTGTCATAGTTGTGTAAGACGCAACTTTCACCTATTTGGTGAAGTAATCGATGGCAAATAGTATGAACCGGTTTCCGTTAGAGGATTTCGGTTCGATCATTCCTATCATATCAATTCCCCACTTTGAAAATGGCCAAGGAGAACTTAGGAAATTCAAAGGATTCAGGGGCACATGTATTTTGTCGGCGCAGATTTGGAATTTGTAACACGTCTTTAAATAATGGTAGCAATAAGCTTCCATCGTCAACCAATAATAACATGCTCGCAAGATCTTTTCCAGACATGGCATGTCCATTTGTATGAGTTTCGAAAGTTCCTTCATGGATTTCTCTCATACATGTATTTGTTTCATGTTTCTCCATACACTTGGGTAACACCATATCGTAGTTTCTTTTGTACAACACAGGGCCACTTAGGAAGAACTTTAAAGCTAGCTTCCGCAGAGTTCGCTTGCCAATTATAGAGGCATTTTCTGGATATTCTTATTTCTCGAGATACCTTATGATATCAGAGAACCAAGGCTTCTTATCCGGTCTTTCTTCAATGGAAAGGCAATGTGCAGGTTCTTTAAAATGTTTAATTATAATGCGTGATTCGTGATTAGGCCAGGTTACTTTGAACATGGGTGATAAAGTTGCCAAGGTGTCTTTATGATTTTCTTCTCACAGAATATGATTGAATGTAATCTTGATAAATTCCTTAGCTAGCTTCAAGACCTGATCCCGGTATGGAATCAAGTTGGGATGTTTAATTTCCCCTTCACCGTTGACTTGGTATATGACTAATTTTGAGTCTCCATACACTTCGAGATGTTTAACTCTTAGATCGGTAGCAACTTCCAGGCCCAAGATACAAGCTTCGTATTCCGCGATATTGCTGGTGTAGTCAAAACATAACCTTGCAGTATATAGTTTGTGAAAGTTCTTCGGAGAAGTCTAAACTACCTCGATAAAGTTCCCTAGTGCATTTGAATCACCGTTAAACATGAGTGTCCAATATGCCCCTTATTCAGTTCCTTCGTCGGGTCCTGGTATTTCGTAGTCACCTATAACCTTGACATCTTTGTATGGAAAGTCAAACTCCATTGGTTGATATTCTGGCAACGACTGGTGAGCCAGATGGTCAGCTAGTACACTACCCTTGATGGCCTTTTGAGTAACATATTGGATGTCGTACTCGGATAGTAACATCTGCCATCGGGAAATTCTTTCAGCAAGAGTTGGATTTTGAACGCATACTTCAAATGATCCATTATTGCTCCTAACCACGCGGTGTAAGTTAATATATATTGCCTTAATCGTTTAGTAGCCCAAGCCAAAGCATAATAAGGCTTCTCGAGAAGTGAGTATCTAGTTTCGCAGTTGGTGAATTTTTTGCTGAGATAGTAGATTGCATGCTCTTTTCTCCATGTTTCATCATGTTCCCCTAATACAAATCCCATTGACCCTCCAAGCACTGTTAAGCACATGATGAGCAGTCTCCCAAGAACTGGTTCCATCAAGATTGGTACCTCTAGTAAATATTGCTTTATCGTCTCGAATGTTGAATGATAATCATCATTCTACACCACTGTCTGATATTTTCAAAGTAATTTAAATATAGTATTGCATGTAGCAGTTAGGTGCGATATGAACCTAAAAATGTAATTCAATCGTCCTAAGAAACCACGAACCTATTTTTCTATCCTTGGAGCTGGCATTTCTTGTATGGATTTCACCTTGCTGGGATCTTCCTTAATATCGTGCCGCCTTACAATAAAACCCAATAACTTACCTGACTTGGCACTAAATGTACACTTGTTTGGATTCAACTTAAATTTTAACTTTCCCAGACGTTCGAATAACTTTTGTAAATGTACGATGTGATCCTCCTCTGTATGATATTTGGCAATCATATCATCTATTTATACCTCAACTTCTTTGTGGATAATATCATGAAATAGTGTGACCATAGCTTGTTGATAAGTTGCCTCCATTCTTTAGACAGAAAGGCATCACCTTGTAATAAAATATTCCCCAAGGAGTCATGAAAGTAGTCTTTTCATGTCCTCTGGTGCCATTTTGATCTGATTATAACTTGAGAAATCATCCATGAATGAGAAAAATGAAGCTTGAGTTGTATTATCCACCAAAACATCTATGTGAGGTAACGAGAAATCTTCTTTGGGACTTTCTTTGTTCAGATCCCGATAATCTACACACATGCGTACTTTGTCGTCCTTCGTGGGCACTAGTATGATGTTAGCTATCCAAGGTGGATAATCTACCACAACTAAGAACCCTGCATCAAATTTATTAAGAACTTCTTCTCAAATCATGCTAGACATGTTTGGACGAGTTCTTCTGAGCTTCTGTATAGCTGGAGAGAAAGCTTCCTTGAGAGGTAGTCTATGCACCACGATATATGTACCAATTCCTTGCATATGTCTGTAAGACAAGGAAAATATATCCATATATTCCAGTAACAACTTGATCAGTCTTTCTTTAACGTTTTCCTCCAATGTTGTCCCTAACTTGATCTCTTTAGGATCTCCTCTGTGCCAAGGTTGATGGTCTCAATGGCCTCTGTATATAGTTGTATATTGTTAGCCTTTTTCTCTGATTCCCTCGCTAATTCTTCGGAGAGTTCAATATCTTCATCATATTCCTCTTCCGCTTGGTTAATGGGTTCATCAAAATTATATCGGATAACAGCAGTAACATTATCAATGATTTTAGGCATGGATCTTCACATTTATCATGTTTTGGTGCAATTTTAGTATGTGAATTTAGAAAATGCATATGAAGAAAATTATTTCCATTTTGAAATATAATAGACAAATGCAAGAGAAAGAAAGGGATCTTAATTGAATGTGAAATATAACTTTTATTAATTATGAATACTGTTTGAAGCAAATTGGGGGACCCTTAAAAGCTACCCATATGCCTTGGGCTTGACATAAGTTATTTCAAAAACAAGAAAAATTACTTTGGAAAGAAAAAGATCTCTTGAATCTCCACGACTGTACAATTCTTGAGCTCCTTACCTTGAGCACATTCACAGATGAAGTCAGATGCTCTCTTGGAGTAGCCTTTGATGATTCGTAGCCCAAACCAAAAAAAATCTTCTTTTCCAGTATTTCCACAAGTTTTCCCCAACCTTTTAAGGTACCATCTTCCACATTGCAAGTCTCTCGACGAAGTCACATTAGTTATCTTAATTTTCTCCACCGGTAGGGTTACCATTAAAGCAACCTATAAGACTTGAAATTGTGTTGCTATGTAGTCCTTATCCGCACTGATATATTTGTAGAACTCTATGTGACTCACAAATATGTCCTCTTCAATGTCGATTATAACCAATCTTTCTTCAACGAAGAACATCAATTTCTAATGTAAAGTTCGAGTAACGGCCCCCGCTGCATGAATCCAAGGTCGTCCGAGTAAACATGTATACGTTGGTTCTATATCCATTACTTGAAAAGTGATATAAAACATATGCGGGCCGATCTTGATAGGAAGATCTACTTCTCCAAACACTGTACTTTGAGAACCATTGAAATCTTTGACTATGTTAGAACTTGGCCTTATTACAACACCATCCAATTTTAACTTCATCAAGCTGGTTTTCGGCAACACATTGAGAGTAGAACCAGTATCGATGAGTACCATGGATAGGATTGTAGTACATATCTGAATATAAATGTGCAACGCCTTATTTTGAGCTCTTCCTTGTGGAGGCAACTCACTGTCATTAAAACCTAGGTATGATCCAAATGTCAGATTTTCTACAACATTATCAAACTGATTTATTGTAATCTCTTCTGCAACATGTGCATAACTTAGAACCTTCATTAGAGAGTCTCGATGCGCTTCTGAGTTGAGGAGAAATGAGAGTATTGATATCTTGGCCGGGGTTTGGTGTAGCTGATCCACCATCGTGTAATTACCCCTCTTGATTATTTCCAGGAATTCTTCTTCCTCTTAGTCATAAATTTTTTTGCTCGGAGGCTCTTATTCTTGGCTTGCCTCTATCACAGCTTTCCGCTTATCCTTAACTATAGCATCTTTTTCTTCAGTGGTTCGGGACTATAGATTCGACCAATGCGAGTCATGCCCCCTGTTCCAGCTATATTTATGATTGTAGGTCCTTGACTTGTCGATGTCTCAAATTCTTGCTTTAAACCATTGACGTATACAAAAGAGTGATAACTCCATGGTACAGATTTGTAACTTTCGTAAGGGATAGGAGATTCCCCCATAATCACCATCGTAGTCTTTAGAACTACTAGAATTCTCAAAGTTTAACATGGTATCACCAATGGTGTTTCATTTGAATCTCCCCTGGGAATTAAAAGAGTCTTTTTATTAAGGTTCGTCCCTTGGTAAGGACTTGCCAATGGCTTCTTCGCACTTCCATCAACCCTAGCTACATATTCTTCTTTAGGGTATTTCCAAAATTGGACTATCGCCTGATCCACGAAATTTTGTAACATCTTCTCAAAAGCTTCATTGTGTTCCAAGAGGAACACATACTCCAACAAACATTCTTTCAAAAGGTTTATTGGGGCCTTTACTTGTTTGGCTGCCCCAAAGATAGTGACCACCTCAATTGCATTCACTGCTGGTCCACCATGTAGAGGCATGAGGTTTGTCTTGATGTTTGGCTTATCAAAAGTGATATCTTGGGAATCCAACAAATCTTTAACCTTATGTCTAAAGGCCCAACATTTTTCTATGGTATGCCTCAGGGAATCAGCATGATACTCACACCTAGCATTTGCATCGTACTTTGGTGGGATTTCTCCAATTGGAGGAGTTAGAGGCTTCTGCTCTACCAAAGATTCTTTAAGTAGATGTTGCAGTAGTTGATTGTGCGGCATGGGGAGAGGATCAAATATTCTTGGAGGCCTTTCAAACCTATTATGTTATTGTTCTTGTGAAATTAAAAATGGTTGTTGTGCCCTTGGGTGTGATGTGACAACATTAATTTCTTCTTCCTCCTTTTTCAAGAAGTTAGGAACATGTCTCTTTCAATTATAAGGGGTACTATAAGATTCCCCTTGTATCTTCCCACTCTTTATACCTGCTTCAATCCTTTGGCCAAGAGACCCTCCCTACCATATTATCATAGTACAACCCATGTAAAGTGCCCATGAACATATCGACTAATTATTTCTCCAAGAGTGGTGGTTGTACACGAGCTTCCATTTCTATCCATCTTTAAGCATACTCCTTGAAAGACTCTTCCTTCTTCTGAGACAAGTTTTGGAGTTTCATACGGTTATGCGCCATGTTCAAGTTGTACTTTTATTGTCTCAAGATAGCATTGGAAAGATCTCCCCATGTCTGGATACGAATTCGTTCCATTTGCATGTACCAATCTAAGGATGCCCCACTCAAACTATCTTGGAAGCAATGAATCATCAGCTTCTGATCTTGAACATATGCGTGCATTTTTCTGCAATACATGCGTAGATGTTTCCTTAGTCATGTGAGTCCCATGTATATTCCATAGTCCGGTACTTTGAATTTTGGAGGGATCACCACATCAGGAACTAGACCCATTTTGAGAGCATCGACATCGAAAGCATCGTAACCCTCCACAACCTTCAACCTTTCTTCAAGGGCTTTATACCGATTGAGTGCTAAGGGATTTTCAGTCACATGAGTTTGGATTGTCCTTTGAGGTGCTTGATTGACATCTTCTAAGTCACGGTCTCCATACTGCATATCTATGTAGTTGTCTACATTGTTGATCAGAATTTGCAAAGCATGAGATGCCCCTACCTTCGGTGGAGGTGGGACAAACCCTTAAGTATTAGCTTATCTGACCTCTTATTGTGCTACAATTGACTTTTAAGGTCCTGATTCTGGTTCTTTTCTATGTTGGTGATCGCTTGATGCACCAATAGTTTAGGCTACTTATTCAAAGGCTGCCCTAGGAATTCGTTCTTGCCTTTCGATAATGTTCTTCACGCCTAGAAGAACATGGCTCATATCTCTCTTCATCGAATCGATGTTCCCGTTCACTTGCTCCAAATATTCTTTAAAAGTAGCTTGATTATTTTCTATCTGTTCCATCACTTTCTTTTGTTGGGCTGTTGTTTGATATGGCGGTCGGAGATGTGGTTCTTTCTAACCAATAATTTAACTGGAGAATGTTTTTTTTTAAAAAGGTGATATGTTTTTTGTATGAAGTTATGAAATTCAATGTTTGTGAATGCATGAACGCGTATGAATATGCTAAGAGTTTCGTTTTAGAATCTTTTATTCACTTGGATTTTCCATATATATATATATATATATATATATATATATATATATATATATATATATATATATATATATATATATATATATATATATATATATATATTTTCTTTCCTTTAGGTTTTTATTTTATTTTATTAGCGAGTGTCTTAAAAATAAATACACAAATGAGATACGAAAACAAAACTTTTATTGATAATAATTGTCTTTTAAAAAGAGTGTACAATTCAGATATTGAAAAATATTCAAACCAAAACACCAAAATTAACTTGCTGAAAGAAACAATAAAAGGAAACAAAATCTTCTAAGTGCGCCTGTGGATTGATGCTCTGAAGCCATCAACCATAGTCCTATAGAGCTTGAGGAAGTCTTCAATATCTTTTGCAAGTGGAACCATCACACTTTATGCATCTCTCAAACTTCTAGGTATATCATCAATGAGATTATTAGCTAAGAAGGCGAGTTTTACATGCTTGTCTTTGTAGAAACGATATTCCTGGTAGAGGTCCGGAATCATCTTATGATTATCCTTTCATGCTTTGGTGATCTTTTCATATTGTTCTTCCCAATATAATTTTTTAGCCCTCATCTCTGTATAGAGTTTCCTTTTTATGATGAAATTCTTTCGGAGGTCTTCTACCTCATGACACACTTGCTCATACTCATTAGTCTTTTGGGCGAGAAGTCATTTTACCCTTATCCTCTTGAGACATTCCCCTACATTTGATTCTTGGCTATCTTGGAGTCTCACAGTAAGATACTTCATTTTCTCTTCTTGATCTAAAGAAGCTTGTGCCAAACTTTGAATTTGAGCCCTCAAATCTTCTTCCATCTCCTTTTTACCTTGCATTGCCTTTTCATACCACCTACTTAGCCTGCCGATTTCACTAGCAGCATTTTCCAAACGTTGGTTTTGGGAATTTAAATTAAAGGTAGCACTCAACAACCCTTCAGTGGAATGTTTCTGGTTAAGACTCTCCTTTTTCAAATGTTTAACGGTATATCTAAATCTGTTGATCTTTGAACTCAAGCTCGTGTTGGATTTGTCTTTTTTCCTTAGTCAAGTTATGGAGGTTAAGCTCCAATTTGTCTTTCTCCTTTTGAGCTTGATTCAAAGCTTTCTTCAAGTTGTCTATTTCTTCTAAGGCATATGCAGAAGATCTAGGACATCTGGCTTGTACTCATGATCAATGTCAAATGGTAACTTGACAACTTGCACCATATCCAAAACCCATCGAGTGTAAGGATCTTTCACCATAGCATTCCTTCTTTCGACCTTTCTTTTATTAACCCTATTCTAAGCTCGGATGATCTTGTTGAGCAACTCTCAATCGTTTTTTCCCATGTCGTGAATGATTAATTATAGAAGTTGTTCATTAGAGGGTTTATCCTCCAAAGGGTACCCTAGTTATCGCAAATCCAAAGTAAGCTTGTAATTGATGCAACCATGTGACCCAATCAACGAAACATTCGAAAAATGTCCATAATTGTAAAGGATATCTCCAATATTTAGTTTTCTTTCATACATCAATATTGAATCATTAGTAAGAGACCTTAATTTTTTAGGCAACTCAAATCGTATCATACTTTTAATTATATAGTCTTCTTTGTAGAGATGAGAGATAAACCAAAACTATAAGAGCAGGATACAACAGTTTAGCGTACCCCTCCCCTTTTCGTAACGAGTGTGAAGAGAATAATAAATATCAGCAAGTAAGGCGGGAGTTAGGTTTTCATTCAAAGCTTTCTCTCCCCAAAGCACACTAATAGCTGCATGGCCAATATAGTCCGAAGTCTGCAGAAACAAAATTACACCAAAGACAAGTAACCCTAAACATTAAACACAAGACTCCCATTCTTTGTTATTGGCAACATAAAGGGCTTTAGCTTCTAAATAGTGTCTTTTAACCCCTTGTACATCACCTTATTTTTTGTAATTAAGTGAAAATTCCGGATAAGGGATCCCAAAACCATTAACTAAGTCCTTAATGTCAACAATCTGTCCAATTTCCACATAAGCTTTTTCCTTAAAAAAATTCAAGAGCCTATCAAATTCTTCCAAATTCGGTGCTAGTTGAAAGTCTTGAAAGGTAAAACACCTCAATGGAGGATCGTAGAACTGAACCAAGGTGGAAACAACCTCCAATTATACATCCACTTTTGTTAACTCAAGGGTATCCCAATAATGGAGAGTAAACATCTTCAAAGCCTTTTCAGACAATTTCCCTTTGATGGTCTGGATCTTTGTCATATCTGGCTTGATGGCACTAACACAGACAAGTTGTTTCCCTTTGGCATTCATTTTAAATACACTTCACCAAACATTTGATTACTTTTTTTAAACAATCCATTGAATAAGACAGACAAAGAGAATGGATAATAATGAATATGTGAAATCCAAGATGTGTGAATGCATGATTGTATGGCATAGTAACAGGATTTCATGAAAGGTATCCTTAGTTGGTAGGCTCCTATTTTTGGCATACGTATATTATGCCCTCCCCATAAGGTGGTTTCCTTAAGATTGTCATGGATAACACTAGAGGGAAAAGCATAAGGGTCTCCCTTAAGTGGAGCCTCGTTGTAGACCGAAACTTCCGTCTCTAAGGTCGTGAAAGGTCTCACCATGAGATTTTGGTTTAAGGGTTATACAAAAAGTAATAGGTTTCATTTCAAAGTCCTACACCCAAGAGGATACCTCTTGAGACATATTTATTTTTTGGAATTCCACCAACTCTAGGCGAAGTCGTCATAAAAACTCATAGGGATGATGTATCCCCTTGGCCAATAGACGAACCTTCTTTCTAAGGTTTTTGAAAATATTTTTTGAAATAATAAAATCCCACTATGAATAAATAAAATAATGACAATAAAGATATAAATACAAATAGATAAACCTAAAGAAATAAATCAATATAAAGAAATGATAAAAATAAAGAACCTTAAAAAAAACCTAAATCCAAAAGATAGGCTTCTAAACCCCAGGGTTAAGTCCCCATCAGAGTCGCCAGCTGTAATAACCAGTTTGAAAATAAGAGTCGCCACCATTAATTTTTATCCTTTTAATATTGCTGATAAAACTTTAGGATATATGGGTCCTATGGTTAATGCTAATGAACTGGAAAAATTCCAAGAATTTTTTCCTACATGTCATGCAACCAAACCCAGAGCTAGTAAGGTTAGGGCCCCAAAGAAAGTAGATGAAAATGCTGACAAAAACCCTAAGGAATCCACTGTTGAAAATTCTCAAGAAGAAGCCCCTTCATGTTCTACAAATGTACGGAAACCTTTTCATTTAAACTATATGACTAATTCCTTTAGGCCCTTTAGTTTGTGTCCAGGGAAAGATAGCAAGCAATACCTTGATTGGCTAGACAAAATAGAACAAAAGAAATCTCAAGTCTGGAAAGACATAGGTATTTATGACTTAATCCAACTTTCGAAAGTTGGACCAAGCTATTGCCAACACATGTTGATGGCATCTTTATATTTCTGGGGGAGGGGGGGTTTAACAATAATACCTTTCACCTTCCTTGCAGAATGGTTACCCCTGCCTTGTTTGACGTTGCTGCTATTACTGGTCTTCGACCTGCTAGAGAAGCTTTCGACCCCTCCGAGCAAGCTGGAAACACAATTGACTTCAAAGTTGTACATGCTGGCTTCACCTAATATATCGTCAATTACCATGCTGCAGGAGATGAAGTATTCTGATGTCGAACATATAACTTTTCTTGCGTTATGGCTATCTAGATGCATATTTTGTAGCAAATCCTTAAAAGTAGGTAAAATATTCTTGAGTCTAGCTAATCAACTTCACTTTGGTTATACCATATGCCTTAGTGAATTAATACTAGTTGGATTATATGAGTGTCTTGGGGTAGCTGCTACAACCTTCAAAGAGTATAAAGTAGGTAGCAAGTTATTGCGTGCTGGCTCATATTGGCTTCTCCAATTGTGGATTAATTCCATGTTCGAACCTTCCATCTCTAACTTTGGAAAAATAGATGAAGTAGAACCTGAGATTTAGAATCGAACATTTTAAGGATCTAGACTGGTTCGACTAACTCTAAATGATGATGGGAAAGACTTAGAGGAGTGCTTCATAAGATATGTTATGATGTTTGTCAAACATCATAATTTCAATCCTACGATGGCTCCCTTTGCTAAAATAACTCATGGTCCTGAATCGTTTAAAAGGTCTCTTTCTAACAATTCGCCAACTCAAGAGGCAAAAACAATGGCAATCTGGAAAGCCTTTTTGCTTCCTAGGTTGATTGTTACAAGACTTATTAACATAAAAGCCATATCAAATTACTTGCTTATAAACCAAATTTTGTCTCTCGACAATTTGGTCTTTGTCAGCTTATCCCTGGACCACTTTTCGAAAAAAAGAGTGCACATTGCAGTTAAGGAATGACTTTCTCTAGTTCTGAGTGAAATAACTTCATGGATCGTTATGCCAATATTGTTGAGTTTACCCTAATCCATTTTCATCCATCCATCTACTGCACAAAAGCTTTTGATTCTTGGTAGAGAAAATATTACTCCGCAAATATGTTCGACACAACCCTCTACTTTCACCACCTAACAAAAGCTTTTTCCTATGTGTAGGATCATGTCAACAAAAGGTACACTGACTCACATCAAGAAGATCCAGGTGTTCCAAAAGTACTTTGAAATTGTCTATGACCCACTTAATCTTAGTCGAACCATACATAATGCAGCGAAAACTCAAAGTGAAATTTAAAAAAATGCTTCCTCGTTTGAGAATTCCTTCTTGTGTCAAACCTGAAGACATACATGACTTAACTTTCAAGCTTGAACCACCAAAATTCCCTAAATAGCCTAGTGCTGATTTTGGCGAAGCATTTTCTCCACCTTATCCATATTGGTTCATTTGTGGGAATTATATCTACTTTTTAAAACAACAGTCTAAAAAACTTGTTGAATGAGTGGTTTCGACTAATAACACATTTGACAATTTCAAAGGCTTCATTCATATTGATTTAAATCATGTCACAATGCTTTCGCCAGTATGTGAAGGTGTGGAACCAAAGGATCTCTTGATCTCATTTGATCATTTTTCATTTTCTCTTGCATATTTGATATTAACGTGTATTATGCTGTAATATTCTTTAAGTTGTCTAAAAGAAACAAGCAAGCAAAGAAAAACTAACTTCAATTACAGGATCAACGGACGCACCTAAAAAATCCGTGACTTCTTTAAGTTGTTATTACATTTATTTCTTTTATTGTATTACTTCTGCTAATTTCTTTGTGTCTTATAGACTAGTCAAAGGCATCCTCTTACTCTAAAGAAACAAAAAACAACTATTGAGATCCCAGAGATTGTTGAAGGTGATGAAGTTGCATCCCTCACTCTGTTGAAACCCAAAAATTTTAAGAAGAAAAGCACCAAAAACTATTCCAGTCAAAATACTGCCTCCAGCACCAAAAAAGAAAATAAGTTCCTAGCCATCTGGTAACGTTGTCTTGGAACTAATTAAGAGCAAACACTCAAGTCCTTGGATCTAAGGACCCAAAGTATGATCCCTTAATATTATTTTATTTAATAATAAGTTATTTAATATATTTATCTTGCATTCTCATTCTTACAAGACACTTACAAGATCCTACTGAATCTCCAATTAAGTATGAAGTTCTTCCTAGCAGTAGGACTGCTTCGTATCATCCTTTATCCAAAAATAAAGATTCTAATAAAGGATCTTCCACCAATGTGAACCAATTGGACACAAATTTTCATCCTAACGAGGAACCTTCTCCCCAATCTGAAAGAGATCATGAGGAACACCTAACTGCAACCAAGACAATTGCAGTCAATGAAGGACAAGATGATGATAACCTCACCGATTCTTCTCCCAAAAAGGCAAAATTAAATGAAGAACTCCTTGACAAAGATGAGCATCTGTCTGATGATGTTGCACAATACTTCCATGACGAAGAAGAAGAAGAAGAAGATGCACATTATTATGCTAGCTCGAGAGATAATACAACATTTACTAAAAAAAATATGACATTAATATTCAATGACAACTTTTCAAGATTAGTTAGAAAAATTGAAGAAAAATAACCCCCTTGAATATGTTGTAAGTATGAAGTGCGCCTAAGAGGGGGGGGGGGGGGGAATTAGGTACTTTAAAAAAAATTGGTTTTAATGATGATGGATATTATTTTTCTGGATTATGGTGAGTTTATGAAAGAGGAAAGTGCAGAAAAATAAAGAGACACGAGAAATATATCCTGGTTCCCCTCACAGTCCGAGAATACTCCAGTCCCCTTTCAACATGAAAGATATTTCCTTATTGTGGCAAACTTAAACAAGAACTACCCAAAACCAAGAACAATCCTCTTGGATTTTAACTATGTCAACAATGAGAACAATCCTCTCAAAGTGACTTCACTTGTATCCAACAATCCTGGAAAGACAAGATTTATAAAACCACTTAAACTTATTTCCAACAATCCTGAAAAATAAGTAAGTATTTATCAATATTTGGTTTGAGTGAGTTTGAGTAGTAATGATCACTTTGAGTGATTTAATTAATGAATTGATCTTCTCTTCCAATGATAATGGTATACAATGACTCAAGATATATAATGCTCAAAGTTTTCTGGTTAATAATATGTGAAAGTGTGCAGAAAACTTGTGTATGAAAATGTATAGCAGCTTGAGTTTGATTTTTGAGAATTCAGAAAATATAATTGGAAGAGGTGTGGAAAATGATTTTGAAAATGAGTATTTATATGTTCATAGTACCTTTTCGAAACAACATAAATTTTTGTAAATGAATCATGAACAATTTCAAAGATTGAGTGAAAGGTTTCCATGAAATGGTGTTATGAACAGGCATGTGCAAAGCTGTTGTTTTCAAAATCGTGCAGCATGCAATCGATTGCACCCTTTGTGTAAATAGATTTCACGGGGTTTAAATAGCTAGAAATTCAAAAGTTTTGAGTGTGCAATCGATTGCACAAGAGTGTAAATCGATTGCATGTGAAGTCAATAGCAAAAATTGATTGAGTGTAATCGATTGCACAAACATGCAAATCGATTGCACTGAGAAACAATAGCCAAAGATTTGAAAAAATTGAAGCATGCAATCGATTACAATAATATGCAAATCGATTGCACTGAGAAACAGTAGCAAAATATTTGAAAAAATTGAAGCATGCAATCTATTGCACTAATATGAAAATCGATTGCACTCAAGTGAAAAATGATTTTTAGCTTAGAAAAACTTGAGTAGAGGTTTGGACAATATAAAATATTTATTTTCACCATTGAGCATCTATGTCTTAAGTTCAAAGTAAGTATTATCATTATACCTTGAAATTTGCTAAGTGCATGAACTGAAGACTTTATCCATAGATGCTTTTAGCTTGATTAATAATATATGCCTTCTTTGTCCCTCATGGTTTGTCTTCATCAAAACAAAAATGCATTTGAGAAGCTTGATTTTACATTCCCCCCCCCCTTTTTGATGATGACAAACGATATTGCTTGATGCGTTGTAATTTCTGGAAAGAGCTTCTCCCCCTAAGATGCATAACTCCCCCTTTGTATGAGAAGGTTAGAATCCTTGGAATTTGTTCATCTTGGTTGAAGAGTACCTTAAAAAAAATTAAGACAAGGAAATATACAAGCATAAAGTACCACATCCTTCTCCCCCTTTGACATTATCAAAAAGAAGGGAAAGATGCAAAAAAACAGTAATAAAGTAATATTGAGAGGAAAACTTAATTAATCATGCATCACAAATAGTCTAAAGATTACAAAGAAATTTAACAACAAATAAAATGTAGAATAACATAACAAGGACATAACAGAAAATAGTAGACATAATAAAGTTGGACAGAACTTTATGGTTGATTCATGTCCCGATTGTTATAGAACCAAGATCCTTGATTTGGAAATTGTTGTTGTAGAGGAGGTTCTGTGTAATGCTGTGGAGGTGCAGCTGGATTATTTGGGTCATATGGTGGAATGTGAAGATGAGAGTAAAGGTAAGAAAATTGTTGATTCACATTTGTGTGGAAGTCATTAATCCGGGTTGTTGTAGAATCGTTGATAGCATTTCATTGGTTGTTGATGTTGGTGTTCATGGAAGCAAAATGTTGAGACATGAAATCCATAAGATCTTGATTGCTTGGACCAGAGGGAGCAGTAGGTGGAGGAGGTACAGCTTCACCACCTTTGACTTCTTGACCATTCCCTTCATCACCAACCATATCTTCACCAATGTAAGTGATAGTTTTTGTTTCCGGATTATAATGAACACCCATCCTTGAGTCAACATTCTTGATTGAAATCTTATGCAGATTTGAATCCATATTGACTTTCTCAAACCCAGCAAAATCAACTCCAAATTCTTCCATAATTAATGTAACAAAATAAGCATATTGTAGAAATTTCGATTTTGCATCGACTCTCAGCATATGAACCATTATGAGCCTTTGCCCAATTAACACTTATTCCTTTCTTTCTTGCATAAATCAGCTGCATTTCCAGGTCAGTCATAGTGCAGTCGTTTCCATCCCGTGGAAACATAATATAGACCATAAAGTAATGAAATAGTCGATCGTCTATATAAAAGTTACCTGCACTCCATGAGTCTCTTGATGGAATCACTCCGCCTAGACCACGAATCCTTTTGGCACGGAATTCAACTTCACTTAATCTCCCAATGCTGTAATAAAATTCCTTTTTCCTGTAATCATCCCATGCCTCGTTTTCAGGGTCGTACAAAGAGCTTCCAATGTAAGGAATATGAAAAATCTCACCAACAATATCAGGGGTTAGAAAGATTCGAGTACCCAACACATATGTCACCATCTTGCATTTGTGGGGAGTTAAATTGCTGAAAAATACTCTTACCAGATCCGGATAATATGGATCAAATGATGAAATTAATGGTTCTAGTCCATAAGCAGTTAACTCATTTTGAAAAGAGAAACGTTCTTGGGGAAAGGATGATAGCATACCATATTTAGGATTGGACACTATTTTTCTTTGAAAGTCCTTTGTGAATCTTGCTTCTTGTTCTTCGGTGAGAGATGAAAGTAATGGATTCTCAGAGGATGAATCAACCCTTTTCTTCCCTTTCTATGAAGCTGACATCTTTCCTTTTTTCCTTGAAGCCATGGGTAAGGTATTTTTAGGGTTTGGAAGGTTTTAGGTTTTTTGAGAGAAGGATGTTTGATGAGCTGACGTTTGGATATGATTTGTGAGTAGATAGAAATGAGTGGGTTGTATTATATGTAGTGAAGTTTAATTGGCTTGGGAATATGAGAGAGAGAGGAATTCTGACCAACAAATATTTCTGTCATAAAAGCATGTTACAGTGGGTGTAATCGATTTGCATACAGATGCAATCAATTTGCACATAAAACAAAAGCAAAATAAAACTGAAACACATAGAGTGAAATCGATTTGCACTTATGGTGCAATCGATTTGCACTGAAACAGAAAGGTCAAAATTAAAAACACTTTGTGAGTAATCGATTTACACTATTATGCAATCGATTTGCATCAACCAAAAAAGACAAAAAACAGATTTTTCTTAAACTTAAACACCACTTAACATATATATTCACATATAGCATGGTTAAAAACATATATAAAAAATCATAACAAGGATAGAAAGCACCTTATATGTCGTGTTCATCAAGAATGCCAAGCTCTCGTCGAATCTTGTAAAACGGTTCTCTTGCCAAATGTTTAATGAAGATATCAGAAAGTTGATTATGAGTATCTACAAATGTTACCTCGACATCTCCTTGAAGTACATGATCACGAAGGAAATGATGTCGTATATCCATGTGTTTGGTTCTTGTTGGGGTGATTCTTCGTGTTGAATTGGTTGATCTTTGGAAGTATTTTCTTGAGGACCTTCTAGTATTTCATCATCATTATCATCACAAACAATATTATCCTCCTTGGAGGGGTTAGATTCATCAAAAGATACATGCATTGATTCTTCAATTGTTAAATTTCTTTTGTTGTAGATTCTATTTGCCTGACTAGAAAGAGAGTAGCCAAGAAAAATACCTTCATCGGATTTTTCATCAAACTTACCAAGGTTATCTTTTTCGTTGATGGACCAAATAAGTCCATATGTAACAATTGTAGTGGCCTTGCAGTAGACACCACATTCTTAGATTTTAAAGTTGATTTTGTTTGTTTCCATTTTTGACAAGCATTACAAAGTATATTTTTGACGAAATTTCTCTTAGGAAAACCAATGACAAGATCATGCTTGATTAGTTTATTCAAGTGTTCCATGTGAATATGATCAATTCTTTTGTGCCACAGCCATGCATCATCGTTGTTCGCCATGAGACATTTTACCTTTAAAGATGGATCATCAAGGGAAATCATGAATATATTATTGATTCTTTTACCTTTAAGTATAACCTCGTGTGTGACTTCATCTTCTATCAAGCATTCATCCTTGGTGAACTTGATCTTGAAGCCTTTTTCACAAAGATGGCTAATACTAAGAAGATTGTGCTTTAGTCTTTCAACATAAAGAACATCTTCAATGGATGTGAAAGGTGGAGCACCAACTTTGCCTTTGCCAAGAATTCTTCCCTTATTATTGTCTCCATAAGTGACAAAACCCTTGGCCTTTAGGACTAGATTTGAAAATTGGTTTATGTCTCCCGTCATATGCTTTGAACAACCACTATCAAGATACCAAAGATTGCATGTGGTCTTCAAGCATACCTATAAAACAAATTAGGCTTTGTTAGGTACCCAAGTTGTTTGGGTCCTTCGTAATTAATGCCTTTCTTTACCCTCACATAATGCCCACTTGCCACACTAAAGTTTCTAACATAACAAGCATTAGGTGTATGGCCTTTAATACCACAATAAAAGCAAGTAGGTTCAAAGTTACTTCTATATCTAGAAGGATAAGATTTCTTCTTAGGAAATGTTTTCTTTTTAGGATAGTGATGAACTATTTTAGGTTTGTTCACTTTCTCTTTGGATAATTGATCACTAGCCTTAACAAAGATAGTTTTATTAGAACTTGGTTTTGAAAACTTTGAATATCCAAGTCCACTTTTATCATTGGAGTATCTTTGTTGGCTAAGAACACCTTCCAATCCAATTTGGCCTTTTTCATATCTTTCGATGACTCTTTTTAATTGGACAATTTGGAAAGAGAGTGATTCACAATTTTTGCATGCAAAATTCTACTTTTGGTCATCACTTAATTTTTGGTTTTCTTCTTTGAAATCTTTTTCCGTAGATTCACATTTTTCTTCTAAGGATGAAATTTGTTTCTTTTGTGATGAAATAGTTTTATACATAATTTTGCATTAATTCAATAGTTCATCTATAGCACCTTTTGCATCACTATCAAAAAGAGAAAATTCATTACTAACCTCATTGTCTTCATCATCGTAATAGTGTGAGGCCATCAATGCTAGATTTGCACTTTCATCACTATCAGAATCAGATGAGGAACTTATTTCATTATCCTCCCATGCAACATAAGCCTTTTTGTTCTTGAATCCCTTTTTGCTTTTTTAGCCACCTTTCTTGGAGAGTTTCAGACAATCCGGCTTGATATGATCTTGCTTAACACATTCATAACATGTGACTTCTTGTGTTGATGTGGAAGCTTCCTTTTTCTTAAATTGTTTCTTTCCTTTTGAATGAGAAAATTATTTGTCATTTCTACCAAAGAACTTACCAAGCCTTTTAACAAGCATGAAATTTTCATTTTCTTTCGGATTGTCTTCCTTTTCAACTTCCTTGGCATCTATCTTCAAAGCAATATTATTGGATTTCTTCTCTTGATTTTCATGTTTTTCAAGTCTTCCGAGTTCTGTTTCATATTCTTGAAGTTTCCCAAACAATGTTGCGGACGTCATGGAGGAGAGACTTTTCTTTTCTGAAATTTTCGTTACCTTTGGTTGTCATTCCCTAGTTAAGGACCTAATTACTTTCAGATTTAGTTCATCATTCGTCAAAGTCTTACCAAGAGCACTTAGATGATTTGTCAAGTGCACAATTCTCTTTTGTAGGTCAATAATGGTTTCTCCGGGCTTCATTCGAAATAATTCGTATTCTTGACTCAGGGTATTTAGTCTTGATCTTTTAACTTCAACAGTTCCTTCATGAGTTTGTACCAAGGTATCCCATATTTCTTTTGCTGTTTTACATGCCGAGACACGAAAGAATTCATCCATGCTAAGTACACCATGAAGAAGGTTTATTTCCTTTTTATCATAGAGAACCTTCTTCTTATCATCTTCGTTCCATGCAGTTTTAGGCTTTGATGAGCCAGCACCATTGATTACTGTTATAGGTATAAATGGACCATTCTTGACGGCATCCCATATTTCTTCTCCTTTTGCTTCTAGATGTGCCTTCATGCGTATTTTCCAGAAGTCAAAATATTCACCATAAATTAGAGGAGGCTTGTTATTACTACCACCATCTATGAAAATGGGATTTTGATTTGTGGAAGCTATTATGGATCTTTTAGGAACAGGTTACCTATAACCCGCTCTGATGCCAATTGTAAGTACGAAGTGCTCCTAAGAGGGGGGGGGGGGGGTTAATTAGGTACTTTAAAAAATTCTGGTTTTAGTGATGATGGATATTATTTTTCTGGATTATGGTGAATTTATGAAAGAGGAAAGTGCAGAAAAATAAAGAGACACAAGCGATATATCCTGGTTCCCCTCACAGTTCGAGAGTACTCCAGTCCCCTTTCAACATGAAAGAGATTTCCTTATTGTGGAAAACTTAAACAAGAACTATCCAAAGCCAAGAACAATCCTCTTGGACCAAGAACAATCCTCTTATTTTTTCACAATGTCAACAATGAGAACAATCCTCTCAAAGTGACTTCACTTGTATCTAACAATCCTGGAAAGACAAGATTTACAAAACCACTTAAACTTATTTCCAACAATCCTGAAAAATAAGTAAGTATTTATCAATATTTGATTTGAGTGAGTTTGAGTAGTAATGATCACTTTGAGTGATTTAATTAATGAATTGATCTTCTCTTCCAATGATAATGGTATACAATGACTCAAAATATATAATGCTCAAAGTTTTCTGGTTAATAATATGTGAAAGAGTGCAGAAAACTTGTGTATGAAAATGTATAGCAGCTTGAGTTTGATTTTTGAGAATTCAGAAAATATAATTGGAAGAGGTGTGGAAAATGATTTTGAAAATGAGTATTTATATGTTCATAGCACCTTTTTGAAACAACATAAAGTTTTGTAAATGAATCATGAACAATTGCCAAGATTGAGTGAAAGGTTTCCATGAAATGGTGTTATGAACAAGCATGTGCAAAGCTTCTGTTTTTTAAAATCGTGCAGCATGAAATCTATTGCACCCTTTGTGTAAATCGATTGCACGGGGTTTCAATAGCTAGAAATTCAAAAGTTTTGAGTGTGCAATCGATTGCACAAGAGTGTAAATCGTTTGCATGTGAAGTCAGTAGCAAAAATTGATTGAGTGCAATCGGTTGCACAAACATGCAAATCGATTGCACTAATATGCAAATCGATTGCACTGAGAAACAGTAGCAAAATATTTGAAAAAATTGAAGCATGCAATCGATTTCACTAATATGCAAATCGATTTCACTCAAGTGAAAAATGATTTTTAGCTTAGAAAAACTTGAGTAAAGGTTTGGATAATATAAAATATTTCTTTTCACCATTGAGCATCTATGTCTTAAGTTCAAAGTAAGTATTATCATTAAACCTTGAAATTTGCTAAGTGCTTGAACTGAAGACTTTATCCATAAATGCTTTTAGCTTGATTAATAATCTTTTCCTTCTTTGTCCCTCATGGTTTGTCTTCATCAAAACAAAAATGCATTTGAGAAGCTTGATTTTACATATGTCAAGTTAATGATGACTAGAAGAGGGCTATCTTCTAACAAAAGTCACTTCAGCCCTTCGACTATTTCCAGTGGGGGTTCGAATGTGGGACCATTTGAACAACTTCTTTAAAAGGTGAAAGAGAAGATATTTGAAGTTGACATGTTTGATACCTTGAAGAAGGATGTCACTGCATGCTATGGGTTGAAAAAATTAATTAATCAAATCAACATAGTCACTTGCCCATCTGAAGTTGCTGATGTCTTAATAGGAATATGAGATTTAGTTGATCAAATTAGTGTAGACAACAACCGGGAATGAGCAAATGGACTCGTTCAATTTGATCGTTACCAATTTCGATGTCTGCACTCATTCCATCTCTATTTGGAAAGAGAAAATCTAGAAATTACATGATAAAATTTCTCAACCAGAGGCTCATCAACAGAAGATCAAGAAAATGGACCGCACTGAGATGACAAGGAAATTTCTCAAAGTGTTCATTATGTCGAAAAAGCTGAGAAATTAGGAGAAGAAGTTTCATCTCTTCAGGCTTCTCAATCCTCAATTGACAACAGGTTAAGGTTGGCGAAGATCAAGTATAATAGGATGAAGATCAAATTACCCTTTTGATTCTTTGATGTTCGTAATTTATTACTTTGCTTCTTGAATTTTATTATGTAACTCTAAAACATAGTGTGATACGGTGGCAAAACCGATTGTTAATACTGGTTTGCATTTTGTATTCGCAAATGTGCGGTAAGCAAGAGTCGCCACCGGCTTTTATTTTATCCAATTAGGAAAAGGAAAAATAACGAAAAAAAGCTTTTTCGAGATGTTTCTGAGTACGGGGGGTAGATTATAGAAAGGGATGGTGTTAGCACCCTTTTTATCTGTGGTTTTCCACGGGCTCTTAGGTACTTGCTCATTTTGAAAATTGCTTGTGTGTGCTTGCTTTAAAAAGTTTTGTTTTACTTCACTTTAATCCTTGTTTCTGTCCTTAAGAGTGTGACGAAGTTGTTTTTGAAAATTTTGTTTAAAAAGTGTTGGTGTGAAAAAGTTTGTTTGTTTGAGAAAGTACCTAGGAACTAATCTACCTACTCGAAAAAAGTCTGTTCGTTTTACTTTTAGAAAATGCTATCCCTTTATTGAGAAATAGGTAGCATCATTGTTGGAGTTTAAAAGGGACGTTCGAAGGGAAGAAATGGTCACTGAAGGCAACAGGAAAGGATACCTTAGCGTTTCGAAGGGACTATCGTCATAAGATCAAGTCGTAGGCAACTCGAGGGACGAGTAGGGACTGTGATCTTTATGACGATATTGAATCTCGGGTCATTGGTAAGGTATCCCTACATTCGAGGGACACGACCATTATTTTCGAGGCAACCAAGTGAGACAAACCCTAGGAGTGCAAGTGTGCAAAAGTTCTTGGTTTCAGTTATTTATCTTGTATTTTAGTGATCTAAGATTGATTCGTTAGTCATACACACCTAAATTGCTAACAATTATATACAATCATCCAAGATATAAAAGCGAGAAGGTAAAGGTCATACGCTATTACAAGGCTTTTGCAGATACATAATCATCTTGACTGTAAATAAAAATGCGGAATATAAACCCTAATTACTATTACAACCTCGAAACAGTTACAATAATAATAAAAGGAAATTAAAAAATGCGCGCGGCAAATTTAAATGCGAGAATTAAAGAACCCTAAAAATCTAATTGAAAAATAATTAGGTTATTATTATTTTTTGAGAAAAGTTAATTAGGTTATGTACAAATTAAAAACCCTAATTTCTAATTAATTTAAATTATATAAAAACAATTAAATTGCCCTAAATAATTAAACTAATTAATTAATTGAAGAAAACAAAAATATTTTTTTGAAAAAAAGATTTTTTAGGTTTTTGTGATTTTTGATTTAATAAAAAAAATTATTTTGTTATTTTGTAAAAAAATAAAATTAATAATGAAATAAGAAAATAAGAAAAATTAAAATAGAAAAGAAATAATGGGCCTGTTTGTAGAGCTGAAAAGGGGGGTGTATATCTGAACTTTTGGGCCCATTAGTGGCTAAGCCTAGTCAACGCATTGGATTCCATGTTGCCTCTTCCTGCTGCTGCACCGTGGTCCTCTCTTGCAAGGGCGTTGGATTGGATTGATAAGGAATCCATTGGTTGGATGATGAAAGCGCACGGTATGCTCCTGGCAAGGCAATGTATAGAACCTGCGTATAATTGTTAAGAAAATAGCAAAATGCTTGGACTTGGGATCGAACCCAGGTCCTCTACCTTTCCAAATGCACGCTTCACCACTGGGCCACATGTTCTTGTTTGTTATAATATTAAAACGAAAACAACATAATGTAAATTAATCACCAGCTTCAGAAAACGCGCAAAATTTGAATTGCCCAATGATGGTCAGCCACGTTGTTATATCTTTCCCCAAGACTGTTGTTTTTTACAACAACCCTTTACCTACGGTCAAATGCGTCATTGTATGCTATAGCGATGGTATTGGTCTGTAGCTACAAACCTGCAATATCTCAAAATGCACATCAAGTATTATTAATTAGAACTAAGGACATAGACCCACTTAGAACCTTGCCCTGAGTCCATTGGTATCATTAATCAACCCTAATTTGGCCTCTACAGGGAAACCCCAATTTGAAGCTTCCAAACCCTAATAATGGCATAAGCTTGTTCCTGCACTAGAAATCAAATCCAGACTATCCAAAAGATCACAAACATGATTATGAATACATTTATGCAAGCAAATTGGATTAAAAGTACGTAGAACCCTGAAAACGAGTTTGAGTTCAGAGGGTGCAAACCGTGAGTATTATGTGATGATTCCTGGAGCTTTGAGGCGTGCAAACGATCGTGTTAGCTTCTGGGAAGGTTCAGGAAAAGATTGGTAGCTTTGAAATTCTTTGAATTGGCCTCTAAACTGGAAATCGATCCACCACTTCTTTGACAATTTTCAGTTTTCGTTTTCAGCTTTTATGACATGTAATCCTCGTTTTCTTGGCTTGGTTGTGTCCTATATATGTATTGGAATTGATTAGGTCAACAAAAATGCATGGTATCTTAGTGAATTAAGGAGATTTTTTTTGGTTTTGGTTTTGTATGATATCTTTCCAAAACAACCAAAATTATGCTATTTTTTATTCGACCAACCCTTGAACGACTTTGATATGATATGCTAGCTTGATTGGATTTGATTCGTACAAAAAATCAGATCAAAAATCAATCTTTTGTATTTTTTGCAATTATTTGATTTAATTTGAATTTTAAATAATAAAAAAAATCAAAATAAAATAAATAATGAAGAAAATAAAGTGTAGATGCTGATTTGGGTCGTGGACCATGTCACAAGCATGATTCAATCATGAAAAACTAGGCCCATTTGACAAAAAAATGTATTTTTGAGCACATTTGACTTTTGGCAATTTTGCAAAAATCGTCAACTTTGCCAAGGCATGTCTCCTCCAATTTTAACCCTAGAGATATGTTCTTGGAATTTTTAGAAATCTTAGGGTGTCCCCTAAACAACCCTTTTGGTCTCATATTAATTGGGTATTCCATGTTCATGTAAGAAGCTTTGACCCAAAAGGTGTTTTTGTTGACTTTTCAAAAGGACCTATAATGTAGAAATTCATATCTTTTGATGAGTGCATATTTTGAACTTGAGGGATGAAGATGAATTGTAGGAATTGAATCCTCTTCAAAATGAGCCTTAGATGGAAAATTTCTGATAAAGTATGAAAAAGTTATGCTTGGTCAAAGTTTGGTTGACTTTTCCTAAGAAACCCTAATTTAGCAACTTTTGGGTTTAGATGAATTTGGGGCATTCCTTGGGGAATCATGATCAACCCTTGATCAAATGATGGATATCACTTCAAAATGTTGATGTTGACCAAAAATCTTGAAGTTTGATTGTATGTGGGCCACAATTGATTTTCAAGAATCTGAGCAGTTGACTGGGAAAACATCTTGTGCAAGGCATAAAACTTGACATGGATGATCTTGAGAACATATTGGGACCATGGAAGGAATTTTGGACCTTTGGAGTTCTCATACCCTGATAAAAATGGAAACCCTAATTTGGGGTACATTTCCTTAGGAGTGTGTTTTTCTGGTTAACTCTTGGGCATGCTTGAGCAAGTTGGGGACCTCAATGGGCATGTGTTGAGTAAAATGAGAGGGCAAATTTTGGGGTACAACACATAGCAATTTTGGCATTTATGAAACAACACCATATTGACTTTTCTGCTTTCAATTTACTAGTCTGTTGCGATCTTTAATTCCTGAATCATTGGTTTAAATTTATTAAAGTATTTTCTATTTATCTTCGAGATTCTTCGATCCTCTGCTAACTCTTTTATTTCAAAGTTGTTATTTGATAATGTCAGAATGATTCGAAAGGGTCCTTCCCAATGTGGGGACCATTTCCCCAATAATCAATTCTTTTGATCCATTGGTAGTATTACCTTCAAAACCAAATCGTCCATTGAAAAAAAAATTCCCATGACTCTTTTATTGAAAGCTTTAGATATTCTTTCTTTCTGTCTCCTTAGGATTTCCAAAGCATGTAATCTTTCTTCATCTAACTCTACTAATTCATTCATAATCATTTCCCAATAATAGTCAGAGGGGATTTCACTCTGCCTCTGGATTCTTAATGATTGCAAATGTATTTCTTCTGGCAGAACTACATCATGCCCAAAAGTCAATCAAAAATGCATAGTATTATTTGCTTCTTTAGGAGACTTTCGACAAGCCCATAAAGCTTGATCCAATGTCTTATGCCAATTCTTTGGCTTTCTTCCCGCATGCCTTTTTATTAAACCAATAATCACTTTGTTAGCAGCTTTGACTTGTCCATTTTCCTAGGCATAATATGGTATAGAAGTTAATAGTTTGAATCCCATTTCTCTAGCAAACTCCTGCATATTTCAACCAGTGAAAACTAATCCTAGATTAGTGGTAATAGATTCTGGGACTCCAAATCTATAAATTATCCATCTTTGGATGAATTAAATAATGGTTTCTTGGTCTACATTCACCAAAGGTATTGCCTCAATCCAATTTATAAAATAATCAATTCCGACTAGAATATAACTCTTACCTTTGGATAAGGTCGGTCGAATTTCTCCAACCAAGTACAATTCCCAACTTATGAAGGGACATGGCTTGGTTATAAAATGAAGTTCACTTCCATGCGTATGTTGAATGCCTGAATGTATTTGGCATTCTTGACATCCCTTGGCGAATTCAACACAGTCTTTAAACATGGTGGGGCAATACATACCATATCGAAACAAAAGCCATATCATCCTGTGACCTGTTTGATGTGCACCACATGCACCACTATGCACCTTTGATAGTGCCAAGTACGCTTCAGTTTATCCTAAACATTTGAGTAAGACTCTTTATGGTGTTTTCTTGAATAGTTTGTTACCCATCAATACGTAACTCAGCGCACGATACATAACCTTCCTTTTTGTACTTGATAAAGGATTTTTAAGTAATTTATTATTGCACTTCTCCAATATGTATTTTCCAAACTATTTATGGCTAACACTTTGAAAGTTTCTTCGTTTGCATATCCTAAACTTGAATTTTCCAGATCTGAAGGAGACAGTTTAGTCACCATCACCTTACCTTGTACTTCGATCAAATCTTCTAATTTCTCTTTTGATACTATCCTAAAGCTATTTATGTTAAGTCATTGGCTTCCTAGTTCTTCAGTCTAGGAAAGTGTTTGATATCCATATATTCAAATTTTTGAAGCATCATGTTCGCGATAACAAAGTACATTATCAAATTTTCCTTTAGGAACTCGTGTTCATTTGTTATCTGCTTGATCACCAGTTTAGAGTCACCTTTTATTTCAACTCTTGTTTCCCTTAATTCTAACAAGACTTCAAGTCCTACTATCAAAGCCTCATATTCAGCTTTGTCATTCGAACAAGGGGGGCCTTCAATCTTATACTTGAACTTTGTTGGATTTTTTCCAGGAGAAATAATCAAAACTCCAACTCCAGTTCCATTTCTATGAGTATAACCATCAAAAAATAATTTACAACGTTCTATTTCCACAAAACTTTGAGGAACATAGATCACGGCATGGTCAACAACAAAGTCTAAGACTACTTGTCCTTAAATAGCTTTTTAAAGGGCATGAAAGTCAAGGAATACTCACTTAGGGCAAGTTCTCATTTTCTAATTCGACCGTGTAGGATTGACTTTGAAAGCACATGCTTAATGACATCGAAATGAGATGAAATGTACATATCAACTGGTTTATATAATACTTCAACTTTGTACACGAAAAGTATAAACAAATACATAGCATTTCTACAATAGTATACCTAGTATTTGCATCATTAAGTACTCGACTAAGGTAGCAAATTGTTCTTTCGATTCCATTCCCATCCTCTTGAGCAAACATACTTCATATTGTTACATCTGATGTAGATATGTACAATCTCATACACCTAATCCTACAAGGTGATGCCAACAAAGGAGGTTGAACAAGGTATTGCTTGATCCTGTCGAATGCCTCTAGAAGTTCATGCCTCCATTCGAAGCTTCCTTGTTTCAAACATAGAAGGGGAGAAAAGGCTTGAGTGTGTCCACTTAAACTTCAAATGAATTTTCTCAAGAAAACTATTTTCCCATGTAAAGACTGCAACTTTTTATTTTTCGATGGTGCTTTTTCTTCCAATATGGCCTTCGTCTTATTTTAGTTAATCTATATTCCCTTCTTATGGACCACAAAGACAAGGAAATCACCAGCCCGCACAAAAATGGCACATTTAAGGGGATTCATCTTAAACTCATGTTTCCTCATTCTTTCGAATGATTGTCGAAGGTGATCCAAATGACTTTCATCTGACACAAATTTTACAACTATGACATCAATGTAAACCTCCATAAAAGTCTCAAATGAAATCATAAAATATAGAATTCATTTACCTTCGGTAAATTTCCATTGCATTTTTTAATCCAAAAAGCATAATTACCTATTCATAGGTACTTAATGCCCAAGAGCATCGAAAATCTATTTTGGGTACATATTTTTTAGCAATGAAAATATGATTGTACCCAGAGTATTCATCAAGCATACTATTGTAATTCCGAAACAGAATTGGGGGGAGACGTTGCCATAGCGAGGACGATTGTTGAAATTCCTAAACAAATACTTGTGTTTCTCTCTTATCTCTTTACTTACTTTACTTTTCATTAAGAAATTTGTTAAATAGCATTGATTGATCGATCGACTTGTAAGACTTTTTCCATGGTTGTTTTTGTTTTGAATTTTTTGTTGATTAGCTTATAAGCACATTGATTATAAGTGTTTTTTCATATCAACACAACTCAAGGGAAATTCTGAAAATTCATTCGCACACCAAGTGTTTGAGAAATGGTATAGTTTGTTATTTTTGGTTTATTTCATTGGAAATAGTATTGATAGTAACTTTTTGTAAATGAGTAATATTGTGTTACTTGTTCCAAGTGTATTGATTCAGCTTATTATGTTGTTCATTCCATAAGATTTAAATTGCATATTCGAGATCCAATAACTAAATTCGTATAGACGACTTTAATTAATCTATATATAAAAACCTTCTACTAGCACTTTATTCAATTAACTTTTAAAAACTCAATTTTAATTGGTACTTTGGCTTGGTGATCTATTCACCCCCCGTCTAGATAAGTCGTCGTCATCTAACAAAAATATCATGTCGAATCAGCAGAGCATTCAGCCGAGGATTGCAAAGAGTTCAAAGCTAAAGTACAACAGTTGATCGACAACAAGTATTTAACCTTTCAAGGAGGAACCTATTGGTGAACGAACACCCCTTACTTGGATGATTGCAAAAACTTAGTGAAACAGTTCCTAAAAGTTGGTGAATCAGATAGGGAATCTCATCCTCAAAGTTGATGATCATTCGACCATCTTTATTGTTTTCATTTTGCATTTTCTTTATTTGTTAAAGTACTTTTTATTTTTAATTTTGTTGCTTTTAAATGGTAATGTTAATGAAATGAGCATGCATTTTCTGAATAAATTCATTCATATTCATTATGCATATATTCACTCTTTCCTTTTACATAAAAAACATAAAAGAAACAATATTAATACTTCTCTCATTCACTCTTTCCTTTTAGGAAAGATTGGAGGGAGAATGATAAAAAAGAAATACCTAAAATTGTTGACACTATAATATGGAATAAAAGTCTATTCATTGAGTAACACATTATTTTAACTCCCAAACACTGAAAAGATTAGGATTTAATCCCTAGTATACCCCTTGGAGCCTAGAAGTTGGGTATTCTTTCAATATGAAAAAACCCCGTAATCTTAACCAGTGACAAGATAGTTTTTAATTAATTTGGATATGCATTCAAATTCCAAGGGAAAGCATCTCGTCTGGGGTTCAACCAATTCCTCTCTTTGCACAGTAGTAGTTTCTCTTGAACCATCAAAACGTGGAAGTCACAACCCTTTCAACAAAATAAAAATCAAATGAACAAATGGCGTAGTTTTCTAAAAAACAAAAACAAAAAGAGAAATAAAAAAATCAAAGAAGAAAGTTCGCTAAGTTGAAAACCTGAAAAGGAAAATTAGGTTTAAATTAGGGCTTTCTCTTAGAATGAAAACTCAAAAGAAGCAGCCCAGGTAAATAATTAGGGATAAAAAGCAACAAAAAAAAATAAAAGCCTAAAAGAAGGATTTCCAAAAATCGTTAATAGAAAAAAAATAACAAACTTGTGTGACTACCAAAGAAAAATAGGCGACTGCCACCTTACAAAGCTTATCGGTTCTTGAATCATCACATCTTCACGTGCAAATCCTCTTGGAAGTTGAATGTGTATGTTGAATTAACTGAACGTAGGACTGAATATAATCAAGGAGAATAGGGTGGGTTAAAATCAAATTTTGAGCCTTATATCCTTTTGTATCGAAAAATGTGAACCAGGCCATGTTACAACCTCAAAAGACCTAATTGAAGTATGATTTATTTTGAAAGCATACTACATGAAGGTTGCGTTAAACTGACTCAAAAGATATTTGTTTTGTATTAGTATCAACTTCTCTCATCATCTTTCAGACTTTGAATACATTTGTGATTTGTTCACAGTACATCCTCACATCATTTCAATAATGACGTCAATATCAAAATTTGCATAAGCATTTCATTTAAACTACCATTCTACAGGAACAAATATTATTTGTAAATCAGCACTTAGCATCAAGGAAGTTCCAACAATGAACAATCAACGAGGAATTCAATCATTTGTAGAGGACCTAATCTAGGGAAAACCATTTAAGGACCCTGTTGACCAGGGAAAAATCCCTCCAAAGACCATTCAACCGGAGGAAAGTAGTTTTAAGATTAAATTAATATGGGGTAATCACTTCAAGGCTTGGTAAACCATTCTAAGAATCAGTTAATTATGGGCACCACTTCAAGGTTCAAAATACTTAGGCAAGCCGTCTCAAGTTGTAGTTTGGCAAGATGCTTCCAAACTTCCTTTAAAGAAAAATTCTTTTAGAGACATTACAAACCAGGGCAAGGTACATTATAGACGGACAAGTCCTCTCAAAGAAAAATTATGTCGTACATCAGCAACCATTTAGTTCAAAGCGAGTGTCAAGGGATTATGCTAGAACAGCATTCGCTTGAACAAAAGATTTTTTTGTAAATAACACTTCTTAGTTTTAACCATTCCATTACCCGCCACTTGAGCACTACTTAAAACAGTCATATCATCCTCGTTGTCAAGTTTCATGCATTAACATTAAACTTGCATCAAACCATGCATCTTATCTCGTGCATCATGGTATCACCCATATGTCAAAGGCCTGAAAGCCTCATAACATAAAAAGTCTAACCTTTTTTGGAAACTCAAAGTCCAGTTCTCATTTAGCGGTTTCATCCAGTACCCGTATAGAATTCAAACCTTTTTCATCTATAAAACCAATTCTCGTCTCTAACCTATCTTAAAGCTAGTTCTCATATGGAAATTAAGTTAAGACCAGTTCCCTTCTAGTATTGAGTCAAGTTCCTATGAGTCGGTTTAATTTTAAAGTCAGTTCTTGTCTGACACGCTTTTACCAATTCTCGTCTGATAGCTTTAAAAACCAATTCTCTTTTATTAGTTTAGTCCAGTTCCCGTCTTGTAAACTATTTTTAGAACTAATTTTGTTATAGTAGTTTAGTCAACTTCCTATCTGGAAATCATTTTTTTCAATTGTAGTTCTTGTCTGGTTTCCAGTTCTCATCTGACAGTTAATTTTCAAAGTCAGTTCTCGTCTGACAGTTAAGTTAAATCTTGTTCCTGTTTGGTTACCTAAATCAATTACACTTCCCGTTTTGTAATTTGTTCCCATATGACAGTTAAATCATTTTTGTTCCCTTTTGGAAGCTAATTTTCAACTGCAGTTCTTGTCGGGCAGATAATATTAAAGTAAGTTCTCATATGAAGATCTTTTCACCAGTTCTCATTTGGTAGCCTTAAAGCCATTTCTCCTTTAGTAATAATATTTTTCACCAGTTCCCGTGTGGATGTTAATATTAGTCAGTTCTCGTCTGACAATTGTCATTTTAACCAGTTCCTGCCTGATAGTCTACCTTAAAGCCAATTCTCCTCTAGAAATAATATTTTTCACCAGTTCTCGTCTGGAAATTAATACTAAAGTCAATTCTTGTCTGGCATTTGTCATTTTCACAGTTCTTGCCTAGTAGTCTACCTTAAAGTCGGTTCTCGTGTGGAAATAAATTTTTTCACCAAATCCTATCTGGTGGCCTATTTCTAAAACTCAATTCCCATTGGTAGTTCAACATCAAAGTCCAAATTTGATTGTCACCTATATCCAACAATATATCACATGCATTGTCCATTCATAAAATTACATGCATCACAATAAAATATACACCATTTTTATCTCTTTATTTCCCTCCGCGTTGGTATTGACCCTTTCTCGACCGCCACATTGATGTTACCTTTATTTTCAACCTCTATCGATCCCCTTGTTGATATTGATCATTTTACCAACCCCCGTGTTAATGTCCTCCTTTTTTTTTATCCCTATCGGTGTCGTGTTGATATTGATCTTTTATCCTTTTACCAACCCCTGTGTTGATGACATCCTTTATTTCTAATCACTATTAACACCTGGGTGAGTTGATATTGATCTTTTTATCCGTATATCAAGACCCGTGTTGATTTTAACCCCTTGATTTCAATCTAGTTCATAACTCATGTGTTGATGACAATCTTGTCTTCCTTTAGTGTCAGTCTGTCGATTATCCTACCCGTGAAAGAAATGGGAGTAGTTGGTCATTTTTAATCCTAGTAGAGTATTCCTTATTAATTCTCAGAGGATCTCTTGATTGGAGTAGTTGATTTTCCAAAGTCATTATTGAAGGAAAAGCACTAACCTATGGATGGGTGTTAACCTGTCATATCCTCGACGAAGCTGATCCTTCATAAATTCCAAACACCTTATCTTTTTCTTTCAAAGGACAAAATTTGGCTGCTTTATATTTAATTATCTTTCACTAGAATCGTCTGAAGATTGTTGTCATTCATATTCTCGTATTAAAGGTAATTAAATAAGGGCAACTTTCTTACCCCTATTTTGTCCACATTTTTTGAAAACTTTAGGCAACTAATTCTATTGCTCTTTGTAGCGGTGAAAATCGGAGATCAAGCTATTAATTAACTTGACTGCACATAAGAAAGACTCGTCACTGCGCTTTATTATTTCCAAGGGAAAAGAGAAACGTGCGAAATAAAACCCATAAATATGCAAAGTAAGTAAAATACTAAAAGTAAAGAAAAATGCAATGCATTTGAAAGAGATGGAAGGTTCGGGGGTTGGTTATACAAAGGGAAGGTAATAGAACCCTATGTATCTATAATATCCTATAGGAACCTTTTGAAATATCTATTTTTTGTTAAAATTGGTTTGCTTGCTAAATGAGTGTGGGGATGGGATTTGGAAAATGTGACGACCTAGTGTCAATGTTTTTAGCTTAAAAGAGGTGCGAGTTTTTTAAAATTAGGATTTAGAAGATATTTGTTTTTAGATTAGTAAAAAAAAATATTTACAAAGAGGTTTTCGCACAATCGTATTAAATATATTCGATGATATGAAGCCAATGAATTCGATTTTTCCTTTGCAGTTAGACAAACAAAATATAAAGACTAAATGATCGACAAAGGAAAATTCAATAAATAACAATTAAATAACTAAATAATAACAACCTAAAATTAAATAAAATAAATAAAGACAAAATTATACTAATATATATTTTTGGTATTTTTTAAAGAGGGGAAGAAAGAAATAGTTATAATCCTAATCTATTAGTTTTTTTTGAAATTTTTTGTATGGATTTTTAAATGAAAATAAGGCAAAAGACTTAAAAATTAGAAATAAAAAAAAGTGAGCAAAGAGAATATAAATGCTCAAGTGAGCAAAGAAAAATGCATAAAGTAAAGAAAATAAAATGCTATGGATGATAAATGACATAAAAGTAAAGAGAAGAAAATATAAAGTGTGGAAATATAAATGATATTAAAGTAAAGTTAGTACAATATAAAGTTATTAATCTGATTTGGGATAAGTGTAACTTCATATGGAGCATAGAATGTATGTACCCGTACATGTTAGAGAAATGACACTTTGAAGTTCATTCTCTTATACATGTAGTACAATTAACAAACATGAGGGATCAAAACATAGTCAAGGAAGATACATTATGTCAAACTTATCATCAATCCCAAGTACCTTGAATGATCAAAGGATCATTTAGAGGTAGATTGGAAATGATGAAAGTTCATCAAATATCCGAAAAGCTTATATGAACTAAAAAAACTCAAATGTTTTCTAAATTGATCCAAATAAAATTAAAAATAATATAGATAAAGAAGAATAAGATAAAGTCTATAATAAAAGTAGTATAAATGTCATAATTTTCTCAATTTTTCATGAAATTAAACAAATGAATAATGAAAGTTTATCTATTCGATCTCAAGAACAAGGATCCATGCTCAAAATAAGTAAATAAACAACAAAAATTACAGAAAAAATGAAAATTAAACAACAATAAATCATATTTTCTTTTGGATGTTCCAGAACACTTTTCAACTCTTGATTTTGAATCAATGGAGTTTCTTAGAAAAATGGTGATAATTATAGTATTAAAAAAATAAATAAATAAAGAGTAAAAGTGTAATAGAATTAAATAAAGAACAAGTATAATAGCCTACCTATTCAATAAAAGAAAGAAATGGCTTGAAAGAGAATGAAGAGAAAAAAAGAAAAGAATTTTGGCTTAGTTTAGTGAATGATTTGTGGTATTGTCCCTCCAAATGAAAAAAAGAGAGGTCTTATTTATAGGGTGAATAAGGTGGGAGTGTTGATGTAGAAATCCGTGTGACTTTATGTGAATGGTTCTTGGCCATTGATAAGTCTAAGTTGGCAATCAATGTGAAGTGTGAGAATGATTCATGGTCATTGATAAGTACAAGTTGACAATCCATGTGAAGTGTTTGTAATACATTATAGGGGTCCCAACTTTTATTTATTGATACAAAAAAACAAAATGACAAAGTAATAATAATAATAATAATAATAATAATAATAATAATAATAATAATAAAACTAAAAGTGTTAGTAATGATAATAAATACAAAATAGAAAATTAAAAAGACATTAAATTAATTATTTATGATTTTTGCTTAAATTAAAATAAATGAAAATACAAGTGCAAATTAAAAAATTAAAAAATAAAATACATATAAGAAAGTAAAAGGACTTATATAAATTTTTCTAGATTTTTTTTGAAATAATTGATACCAATATATAAATTTAAATTAATAAAAGAACATATTTTTGATGATTTTTTAGTAAAGATGTAAAAATAGTAAATAAAAAAATAACATGATGCTAAGTACATTTTTTTGTGATTTTTTAAATGGTAAAGAAATCATGAATAAAACACAATAAAAATCAAATTCCACTAAATTCATAAACGACTTCTAACGTTTCTATTTTTTTGTGGTTTTACAAAGTATAATTAGCTCTTGACTTGTAAAGAGAAATTGTAGATGATGTCAAGGAGAATCATATGTAAAAAGAAACACTCAAAAATGTCGAAAGTTTGAAGAAGTTATAAAAATTTGAAATCTAACTCTAGAATTGACAATAAATAGGTCAAATCACTCGTGAACACTTCTTATGCAGTGATGCAAATGGAGGGTGGGAACTTAAGTCAAAAATTTGGTTATGATAGCTGCCCCTATTGGAGTTTCTTCTATTCGGAGATATGAAGATTGAAATCTTTATTTCGACGAGATTGAAGATACTTAAATATAGAATACACAATTTTTTGTCCTAATATACCACAATGATGATTATGATATGATATGGATGCAATGCTCTGAATTTTATAGGGAATGACGCCACATGAGACAAACGACTGATGGAGAAACCAAGCACATGATAAAGTAATCCTATAGGGGAAGAGATTATAACTCCACTGGGGAACAGAGCAACAAACTTAGATTGAAAGACTCTTATTGGGAAACAACTTCAAGAGAAGAAAAAATTACTGACTCTATCAGGGAAGACGCCTTGCATAGGTTGTGAAAAGATAAATGGCTACTGACTCAAGATGATGGTAAATTTCCAACTCAGTGTAAAAGATAGAAAAATAACAAAGGATACCGACTCACAGATGACGATAAACTACCAACTCAATAGTTGAAGGTAGAAGATCAATAAGATACTGACTCATAGATGATAATAAACTACCAACTCAATAGTTGAAGGTAGAAGATCGATAAGATACCGAATCATAGATGACGGTAAACTACCAACTCAATAGTTGAAGGTAGAATATCAAGCAAGATATCGACTCATAGATGAAGATAAACTACTAACTTAATAGATAAAGGTAGAAAAGTAAGATACCGAATCACAGATGATGATAAACTACTAACTCAATAGATGAAGGTAGAAAAGTAAGATACCGACTCACATATGACGATAAACTACCAACTCAATAGTTAAAGGTAGAAGATCGATAAGATACCGACTCATAGATGACGATAAACTACCAACTCAATAGATGAAGGTAGAAAAATAAGAGATACCGACTCACAAATGAAGGTAAACTACCAACTCAATAGATAAAGGTAGCAAAGTAAGAGATACCGTCTCACAAATGACGGTAAACTACCAACTCAATAGATGAATGTAGAAAAGTAAGAGATACTGACTCACAGATGATGGTAAACTACCAACTCAATATATAAAGGTAGAAAAGATAATAAAATTTTCCACAACTAATGGGTTCCAGTTTCTTCTTTATCAAGTCTTCCACTTGAAAAGGATAGTATACAAACTTCTCTATGGGACTTTTTCAGAGAGATACCATTTGTTGTTGATGAGCAAACATCGCAAAAGAGATACTATTTGTTGTAGATGAGCAAACTTCTCAAAAGAGATACCATTTTATGTTGATGAGCAAACTTCTCAAAAGAGACGCCATTTACTGTTGAAATAACATATTGTTTGGGATACACAAGTTGCTCAAATAAAGAGGCCGCCACTTGCTGTCTTCCAAAGATATCAATAAGGCACAAGCTGATCATGAAGACGCCGCCACTTACTATCTTACAAAGATATCAATAATACACAAGTTGCTCATGAAGAGTCCTCCACTTGCTACTTTCCAAAGATATCAATAATACACAAGCTGCTCATGAAGAGTGTGCCACATGCTATCTTCCAAAGATATCAATAATACACAAGTTGCTCATGAAAACTCTACCACTTGCTGCTTTCCAAAGATATCAATAATACATAAGTTGTTCATGAAGAGTCCGCCACTTGCTATCTTCCAAAGATATCAATAATACACAAGATGCTCATGAAGAGTCTGCCACTTGCTGCTTTCCAAAGATATCAATAACACATAAGCTGCTCATGAAGAGTCCGCCACTTGCTATCTTCCAAAGATATCAATAATACATAAGCTGCTCATGAAGAGTCTGCTACTTGCTATCTTCTAAAGATATCAATAATACACAAGCTACTAATGAAGACTCCCCCGCTTGCTATATTCCAAAGATATCAATAATACACAAGCTACTCATGAAGAATATGCCACTTGCTATCTTCGAAAGATATCAATAATACACAACCTGGTCATGAAGAGTCTGCCACTTGCTATATTCCAATGATATCAATAATATACAAGCTGCTCATGAAGAGTCTGCCACTTGTTGCTTTTTAAAGACATCAATAATACATAATCTGCTCATGAAGAGTCTTCCACTTGTTCCTTTCCAAAGATATCAATAATACACAAGCTTCTCATGAAGAGTGTGCCACTTGCTGCTTTCCAAAGATATCAATAATACACATGCTGCTCATGAAGAGTCCACCACTAGCTGCTTTCCAAAAAAATCAATAATACACAAGCTGCTCATGAAGAGTCCGCCACTTGATATCTTCCAAAAATATCAATAATACACAAGCTTCTCATGAAGAGTCCTCCACTTGCTATATTCCAAAGATATTAATAATACACAAGCTCCCCAAGAAGAGTCTGCTACTAGCTATCTTCCAAAGATATCAATAATACACAAGATGCTCATGAAGAATCCGTCACTTGCTGCTTTCCAAAGATATCAATAATACACAAGCTGCTCATGAAGAGTCTGCCACTTGCTATCTTCCAAAGATATCAATAATACACAAGTTGCTCATGAAGAGTCTGGCACTTGCTATCTTCCAAAGATATTAATAATACACAAGCTGCTCATGAAGAGTCTGCCACTTGCTGCTTTCCAAAGATACTAATAATACACAAGTTGTTCATCAAGAGTCCGCCACTTATTGCTTTCCAAAGATATCATTGATACATAAGATGCTCATGAAGAGTCCGCCACTTGCTATCTTCCAAAGATATCAATAATACACAAGTTGCTCATGAAGAGTCTGCCACTTGCTATCTTCCAAGGATATTAATAATACACAAGCTGCTCATGAAGAGTCTGCCACTTGTTGCTTTTTAAAGATATCAATAATACAGAAGCTACTCATGAAGAGTCTTCCACTTTTTCCTTTCCAAAGATAACAATAATACACAAGCTACTTGCGAAGCGTCTGCCACTTGCTGCTTTCCAAAGATATCAATAATACACATGCTGCTCATGAAGAGTCCGCCACTTGCTATCTTCCGAAGATATCAATAATACACAAGCTGCTCATGAAGAGTCCATCACTTCCTATCTTCCAAAGATATCAATAATACACAAGCTTCTCATGAAGAGTCAATCACTTTTTATATTTTAAAGATATCAATAATACACAAGCTGCTCATGAAGAGTCTGCCACTTGCTTTCTTCCAAAGATGTCAATAATACAGAAGCTGCTCATGAAGAGTCTGCCACTTGCTATATTCCAAAGATATCAATAGTACACATGTTGCTCATAAAGAGTCTGCCAATTGCTATATTCTAAAGATATTAATAATAAACAAGTTGCTCATGAAGAGTCCACCACTAGCTACTTTCCAAAGATATAAATAATACACAAGCTGCTCATGATGAGTCCGCCACTTGCTATCTTCCAAAGATATCAATAATACACAAGTTGCTCATGAAGAGTCTGCCACTAGCTGCTTTACAAAGATATCAATAATATACAAGCTTCTCATGAATAGTCTTCCACTTTATATCTTCCAATGATATCAATAATATACAAGCTGCTCATGAAGAGTCTGTAACTTGCTATATTCCAAAGATATCAATAATACAAAAGTTGTTCATGAAGAGTCTGCACTTGCTGCTTTCCAAAGATATCAATAATACACAAGCTGCTCATGAAGAGTCTGCCACTTGCTGCTTTCCAAAGATATCAATAATACACAAGCTGCTCATGAAGAGTCCACCACTTTCTATCTTCCAAAGATATCAATAATATATAGGTTTCTCATGAAGAGTCCACCACTTGCTATCTTCCAAAGATATCAATAATACAAAAGTTGTTCATGAAGAGTCTGCCACTTGCTGCTTTCCAAAGATATCAATAATACACAAGTTGCTCATAATGAGTCTGCCACTTGTTGCTTTCCAAAGATATCAATAATACACAAGCTTCTCAATAAGATTTCTCCACTTGCTACCTTATAAAGATATCAATAATACACAAGGTGCTCATGAAGAGTCTGCCACTTTCTATTTTCCAAAGATATTAATAATACACAAGCTGCTCATGAAGAGTCTGCCACTTGCTGCTTTCCAAAGATATCAATAATACACAAGATGCTCATGAAGAGTCTTCCACTTGTTGCTTTCCAAAGATATCAATAATACACAAGTAGCCATGAAAAGTCTTCCACTTGTTGCTTTCCAAAGATATCAATAATACACAAGCAGCTCATGAAGAGTTTGCCACTTGTTGTCATGTTGAGAATTCAAAAGAGTGTTGCAACAATACTATTAGGAAATAAAGTTCATATTCAATGGGAAACCATGAATAGATTCTTTATGAGGAGATCAAGTATTTAAATGTGCAAAATTAATGCACTCTCCATCTAGGTTTCACATCGTAACGAGATCCACGGGGTAGCATCCGCAAGAGACAAAGCTCAATCCAAGAATAAACTGGAGAGAAAACAGTCAAACAAGACTCCACCCAATGAGGAAATAACTCAATTGGGAATTTATCCTATCCAGAGATGGAAAAGGAAAGCTAAAGCAAGATTCTCCCACGAGAGTTATCTTAGTGGGGAATTAGAAAGGATGTACACTTTCTGCTTAAGTTTTCACTCTATTTGGAAAGAGGAAATAAGTTACTTGGGGATAAACACGACCAACATAGATGGACCCAAAAACATAGAGAAATGTGAATGTGAATGAATGATGTAAGTGTGAATGAATAAATGAATGTCATGTATATGCTGACAAAACAGACAATATAGATAAAATGGAGATGAAAAGACATCACAGTACAAAGAGATACTCGACTAATCTCGACAAGATGAGAACATTACTGGAGATAGAATAAAAGCCATCGACGGAGCATATTTCTTCTATAAGGCTCTAATCTCTCTGGGGAGGAAGGTATTTTTCGGGAGAAAACCAAAAGTCCAATCTTCTAACATCAATAAGCCATTGAAAGGATAACAACACGCACTTCGCTTCGACTGGAGAAAAAACTTTCTTTGCTGGAGATACTGGGGAACTCCATCATCTGATAATGTGTGCAAAGTAGATCACATATCTTGACAACTCTGGATTGCCTCTGGAACTAACTTGGTATGCCCCAAGTTTACTGCTGATAAACTACACGATGTGCGACAATTCTTGCGAATAACTTCACTTCTTAAATGCACCAAGTTATATGGTTGATGAGAAGAAATTGTCTCAAAAGGATTTTACAAAGGACCTGGCATCCAAAATGCTCTAGTGTCTTCAAACTCTTAGAGAGATTCGTCGAATCTTGACGTGACTTCCCTATATTGACTACATTTGGCACAATAGAGTTTTCAAATTTTCCCTATGAGGGTAAACGAACTATGAAGGCAGCAACTTGTTCATGCTGAAGGTCTTTAAGTGACATTCCCCTGGATATGATCACTCTTGGAAATGATTCGCCAATTACTTAACAATATTTCAGACCTTAAAAGATTAAACTTATCATTGGTGCTTATATGTAAGCTTCCTTGATATCAAACAAATGTTTTACAAGCAGAAAAAGTTTATTATGAGAGTGAAAATTCTAATGCAACAGTTATGTAAGTCTTGAATATTTTTTTGAAAAGATGTCGCAAAGCTTGCGAATTAGTGAATTATTTATTTTAGTATGAAAGATAACAAAAGCATATGATAACAACAAAAATATTTTAGCACAACTTATGAGAGTCAGGAACACTATCTCGTTGGAGTATGCTTTTGAAATAAACCATGTTTCAATTAGGACTTTTGAAGGTTGTAACGTGGCCTGGTTCATGGTTTTTCAGAAGAAAAAAAGATTTTAAGGCTCAAAGTTTATTTGGTTCTCACCCCCTTCATGATGTTCTTCAGTCCTGTATTCAATTAATTTGAAACGAGCACTCATCTCTCAAGAGGAATTAGTTGATGGTTGGTGAACCACTGACATTCTTTGGACACGACAATCACTCACTTTTATCACACGACTTTGTTCTTTGCTGAGGATTTTTATTTCCCTATCTTTTTCCTGAACTAATTATTTTGAATTGACAGTCCAGCGGGATACCCTAATTGTTTCCTAAGTCGCTCGTTTTCCAGTTTTAGACTTAGTGGGCTTTTATCTTTTTTGCTTGAATTTTAAACAAAATGTGTGACTTTAGCTCGCCTTTACTTGTTCAAAGAATTGTGACTACCTTGTTTCTTAACGGATGAGGGATAATCGTTGTGGTATCATCATCTTGTTGATCTCCTAATGTGCGAGAGATACTAATTGGGACATCGTCTTGTTTTGATGCACACTACAGATAGGCGAAGATTGACCATTGCAATTTTGACTTTTCTCATCCTTTAGAAGGATAAACATTTTTGTATCCTTAGACGCCCACTCTTGATGAGATTTGAATACTTAATCATATTAACTGAACACTACCCTGGCCCGGGTTAAAAAATGAGGGTTTTTTCTGAACAAAAAAAGAAACTCCTATTTCAAGGCTCAAAGGGGTTAACGAGGGTTTCACTCCCTTATATCTCAGGTGTTTCGGAATTTGAAAAAACTCCTGTACATCATTAACAGGGTTTTATCCAAAAGCATACAACCATAAATTTTGCGTCTTAACATCATCATCCTCCCTCCAATCTCTGCCTAGGCAAGATAATGGGTAACAAGTTGGTATCATAATGCAAAAATCAATTTAAAATTGAAAACAAATATGAGTGAAATGAATGTGTTTCTTCAAGACAAACATATTCATTGTATTAAGATAATCATTCAAATGTAAACAAGTTCTTACATGCAAACAATGCATTGATAAACAAGAAAAATTACAAATGAAAAAGCAGTAAATATTCTAATTAAACTGAGAAGACTTTCTTCTTTAAACTCAAAGATATCCTTCAATCTTCAGCAAATGCTTGATTTGAACCTCAAGACCAATATCCTTAAATGACAAGATATCACTTCTGACCAATTTCTGGACTTTAGCTTTCAATGAATAACAATGTTCGATAGTATGCCCAAGGGCTCCTTGATGAAAAGCACAAGTCAAATCAGCTTTGTAGTACCAAGGCATCTTCTCAAGAATCTTCAGTGGAGGTCGGGTATGAACCAAATTCCTTTGCATTAGGACAGGAAACAACTCTATATAGGTAGCTGGAATTACCTCAAACTGAGTTTTCCTCTCATCAGGAGCTTGCTGGTTCTATTGATAAATTGGAGCAATATGAGGTAAATTGAACGCACAGATGACAGCAAAAACGTGTTGATTCTGACGATGATTGTTTCCTCCTCTGGTTCTCTTCTTGGAAACATTATTATCAAACTTCTTCAGACCACTAGCTGAGCCACCATCTTCAGATGAACATCCCCTTTTGACATCCTCTTCTAGAAGCACTCTCACATTCATATTTTGAGGGAAATCACTCGGTGCATTAACTATCACCTTCTCATGAAAGAATGACTTCAGAATTTCTATGAAGACCTTTGCCATCTCTTCTTCCTTCCTAGAAGGATTGACTTGGGTAGAAACCAAAGTTTCATACCAAAGTAGTTAGATACTCCATACCAGCCTTCAAATTAGTTACCTCTTTGCAGAGTTCAAAAATCTCTCTCTTAATATTTTCCATCTTCCTCTTAGTGCAAGCATTGTACTCTAGGACCAAAGGGAAAATAATACTCGAGAATGACTTTCTAAGGTGAAACAAAATTTAGAATGATGCATGGTTATGCAAATGGTAAGTTTAATTCATTTCTAAGGACCTCAAATTTTGATTCAAGCTTCAAGCGAGAAATAATTAACAACAAAATGTTACAAATAATTTAATACAAAGTTAAGAGCCTAAATGCTACAAAATACAAATCTAGAGATCCCAATCAACAAACCTGACGGTGATCATCAAAAATACAAATCATAAATGTTTCCCCAAACTTTACATCAGCAAAGGGTATCCCAAACTAGCTTCTCATTACTCCACTCCTGGGCCCTTTTAAAGATATCCTTCATTGCTTTGATATTTGATCTCTCAATTAGATCCTTGATGAATATATCCCTTATATTGATAATGCTTCCCAAATGATCAACCTCTTCTTGAAGCTGAAAGTCGTAAAAATCTTCTTGCTAATATTCATCTCTAGACTTTGTGACCTCAATTTGAACTAGCATCCAAACATTGTAACTGATGGTACTCCTCTTTCTAGTGTCCATTTATCAGTAATGAGCTTGATACGAGAATTAAAGATAAAGTTACCTAGAAATGAAATGACCATGTATGTCACAAGCATGTCATGATGTTTATGAATGCATGAATGTATGGCTATGAAACGGACACATACAAGGTTCAAAGGTTTAACATAACGAGCATGGAGTCAAAAGGTGAGAATCAACCCGCAAGGTATGTACTAAGGGTTTATCAGATGCCGAACAGGGTTCTAAAAGGTTTCCAGAGTCTACATCTTTCCTTCGGATATTACCAATGTCCTAATTACTCAGTAATTAGTAATCTTCGCAGGAAAAACTCGTCTGAGTGCAGCATCGTGTGACGAATACTTCCGGATTACTCTTTCATAATATTTCCACTACATCTAAAAGGATAAGATGGGTTAGGGGTTCTACGGCTCTCAGCTTCTCTGGCTCCCAGGTCGAAAGCAACAATGTCTTCCTGATTACTCGGTAAATAAATACTACAATCAAAGGGGCCTCCACTAGGTAGGGAATTTCATATCTCCTTCTTCGGGATTACTCCCTCAAAGTTAACATGACTATACTGTCCGTTCCAAAGAAACCACAAAATAACACATATAAGCAAACAACAAATAATAAAAAAAACTGATATAACAAATTAGGTGTAACTCACTTAGAAAATTTCTTCCCCAGCAGAGTCGCCAATTCTGTAGCAGTGAAAATAGAAGATCAAGCTTTTAATTAAATTGACTCACAAATAAGAAAGAGTCACCACCGCGCTTTATTATTTCCAAGGAAAAAGGGAAAAGTGTGAAATAAAACCCATAAATATGCAAAGTAAGTGCAATACTAAAAGTGAAGAAAAATACAATGCATTTGAAAGAGATCGAAGGTTCGGGGGTTGGTTATACAAAGAGAAGGTACTGGCACCCTATGTATCTATAGTATCCTATAGGAACCTTTTGAGATATATGTTTTTTGTTAATATTGGTTTGCTTTCTAAATGAGTGTGGGGATGAGATTTTGAAAATGTGACGACCTAGTGTCGAAGTCTTTGGCTTAAAAGAGGTGCGAGTTTTTTAAAATTAGGGTTTAGAAGAGATTTATCTTTTAGATTAGTAAAACTAAAAACAGTACAAAGCGGTTTTCGCACAATCGTATTAAATGTATTCGATGACATGAAGTCAATGAATTTGATTTTTCCTTTGGAGTTAGACAAACAAAATATAAAGACTAAATGATCGACAAAGGAAAATTAAATAAATAACAATTAAAAAACTAAATAATTAACAACCAAAAATTAAATAAAATAAAGAAAGACAAAATTATACTAATATATATTTTTGGTATTTTTTAAAGAGGGCAAGAAAGAAATAATTATAATCCTAATCTAATTGTTTTTTTTATATTTTTTTGTATGGATTTTTAAATGAAAATAAGGAAAAAGACTTAAAAATTAGAAGTAAAAAATAAAGTGAGCAAAGAGAAGATAAATGCTCAAGTGAGCAAATAAAAAATGCATAAAGTAAAGAAAATAAAATGCTATGGATGATAAATGACATAAATGTGAAGAGAAGAAAATATAAAATGTGGAAATATAAACGATATTAAAGTAAAGTTAATACAATATAAATTTAATAATCTGATTTGAGATAAATGTAACTTCATATGGAGCATAGAATGTATGTACTCATACATGTTAGAGAAATGAAACTTTGAAGTTCATTCTCTTATACATGTAGTACAATTAACAAACATGGTCATAGTCAAGGAAGATACTATATGACAAACTTATCATCAATCCCAAGTACCTTGAATGATCAAAGGACCATTTAGAGGTAGATTGGAAATGATGAAAGTTCATCAAATATTCGACAAGCTTAGATAAATAAGAAAACTCAAATACTTTCCAAATTGATCAAAATAAAAATAAAAATAAAATAGATAAAGAAGGATAAGATGAAGTCTATAATAAAAGTAGTATAAATGTCATAACTTTCTCAATTTTTCATGAAATTAAACAAATGATTAATGAAACTTTATCTACTCAATCTCACGAACAAGGATCCATGCTAAAAATAAGAAAATAAACAACAAAAATTACAGAAAAAATGAAAATTAAACAACAATAAATCACTTTTGCTTTTGTAGGTTCAAGAACACTTTTCAACTCTTGATTTTGAATCAATGAAGTTTCCTTACAAAATGGTGATAGTTATGGTATTAAATAAAGAAATAAAGAGTAAAAGTGAAATAGAATTAAATAAATAACAAGTATAATAGCATACCTATTCAATAAAAGGAAGAAATGACTTGAAAGAATATGCAGAGAAAAAAAGAAGAGAGTTTTGACTTAGTTTAGTGAATGATTTGTAGTATTGTCCCTCCAAATGAAAGAAAGAGAGGTCTTATTTATAGGGTGAGTAAGGTGGGAGTATTGATGTGGCAATCCATGTGACTTTATGAGAATGGTTATTGGCTATTGTTAAGTCCAAGTTGGCAATCCATGTGAAGTGTGAGAATGATTCTTGGTCATTGATAAGTACAAGTTGACAATTGATATGAAGTGTTTGTACTACATTATAGTGGTCCCAACTTTTCTTTATTGACACAAAGAAATAATAATAATAATAATAATAATAATAATAATAATAATAATAATAATAATAATAATAATAATATTAATAATAATAATAATAATAATAATAATAATAATAATAATAACAATAATAATAATAATAAAACTAAAAGTGTTAATAACAATAATAAATACAAAATAGAAACATAAAGAGACATTAAATTAACTATTTATGATTTTTGTTTGAATTAAAATAAATTAAAATATAAGTGCAAATTAAAAGATAAAAAAATAAAATACATATAAGTAAAAGGACTTATATAAAATTTTCTAGATTTTTTTTGAAATAAATGATACAAATATATAATTTTAAATTAATAAAAGAACATATTTTTGATAATTTTTTAGTAAAGATGTAAAAATAGTAAGTAAAAAAATAACATGATGCTAAGTACTTTTTTTGTGATTTTTTAAATGGATAAGAAATCATGAATAAACACAATAAAAATCAAATTCCACTAAATTCATAAACGACTTCTAACGTTTTTACTTTTTCGTGGTTTTTCAAAGCATAATCAGCTCTTGACTTATAAAGAGAAATTGTAGATGATGTCAAGGAGAATCATATGTAAAAAGAACCGCTCAAAAATTTCAAAAGTTTGAAGAAGTAATAAATTTTTGAAATATAACTCAAGAATTGACAAAAAATTGGTCAAACCACTCGTGAACACTTGTTAGGCAATGATGCAAATGGAGGGTGGGATCTTAGGTCAAAATTGGGGCATGACACTCTTAAAATAAAATTTTTTGTTTTATTGACATACCATTTGATACATTTTTCCGTCGTGTGTAAAATTCGAGACAAATATTTTATGTTTACCGAACTATTTTACAAAACTACGTTGCGTGTAAGTTAGTTTGGTATGTTCATTCATTTATTTTTCAAAATTTGCGTGTGGTAGTATTTTTTTGTCTGATAATATTTATCCAGGTATTTTTAATTGAAATTTTAATCTGAATTAGACTGCTTTATAGAGCTTTATTGCGCGTACTTTATCCAGACACGCTTATTTTATTTTTTTGCCTCTGCGTTGTTTATTGTGAAATTTGGTAAACAACTGTTAGTCTTCCAAAACAAAGGTTTTTGTTTTTTGGTTACTTGCAGGATCGACTAGATTGATCATAGAATATGTGTCTAATTGTGATGATTTATGGTTGGGTAAATGTACATACTTTCGACATTGATTTGGTAAGTGTTTATAAAACTTAAATGAAATGATTACAGGGAAGTAAAGATAAAACGAAAGTTGCAAGCTAAAGATAAAAAAATTTGAAGATAAAGATTAGAAAGTATAGGAATTCGACTTAAATTTAATGTGAAATGTAAAAGACTTTATTTAAAAGTAAATAACTTTGAATAAAAATTGGTGTTTCAATACGCACAAAAAGGTGAACACAATAAATCCTAACATAAAGGCTCTAATTTATACTAATTTGACCCTAACTGTCTTTCTCTACCAGAGTGCCACACTCGAGTCTTATGTGATTCTTCAAATCTTCAAGCTTCCACACGTCTTCAAAACCACACCATGACGTGTTGAAACATTCAAACATGAAACTTGAACTTTCTTTAAGTCCCATACATTCTGCAACAATACTTTCTCCATCACTTAATATAATCAAGATGTCCATCATTTGGCCAATCGAAGTCTCTATAAATATTTTCACATTTCTTATCAAACTAGACATCTTTCGATTTCATTTTCTTCAAAATCATGTGCCATCGAAATTCTCAGTTAACTAATTGCCCCCAAAAATTGTGTATTTTGAAACACTTGAAGAAATGGACATTTTTGCAAAACCTCAATTTCAACGCAGAAGTTGCTCCATGATGACCATTATTGTTGTGACGGCACAATCATGATGACCATCTTTCTAAATGTCTTATCGAGACTTGTGCAGTTCAGTTTTCATCATTTCTACACTAAAGTAGATTCAAATCATGTCTTTCCCAAAAAGCAACCATCTTGTCAACTTATAAAACAGTAACATGTGTCCCACTATCTCTTTCATTTGATAAAAAAGTTGAAATTGAATAATTCTCCATTCTTCCCAATATAAATACTCTCCTCTTCTTCATAAAACTTTTTTATGCTCTCATTTTCTCATAAAAACTTGCGATTTTTCTCCCTTTTTTGTCTTCAATCTTTTTTCTGCAAGAATCAATCCATCTTCACAACTTCCACATCAATGACACCTACCCAGAAAAGTAGCAAAGCTGGCAAGGACATAAAGAACACTAAGGAATTAGCTTTCACTCCTTTTCAAAATGTCACAAAACCCATTTCTTTTGGAAATCAAGAATTTGTTCCAATGTTGTTGTACCCTAAAATTTTCCCTCTCATTTTTATTCAAGACATTCTCCTAGGGTCCTCAAATGCTAAAGGTTGCTAAAGAATTGATCAGACAAAATCTCCTCCTAAGCAATTGACCTACAACTAGGGTTTTGTGTTTTCATGGAAGATTGGGTTTCTAAGGCCTCAAGTGGATTTCATGGTCTCTTATATGTCTTCAAGAATGTTCATACCAAGTTTCATGCCTTGCATCACAAGTTTGCTAAGTCAACGGCTCTAATGAATAATAATCAACAGTATTGGACAAAAAGTCAATTGTGAAGTCATATTCATCATTTAATTAAGGGTTTATCATGATTCATCAAGAAAATTCTCAAATCATCAAAAGTCAAAAGTTTCCAAATTAGGGTTTTCTTATTGAGAAGTCAACTTAACTTTTACCAAGCATAACTTTCACATGCTTCATCAGATTTTCCTCAACCAAAGCTCATTTTAAAGGAAATTAAATTCTCTACAACTTTTTCTCTCTAACTTCAAGTCCAAAAAATGCTTCATTTGAGAGATATAAGCCAATACATTATAGGTCATTTCAAAAGTAAAAAAAATACACTTTTTGTCAAGGTAACTTACATCAAGATAAAGTCTTCAAATGAAAAAATGAAAAAAAATAAGATATTGTAAAGGACATCTTATGCTTTCCAAAAAGTCAAATATCACCTTCAAATGACAAAAATTGAGAGAGTTATGACTAATGCAAGTTGGAAAATATTGAGCAAATACATGAAACCTAAATTGACTAAACTTGAAATTTTGGACTAATGGGCCTAACTTTTGAGGTTCAAACGTGATTGTGACATGTTTAAGGACCTCTAAATCGATTCACGCATTTTTGTGATTTTTTATTTCTTTTTATGTTGATTTTATTCATTGAAATTTAAAATAAATTAAATAAAATGTCAATTAAAAGGATTTAGGCGCATTGCTTTGGTTTTAGACCAGATTTGAAGCCCAAAGAGCCCATGTACATCTAGAAAAGGCGTGTGGGAGCGTAAGATATAGTTTGTCCTAAAAGGAAACTTTTCATGCAATATTGAAAGAAAATATTTTCACCATAATGCACAAAGATATTTTCTATAATTGTTAACCTAATACATCCCTCTATAAGTATTCAGGATATTGAGATCAAAGGGACACAAATTAGTAGCCAAAACAACTAGGTTTATTGATCACAAAATTTTCAAGGAAATCAAGAATTTGAAATCAGAGTTCCAAGCGATTTCAGTCTAAGCCAACCACTCAAATCGTTTCCTGAACATCCATAGGGTAAGAATAGGTTATTTTTCATGCTAATCTATGCGTGAAACACGCATACATGGTGTATCTGATTATTGAGGTTTTTGACCATTCATGTTTTTAATTCAATGCATTATTGAATGTTTCTAACCATCCAGATCAGTTCATATTAATGTATAGAGCAGGTTGCAGTCATTACATGGAGTTTATAACATCCAAATTCTAGTTTGCTATTGTTGAACCGAGCTAGGGTTTCTTCTTTGAAACTCATGATGCAGGGATCTTTAGCCAAAACAAAGAGCACCGTTGAATTCGCAGACCCTAAAATAAGGGGATAAAGTTCATCTTGTGTTTCGATTTTACATGATTTGCATGTTTGATGTTAGAACTCATCGGAGAAAGTGACCATACCTAGGGTTCCGGTCACTTCTCCGTCAGTCAATTTTTTTTAATCAGGTTGACCATGGCGTGGCATTTTGAGAAGTTTTGAGTGACTGACACTTGATAAAAGGTCCCACTGGTGTTGATTTGTTTTTTAGTTCAAATATAAGAGCGTTTTTATTATTTAACAATTTGTTTATATTTTAAACAACGGATGTATAGCCACCACAGTGGCAAGCGAGTGCGTGTTAAGACATACCTATACTAGGGCGTGGGTTCGATCCTAGCGCTTCACAATGTTTTTTTTTCTTCATATTTTCTATCTTTTACAGATTCAGCGCAGCGCATCCTCACGCATCCACCATGCACCCTTTCACGCCTCACCATCAGATATGTATTGATCTGGTCCAACGATCCCAGATCTACAAACACACGATGAGCTTCTTGGAGCCTCCCACACTGGATCCAAAGCTGGAGCTTATTGGGCCTGGACTTCTTTGCTACTCAACACTCCCTGTTTTCTATATTCAGGCCCAACTCTTTTCCCTTTTATTATTTGTTCTTAATTTTTTTATACAACATAATCATCTTTTTTTAATTAATTAAAATTAATTTAGACTCTTAAGTTTTTCTAATCAAGTTTTTTAAATAATTTTAACTAATCAACTTCTTTTAATAAATTAAATTAATTGACTTTTTATTATTAAAATTAATTAGTTTTTTAGGACTTTTAATTAATTAATTACAAATTTTTGTTTTCATAAAAAACATCCAAAAAGAACATTTCCTTTTTCATCTTCCTTATTTTTGCATTTGCAAATAGCGTAGTTTATTATTCTCGTATTTTTCCGATTATGTAATTGTTTCCCGGGATGTAGTTGTAATTAGGGTTTATTTTTCTGCAATTTCTATTTATTTATCTCTCCCAAAGCATTGTAATAGTCTAGGGGTTTTCTTTCCGCATTTATTTTCCGCACATTTAATCGTTATTGCTATATTATTGTTAGTAATTAGGTCATGTATGGCAAGATAAAAACAAATCGGTAGCTAACCCTAATCAACGATGAACATAATTGAAAAACAACACAACTTGCATACACACACCTCTAAGGTAACCTCCCTTGTTGCCTTGGAAAAACAGTCATGTCCCTCGAATATGGGGACAGTTTAGCACAGTCCCTCGATGACCATTTCGATGTTGCCTTTAGTAAAAGATCTAGTTCCTTATGATAATTGCTAAAGCGTCCCTACGAGTTGCCTTTGATGTCTGTCCCTTAACATCCAATGATAGGGCTTCCTACTAACTAATGGTAAGATAGCACTATCTAAAGGAGGAGGAAAAGTGCTAGAAAGACCTTGAGTAGGTAGAACGCTCGTAATCGCTTGCTCACAATTATTTCAAAACAAAAACATCTTTTCACTAACACTCTTCAAAAATATTTTCAAACTAAAACACTTTGTAAGCATTATCGAAGACAAATACGAGAATCATTACAAAGTTTTCCTTACATTGGCACTTTAAAAAAAAATTTCAATCACAAATTCACAAAGCAAAATTTCAAAACAAAGTAAGCTAGCAATTAAGAGCTCGTAGATAACTACGGATGAAAAGGGTTCTAACACCTTCCCTTTTCATAACCTACCCCCCAAACTCAATATCTCTAAGGTCTTTCCTGTTCTTTTCACCTTTCCTCATTGGATAAAAGAAAAGTCGGTGGCAACTCTTGCTATCCGCACATTTGCGATAAAATGCAAAACCAAGTCAGTTCCCCCACCATATTATAGAACTTGTGACTCTACTGGGGAATTACTTAAAAGAGGGGTTACCTTTAGATTTAGATCACTTTATCTGCTTTGTTTGATTTGCCTTCTTTATCTTTAAAGGGTTGCTTGGGTTTACTTTTCTTACAAAGATCATATACCCATATTTGGGATACTTTAGGTAAGTAGCTATAGATCATGGAAATTTTACGGCGTAGACCGGTATGGTTGAAGTGATGGCTACATTAATGCGATGCTTTGGTTTGTATTGGTGTCCCTCGAATCAGTCGGGGAGAATACTAGGCTGTAGCATGGTTTCATAAGCACAAACAATCTTTAGAACCTTAATTGACCCAACTTAGCCATTACAAGGTAGTGAGATAGACGGCTTTGGTGCAGTCTGAAGTTGGTTGATACTCGATGCTACACTCATTGAGATTCGCCTCTCGGGTTTTTTTTGTGGCAAGTCATATGCCATGCTAAATGAAACTTATGAGAAAATCAGTGATATTGATATCTCTAGAACCCGGTTACTATTTTAGGACAGGTTGAGCCAACTAAACTTTAAGAGGGTACTTACCTACGGACCCCATGCATGCCTTAAACCTAAGGCTATTGTATGCTTTGTTTGTGTTTGTTATTTGTTTATACATGACATCATAACATCATATCATGACATTTTCACTAACCATTTCAAGGATCTAGGGGATTTATCTTTATTCTTTGTTGCAGGGTCATGGCTTCCAATCGCAGAAATACTATCTGAATCAACTTTGTAAAGGTATCTTCCAAGCTTGGGGAATTAGTCTGAATGGTTCCTAACAATACTCAATTTTGTTACTACTGATTTCAAAGAAGACACGATGATGTTTTGTTCCAGTTCTTTCATCCTAAACATCATTGTTTTACATTCCCAGATTATCAATTAGTGCCTACAATGGAAGTATTCTCTAAGTTACTCTGAGTTCCTATTCTTGATCAAATACCTTTTGTTGCACCCCAAAATTTACCCTCTTGATTTAGGCTTATGTTTCATCATGAACATCATAGTGCATTGCATTCATACATTGTAATAGGATCAAAGTACTTTGGTTATCAAGTTTTCCTCAAAGCTTTGAAGGTTGATTACATGGACAAATTGCTCAAGAAGAATCTTATTGTCTAAACCTTTGAATCTTTCAAGCTCAAAAGTTGTTGCATGTCTCAAGATGCTTCATCCATCTTTTTGGATCATCAGAGGATTGGAGTTTGTGTTTGATCACAAGGGGGATCACTCTTTGGATGCACCAGTCAAATTAGGGTTTTCCTTGAGCAAGGTCATTGATCAATATAAAAGTTTTGATCTGGAAGCTATAACATCTCATTGACATTTGAAAGGTCCTTGTACAAGAATTGATCCAGTCACCCAGAGGACTTGAGGTTTTGAAGATGATTCATCAGTCTCCTAATGTGTTGACCAAAATTAGGGTTTTGGTTTTCATCAATATTTCTTGAGAATTTTGAAGTGAAACTTTGCACATGGCCTCTATATGTTTGGAAGGTCATATGTTTGAAGTTTTGATCATCAATTTTGAAGAGAAGTGGATCAATTGATTCAGAGGGGCAAAATGGTCATTTTGGTCCAAATAAGTCAAAGTCAAAGTTGACCAAGTGAACTTTTGGTCAACCATCAACTCAAGGATGGGATTTTCACATTTTAAGTTCATTTTGGTCATTGGATCAAAGGGATTGAAGTTTAGGTTGAAACGTATTCTTGAAGAAACCTTAAAAGTTACTAATTTTGGAAAATAAGGACTTAATTTCAAAAAATCATATTTTATTCATCCTTGATCAAGAAGATGCAAATGAAATATGCTTGGAAAGCTAAGATAATGATCTTTCACCTCCTTTTGGTTGCATGTCCATATTGATAAGGAATCAAGAGTTATGGATTTTTGAAGTTACAAAATTATAGGTCATTTTTCAAAATTATTGAATTTCAAGCTAAATTTTGAGAACTTTAATGGATTAATTTGCAAAAACCATAAACTAAGGGTTTGTAGATCCTTTCAAGACCTTTCCAAATTGTGTTCATTTGTGCCAAAATTCAAAAGTATGAGCAAGTTATGAGTTTTGGAAATTTGAGGCACTTCATTGAAATTTGGCAAATGTGCAAAATGACCATTTCTTGCAAACTCAAGTTTTAGCCATTCTTCTTGCTTCTAATCAAGACCATTGGTAATTTGTGATATGCTGAAGCCCATTACACTTGCTTTTTCTTGCCCCATATGATATTGCACATGCTTGGATCAAAAAATGCAAAACTTGCTCAAAATTGCCAAATCACCAACACAAGCTTAATACAAGGATTTAAGTCCTAATCTTTTTGCTAATCTTTTCCTGAGGTCAAATGGATTAGAATGCATGCAAAAAGCAAGCCAACGCACGAGGGAATGAGAGGCTGCATGTGCATGCTGAATTTGGGCCAAAAGAAAATTTCTTTGATTCCAAGGGCTTTCAGCGCGAAAAATCTATTCCACCCTCCTCCTGATCCTCTATATATTGAGAAGCAAGCCTCAGTGTAGAGGGTTTGTGCCTCATTTCATCAATCAAATTCAGAAACTCCATAGCTTGAAGCTCTGCATTTTTCTTTGATTCTTCCATCTCCCTCGCGCGTTTTGGCCAATTCTTCTTGCATTCTCTTCTCCAAGTAACAGGGATTTTAGATCGAAGCTTGGATTGCAACTGGAGTGAAGGAGACAGTAGATCCATTTTTTTTCAAAGGTTCGAATTCTCAACTTTGAATTCTGATTTCTAGCCATACTTCTTGTGATTTAAGTTTATAATCATGTTGTTTGAAGTCTATGGAATGATTTTGAAGCTTTATAGCGTTTAATTTGATGAATTGTGCATGTTTGGATGTTCTGAAACTCGTGATTCAGATTGTTTTTGTTCATGTTCATAGCTTGATTGCGGATGATGTAGTTGATGATTTGATCTGATTCGAATTGCTATGTATTCCTTGCCATGCTAGCTTTGATTTGCCTTTGATTTCATGAAAAATGATGCAAAATTGAGTGAGTTGTGTTGAAGATGATGTGTTGGCACATCCTGATTGGTCCGTTTGAATTTTTGAATCATTTGAATTTTTGTTTTATAATTTGATTTCCATGATTTATTTTCTTGCTAAAAATGCTTGGAAAATTCTGAAAAATTTCTCATAAATTCAAAATAATATTTCTGATTTTGTGTATTTTTTTGATATTTTTTTAGAATTATCTGATTGGTTAAAAAAAATTTAGGTTTAATTAATTAATCATTCAAAGTTTATTTTTATTTTAATAGTTCTATTGATCTAAAAAATCCAAAAAAATTATTTGAGAACCACAAAATAATATGAAATTTGATTCTGACCTTGGTCCACCATTATTCTTATTTTTGATGAATATATATTTAATTTCAAAGGTTATTTTTAATATTTGTTTGTTTTTTTTTATTTTTAATACTTCTATTAATTCAAAAATTCCAAAAAAAAACAGGTAATCTTGTTTTTGATCATAGAATCTGAATATATGTTTACTTTGACCATTTCATGATTTTTGGTTATGGTTTGTATTTTCTTGCCTTTAAATGACAATTCCACTATTAATTGTTTGTTTTTTTTTATTTTTATATTTTCCTTTGATCAAAAAATTACAAAAAAAATCAGGGATGTATGTTTTTGGCCCTAATATTTGATTATAATTTTGGTTGGCCATTTTTATGACTTTTTGGTTTAAACATTATTTTGATATGTGAATGTTTGTTAATTACATAATTGTTTGAATATTATTTTCTTTCTTGACTTTTCTTAATTAAAAAAAAATATGAAAAAATGTATATTCTGAGCTTTAAAGTTTCTTGGTGATTGGTTTGACTTTGGTTTGTTTTGTTTGAGTTTTAATCCTATTTAATTAATATTTGGGATTAAAAGTCAAAATCTAGGGTTTTGGTTGCTTATGGTGCAAGTTTCATGTTCAAAACCCTTGTGCCTTGGACTCTTATTGGATTTCAGGTCTTGATCTTGGTTCATAAATGTGTTGGGAATTTGAAAACTATTTTTCTTTAATTACTTGACTTGGTTTGATATTTTTCCACAAATAATTTTGAAAACATGTCTAGTTTGGTAGTTTTGCCAACTAGTCTTGAACTGTGAGTTTCAATTGACCTCTTCCCCAATCATTCATGAACTTAGGGCTTGAATTCTGACTTCTAAACACTTCCAAGATGTTGAGTTTTTTTTGGTTTGAATTATGGATCCTTGTTTCTATTTTTGGTGTAATTTTGAAGTGAAGGTACCCAATTATATTTCCATGTCGTGTTGCAATTTGTTTGTTGGCCAATGAACTTGAGTGAGGCCTATAATTGGGAACCTAATGATCATGTTGGTTCTGACTTGTCCATGTTAGCTCAAACCATTTTGGCTTAATGTCCCTTGTTTGAATATTTTGAACCATCTAATGCATTATGTAGGTTCCATTTCCTATTGTATTCATGAAGTTGTGATTGAATTAATTGTGCATGATTGAAATATGTTTGCTACTGACCTTTATGGTTCTTGTTCATATTATTCTCAAGCTCTTATGATCCTTGATTGACACTTAATTGTCAATTCAACATTGTGATAGGAAAGAGCAACATTCCTTTGATTGTTTTGACCTAATCTGTGCATATGCTTGTCTCTTCTTGTTTATAATGTCGAATATTTGGTAATTTCCATCATGATTATTCTCATTTATTCACCTTTTGGAATACTAACTTGGTTGTTGGATGTGCGGGGTACTTTGAGAAAGTTGCCACTTTTAGCTTGGGGCTTTTGTGTTCCACTTTATTTGTGGAACACGGTTTATTATATTAGCATTGTTCTTGTGCTTGGCATGCTTGATGGTTTATGCAGGATACACACATCTTTGATTATGAATGTCATACTTTGCCCATGGGATTTGTACATATCTGATAATTTGCTTACATCTTGATGGTGCAATTGCTGACTCAATTTGTCTACTGATGCCAGCTTGCTTGAAGTTTCTCTGGGTTTCTTTTATTCCTGCTTGATTGCTACAGATAGTTATCTGTTTTGTATTATATCACATCCCTGCTCTCATCTTCATTTTGCATAATTCTCTGATTGCATGATGGTACCTCTATTGCTGATATATGTCAGGAGGCCCTCTGGTTTTTATCTGATGCATGTGTTGTGATTGTTGATCGATGAGTCACTAAATTTAGATATTGAGATCACGACTTCGCTCTCATTGCATGTTCCCTATAGGATGTTTATTTCTTTTCCTCTTTAATTGTTGATCGATGAGTCACTCAATTTAGATATTGAGATCACGACTTCGCTCTCATTTCATGTTCCCTATAGGATGTTTATTGCTTTTCATCTTTAATTGTTGATCGATGAGTCACTCAATTTAGATATTGAGATCACGACTTCGCTCTCATTCCATGTTCCCTATAGGATAGTTTTGTTAAGCTTTCTTCGACATGCTGATTAAGGTAGGAATCCATGTATGCTAACATAGGATAGGATTTTCCTTTATCCTCAACCTTAGGATCAACCATTGTATGATAACACTAGGGATAGTACTAGGTTAGTTTCCCTTAGTGGTTTTCCCTTTCTTTGCATCTTGCATCTTAAAACAAAAACCTATTTTCTTGGCAAATCATAAGACACCTCTAATGAATTCAAACTCCTCTTCAGAATAAAAGATACAAACCAATCCTATTAGTTTGTGTGCCTCTTGGCTTTGCTTTTAAACCTGGTTTATTGATGTTTTGCCATCCCTACCATGATGTCTTATTATTTTGAAGCCGATGTTTTTCCATCACACATTTGTTTGAAGCCGATGCTTCGTCATCGCACATGATTGTTATCCTACTTTGATCCTCAATATCATAGTTAGGTGTGATGTTTTTCCATCCGTCTTATTGATGTTTTGCCATCTCTACCATGATATCTTTGATATCTTTTTGCCGATGTTTTTCCATCACACATTTATTTGAAGCCGATGTTTCGCCATCACACATGCTTGTTATCCTACTTTGATCCTCAATATCATAGTTAGGTGTGATGTTTTTCCATCCGTGTTATTGATGTTTTGCCATCTCTACCATGATATCTTTGTTATCTTTTTGCCGATGTTTCGCCATCGCACATTTGTTTGAAGTCGATGTTTCGCCATCGCACATGTTTGTTATCCTACTTTGATTTTCAATATCATTGTCAGGTGTGATTGTTTTGTCATCTTTGCCATGATGTCTTGGTTATCTCTTAGCCGATGTTTCGCCATCGCACATTTGTTTGAAGCTGATGTTTCGCCATCGCACATGTTTGTTATCCTACTTTGACCCACAATGTCACTGTTAGGTGTGTTATCTTACCATTTGATGTCTTTCCATCTTTGACATGTTGCTTTGTTATTATTTAACCGATGTTTTTCCATCTCATTTGTTCGTTGTTTTTCGATGTTTTGCCATTTTGATTATCTTTGTTTGTCTTAACTAAAAAAACACAAACCAACCAAAACACTTAAGCCGAACTACGGCTGCTCTGATTCCTTAAAAGGGATACATAGGCATTTGGGTAGGGCCCAACCGAGCATAATCTTTATTTTCCCTACATTATTTTCTTTTTCTTTTGCATGCATTCCCTTTTCAGTTTTAAGCCATAGACATAGGATTTGACCACGCCCTTTTAGATTAGACAACAAGAGTGGATACTGTAGAGTACTACGGGCGCGTGGGGTGCTAATACCTTCCCCTCGCGTAACGGACTCCCTTACCCGATCTCTCGGTCGAAAGACCGTGATTTCTCCCTTTTTAGGTTTTCTCGATGTTTACCTTTCCCTCCATATGGGATAAAAGACGTTTGGTGGCGACTTCATTGTTTCGATGATTTTCTGCCGCTGGTTTCGGATGGAGACTTCACTGGGGACAAATTAACCTTTTGCTGGTCCATCCCGGAGTCGATCCCAACTCTTTCTTGTTTTCCTTTTGGGTGTTTATTTTACCGCTTTGCATATTTATCTGTTTGCATTGCATCCTATGTGCGCTTTACTTTATGCATACTGGATTTTGGCTGGACTATTTGGTTTCTGGATTCTCTTGGTGGGAAGGATGTTCCATGAGGTAAAAGGCCTCGTACCCAGGCTATGAGTGAATCCACAGGAACTAGGAATAGAGTGGCCATGGCAGCTATGAAGCGGATCCTTTGTAGACCTGACCATGAGATCCATGACTTTGGAGGTAGTTCGGATAGGTGTCATCGTATGATGATACCGACATTCAAGCTCTTGTACTCTGATTTGGCTTTTAACCTTACCTTGACCTAGACTACACCCGTGAGAGGGGCGGGAAAACTTTTCTTACAGGTACAGGTACTGTTGGTGACTTTGTGTTGCGAAGGTAACTTAGGTTCCTAGTTTTGAAGCTTCGGGTTCTTCTTTTGATCTTGAGTGGTGTTGTTCTGTAACGGTCCAACCACGATCCAGTGTGAACTTTGATCCTGTCATATTGCATCATAGCATATTTATTTCTAAAAAATGATGTAAAAAAAATAACTAGCATGCGCATGTCATTTTCCAGGGACATTCAAGAGTCTTCTTTCCGTCAGAAATGGTTGATCTCCCTCCAGTTGAGTCCAATCCAGTTCATGTCAAAGAGCTCACCAGGCATACTTTCTCTTATCAGATTCCTACCTTTGATGTGGCCGAGTTGAAGAGGCTGAGTTCTTATTTGAAGGGTGATGTTCTGTACAATTTCAGCAAGAATTATGGCAACTTGTTACTAGTCCTTAACACTCCAGTTGACCCGATGACTTTGATCACTCTCTTCCAGTTCTATGACAAGGAATTACGATGCTTTACTTTCCAAGATTATCAACTGGTTCCTACCCTAGAAGAGTACGTGTACCTGCTTAATATCAGATTGACCGATGAAGTTCCTTTTGTCCAAGTGCCGGAAAAGCCAAAGTTCGAGGTCATTGCTGAAATTCTCCATTTGAGTTTGAGAGATGTGAAAGACAATTGGAAGTCCTGTGAGGGTACTACAGGGTTTTATTTGGATTTCCTGGTTAAGAAAGATGAAGGCTGGGCAGAGAAAGGCAATTGGGGTGACTTCAGTTCTCTATTTTCTCTTATGATATACGGGATCGTCCTCTTCCCTCGCAAGAAGAATTTTATGGATTTGGCGGCTATCTGTGTTTTTAGAAACAAGAACCTGATATCGACACTCTTGGCAGATATTCTCTATACCATCTATTCCAGGCAGAGAAAAGGTGGAAATGTAGGTCTATGTCATTCGATTTTATATCAATGGCTTATGTTGCATCTACCAGTAAGTGGTCCTTTCGTGGATACCAGACATTCTCTCTGATGGTCATCAAGGCTCGTCAACCTTACTTCCTTAGATATCCGATGGAATTATGATATGGGGGAAGTGTGAAGTGTAATCACTAATTGCGGAAGTTTCCCCAATGTTCCCCTCATAGGAACTAAGGGGTGCATCAACTATAATCCTGTGCTTGCTTATCGTCAATTGGGGTATGCAATGGATGGACCGCCAAAGGTTGAGGAGGTGTCCGAATCAGTGTATTTCGCCAGAGGAAGTGATCCTGAGATGTTGAAGAGAGTGACAAGTGCTTGGAAAGGAATTCACAAGAAGGATAGAACTGCTTTAGGCAAGAAGGTTCCTATTTCTAGGGTTCCTTACATGGAGTGGGTTAAAGCCAGGGTTAAGATCTTACGGTTACCATTTGCAAGGTCGGCTCCTCTATACGAGCAACCTCCTGTTGTTCCAAGTAACACGGTGCCTACCGAGATGTTTACCCAGGTTCATGTTGAGAACATTCAGCTTCGTGCAAAAGACCGTGAGGCGGGGAAGTAGTTTTATTGGGCAGATCAAGAAAGGGCCGACTTAGCTCGTAAACTCAAGGAAGCTCAAGGGGAAACTTTTGGTGCAACCAGTCTTAGGAAAAGGTCTTACGCTGAAATGGAAGAAGAATTGAGTAAGACTCAGCAAGAGTGTTGGAAGCTTCAGGCCTCAAAAAATAACTATAAGAAGAAGATTCAGAACTTTGAAAAACAGATCAAAGACAAGGATGCTCAGCTTGAGAAGGAAGTGGCCTAGAAGCGTGTCGCAAAAGATCGGTTCCTGGAAAGTGAATTGGTCGCATCTCAACTTCTGAAGGAGAAAGCCATACTTGAGGAGTACTGTCAACATCTTGAAGCATGTTTAGTTCCAGAGATTTAGTTCTGTTATTTGCTTTTGATGTATTTGGCCACCCCCAGGATTGTTGGAAGGGGCCAATTGATTATTGTTATCATTCAGTTCTTTTTACTTTTTGTTAAGACATGTATTTGGTTGTTTATCATTTTATTCTTAATCATCTGAAGTCACTTAGACATTATTTCCCTTGTTTTTAAATAATTTGAAGTGTTCATCTTTTTATCTTTTCTCTTTCGATTGTATGGTTGCATGTCGTGACTGATGAACAAAAGGTTTCTTGGATACCTGTAAATGACAAACATATCATGCATATCATGCATTTCATAACATTGCAGGTTATCTCAAGACGGTTTTCTTATTCTACTGCTTTTCTTATCCAGAATCCAAGACGACTATTCACCGATATTCTACCAGGAATAACTTGCTGAGACAGATGGAACAGGTTCAAGCTGAACTCGCCGAAATGAGGGCCCAGATGGCTACTCAGAAGACTCAGTTCATGGAGGTCATCACCAACGTGAATCGCCAACAAGAAGAGATAGCTTCTATTGTCAACAACTAGCGCCGCCATCCAGGGGATGGTGGAAATCTAGGGCTCTATCAAGACATCTCTGTAGGATTAGGGGATCTATAAGATCAGCCTGTTGGAAATTTTCATGGGGTGCCGGGAAACCCTTTTGTGCGCAACATAGGGCATTTTCCTCCATCTCCTGGACCTCGTCTGGTGGGGAACACGAGAGCTAACCAGGGCGGTGTCAGGAACTACCAGGACCAGGATTTCGACTTTGACCAGGATGAAGATCAGTTTTCTGTGCGGCGTTCAGAGTCGGGGGTTCAGATTAAGGATATGAAGTATCGTTTGTTGGAAGAGCGTCTGAAGGTTGTGGAAGGGCAAGGAGTCCTTGGTATGGATGCTAATGATCTTGGGTTGGTGTCTGGGGTGAAGGTTCCTCCGAAGTTCAAACCTCCTACTTTTGACAAGTACAACGGAATTTCGTGTCCTATTACCCATGCAACTGCTTATTTCCGGAAGATGTCAGTACATACGAAGGATCAAGGGCTTTTGATTCACTTCTTCCAAGATAGCCTGTCTGGGGCATCCCTGGAATGGTACATGAAGCTGGAGAAAACTCATATTCGTTGCTGGAATGATCTTGCTCAGGCTTTTTTCAAACATTATCAGTACAATGTGGATATGGAAGCCAATCGCACTCAGTTACAGAATATGTCACAGGGACCAAAAGAATCTTTTAAGGAATATGCTCAGAAGAGGCGTGAGTTGGCTGCGAGGTTCAACCTCCACTCGTGGAGAGAGAACTCATTGATATGTTTATGAGTACCGTGCAAGGGTAATTTTATGAGCACATGATAGGAAGCACTTCAGCAGGATTTGCAGACTTAGTCATGGCTGGTGAAAGAATTGAAGTTGGTTTGAAATTGGGGAGGATTCAGATTGGAGGTTCTAGTGGCTCATCCGGGGGCAGTAAGAAATCGTTCAACAATTACCCTAAGAAAAGGGAAGGCGACGCAAGTGCAGTTTACTCTCATAGAGGAAGAAGAGAGGGTCGTCAACACCAACAGGTCAATGTTGTTTCTATTCCTGTTACTGCTCCTTCGCAGCAAAGACCGAATACAATGCCGTAGCAACAAAGGCAGCAAGATGCTCCCCGTCAGTATAATAATCAGCAACAGAGACATCCAAGGAAATTTGATCCCTTGCCAGTAACTCTTACTGAAGTGCTCCACCACTTTCTTGACTTGCAGTTGATCAGTTTGAGGAATATGCCACCGCCACCCGCAAGGCTCCCTGTTAACTATGATGCTAATGCAAGATGCGAATTCCATTCAGGCGGAGTTGGTCATTCTACTGACAATTGTTTTGCATTAAAGTGAAAGGTACAAGACTTGTTGGATTCTAAGGCGATCTAGTTTACCCCAGTAGCTGGTCCGAATGTTACTCAGAACCCAATGCCTAGGCATGGAGAGGGTGTTGTTAATATGGTTGACGATAATGATGAAGTGTTGAATTTGATCATGAATGTGGAACAAGTAAGTACTCCGTTGAGCCTTGTTAAGAGGTATTTGCTTGACAATTCTATTTTCCCGGGTTTTACTTCAGAATGTGCCAAATGTATAGAGCAATCGAAGGGTTGTGTTGATTTAAAGGCTGGTATCCAGTTGTTGATAAATGAGGGTTCCCTGCAGTTCGATAGAAAACTGAGCTACCGTGGGTCACTGAAGAAGATGTTGATGTGATATCTATTCCTTACACCCCTGTGCGCATTCCTGCCCCTTCAAGGGCACCCCCTCTGATGATTACAGTACCTGGCCCCATGCCGTATATCAGTGAGAAGGTTGTTCCGTGGCATTACGGTGCCGATGTTTACTACCACGGGGTAAAACATGAGGATAATGCTCATTTGTCTGAGGAAGAACGTGTCGAAGGTGGTGAAGAGGAAGTCCATAACTTTTCTGGTGTGGGTCGAATGACTAGAAGCGGGAGAGTATTTGGTCCTTCCAATGTGCAAGAGACGGCAGATGCCTCTGCAAGAGAAAAAGGAAAACAACAGGTAATGATTGGTAATCCAAGGGTTACGCCAGCCAATGTGACTCAATCAATTCTGATACCAGAAGCTTCTTCAGTTCCCGATGAGGTTGAAGAGTTAATGTGAATTATAAAAAAGAGTGATTATAGCATAATTGATCATCTGAGCCATACTCCTTCTAAGATGTTTATCTTGTCTCTGTTGATCTATTCAGAACCTCACATAAATGATTTGATGAAGTTGTTGAAGAATGCGTTCGTGCGACATGAGATAACTGTCAATCAGTTTGAGAATGTATGTGCTAATATATCTGCCGGGAATGGTTTGGGCTTCACCGATTTTGATCTTCCTCCAGAGGGGCCAGACCATAACAAAGCGTTGCATATTTCAATGGAGTGAAGAGGCACTACTTTATCCCGGGTTTTGGTAGACACAGGATCGTCCTTATATGTATTACCCAAGTCAACATTGATGAAGATTGATTATTCTGGACTAGATTTGCGCCCAAGCGATTTGATGGTGAAGGCGTTTGATGGGTCTCGAAGGTCGATATTTGGGGAAGTGGAGCTACCAATCAAAGTTGGTCCTCGCACCTTCACGGACACATTTTTTGTGATGGATATACATCCAGCATACTGTTGCTTGTTGGGGAGGATGTGGATTCATAGAGCAAGAGCAGTCACTTCTACTCTTCATCAGAAACTCAAGTATTCCACGGAGGGAAAAGTGATAACTGTATGCGGCGAAGAAGAGTACATCGTGAGTCATTTGACGTCATTCCGCTATGTTGAAGTTGAAGACGAAATACATGAAACTCCGCTTCAGGCATTTGAGACAGTTCATGTTGTCAATTTTCCTCTCACAGAGCAGAAAAGGAAATCGGAAACTGTTATGTCTTCTCTCAAAGATGCAAAAGCTGTAGTGGAAGGCGGTAAACCTGAAGGTTGGGGTCAGGTGCTGGACGTTACTCCGAAGTTGGATAAGTTTGGTCTTGGTTTTAGCCCAGGTAAGCAGAGTACACCTCCCGGAGCATCTAGTTTATCTACTCCTGTGAAGTTTTCCCGTCCTTGTGCTACTCAAGAAGGGCACGTCAGTGCAATCGGTGATGATAGAGTTGATGGCTACAATGTTGAAGATTGGATTCGTCCAAGTATTCCAGGCCAGACGCTCAACAATTGGACTTCTGTGGATGTTATCCAAGTTTCAAGCGCTGAGGAGTAATTTTCTTGTTTCTTTTATTATCATATCATAATTCCTACGCTCTGCCCAAGGCGTAGCGAATCATTTGTGGAGGTCCACCATGTTTATTTTGCAAGTTTATCATGAAATAAAGGAAGTTTTTGCATTCAAAATCTTGTTTCTTTTCCTTTTTCTCTTTAAATGGAAATGTTTCCCTTTTCACACACTGTCACTAAAAAAGGCAAAAATGTCATTCATGTAGATGCACTTCCACCCCCGATTCTATCAATAACGACTCTGCTATGGCTCATTATGAATTTGATACTCCTATTTACCAAGCTGAAGAAGAAGCATATGAGGAGTGCGATCTTCCTGAGGAATTAGCAAGACTGTTGAAACAAGAGGATAAGGTTATCCAGCCGAATCAGGATTTGATTGAGGTGGTAAATATTGGTACAGAAGAGGTAAGAAGAGAAGTCAAGATAGGGGCCTATCTCGAACAAAGTGTAAAATCCAGATTGATTGAGCTACTCCGTGAGTATTCTGATATCTTCGCCTGGTCTTATGGGGATATGCCTGGGTTGGATACAGACATAGTGGTGCATCGACTACCGCTCAAAGAAGGTTGTTCTCCTGTCAAGCAAAAGCTCTGAAGAACTCACTCTGAGATGTCCAAGAAGATCAAAGAGGAGGTCCAAAAGCAGTTGGACGCGAATTTCCTAAAATTCGTCAATTATTCGCCATGGATTGCAAATATTGTGCCTGTGCCCAAGAAAGATGGTAAGGTCAGGATGTGCGTGGATTATAGGGATTTAAACAGGGCTAGCCCTAAAGACGATTTCCCTCTGCCGCATATTGATGTGTTGGTTGATAACACTTCCCATTCCAAGGTGTTCTCGTTCATGGATGGGTTTTCGGGTTACAATCAAATTAAGATGGCTCCGGAGGATATGGAAAATACAACATTCATCACGCCTTGGGGAACTTTCTGTTATAAAGTGATGTCGTTTGGTTTGAAAAATGTCGGGGAAACATATCAGCGCGCCATGGTCACTCTCTTTCATGACTTGATTCACAAAGAGATTGAGGTTTATGTAGACGATATGATTGCCAAGTCTGACACAGAGGAGGAACATCTTGTTCATCTGGAAAAATTGTTCGGGAGACTGAGGCAGTTCTTGCTAAGGTTGAATCCGAATAAGTGCACCTTCGGGGTGAGGTCCGGCAAGCTGTTGGGTTTTATTGTAAGTGATAAAGGTATCGAAGTGGACCCGACCAAAGTCAAAGCGATACAGGAAATTCCTAATCCAAGAACAGAGAAGGAGGTGCGTGGTTTCTTGGGGAGATTAAACTATATTTCCAAATTTATTTCTCATCTCACAGCCACCTGTGAACCTATGTTCAAGTTGTTGAAGAAAAGTCAAACAGTGAAATGGAATAAGGATTGTCAGAAGGCCTTTGACAAAATAAAGCAGTATTTGCAGGAACCTCTGATACTCATGCCGCCAGTGGAAGGAAGGCCGCTAATTATGTACCTAACTGTGTTGGAGACCTCAATGGGTTGTGTCCTTGGTCAACATGACGAGACTGGGAAGAAAGAACGGGCCATTTACTACTTGAGTAAGAATTTTACAGAGTGCGAGTCGAGGTACTCGTTGTTGGCAAAGACTTGTTGTGCGCTTGCCTAGGCCGCCAAGCGTTTGTGGCAATACATGTTAACGCACACCACCTACTTGATATCCAAAATGGATCCAATCAAGTACATTTTAGAGAAGCCAGCTCTTACAGGAAGGGTAGCGCGTTGGCAGATGATACTCACTGAATATGATATCCAATACACTACTCAAAAAGCAATTAATGGTAGTGTACTGGCCGACCATCTTGCTCATCAGCCCGTGAATGATTATGAACCAATGAAGTTTGATTTTCCGGATGAGGAGATTGTGTATATTCGGGATTGTAATATGCCAGACCCAGACGAAGGACCCGATTCATGATCGCGTTGGACGCTTGTTTTTGATGGTGCCTCTAATACCATGGGTAACAGTGTCAGAGCTATTATCACTTCTCCTGAGGGATACCATATTCCTTTCACGGCTCGTATCTGTTTTGATTGCACTAACAACATGGCCGAATATGAAGCTTGCATTTACGGCATTGAAGCGGCAATCGACCTGCGCATCAAATTTTTTAAAGTTTATGGGGATTCCAATCTTGTTATCAGCCAGATTAATGTAGATTGGGAGACTCTCCATCAGAACCTAATTCCCTATCGGGAGCATGTTATAAAGCTGATTCCGTACTTCGAAGAGATCACATTTGAGCACATTCCCAGAGAAGAAAACAATCTAGATGATGCACTGGAAACTTTGTCCTCCATGTTCAAGGTTAAGTGGGCTAATGAGGCACCTTCCATTACTATCTGAAGTTTGAGTGAGCCAGCTTTCTGCTTTGAGGCCAGTTTGGAACCAGAGGGTAGCCCTTGGTTTTATGACGTTAAGCGGTATTTGGAAGCGCAGGAGTACCCGGAAGGGGCATCTGTCACAGATAAGAAGTTCTTGAGAAGATTTTTAGCCAAATTCTTTCTCAGTGATGGTGTGTTGTACAGAAGGCATCATGACGGTTTGCTGCTCAGATGTGTTGACAAGAAAGAAGCAGCTAGAATCATTGAAGTAATACATGAAGGTGACTTCGGGACCCATTCCAATGGCCACACCATGGCTAAAAAGATCTTGCGAGCAGGTTATTATTGGTCCACCATGGAGACTGACTGTTACAATCATGCACAGGTTTTCCACAAATGTCAAGTCTATGTCGATAAGGTACACGTGCCGCCAGTGCCTTTGAATGTCTTGACTTCCCCTTGGCCGTTTGCGATGTGGGGAATTGATATGATCGGCAAGATTGAACCGAATGCGTCCAATAGGTACCGTTTCATTCTGGTTGCCATCGATTATTTTACAAAATGGGTCGAAGTTGCATCCTATTCCAATGTCACCAAGCAGGTGGTAACTCGGTTCATTAAGCACAACATTATCAGTCGCTACGGAGTGCCCGAGAAGATCATTACCGATAATGGGTCTAATCTGAACAACAAAATGATGAAGGAGCTTTGTGAGTCCTTCAAAATCAAGCATCATAACTCTTCCCCGTATAGACCAAAGATGAATGGCGCCGTCGAAGCAGCCAATAAAAATATCAAGAAAATTATGCAAAAGATGGTGGTAACCTATAAAGATTGGCATGAGATGTTGCCTTTTGCTTTGCATGGTTATCGCACCACTGTGCATACTTCGACTGGGGAAACCCCATTTTCATTGGTTTACGGCATGGAAGCAGTACTTCCATTAGAAGTCGAGATTCCCTCTCTTAGGGTCATGAGAAATGTTGAGCTAGATGAAGGTGAATGGGTACAGAATCGGCTGGATCAGTTGGAACTTATTGATGAAAAAAGGTTGACGGCCGTGTGTCACGGTCAGGTGTATCAATAGAGGATGAGGAAAGCTTTTGACAAGAGGGTGCGACCTCAGTGTTACAAACCAGGCGACCTAGTTCTCAAAAGGATAATTCTTCCCCAGGGAGATCCAAGGGGCAAGTGGGTTCCGACTTATGAAGGACCTTTCGTGATCAGAAAAGTTTTCTCTAAAGGAGCGATGATGCTCACGACTATGGATGGAGAGTACTTCCCTCTCCCTGTGAATGTTGACGTAGTTAAAAAATACTTTGCATAAAAAATATAAATAGAACCCGCTAAACTGAAAACCCAAAAGGGCGGTTTAGGCAAAAAAAGGGTGTCCTGGTGAATCGAAAACCCGAATGGGAGATTCAGGCAAAAGTTAGGGACTTAAAGCAAATGACTACGTCCAGCATGAGCCCTTTGTTTCTTTCCTTCATCCCATCACCGGACATAAGTTCGGAGCTAATCCAAGAAGCAGGAAGATGAGAGTCATCAGAGTCATAGCAGAGTCGGGACTTGATGGATATTCATATTCACAGTGCCATTTGTAAACACTTGTTTGTTTTGCAATTTTCTGGTTTCCCAATGTAAATGCCTTTTTCACAGGCAGTTTTCTCAAAATCAATAGAATATCTTCTTTCAAGTATACGTTTACTTTCCTTTTCTCCTTTTTTTTTATTTTTGGAAAAACGTCCAATATTTTTGATGAGCATGTGCATATAAACTTCGTGGACCTTACACGAAAATGGTAATGCAAGTCATGGTTGGCTGATCGCTTGAAATGCGGATAACAAACACAACCACCACTTGCAAGGGGCATGTTTGTTTCTCTGTTGGTGGACTTTTCTTTAACTCTTTTAGGAATTTTTGCCTTGCGGTTTTGTTTCACAGCTTCGGGCCATTGTTAACAATGATAGGTCAGGGTAATATCAAAGATTACGGCAGGTTGGTGAGATCGGCGAACCTGGTTGGAGATACTTCTTCCCCATGATGGCTTTTATTACGTCATTTGTCGTTCTTTCATGTGTCATCTTGATTGATTGTTTTAAGCATTGTCTGCATACAGGATTTTGTTTATAGCTGAATGTCAGTCTTGATGCAATGAATGTTTTTTTTCCTAAAAAGAAAAAAATTCTTTTTACAAAATCACTCTTTAAATCGCCTTTTCGGGCATTTTGATACCAACTATGCCAATTCTTTTGTTTAGACAAGGGTTTGGAGGAAGGAGTTTAGCTTAAAATGATGATTGTAGTGGTATGCTTGTGGGTAGAATCCTATTGACGATGTACAAGCATTGTTTCAATCCCCAAACACTGGAGATATAAGGGAGTTAGACCCTCGTTAACCCCTCTGAGCCTTCGAAGTAGGAGTTTCTTTTCCATTAAAAAAAACCTTTTTTTTAACCAGGGGCAGGGTAAATGTTCACTTGATTTTCCCAAGCATTCAAATTTCAGAAGGAATATCCCATTTGGGGATCACTACATTTTATTTGAACCGTGATTTTCATTTTCCTCACAAAGTCCAGAGGTCGAGATCGAATCGATACAATAATGGCTATCCCTCGCCGACCAAGGAATGAGGCATTTATTTTCTTCAAAAAAAAGAGAAAGAAAGAAAGAAAAAGTGCAAAAGTCGCATTGACTTGTTCAAAATGGAAAGCAAAAAGAGAAAGAAACAAAAAAAGCCCCGCTAAGTCGAAAAGAGAGGAAAAATAGAGCCTAAAAGATTTAAAAGATTTAAAATATTTTGTCCAGGCAAAAGTTAGGGAAAAGAGAGCCTAAAAGGCCGAAAAATATATATTCAATAAAACTTTCATCAAAAAGAAGAGGAACAATAATATCAATAATAAAAGCGGCAGAAATTTTTGAAAATCATGTTGGAGGATTTGTCGTGATCACTCAGCCATTATAAATCTTTTTGAAAGATGAATGTTTGTGATAAATCAGCTAAACTTAGGACAGGAGAATATCACGATGGGGGTGGGCACCAAATAACTTGAGCCTTGAAAAACTGTTTTCAAAAGAACCTTGAACCAGGCCACGTTACAACCTTTAAAGTCCTAACTGAAACAAGGGTTTAACTCGAAAGCATATTACAATGGGATAACATTTCCTGAACTCCTCGAATATGTGTTGCATATCCATGTTGGTATCTTATCGCTCGCGTTTTAACTCGTTTTTCAAAAAGGGGAAAGAAAAGTTTTAAAACCATTTTGCACTCTAGCCAGTGATTCGTTCACAACAGAGATGCGGCATTTTGTTAAAGTTTGCAACTTCAAGGCTTAAATAATTATCGCATCAAGTCTACCATTCTCAATAAACATTTTTCTGTATGCGAAACAGCTATGTGACATCAAAAAAGTTCACACGTTGAATACCTGTAAAGAGCTTGATGATGGTCAAAAAGGGAATGTTCAGTTTTCTTCTTCTTCTTACCCCTTGTGAAGTTTCGTTTCCCCAGTGAAGCTGCCTTTCCCCAGTGAAATTGCCTTTCCCCGGTGAAGTTTCGCTTCCGTGGCAAAGTTTTGTTACTCCAGGGATTTTCTTTCAGAAAGTTTCGTTCTAAGTCTTCAAGAGTAGGATATGTTGTCTATCCCCAGTAAGGTCGTTAAGCAGGAACCCACATTCTGAAGAAGTTTTAACTTCCCAATGGAATTCCCAATAGAGATCCCTCGCTTTGACCTCTCACTTCTCAGTCGATCTGTTGACCGGGGCATCCTTTTGTTTAGAATCTTCTCTTATTCCCCAGTGAGGTTTTGATACTGTATGACTACCTGAAGGATTCTTCCTTTGGTTGCATTCCAAGAGAACATCTCTCCAGCAAGATAATCTTCAACCGAGTTCTATCTCCCCAGTGAAGTCCCACCTCTTCAGCAGAGTTTTATTCCCCCAGCAAAAGGTTTTTGTCCTTTTCTGAAAGTTGCGGTGTCGACCTGATCTTTCCCAGGAATTCGCAATTTATTTATTTATTTATTTATTTATTTATTTGCAGTTCCTCCCGAATGTTTGTGGCCCGTTCTGCTGGTTCCTTGTTTGTTTCTCCGTGAAGCTCCATCTCTTCGAGGTTCCTTCCCCAGTGGATTCCCATATTTCATGCCCTCCTTTGGATTTTGCAATTTATTTTTGCAAGTCTGGTCAGATTCGAACTTCTTGGTTATTGTCTTCTCAATTGGCCATTCTCCAGTGAGACTTTTTAAACACGCATCATTACATTGCATTTACCAAACGCGTAGCATTTCGATTATATGGAGCATTGCGCTATAAAAAAGGAATTCCAACATGAACCGGAACATATGCCATTATTATTTTCGTCATCCCCAGTGATTTGCTAACACTTAGGATTTAATCCCCAGCAAGGTCTTCATCCTCGTAATCTCTTAACCTTTATCTTCTGAAAAGATTGAACAGGTACAAACTCTGATGAAAGTTGCAGCTAACTCTGATGCTCAAGGAACTTAAGGGAAGTAATCAACTCAGGGGGAGTTTCTCTTAAACTTTTGTTCTTTATTTTTAATTGAAAAATCTAGTTTTTGTCATCATCAAAAAGGGGGAGATTGTTAGAACATAGTTTGATTCTACAACCCTTAGTTAGAGTTTTGATGATAACAAATAAAAAGAACTAATGACAAATGCAAAAGAACAAATATGCACCCTAAAAATTATGTTGTATGTATGCAGAAGTTCTAACCATAGAAGCATCAGAAGATAAGCATAAGAGTTACACGATGAAGCAATCAGAACATGCGCTGAAGATTGATGACCAGAACCTGCGCTAAAGCAAAGCAACCTCTGATTCTAAACAAGAACATGTAAATCCAAGTCATCAATATTCTGAAGCGTCATCAGCAAGCAAGGAGATAAGATTCTGAAGCGTTACTAATCATTCAAAACAGCATCATTTCCAACGGCTTCTTTCAGACAGGATCTTCTCCAAATGGAAAGTGTGTTAATGACATTAAACATGCTTGATGAGCAACGCCATTCCACTTCCTATATAAACAAAGTCAATATTCAAAATCCTTGACGATTTGAAAAAGAACCATTCACGCATTTTCAAAGTTGCAATCAATATTCTTTACATTTCCAAGCTATAATCTTGTGTAGATTATCACAGTTGTGATAAATAGTTTTTGTTACGAAAAAAACAACACAAATTTGTGTATAATTGTTTTTAAACAGTGTTCCTTGAGATTAACAAGATTGTGGTTGTACTCAAGAAGACTTTAACATTTGTTAAAATAGTGATTGTAATCATTTTGTGATTAGTGAATTAAGACCTCGTTGGAGAGAGGCGAAATCACCTTGACGGGTGGACTGGAGTAGTTTGAGATCAAATGAACTAGGATAAAAATACTGTGTCATTGTGATTTTTAATTCAAGTTTTCAATTCAACACCCCCCCCCCCCCCCCCCCCCTTATTGTGTTTTTCACATCTTCACCTTCGATTTGGGGAATGTTAGGGTGAGAAAGTAAGCTTCGACCATGCCCTTTGTCCTTCTTTTGATTGAGGCTTGGGAGTCAATATGGACACCCTTCTATTGCATCATTTTCTGCTTCCTTCTAATGGCCTGGAAGTCTGTGTATGGCGAAGCCTAAGGCCACACTCTTTATTCTTCTTGCAACTGCGAAGAAGCCAGGGGTGAAGCCTTAAGCTTCGATTCATACCTCCTTCCTCCTATTTTCTTTCGTTTGGGATTTAAATAGTAGCATGGCCCGAGGCCATGCTAGTATTGTCTCATGGCTAGGTTAGTTCTTAAAAAACGTTTAATAAACCAAGAAACAAAACCAAAAGGTTAACAATGAAATCAAACGGAAAAGGTGGAAATGAAAACAAACCGAAGGAAAATAATGGTGTTTGAAACGAAAGGAAATGGTTATTTACATGTTATGCTTGAAACGAAAAAACTTAAGGTTAAGACGACTTAACTTGCTTGAAGCTGGGATGCGTGTGCTAGACCTTGAGTGGCTGCTCTGAGTGATCCTGGATTCGAAGGAAAGAAACAGGGGTTATGTTTCTAGTACTGGTTTCTCTATTTATAGAGAAAGGGTTAGAGGTGTTGGATTAACCAGGTTTGTAGGATAACAAACCACGGTTTGGTTAAAGCGAAAAAAAATTTGATCCCTTTCGTTATTCCCAAGTTTCAAGTACAAGTGGGGGGTTGCTGTCTGTTGGGGGAAGGAGATTGGACTTAAGCTTTTGGCACGGCTTTCGTTCAGGAAAAAGTCAGATTGGGAGCTGATTTGGTGATTAAAGTACTCTTTATGAAAAAAGGGTACGTAGCTTTTTGCTATTTTATCCAAGAATAGTATTATCCAGTAGACACAGCTTCGAACCTTTGTGTAAGCCTCTGATTATGTAAAGATTTTGAAGCAACATAGCCTAACAAGTGAGATTTGGAGGATAAGGCTTTGAGATTTGCTCAAAGTTCTTCAAGCAAGGTTGCTTCGAAGGGTTCATATTTGATTTGAAGTATGCTAATTCGAAGGGAACCAAAACTCCAATTGAAGCTTTGTATGAAGGTGGCCCTTGTCCAATCGAAGGCTTGCCTGCCAGAGATCACATGGCCAAACGGAAGGGTGTATGCAGGAGGGCCCTGCTTTGGGAGCGCTAGCATGAAGGGGAAATTTTGCTTTGTGACTTTAAGAAAACATGCAAGAGGCCTTTGCCCAAACGAAAGCCGGCATGAAGAGCCATTGTCCAAACGAATATTTCCTACCAAAGGTCATATGGCCAAATGAATGATGCAACCCAAACTTGCATTCGAAGGAGGCCACAAGTCCAAACGAAGAATGTAACCAAAGCTTGTATTGAAGGAAGCCACACGCCAAAACGAAGAATGTAACCAAAGATTGTATTGAAGGAAGTCACACGCCCAAATGAAGAATGTAACCAAACCTTGTATTGAAGGAATCCACATGCCCAGACGAAGAAAGCATGCAGGAGGTAAAGGGCACAATCAAAGGAAACCAGAAAAGAGGCATTTGCCTCCTGATTCCAAGAAAGCCAAGTAGGAGGCCTTTGCCTTCTGAATCAAAGGAAGTTAACAGGAGGTCATCAACTTTCATGAATTGAAAGAGGCCAAACATGAGGCCTTTTCCTTGTGCCTGCTGGCCTGAAGAAGTCCCTTGCTTTAAAGCATGCAAGAAGGAAGCTATTGTTAAGTCGAAGGCTACATGCAGCTAGCCATCACTTTGTGGATCAAAGAAAGCATGGAGGGAATTATTGGTCCAATCAACACAGGCATCCAGGCATCAAATGTTCAATCGAAGCAAGCATATAGGATGCCATTTGTCCAATCCAAGCAAGGGAAATTGAAGAAAGCTTGCAGGAGACCAAAATCCAATCGAAGCCTTGGGAATCGAAGAAAACTTGTTTTTTCTTCAATTTTGTCAAAAAGATTATTTTTAATCGCTTTGCCCTTTTTAACAATTTCCTGTTTAACTTGATGCTGAAAAATCCAATTGTACTTGTGTAAATTTAAACTCTAGTTTTTGAGTCATCAGTGTTGAGGAAGTATCTTAAACACTATTTTCTTCTTTTTCCTGAAAAGACTTAGTTTCATATTTTTTATTAAATTTAAGAGCGGGAGACTTACCTTTCTTCTGGAGCTCATCTTCTCTAGTTTTATCTCATGACTTCTCAAAGAGATGATAAGTTCTTCAAGAGATATTTTATTCAGATCTTTGGCTAGTTTTAGGGTTATGACCATGGGTCTCCATTTCTTGGGTAAGCTTATGATGATTTTCTTTACATGATCTACTATTGAGTACCTTTTTCTAGAACTTTTATCCAAGCAAACAGAATATGAAATCATGAGAACATTATCTCAACTGTTTCATCTTTTTCCATTTTGAAGGCCTCATACTTATGAATAAGTGTGAGAGCTTTGGTCTTTTTGACTTGCATGTTTCCTTCATGCATCATTCTCAGAGAGTCAAACATGTTCTTAATTGATTCTATGTTTATGATCTTCTTATACTCGGCGTACGAGATAGCACTCAAAAGAATTGTTTTGGCCTTGTGGTTATTTCTGAATTCTTTCTTTTGTTGATCTGTTATTTTCTTTCTATCGATCTTCTGACTGCTTTCGTCAACTGGATGAATGTAGCCATCAGTTACCTATCCAAGAGATCAGTGTCATAAGCTAGAAAAAAACTTTTGATTCTGTCTTTCCAGTAATCGAAGTTCTCACCAAAAAATATTAGAGGTTTCCCGCTAATTTTGTCTTTCTCATCATATTGTTTTTCCTGCTAGAATATTTTTCTGACACGGTTAAGTGTTAGCACCCAGAACCAGATGCTCTGATACCAATTAAAGGATATAAAAACACAATAAAGGGGGTTTGAACTGGGAGTTTTCAAATATTAAAATAGTAATACACATTTGGTTATTCTAGTTTGTTTAAACTCAAACTACTCTAGTCCACTCGCCAAGGTGATTTCACCTCTCTCAAGGTATTACAAACTTTTATTACACAATCAAAAACTTTGATTACAAAAAACAATGACTATAATCAATGTCTTCTTGAGACTAAACCACAACTTGGTTTCTCAAGGTATTACAAAATATATATATCAAAAGTGTGTACAATGGTGTTTCTAAAAAACTATATCACAATTGGGATTTATACACAAGATTAAAGCACAAGAGAGAGCTAGTAAAGATATATCTTTGTATGCGCAAGTGTATTTCATCATTTCTTCAAGACTCCTTTATATAGGTGAGGCCTTTGAGACATGAGAAGATGAATTTGGAAGGTTGATAAAGTGTTGTTAATGCACTTTCCAAAAGTACAGATCTTGTTTTGTTCCATCTGTTACTCTTTGAATTGTAATGAATGAATTGTAACGCATCTGAATTTTGCTTCTTTGAAATCTTATCAGAATGAGAATATTATCATTGAGACTTTATATCATCAGAGTTTCTTGATATTCATATGATTAGAACTTGGATGAGACATACACATTGAAGCTTCTTTCCACTTTCAGAATATTTACTTATCAGAGTATAGCTTGAGCTTAAGTGTTGAGTCTTTAGAACTTAAGTATAAATGAGTGCGTTGAGACTTTCTTTGTTCTTCTAGAACTTCACTTATCAGAGTATCAGAATTTATCTTGCAGCTTTGGTGCTTCAGAAGTTATAACATCAGAACTTCTTCTATTGAGCTTGTTACACAGATTTGCTTCCAAGTTTGTATGCTTCGTCTAATCAGAGCTTTAAAACGCAATTCACTCATCATCTTCTAAGCTCTTTTATCATAATTTCTCTTCATATTTAAATACATTATTATATAGCATGTTTGTTCTTTATATATATATATATATATATATATATATATATATATATATATATATATATATATATATATATATATATATATATATATATATATATATATATATATATATATATATATATATATATATATATATATATATATATATATATATATATATATATATATATATATATATCATATATTTATTATCATCAAAACTATTACTAAGATGTAGAACCAAACTATGTTCTAACACAAAGGAGTAGCATGATCTTGATAATCAATTGGTGATCTATTATGCGCTTGATCTTGTCGTAGATCAAAAGAAGAGAAGGGGTTGAATCAACATGAAACAGTTATGGTTTTTAGGATTTCTCTTTAACACTTCTCTTGTAATCATAATTTTTGCAAAGTAAAGAAGTATCCTAATTCCACATTAGAATTAGGCGCAGACGTACCCACACGCGAGGACGAAAGTAGGGAACTGTGTAAACAAATCCAATGTCTCTTTCTATTATCTCTTTACCCGATTTTGTTTTCATTGTCTAATTTTTCAAATAACATTGTTTAATAGATTGGCTCGTAAGAATTTTTCTGCAATTGTTTTGTTTAAAGTTGTGTGTTTATTGGATTATCATCACTTTGATTATAATTATTTTTCATATCAACACAACTCAAATAAAAATTATGAAAATTCGAACGTACACCAAGTCTTTGACAAATTGCAATGTGTTATCTCTTACTCTCATTTACTCTTTATATGTAATTTGTTGAATGTGTTGTTTGATCGATCGATTTGTGTAGAATTTCTCTTTGATTGTTAAAGTTTAAATTTCTTTGTTGATTTGCTTATAATCACTTTAATTGTAAGTACTTTTTCAAATTAACAAAACTAAAAGAAAATTCTGAAAAATTGATTGTGCGCCACATGTTTGATAAATTGTCAAGTTATGTTTTTAATATGATTTCATTGGAAATGGAAAATTGTTGTGTTTGATATTAAACTATTAATTGACATATTAATATGTTGATTGATTTTATCATTATCTTAACTCAGCATGGCTTGTGCATATCTAAGTTTCTAATAACTAGGTTTGTTTAGACTTCTATTTTGATCTAGGCCAAAAACCTTCCGCTCAACATTGTTTTTCAAATAAGTTTTTAAATACCTATTTTGAAAGGTGATATTTAATTTTGGGATTTATTCATCCCCCATCTAGATAAGTCGTCATAGTCTAACAAAAAACAAGAAAATATATGTGATTTACCAAATTTGATCAAATGATCTACTCTGGAAGAGAGATAACTTCTCTAGTTCATTATACTTACAAAAATACTATAGATAAGTTGCAAGAAAATATTAACCAGTTTCCCAAGAACAAACCACATTTTCTACCTTGATGCTCCTCAATCTTTCCAATTCTATATATAATAAATCTCAGAAGGTCAAGGTATTTAGAAGTATTTCCCGATATTGTTGTACCCCAATTTTTGCCCCTAAGATCCCTTCATCATACCACATTGATTCAATCACAACAAGATCACATTAAGGCTTTTGGTTCTCCTCCCTATCTTTAGCTTTTCTTTTTGAGGAATCACCAAGCACCTTGACTTGTTTTTCTTTTGTGATCATGCATGTTTTGTTTTGATTTTCCTTTTAATTAATAAAATGCAATGTTAGTTTGTCTTACTTGTTAATAATGTAGGTAAAGGAAATGTGGTTTAGCAAGTTGATCCATGGGTTCATGAGTTTATTTCCATGCCCAAGTCAATAAAGCTTGAGAAATTAAAACCTCACCATTGAAGTTGTTTTGGAAGAAATGGCATGGAAAAGTTTATTTTGGTTCACCGCATTTCAAAGTTAACAAGATTGATTCAAAAGTACAAGGGGTTAATTGAAGAAGTTGTCATGGTTGGACAAGGCCTTGTTCCCATTGGTCACAAGTTCATATTCCTCTCAATTCTCAAGATATGGAAGTGGTTTTGGTTACTACGAGTTCTAATTATCATCATCAACAACTTCTATCTACAAAGTTAAAGTGTTGGTACAAGACGTTTGTTTAAAACTGTCAAAGTTCCTCAAAGCATTTTCTTGATCTAGGAGCTAGGGTTTTGAAGTTCAAAGAAGTATATTTTGGTCATCTTTTGGTATTTTTGAGTGATTCCAAAAACATCCTTCTCTTCAAATTGTTATTAACAAATAACTTCAAAAGTTTCAAGGAGTTTTCATGTGGAAGAAACTTAATGATGAAGAAATATTACAAGTCCTCTAGATGAACCCCTAACTTCCCATGTGTGACTTCAAATGATCATAACTTGGTCTATTTTTATCACCTTGAGTCCAATCTTTTTCCACAATTATCTTAAGGATGTTACATTTATTCCTTATTTTATGTGCAAAGTGAGAAAATGGATGGAAGATGCCTTAAGGATAGAAAAGATTATAGGTCATTTCATGATTTTTTGCCAACTTCAACAATTCATAACTCTCTCAAATTTTCGATATTTTTAATGGTTCATGTTTCAAAATGTCATTCAAGAGGTCTATTTCATGCCATATTTTTTGGTCAAGAGCAAATTCCAAGAGGAAGGCCATGTTTGGATGTAAAACATTATAGGTCACTTTTGAAGAAAAAACTTGAAATATTTCGAAGTATGGAAAGTCAAGCTCTTTTTCCCAACTTTGACTCATTGCAACTTTCAGCTTAAACATCCATTTGATTCCATTCTTTTCCCATTGCAAATCTTGTAATCTCATCTTTCTAAAGAATCAAGATCCATCCCTTAAGACCCCTTGAGCTGAGAATGCCATTGTTTCAAAAGTGGTTACTTGGAATTGAAGTTTCATCGCAAGTCAGAATTTGAATTTCATGTTACAACTTCTAAACCTCAAATTATCACACGTTTTGGATCTAAACATGATTAGCCAACTTTCCCAAGTGGATTAGTGCATTAAAACGCGCGTTTTGGATGAGTTTTGACAAAAGAGAAGTCACACTTTCCTCATGATGCAGACCCACACGAATTCCCTCCAAATTGCATCATTCACCCTTCCTTTTGATCCCATTTGCTTCTCCTATAAATACATAAGCTATCCCATTCGTTTTCTCAAGCTTGAACAGCCAAAATCACTCTGCCAAACTCGCTCCATAACTCACTTTTCTGCAACTTCGAAATCATTGTTCAAGCCTTTTTCAATCCATTTTTTCTATCAATTCACCTTCCTTGATCTTCCATTAAGCTAGCAGAAGAAGAATTGAGCCTTGAAACCTTCTGAATTGATCTGACCAAGTCCACTTACAGAGATCTGCAACTGAACTTCAATAGGTAGATTTCTCCATCAATTCTTCCAAACTTTGATATCATTGTGAAGCTCCCATTTCCCTAGTTCTAGTCGCAACACTTTCTTTTAACTGGAAACACGTTTTGGCCATGAATTTTCAAATTCCTTTTCAAAACATTCCTTCCAAAATGCTTGAACTACAGTTTATATAATTTTTTTGCGAAGGTGGGGTTGTCTTCGTCTTGATGAGACGAAGCGAATGGCATAAGTCTAAGCTTCTGATTTTACAGTTTGAGGGACATGTGTTTCATGTTGGCTGGAGGTTAAAGATGACCAACGTGTCATCTTCCAACCAATGATGGCGTGCCATTTGTATTTTTTGAAAATCTGATTTTATATGAGATTCAGTGCTTTATTCAGTAATGACCATGATATGCACAGCGCGTCAGATCCCTTGGATTTTATTACTAACGCGTTTTGACTCTCATCCATTCACATTTTTTTGACTTTATTTTATTTTCTGATTTTTATATTTAAATTGTTTTAAACTTCAAAAAATCATAGAATATTCATTTTAAGTCCAAAAAATCTGAAAATTTATGAAAAATAGTTTTGATTTTTCTCTTTCTAATTTTTTTTTTACAATTTTTTTTTTGTGTTTTGATTTTTTTTAATTTTCACTTTATTTGAATTGTTTTAAATGTTTAAAAATACTTTTATGCATTTTTAAATTCTAAAAAAAATATGGAATGATACAATAATATTGTCACAAATATTTGTGACCTCATTTATTTTTTATTTCTGACTTTGTTATTTTTTATCATTTTTGGTTTATTTTACTCATTTATTTTAATTTTAAAAATAGTTTGACTTTAAAAAATTACCAAAAATTTGAGTCTATTTTTGATTATTCTATGACCTTATTTCTTTTTTATGAATCTATTTGAATATAGTTGATATTTTTTTCCTTTATTTTCATTTTTATTCATTTTAAAACCCTTTTTAATGCATATATTAAATGTAATATTATTTTTTGATTATTTTCTGGCTGATCATGGGTTGAAATTTTGATCATGAACTTTGTTAACATCATTGGATCCATGGTGTTGAGTCTAACTCCATAAAAATGGATGAATGATTTTAATAGTAGTTAGATTAAATTTTAATTCAAATGTGGTTTATATATTCTTTCCCACCCATCTTCATCTCATCCCTTTCTTATTGAACTAAGTGTTATTGGAGCATGATCTCTATATCATGTCTCAAAATAAATAGTGCATAGATTGCTATTGACCGGCCTCAAAATAGGTGTGACTTCTACATAAGTTCACTTACAATTGCTTAACATAGCACTAAATTTTATCCCGATTCGAATAAATAATCATTCGTGGCCCAAACCTATGTTTGCAAGCCCAAGTATGTTAATTTGATCTCTTTGATCCAATAACCTTGTTCTCTTTGGTTCTACCAATCCTCTAATGGATCTACATCACTTTTGGTCAATGTGGATCACTTAAACATCGTTGATCATTAAATGTTACTTATGATGATTCCAAAATGGATGATATACTTGACAAAAAGCAAATGCAACTTGTTATGTGGAGGCTTTGGTTCTATCAATCCTCTAATGAGTTCCAAATGCAAGTTTCAAGATGGTCATCCAACTAACCACTAATTTCTAACAATTTACTTTACTTTATACTTTTATTTTTATGCTTTATGTACCATTTACTTTTAGCATTTACATTTCATGATTTTTTCCATCTTTGCTCACTTGAGCCCCTTTATATTCTTGTCATTTTTTATTTTTCTCACTTGAGTTTTTCTTTTCTTTTGGAATATACTTAATAATCAACATGAACCATAAAAATCTTTAATAATACTTGGACTATTTGGTTACTATCCTTGGCATTATGGAGTATTGGACTTCTTGGACTTAGTGTGATCGGTGGGAATGGGAACTGACTGTTTTTGGAATGTTGGTTCGCGTTTTGCGTTTGTTTTAGCAAAATATCACGGTAAGCAAGAGTCGCCACCGTCTTTTATTTTATCCAACAAGGAAAGAACAAAAGCATAGAAAAATTCCTTTTCGAGATGTTTCTCGGGTTCGGGAGGTAGATTATAGAAGGGGAAGGTGTTAGCACCCTTTCTATTCGTGGTTATCCACGGGCTCTTAGGTACTTGCTCATTGTGTTTTCAAAAGTTTGCTTTTCTTTGTGATTGTGGGTTTGAAAAGAATTTTGTTTTTGAAGAGAGTGTAAGTGCGAAAAGTTTTGTTTTTGTTTTCAAAAGGAGCAAGTACTTAAGAACATCTACCTACTCAAAAAGGAATTAAATTGTGCAAGTATCCTTTAGATAATGCTAGCCCACTATTGAGGAGTAGGTAGCATCGTCGTTGGAGTTTTCGGGTCAATTCGATTAAGGGACGTGTGGTCACTAAAGCAATGTTAGGACGCCTTAGTGGTAACCCTAATGTCTTAAATCATTTTTATCTGAGGCAACCATTTCGAGGCAACTTATGATCTTTGGACAAGAGGGCAACCTCTAAAACATTCTATACTCAATGACCACGTTCGAGGGAACCAAGTGAGGCATACCCTAAGAGTGGCATGTGCGAGTGTATTGTTTTTCAGTTATATTATCTTTGTACATGTCATGGTGAGCTACTGTTGATTTGAAGTTAAGATAGATCTTGTCATGCATAGCCTATTATTCAAACATCTAACAGTTAATGGTTGCGGAAATTAAATTGCGGAAAATAAATCTAAGCTATTACAAGGCGTCGGGTATTTACATCGCCAAAAACAAACCCTTAAAAATTAAATTGCAAAAAGTAAATAAAAGCGGTAAATAAAATCCTAAATTAAAACTATTACATCCTCGGAGCAATTACAATTATATGGATCAAAGATAGTTCGCGCGAGAAAAATTGAATTGGAATGTCCTTTAGGGTTTTGACCCTTTTTATTCAATAAAGCATATTTTTGTTATTTTTGATTTAAGAATTAAGTCAAAACTAATAATTAATTAATTAAAAGAAAATATTTTTGAGTTTTTATTTTAATTAAGGAAATAAAAAAAATGGTTAAAAATATTAAAAACCCTAATTCTATATTGATTTTAATTTAATGTAAAATATATTGAAATTGAACCTAATTAAAACTAAATTAATTGGTTAAGTTTATTTACAAAAATAAATAATAACATTAATGGAATTTAAATAAAAATATTTTTTGTTTTCTGATTTTTTTATGAAAAAGTTGATTAGTTAATTGGTTAATTAAAATACTAATAATAATAAAATAGAAATAGAAAATAATGAAAAGAAAAATAAAATAAACAAACTCAGGGGGGGTATGGGCCCAATTTGGTGGTGAAAAGAGCCATTTTGAGGCCCATTACGTCCAAGCCTTTGTTTGACCTTTTGGATTCCCATGTGTGCTTGTTGACCGGAGACTATGGTAGTCCTTCAATCTAGTTCATTGGATATGCCTGGGGGGCCACTTGGCGTATGGAGATCTGGAGGCGTTTGATGGTCCATGTTTGGAATGATACACCTGAATATATGGAGAAAAAATATAACAAGGTTTTGGGGGACCTGGGATTCGAACCTAGGTCCTAATACTCATATGCCAACGCGCTTACCACTCAACCAACTGCATCTCTTTGTTATTGTAATAAGAAAATAATATTATATAAAGAAACAAAACACTAAGCCTGCAAAAAATAAAAAAAAAAACGCGCCACTGATTTGAATAGGCCAATGGCATTAGGACACGCCATTATCTTCCTCACAAAACCTGGTTCGTTTACCTGCGGATTTTCATCCGCAGGAAGTTTCGTAGGACGTCTCAAAAATCCTCCCTAGGCCATATAAATGAAATCCAAGAGTACCAACGTACTCGTCTCTTCCTCCTGGTCATCCCTGTAACCACCATGTGCATTGATTTTGCCTACAATTAAAAACCCCAAAAATGAGATACACGAACCCTAGAACTGGGCATGGCGTTACAGGCTATGAAAATAAAATTCAATGATGCCAAAAGCTTCAGAAGATGGCACAGAGTATGAATATGCAATTATTTCAATGAAAGGATGCAAGATTGAAGCTTTACGATTCCATGAGTATGGCGGTTCAGAGCGATACTTACAGGGCTTTTGGAGGCAGAAGAGCACGCGATAAGGATTGGTACTGCTTCAGTGAGGTCCAAGGAAGTGATTGGAACCTTTGTTTGATCCTGAAAAGGCCTCTAAGTACGATTTCAGATCCAAGATTTTCAAGCTTTTTTCTCAAATTCCTCTGGCCGTTTCTGCAGTGGTTTGGGCGTGTTTTAGGTTTTTGAGGCTTTCTTGCATATAATAGAATGATTCTAGGTCAAAATATGGGTCAATATCCATATGCATTGAAGAATTAGGATTTGATTTTGATCACCATAACCATATTTCCAAATATAGGCAAGATCTGATTTTTTTATGCTTGAATGAGCCATGAAGCGATTTGATTGAGTGAATAATGATAATTGCAAGTTGTACAAATCACAAAGATCCCTTTACATCAATTTTTAGATTTTATTTGATTTAATATTGATTTAAAATGTATTAAATCAATAAAAATAAAATAAAATAGAAAAATAAATGAATGGTCATGAAATTAAGTATGGGACACGTGTGTCGCATGACAAGACCAAATCAAGTGGAAAAAAGTGGGCCCTTTTGTCAAAAATTGGATTTTTGAGGATAGTTGACTTTTGGCAATTTTGGAAAAATGCTCAACTTCAACAATGCATAACTTCTTCAATTTTGAACTTTTGGAGGTGTTCTTGGACTTTTTAGAAACCTTGAGATGTCCTCTAATCAAAACTTTTGGTATCATCGCATTTTGATGTTCCATGCTCAAGTTATAAGCTTTGGCAAAAAAAGTGTTTTTGTTGACTTTCAAAAATGACCTATAATGTCCAAATTTTTAACTTTTTGTGAGATAATTTCTTGATCTTGGGGTGTGAATATGGATTGTAGGAAATTTCATCCTCTTCAAAATGAGCTTTGGATGGGTCATTTCTCATAAAGTATGAGAAAGTTATGCTTGGTCAAAGTTGAGTTGACTTTTCCTACAAAACCCTAATTTAGCAACTTTTGAATCTTGATGAATCTTGAGCAATCCTTGATGAATCATGATCAACCCTTGATCAAATGATGAATTAACCTTCAAAATGATAATGTTGACAAAAAAATTGAGGTTTGACTGTATTTGGAACACAGTTGACTTTTGCCCTAGCACAGTCGACTTTTGGGTCTCTTGAGCAATTGATTGACCAAACTTCCTCTGCAAGGCTTGAAATTTGACATGGATGAACTTAAGAACATATTAGGATATTGGGGAACACTTGAAGTCATTTGGATGTGAGGACCTTGATGCAACACAAAACCCTAATTTTGACTTAACTGCCTTAGGAGGTGACTTGACTGTCCAATCCTTGAGCCAACTTGAGCAACTTGAAGATTATTCTTGGCAAATCTTGAGGAATATGGGAGGAAAAATTTTGTGGTACAACACTTAGGATTAGAAACTTTGGCCTATGTTGGAGACCTTGTGACCTTGATTGATATTTTGTCTTGAGTTCTTGAGGTTTACCTCAAGACATTGGGTTGTTTGTTTGTTTTGTGTGTAGATTATTGTGATTACATACTTTGTTTGTGATCTGGAATTCACTTGTATACATCTGTTACTCTGCCCAATTTTTGTGAAGACTTAATACACTTGAAGTTTGGTTCTCTCAAGAGGTCTAGTATCTTTGCTTGCTTGGTTTCAATCCAAAGAATGGGAATTATATCTTAACTCCTAATGTCAAGTATTGGCTTCTTATTGGTTAGATGGTTCTTATCCTTAGCTTTTACCTTATGCTTTAGGATAGTCTCTTCTTCTCCTTCCATCTTCTTTAATTTCAAAAATCTTCTCCCTCATTTTGAAAACTATTCTTGTTTTTAAACTTGAGCTACTTTCATAATAAACTTGGACCTAGGTCCATGTATTTTCAAAAAAAAACCTTTTCATAAATAAACTTCAATGAATTTAAAAATACCTTGACATTTTTTTGAGAAGACTAAAAGTCAATCAATCTCATTTCAAACCATTTTGCCACTTTAGCTTTTTTTACTTTAAAACTTTTCTCAAAAGATTGGACTCTTGTCAATCCTTGTAGTGATGCAAACAATATACTTCTACAATATGTAGCGAAGTAAGATATTTTCCACTTGGGTGTTGAGTGAGGCTTTGTTGATTCTAAAATCCAAGTCATATCCTCCACTTTGAGATGATACAAATTCTCCTTTCTCATAATTGCTGGTGGTAAGTATGTTTTCCACACGGACAATGACGATGATATCTTATCTCATAAAATTAACCAACACACTTGTGTTTTAAAATATTCAAAAGAGGAACTACGTGTACCCTGATCCCCTATTGCACGAAAGGTGGTACGTATGCACTAAAGGTTCGCAGCCGCGGTGGGTGCAAAAATCATAAAAAAATACTTCTTTTCTCACCATCACCATCTATTTTTTTATACAACATTTTATAGACAAAATATATAGATTTTTCAAAGAGGTTCCTGCGGAGTACCGTAGATGTTTAGGGTGTTAATACCTTCCCTTTGCATAACCAACCCCCTTACCTAGAATATTTCCCCATCTTTTTGGGTTACTCGCTCTTTTCCCATTCCTTTGGAAACAATTAAGCGCGGTGGCGATTTTTATTTTGATATGTGTATGTCTAATCAATCCAATGGCTTAGTCTTAAACATTTCTACCACTAAAGAAAAAATGGCGACTTCACTAGGGAAAGATTGACCTCTTGCTGGTCCATCTCTAAGTGGGTTAGACCTATCTTTGTTTATATCTGTATATGTGATATTGTTGTTTATGTGTTATATTATTTGTTGTATATATGTTTATCTAGATATTTCTAGTTTTCAGGGTGCTTGGTGATTACTTATAAGTCCTATACCGGACTTGGGAAAACTTTAATATAGGACGGGAGGTATAGTCATGCTAACTTTGAGGGAGTAATCCCAAAAAAGGAGGCACGAGATCCCCCACTCAGTGGAGGCCCCTTTGACTGTAGTGTCGTTTACCGAGTAATCGGGAAGATGTGTTGCTTTCTACCTGAGAGCCTGCTGAAGCTGGGGACTGTAGAATACCTAACCCATCTTTTCCTTTTAGGTGTAGTGCAGAAGCTATGACGGAGTAATGCGGAAATAGTTGTCACGCGATACTATGCTCGGGCGAGTTTTTCTTGAGAATATTACTAATTACCGAGTTAATCGGGAAGTTGGTAATATCCGAAGGAATGATGTAGACTCTGGGAACCTCTAGAACCTTGTTCGACATGTGATAACTTTTAGACCATACCTTATGGGTAGTACCTTCGACCTCATGCTCATGACGTTTAACCTATGAACCCTATGTTTGCGATCTTGTGTGTGATTGTTGCATCATGCATCCATGCACTCATAAGCATCTTTTGAAGAAATTTTATTTCAAGGGACTTAAAAGTTAACCATTTGCAAATATCTCAGGTACCTTTTGACCATGGATTCTGGAAAAAGAAAGACCAGAAAATACAGTTTCAAAGATCCCAAGATAGATGAGTTGATCAGTCTAATTCCCGAGATTGAGTGTTCTGTAGATTTTTGGAAGAAGTATGGATCCATCATTCTTCTCATGAAGCTTAGGATGAAGGAGGGTATTCTCTCGACCTTGGTTCAGTTCTATGATCTGATGTATCATTTCTTTATTTTCCCTGACTATCAGTTGATGCCTACACTAGAGGAGTATTCTTATCTGCTGGATTTATCTATTACCGATGATGTTCCTTTTACTGGTTTGGAGGGTGAGCCAAAACCATACGAGATTGCTGCTTTGATCCATCTGGAGAAGTCTGAGGTTGAAGCCCATATGACTATTAAAGGATGGATTAAAGGATTACCAGCTCAGTTCTTATTAGAGAAAGCTCGTTACTTTTCCAGGATGAAGAGTACATTCGCTTTTGAGGCCATCTTTGCTCTACTTGCTTACGGATTGTTATTTCCTAATGTGGATAAGTTTGTTGACATTAATGCTATCAGGATCTTCATGATTGGAAACCCAATTCCTACATTGTTGGGTTATGCTTATTACTCTATTCATCTTCGGAATTCTTATCGTGGGGGGATGCTTATCTGTTGCGCGCCCTTATTGTACCGGTGGTTTATTTCTCATATGCCTCAGTCTGATGCTTTCTGGGATGTCAGGAAGGAACCCCGTTGGGCTCCTAAAATCATGGCACTTACTCACTCAGATATTGAATTGTATCATCGGACTTACCATGATATAGAGATTGTTGGCAGTTGTGGTGGTTTCCCCAATGTACCTCTTCTTGGTACAAAGGGAGGAATTAACTACAACCCTGTTCTTGCACGACGACAGCTTGGTTATCCGATGAGGGATAAACCAAATAGTATTCATTTGAGTAGTTTCTTCATGAAAGAGGGAGAAGACCATAAGGAAGCTAGGGAGTAGATTGCTAAGGCCTGGCGTCACATTCATAGGAAGAGTACGAAAGACCTTGGACCTAGGGGGGATATTTCTTTGGAGCCTTTTCTTCAGTGGGTCCAAACGTGAGCTATTTAGTTGAAGATGTCATATTCCCAGGAAGCACCTATGCCTGACTTGTTTGTGAAGACCACTCCTCCCTTATTGGGTGATGTGGAAGAGCTACAGCTTGCTCTAGTCAGGATACAACAAGAAAAGGACGCTTGGAAGAATAAGTGCCAAACTTTAGAGATTTCATATAGAACAGACTTGAAGGAGAAATACGACTTGATTGAGATTCTTGAGAGTCGGGCTGTAGAGACCATGGAGAGGCAAGGGGATTTATTTTATCCTAAGCCTCGGTCAGATGCTAGTTGCTCACTTCCTAATTCAGGTGATTGGAAGGAGGTTGCCACCAGATATGTGGAAGAAAACCAGAGGTTGAAGGCTCAGATTTCCAGGCTTACAGGGAAGCGCCAGCAAATAGAGTGATCTCCATCAGCTTTACTTCTTAGGTTTTAGACTTTATTTTCATCTTGTACTTGGGATTATTGAAACTTTTAATCCATTTTGAAGTTATTATAATAAAAAATTTCAGTATTTCAAATGTGTTATTACTTTGATATTTGCAATGTGTCTATAAATCTTTAAGCCCCTCGAAATATTAATAATAAAATAAACCATGTGCATTGCATATCATGCATCATATTGCACATATTTCTTGCATTTGTTATGCATATGCAGGTGTCTTACCAAGCTCCTTTACTTCATTCAGCAAGTTGTCTCACCACTACAACACTCGAGCTAATTTCAGAAGGAAGATGGACAACTTAGAAAAAGAGAGTCGCGAGCTGTGCGAGGAAGTTTCTGCTCTGAAGGCCGGCATGACCAATCTCACTGCTCTGATGGAATATCTGGTAGCTGCTTAGAATCAGCCACCGAGTGTTTAACCTCAACAAACAAGGGTTACTATTAAAGCTCTGACTGTTCATGTGTCTGCTACTCCAGTTGTTATTCAGAATCGCATGCCTCAAGGTTATCCATAGGGAATTCTAGAGAACTTTGTGTCTGAAGGTTTCAATCTTGATCCTCAAGTTACTCCAGTTGTTCAGACTACTGTTACTCCTGCACCTCTTGTGGTGCATGCAACTCCTGTTGCACCTCCTTCGGTGAATATGGTCCCATTTGCTAATGATGATATGTATCGTTCTTTTCCTCCACCAAGTGAAGGATTGGGTCTCTATGATAGAACGGATGATTTTCAAAATCAGTTTGACAAGATGCAGAGGGAGATGAAGGCCTTCAGGGGAAAGGAATTGTTCGGGCAGAATGTGAATGATTTATGCTTGGTCCCGAATGTCAAAATACCTGCGAAGTTTAAAGTCCCGAAATTCGAGAAGTACAAGGACAACACTTGTCCTCGTGCAAATCTTGTGATGTATATAAGAAGAATGTCTACCCACACTGATGATCAACGTCTGTTGATTCACTTTTATCAGGATAGTTTGACTGGTGTTGTGTTGAAGTGGTATATGAGTTTGGACAACGTCAATATCCATACTTTCAACGACTTGGGAGAAGCATTTATCAGACAATACAAATATAACATGGACATGGCGCCTGACCGTGATCAACTCAGGGCCATGGTCCAGAAGGACAGGGAATCATTCAAAGAATATGCCTAGAGATGGCGTGAGGTAGTCGCCCAAGTGATTCCTCCCATGGAAGAAAAGGAGATGACTAAGATTTTCCTGAAGACTCTGGGTGCTTTCTACTATAAGAGGATGGTAGCGAGTGCGCCAAGTGACTTTACTGAAATGGTGGGCATGGGTATCCGTTTGGAAGAGAATGTAAGAGAGGGTCGTTTAACAAAAAGTGAAAATTCCGGAAATACGAAGAAGCCATACTATGGGTTTTCCAAAAAGAAGGAAGGAGATACAAATGCTGTTATGCAAGAGAGAAGGATTAATCCTCGTAGAAGAAATTATTAGCGTCATCAACAAGTCGCCTCAGTAACTCCAGTTGTTGGTGTAGCTCCAATCACCGTTGCTTATTAGAGACCATCCCATCAGGGGAATTGAGGGTATAATCAGAGAAGGGAGAGTTATAACCCTATCCCTATGAGCAATACAGAATCACTCCCAGCGTTAATTCAAAAGAAGTTGGTTCAGACCAGACCACCTCCCGCTATACCATCACCATTGCATTGGTATTACAAGGCAGACCAAACATCTGCTATTCATCAGGGAGCACCAGGGCATAATGTTGAGAACTACTATCCTTTGAAAACTGAAGTACAAAAATTGGTGAAGTCTAGTATCTTGTCCTTCAAAGATGTTGGCTCTAATGTGAAATATAATCCTTTGCAAAAGCATGGAGGAGTAAATGTTGTAAACATGGTGGCTGGTTGTCCAGGCGACTTCCAGATTTTTTATATTAATTTGGTTAGAGGAGATTTGGTAAAAATGCATGCAGACCTCTGTGAATTTAGCTACTATACGCATGACCATGTCGGTTGGGCTATTTGCAGTATGGATATACAGGGTTGTGACAAGATAAAGGCTGATTTGTAGGAGATGATGGATAAGGGCCTCATCCACATAATCAGGTCTAGGGCAGAGTATGAAAAGGAAGTAAACATGGTTTCTAGATGTCCTGGAGAGTTCAAAATCTTTGATGTGGAACATATAAATGAGGATCTTGTACAATTGCATCCTACTTTCTACCACATGGCTGGTCATGTAGAATATCAGTATGGATCTTGTCAAATTTGCTGTCGGGACTCCCGAGGATGTTTAATTGTAAGGAAAGGTATTCAGTTGTTATTGGATAATGGAACTATCAAGGTTACAGGCCAAAGGGATGATTACCATGAGGTTAATGAGATTAAGGTATGTTTGGCCGAAGAAGAGTCAGATGATGAGTATGCCTCTGCGGATGAGTTCTTCTCCTCAGATGAAGATATATTTTCCAGAGATGACTCTGTGATGACTGAATGTTTTGAAGAGGGAGTAAATGTTATTGTGCCTTTTTTTGGTGCACCTACCCCTTTTGAAGTTGAATATCATGGCAAACCGTCTATTATTCCATTGGTGATTACTTTGTCGGGTCCTGTCCACTACAAGTCAGACAAGGTTGTACCCTATAAATATAATGCTACAATCTTAGAGGATGGTGTGGAAGTTCTCATCCATCCAATGCCTAATGTTGGAAATATTGTTGAGACTAGCAGAGTGGCCCGCAACGGTCGTGTATTTGCACCAGTTGTTCGTGGAGATGTTAGTACTGGAAAGAAAATTGTTGAAAATGTTGAACCCAAGAAGGCATTGGGTGAATTTAGTGGAGCTACGCTAGAAAGGAGGTGGATGATATTTTGAAGATAATCAAGATTAGCGACTACAGAATTGTAGATCAGCTACTGCAGACTCCTTCAAAAATATATATCTTGGCTTTATTGATGAACTCCTCTGCTCATAAAGAATCTTTGGTGAGGGTGTTGCTCCAAGCTTTTGTGGAAAGTGATATGCTTGTAGACCAATTCATCTGTGTGGTAGGGAACATTACATCATGTAATAACCCGAGTTTCTACAACGATGAACTTCCCGATGAAGGAAGGAATCACAATCTGGCCCTCCGCATCTCTATGAACTGCAAGAATGATTCATTATCCAATGTGTTTATTGATAATGGATCCGCATTGAACGTTATACCAAGGAGCATGCTTATTAAGTTGAAATATCAAGGAACTCCCATGCGCCCGAGTGGCATTATTGTGAAAGCGTTTGATGGATCAAGGAAATCTGTTATTGGTGAAGTGGACTTGCCTATTCATATAGGCCCACATTTGTTTCAGATTACTTTCCAGGTCATGGATACTATACCCGCTTATAGCTGCTTGTTGGGATGGCCGTGGATACATGAGGCAGGGGCTGTCACTTCGACTTTACACCAGAAGTTGAAGTTTGTGCGTGAAGGAAAAGTGATAATTATAAATGGAGAACAACCATTATTGATATCTCATTTGTCTTCTTTCAACATTGTGGAGGCGGATGAAGCTGCTGTTGGAACCCAGTTCCAAGCTTTACCCGTTGATAATATAAGAGGAAATGAGAACTCTATGGCTTCGTTTAAGGATGCTCAGTAGGTTGTGAAGAAGTGAAAAACACAAGAAGGGGGGTTGAATTGTAAAACTTAAATCAAAGGTGCAGACAACACTGTATTTTTATCCTGTTTCGTTTGATCTCAAACTACTCCAGTCCACTCGTCAAGGTGATTTCGCCTCTCTCCAATGAGGTCTTAATCCACTATAATCAACTGATTACACAACTACTTTAACAACTGTTAAAGTCTTCTTGAGTCTAACCACAGACCGGTTTATCTCAAGGAAATTCTCTTACAGATAAATGAACAAAAGTGTGTTTGATGTTTTCTAAAAAAACTATATATCACAACTGTGATAATACACAATATTAAGCTTAGAATTGAAACTGGATGGCTAGAGCTATAGAGTAAGCATGGTTGAAAGGCTTTAGCAAATTGTATGAGTGAGTTCGTTTCCGTAGGCGTGTATATGCGTCAAGATTATTAGCCTTTTTCTTTTCTCACACTGACTTGTTTATATAGAATGGGAAGAGATACGTTGTTGTCCATAAAGCCATTTCAATGCTAATAACGTTCTTTCCTTTTTGAGAAGATCTTGTCTTGGATAAAGTCGTTGGTAATTAATTTGTCTTGAATGCATAGTAACGCTTCAGATTGTTTTGCTAATGATAGTCAGAGTGTTCTTTCCTTTATGCTTACGCTTATGAGTGCTGATGACTTGGTTAGGATCTTGATCAGAGTCAGAGTATTTTATGCGTAGATTCTGTTCATCAGGCTTCAGCGTATGGCACATGTTATTTGATCTTCTGATGCTGACATATCTTCTGATGCTAATGTTGATACTGATCTTCTGATGCTGATTCCATCAGAGTTTTTGTAAACACAAAACATAATTTTAAGTAGCATATATGTCTTATATAAATCTTAAAATTTATTTATTCTTGTATTTTGTTATCATCAAAACTCTAATTGAGGGTTGTAGAATCAAACTATGTTCTAACAATCTCCCCCTTTTTGATGATGACAAAAACCAGATTTTTTTCCAATTAAAAATAAAGAATAAAAGGTATCAGAGATTAACGATAAGGAATAAAAGGTATCAGAGATAAGAATAAAGATTTAAAGTGTCAGAGCTAAGAAGAGAAAAACTCCCCATGAGTTGATTACTTCCCTTTAATTCCATGAGCCTTTGAACATCAGAACTTTGTTGTGTCAGAGTTCATCAGAGTTTTGTACCTGTAAGCTTTTCAGAAGAGAAGAAAATTAAATAGATCAGAATGTTTGAGACTTATGTCTCAGTAATCTGTTATTGAAAAATATCATTCTTTCTCCCCCTTTTTGTCAGTTATCAAAAAGCACAAATAATCAGAGCTAAAATGATCAGAGCTAAAAAGCGTTTGTATTAAAAACAGAAGCAATGATTAGTTCAGAATAATGGAAAAATATTACAGACAAACATGTAAAGAAAACAAGGAAAACACAAGAAAATTCTAAGAAGGAGGTGGAAGACGTGTGAATAGAGCTTCCAACATGTTCTTGATTTGGGTGCTGGTTTCCTGTTGCTGAGATACCATGTTTGCTATTGCATCAATTTTGATGTCCTGCTTATCCATTCTTTCATTCATCAGCATATCAGATCTTTTCAAGTCCTCCAGAGTCTGCCTGTCAAGAGAGGAAGCTTGAGGATCTTCAGAAACAGGGTACTTCTCAGAGCTTTCTTCAATATCTTCTTCTTGACCCAAGTCTTCAGCTGGAATCATCCGTTCTTCTGCAGGTTGAACTTTGGATGCTGGACGATGTTCAAACCAAGGAGCAATGTCCAGATGGAGAACTTCTTCCTTAAGAAGCTTGCTCAGAACTGGACCTTCAATCTCTTTCAGTAGATTGATGAAATTCTGTTGAGCCTGTCCATAGCTCTGGTCTTGCAACTTAAAGGTTTTAGAGCATACCCATCTTCTGAATTTTGTCCAGAGGAAGTCTGATACAACAAGATCAACCAGTTCCAGACTTGCTTGTTTCAAAGAAGTGATCCACTTCTGTATTTCTGTTTCAAAGTTCAATATGCTGGAACCAACATCTGGATGTTTTGGTTTAGGGATAGCAGTTTTGTTGTTTATTGCAGCAAGGCGTTCAAAGACTGTTAGATCAATGACAGTCTTGTTGTGGTCATCTGAATTTTTCTTAGGTGAGGGAGTGGGAGAGTCAGGAATTACGATTGGACTTGATGGGGAATTTGGTGGAGTTATTTCTGGTGAAGAGGGAAGTTGAGGAATATTCACAGTGGTACCACAGGGAAATTGAATGGCCAGAGGTTGTGGTTCAGGGGATTCAGAGGGTTGAGCCTCAAAGGTTTGAGTCTCAGGTTGTAGATATTGTTCATGTTGAGGAGATGGTGGATTAATTTCTGGTTGAGGAGAGAGTGGAATTTCTGGTATTGGTGAGAAGGGAATATCAGGTTGTGGTGAGATGGGAATTTCTGGTTGTGGATTTGGATTTTCTGTTTCGGGAGTAGAAGTGTGTTGGTCTATATCAGAAAGAACTTGTGCAAGTTCTTGTTCTGGTATGGCTTCAGTATTTAGATTTTATGGTTGAGAGCGAGATCTTCTGAGGGTTAATGATTCAGAAGGGTCAAAATCAAGGTCAAAATCATCGAAAGTTTGAGGTGTTGGGTTTTCAGATGGAGTTGGAATTGGGATAAATGTTGATACAGTAGTTGAATCTAAAACAGTTACAGAAGCAGGATTACCTCTCTTCTTGGGAGTCTGTTGAGATGATCCTTCTGCAGCAGCTTTTCTTTTCTATGTCTTCTTCAGAATAACCTCTGGAGCCTTCTGCTGAAGATCTAAAATATTCAGATTTGGTGTTGTACCATCAGCTTTGCAAGCATCCAGATATCTCAGAATGATTTCTGGTTTAGAGTCAATCTCTGAGAACAGAGGGAAGTTGTCCAGAGGGACTCTTCTGCTGGAGATTTCAGCAAAAGGAGTGACGCTGGGCTCCTTCTTAATGTTCTCTATCACCTTCATTTTCTTCAGATTTTTGGCATTCAGTTGCTTACCAACAGTAGGTTCCAGAGTGTTGATTTCTTGAGCCTCTGTCAGATGGTCAATCAGCCTATTCTCTGTAAGAATATCTGATATCAGTCTTCCCAAGGGTATCCAATCCCTTTTTGTACGTTCCTCTTCTCTTGTTTCCTTGACACTTGTTCTGAGATGGTTGAACAGAAGATGAGCCAGATTAATCTTGACCTTCTGAGAGATAAAATAGATCAGAAACTGCTGATCTATATTAATGTAATCAGGAGAGTTGGTAGGCTTCCTGTGGTTGAAACAGCCCAGAATGATCTTGGCCCAAATTCTGTGCTTGTCTTTCAAATCCCTTATCTTGCTGGAGGGAAGCCCCAGAGTAAAGATTTCCCTTACAATTAGGGCAGCATCTGCAGACCTTTCTGCCATATCAATGCAACGAACACCACCACCATTGTATCTTATCAAACGTGCAATGAGATCTTTAGTAATAATAATCTTCCTCCCCATGATGTAAGACGTAACTTGATGATTTTAAGAAGAAGCGTGAATCCAAAATTCCTTTACCAGAATAGGAAATGTTGGACCCACCAACCTGTCAAAATACTTTTCCCAACCTTGAGCTTTAACCTCTTCAGATAAATCAAAACCATTCTCCTTAAGACTGTTGAAATCCACGATTAATTCTAACAGAACCTCTAAGTTCTTGATTGGAGTTAGAAGCGTTCTGAAGGGTACTTCATATTGTTCAGATGAAACAGTTTTCTGGGAACCTGAAGAAGGAATGCTGGAAGAAGCCATGTTCACACGAGATTTTTGTGAAAAAGATTGAAAGGGTTTCTTGAGAAAGAAGAACACTGAAAACAGAAATATTCAGAGAAAATGAAAGTGAAGGTAAAACGTGTAAATGGTGTGAAGTGTGTTTAAATATATTTCTAAAAAGGTTTTGAAAACATAAACGTTAAGAGAGAGAAATTAATAATGATTATTAGCATTTAATGATAGCTGATTTTAGGGGATTCAGAAAGATATTTGGAACGGTTACCCATGACATGTGTCTCAATGCACCCAATCAGCGCTTTGCCTTTTCAGAAACGTGAACGCGTGTCCAGCCTCAGAAAATAGCTGATGACTGGATGACACTTGTTTGCTTTGAGTGAACAGTATATTTCCATCCTTGAAATGAAGCGCCCAGATCTTCATGGATAGATTCTGATACAATCTGCACTTCTAAAGTTCTGAAGGAAGATTGATCAGTAGTTCACAGAAAAATAAACAAAGTTCTGAAGGTTAAGATATAAAATTAAAACAATTTTATTCTGGACAGAGCTTCATGCTGAGATGTTTCAGAATGAAGTTGAACCTATCTTCAGAAAGTGGTTTTGTAAAAATATCAGTCCATTGATGGTCTGTGTTAATAAATTTAAAATTTAAAATCCCTTTCTGAATATAGTCCCTAATAAAATGATGTTTTATTTCTATATGCTTAGCCCTAGAATGTAAAATTGGATTTTTACTAAGACAAATAGCAAAATTATTGTCACAGAGGATAGGAATGTTACTCTCAAATATTTGGAAGTCCTCAAGTTAACTTTTCATCCAGAGCATTTGTGTGTTGCATCCAGCTGCTGCTATGTATTCAGCTTCTGTTGTTGATAGAGCAATTGTGGATTGTCTTTTGCTGGACCAAGAGATCATATTTTCTACCAGCAACTGGCAGTTTCCAGAAGTACTTTTACGTTCTACTCTGTCTCCAGCAAAATCAGCATCACAGTATCCTACTAAGCTGTAATCACTTGATTTTCTATAAAACAAACCCAGATTAGTAGTACCTTTCAGATACTTGAAAATTCGCTTAACTGCTGTTAAGTGAGATTCTCTAGGATCTGATTGGAATCTAGCACAAATGCATACACTGAATAAAATGTCAGGCCTTGAAGCCGTCAGATAAAGAAGAGAACCAATCATACCTTTGTAGACCTTTTGTTCTACCTTTTTACTTACCTCTTCTCTTTCTAGAATGCACGTGGGATGCATTGGAATCTTTGATGGCTTACATTCTGAGAGATCAAATTTCTTCAGAAGTTCTCTGACATATTTGCTCTGATGAATGTAAGTTCCTTCTGGGGTTTGATTGATCTGAATACCCAGAAAGAATTTCAGTTCCCCCATTAGGCTCATCTCAAATTCTGCCTGCATACACTTAGCAAACTTTCTTCCCAGAGAAGGTTTAGTAGACCCAAATATGATATCATCTACATAAATCTGACATACTAAGATGTCATTCTTAACTGTCTTACAGAATAGAGTTGTGTCCACTTTCCCTCTAGTGAATTCCTTTTCTAACAGGAAGTTACTTAGTCTTTCATACCAAGCTCTGGGAGCTTGTTTCAGACCATAGAGTGACTTCTTTAGTTTGAAAACATATTCTGGATTTTTGGAACTTTCAAAACCAGGGAGTTGGTGCACATATACCTCTTCTTCTATATAGCCATTTAAGAATGCACTCTTAACATCCATCTGATACAGAGTGATGCCTTTATTAACAGCAAATGAAATTAAGAGTCTGATAGATTCTACCCTGGCGAATGGAGCAAAGGTTTCTGTATAGTCTATCCCCTCTTGCTGACTATAACCTTGTGCTACCAATCGTGCTTTGTTTCTGATGACTTCAACTTGTTCATTCAGTTTGTTTCTGAACACCCATTTTGTTCCAATGACGTTGAATCCTTTTGGTTTGGGAGCTAGATCCCATACGTCATTTCTTGTGAATTGATTCAGCTCCTCTTGCATTGCTAGAATCCAGTCATTGTCTAGAAGTGCTTCATCAATTGTTGATGGTTCAATTAGAGAAACAAGAGTTTCTGAAGCTAGATCTTGTTCTGATTGGATCTTCCTTTCTTCCTAGGATTGTTTCTTCTGGGTGATCCAAGCTGCTTCTAGATAGTCTTTTCTGAAGTTGATCAACAGAAGGTGCTGGATTGCTTGCAGTGCCTCTTTCTGATGTTGAGGGAGTGTCTCTATTGAGAGCTTCTGATGACTTGTCTTCAGTACCTGTGAATTCAACTTCCATACCTGCAAATACTTCATTCTGCTTTGACTTTTGAGAGTCAAGCTTATCATCAAAATGAACATTGATTGATTCCTCCACAATCTATGTTTCTGTATTGTATACTCTGTACCCTCTTGAGTGTTCAAAGTATCCTAACATAATACACTTTTGTGCTTTAGAGTCAAACTTGTTCAAATAATTTTTTGTATTCAAAATAAAGCAAGTACATCCAAATGGATGAAAATATGAAATGTTAGGCTTTCTGTTCTTCCACAATTCATATGGAGTCTTTTCCAGCATAGGTCTTATGGAGATTCTATTATGAATGTAACACGCTGTGTTTATTGCCTCTGCCCAGAAGATCTTAGCAACGTTAGTCTCGTTGATCATGGTTCTGGCCATTTCTTGCAATGTTCTGTTCTTTCGTTCTACAACTCCATTTTGCTGGGGAGTTCTAGGACAAGAGAAATCATGCAGAATGCCTTTGTCATTAAAAAATTATTCAAAATCTTTGTTTTCAAACTCTCCACCATGATCACTTCTGACTTTGACGATTCTAAGATCATTTTCATTCTGAACTTGGTTGCAGAAGGTGACAAACACAGAGTGTGACTCATCCTTGTGTCTTAAGAACTTTACCCATTTCCATCTGCTATAGTCATCTACGATTACTAACCCATACTTCTTACCACTGACTGAAGCAGTTTTAACTGGTCCAAATAAGTCAATGTGCAGAAGTTTTAATGGCTTAGAGGTGGAAACGACGTTTTTAGATTTGAAAGCTGGTTTTGCAAACTTGCCTTTCTGACATGCTTCACACTGAGCGTCTGAATTGAACTTCAGGTTAGGAAGTCCTCTGACCAGATTGAGTTTGTTAATCTGAGATATTCTTCTCATACTAACATGTCCCAATCTTCTGTGCCAGATCCATTGCTCGTTGTTAACAAACAGAAGACACTTTACATTCTGAATTTTTAGTTCAGAAAGTTTTATTTTATAAATGTTGTTTCTCCTCTTTCCATTAAATAGGATAGTCCCATCTTTCTGAATAACAGCTTTGCATGAATTTTGATTAAAGATTATATCATAACCGTTATCACTTAATTGACTTATGGATAACAGATTATGCATTAATCCATCTACTAATAACACATTACTTATAGAGGGAAGATTTCCATTACCTACTGTTCCAGAGCCAATGATCTTTCCTCTCTGATTGCCTCCAAAGCCTACGTGGCCTCCAGGCTTAAGTTCCAGGCTTTGGAACATATGCCTTCTTCCCGTCATGTGTCGTGAGCAGCCAGAGTCCAGGTACCATGACTGGTGTTTCTGCTTTGCTGCTAAAGATATCTGCCACATGTATTATTTTATCCTTAGGTACCCATATTTTCTTGGGTCCTGATTTGTTAGTTTTACCAAAACTCTGGTTGAATTTTGGTTTGACAGAATAATTACTACTAGTATATTTGATGTCGTGTGTGTGCCCATATATAAAGTGTGAATCAAGTGGAGTACATTTTATAACTAAATCCATGGCATTTTTTGGTGTAGGTACCTTACCTTGGTATCCTATTCCTTTTCTTCCATTTCTGCTAACTCCATAGATCATTGAAGCCATTTTACTTCTATCTATGTTTTTAGCTAGAAACTTCTAAAAGTTGTGATCATACTCCTTGATGATCTCATCAGCACTGCTGGGAGTTTCAGGGATTGTTTCCTTCTGAGAGTTTTGCAATATATTTTCTAATTTTGAAATTTTATCTTTTAACTCAGAATTCTCCAATTTGAGACTCTCAGTCTTATCAGAGTCAGAAGCAAGATTCCTTTTCAGGTTTCTGAATTTGACTCTGATCTGCTGATATCTTTCCATAATTTCATTAAGGCTTTCAGCTAGTTCAGCCTTAGTAAAGTTTATAGCAAAGTCAGGAAATACCTCTTCTGTATCTGATTCAGAGTCTGACTCAGAAGCTTCACTATCTTCTGTTATGTTTTCCATGAGAGCTATGTTTGCTCTTTCATCATCTGATTCTGAGTCAGCTTCAGATGTGTCAGAATCATCCCATGTAGCCATGAGACTGTTCTTCTTTTCCTTACCAAACTTCTTTTTGGGCTTTTCCTTCTGAAGCTTTGGGCAATCACTTTTGTAGTGTCCTTGCTCGTTACATTCATAGCAGATGATGTCTTTGTTGTTTGGCTTTCTGCTTCCTGAAGAACCTTCAGATCTTCTGTGTCCAGAGGAGGATTTTGACCTTCTGTATCTGGAGAAGGGTTCATTCTGATTCTATGATCTTCTAGGATTCCTGAACTTCCTTTGCCTCTGCTTCCATAGTTGGTTCACCCTTCTGGAGAGGAGAGACAGTTCATCTTCTTCTGATGAGGACCCATCAGAGGTTTCTTCAACAGCCTGCAAAACTTTAGAGTCAGATTTTCTGTTAGATTTTAAAGCTAATGGCTTACCTTGCTTTTGAGGTTCATCTGCTTCTAGCTCTATCTCGTGACTTCTGAGGGAGCTGACAAGTTCCTCCAGAGAGATTTTGTTGAGATCCTTTGCTAGCTTAAGCGCTGTGGCGATTGGCCTCCACTGTTTTGGCAAGCTTCTGAAGATCTTCTTGACATGATCAGCAGTAGAATACCCTTTGTCAAGAACTTTGAGACCAGCAACCAGAATTTGAAATCTTGAGAACATCGTGTCTATTGATTCACTTTCTTCCATCTTGAATGCCTCGTACTTCTGAATAAGCGCAAGAGCTTTGGTTTCTTTGACCTGAATGTTGCCTTCATGCGTCATTCTCAGAGAGTCAAACATATTCTTTGCAGTGTCTCTGTTTGATATCTTTTCATATTCAGAATAAGAGATGGCGCTGAGAAGAATTGTTCTGGCCTTGTGATGATTTCTGAAATCACGCTTTTGTTGATCAGACATTGCTTTCCTGTCAATCTTCTGACCACTTCCATCCACTGGGTGCGTGTATCCATCAGTCACCATGTCCCACAGATCAGCATCATGGGCCAGAAAGAAACTTTCAATTCTGTCTTTCCAATAGTCAAACTTCTCTCCATCAAAGACTGGAGGTTTGCCACTGAATCTGTCTCTTTCTTCATTGTTGTCATTGCTGATGTTTTGATGTGGTCCTGCCATAGTATTTTTCTGACACTGGATCTTGTATTGACACGGTTAAGTGTTATAAGCTCAGAACCAGGCGCTCTAATACCAATTGAAGAAGTGAAAAACACAAGAAGGGGGGTTGAATTATTTATATAGCATGGGAAGAGATACATTGTTGTCCATAAAGCCATTCCAATGCTAATAACGTTCTTTCCTTTTTGAGAAGATCTTGTCTTGGATAAAGTCGTTGGTAATTAATTTGTCTTGAATGCATAGTAACGCTTCAGAGTGTTCTGCTAATGATAGTCAGAGTGTTCTTTACTTTATGCTGACGCTTCTGAGTGTTGATGACTTGGTTAGGATCTTGATCAGAGTCAGAGTATTTTATGCGCAGATTCTGTTCATCAGGCTTCAGAGTATGGCACATGTTATTTGATCTTCTGATGCTGACATATCTTTTGATGCTAATGTTGATACTGATCTTCTGATGTTGATTCCATCATAGTTTCTGTAAACACAAAACATAATTTTAAGTAGCATATATGTCTTATATAAATCTTACAATTTATTTATTCTTGTATTTTGTTATCATCAAAACTCTAATTGAGGGTTGTAGAATCAAACTATGTTCTAACAGGTTGTGCATAATGGCCATAGTGAAGTATGGGGACAGATTGTTGATCCACCTGTAAACAAAAATAGAGTTGTCTTGGAGTTCTCTGAAGAATGATAAAGGTAATAGCATGAAGTCGAAGTCTGCTCCAAGCAAGTATCAAGACATCTTTCATAGCGGGGGTTATCTTCATCCAATTGTTTCCGAGATTAATGCCATTGTGGAAGATGAAGCATAGCCGGAAATGCCAAATTATGTGACGCACGGAGTTAGGGTTCATAACTGGATCACCATTGATGTTCCCTCTTGCATACATGTTTCAAAGTAATTTGTTTTTTGTTGAACTTTTTGAAAAAAAACATTCACTCTTCCCAAGGTGAAAGTATTGATATTGTATGGGCTTATCTGTTTGCTTTGATTTTTAAAATCAATAATAAAAGTTGTCTTTGTTTCCCAAATTGTGTCTTTATTTTTTGCTTTTTTCTTGGAAAATGGTAATAAAAAAAACCTTTCAAAATAAGTAATAACTGAAATTCAATCTGCATGATCACTTATTATATGTGTCAGTTTCTAAAAGCAATCATAAATCATATGTGCAGATTAATTAAAAAACCTGTTGAATACAATGACCCTGCACCCTCTCCCAACTTTGAATGTCCTGTGTATGGGGCCGAAGAAGAAGACTATAATGAGATTCCAGAAGAGATCTCACGGTTTCTTGAGCGTGAGGAGAATGCCATTCAGCCATATAAAGAGCCATTGGAAGTAATCAATTTGGGTTCAGAAGAACATCTGAAGGAAGTCAAGATTAGAGCAGTATTGCATCCTGATGAGAAGAGCAGGTTGATTGAGATGTTGAAAGAGTGTGTGGATATTTTTTCTTGGTCTTACCAAGATATTCCTGGTCTAGATATAAATATTATAGAACACCATTTGTCGTTGAAGCCAGAGTGCCCGCCAATCAAACAGAAGTTGCAAAGAACTCACCTAGATATGGAAGTGAAGATCAAAGAAGAAGTTCTAAAGCAGATTAATGCCGGTTTTCTTGTGACATCAGTGTACCTTCAGTGGATTGCCAATATTGTCCCAGTACCAAAGAAAGACGGAAAAGTTTGCATGTGCGTAGATTACAGAGATCTAAATAAAGCTAGTCCAAAAGATGATTTCCCATTGCCACACATTAATATGTTAGTGGATAGCACAAAAAAATTCAAAGTTTTATCGTTCATGGACGGATTTTCTGGGTATAATCAAATAAGGATAGCTCTCTAGGACATGGAAAAAACAATGTTTATCACACACTGGGGAACATTCTGTTACTGAGTGATACCCTTCGGGTTGAAGAACGCTGGTGCAATGTACCAGAGGGCTATGACAACCCTATTCCATGATCTTATGCACAAGGAAATTGAGGTATATGTTGATGATATGATTGCTAAATCTCATACTGAAGAGGGCATGTAGAAGATTTGTTGAAGTTGTTTCAGCATTTGAGGAAGTATCGTCTCCGCTTGAATCCAAATAAATGTACCTTCGGTGTTCGGTCAGGGAAATTGTTGGGTTTTATTATTAGCCAGAGAGGGATTGAAGTTGACCCTGATAAAGTCAAAGCAATTCAAGAAATGACAGCGCTGAGAAATGAAAAGCAAGTCAGAGGATTCCTCGGGCGCTTGAATTATATTCCAGATTCATTTCCCACATGACTGCAACGTGTGAACCAATCTTTAAGTTGTTAAAGAAAATCAAGGTTGTGTGTGGACAGATGACTGCCAAAGGGAATTTTAAAGTATTAAAGAATATATGCTTGAACCTCCTATCTTGCTCCCTCCTGTTGAAGGAAGACCATTGATTATGTATCTGACAGTGTTAGATAATTCCATGGGTTGTATTCTTGGAAAACAAGATAAAACAGGGAAGAAAGAGCACACCATTTATTATCTCAGTAAAAAGTTTACTAATTGTGAGTCGTGGTATTCCATGCTGGAAAAGACATGTTGTGATTTGGCCTAGGTGGAAAAACGTTTGTGGCATTATATGTTGAATCACACTATTTGGTTGATCTCCAAAATTGATCCAATCAAGTATATATTTGAAAAGCCTGCTCTTATTGGGAGAATTACCCGCTGACAGATGTTGTTATCTGAATATGACATTGAATACCGCACTCAAAAAGCTATTAAAAGCAGCGTGTTGGTAGATTATCTTTCTCACCAACCAGTTGATGATTATCAGTCTGTGAGGTATGATTTTCCCGATGAGGATGTGATGTTTCTGAAAGTGAAAGATCATGATGAACCATTGCCTGAGGAAGGTCCTGATCTTGAATCTCACTAGAGCATGATATTTGATGGAGCTGTGAATGCTTATGGTAAAGGAATTGGTGATGTGATTGTCACTCCACATGGATCACACATTCCTTTTACTGCAAGGTTGACATTTGATTGTACTAATAATATGGAAGAATATGAGGCTTGCATCATGGGTCTCGAAGAAGCTATTGATCTCAGAATTAAAATTCTTGATGTGTATGGCGATTCAACTTTGGTAATAAATCAGATTAAAGGAGAGTGGGATACTCGTCACCCCAGCTTGATCCCTTACAAAGATTATGCTAGAAGAAATTATGAAAAATAGTTTTGAATTTTCTCTTTCTGATTTTTATTTTTTTACAATTTTATTTTGTGTTTTGATATTTTTTTATAAATTTTCACTTTATTTAAATTGTTTTAAATATTTAAAAATACTTTTATGCATTTTTAAATTCTAAAAAAAATATGGAATGATCCAATGATATTGTGACAAATATTGGTGACCTCATTTATTTTTTATTTCTAACTTTGTTATTTTTTATTATTTTTGGTTTATTTTACTCATTTCTTTTAATTTTAAAAATAGTTTCTGACTTTAAAAAATTACCAAAAATTTTATAAAAATATTTGAGTCTATTTCTGATTTTTCTATGAACTTATTTCTTTTGTATGAATCAATTTGAATATAGTTGATATTTTTTCCTTTATTTTCATTTTTATTCATTTTAAAACCCTTTTTAATGCATATATCAAATGTAATATTATTTTGTGATTATTTTCTGGATGATCTTGGATTGAATTTTTTATCATGAACTTTGTTAACATCATTGGATCCATGGTGTTGAGTCTAACTCCATAAAAATGGAATAATGATTTTAATAATAGTTAGAATCAATTTAAATTCAAATGTGGTTTATATATTCTTTCTCACCCTTCTTCATCTCATCCCTTCTTATTGCACGAAGTGTTATTGGAGCATGATCTCTATATCATGTCTCAAAACAAATGGTGCATAGATTGCTATTGACCGGCCTCAAAATAGGTGCAACTTCTACATAAGTCCACTTACGATTGCTTAACATAGTGCTAAATTTTGTCCTGATTTGAATAAATGATCACTCGTGGCCCAAACCTATGTTTGCAAGCCCAAGTATGTTAATTTGATCTCTTTGATCTAATAACCTTTAGATTCATTGTGTGGAGGTTTCAGTTCTACCAATCCTCTAATGGATCTACATCACTTTTGGTCAACGCGAATCACTTAAACATCGTTGATCATTAAATTTTACTTTTGAGGATTCCAAAATGGATGATATACTTGACAAAAAGTAAATGCAACTTGTTGTATGGAGGCTTTGGTTCTACCAATCCTCTAATAAGTTCCAAATGTAAGTTTCAATATGGTCATCCAACTCACCACTAATTTCTAACAATTGACTTTACTTTATGCTTTTATTTTTATGTTTTATGTACCATTTACTTTTATCATTTACATTTCATGTTATTTTTTCCATCTTTGCTCACTTGTGCCCCTTTATATTCTTGTCATTTTTTATTTTTCTCACTTCAGATTTTCTTTTCGTTTTGAAGATACTTAATAATCAACATGAATAATAAAAAGCTTTAATGATACTTGGACTATTTGGTTACTATCCTTGGCATTATGGAGTATTGAACTTCTTGGACTTAGGATTAGAAACCTTGGCCTATGTTGGAGACCTTGTGACCTTAATTGATATTTTGTCTGGAGTTCTTGAGGTTTACCTCAAGACATTGGGTTGTTTGTTTGTTTTGTGTGTAGGTTATTGTGATTACATACTTTGTTTTTTATCTGGAATTCACTCATATACAGCTGTTACTCTTCCCAATTTTTGTGAAGACTTAATACACTTCAAGTTTGGTTCTCTCAAGAGGTCTAGTATCTTTGCTTGCTTGGTTTTAATCCAAATAATGGGAATTCTATCTTGACTCCTAATGTTAAGTATTGGCTTCTTGTTGGTTAGATGGTTCTTATCCCTAGTTTTTATCTTATGCTTTAGGATAGTCTCTTCTTCTCCTCCCATCTTCTTTAATTTCAAAAATCTTCTCCCTCCTTTTGAAAACTCTTCTTGTTTTTAAACTTGAGCTACTTTCATAAGAAACTTGGACCTAGGTCCATGTATTTTCAAAAAAGAACCTTTCATAAATAAACTTCAATCAATTTAATAATACCTTGACATTTTTTGTGAGAAAACTAAAAGTCAATCAATCTCATTTCAAACCATTTTGCCACTTTGGCTTTTTTTACTTTAAAACTTTTCTCAAAATATTGGACTCTTGTCAATCCTTGTAGTGATCCAAACAACTATACTTCTACAATATGTAGCGACGTGAGATATTTTCCACTTGGGTTTTGTGTGAGGCTTTGTTGATTCTAAAATCCAAGCCATATCCTCCACTTTGAGATGATGCAAATTCTCATTTCTCATAATTATGGGTGGTATGTATGTTTTCCACATGGACAATGACGATGATGTCTTATCTCATAAAATTAACCAACACACTTGTGTTTTAAAATTTTCAAAACAGGAACTACGTGTATCCTGATCCCCTATTGCACGAAAGGTGGTACTTAGGCACTAAAGGTTCTCAACCGCGACGGGTGCAAAAATCATAAAAAATACTTCTTTTCTTACCTCCACCATCTATTTTTTTATACAACATTTTATAGCCAAAATATACAGATTTTTCAAAGAGGTTCATGCGGAGTACCGTAGATGTTTAGTGTTCTAATACCTTCCCTTTGCATAACCAACCCCCTTACCTAAAATCTCTCCCCCTCTTTTTGGGTTACTCGCTCTTTTCCCATTCCTTTGGAAACAATAAAGCGCAGTGACGATTTTTATTTTGATCTGTGTAAGTCTAGTCAATCCAATGGCTTAGTCTTAAATATGTCTACAGTTACACCCTTAGATATCTCCAAGAGTTTTCCAAATTCTAATAATACACTCTTAGGAATTTACCCTCTCCTCTCTAAGATTTCCACAAAAATTCTCAAACTATTATCTATGTCTTCAACTTTAAAATTCTAAAGGTTGTAATAGCAAGCATGCAAGAGATACATATTCATAATTGTTGAAACTAAAGAAATTCACAGCTAGCTTAAAACATAACTCATAAATAAACAAAACCATAAATTAAAACAACAAAGTTCAATACACATAAATCGAGAAAATTAGACCCAAGCTCTGCCGAACCCAAACCCACTGCCCTATTGACACCACTTGTAACACCCCGAATTTCAGATTAATTATTTAATTAAATAATTTAGTATGATTATATGAGTCTATGTGAAGTAGATGGTGTTTTGATGTTTTGATGCTTATTTATGATGTTTTGGTGTCGTGTGTGAGTCCTTGTAACGGTATATGATGTGTATTTGTGATACAATTGTGATGTAAATAGCAATGATTTGATGAATAAGGTGTTTAAGATGATGGGTTGTGTGGTGTAGGATGAGTTAGTAAGAAGGTTTGGAATTTAAATAATTATTTTGGGATTATTTAGATTTAATAGTGATTAATTGGAATTATTTGGATTTAAGTAATTAGAATGATAGAATAATAGAAGTGTAGAGAAAATAAGGACAAGATGGTAATTAATTAAAGAGAATAAGTGAATTTTTGAGATATAAGTATTAGGTGTCTAAATTGTGTTATAAGAAAAACAAGAGTGAGAGTACGACAAAACAGATCGTAGAACGAGAAAAGGCAATGAGAAGATAAAAGCTAGGGCAAGAGGATTCGACAACTTTTGGGAAGATCAAAGCTTTGAATTAAGGTAATGGGGTGAATGGATTCTCTAATTGGTGATCTTACGTGAGAGGGTAGTGAGGGTTCCTTTCCCTCTTAGGTTGTTTTATATGATTGATGCATAATTTGTTTGGTTTGAATGAATTTATGTGTTGTATATGATTATACATGGACTTGTGATGCTATGTTGTGATTGTTGTTGTGATTTGCATTGTTATGATGATTGTTGCATAAAACCCCAATCTAGACCCTACAAGTAATGAGAATTAGAATTTGAGGATTTTGGATGAGGATTTGATGAAAAATAAGATGAATAATAATTCCCAAATGATTTATAATTGATGTAGAAACATAGGATGATAATGGATGGTGAATCCCTATGATTAGATGATGTTTTAGGACCTATAAGGTAGTGAAATCTCAGAAAAATTCATCACTCAATAGCATGCATCGACTCAAAGAGGTCATGTGTCGACTCATGCAGGTTCAAGAATAAGTATGCATCGACTCATTGGGTCGACATGAGCACACCTGGGGCAGATAGAATAGCTATGTGTTGACTCAAATGGGGTATGCGTCGACTCAAGCAATCCAATTTTTGACAGATTTTTCTAAAGGTCGTAACTTGAGTTTCCGGACTTTGTTTTGTGCACTGTTCGAAGTGTTGGATAGATAAAGAGATGAACTATATTTATAAGGATTTAAATTAAGAATAAGATATATAATTCTAGTACCCAAGTTAGGATATAATTAGTTTCACCGTGTTGAATCACTATGATGTTTTGTGGTAATGAAGTATGATGATGATATGTTGTTAATTTGATGATTATGTTTTATATAATGATAGGATGATGATTCTTTGCTTACATGAGTATATATGATGAGATTTATAAGGATAATTCTAGTAACTAAGTTAATATAGGAATTATTCCCCGTTGTTACACCGAAACGGTGGGTTGTTTTCTTGCGATATTCTTTTGCAGATGATGCCGGTATGAGGAAATGTTGGTGATTATGATGAGGATGATGTGGATGGATTAAATTGCCATGGTGATGAAGGCTTATGCCTTGTGGTTATATGATTTCACATTGTTGCATGTTCATATTGCATGCATTCATGGATGTGGGCTTATGCCCTGATGTCGGCCTGGATTGGTGTTGTGTTGAGGGCTTATGCTCTGTTATTGCCAAATTGGCATTGAGTTGAAGGCTTATGCATTGATGGTACCACATGCATGTTTATGTAGGACTATTGCATTTCATAAACACTAAATTGATGTTGTATGATGTGATGATGGTTGTTTGTGATAAATTTTATGTATGTTGTGATTTCCTACTCCTTAGCGTGTTTTATTTCACCGTGTAATTACTGAATGAAATTTTCACCCCTTTTATGTTGTTATGTATGTACTCTTCGGGAGTACGGATAATCAAGTACCCGAGTAGTTCTTAAAGTGATGTTACTAGATCGAGTCTTAGGAGTCGCTCTGATATGTAACACGGGATTTGGGAATTTCTTTATGTTTTGCATGATTTCAAATGTTGCACATTTTATTTTAAACTTACGATGGACCATGTATTATGGATTTGAATTTTTGTTAAGGCTAGAATGGCAATGAACTACTTTTATATTGATTTTTCGTTGCCGAATAACCATTTTTGTATACACAAAGTAATAAATTATTTTGAGAACTTTATGGATTTTATGATTTATGTGGCATCCCATTATGAACTCTAATGCATTTGTCGTATATTTCATTATAAATATTCATATGGGAAATGGGGTGTTACAATTGGTATCAGAGCAGGTCGGTCCGTCCGGCCAAGTTGTCTAATGTTGTTTGTTCCTTAGTGTGCGACATGTGTGTGAAACCCGATCGGTACTTGCTTGTTTTTCTAACTATTTATCTGCAAGGGTTGGTTTGAAACAAGTGGGGGAGAATATTTTTCTTCTCTTAGATGTTTCAAGTAAGGGAGTTGGTGCAATACACTGCTGAGTTACAAAGAGCACAATTATTGTTGGAGCTATGTTGTTTCTGGAAACTAAAGAGAGTATGAATTCGTGATTTTGTCTGCAGGTCAAGTTGGGATGTCTTCAGAAAGAATGATCAGGTATTTTTGATGTTTTCTTCTCGTAGAATAGAGGGAAGTGTGATGGCTAGTGATATGCCAGTGTTGTGTGATTCCTGATCTTTTTCCTAAAGATATTTGCGACTTACCTCCAGAGTGTGGATCTGAGTTCAGTGACAGTAGATAACTAGTGTTTGTATCTACTAAGCAAGTAGGATAACCCCTGGGATATGAGGCTTAGAGGTTTGCATGTTTGTGACAACAATTGAATAAGGTTGTGTGTGGATTACCGACCATTGAGTAAAGTAATGATTGAGATTAAGTATCCACTTCAAAAGGATTGACGATTTGATGGAGCAATTGTTAGCCAAATATGTCTACAGTATAATTGAATTAATGAGGGTTACCTTCAGATTTGGATGAAGGGTGAGGATAGTTAGAGGTAAAATTTTAGAAATTTTGTAGGAACTACAAATATTTGGGTTAGTTTGTTGCGGTGTTGTTTACTGTGGAAAATGGTAAACAACCTCTGGTCCTCCCAAAGTCCTAAAACTAAGGGTAACTCGCAAGATCAACCAGTTGATCTTAAGACATGTGCTAAGATTTTTATTATTATACTTATTCTATCGAAATCCTTATCAAGGGAAACAATTTTCTGTGATTAAGGGAACAAGTATAACGGCTTTCCACACTATGAATCAATCGACTGACTGGTGACTCATGACTGCAGAAGGTATTCATATGAAATTAAGATTCAATAAACTAACTGACTGGTGACTCGTGACCGACAGAGAGCATTGAATTGTTTACGCGAAGTAGAAAATAACTTAAAGACTTTGTTCGACAGTACATAGAAAGCATATAAAGTATTCAAAAGAGATAATTGAAAAATAAAGGATTTGCATTGAAATAAAAGTGGTGATTCATGTACGTCAAGCACTTCTTCACTCTTTGTTGCCTAACGCTCGGAATGACAGAGTTTTGACAAGTGATTTGAGCATACAAGTGAACACACACAAAAAATACACTAAATTTGCTTATTTATAATATTTACAATGTAACTGCCTAGACGAAATCTACGGACAATATTAAAATCTTGAGAGAACCGCTTCACTGGATGTCGCTACCTATTTGGCGCTTAAACAAATTGTCGACCGCTAGAAACTACTGATGACTTTGAAATTTAAATCTCCCCGCTCCTAGCTTCTGAAAGTAAACTGCTTCTGACTCGCTTCGACACTCTCTCTTTGGCAAGATTTAAAAATCAACAACAATTCCTCTAAGTCCAGAAACCCTTTTGGTTGACAAAAACCAATTTCTAACATTTTCCTTGTCTTTCACCCTTTGGTCGACTAAACCAATTTCGACCATTTCTTAACATATATTCTTTTATTTCCTTTTGGTCGACCTGGCTCAGTTTCGACAGTTTAGCGTGACATTCCCTTTAAACATTAAATCTAGTTTAATAAAATCAAATTTTCAAACACTTTGGCTCCAATTTCCCAAAAACCCCTACTTTAGAAGATAACCCTTAGCTTATGAGAATATCCTCATTTAATACACGTGCTTGAATACCTTAATATTTTTCAAGGTAACAAAATGCCCCCCGGAGATGACATTTTCGAATTTCGACTCTCATGAGATAATGGCATCTTTGAAGAGTCGGTTTTACCATTTTACCAAACTGTTTCCATCCCTCCAAAAGTGAACGTTATTGTTTCTCCTTTTTTGTGACGTCATGTAATCATGGTAACGTATCACGCTTTTCAGCTTCGAGATGTGTGACATTTAATTTTTGCCATCATTGCACTTTTAGTGGGAGATATAGTCCATTAACTCACGTTGATTTTGCAGCATGTGTCCCTCAAATGGCACGATTTAAACTTAGGAAATCATAAAGATTTTCCTCATTATTTATTCTTTTATTGTGCACATTTTATGCATGTTTTAAATTTGCTGGTTTCGAACACAATTTTACCAGCTTGTTGATTCGACGAATATTCATTCTGTCAAAATTCTGACTTCTTGAAGAATTGGCTTATACTTTTTTAAGTACTTACCATTTACCCTTAAGATTCGTCGATCTGGGGATAACTCCTTAAGTTCATAGGCATTATTTAAAAAAACTTTCATCACCTTAAAAGGCCCTTCCCAATTTGGGGACCATTTCCCTAAGACTCTATCATTTTTGTCCATAGGTAATATTACTTTCCATACTAAATTGTCGACAGCAAATACTTTATCTTTTACTTTTTTATTATAAGCTTTGGCAACTCTTTCTTTTTGTCTTATTAACGAATCAAGGGATAACATCCTTTCTTCATCTAAGTCGACAAGTTCATCCACCATCATATTCCAGTAATCCTCAGATGGTATTTCATGTTGTCTTTGAATTCTTATTGATTGAACATGTATCTCTGCTGGTAACATTACATCATGCCCATATGCAAGTCGAAATGGAGTAGTTCCTGTTGCTTCCTTAGGGGAAGTTCTACATGCCCATAAGGCTTGATCTAGTGTTTTATGCCAATTCATTGGCTTCTTTCCTACATGCTTCTTAATAAGGCTAATTATTACTTTATTGGCAGCTTCGACTTGGCCATTTTCCTGAGCATAGTAAGGAGTAGAAGTTAACAATTTAATTCCATCTTCTTGCGTAAATTCTTGCATTTTTCGTCCAGTAAACATTGATCCTTGGTCGGTTGTAATTGTTTCTAGAATCCCAAACTGACATATAATTTGATTTTGTATAAAATCAATAATAGTTTCTTGATCGACATTTGTTAAGGCTACTGCCTCGGCCCATTTTGTAAAATAATTAATACCAACTAAAGTATACCTTTGTTGTTTTGATGACGCTGGTTTTATTTCTCCAATCACATCTAAAGCCCATCTGCTAAATGGCCAGGTTTTTATAATTACATGTAATTCACTTGCAGGAACATGTTGTATGCCCCCATGCACTTGGCATTCTTGACAACCTTTAGCAAATTCAATGAAATCTTTTAGAATCGAAGGCCAATAGATGCCTGAACGCACCAAAATCCATTTCATTTTGCATCCTGCTTGATGTGAGCCACATGCTCCACTATGCACATTTGACACTGCTACATATGCCTCACTTTCTCCAAGGAATTTAAGCAATATTCCTTTAGCAGTTTTCTTAAATAATTCGTTCTCTATCAAAACATAACTGAGGGTGCGATACTTGATCTTACGATCTGTCGACCCCCTAGGGATGGCCAGATAGTCGACCAATGGCTTTCTCCAATCATTCTCTTGCCCATTGTCGACAGTTAAAATCAAAAATTTCGGCATCTACAGCCCATAACTTTATTATTGACAAATCTGAAGGAGAAAACCAAGTTGCTCGGACTTTCTCTCTTACCTAAATAAGTTCTTCATTTTGGTCTTTCTTGTATCCTGAAGCTTCTTGTGCTAGGTCATTAGCCTCTTCATTCTCTCGTCGAGGTATGTGTTGAATACTCACTTGTTCAATTTGCTTTAAAAATCTAATAGTAATCACAAAATACATGATTAAATTTTTTTAACACATTTGTATTCCTTTGATACTTGTTTAATTACTAATTCAGAGTCTCCCATTATTTCGAAGTTCCTTGCCCCTAATTCTAGTAGTAGTTCAAGTCCTGTTATTAAAGACTCGTATTCTGCTTCATTATTTGTACATACACCGTCGATTCTATACTTGAACTCTGCTAGAATTCCACTGGGGGAAATTATAATTCCTCCTATTCTAACTCCATTTTTATGGCTAGAACCATCAAAGTATAATTTCCATGGCGCTAGATCTAAATAATTCTGAGGCATACCAACCATTGAATGGTCGACCAAGAAATCTCCCACCACTTGTCCCTTCATTGCTTTTAAGGGCACATAAGTCAGAGAATACTCTGTTAATGCTAAAGCCCATTTACCAATTCGACTATGTAAAATCGGTTTGGATAGCATGTGCTTAATAATATCGAAATGAGAAGATACATACACATCAACAGGCTTTATATATTGCATTAATTGAATACAAGATAAATACAAGCAAAGGCATAGTTTTTCTATATCACTATACCTAGTTTCAGGATCATTAAGCATTCTACTAAGATAATATATAGGTCTCTCGACACCTTTTTCGTCCTCTTGGACTAACATACTTCCTATAGTCGAATCTGAGGATGCAATATATAACCTCATAGGCCTATGTCTAACAGGAGGTTCCAATATTGGAGGCTTCACTAATTAGTATTTGATTTTGTCGAAAGCCTCTTGATGCTCCTCTTGCCAAACGAAATCCTCATTCTTCAGTCGAAGTAGTGGTGAAAATACTTTGGTTTTTCCACTTAAGTTGGATATGAACCTCCTTAGGAAATTTATCTTTCCCAACAAAGACTGAAGTTCCTTTTTGGTCGACGGAGGTTTGACGTCCATGATGGCTTTGGTCTTGCTTTGATTCACTTCTATGCCTTTTTTATGCACCACAAAGCCAAGAGAATTACATGCCTGGACACAAAAAGCACATTTTAATGGATTCATTTTTAATCCATATTTCCTCATCCTTTCAAAAGACTCTGGAAGGTATTGCATATGAATCGATTTATTGTTCGACTTTATTACAATATCATCAATATAAACTTGCATGAAATCTTCAATAAAATCATGGAACATAGAATTCATTACCCTTTGAAATGTCGCTCCAGCATTTTTCAAACAGAAAGGCATGACAACCCATTCATAGGTTCCTAGTGCCCTTAGGCAGCGAAACACTGTCTTTGGCACGTCTTCATCTGCAATCAAAATTTGGTTATAACCAGAATAACCATCAGGCATACTTAAATATTCAACACCAACAGTAGAGTCGACCAACATTACTGCCACAGGCATAGCATATTCATCTTTAGGAGTGGCAGCATTTAAATCTCTAAAATCGATGCACACTCTTAACTTTTCATTTTTCTTAATTAGTGGCACTATGTTTGCCAACCAGTCGACATACCTTGCAGTTCTTATGAATATGCTTTTGAGGAGACTTTCTATCTCCTCTTTGATTTTCGACATTATTGCTTGAGCGAAACGTCTGGGAGTCTGCTTCACTGGTTTCTTTCCAGCTTTTATTAGTAACTTTAGTTCGACCAAATCCCTTCTTAAACTTGGCATTTTGTTATAGTCCCAAGAAAAACAATCTTTAAATTCTTTTAATAAAGATATTACCTCAGACTTTAACTTTTGGTCAATGTTGGCGCTAATATAAGTTGGTCTTTTATCCCCCCTTTTCTCCAAGATCTATTTCTGCTTGGCGTGACATTCCCTTTAAACATTAAATCAGTTTAATAAAACCAAATTTTCAAACACTTTGGCTCCAATTTCCCAAAAATCCCTACTTTAGAGGATGACCCTTAGCTTAAGATAATATCCTCATTTAATACACGTGCTTGAATACCTTAAGATTTTTTGAGGTAACAGGTGTTTATTGAGGACATTATGAGTTAATCTAAGTAAGAATAAGGGAATGTCAAACGTTGTATTTTGAATTACAATGTTGAAAAGGAAGAGACTTTATGCTAAGTTGTCAAGGTGTAGATCATGGTTTGAGGAGATGAGTTTTCTTGATCATTTTATTTCGAATGATGGTATATGTGGATCCATCCGAAGCAGGCATGGTTCTACATTGAGAGGCTCCAGAGTCGGTTACAGAGACTAGAAGCTTCTTGGGCTTAACTAGTTATTGTCGCAACTTGTTTATGATGAGGTCAAGTATGATATGTTGTAAATGAATGAATTAAAGGAATGAGATGTTTGGTATTAGGAAGAATATGGAGATATTAGAGGAGCCCATGGAGATACAACTTATGCCGAGTAAGAATGATTATAATGATGAGTATTAATTGGAACATCGTGCTTTAGGTAGCTTTGAGCATAAGTTCTAAAGAAACATTATTCCAGTTTAATAACGATGGTTTATGCGCCATCATGATTGTCGGCTACCTATTGACAAATCTTGGAACTGATCACCCTTAATCTCTTGTTGATAGTAGACGTGATCGTGTTGGACGGGATAGACTTGTCTTATTAGCTTGATGGTGTGTCAATTGATTGATGTTCTATCGAAAGGATAGTCGTTCATCATTTCAAGTATGGGATGTTGCATGTGAATAAAGTTTTGTAGAACTAAAGAAAAGATTGACGACTGCTCCGGTATTGGTTTTGCCTAATTTGAGTGAGTCATTTGTAGTGTATTATGAATGCGTCTAAGATGGGACTTAGTGGTGTGCTAATGCTGAATGGAAAAGTTGTTGCTTGTGCTTCTAGACAACGCATAGTTCATGAGAGGAATTATCCTACGTGTGACTTAGAGTTAGCAGTGGTGGTGTTTATATTGAAGATTTGGAGACATTATCTTTTTGGTTATGAGTTTGAGGTGTTTAGTGATCATAAGAGTTTGAAGTATTTGTTTGACTAGAAGGAATAAACATGAGACATAGAAAGTGGCTTGAATTACTAAAGAATAGTGACTTTGATTTGAGTTAGCATCCTGATAAAGCAAATGTAGTTGCCGATGCGTTGAGTAGGAAGTCGCTATATGTGTCGATGCTTATGGTTCAAAAATTGGAGATGATCGAACAATTTCGAGATATGAGCTTGGTGTGTGTGGAAACTCCCGATAGTGTGAAGTTTAGTATGTTAAAGCTGAATAGTGGTATAATATAGGAAATCCGAGAAGGTCAGAAGTTTGATTTGAAGTTGGTTGATCAATTGACTTTAATTAACCAAGGTAATAGAGATAAGTTCAGAATTGATGAGAATGGTGCCTTAAGGTTTGGCGATAGAGTGTATGTTCCAGATGTTCCAGAACTTAAGAAGAGTATTCTTGAGGAAGGACATAAAAGTGGATTGAGTATTCATATAGGTGCTACGAAAATGTATCAAGACTTGAAGAAGTTATTTTGGTGGCCGGGTATGAAAAAGGAAATTGTTAATTTTGTTTATGCTTGTTTGACTTGTAAGAAGTCAAAATATGAGCATCAGAAGCCGATGGGTATTATGCAATCGTTGAGTATTCCCGAGTGGAAATGGGATATTGTTTCCATAGACTTTATGACGGGACTGCCAAAGACTATTAGAGGCAATGATTCGATTTGGGAAATAATTGACAGGTTGACTAATTCAGTGCATTTTCTTCCGATGAAGATCGAGCATCCGGTGGAGAAGTTAGTTAAGATGTATATTGAAGAAATTGTAATATTGCATGGAATACCTTCAAGTATTGTTTCGGATAGAGATCCAAGGTTTACTTTGAAATTTTGGACGGGTTGCAGAATGCTTTTGGTAATAAGTTGAGGTTGAGTTCTGCATATCATCCACAGACGAACGATCAAACGGGGAGACTATCCAATCTTTGGAAGACTTAATGAGGGCTTGTGTGTTGGAACAAGGAAGTGCTTGGGACAGTTACTTGCCATTGATTGAGTTTACCTATAATAATAGTTCCATTCTTGTATTAGGATAGCACCGTATGAATCCTTGTATGGTAGGAGGTGTAGAACTCCATTGTGTTGGTATGAGTCAGGCGAGAGTGTTTTGCTCGTGCCTGAGGTTGTGCAATAAAAAACTAAGAACATAAATATGATCCAAGAGTATATGAATGCTTATTAAAGTCGTCAAGTAATTTTTGAGGACGAAAATTCTTTTAAGTGGGGGATAGTTGTAACACCCCGAATTTTAGATTAATTATTTAATTAATTGATTTAGTATGACTATATGAGTCTATGTGAAGTAGATGGTATTTTGATGTTTTGATGCTTATTTATGATGTTTTGGTGCCTTGTGTGAGTCCTTGTGGCGGTATATGATGTGTATTCGTGATGCAATTGTGATGCAAATAGTGATGATTTGATGAATAAGGTGTTTAAGATGATGAGTTGTGTCGTGTAGGATGAGTTAGTAAGAAGGTTTGGAATTATTTAGATTTAATAGTGATTAATTAGAATTATTTGGATTTAAGTAATTAGAATGATAGAATAATATAAGTGTAGAGAAAATAAGGACAAGACGGTAATTAATTAAAGAGAATAAGGGCATTTTTGGGATATAGGTATTATGAGTCTAAATTGTGTTATAAGAAAAACAAGAGTGAGAGTACGACAAAACAGATCGTAGAACGAGAAAAGGCAAGGTGAAGGGAAAAGCTAGGGCAAGAGGATTCAACAGTTTTTGGGAAGATCAAAGCTTTGAATAAAGGTAAGGGGGTAAGTGGATTCTCTAATTGGTGATCTTACATGAGAGGGTAGTGAGGGTTCCTTTTCCTCTTAGGTTGTTTTATATGATTGATGCATAATTTATTTGGTTTGATTGAATTGATGTGTTGTATGTGATTATACATGGATCTCTGATGCTATGTTGTGATTGTTGTTGTGATTTGTGTTGTTATGACAATTGTTGCATAAAACCCCAATCTAGAACTTATAAGTAATGAGAATTAGGATTTGAGGATTTTGGATGAGGATTTGATGAAAAATAAGATGAATAATAATGCCCAAATGATGTATAATTGATGTAGAAACATAGGATGATAATGGATTATTAATTCTTATGATTAGATGATATTTTAGGAACTATAAGATAGTGAAATCACAGAAAAATTCAGCACAAAACAACATGCGTCGACTCAAAGAGGTCATGTGTCGACTCATGCAAGTTCAAGACTCAGTATGCGTCGACTCATTGGGTCGACCTAAGCACACCTGGGGCAGACAGAATACATATGTGTCGACTCAACGGGGGCATGCATCGACTCAAGTAATCCAATTTTTGACAGATTTTTCTAAAGGTCGTAACTTGAGTTTCCGGACTCCTTTTAATGCGTCATTAGAAGTGTTGAATAGCTAACGCGATGAATTATATTTATAAGGGGTAAAATGAAGAATAAGAAGGATAATCGTAGTACTCAAGTTAGGATAGAATTAGTTTCCTTGTGTTGAATCGTTATGATGTTTTGTGGTAATGAAGTATGAAGATGATATGTTGTTAATATGATGATTCTGTTTTATATGATGATATAATCATGATGCTTTGCTTACATGAGTACATATGATGAGATTTATAAGGATAATTCTAGTAACTAAGTTAAAATAGGGATTATTCTCCGTTGTTACACTGAAACGGTGGGTTGTTTTCTTGCGATGTTCTTTTGGTGATGATGCCGGTATGAGGAAATGTTGGTGATTATGATGAGGATTATGTGGATGGCTTAAATTTCCATGGTGATGAAGGATTATGCCTTGTGGTTGTATGATTTCACATTGTTGCATGTTCATATTGCATGCATTTATTGATGAGGGCTTATGCCCTGATGTTGGCCTGGATTGGCATTGTGTTGAGGGCTTATGCTCTATTATTGCCCAATTGGCATTAAGTTGAAGGCTTATGCCTTGATGGTACCACATGAATGTTGATGTAGGACTATTGCATTGCATAAACACTGAATTGATGTTGTATGATGTGATGATGGTTGTTTGTGATGAATTTTTTGTATGTTGTGATTTACTACTCCTTAGCATGTTTTATTTCACCGTGTTATTATTGAATGAAATTATCACCCCTTTTGTGTTGTTGTGTCTGTACTCTTCGGGAGTACAGATAATCAGGTACCCGAGTAGTGCTTGAAGTGGTGTTATCAGATCGAGTCTGAGGAGTCGCTCTGATATGTAACACGGGATTTGAGATTTTCATTATATTTTGCATGATTTTAAATGTTGCACATTTTCTTTTAGACTTACGATGGACCACATATTGTGGATTTGAATTGTTGTTAAGGAGAGAATGTCAATGAACTACTTTTATGTTGATTTTTCACTGCCGAATAACCATTTTGGATACACGAAGTAATAAAGTATTTTGAGAACTTTATGCATTTTATGATTTATGTGGCATCCCATTATGATCTCTGATACATTTGTCATATATTTCATATAAATATTGTTGAAAATGGGGTGTTACACCACTGCCAGACTTATTTTTAGTTTCTACAATCTCAGAATATTTTTCCTATCTATTCATCACTTAAGGTTTTATGTCATACTTTGATAATTATGTTTTTACGTTCAATCCATAAGTAGGGGTGGCAAAACATGTCGAATCCACCGGGTCGACCCATTTGACCCCCCATTTTTTGGCGTGCTGGACTAAGGTTTTTAGTTTTGTACCTTAAATTGGCCTGCACCAGTAGCCCGCTTAAAAAAGCGTGCCGAGACGGGGTGGGTTTTGCCCGCAGACTTTTTGTTAAAACTTTTTATGTTTTACTCATAACTAAAATAATTTTAACTATAAAAACAACACTTTTTCTTAGGATTATATTGATTGAATTGTATTATACATTGTTACATAGACAAATTGAATTATAATTGTAACATTTTTTGTATAACTTTCTAATACATGTGTTGATTGTAAAAACTTGAAATAAAAGTACCATTGTATGACATGCAAAATTATTATGTTGTCAATACATTATCTCAGATGTTTTCTTTAAAAATAGATGTTGATTTTAAGAAAAATAAGGATTTGATTAGTGTATACGTGTGACAAATTTATGATTTAACTATTATGGAATCGGTCAATATAAGAGTCTATATGATGTAAACAGTGACAAAGTTCGGCGTTGATATTTTATGGACTACTATTTTATGCATTGTGATATTTTATGCAGTGTAATTGTTATCATTGTTGGTTTTGTGTAAATTATAAATTGAATTATTTTATTATTTAATTTTTAAATAGGATTAGGATGATATGTATTATTTATTTATTTATTTTGATACTTTTTCTTGTGCTTGAGTTTATTTTATTTTTGTGTTGTAATTGATCTTTATTTATTTTATTTCTTAAACTATTTGGATTTAGCATGTTCAAGTTCTGTTATACGTTGCTAAAATATTTCTTTTGTTGAATTCTTTGGTAATAATTAATTTTTTAAAATTATATAGTTAATCAAATTGTAAAATTAAAAAACTTTATCGAACCGAATCGCCAACTCATTTGTAAATGAGACAAACTTGATTTTTGAATTTGAATGTCTAAATTGATCCGCTCCGTCTCACCTCACTTTTAAACGGATTTAAACAGGACAAACCTAAATGAAATTGAACGCCAATTTTATCACCCATATCCACATAATGCTTCAACAAAAACTATTCCACATTTTAGCAATCTCTTCACATGCTCAATTGACTGATAATATCAACAAAATCTTTGGACCCAAAACATTTTCATATGTTTTTACCCAAACTTGAACTGACCTCTGTATGTTCATCTTCTTGATGGAGGATATTAGTCAATATTTTGATTAGTCAAAGTCGATCTAAATGGTTATTTATTATAAGATATAGTTAGTTGAGAAATTTTTTTTTTTTATAAAAGTTTTGAGTTTATTCTACATATAAGTTCGTACTCTTTATATAATAATTAATTCGTCATTGATAAAAATGATATTATTCAGTAAATTTCTTTTCAATACTATCATGTAATATTATCAAGGATTATGTTGTCAAGTAATTAATATTTATTCATTTATCAACTAATATATATATATATTGAAGGTTTTAATAGAATTGCTAACTGCAAAGTTGTCGATAATTTATTATGGACCTCCACATTTTGTTTTTGTACTCCCACGTATTTTTATAATATTCAGATTATTTTTGTCAAAATTTTATGAAAAAATTTGGACAAAAAATCTAGTAAAACAAATAATTTTTTTTTTTTTGTATAAATTAAAACTTTTGGTAGTATATTTAAAATTTGGATATACATTTTAGCGGAATTTTTAAAAAATAATTTAAAATAACAATTTTTTTGATAAATTCGAGATCTTTAATAATTTTCTGAATTTATGTAATAATAGGTAGGTCATATTCGATAGGATAAATTTTTTTTAACACTATCAAATTTTTCGAAATGTTTTATAGTTTATCGGTTATTTCAAAATATTTTAGTTTATTGGAATATTTTGAAAAATTCGATTGTGTTAAAAAAATTGTCTATCAAATTTAAACTACTGACACTTTAAAAAAATTCAAAAAAGTAAAAACCATTTAAAAATATTTGTTATGTCTTCAAATTTTAATCATTAATCAATGCAATTTTATTGGAAATGTCTAACATTTCTTTGAAAATCTCAAGAAATATGGTGTTTTTTTTTTTGTGAAGGCTGATATTTTTATATAAACAAAAAAAATTTGATATTCCTTTGAAAAATATGGTATTTTACGGTATTTTTAAAAATATGAAAATATTTAGTATGGACATAAAGAAAATAGCCACTACTATAAAAAACACATTTCACCTCGAACGCGAAATATATTTAACATCGGCTAAAGAAGTAAGATAACAAAGGCGTTATAAAAAATATCAACTTTACTCTTTTGGTTTCTAAAATACCGAGGGGAAACATAACTTTTAGTATCGGCCTAGATGCAGAGTTGAGCCGACGCTAAATTAGTGTTGGCTTTAGGAAATGTTATGTGGAAGCTAATGAAAGGGTGTTGACGCTAAGAAAATATATTTTATGTTAGCGTCGGTCACAGGCAACACAAGCTTGTCACACGTTTCTCTTCACAAGCTTCTTACATGTGTTTATGTTGTGTCGGCCTCCTGTGACGCTAAGTTGTCATGTGTATAAACAACGTTGGTCATCAGCGAGGCTAATGATCTTAAATGTGTAGATTTAGCGGCGGTCTAAGCCGACGCTAGTTTATATGTTTTTTTTTTTTTTTTGCACGTTATCTAAGCTTTTAGTGCAAAATCATGCATGACATTAACACAAAACGCAATACATAAAACTAAATTAAGAGTCAAGAATATTGATCATCATATAAACTAACAACAAACAATTGTATAACCAACTTAAAGCCTACTAATATCCAGAGTCAAGAATATTGATCAACCATAATAAGTTGTAAACAAAATTAGAACACTTGCGGCAGCTTGCCTAATAATAGTTTAACAAGAAACAACAAATAATATATGATTCAACCAATCTAAACTTCTTATTTATCAACCTTAGCAACACTTGCAACTTGCCTCAATCTTCTTTGCACATGAAGGAAGCTTGATCCTATAATAACAAACCAAATTCAACTTTAGATCTTAGAATAAATATACAACAAATCAATTAAACAAATCTTATTTAAAAGAGACTCAAAAATAATTTTTTTATTGATCACACAATTTCTTAATATTTATTCACCTACAATTTCCGCAGACAAGTTGGTGCAATGAAATAGTGATTGTTTGATCAGGTATATATATATATATATATATATATATATATATATATATATATATATATATATATATATATATATATATATATATATATATATATATATATATATATATATATAATGTTTTTTAGAGTAATATTCTACATTATACATACTCTTCATTCATATTCATGGCTAGTTAGTTACTGATCTGGACTGGGCCCGCACTTCCCCTATTGTTAGGGAGGCCCAGTACAACACCTTTGCACAAGACCCAAAAGCAAATAGTCCAAGTTGGGCACCGTTGGAAAACTCTCCATGTATCTGTTGGGGAACATGGTCCACGTGCCCTTATCGTCATCACCTTCCTGCCCTCCGAGAATACCGGGTCCAACTTCTTCTTTCTCAGGGAAGCCAACCAGGAGGGAGGCCATGTGCTGGCCTCCATACACACGTAAGCCCTGGCAGTCTTATTTATTAGGCCTCATCATGGCCTAACATTGGAGACCTTGGCCCAGCGCTGGGGGCTATAAATACCCTCTCCTTTAAGAGGGTCGGGTATTCATTCTTTCATACTTATACTTACACCTGCTTGCACCCTCCCTGAAACTTACTTTGGCATCAGAGTGTCTTGAGGGTACCCCCCCCCCCCCATCGCACTTCTAACATATGCTCAACGTAAGGCATTGACGATCTATTCATGTCAGGTATGATCAGTAACGCCGTTTTTGGGAAACTAGCTTCCCCGTCTTTCATTTACCTAAGGCAAAAGAAACTCCAAATTCTTGATTATCATGGCCGACCCAGCTGCCAACAACAACTTAGAAGCCCATTTCGCCGACCCCAAGAACAACATCATCGATAATGTGGGCAACAACAACAATAATGGGAACAAAGGCGACATGGCCGATTTCATGCAGAATTACAAAGACGGCATGACTTCCTCTTCCTCATCACGCTCTTGACCATACGAGGGAACCCATCTGCCCCAGAACTACGAGCCGAACACTTTCTAGGAGGTCCTCGTCCCTCCGGGCGCTGATGCCATGACCATGGCTCTGTTTACGGCCATTAATCAAATGAACTACCTCATCTTCTCGCAAGGTGAACAACTAAGGGTGCTCGAGGACTCTCGTTGAGCCCCAAGAAGACATAGAAGTCCTGAAACCCCTCCTCCTCATCAGGACAAATACCGTCTTCAAGCTCCTCCGCAGAGACACAGACGGGACAGGTCACGATGCCCCCCACCTCCTCGTCAGAATGAAGACATTCTTCAATCTCCCCCACAGAGACACAGACAAGATAGGTCGCAAAGTCTTTCTCCCCGACGGACTGGCCGACGTCCCGCGTTGGAGAGAACCATGCCCGAGGCTACCGGGAGACGTAGTCTCACCCTCCCGTACAGGGAACAATGATCCCCTGAAAACAGAAACAGGGGAATCATAGGAGCACATCCTCGATCGATAGATCATTCCCGATACCAAGGACACCACTACGACCGCCGCTACAACTGGTCTCCTTCCCACTCCCCTTATAGGAGTGACGAAGATGACCCATGCGATCCTTTATCACAATAAATCTTGGAGGTTCCCATTCCCAAAGGAATGGAGAAGCCTCCTCAACTGAAGGAATATGATGGCATTGTTGACCCAGTCGACCATATCGACAGGTTCGAAGCAATGCTCCATTATCATATCGTCACGGGGCCAATCAAGTATCGGTTATTCCCCACAACCTTGAGGAAAATTGTGATGGAATGGTATAAAAATCTCCCCCAGGGTCGATCACGTCCTAGAAGAACCTGAAGAACCAGTTCACCAGCTCCTTTACAGCGTCTCATCGACACCCTAATTCTGAGGCCGCCCTTGAGGCTATCGTCTAAAGAAGCGACGAAACTCTTAGGGAGTTTATTGATCGATTCAACTACGAGGCCATTCAGGTCCTGTGCACCGATCACATGAAGAGATATTTTCTCGAGAGAGGACTCCTCTCGGGCACAGAGTTCAGGAAGTCCATTGGAATTGAACCACCTCGGACATTCGATGCTCTCCTCGAGATAGCTAGGGCCTATATGGACTACAAGGAGAGGGAAGCGGCCAACAGAGCCCGCGATGCAAGGAACCGTAGACCAACCAACAACCCGCGACACCATGGCGCACGACTTTCTTGACAAGCGGGCGAGAAGAGAAGGGACGACAAACCCCGTGATCATGTTGCGATTGGTTTTAAATACAGAGTCGCCACTATCCGTTTTTATCCTAGAGAAGGGCATCAAATAGGAACCCTAATTCGCAGACAAAGATTCTAGGTTTCGGACTTCATTAGACGAAAGGAAGGTGTTAGGAACCTTTCATCTACCTTGTTCACAAGGATACTAGGTTTTAGATTTAGGTTTCGGGTTGAACAGGGTTTTAAATTTTAATTAGGAGAACTCGCCACGATTTTTGATCGTATGCCTACGTATCCTCTTATGAGGAATCAAAATCACAATTCGTAGTTCGTATGGGGTTGGTGTTTTTTAGGGGTTACAAATGTATTTTGAATCACCTTGCATTTTGACCGATTATAGTGCACCATTAGTCAAAATTCGTTTGAATCCCTTTTGCAAAAAACAGTTGTTTAGATTAGTTTGTTCGCGAAAAATAGTTTGAAATTTGTTAGTATTTTTTAATCGTATTAATTGCAAAAATCTTAATTAATGCATGACTAAAAATATTTTAATACAAATATTGAAAATATGTGTACATGAGTTTGTTAGGAAAAATAATTTGTTTATGATAATAATAATAATAATTAATATTAATACTAATAATAATTATTGTAAATAAATAGAAAAAATAATTATTATTATTATTATAAATAAAAGAAATAAATAATATATATATATAATAGAAAAAATAAATGAATTATAAAAAATAGAAAATTAATTAATTAGGCAAGGGGTGCAGTTTATATTAGTAAGTAAAAACAGGGGGTGCCTTAAAAGCAGACTGGGCTGGCCCAAATGCAGTTATGGGAGGGAGGTGTAAATTGTTTTAGTGATTCAGTAAACTGGTGAAAGGGGGTGTGAAGATCAACTGGGCTTATGCCCATTACACGAATTGGAGGGCCTGGTGGATCGTGTGTTGCATGGATGCATGCGACTTAAGGTGGAATTGGCCTTACGGCCGTCCACTGAGGATCAAACGGATAGAAACGAGGGTGCATATCATTTACTATAGGCGAGTATGTACATGATCATGCAGTATAATAAAATTGTTTTACACTTTATTTCTTCATTTTTATCTACGAACCCTATTCTCCTTTCTCTCTCTCATTCAACCAACCCTTCCCTTCTCCAACCCAAACCCTAAATTCGAACAACCCTACGGCGGCGCTGCAAAATTCTACAAAAACCCAGTTGTGATCCACCAAACCCCTGAACTAGCAATCAGAAAAGAACGAAAAAATAGAGCTAAGTGGTTACCCCTTTGCGATATCGATTTCTATTCTAGAGCTTTTGTCTGGTATGAGCTAATCCCCTTCAACTTGCAGGTTCCGGTAGCATCGAAATTTGAGACGACGATGAGATTGAAGATGGTGGTGGATGCAGAAGCGGCTAGCAATTAGGGTTTCAGATATCGAAACCCCAATCGCGTCAAACTTCTTCTTCAACTTCTTTATGTATATCGGTTTCTTTTGCAAGCTTCGCGGTTCCCTCCGGATTCAAGCTTTTCTTCCTCATCTTTTTTCTTTTTTAATCTGAATCCCTCTTTTTCATTGGGTTCTTCAATTAGTATTTATAGGCTTTATATTTTAGGGTTGTTACAAATTGGATTAGCACAGATTAGGGATTTAGGTTCATTACTGTAATTGATTTTGTTAGAATTTTTAATTGATTGAGTAATATATTAGATTTGATTTATTTTATGCATTTTTCTGGATTTGATTTGGTAATTGATTCGTAATATTGTTGCAGAAAAAGATTTGGCTTTGGTTTAATATTATACTGTAACAGATTTTCTAGATTTGATTTAATTTTTTTAGTTTTGATTTCTATAGTGGTTGTAAATTGCAAGAAACATGCGTGAATTCTAGGTTAATTGGAACAATTCTTGTTCATTAGATACTTGGGCCATCATTGTTATTTATCTGAATTGGACCTACGGCTTATCAAAATTCAGCCCAACAGCAAGAAAACAAGTTTTTAAAGCAACCGGCCCTATTGCCTTTCAAAACAGTTTTATTTTCAAATAATTTTTTTAATAAATGATTTTTAAAACTTAACATCTAATAAACAACAACAAAAAAAGTTTCAACCAAAACAGTAAATAAAAAACGTTAATTGAACCTAACAAAATCGATATAGCCAATTTCTTTTTTAATAAAACTCTTTAATAAAAAAAAGTTTAATAACCAAGTGTTTATATAATTTTATAAAATATTTTAGTAAATTTACTATAACAACAAAAATGTTTTCATACCAATCTTTTCTAAAGTGACAAATGGGCTAATTTAAAAGAATTTTAATGGGCTTTAAATGAAATTTCACACCCCTTTTCTTTACTAACAACAATAATCTTTAAATGACTTTAATTTAATTTCAACTAATAACAACTTAAATTTAAGTTGGCTTTAAGAATTAAGGACTAAATAGTTATTTGAATAATTTTTCTTTTTCGAATCGCATGGGCCATCGGCCAACATGCTTCATAAATGGGCCTACAGATACATGGGTCTTTCTGATTTAGAAACCCTCACTTTCCTGAATTAAAATACACCCCCTAGTTGACTTGAATTTAAGAATGGGCCATTAGATATTGCTGAATCATTCCTAATTAAAAGGTCTTCTATTCTTAATCTTGAAAATAAAGGTAGGGAAAATTTGGGGTACGACATATCCCCGCAAACACAGGGGCCCGTGGGGAGATTCACTGAATACACTTTGTCGACAGCTTCCCGCGAGCCCATCCTGGCAGGGTGTTCCAATACCAACTTTAAGGACGGCGGAGTCAGGCGTCCTCGATCTTCTCTCGTGAAGCCCGTGGCTGACAGGAGTAAATATTGTCAGTACCATCGGAGCCACGAGCATCTGACCGAAGACTACTTCCATCTCAAAGACACCATTGAAACCCTCATCAAGGGTGGAAGAATCGGGTAATATCGATACAATGGCGCCCTTCGTCGAGATCCCCGCGAAACAAAAGAGGTCGAGGAGGACACCCGGCCATCAGATGAAATGGCCCTCATCCAAATAGCCTTCTCTGTTACAAGGCCGGAGGACTTCTATGTCCCCGACAGATACGAAGAAGAACATTTGTCCACACATAGTAGGTGGGAAAAATTCCCCTCCTCCATGGTTATAACTGGCGGGTGTTTAACGACATCTCCATAAACTCCACAAAAAGGAAGCTGGACGAGTTGGTCGACGCAGCCCCGACTTAAGCGGTAACATTCGAGAAGGTCAAGGGCAGATCAGAGCCAATCACGTTCTACCTCGAAGAGTTACCCGGAGGGGCCCTTAACTCGAGCATCCCTCTTCTGGTAAGGGAAAGAATGGCTAATTTTTACGTTCACCGCATCTTGGTCGACGAAGGGAGTTTCGTCGATGTTATGTACAACCATTTGTTCTGAACCTTACAACTTGACGACACCCATCTTTCACTATACGTGGGGTCCGACCTGCAAGGCTTCAATGGATCAACCTCCAAACCATGGGGTACGTGGAGCTCTTCGTCACCTTCGGGGAGGAAGCCACCGCTCGGCAGGTCAAGGTGAGATTTCTGGTCATAAACTGTCCGTCTCTCTACAACTGCATCCTAGGGAGACCAACTCTGGCCGAATTGACCGTTGTCCCCTCCACTGTCCATCTAAAGATGAAATTCTACACTAAGAGGGGACACGTCTCCACCATACACGGAGACGTCTCAGCTGCCTTAAGATTTTTCAATGCAACTTCTAAGGGACAAAGTAAGGTCGACATCGGGGCACGACCTGCTAAGATAGCTGCTACTGCTCGACCTGTGCCACATCCCGTCAAGACAGAAGAATAAAGGGCTCCACTCAAGGTCAAATCCATCTCGTTGGACACCCTCTTCAACAAGGATGAAGTATCCAACGGCGAATAGGAACTCCTCCGACCAATCTCGGATGGAGACTTTGAGTTTGTCCCCTCGGTTAAGACCCTCACAAAGGCGTGAAGATCGGCATTAGACTCCCCGACCTAGCGAGGAAGCAGATCAAAGCTTGCTTGAGGGAGAATGCAGACTTGTTCGCGTGAAGCTCCATAGAGATGCTCGGACTCGACCCCGAGGTCGCCTGTCACCCCTTGGCCATTTATCCAACCGCTAGGGCAATAGTACAACATAGACGTAGGCAGTCTCCCAAAAAAACGGAGGCTGCTAAAAATACTGTAAAAGACCTCATAGAGGATAATTTTATTTCTAAGGCCTGGTATTCAACCTGGCTCTCAAATGTTGTACTTGTTAAGAAAAATAATGGAAATGGAGAATATGTGTTGACTATACTGATCTTAACTGGGCATGTCCCAAAGATGCTTTTCCATTACCTAATATTGACTTGTTGGTCGACAATTCGACCGACTATAAAATTTTATCTTTTATAGACACCTACTCGGGCTACAACTGAATCCCAATGGCGATGAGCGACAAGCATTGCATTGTTCTCATCACCAGCTTGGGCAATTACTACTACAACGTAATGTCCTTCGTCCTGAAAAACGCAGGGGCAACGTACCAACAGATGATGAATAGAGTCTTTTGCAGCGAGATCGGGGATATGCTCAAGGTATACATGGACGACATGATATTCAAATCTTGAATAGATACTAACCATGTTTCCCACCTCAAAAAGGTATTTTCCCAAGCGAGACAATGTAGAATGAGATTCAACCCTGAGAAATGCACCTTCAGGTTTAAGGCGACAAATTCCCCGGTTTCTACTTGACGGAACGAGGAATTGAATCCAACCCCGACAAGTTCCAGGCATTCTTCGAGCTCCCTACACCTAGCTCAAAGAAATCCATACAAGTCCTAAACGGCATGCTCACCATGCTCTCCTGATTCGTGGCGAAATCCGCGTAACACGCTCTTCTATTTTTCAAACTTATGCACAAAGAGGCAGCCTTCGAGTGGACCGAGGAATGCGAGCAAGCCCTCCTCCATCTAAAGCAAAGCCTTTAGCAACTGTCCGTACTATCGCAGCCTGAGAATAGGGAAACCTTGTTCCTTTACCTGGCTGTCTCCGCGGAGGCTGTAAGCACGACCCTCGTTTGTGAGACTCCAAACGGGCAAAAGCCAGTGTATTTCATGATCAAAGAACTTCAAGGGCCCAAGGTAAGGTATCAACAGATTGAGAAGGTGGCCTTGGCCCTCGTCAATGCGGTGAGGAGGCTTAGACATTATTTCCTAGCACAGAAAATCATCGTACGAACATACCAACCCGTAAGACAACTCCTATACCGACCAGACATGGCAGGTCGAATACTAAAATGGTCCCTGGAGCTCTCAGAGTTTGACATCTAGTATGAGAGCATGAAGGCCCTCAAGGAAAAAGCACTGGCTGACTTCGTCGCATATATGACCACCCACGATCCCCCCATTAGGAAGAAGCATAAGTGGACCATGTTTATGGACGGAGCTTCTAGCTCGACGGGAAGCGGAGCAGGAATCCTCCTCGAGAATGAGGAAGGCGTCGTGATCGAACACTCCCTCGCCCTTTCTTTTCGAACTTCGAACAATGAGGCTGAGTATGAGGCACTGCTCGCAGGATTAAGACTGGCGTAGGATTTGGGTGCCCGGGAGATACAAATTTTCACGAACTCCCAACTTTTCGCATCTCAAGTTGAAGGGGGATACCTGGCTAAGAATCACAGCCTCATCGAATATTTAAACCTGGTCAGAGAACATATGAAGAAGTTTGACCGGGTAGAGATCACGCATGTGCCACGTGAATAGAACACGCGGGCCAACATACGTTCAAAGCTCACGATCACGAAGAAGAAAGGCGAGAACAAATCCGTCATCCAAGAATCCCTTTCTCGCTCGAGCATTGAAAAGTCTATTATGCCACCCGAGGTAAATGCCATCGGGGACAGCTCATGTTGGATGACCCTGGTGTTCAACTTCCTGTTAAAGGGGGAACTTCCCGTGGACCAAAGAGAGGCAGTCGTGACCAAACGACGAGCATGTTCCTACGTGGTACTCGAACACAGACTTTATCATCAGGGGATTCTCCATCCCACTCTTAAAATGTGTCGAAGAATCTGTAATCCCCGAGATACTGCGGGAAATCCATGAGGGAATCAACACCCAATACATGGGCAAAAGATCCCTGGCACGAAAGGCGCTGCGAGCAGGTTACTACTGGTTGACCATGTAACAAGACGCCAAGGAGCATGTCAAGAAATGCGACAAGTTCCAGGGCACACGGACATGCACCTCGCGCCTCGTGCCTCTGCACGAGCTGAATACACTATCCCCCCCATGGTCGTTCGCCTGGTGGAGAATAAACATCCTCGGACCTTTCGTGCAAGGGACGTACCAAAACAAATTCCTCCTCGTGGCCGTCGACTATTTCACGAAATGGATAGAGGCCGAAGCTCTAGCAAAAATCACTTCACACATCATCCTCTGTTTCTACAAACGAAACATGCTTGCTCGATTTGGGATACTACAAGCGCTCGTCACTGACAATGGGACCCAGTTTGCCGGTCAAGGTTTCTAAAGCTTCATCGCCAAGTTTGGCACCAAGCAGCACTTCACCTCAGTCGAACACCCCCAAACCAATGGGCAAGCCGAGGCCGCAAATAAGGTCATCTTACAAGGTCTCAAACGAATGTTGGGCGAGGCCAAAAGCAGGTGGGTCGAGAAACTCCACAACATCCTATTGGCGTACTGAATAACACCCCACTCGACGACGGGCGAAACCCTATTTCCGGCTAACCTATGGCGCCGAGGATGTCATTCTTGTAGAAATCTTGGAACCGTCTAGAAGAACTGAGGCCCCTCTAGACGAGGAACTAAATGACGAGGCTCTAAGAGAGGAGCTTGACCTAGTCGAGGAAATCCGTTCAAGAGTAGCTCTTCGCGAGGCCACACTGAAACAACAAATAGCTCTTTGCCATGACAATAAAGTCAAAAAGTGCAAATTCTAGCTCGGCAGCCTAGTCCTACGGAGAAATCAGATAGATTCCCGTGAAGGAAAGCTGGCTGAAAATTGGGAAGGACCATATCGCGTCCGCGGAGCTACGGGTACCGAGGCATACTACCTCAAGCATTTAAATGGAGAACCACTACCTCGACCATGGAACGCCACAAAATTAAAACAATATTACAGTTAAGTCCTTATCCTACTACGGGCATTGGTAGTCGACCAATCCTCTCCAACCGACGACAAGATGAGCTCGACCATGTAGGCATGTTGAGGTACGGACATGACCTCCAAATATCAACACTGGTGGGTTGCTGTTCATTTATCAAGCAGAACCTTAGCCCGACATGGACACCTCAATTGAGCTCTATTGTCGAATTACCCAACAGGAAGAATACCCAGCTTGCAATGGGCAGATCGTGCCACGAACTTAAGATCCCGACCGTGATCTTGAGCTCCTTCGTCAGATCCTTACTCCATTTCCTCAACACATTCAACATGTGTCGATCACAACCAAGGTCGAGCACTAATATCCAACCTTAGAAATACCAACTTTCATACATTAAGCAAGTCAAACACATCGACAAGCAATTACTTATAAATAAATAGGAATAAAGGCTAAATGAAGGCATTCATAAATGCCGACCACGAAGATCTGCGCTGTTTAAATAATTACAAAATTAGGCACGAAGGTGATGAATCCAAAATAACACAAGAACGGGCATGCAGACCCTAAAACATTAAAACGCGTCCTCCCCGTCGCTATCTTGAAGAGGATAGAAGATTATTCCATCAATCACTTGGTTAAATGGCCCTACGCCTTCGACCGTAATCTCGACCCCCGGGTTCAAAATATTTAGCTGCTCCACGGTCGTGTTGAAACCATAGTTAAGTGTATCCATGATGTCTTACTCAAGCACCTGGATACGCGCAATTAGCTCTGCTCTAGACACCATGGGCTTCTCTGCGTCAGTCTCTTCCTCGGTCAGGGTCGTGATCCCTTCTAGCTCTTTTGTTCGAGCAACCAGGTGCTCGTTCTGTTTGGTCACGGCCTCCAGTTGGCGCCGCAACTTATTCAGATCCTTGAGAAGTGGAACTTGGGCCTTGAACTTTGACTCTTCGTTGAGGATGTCGCACTTTAATTTCTCATTTTTGGACTTCAGCTTTTGAATCTTAGCATATCCTCCGCCAAGTTTTTTCGACGGACCTCCTTATCCTCGGACATAATTTCCCCCTTCTCCTTCTCTTGAACGCCCAAAGAGCTCTCCCCGCTAAAGAGATCACAATTTAGATAACATGGAGGCAGCACGAAGACCTCCCTAGGCCTCTTATCATCTTAGGGCACGACGCGCTCAACGTCTTCCACGTGTTTCCTCTTTGCTACAGGCTCGCCGGGGGGAACCTGGGCAGGCTCTCTGAGGGGAACCTGGGTCTTTGAGGAAAACGGGGAACCACTTGAAAGAGTAGTAGATTTGGCCTGCTTTTGGAGGTTAGTGGCCCTGTTCTTTGGCTCCGAGGTAGAAGAATTCTTGGGCCTTAGCTTTAAGAGGCGCTCAGAAAGGGACGTCATCCGACCTGAAATCAAAAGGAAACTGTCAGTCACGAGATAAAACAAAGGCAAATATCACGAGCATATCCTCGCGCAAAAGGAAGGCATGAAAATAAGACTGAGACCATATTCCCTACCTAAAAGCCTCATGGCTTCCTCGTCTAAAGAACATTCGAGCAAATCCTTTATATTTATAAACCTTTTAACGAGGAGATACTCCCTGTCATTTTCGAAGAGGAGGTTGTTGTTCACGTCTGCACACCTCGCTGGGGCAAAACTTTTCACATAGGACGCCAGCTTCCCATAGGAGAGTTGGTCCTGCGCGTCCAAATCCTCAGGTTTTACTGCATAATATTCGGGTCTTTGCTCAAAATGTTTCCACTGCCATTCGAGCGGGAATCTTTCCATCAACCAGACTACTAGTTGATCGTCTTCTATCTCTCCCATCCGGTTGTACAAGTAATCTATGGCTGCGTCCGTTAGAGGCTTCATGGTGAAATACCTCTCTTTGAAATGGCAGACAGATTCCAAGTATGGCCAAAATAGTTTCCCAAACTGTTTGAAGGGGACCCACGCTTGCACTCCTCCAATGGATTGCATTTGCAAGTGGAATATACAGGGGCAGCATAGCACCTATTTGCAGATACTGGCACACTTCTATTGGGGATATCTAGTCAAACGAGAACGGTGCCCAAATCAATCCCCACTAATCAGGGATCATGACCCCGACATCATGAAGTTCATCTACCTATCTGTAGCGGTAGAAATGTTCAAGACTAAGCCATTGGATTGACTAGACTTTGTACAAATCAAAATAAAAATCACCACCGCGCTTTATTGTTTCCAAAGGAATGGGAAAAGAGAGAATAACCCAAAAAAGGGGGAAGATTCAAGGTAAGGGGGTTGGTTATGCAAAGGGAAGGTATTAGCACCCTAAACATCTACGGTACTCCGCAGGAACCTCTTTGAAAAATCTGTATATTTTGGCTATAAAAATGTATTGTATATAAAATGGATGGTGGAGGTGAGAAAAGAAATATTTTTATGATTTTTGCACCCTCTGCGGTTGCGAACCTTTAGTGCCTACGTACCACCTTTCGTGCAATAGGGGATCAAGGTACACGTAGTTCCTCTTTTAAAAAATTGAAACACAAGTGTGTTGGTTAATTTTATGAGATAAGACATCATCGTCATTGTCCGTGTGGAAAAACATACTTACTACCCACAATCATGAAAAAGGAGAATTTGCATCATCTCAAAGTGGAGGATATGGCTTGGATTTTAAAATCAACAATGCCTCACTCAACACCCAAGTGGAAAATATCTCTCTTTACTACATATTGTAGAAGTATAGTTGTTTTCATCACTACAAGGATTGACAAGAGTCTAATCTTTTAAGAAAAGTTTTAAAATAAAAAGCCAAAGTGGCAAAAATGGTTTGAAATGAGATTGATTGACTTTTAGTCTTCTCACAAAAATGTCAACGTATTATTAAATTGATTGAAATTTATTTATGAAAATGTTTTGAAAATGCATGGACCTAAGTCCAAGTTTATTATGAAAGTGTTTCAAGTTTAGAAATAAGAAGAGTTTTTAAAAGGAGGGAGAAGATTTTTGAACTTAAAGAAGATGTGAGGAGATGAAGAGACTATCCTAAAGCATAAGGTAAAATCTAGGGATAAGAACCATCTAACCAACAAGAAGTCAATACTTGACATTATGAGTCAATATAGAATTCTCATTCTTCTGATTGAAACCAAGCAAGCAAAGATACTAGACCTCTTGAGAGAACCAAACTTCAAGTGTATTAAGTCTTCGCAAAAATTGGGCAGAGTAACGGTTGTATACGGGTGAATTCCATATTACAAACAAAGTATGTAATCACAATAATCTGCACACAAAACAAACAAACAAACAACCCAATGTCTTGAGGTGAACCTCAAGAACTCCAGAAAAAATAATCAGATAGGATCATAAGGTCTCCAAGATAGGCCAAGGTTTCTAATCCTAAGTCCAAGAAAAAGTCCCATGCTCCATAATGCCAAGGATAGTAACCAAATAGTCCAAGTGCCATTAAAGTTTTTTTTATGGTTCATGTTTATTATTAGGTATCTTAAGAAAGGAAAAGAAAAGCTCAAGTGAGCAAAGTAAAAATGGCAAGAAAATAAATGCTCAAATGAGCAAAAATGAAAATGACATGAAATGTAAATGCTTAAAGTAAATAGTACATAAAGCATAAAAAATAATAAAGCATAAGATAAAACAAGTCAATAATTAGTGGTTAGTTGGATGACCATCTTGAAACTTGCATTTGGAACTCATTAGAGGATTGGAAGAACCAAAGCCTCCACACAACAAGTTTCATTTGCTTTTTTTCAAGTATATCATCCATTTAAAATTCTCATAAGTACCATTTAATGATCAACGATGTTTAAGTGATCCGCGTTGACCAAAGGTGTTGTAGATCCATTAGAGGATTGGTAGAACCAAAGCCTCCACACAATGAATCTCAAGGTTATTGGATCAAAGAGATCAAATTAACATACTTTAGCTTGCAATCATAAGTTTGGGCCATAAATGATCATTTAGTCGAATCGGGACAAAATTTAGCGCTATGTTAAGCAATCGTAAGTGGACTTATGTAGAAGTCGCACCTATTTTGAAGCCGGTCAATAGCAATCTATGTACTTCATGTTTGGATAAATGATATAGAGATAATCACCCCTTAACATGTAGCACAATTAAAAAAGAAAGGTGTAAGATGAAGAGGGAGAGGAATGATAAGCTAATTTGGATCACCATCTCAAAATTCTTTCATCTTTAAATTCAGCCACTCCTCTAGATGGATTAAAGCACTAAACATATCATTAATCCAAAGCACCAAAAATGAATTAAATAATTAACTCTTAGGTAGAGTTGAATTGATGAACATTTATCCAACTTCATCTACATCACAAAGTCCATTGAGTTTAAAGACAAATTGGACATTTAAAATTGAAATCCAAATTATCCATCAAAGAGAGTGAGCAGAAAAAATATTTGAGTCAAAACAGCCCCAAAATAAGGCAGAAAAAGTATTTTCGACATTGTTACAATCAATTGTGCTTAGACAGCTACCAATTGCATCAGTGCAGTTTTTTCCAAATCAACTTTCTGTGACAAACAATTGCAATATTACAACAATTGATTGCAACCTGTTAAAATCAGTAGAAAACAACATTTCAAGGATCAAATTCTTGTTCCAACTTTTCATCAAACACCTTATGATCATGGATCCAATTGAGCATGAAAATTCCATCAAATTATGAGAAAATAGCACTAATGGAATCATAAAACAGTGCTCAATGAATCAAAACCAGAAATCCACAAGAGATCACATTGTGAAAGACGATGATCCAACTTACCAAAGGTAGAATTAGAGAATTATCTAACAACTTCAAGAATTTGCTTCAATTCAACCACAAGAATCAATTACCAAAGCTTGGATGTAGAGAATTGATGAAGAAAAAGTGTTTGGATGAAGGTTTAGCTCAAAGATTAGTAAGCTTCAATGCAAAGCTTACTAACTTTTTGAAAATGGAGCTTTGAGTGAATTTGGTAGATGGAGAGAATTGAGAGATTTTTTAGCAAAGTGATTTTGGCTATCAAAAGTTTATGATTTAAATGAAATGAGGGCTCTATTTATAGAGTTTAGGATTGGGATTAGTGGTAATTTGGTAATTGATTCTTGGAGCCAAAAATTGAATTAATGATATAATTTTCAAATTATGCAGAAAAATTGGAGCCAAAAAGATGACAGATTTGAAATTGCTGGCTTTTTTTCAAAAATCACGTATGTTTTGCTGTTATGAGTCGACACAAGAGTCGTATGCTTCGATACATGCTATTTGTATAACACAGCATGAGTCGATGCAAGCTTCTATGGATCGATACAAGCTGCTATTTCAACACAATACATAATCAATCAACTTGCATGAGTCGATGCATAACATGTATGTGTCGACACATGCTAGTTATACAAAGCAGGATGAGTCGATACAAGCCTCTATGGGTCGATGCAAGCTGCTACTTCGACACAATACATAATCAATCAACTTGCATGAGTCGATACATAACATGTATGTGTCGACACATGCTAGTTATACAAAGCAGGATGAGTCGATACAAGCCTCTATGGATCGATGCAAGCTGCTACTTCGACACAATACAAAATCAATCAACTTGCATGAGTCGATACATAACATGTATGTGTCGACACGTACAATTTTATTTTTATTTTTGAAGGCTGAAAACACAGCTTTTTTCAAAGATTGTGCACAATACATTATGCAATCGATTGCACTATGGGAGCAATCGATTGTACAGGAAAACAAAAATGTAAAATTTTAATTTTTTTTTTTCAAATAGAGATTTTAGGGAAATAATACCGAAAAACCTTATTTGTCGGATGCTTTGACTCGGTACCTACAAAACACAATTTTGCAAAGACAAAGACAAATATTTTTAATATTTTGGTTAGAGGTTAATTATCAACGCATATACAAAATACACAACTAAGGTGCTTGGAGATTTCTCAAGAGCAAACTTAAAGATAGGAGATATAAAAAAAGAGGAAGAACCAACCCTAATGTGATTTTGTTATGATCAAGTTTACATGATATGATATGGGAATCTTAGGGGCAAAAATTGGGGTACAACAACTGCCCTTATTTAAGTGTCTTCTATCTGGAGATACGAAGGTTAAAAATCTCTGTGTCGACGCGATTGAAGATACTTAAATATAAAACAAGCCCTATTTTTGTCTCTAAGATGCCATTTAATGCTTATGATTATGAATGCATATGAACAGAATAAAAGAGACGCAGAGTATCACTGGGGATGCCACAAAAATGAAGAAACAAAGGAGCAACCCCACCAGGAAAATAAGTCACTGGTGGACCAAAAGAATTGAATCAGAGAGGAGGATAACAAGAATCGATGTTCACTGCCGATGTCTACCAATGTTCACTGAAGGTAGAGACAAAATATCATGTTGTCGCCATTCACTGATGATGAACTATCAACATTCACTGAAGATAGCAAAAAGATAACAAACACCGACGTTCACTGCCGATGTCCTACCAACATTCACTGAAGGTAGAAAGAAAATATCATACCACTGCCGTTCACTGACGATGAACTATCAACGTTCATTGATGATAGCAAAAAGATAAGTAACACCGACGTTCACTGCCGATGTACTACCAACGTTCACTGAAGGTAGAAAGAGAGAATATCATACCACCACCGTTCACTGACGATGAACTATCAACGTTCACTGATGATAGCAAAAAGATAAGAAACACCGATGTTTACTGCCGATGTCCTACCAACGTTCACTGAAGGTAGAAAGAGAAAATATATCATACCACCGTCGTTCACTGACGATGAACTATCAACATTCATTGATGATAGAAAAAATATAACAAACACCAACGTTCACTGTCAATGTCCTATCAACGTTCACTGAAGGTAGAAAGAAAATATCATATCATCGCCATTCACTGACGATGAACTATCAACATTCATTGATGATAGCAAAAAGATAAGAAACACCGACGTTTACTGTCGATGAACTACCAACATTCACTGAAGGTAGAGAGAAAATATCATACTACCGCCGTTCACTGACGATGAACTATCAACGTTCACTGATGATAGCAAAAAGATAACAAACACCGACGTTCATTGCTGATGTCCTACCAACATTCACTGAAGGTAGAAAGAAAATATGATACCATCGCCGTTCACTGATGATAAACTATCAACGTTCACTGATGATAGCAAAAAGATAAGAAACACCGACGTTCACTGCTGATGTCCTACCAATGTTCACTGAAGGTAGAAAGAGAAAATATCATACCATCGCTGTTCACTGACGATGAACTATCAACGTTCACTGAAGATAGCAAAAAGATAAGAAACACCGACGTTCACTGCCGATGTACTACCAACATTCACTGAAGGTAGAAAGAGAAAATATATCATACCATCGCCGTTCACTAACGATGAATTATCAACGTTCAGTGAAGATAGCAAAAAGATAAGAAACACCGACGTTCACTGCCGATGTACTACCAATGTTCACTGAAGGTAGAAAGAAAATATCATACCACTGCCATTCACTGACGATGAACTATCAACATTCACTGAAGATAGCAAAAAGATAACAAACACCAACATTCACTGCCGATGTACTACCAACGTTCAGTGAAGGTAGAAAGAGAAAATATCAAGTTTTCCCCAAAATTCTGGTGTTTTACCTAGAACGGGTCTCAACTTCTTCTTTAACCAAGGCACTCTGCCTAGAAAGGGTAATATGTAAGATTATCTCAAATAAAGAGACTTCCACTCATTGTCAAGGGGAATTGCAAAGAGAAATGACTTTCTGGGGATAGAAATATGGCTTCCTGGGGAAAAATATATGACTTCCTGGGGAAAGAGATATGACTTCATGGGGAAAGAGATATGACTTCCTGGGGAAATGCCACGTTATTCCTACTGAGGAGATAAAGTCTTCTCGTGCAAAATAAATGCACAAACCAAAACTAAAAGTTCTCGGAAATCCAAAGTAAATAATATCGTCATGCAACCACGAATCTAATTAGAAACAAACTGGAGTAAGACGGCTAATGAAGATATATCCTTTGAGAAATAAACTCAAGAGGGAAAACCAAATCCACCTAAGCAAGGAGCGTTGCAGGAAGGTTAGAACACAATGTCAATAAAAAATGATTTGTAGTAATGCATGATGCATGTATGAATGTATGAGTGATATCGTGCATATGTTGGTAAAAGGATACATAATCAGTACAAACAAACAAAACTTCCTTAGGTACCAACAACATTGGGCTAAACTTCAACAAGAAAGATCAATCACAGAAAGGTAAAAGCAACTGCGGAAACCAAACCTATTGCTTGTCCTAACTTCACTGAGGAGAAACATAATCCCGATGTAGCTAAATCAAACAGATACCGGGATAGAACATCTTTCTTCTGGTTTCATCGGAGAAACCAGTTTTTCAAAAGCAACATACCCACTGGAGATTGCAAGACCAGCCTCAAATAAAGCAGACAGACGCCGAGACAATCAAACTTCACTGGGGAATTCAAGCCTACTCCCCTGGGGAAAGATGCAGATTGAAAATTTACATCATGAAAACCTATTCCGACAAAAGATGCCCTGGGATAGCCTTCCCAGGAAATCAAGAAGTCAACACTAATGCCAATACTGCAAAAAGAGCGATATCTTAGCACACCAAAGGAATAAAACCTTTCATCATATGAGGGAAAACTTCGCTGGGGAATCTGGGACGGAGGCTTCTGACCATGCAAACCCAAAATCAAAAGCGAATCAAGACTTGGCCTGGGATAATGGGATCACAAACCTAATACCGTACCTTGCACCCACTGGTATCGTCTTTAACTATCTGAGAAACACACAAAGATTGTTCACATACCAACAAGATGACCTGAGAAAAACCTTCATGAAGGAAATAAATCTTCTTAAAATAACCGGAGTTTGTTTATTCCTGGGATCGCCATTTTTGTTGTCATTGTTTCATCACAAATCCCAAAGTAAATTGAATTGTGAAGATCTCCCCTTTTTTTTGAAAAGTCAATTTTACTTTTTAATCTTTTTGCTTTAAAAATTATTATCAGTAATAAATGGAGTCTTTGCAAGCTAAATAAAAATAAGAACACAAAGAATTGGGCAAAAGCTTGAATTTTATTAATAGAATGGTAGTCTGCGAATGGGGAGACTCCATGGATGATTACAAAGTTTGGGAAATGGTAATATATAATGGAAAAGATACATTGAGATACAATGACCACCATTCCCCCTAACAACTTTTGAAATCCTGAGCAGCAGCTTTTGTAGAAGTATGGTGAGGATCCGAGAAGATTGTTGCTTCAACGATCAAGTCTTGTCTGACGTAGTTACTTACTGTGATCGGTGGGAATGAGAACTGACTATTTTTTAAGCTGGTTCGCGAAATGTCATGGTAAGCAAGAGTAGCCACCGTCTTTTATGTTCTCCAACATGGAAAGGACAAAAGCACAGCAAAATTCCTTCTTTGAGAATGTTTCTCGGTTCGGGAGGTAGATTTATAGAAATGGAAGGTGTTAGCACCCTTTCTATCCGTGGTTATCCACGGGCTCTTAGGTACTTGCTCTTATGTTTTCAAAATTTGTTTGCTTTTCAAGTGTGTGTGGGTTTTGAAAAAAAGTTTCGTTTGAAAAATTTCTAAGTAACTCTTGTATCTGTCCTCAAGAGTGTATGAAAAATTTGTTTGAAAACCTTTTGAAAGTGTGGGTGCGAAAAGTTGTTTTGTTTGTTTGAAAAGAGCAAGTACCCAGGAGAAATCTACCTACTCTAAGGAATTAGGTTGTGTAAGAGTCCTTTAGATAGTGCTATCCCACCATTGAGGGGTAGGTAGCACCGTCGTTGGAGTTATTCGGGTCAATTCGATTAAGGGACAATATGGTCACCGAAGCAATGGTAGGACACCTTAGTAGTAACCCTAATGTCCTAGATCCTTTTTATCCGAGGCAACCGTTTCGAGGCAACTGAACCTTAGACAGGAGGGCGACCTCTAAGACAACCTATACTTGATGACCACGTCGAGGCAACCAGTGAGGCGTACCCTAGGAGTGGCATGTGCTTTGTGTGTTGTTTTTCAGTTAAGGTTATCTTGTACATGTTATTTGTGAGCTACGAATTGATTTTATTTACATACATTCTTGCAGGCATATTAGCAGTTAGGGGTGCAGAAAATAAATTGCGGAAAGATAAATCTAACTATTACAAGGCGCGGGTCTATACATCGCCAAAAACAAAAACCCGTTTTTGAAAAGTAAATGCAGAAAATTAAAGTAAGCAATAAAATCCTAATTACTATTACATCCTCTGTACAGATACATAAATATAATCAGAATAAATAAATACGCGCGAATGGAAATTTAATCGGGAACGTCCTAAGGGTTTTGACCCTTTTAAGAAAAGAATTGCATTTTTTGTCCTTTTTTGTAATTAATGAAATTAAAACTAATAACTAACCAATTAATTAATTAATTAAGAAAATGATATTTTTGTGTTTTTTATATTTTTAATGAAAATAAAAAAAAAGAATTAAAATTAAAAGTTAACCTAATTCTAAATGGTTTTTATTTATTGTAAAGAAAAAGAGATTAAAATTGACCTAATTAAACTATTTTATTTGTTAGTATTTTATTTACAAAATAAGTTAATAAATAATAAAATGTTTTTTTGTTTTTTTTGAATTTTATGGAAAAAATTAGTTTATGAGGTTAATTAACAATAATGATAATAATTAGAAAAAGAAAATAAAAAGAAAATGAAAATAGAGAAAAAAAAAAGAAATAGAAACCAATGGGAGTGTTGATGGCCCAATGGAGGTGTGAAGCCTGGAAATTGCTGGCCCATTAACCAGCCTTGTTGACTTTTGGAGATTTCCTGGAGCGCGTTGACTGAAGAATATAGTGTTCATCACTTTTTGGCCCTCGGATTGATGATCATGGCCACTTGGCATGTGGAATGCTGAAGGTTCATGGTGAAACGCACTGGGCATCCTGCACACAAACACATAAGAAAAAATGATATGGAATTTTGGGGGACCTGGGAAGAACTTACAGCGCGGTATGATGGATCTTAGGACGTGGCAAGGGTTTCTTTAGCTTCAGGGGATGGCAAAGAAGAAAGTCACGTTCTCCTTTTGGCCTGAAAATGCTTGCAATACTCCTTTTGATTTCACACTTTTTTTGACACTTTTTGGATTTTGCTCTGGCAATTTCAATGAGCTCTAGGTCGTGAATGAGGCTTGTCACACTTGCATACATAGTAATGAATGAGAATAGGTCACATTATGAGCTAATGATCCCTTGCAATTAAGTTTTTGGATTCTTCATAACCACCATTAAAGAAACATTCCAAGTTTGTTCAAATTTTGAATTTTTATGCATAAAATGGCCCTAGCACGAAATTGGTAGGTTGTTCATGACACATAAAAGTCATTCAAATCAAAAGATGTTATTTAATTAATTTTTTTGATTTTATTTGAATTTTATGGATTTAAAATGAATTAAATCAAATAAAATTAAATAAAAATAGAAAAATTAATGTTTAATCTTGAAATTGATCATGGGACACGTGGGTGGCATGACAAGGCTGAATCAAGTGGAAGAAAGTGGACCTTTTTGTCAAAAATTGAAGTTCAAGGATAGTTGACTTTTGCCATTTCACAAATTTCCCAACTTCTCCAATGCATATCTTGCTCAATTTTGATCATATGAACATGTTCTTGGACATTTTGGAAAGGTCTTGAAGTCCTCTTACCAATGCCTTTTGTCCCATGTCATTTGAATTTACCAATCTCAAGTTATGGTCTTTGACTTAAAGTGCCTTTTTGTTGACTTTTGAAAATGACCTATAATGTTGAAATTGATAACTTTTTGTGGGAGCATTTCTTGGACTTGAAATGTGAAGATGAGTTGTAGGAAATGTCATCCCCTTCAAAATGAGCATTGGATGGGATTTTTATGATGAACCATGAAAAAGTTATGCCCTGGTCAAGTTACAGTTGACTTTTCAACTGTCCAAAAATGGAAACTTTTGCATCTTGATGATTTTTGAGCCATGCTTGTGGAATCATGATCAAGACTTGATCAAATGATGATTGTGGCTTCAAAATAAGATGTTGACCAAAATTTTTGACTTATGACTGCCAAATGACCATTTTACCCCTGCAGTTGATTGTGAACCAATTAGGGCTTTTGACTGTGCAACTTGACCCTGTGAGCCTTGAAACTTGACATGTAGATGCTTGACAATGTATATAGGCATATGGGACTTGATTGGACCCTTGAAAACCTCAACTTCCTTGCAAGAACCAAAACCCTAATTTTGACTGGCTTAGGAGGATGGTTTGACTGTGCAACCCCTTGAGTAGACTTGAGCAAATTGAGATGATGCTTGTCAAAACTTGGAAGAATATGGGAGGGCAAACTTTTGGGTACAACAGTTGCCCCTGTTCAATCTTCTTAGACCTGAGGATGTAGATTGGCTTGTGTGCCTTTCGTGATCCGAAGGTGGAAGATGATTGAACACTAAAGTGCCCAGAAATTTGCACTCACATAGTGGAGTATCAGCAGTGTGATGGCGGGAATGGGCTTACAGATGCCATTTGGAGAGGTGGTGGATAGGAGGATGGGCTTATAGATGTCATCTGGAGATGTGACAGAACCTTGTCGGGAATGGGCTTATAGATGCCATTTGGAGACTGTTGATAGGTGGATGGGCTTATAGATGCCATCTAGAGGTGGTCTGTTGAATTGTAATTTTTGTAAGTTGAAAGAGGGAACCTGTGTAGGGTTTCCTGATGATGAGCTCGTGTAAAACTGCATCTTGGAAAGAAGGACACCTGTGTAGGGTTGACTGATGATGAGCTCGTGTAAAACTGCATCTTTGGAGGAAGGAAACCTGTGTAGGGTTTATTGATAATGAGTCCGTATAAGACTGCATCTTAAGTGGAGAAGGAACCTGTGTAGGGTTACTTTGATGACGAGTCCGTGTAAAACTGCATCTAGAGCCGAGAAGGAAACCTGTGTAGGGTTTACTGATGACGAGTCCGTGTAAAACTACGTCTGGAGTTTGAGAAGGGAACCTGTATGGGGTTACTTTGATGATGAGTCCGTGTAAAACTGCATCCTGGAAGAAGTAAAACCTGGGTAGGGTTTCTGATGACGAGTCCGTGTAAAACTGCATCTTTGGGAAGAGAGAACCTGTGTAGGGTTTCTTCGGGATAAGTTCGTGTAAAACTTCTGGAGGAACCGGGGTAAGGTTACTTCGGGATAAGTCCGTGTAAGACTTCTGGAGGAACCAGGGTAAGGTCATCTTGAGATAAGTCCGTGTAAGACTTCTGGAGGAACCAGGGTAAGGTCATCTTGAGATAAGTCCGTGTAAGACTTCTGGAGGAACCGGGGTAAGGTTACCGCAGGATAAGTTCGTGTAAGACTTCTGGAGGAACCGGGGTAAGGTTACCGTAGGATAAGTTCGTGTAAAACTTCTGGATAAACCGGGGTAAGTTCATCTTGAGATAAGTCCGTGTAAGACTTCTGGAGGAACCGGGGTAAGGTTACCGCAGGATAAGTTCGTGTAAAACTTCTGGATGAACCGGGGTAAGGTCATCTTGAGATAAGTCCGTGTAAGACTTCTGGAGGAACCGGGGTAAGGTTATTTTGAGATAAGTCCGTGTAAGACTTCTGGAGGAACCGGAGTAAGGTTACCGTAGGATAAGTTCGTGTAAAACTTCTTGATGAACCGGGGTAAGGTCATCTTGAGATAAGTCCGTGTAAGACTTCTTCTGAAAGAAAAGGAACCGGCGTAGGGTTACTTTGATGATAAGTCCGTGTAAGACTTCGTCTGAAAATTGAGAAGGAACCGGTGTAGGGTTGCCTGATGATGAGTTCGTGTAAAACTACATCTGAGGTTGAGAAGGAACCGGTGTAGGGTTGCCTGTTGATGAGCCCGTGTAAGACTTCTTCTGAAAGAAAAGGAACCGGTGTAGGGTTGCCTGAGGATGATCAAGTAGATAATTGTCCTGTTTGGTTTCGGATATTAACCCACGATCAGTCGTCCACAGAATTTTCCTGGCTTGTTACTGGTGTTGATCTGGAACTGTAAAGGTAGATGGTAATCATCTTTTGATTGACTTTTTTTCTGAAAAGGCAAAGTATTAGTCATATGCAATGTCATGATGCATGAACTGCATGATTTTAAGATGTTCTCAAAAATAAATGAGATTTGTGTTGTATGATGCGTATGCATGCTATAATGTATGAAGATGTGATGTTTATGAATGTATTCTTGTCTGGGAAAATAAATCCTTGACGAATGTCGGGAGTTTGTTGAATCTTGGGTTGATGTTGAAGAGTAGAGTTCTTCGTTTCCGCTGGGGATGATGGTTGTAAGAATAAACCGGTAGGAGAAGATGACTCCGTTGGGGAATAAACTTGTTGAGGAGATTACTCTGCGGGGAATTACTCTGTGGGAAGAGATACCTTGCTGAGGTTTTGATGATAACTCTGCTGGGGATTCCGTTGATAAGCTCTGTTGGAAGATTTGATAAACTTCGCTGGGGATAGGAAGAGCTTCGCCGAGGACGATCTTTTCGTGGTAATTAGCTGAGGATAACCCAGTTATAAGTTCTGGTGAGGAATAATCTTTGAATAAAGCCGGTGAGATGTGTTCGTACTCTGCAGGGATAAGCTTCCAGAATCTACTGGGGATGAGCTCCCAGAATCTACTGGGGAGATTGATTCAACTCTCCTGGGGAGACTTTTGAACTGTACTGGGGAATAGCTCCACTGGGGTGTCTGGTATTCCGCCGGGGAATAATCTTATATTAAGACGGCCGGGGATGCTTGCTTAGGAATATCTGTATACTCCGCTGGGGAATATTGAGATTTTCTGGGGATACCCAACTTCCTTAAGGCTGACAGTAGATTAACTCTGCTTGGGGAGAGTATTGTTGACTTGCTGGAGATACTGTGCCTTTTCAAGGCTGATGAGAGACCAACTCTGCTCGGGAGAGAGTATTGCTGAATCTTATCTTACTCTGCGGGGAGTGAAGGTATCTTGGTCACGTTCTTCAGCTGAACCTACCTTGGTACCTTGGCGGACAGAGCAACTAGATCGCTCGGACAACTCATTATTGCCCCTGTTTCTGCGAGAGAAAAAAGACCTAGGAGGTGCTTGATAACTGCTGATTGATGAACCTTCTTCTGGTAGGCAAGTGACGAGATACCGGGACATAGTCGTACGCTTTGATCCCTAACTTTTTCCTGGACCGCCTTTTCGGGTTTTCAGTCCACTGGGATACCCATTTTTGCCCAAGCCGCCTTTTCAGTTTTTCGACTTGCCGGGTGTACAGATTTTTTTTTATTTCATCCCTTATTTTTGCCCGAACCCTTTTGGTTCGCTGGGAAGCCCTTATTTTTGCCTAGGTGTGTCAACCTAGCGGGTCTTTGATTATGCGCAGTATTTTTTCGGCTATGTCCACGCTCTTAGGATACAGGAAGTTGTCACTGTCAGTAGTGCAGTGTTACCATACCACTAGAAGATCTTCGTTTGATCGTCCAATGCCCCAAGTGATCCAGATGGAGATTTGCCCCAAGCTGCTTGGCCTTTTGAGAGATTCTCCGAATCTTGACCTAACTGCCCCAGATGATGGACAATGATCGTGTCTGCCCCCTTGGTTGGAAGTGCTTTTCCATTTGAGGTGACCTTTTGTTGAGAAGGCTTTTGTTCACTAGATGCTCGTCGTGCAAAGTTCTCTGTTGTTCAAACAAATAATAATCTGCAAACAATGTTATTTTGAAAATGCAAAGCTTATGTCTTTTTTGAAAATGCATTTTTTTTCATAAAAACAAGTGAATTTTTTTTGAACCGTGATGTCAACTCGTTATTTTACCGCAAGCCTTAAGGAGTCAGGATACCTTTGGTAACAGTATGCTTTCGAACTAAACCCATGCTTCAGCTAGGACTTTTTAAGGGTTGTAGTGTGGCCTGGTTCACGGTTTAAGAAACAAAGGATAAAGGCTCAAATTTTATTTGTACCCACCCGCTCTTCGTGATGTTCTTCAATCCTAAACTCAGCTGATCGTGCGTTAGACCTTGTTTGAGTCTTTGTCCTGATATTCCAATGATGGTTCGGATATTGACTGTTTATTTTGAATAGGAAGTCGTTCCCTTTTTGGTTGAGGGTTTGTAGGACCTCCTTCTTTTTTGGTTTTGTTATCCCTGTTTTTTTTGCCTGAACTGTTTCTTTGTGGTTACAGTCAGCGGGATGCCCCAGTTTTGTAAGTCTCCTTCATAGGTTTTGACTTGTTGGGCTTTTATTTTTAGGGATAATGACTGCCTGTCTTTATGATTATTCAGAACCATCACTGTCTTTTGTTTTGTAAGGACTTCTTTGGTGCCATTCATTGCGCACTTGGACCAGCTGAGAGAACTACCCTGCCCCGGGTTATGATTAAGGGTTTTAATTTTCGAAAAGAAAAACACCAACTTCTTTGGCTCAAAGGGGGTAACGAGGGATTATCTTCCTTATAACTCCAGTGTTTAGGAATTGAAACAATGCATGTACCTCATCAGCGGGGTCTGTTCAAAAGCATACTGTAGATTGTGGTATCGTTTTCGTCATCCTCCCTCAAGAGGCTTTAGAATTTTCAATCGAGAGTTGAACATCAAGAAAAAATAAAAGCAATTTTGAATATAGAGAACACAATTACTTCAAAACAGACACGTGTAATGCATTAATGAAATAATAGAGTTTGACATAATAATTGTTTGAATAAGCATAGAAAAATACAATATCAGAATTTAAATGAACAAGAGTCTCTCAATCCTAGCCATGTTTTGGCAAGGGAGCAGTGATCACATCGGGAGTCTCAGCAGGCTCGAATTCGATCTCCTTGGCGTCAATCATGTTCTGAATCTTGTATTTCAGCGCCCAACAATCCTCAGTATCGTGCCCCGGGCTTCCGGAATGATAAGCACACCTCGCATTTGGGTTGTAGTTTGGAGAAGAGGTCTTGGGATTTGTAGGAGGGTTGATCACCGCAATCAGATTCATTTTCAACATGTGCTGCAATGCTTGTGACAATGGCATGTTGATGTTGGTGAATTGTCTCTTAGGCTCGTCTGGCCTTTGTTGATTTCCCTTTGGCGGTTGTCGGCGTGATGCAGAACCTGAGATCATGACTGCCCCTACGTGTTGATCACGACGATCCTTCTGACTGTACGCAACATTGGACTCTTTCTTGAATGGTTTCTTCTCAGCGTTCGAGGAGTCACCCTTTTGTATCTTCCCGGACTTGATACCAGCTTCTATCCTCTCACCAGTCAAGATCAGATATGTGAACCCAGCAGAAGAATTCCCAATCAGATGATTAAAGAATGGACCAGACAGGGTCCCCAAGAACATGTCAACGAGCTCACGGTCAGCCAACGGTGGTTGCACCCTGCCAGCCAGGTCTCTCCACTTTTGCGCGTACTCCTTAAAACCTTCACCCGTCCCCAGTGACATACCCTGGAGTTGGGTACGCGTAGGAGCGAGGTCGGCATTATACTGATATTGCTTATAAAAAGCAGTTTCCAAGTCCTCCCAGTTACGAATACTGGTTCCATCCAGCTGATAGAACCATTCGAGCTGAGTCCCTGAAAGACTTTCCTGGAAGAAATGGATCCATAGGTTCTTGTCTGCCGTGTAGGGCTGGATCTTCCTTGCGTATGAACAGAGGTGCAGCTTAGGACAGGAAGCCCCGTCGTACTTTACAAAGGCAGGTGCCTTGAACTTGTGAGGGATCACCACCCTAGAAGATAAACCTAGGTCCCCAAAGTCCAACCCAGGCACACGTTGAATTTCCATAGCATTTAACCGGTCCTCCAGCTGTTTGTACCTGTCCTCAGCAGGAGGGTACTATTCATCATTGAAATCTGTCTCGGTGTCAGAGACTACGGGACTAGGAACCCTTCCCTCTTGGTGACTGCCTTCCCCAACAGATGGAGTAGTCCGCTCAGCTTCATTCTGCAGTGTATTCCCAGATCTGCGTCTAGGGTTGAACAAAACAGTCCTCTTCTTCTTTTTCTTCAAAAGTAGAGTCTTCAATTCCTGTTGTCCTTGGGCTAAGCTCATGACCAGCTCCTGGAACTGGGCGTTCTGGGCCTGGAGGGCCTTGATAGCTTGTTCATTGGATGATTCAGGATTCATGATGATGGCTGAAATAAACATCAAAGAAGATTAAGCAACCTGTGGAAAAGAGTACCTGTAATGCAATGATATGTATGTATGCATGCGATGTTTTCAAGGATCTCGCGGGGTAAACAGAGAAACTTGTTAGAATTTGAATTTGGGTAGCTTGATTGAAGGAACTTCATGTTGCTGAGAGTCCTTCTTCAAGAGTCAAGGCTCACCATATCGAGTGGGTCATAGCCCCTGACAACCTCAGCTAGAGGAAAATAAATCCCCTTTGCCCTTTGCTAGACACTTTGATTCATCATGACCTGCATCACAAGCCCTTGAGATCCTTGAAATGGATTAGTTTTTATGCAAGATGCATGCAATGGTATGATGTTATGCTATGCATGGAGTGATGTAAGTAGGCCCTGTAATGAGTCTCAATTAAGGACTGTAAACAAAACTTGCAAGGAACCCGTGTTGTTAGATAACAAGTATGCAAGTAGTTCAAATATGAAGGCACACAAGTCATACAAAAGAGCCCTTAGAGTTTAGGCCAGCATGAATTTTGGGTACTACCCTCTTTGAAGTTGGTGGGCTCAAAAACCTGTCCTATCAAAAGTAACCGGGTTCTAAGGAGCTCAATATCATTGGATTGTTTTCTATGTTCATTGTTTTGATTTAGCCACTGAACTGGCGATCAAAATATTCCAAGAAAACAACCCTCAATGAGTGTAGTATCAAGTATCTACCAACTTCGGACTGCACCAAAGTCGGTCATCTCACTACCCCTAAAGAGTCCAGGATGGTTCAAGTAAGGTTCCTAAGGTCAGTTGATGCTTCACGACACCACGCGGCGGCCCCGTACTCTCCTTGACTTGACTCAAGGGTTACTGGTACTCACCAAAGTGCCACATCAACGTAGCAAACTACTTCAACCGTGTCGGTATACCCCACACAGTTCCCTCACAGTTTGTTGCTACTTTCTAAAAGGTATCCCTCAGATCCGGGTTAGAATCTATGAAGCTCCCAAGACAGGCCCAACAACATTAAAGCAAACAAATCAGGCAATTGAAAACACAAGTGATCTTAGTCCTAAGGTACACCTCACTTTTATAGGTTTTCCCCAGCAGAGTCGCCAGTTCTGTGATCGGTGGGAATGAGAACTGACTGTTTTTTAAGCTGGTTCGCGAAATGTCGCGGTAAGCAAGAGTCGCCACCGTCTTTTATGTTCTCCAACATGGAAAGGACAAAAGCACAGCAAAATTCCTTCTTTGAGAATGTTTCTCGGTTCGGGAGGTAGATTTATAGAAAGGGAAGGTGTTAGCACCCTTTCTATCCGGGGTTATCCACGGGCTCTTAGGTACTTGCTCTTATGTTTTCAAAATTTGTTTGCTTTTCAAGTGTGTATGGGTTTTGAAAAAAAGTTTCGTTTGAAAAATTTCTAAGTAACTCTTGTATCTGTCCTCAAGAGTGTATGAAAAATTTGTTTGAAAACCTTTTGAAAGTGTGGGTGCGAAAAGTTGTTTTGTTTGTTTGAAAAGAGCAAGTACCCAGGAGAAATCTACCTACTCTAAGGAATTAGGCTGTGTAAGAGTCCTTTAGATAGTGTTATCCCACCATTGAGGGGTAGGTAGCACCGTCGTTGGAGTTATTCGGGTCAATTCGATTAAGGGACAATGTGGTCACCGAAGCAATGGTAGGACACCTTAGTAGTAACCCTAATGTCCTAGATCCTTTTTATCCGAGGCAACCGTTTCCAGGCAACTGGACCTTAGACAGGAGGGCGACCTCTAAGACAACCTATACTTGATGACCACGTCAAGGCAACCAGTGAGGCGTACCCTAGGAGTGGCATGTGCTTTGTGTGTTGTTTTTCAGTTAAGGTTATCTTGTACATGTTATTTGTGAGCTACGGATTGATTTTATTTACATAGATTCTTGCAGGCATATTAGCAGTTAGGGGTGCGGAAAATAAATTGCGGAAAGATAAATCTAACTATTACAAGGCGCGGGTCTATACATCGCTAAAAATAAAAACCCGTTTTTGAAAAGTAAATGCAGAAAATTAAAGTAAGCAATAAAATCCTAATTACTATTACATCCTCTGTACATATACATAAATATAATCAGAATAAATAAATACGCGCGAATGGAAATTTAATCGGGAACGTCCTAAGGGTTTTGACCCTTTTAAGAAAAGAATTGAATTTTTTGTCCTTTTTTGTAATTAATGAAATTAAAACTAATAACTAACCAATTAATTAATTAATTAAGAAAATGATATTTTTGTGTTTTTTATATTTTTAATGAAAATAAAATAAAAATAATTAAAATTAAAAGTTAACTTAATTCTAAATGGTTTTTATTTATTGTAAAGAAAAAGAGATTAAAATTGACCTAATTAAACTATTTTATTTGTTAGTATTTTATTTACAAAATAAGTTAATAAATAATAAAATGTTTTTTTGTTTTTTTTTAATTTTATGGAAAAAATTAGTTTATGAGGTTAATTAACAATAATGATAATAATTAGAAAAAGAAAATAAAAAGAAAAGGAAAATAGAGAAAAAAAAGAAATAGAAACCAATGGGGGTGTTGATGGCCCAATGGAGGTGTGAAGCCTGGAAATTGCTGGCCCATTAACCAGCCTTGTTGACTTTTGGAGATTTCCTGGAGCACGTTGACTGGAGAATATAGTGTTCATCACTTTTTGGCCCTCGGATTGATGATCATGGCCACTTGGCATGTGGAACGCTGAAGGTTCATGGTGAAACGCACTGGGCATCCTGCACACAAACACATAAGAAAAAATGATATGGAATTTTGGGGGACCTGGGAAGAACTTACAGCGCGGTATGATGGATCTTAGGACGTGGCAAGGGTTTCTTTAGCTTCAGGGGATGGCAAAGAAGAGAGTCACGTTCTCCTTTTGGCCTGAAAATGCTTGCAATACTCCTTTTGATTTCACACTTTTTTTGACACTTTTTGGATTTTGCTCTGGCAATTTCAATGAGCTCTAGGTCGTGAATGAGGCTTGTCACACTTGCATACATAGTAATGAATGAGAATAGGTCACATTATGAGCTAATGATCCCTTGCAATTAAGTTTTTGGATTCTTCATAACCACCATTAAAGAAACATTCCAAGTTTGTTCAAATTTTGAATTTTTATGCATAAAATGGCCCTAGCACGAAATTGGTAGGTTGTTCATGACACATAAAAGTCATTCAAATCAAAAGATGTTATTTAATTAATTTTTTTGATTTTATTTGAATTTTATGGATTTAAAATGAATTAAATCAAATAAAATTAAATAAAAATAGAAAATTTAATGTTTAATCTTGAAATTGATCATGGGACACGTGGGTGGCATGACAAGGCTGAATCAAGTGGAAGAAAGTGGGCCCTTTTGTCAAAAATTAAAGTTTCAAGGATAGTTGACTGTTGCCATTTCACAAAAATTTCCCAACTTCTCCAATGTATATCTTGCTCAATTTTGATCATATGAACATGTTCTTGGACATTTTGGAAAGGTCTTGGAGTCCTCTAACCAATGCCTTTGGTCCCATGTCATTTGAATTTACCAATCTCAAGTTATGGTCTTTGACTTAAAGTGCCTTTTTGTTGACTTTTAAAAATGACCTATAATGTTGAAATTGATAACTTTTTGTGGGAGCATTTCTTGGACTTGAAATGTGAAGATGAGTTGTAGGAAATGTCATCCCCTTCAAAATGAGCATTGGATGGGATTTTTATGATGAACCATGAAAAAGTTATGCCCTGGTCAAGTTACAGTTGACTTTTCAACTGTCCAAAAATGGAAACTTTTGCATCTTGATGATTTTTGAGCCATGCTTGTGGAATCATGATCAAGACTTGATAAAATGATGATTGTGGCTTCAAAATAAGATGTTGACCAAAATTTTTGACTTATGACTGCCAAATGACCATTTTACCCCTGTAGTTGATTGTGAACCAATTAAGGCTTTTGACTGTGCAACTTGACCCTGTGAGCCTTGAAACTTGACATGTAGATGCTTCACAATGTATATAGGCATATGGGACTTGATTGGACCCTTGAAAACCTCAACTTCCTTGCAAGAACCAAAACCCTAATTTTGACTGGCTTAGGAGGATGGTTTGATTGTGCAACCCCTTGAGTAGACTTGAGCAAATTGAGATGATGCTTGTCAAAACTTGGAAGAATATGGGAGGGCAAATTTTGGGGTACAACACTTGCCAAGAAAAATCCATAACTTTTACCTAAGCTGCCCTTGCGGGTTTTCAAATTAGCGGGAAATTTATTCTGTTTATGTCTCTAATTTTTGCATAGACCGCCCTTTCGGGTTTTCAGCCTACTGAGACGCTCCTTTTTGCCTAAGCCTCCCTTTCGGGTTTTCAACTTAGCGAGCTGTTCTTTTATTTCTTTAGGCAAAGTATTTCTTGACTGCGTCAACATTCATGGGATGTGGGAACTCCTCGCCATCCATAGTTTCAAGAATTAATGCACGACCAGAGAAGGCTTTCTTGACAACATACGGGCCTTCAAATTTGGGAGTCCACTTGCCCCTAGAATCAGTGTTAAAAGACATGATCTTCCTGAGCACGAGGTCGCCTTCTCTGAATTCACGAGGTTTGACCTTTTTATCAAATGATTTCTTCATTCTTTTCTGATATAACTGCCCATGACACAAAGTTGTCATTCTCTTCTCTTCAATCAAATTCAATTGGTCAAACCTGTTCTGGACCCATTCATCCTCTGTCAACTTGACTTCCATTATCACATGCAACGAGGGAATATCTACCTCAACAGGGAGTACAACTTCCATTCCATATACCAGGGAGAACGGGGTTGCTCCTGTTGAAGAGCGGACATATGTTCGATATCCATGCAGAGCAAAAGGGAGCATTTCATGCCAATCCTTATAAGTAACAACCATTTTCTGGATAATTCTCTTGATATTCTTATTAGCATCTTCAACAGCCCCATTCATCTTTGGCATGTATGGAGACGAATTGTGATGGACAATCTTGAATTCTTCACACAGTTCTGTCATCATCTTGTTGTTCAAATTCGAGCCATTGTCAGTGATGATTCTACTCTGCACACCATACCGGCATATAAGATTGTTTTTGATGAAACGCACAACCACCTGTTTGGTAACATTGGCATAAGAATCAGCCTCTACCCATTTGGTAAAGTAGTCAATTTCTACCAAGATGAAACGGTGTCCATTCGAACCTTTGGGTTCTATCATCCCGATCGTGTCTATACCCCACATAGAGAAAGGCCACGGGGAGGAAATCACATTGAGAAGTGTCGGAGGCACATGGACCTTGTCTGCATAAACCTGGCATTTATGGCACTTCTTTTCAAATTTGTAACAATCAGATTCCATTGTCAACCAATAGTAACCTGCCCTTAGCATCTTTTTAGCCATCGAATGCCCATTAGCATGAGTGCCAAATGAACCTTCATGAATATCATGCATCAACATGTCTGCTTCGTGTCTATCCACGCATCTGAGCAAGACCATGTCATAATTTCTCTTGTATAACACATTTTCACTGAGGAAGAAACTGCCTGCCAATCTTCTCAGTGTCTTTCTACCTTTCCTCGGTGCACCAATCGGGTATTCCTGAGTCTGAAGAAAATGTTGGATGTCATAATACCAAGGTTTTTCATCTTCTACCTCCTCTGTCGTAAACACATGAGCGGGCCTATCCAGCCGTCGAACTGTAATATGGGGTATATCATTCCAAGTATTCACTTGGTACATGGAAGCCAGAGTTTCCAGAGCATCCGCCATTTGATTTTCATCTCTAGGAATGTGATGGAATTCAACTTTATTGAAGAAGGGTAGTAATCTTCTAGCATAATCTTTGTAAGGGATCAAGCCAGGGTGACGAGTATCCCATTCTCCTTTAATTTGATTTATTACCAAAGCTGAATCACCATACACATCTAGAATTTTGATTCTGAGATCAATAGCTTCCTCAAGATCCATGATGCAAGCCTCATATTCCTCCATATTATTAGTGCAATCAAATGTTAACCTTGCAGTAAAAGGAATGTGCGATCCATGAGGAGTGACGATCACAACACCAATTCCTTTACCATAAGCATTCACCGTTCCATCAAATATCATACTCCAACGAGATTCAGGGTCGGGGCCTTCCTTGGGCAATGGTTAATCACAATCTTTCACTTTCAGGAACATCACATCCTCATCGGGGAATTCATATTCTACAAACTGATGATCTTCCACCGGCTGGTGAGCAAGGTAATCTGCCAACACACTACTTTTGATAGCTTTTTGAGTGCGGTACTCAATATCATATTCAGATAATAACATCTGCCAGCGGGAAATTCTCCCAGTAAGAGCAGGCTTCTCAAAAGTATACTTGATTGGATCCATTTTGGAGATCAACCAAGTGGTATGATTCAACGTATACTGCCGCAAACGCTTTGCCGCCCAGGCCAAAGCACAACACATTTTTTCTAGCGTGGAATACCATGACTCACAATATTTTTGCTAAGATGATAAATGGAGAACTCTTTCTTCCCTATTTCATCCTGTTGTCCCAGAATACAACCCATGGATTTATCTAACACTGTTAGATACATAATCAACGGTCTTCCTTCTACGGGAGGGAGCAAGATAAGAGGTGTAAGCAGATACTCTTTAATACTCTCAAATGGCCTTTGGTAGTCGTCCGTCCATACACAACCTTGATCTTTCTTTAACAACTTAAAGATCGGTTCACATTTTGCAGTCATGTGGGAAATGAATCTGGAAATATAATTCAAACGCCTGAGGAAACCCCTGACTTGCTTTTCAGTTCTTGGTGCTGGCATTTCTTAAATTGCTTTTACTTTATCAGGGTCAAATTCAATTCCTTTCTGGCTAACGATGAAACCCAACAATTTCCCCGATCTAACTCCGAAGGTGCATTTATTTGGATTCAAGCGGAGACGATACTTCCTCAAACGCTGAAATAACTTCAATAAATCTTTTATATGCCCTTCTTCAGTTTGGGATTTTGAAATCATATCATTAACATATAATTCAATTTCCGTGTGCATCAGATCATGGAATAGGGTTGTCATAGCCCTCTGGTACGTTGCACCAGCATTCTTTAACCCGAAGGGCATCACTCTGTAACAGAATGTTCCCCAGGGTGTGATAAACGTTGTTTTTTCCATATCCTCTGGAGCCATTCTTATTTGATTATACCCGGAAAATCCGTCCATGAACGAGAATACCTTGAATTTTATTGTGCTGTCCACTAACATGTCAATGTGAGGCAATGGAAAATCATCTTTCGGACTAGCTTTATTTAGATCTCTGTAATCTATGCACATGCGGACTTTTCCGTCTTTTTTCGGTACTGGGACAATATTGGCAATCCATTGAGGATACACTGACGTCACAAGAAAACCAGCATTAATCTGTTTTAGGACCTCCTTTTTGATCTTTACTGCCATATTTGGGTGGGTTCTTCTCAACTTTTGTTTAACTGGCGGACACTCTGGCTTCAACAGCAAACGATGCTCGACAATGTTTGTATCTAGATCAGTTATATCTTGATAAGACCAAGCAAAAATATCCACATACTCTTTCAATAGCTCAATCAACCCGCTTTTTACATCAGGATGCAACGATGCTCCAATCTTAACTTCCTTCGGATCTTCTTCTGAACCCACATTAATCACTTCCAAAGGCTCCTTATATGGCTGAATGGTATTTTCCTCGTGCTCAAGCAACCGTGATACCTCTTCTGGAATCTCATCATAATCTTCTTCTTCAGCCCCAAACATAGGACAATCAAAGTTGGGAGAGGGTGCAGGGTCATTGTATTCAACGGGTTTTTTAATTAATCTGCACATGTGATTTATGATTGCTTTTAGAGGCTGACACATATAACAAGTGATCATGCAAATTAATTTTCAGTTATTATTTATTTTGAAAGGGTTTTTTATTTGATTACCATTTCCCAAGAAAAAGCAGAAAATAAAGACATATTTTTGGAAGCAAAGACAACTTTTATTAATGATCTTAAAAATCAAAGCAAAGAGATAAGCCCATACAATACTTTTACCTTGGGAAGAGTGAAAGCTTTTCAAAAGAAAGAAACAGATTAACAAAACAAATTACTTTGAAATATGTATGCAAGAAGGAACATCAATGGTTACCCAGTTCTGAACTCGGACTCCATGTGTCACATAATTCGGTACTTCCTGCTCTGCTTCATCCTCTTCAACAACATTAATTCCAGAACCCATTGGATGGAGGTAGCCTCCGCTGCGGAAAACATCATGATAATTGTTCACAGAAGACTTTGACTTCAAACTTTCGCCTTTTCCATTCTTCGAAGAGAAACCCAAACCAGTTCTATTTTTGTTCACGGGTGGATCCACAAGTTATGCCCAAACTGCATTATGACCATTGCGCACAACCTATTGCGCGTCCTTCAGCGAAACCACAGAATTCTCATTCCTCCTTATGTTAGCAATAGATAGGGCTTGGAACTGGGTTCCAACAACAGCCTCATCCGCTTCTCCAATACTGAAAGAGGATAGATGGGATATCAACAACGCCTACTCCCCATTTATGATCACCACCTTCCCTTCGCGCACAAACTTTAACTTCTGATGCAGAGTTGAAGTGACAGCCCCTGCTTCGTGTATCCATGGTCGTCCTAGCAAACAACTATATGCGGGAATAATGTCCATGACCTGGAAGGTTATCAAGAACAAATATGGTCCTATATGGATGGGCAAGTTCACTTCACCGATGATAGATTTCCTCGACCCATCAAAAGCCTTCACAATGATGCCACTCGGGCGCATAGGTGCTCCTTGATACTTTAACTTCATGAGGGTACTCCTCGGTATAACATTCAGCACGGATCCGTTATCAATTAACACATTGGACAACGAATCATTCTTGTAGTTCATAGATATGTGGAGGGCCTGGTTATGATTCCTCCCTTCATCTGGTAACTCATCATCGCAGAAACTCAAATTGTTACATGACGTAATGTTTCCAATTACGCTGCTGAATTAATCTAATGGCATGTCATTCTCCACAAAAGCTTGGTCTAGTACTCTTATCAGTGATTCTCCATGAGCAGAGGAATTCATTAATAAAAGCTAGGATAGATATCTTGGAAGGAGTCTGCAATAGCTGATCTACAATTTTGTAGTCGCTCATCTTAATTATCTTCAAAATATCATCCACTTCTTTCTCTAATGTAGCTCCACTAGTCTCTCCTGTAGCCTTCTTAGGCTCATCGTTCTCAGTAATTTTCTTTCCAGCAACAACATCTCTTCGAATAACCGACGAAAACACACGACCGCTACGGGTCACCCTGCTATTATCAACTATATTTCCAACATCTGGCATTGGCTGGATGGGAATCTCTACCCTGTCTTCTAAGATTGTAGCGTTGTATTTGTAAGGCACAGCCTTGTCTGATTTATAGGGAACAGGACCTGGGAGACTAATTACCAATGGGGTAACAACTGGTTTTCTATGGTACTCCACCTCAAGACGAGCGGGTGCACCAAAACAAGGTACAATGACATTTACCCCTTCCTCAACACAATCATCCATCAAAAAGTCATTTCCGGCAAACAAATCTTCGTCTGAAGAGAAATACTCATCTGCAGAGGCATACTCTTCCTCTGAGTCTTCTTCCATCAAACAAACTTCAACCATATCAATCTCGTGATAATCATCTCTCTGACCTGTGATCTTGATAGTTCCATTGTTTAATAGCAACTGAACACCTTCCCTCACAATAGAACATCCTCGGGGGTTTCGACAACAAACTATGCAAGATCCATATTGATGTTCCACCTGACCCGCAGTACGGTAGAAGGTAGCATGCAACTGCACGAGATCCTCATTCAAATGATCCACATCAAAAATTCTGAATTCACCCGGACATCCAGAAACCATATTCACTTCTTCTTCATATTCCGCCCTTGGTTTGATTATATGGATTAAACCTTCATCCATCATCTCCTACAAATTAGCCTTTATCTTCTCACAACTATGTATATCTGTACTGCAAATAGCACAACCGGCGTGGTCATGCGTATAATAACTGAATTCATAGAGGTCTGCGTGCATCTTCACCAAATCTACTCTAACCAGATTAATGTCAAAAATTCGAAAGTCGCCTGGACAACCGACCACCATATTTACAGCATTCACTCCCCCGTGCTTGGGTAGAGGATTGTCTTTCACATTAGGTCCCACGTCTTTGAAAGATAAAATTCCAGACTTCACCAACATTTGCACTTCAGTCCTCAAAGGATAACAATTCTCAACACTATGCCCTGTTGCTCTCTCATAAAAGGCACACGTCTGGTCTGCTTTGTAATACCAAGGCAATGGTGATGGTATGGCGGGAGGTGGTCGTGTCTGGACCAACTTCTTCTGAATCAATGATGGTAGTAGCTCTGCATAGCTCATGGGAATTGGATCATAGTTCTCCCTTCTCTGATTATACCCTTGATTCCCCTGCTAGGACGGTCTCTGATAAGCAACGGTAGTCAGAGCGACATTCATAACAGGAGTAACTGAGGCGACTTGCTGATGACGCTGATAATTCTTTCTAGGAGCATTTACCCTTCTCTCTTGGATAATAGAATTTGTATCCCCCTCTTTCTTCTTTGTAAACCCATAAGCTGGCTTTTTCACCCCTCCGGATCCTTCACCCTTTGTCAAACGGCCTTCTCTTACTGCCTCTTCTAGGCGGACACCCATTCCTACCATCTCTATAAAATCACTTGGGGCACTTGCTACCATACTTTCATAGTAGAAAGCGCCTAGCGTCTTCAGAAAAATCTTATTCATTTCTTTCTCCTCCATGGGAGGAATCACTTGTGCAGCCACTTCGCGCCATCTCTATGCATACTCTTTGAACGATTCTCTGTCTTTCTGAACCATGGCCCTAAGCTGGTCATGGTCAGGCGCCATGTCCACATTGTACTTGTATTGTTTAATGAACGCTTCTCCCAAATCATTAAAAGTATGGATGTTGGCGCTGTCTAAACTCATGTACCATTTCAACGTTGCGCCAGTCAGACTATCCTGGAAAAGTGAATCAGCAGACGCTGATCATCGGTGTGGGTAGACATTCTTCTTACATACATCACCAAATGAGCACGAGGGAAAGTGTTGTCCTTGTACTTCTCAAATTCTGGGACCTTGAACTTAGCAGGCACTTTAACATTCGGGACCAAACACAGCTCATTCACATTCTTCCCAAATAGCTCTTTTCCCCTAAGAGCCTTCATCTCTCTTTGCATTCTATCAAACTGTTCTTGGAAATCATCCATTCTGTCATAAAGACCCAAGTCTTCACTCGGCGGAGGGAAAGGACGACACATATCTTCATTAACAAACAGAACCAAATTCACCGAAGGAGGTGCAGCAGGAACAGTATGCACCACAGGAGGTGAAGGAGTAACAACATTTTGAACCACTGGAGCATCTTGAGGGCCAAGATTGAAACCCTCAGGTGCAAAATTATCTGGCATTCCCCATGGATAACCCTGAGGCATACGGTTTTGAACAACAGCCAGAGTAGCGGATACAGGAACAGTAGGAACTTCAACATTTGCCCTTGTTGGTTGAGGTTGAACACTCGGTGGCTGATTCTGAGCAACCACCAGAGCTTCCATCAGAGTAGTCAAGTTGGCCAAGCTAGCCTTCAAAGTGGAAACATCTTCGCACAACTCGCGATTCTACTGTTCTAATTTGTCCATCTTCTTTTTGAAATTAGCTCGAGTGTTGTAGTGATGAGTCAGCTTGCTAAGTGAAGTAAAGAAGCTGGGTAAGACACCTGGATATGCATAAAAAATGCAAGAAATATGTGCAATATGATGCATGATATGAAATGCATATGATTATTTTTACTTTATCATTTAATATTTCAAGGGATTTATGGTTTATAGACATATTGCAAACATCCAAGTAATAAAGCTTTTGAAATACTAATTTTTTTTATTATAATGACTTCAAAATGGATTACAAGTTTCAATGATCCCAAGTACAAGATGAAAATACAATCTAAAATCCTGAGAAGAGGAACTAATGGAGATAAATCTGTACGCTGGCGCTTCCCTGTGAGCCTGACAATCTGAGCCCTCAACCTCTGGTTTTTTTCCACATGTCTGATGGCAACCTCCTTCCAATCATCTGAAGCAGGAAGTGAACGACCAACACTTGTTTGAGGCTTAGGAGAAAATAAATCCCCTTGCCTCTCCATAGAATCCACCGCTCGACTCTCAAGGATCTCGATTAAATCATCTTTCTCCTTCAGGTCTACTCTGTAGGAACTCTCTAAAGTCTGGAACTTATTCTTCTAAGCATCCCTTTCCTGCTGCATCCTAACCAAAGCAAGTTGCAGCTCCTCTAGATCATCTAACAAAGGAGGATTGGTCTTCACAAATAGATCAGGCATGGGTGTCTCCCGAGTATACGACATCTTCAATTGAATGGATCTCGATCGGACCCACTGAAGATATGGCTCCAAAGAAACATCACCTCTAGGTCCCAAATCCTTCCTACTCTTCTTATGAATGTGACGCCAGGCCTTCGCAATCTGCTCCCTAGCTTCCTTGTGGTCTTCTCCTTCCTTCATAAAGAAACTACTCAAATGAATACTATTTGGTTTATCCCTCATCGGGTAACCAAGTTGTCGTCGTGCAAGAACAAGGTTATAGTTATTTCCTCCCTTTGTACCAAGAAGAGGCACATTGGGGAAACTACCACAAATGTCAATAACCTCCACATCCTGGTAAGCTCGATGATACCAATCAATATCCAAGTGAGTAAGTGTCATGATCTTAGGAGCCCAACGGAGTTCCTTCTTGACATCCCAAAAAGCATCAGACTGAGGCATATGAGAGATAAACCACTGGTACAACAAAGGTGTGCAACAGATAATCATTCCCCCATGATAGGAACTCTGAAGATGAACAAAGTAATAAGCATCACCCAACAGTGTAGGAACCGGGTTTCCAATCATGAAAATCCCGATAGCGTTAATGTCGACAAACTTGTCCACATTAGGGAATAAGAATAATCCATAGGCGAGTAAAGAAAAGATGGCCTCAAAAGCAACCGTATTATTCATCCTGGAAAAGTAACGAGCTTTCTCCAATAAGAACTGAGCTGGTAATCCTCTAATCCCTCCTTTGGTAGTCATATGTGCTTCCACCTCAGACTTCCCCAGATGAATCAAAGCAGCAATCTCATGTGGTTTTGGCTCACCCTCCAACCAGTAAAAGAAACACGATCAGTAACAGGTAAATCTAAATGATAGGAATACTCTTCCAGTGTTGGCATCAACTGATAATCGGGAAAAGTAAAGCAGTGATACACCAGATCATAGAATTGGACCAAGGTTGAAAGAATACCCTCCTTCATCTTCAGCTTCATGAGTGGAATAATGGATCCATACTTCTTCCGAAAGTCTGCAGAATACTCGATCTCGGGAATTAGACTGATCAACTCATCTATCTTAGGATCCTTGAAACTGTATTTCCCGGTCTTTCTCTTTCCAGAATCCATGGTTTAAAAGTACCTGAGATATTCACAAATAGTCAACCTTTAAATCCCTTGAAATATTGTTTTCTTCAAAAGATGCTTATGAGTGCATGGATGCATGATGCAACAATCACACACAAGATCACACATATAGGGTTGATAGGTTCAACATCACGAGCATGAGGTCGAAGGTACTACCCATAAGGTATTGGTCTAAAAAGTTATCACCTGCCGAACAAGGTTCTAAGAGGTTTCCAGAGTCTACATCCTTCCTTCGGATATTACCAACTTCCCGATTAACTCGGTAATTAGTAATATTCTCAAGAAAGACTCGTCCGAGCGTAGTATCGTGTGAAAACTATTTCCGTATTACTCCGTCATAGCTTCCGCACTACACCTAAAAGGCCAAGATGGGTTAGGTAATCTACGGTCCTCAGCTTCAGCAGGCTCCCAGGTTGAAAGCAGTACATCTTCCTGATTACTCGGTAAACGACACTATAGTCAAAGGGGCCTCCACTGAGTGGGGGATCTCACACCCCCTTTTTTAGGATTACTCCCTCAAAGTTAACATGACTATACCGCCCGTTCTATCTTAAAGTTTTCCCAAGTCCGGGTATAGGACTTATGAGTAATCACCAAGCACCCTGTAAACCAGGAAAATCCAGACAAACATATATAAAAAATATAACACATAAACACAATAACACATATACAGATATAAACAAAGATAGGCTCAACCCACTTAGGGATAGACCAGCAAGAGGTCAATCTGTCCCCAGTGAAGTCGCCATTTTTCTGTAGCAGTAGAAATATTCAAGACTAAGCCATTGGATTGACTAGACTTTGTACAAATCAAAATAAAAATCGCCACCGCGCTTTATTGTTTCCAAAGGAATGGGAAAGGAGCGAATAACCTAAAAAAAGGGGGAAAGATTCAAGGTAAGGGGGTTGGTTATGCAAAGGGAAGGTATTAGCACCCTAAACATCTACGGTACTCCGCAGGAACCTCTTTGAAAAATCTGTATATTTTGGCTATAAAAATGTGTTGTATATAAAATGGATGGTGGAGGTGAGAAAAGAAATATTTTTATGATTTTTGCATCCGCCGCAGTTGCGAACCTTTAGTGCCTACATACCACCTTTCGTGCAATAGGGGATCAGGGTACACGTAGTTCCTCTTTTAAAAAATTGAAACACAAGTGTGTTGGTTAATTTTATGAGATAAGACATCATCGTCATTGTCCGTGTGGAAAAACATACTTACTACCCACAATCATGAGAAAGGAGAATTTGCATCATCTCAAAGTGGAGGATATGGCTTGGATTTTAAAATCAACAATGCCTCACTCAACACCCAAGTGGAAAATATCTCTCTTTACTACATATTATAGAAGTATAGTTGTTTGCATCACTACAAGGATTGACAAGAGTCTAATCTTTTAAGAAAAGTTTTAAAATAAAAAGCCAAAGTGGCAAAAATGGTTTGAAATGAGACTGATTGACTTTTAGTCTTCTCACAAAAATGTCAAGGTATTATTAAATTGATTGAAATTTATTTATGAAAATGTTTTGAAAATGCATGGACCTAAGTCCAAGTTTATTATGAAAGTGTTTCAAGTTTAGAAATAAGAAGAGTTTTTAAAAGGAGGGAGAAGATTTTTGAAATTAAAGAAGATGGGAGTAGATGAAGAGACTATCCTAAAGCATAATGTAAAAGCTAGGGATAAGAACCATCTAACTAACAAGAAGTCAATACTTGACATTATGAGTCAATATAGAATTCTCATTCTTCGGATTGAAACCAAGCAAGCAAAGATCTTAGACCTCTTGAGAGAACCATACTTCAAGTGTATTAAGTCTTCGTAAAAATTGGGCAGAGTAACGGCTGTATACGGGTGAATTCCATATTACAAACAAAGTATGTAATTACAATAATCTGCACACAAAACAAACAAATAACCCAATGTCTTGAGGTGAACCTCAAGAACTCCAGACAAAATAATCAGATAGGATCATAAGGTCTCCAAGATAGGCCAAGGTTTCTAATCCTAAGTCCAAGAAAAAGTCCCATGCTCCATAATGCCAAGGATAGTAACCAAATAGTCCAAGTGCCATTAAAGTTTTTTTTATGGTTCATGTTGATTATTAGGTATCTTAAGAAAGGAAAAGAAAAGCTCAAGTGAGCAAAGTAAAAATGGCAAGAAAATAAATGCTCAAATGAGCCAAAATGAAAATGACATGAAATGTAAATCCTTAAAGTAAATAGTACATAAAGCATAAAAAATAATAAAGCATAAGATAAAACAAGTCAATAATTAGTGGTTAGTTGGATGACTATCTTGAAACTTGCATTTGGAACTCATTAGAGGATTGGTAGAACCAAAGCCTCCACACAACAAGTTGCATTTGCTTTTTGTCAAGTATATCATCCATTTAAAATTCTCATAAGTACCATTTAATGATCAACGATGTTTAAGTGATCCGCGTTGACCAAAGGTGTTGTAGATCCATTAGAGGAATGGTAGAACCAAAGCCTCCACACAATGAATCTCAAGGTTATTGGATCAAAGAGATAAAATTAACATACTTGGGCTTGCAATCATAAGTTTGGGCCACGAATGATCATTTATTCGAATCAGGACAAAATTTAGCGCTATGTTAAGCAATCGTAAGTGGACTTATGTAGAAGTCGCACCTATTTTGAGGTCGGTCAATAGCAATCTATGTACTTCATGTTTGGATAAATGATATAGAGATCATCACTCCTTAACATGTAGCACAATTAAAAAAGAAAAGGATAAGATGAAGAGGGAGAGGAATGATAAGCTAATTTGGATCACCATCTCAAAATTCTTTCATCTTTAAATTCAGCCACTGCTCTAGATGGATTAAAGCACTAAACATATCATTAATCCAAAGCACCAAAAATGAATTAAATAATTCACTCTTAGGTAGATTTGAATTGATGAACATTTATCCAACTTCATCTACATCACAAAGTCCATTGAGTTTAAAGACAAATTGGACATTTAAAATTGAAATCCAAATTATCCATCAAAGAGAGTGAGCATAATAAATATTTGAGTCAAAACAGCCCCATAATAAGGTAGAAAAAGTATTTTCGGCATTGTTACAATCAATTGTGCTTAGACAGCTACCAATTGCATCAGTGCAGTTTTTTTCCAAATCAACTTTCTGAGACAAACAATTGCAATGTTACAACAATTGATTGCAACCTATTAAAATCAGTAGAAAACAGCATTTCAAGGATCAAATTCTTGTTCCAACTTTTCATCAAACACTTTATGATCATGGATCCAATTGAGCATGAAAATTCCATTAAATTATGAGAAAATAGCACTAATGGAATCATAAGACACTGCTCAATGAATCAAAACCAGAAATCCATAAGAGATCACATTGTGAAAGACGATGATCCAACTTACCAAAGGTAGAATTAGAGAATTATCAAACAACTTCCAGAATTTGCTTCAATTCAACCACAAGAATCAATTACCAAAGCTTGGATGTAGAGAATTGATGAAGAAAAAGTGTTTGGATGAAGGTTTAGCTCAAAGATTAGTAAGCTTCAATGCAAAGCTTACTAACTTTTTGAAAATGGAGCTTTGAGTGAATTTGGTAGATGGAGAGAATTGAGAGATTTTTTAGCAAAGTGATTTTGGCTATCAAAAGCTTATGATTTAAATGAAATGAGGGTTCTATTTATAGAGTTTAGGATTGGGATTAGTTGTAATTTGGTAATTGATTCTTGGAGACAAAAATTGAATTAATGATATAATTTTTAAATTATGCAGAAAAATTGGAGCCAAAAAGATGACAGATTTGAAATTGCTGGCTTTTTTTCAAAAATCACGTGTGTTTTGCTGTTATGAGTCGCCACAAGAGTCGTATGCATCGACACATGCTAGTTGTATAACACAGCATGAGTCGACGCAAGCTTCTATGGATCGATACAAGCTGCTATTTCAACACAATACAGAATCAATCAATTTGCATGAGTCGATACATAACATGTATGTGTCGACACATGCTAGTTATACAAAGCAGGATGAGTCGATACAAGCCTCTATGGGTCGATGCAAGCTGCTACTTCGACACAATACAGAATCAATCAACTTGCATGAGTCGATACATAACATGTATGTGTCGACACATGCTAGTTATACAAAGTAGGATGAGTCGATACAAGCCTCTATGGGTCGATGCAAGCTGCTACTTCGATACAATACAGAATCAATCAACTTGCATGAGTCGATACATAACATGTATGTGTCGACACATACAAATTTTTTATTTATTTTTGAAGGCTGAAAACACAGTTTTTTTTCAAAGATTGTGCATAATACACTGTGCAATCGATTGCACTATGGGAGCAATCGATTGTACAGGAAACAAAAATGAAAAATTTTAATTTTTTTTTTTACAAATAGAGATTTTAGGGAAATAATACCGGAAAACCTTATTTGTCGGATGCTTTGACTCGGTACCTACAAAACACAACTTTGCAAAGACAAAGACAAATATTTTTTGTATTTTGGTTAGAGGTTAATTATCAACGCATATACAAAATACACAACTAAGGTGCTTGGAGATTCCTCAAGAGCAAACTTAAAGATAGGAGATAGAAAAAAAAAGAGGAAGAACCAACCCTAATGTGATTTTGTTATGATCAAGTTGACATGATATGATAGGGGAATCTTAGGGGCAAAAATTTGGGTACAACACTATCATGAACGTCATTGGACATTCGTGGACGTTCATCGCAGAACCCATGAATGTTCATCCAAGATTCTTCCAATCATGACAAAAACCATGCGTTTAATCTAAGAATTCTAAAGAAAACATGTTGTTAGGAGAATATGACTTACTTGGATAAAGATGCTTTGAAGAATTCTGAGAAGAAGTTGAGAAGAGAGGATTCACGCGCGGGCAAGGGAAGTTGCAGAAGAAAACTTGAGAACAATAAATGAACCCCTGGGATCCCCCTTTTATAGGTGGTTCACACCCCACGAGGTTTATCACGAAAAGTCATCATAAGATTGGGCCTTTTGGACTCCCAATGAAAAGACGACACCCCAAAGCAACAACCACGTGGTCCAACGATTAGCCACATATCCATTCTCAAGAGACGAACATCTCCCCGACTTCAACACAACTCGTACGCAAGCACGATAGACGCCTCACACGAAGAAGTGCTCGACACCATGACAAACATGTATACAGGCATGGTCGTCGTGATCCACCTCGGGAGAGAGATACTGCTCGACATCGCAACAACCCCTTGAAGATGGGCACGTCGAAAAAGAGTTTGTGGAAGCTCCCTGTAGCCTATATACTCCCACCGGACACTGGACGAATAACTGACCCAGTTGGTCTCATAGCTCGCTTATCCACGAGATCCCCGACACGGTCAAACAGGTTGTCCCCGACACGGGCAACAACTCATTTCCGCCAGAGGACTTCGACCTCCCTTCTCGAGCAATTTCTCTCCGGCCATAAAACTGAACTTAAATTATCACTCTTTCACCTAAAAACAATAACTTGGGGGACTCCTGATCTGGACTGGACCCGCACTTCCCCCACTGTTAGGGAGGCTCAATCCAATACCTTTGCACAAGGCCCAAAAACAAACAATCCAAATTGGATATATATATATATATATATATATATATATATATATATATATATATATATATATATATATATATATATATATATATATATATATATATATATATATATATATATATATATATATATATATATATATATATATATATATATATATATATATATATATATATATATATATATATATATATATATATATATATATATACCTTGAGCTGCTTCCTTTAAACTGGTGCACAATTGTGTCCAACATGTGGAAATCCAATGGGTTACTCTCCCTCTCACAATCACACAAATAACACTAATTTAGTTTAAAATTACTCTCAATTAATCATGCAATTCATGCTGAAATTAGTATAATATACTTATAGTGCTTGTTAAGTTAAAAATATGCCTAGATGAATCACGGTAGTAAAGAGTAAAAATTTCCTCAGCAAAATTAGGATTAGCATCATCTTGTAATTCTTCATGTTGGATAAGTTGTTCATCAAGAAGCCATGCACATTTCATTAGTTAGGTAACTAACTAGCCATGAACTAATTCAATATATATAAAAACATTAACAACATAGCAATTTCATCTCTGGTTCTTTGTAAACTTGAATTAAGAAGAAACAACCTTATTGCACAGATAAAAAAGCTGACACTTGTGTTGTGCATACTAAAACATGGTGACTGTAGTTCAAAAATGAACCAAGAGTACAAACCTCAATAAATTGGCAACTTCAAATTATTATAGCAATAGAGAGATACTGTGAGATATAGCAAATGAATCATTCCTTAATTTATAATGCCTATTATCTCCACAAAACATATGATTATACAAAATGAAAGTAATACCATATGAAGAAGAGTAATCAAATATTTTTTCAAGTCTTTGAACTCATCCTCTTTAAACTTCACCAAATCTTCTAAGAAAACATCTTTAAACTCAGAGTCATTGATCTGGTGGAATGTTTTGTTTTCATACTTACAACACAAAATTCTCCTTTTCTGAAATAGACAAATATTTCGGGTCAGATTAACAAAAATGTTATAGTTGAAACTAAAAATAAACTTGTTTCACGTATCATTCTCATCAATATATTAAATTTCTAAATAAATACTACCTCTGTTTTTTCTATAAGAGACATCTCACTTTTTAAGTTAATTAAATAATTAATGTATCTAATCTATAAACTGACTAAATACTTTGGTTATTTAATAAATTTAAAAAATAATTCGTCTCTTATAAAAACGAATAGAGATAATAATATTTAAAAAAATTCTCTCAAACTAATTAAACATCATTTCTTCTCTAAACCACCAGGTTCCTTCAACTGAATTAACTCATGATATCTCCAAAATAACCTTTAACCCAAACATCATCCATCAAAGAATGCATGTAGAAAATACTGAAATAAAACCCAAACACAACTTCAAGTCAAATTATAGGGGACAATTTCTAATACTAAACAAAAATCTCAGGCCAAAATTTTTCCAAAAACCACATAACACAAATATGAACAAAAACATTAAAACTCTAAAAATTATTAGGATTAAACAGACCTAAAAAAATTCTAAACCATAGAAAAAATCAACAATTCTACATAAGATAAATTAAAAATTATATACCAATATCACCGATTAGTAAGAACAAAACAATAAAAAATATTAACCATAAAGCTAGCTAGAGAGACAACCATCAATTTTCTGATTAAAAATATAATTCAATTTAATACTCAAATTTACTTAACAAAATAGATCATTTCCTACTACTACTACTAAGAGTCTACTGTTAGTAATTTATATAGCACTGACACTTCTAAAAAAATGTGTATTTGTGTCAGTGTTAGTGTTCAAAATCGACACATACATTTGTGATTACATTTAATTAATTTATTTTATTAAATTATTATTTGTGTCAATACGTCAGTGTTGATTTCGTAATTCCATTATCTTTGCATCATAGCCCCTAACCCACACCTCAAACTAGAATGATTTGATTAACTAATTATCAAAATTGTGAGCATCTTGGAACACAATTTCTGTATTTTATTATCGGTAAATATATTCATACAAGTGTAACATTATTGAAGGCTACTGCATGTGAAATTTGTGTATAATTACATACTTAGAACTAGTTATTGGCATGAAACCAATGTGTCAGTCTCATGCTATGTCTCAGTCTCAACTGAGTCACTTACTTTACAGAAAATTGCAACTTCAATTATACACCACTATAAAATCCGAATGCTGATATCTTTAATGTAAATCCAGCACCTAAATATTCATCAGTGCCAGTTCTGTTTCTGATGTAAGGTGTTTCAATTTTGGACCTTATTTTGTACTATTAACACTCTTGTTTTGGAGATGTTATTTATCAATGTCACTTATCTAGACTATCCTTAACTTCTGCAGTCGTAAAACTCCTCCTCACAACCATCTTTTCCATTCACCACAACCTAAATCCATAAGAAACCATAACAGTAGCAGAACAAGAGAAAAACACATCAAACACACATCAAACAGTGAACACTATTATTAACCAGATAAACCAAGAAAATCTTCACACAGGGGAATGTCTTAAGTCATCTTTATTTGGTTCAGTCAATTAAACAAACACAAGAAAGGCATCACTCATTAAATATTAATCATTAATTAATTAAAACCATAAAACCATATATTACTATCAACTAATTAAGAACTGATTTGAATTTGCATATCCATAAAACAAATACTTTCAAAAAAAAGTAGCATAGAAAATAAAATTTTCATGAATAAAAATGATAGAAGATTGGAGATATCTTCTAAAAAGGATCTGTGCAAGACTTAGAGTCATCCACACAACATGGATGGCTTGCCATGGTAAACTTGAACAAAAGACAAGTTAGTTAAATTTAGCATGATAACCGACAGAATATGTAGTTTATGTAATGAGACAGATGAAAATCTAGATCATTTGCTATTTGAATGCAACGTGTTCAAGGTTATCTGGAATTGTGTTTTAAATTGGATTAATATCAAACATGAGCCGAAAGCTTGGACAATTGAATTTAACTGAATTTTGAAGATGATTGTGAGAAAAGGATGAAAATTAAATTTGCTTAAGCTTGTTTTTAGTGAGACAATCCATGAAATATGACTATTTAGAAATGACAAGATTTTTGGGGAGAATATATATATATATATATATATATATATATATATATATATATATATATATATATATATATATATATATATATATATATAAAGGATAGAATCATAGAAACTATAATGTATAGAGATTGGGTTAAAAGAAGTTGAGAAAACATATAGCTTCTTGTAGTCTAATTTTCCCATTATGCCATCTTTTCGTCCTTTTTCGCACATGAGCCTTATTTTAGAGTGTACGTGAAATAAAACAAAAATAACGGCATAACAAGATAAAAATGAACAAAAGCGGTACTAAAGTGCATGTAAGTCGAGTCAAATATACGATATAATTTCGCGTTATCAAATTCCTCCACACTTAAACCATTGCTTGTCCTCAAGCAATCAACCAACACGATAAAAGAAATGGTTAAGCGCGATTTGAAACAAGGGAACGATACGACTCCTAATCATATATGGCTCCTAGGCTAATGTTAGATCGATAGGTACTAAATTTTTAATACCAAGGTCCGAACGACACCGTGTTCAAAGACTCCCTCTTTATGCAAATCAATTTGAATCATGCCATTATAGCTCAACCTATATCTCTCGTTTTTCTTTCACTCTTTTCATTCAAGCACAATCACATTAAGTTTGTTATCCGTACACGCACATAGTAGGGAAATATGTTAGCGACTATGATCATTTTCTTTTCTTTAGCACGGGGTTCTGGTATTTAAGCGGTGCAGCCCCATTTTCCCCAACTGTAATTGCGAGTGATCAGACCGTAGCCCTCCCTACCAAGTCCAGTACTAGTAACCTCTGGACCAACCAACAATGGGTGCTTATTATTAAATCTTTATAGACGTAACAACAATTAGGTTAAATGACCGGGTGATGATCACCTAACTTAGAAGGTTATTATTCAATTAAATAATGTATTTATTTAAAATGGGATCATTCACTTATATTCATCGACTCCCTACGTAGTTTGTGTTTAAGATGGTGTTGACTGCTAATATAAACTACTTAAAAGCTACTTTGAAAACTTGAGCCTAAAGTCTCGGCATAATGGATACCCAAATTTATATCACATACTGAGGGGGTTTAGGGTGTCATAATGGTATCGACTTTATTGAAACTTTAGTCTCTCTAACACAATCTAATGTGTGACAACCTATATACTTTCAGAGTGTGTGTCATGCATCAAAATGAAAGTTTTTGTTGCAAGTTAAAATTTTAAAATTTTAGGGAAATTTAATAACAACTGAAAAACAGGCATACATACTCGACATCACATGCAATGACTCGACCAAATACTGAAAACAAATAAAATCCTAAAAACATACAATAAACTAGAAAACAAATAAATAAAACTTAAAAACGATAAATGGAAAGCGGTAAAGTTCCTTCCTCACACTTAAATCAAACATTATCCTCAATATTTTGATAAAAGGTGAAAAAGGAAAGATAGAACCAGTGTGAATGCTATTGCATACCAAATACTCTCTGGTCCTGCTCTTGATGTTCATGTCTTTACTGGCCACTTCTACTTCAGTGACGGGTGTTTTGAGATACCTTCATTTGTTGAAACTGCTCTTTTACGAAGCAACCCATCATATTGTTTGTTTCTGGTGGAAGTACCTATAAAAGTGTCAGAAAAATATGGTGTAGTGTGTGCATGTGGAAGCTGACATGCGAAGAATAAGGAGGAGGTGAGTTACGAACGATTGAGACATGCTCTCTCCTATCATAATCATCACCAGTGTCACCACCAGCAGCGACATTCGCAGAAATATCCGTGGGTACCTGACTCATTTCCAAGATTGGCATCTAGAGAGTTTTCTCCTAGAAGTAGATGAGACGTGACAAATGATCCATCTTTTTATTATCTGCAATTTCACAGTAAAAGGAAAAAATTAAATTAAAAACTCGTGGGTTGCCTCCCATGCAGCGCTTTGTTTAACATTGATAGCTCGACAGCTCATGAGTGTAAGCACTCATGGTAGTTATCTCGAGGATTAATCCTCGATCGACCTTTTAATAATCTTCGGTTTCCATGGCCACTTATCAAGCCATTTCACATATCCCTCACCTTTTATTTTCTTTCTTCTATGGAGTGGTTCATTCTATTGAACTTGTGATGGTGGTTCAAGATTTATCCTGAGTATCAGCTTTTCAAGTTTTGGCTTAATTATTTCATTCACCACCTCAAAGGCTAACCTTCCTCTCTTAAAATTGTTGATTTCTCTAGTTGAATGATCCTCTAGCTTTCTCTTTTTATGCAAAACTATAAACAAGGGTGCATTGGTGTGGATATTTTCCAATATCTCTACATACATTTTAGATTTGGAGTCTACCTTAGTGTCTACAAAACTTTGCTGGAGATGAATCGGTGGAGTATATGGAGGAGGAACAACAATAAGTGTTTCCTTCTCTACCTCCTTGATAACTTCCCTTTCGGATGGCGCCGATGTGTTTTTCTCAATCTTAACTATTTTCTCACCAGAACTCTTATCAACGTCATTATCACTCTCCTTAGGATTTTTGATTTGTTTTTCACTATTGGTTGTTACAACATCCACATGCTCCTCAGGGAAGGGTCTTAGAGGATTTTGTACAAGCAGGTAGATTTGAGTCTCCAATGCCATATTGTGAGTCGTGAGGGACTCAACCACATTGTACAACTACCTAAGGGTTTCATTATTATGAAGACTTTGTTTTCTTAACTTTTCATTTTGGACACATTTTGTCTCTACAAAATTCTTTATCATAGATTCTAGCCTAGAGTGAGTTAGCATCGCATCGAAATCCTCCATTGATGTTTCGAGGTTAAAATTATGGGATTCTTGTGGTTCCTAAAAGTAAGTTTGTGTCACATTTTGTTTCTCTAAAAAGTGCTCTGTCATCATAGATTCTAGCCTATAGCGAGTTAGTGTTGCAGTGAGATCCTTCATTAATGTGCCGAGAGTGGAATTTCGGGATTCTTGAGACTCCTCAAAATATTGGGTGTGGTGATTATAGAGGAAATTTGGTTGAGGATAAGTTAGTTCTGTATTGTAAACCTCCAGTAATGTTTCAAGATCGGATTTATGGGATTCTTGCAACTCCTCAAAATGTTGGGATTGGTAGTTGTAGAGGTAATTTGAGTAAAAGTGAGTTATTGATGCATTGAAATCTTCCATCAGTATTTCGAGGTCAGATTTATGGGATTCATGTGATTCTTCGAAATACTGAGAATGAGAGTTGTAGAAAAAATTTGGGTGATACTGATGGGAAAATAGCAAGTGTACTATTTTGCCTCTTGTTGTAATAGTAAATTTTCCTCGAATTTCAATCTCAAGGACTGCACAGAATTACCGAGTTTAATGCGTAGTTCAATTAAACAAAAACTTAACTTGGGGTTTTGGTTTTAGAAATTGTCACTTAATAATAAGCAGAAATATAAATATGCTTTTTCACAAATATGATGAACATGCTAGGTGTGGTGTGTAATTTGCACTATAACGATCTTGAATCCTGATTTCTTCAACAAGATCATAACATTCAACTACCATCCCTTTAGATTATTTTCCCCTAAGTCCTTAGTGAGAAAACCTTTAACCATTCATCCTAAATCCTAAGTCCTTAGAGATATCTGATGGAGGCAAGCCTTTATTTTATCAAGAATGATTCGGTAACTACAGGATATCCTAGTCCTATGTGATATCTACTATAGTCTACTCGTACAAAAACCTTAACAATCGCGGTCCAGCTGGTTGTTAACCATAAATCAATCTTAATTGGTCCGATCAGAAAAGCATAAAAACATTGCACTATTAAATTGAATAAGAAAAAACTTTATTAAAGAACTCGTGAATTCATAATCATTACAAATTCAAATTAGGGACACCCCTCTAGCATTGGGGGGTTTAGCCGTTCATATTATTCACGAGAATTACAAAAATATAAGAATTAGACATTACAGATGATGAAGGAACTCATATCCACTCATGAAAGATATTCGTTCTTCACGAATCTCATATCCTCACTCCTAGGCTATGGAATTCATTCTCTCAATAAAAGGTCCCTAATTCTTCTTCAAAACTCATCTAAATAGCAAACATTCACTTAGGCCGGCTGGAAATACCTGAAACACTCTCGCAGGCCAAATATTGAGCAAAATAACAACAGATCTCGAAAGCAGCATTGCACCCTAACATGGGTCGTGTCAGGCAACACAAGCACCCATGTTGGACCTCTTGGAATTTGTCTTTTTATTTTAAGATACAACCCTCCTGACACGGGCCGTGTCAGCAGACACGGGCGCCCGTGTCGACCCCCTGACTTCCATTTCCTTTGTCTTGTCCTAGCCTTCATCCTGACACGGCCCGTGTTAGGTGACACGGGTGGCTGTGTCAGGCCTCCTGTACATGAATATTTTACTTTCTCGAAAAACTTGAGTTTTGCGCGCTTTCGCACTTATTTGTCTCGATTTATTCCTTGGAGCATAAAAACAAGAAAAACACACAACCAAAGCATAAAATGCAGAAATATAAAGTAAAACACTTGACAAAATAAAGAAAAGATAATAAAAAACAACGATAAATAACTGTGTAAATACCACTGATCAGATACATAGTAATTAAGTTTAGAGTGCCTTAGTCTATACGGTACAACAACGGAAATAACAATATTGATTGTTGGTCCCTGACAACGGCGCCAAAAATTTGATGCATCCGTAAGTGCGCAGAAATATCGAAGTAATATAAAAGATTGTCGAACCAACACAGATCAATGTCAGCCTACCGTAATCTATCGTCGCTTTGTAAAGCTAAGACTAATAATGATTGATTAAGGGGAAACTAAGACTAAAATAAAGACTAAAATAATATTAAAAATATATATAATAAAAGAGAGGCCAGAATGTGGGTTTTGCGTGTCTCAAGGACTCTGTAACTCATTGGCTTTTAATTATACTAAAGATGTATTTCGTAGAAAATATTAATTTAAAGACAATACCCCACACTCTCGTGTCTTCGAATAAAGTCACAATCCATAACCGTGGGATTTTGCTCTCGCTCGCCCACTTGAATCAAGGAACGCGTTTTGAAAATTAAACAAGTTCTAATTGATCCCTAAAGCGCTCTCGCTCTCTTTAGGAGCCAATGTCCCATTTTTACTATTTGGCTTGATACTAATTGTAATGCCTTACCTCCCCGTTGGTAATTTATATAAAAATCAGAGTAAATTAATTTCTAAAATACAACATCAAAATGGGATGCCACGTGCTTCATACATCATACATGCTCATTAAATAAGATACACAACACAATTCATATGTTCAAAAGTCTTAAACTTCCTTTTATTTATTATAGCAGAAAACATCAATAAAGAATCATCTCAATTCTCCAACCGGAGTTATAATTATCATCTTTCAAAATTCAGCATAATCATAAGGTAAATTTCAAAACAACGGAGTTATACAAAATTCACTCCCAACATAATAAGACAAACACAAAATCCCCCAAGTGTTACGTATCAGAGCAGACACCGACTCAATCTACGCAAACTGAGGAACTCTTCAGCTAATCTTGACCTCAAACTACTTCGAATTATCTGCATGTTACCCATGTAGAGATAACATTCAAAAAGAAAGGGTGAGATATCAAAATAATATAAGAGGAAGCATAATAATGAGCAGGTAGAAAATTAAGTACACATCATTATACATCTTTACCTCACACCTTTTATGATTCATCATAATTTAGGGTGAGAATCATTAATTACATTAACCAATGATGAGGATGCCTCCAAGACATTTATACAAGTGTTACAAAATAATTGGGACCTAAATCAAATCATCTAATAATAAGAAAAAGCTAAAACTCGGGGTCATAAGTGGTTAACACAAATGGTTAACCGGTTACACAGACACAAAATAGAAAATTCAATGTCAAGTGTAACCGGTTAACGCGTTTTGTTAACCAGTTAACACAACTTAAAACCAGCTTTTTCAACCTACAAAAGAGCTTTTTCCATTAGCTGTAACCGGTTACGACACTTGAATTATTGATTATCCACTCAACAAATAGCCCAAGCAAATCAACCACAAACTCCAATAACTCTGAATGAATTAATTAAAATGTATCCTCTTCCAAATTTGTTAACTCAACAGACATCGATTTTCCATTTCACCCAATACAAATTCACCAACTCCAATTTATTGCTTCGGTCATCGAAAGACACTATCAAATTGAAGATTTTCAACTCTAACAAAATCTAACTTGATGATCGAGCCCCTAATCAGTCCAATGGAAATAAAATCCATTGATTGAGGGAATAATCAAAATTCAATAGTTTGCTTTTTAGCCATTTCCAAGATATGATTTTTATTTCCTCTAGTTGACCTTAAGTTGAACTTTCTTTGTTCTTGAATACAAGCAAACCATATGATTTTGAGTCTTTTTGAGATCACCCTGCCACTTTCAACTAGTCACATGAATTAATTAAAACTAACATATGTCTTATCATGGAGAGAAGATACCGGATTTAGCCATGTCAAAATATTTTTTCAAACCGATGAACTTATTGAACACTCGAAGAATATATGAGATATATTTTCCATATCTCCACAACCATTAGAGCATAAATTTTATTTTCATTCAAGATCCCTCTTTTGAGTAAACTATCCTTTGTCGGGATCTCATTTTGCAACAACATTCATACTAAAAGGAAAACTTTAATGGGATTATCATGTTTCATGTTGTTACTAACTTCCTTGCATCTTCGTTCACCACTCATTTCATTAATCACAACATATTGAAGATGTGATAATATCATTCCACCAATAACGATTCATGAAGCCAAAGTTTATGCCATCAGGTTCTGGACTTTTTTGAACTCTCATATTCCTATATTGCTTTCTTGAGCTCTTCTATTGTAAGCTCTGAAGTCAGGCCTTGATTATCATTTTCTCCTATCCGTTTGAATTCAAAATGTTGTAATTGAGGTCTTTTAAAGTCAATATCCTTGAACAACCCTTTATAGTTCTCAAAAACTTCATTATTTATCTCCTTGGCCCCTTACAATTATGTCTCATTGGCCTTGATGCACATTATTTCGTTAGTTCTACTTCTATTGAGAAAAAACTCGTGGAAGAATTTTCTATTGGAATTTCATTATTTGAGCCATTTCATGTGCGACATCTGCCACATGATGCTACAGTTTAACCTTGAGAACTTAGAGAGTTATTTAGTCTACTCTATTTTCGATCATAGGTCCTCTTTTGATAAATTCATGTCTTTGCTCTTCTCCTCCAAATTGTTGATTGTCCTTTTTAATTCTTCATTTAGGCCCTCCAGGTTATCACTATGACTCTGATGTCATTCCTTTAGATGACTCTTGATTTTTTTTTAATTTTTCTTTTACCACATAAGCCCCCAGCCTTGAATTTCCATACTCATGGTTTGATATATAGACTCTAGGGGTGGCACAACGAGTCTGACCTATTGGGCATGCTTGTTTTATCCGTATTTTTATATAGGAAGGTCCAAGGTATTAAGCATGCACCCCTTGCACCCTCTAATATTACCGCTCTGCTCTAACCCATTTTTTTGCAAGCGTAAACATTAACATAATTTTTGCAATTTTTAAGGTAAAAAGGTGCGGTGTCCAGGGCACACCCTCCCGCCTTCTTTTTTTTTTGTAGGGAGGCCCAAGGTTTTAAATTCACTTTCTCCACAATGCTGGCCCCGTCCTGCTCTATTTTTTTGCGAGTGTTTATGGGACGAGTCTAAACGGGGGATGCGAGGACATGCCCGTTTGCCACCCCTAATAGAGTTTAATTTTAGAATTAGAGCTTAGAGTAACTCATCTCTACCAATCGACTTGTAAGCTGATGGTGTTACTAAATATAAATTCTTTAAGTTATATCTTTAACCAACGTAATATTTAGGGTTTCCCAATAGTTTTTGAAGAAATGGGTGTTCTTTCTTGTTTAAAATATATTGATCTAGAGTTCTTTAGGGTGTTTAAATTTATTGTTGGAAATGACTTAGGTGATAAGATTGTATGATGAGAGTTTAGACTCATTGAGTTTAGTGATTTCAGAAATACTAAGGATTTGTTTGGAAGTGTGATACGGTGGGAGACCTAACTTGAGTGTTTTTGCGTTTGTGTTTGCAAATGTTGCGGTTTAACAAGAGTCGCCGCCGACTTTTCTTTTATCCAAAAGGAAAGGTAAAAAAGCACAGGAAAGACCTTTAGAGATGTTTTCTTGAGTTCGGGGGATAGATTATGAAAAGGGAAGGTATTAGCACTCTTTTCATCCATGGTTTTCCATGGGCTCTTAGTTACTCGCTAGATCACTTGCTTTTGTTTAACTGTGCTTGTGGTGTGGGTTTTGAAAGTGATTTTGAAAATGGTTTTCTTTGTAATGGCTCTCGTTTCTGTAAGAACGCGTACAACGTGTTTGTCTTTTGATAATGTTTCAAAGTGAGAGTGTTGGTGCATAAAATGTTTTTTTTTGTGAGCAAGCAAGTAACTAGGAGCGAATCTACCTACTCAAAAGGTCTTAAATGTACTTTTCCTCCTCCTTTAGATGTTGCTATCTTACCATTGATTTGGTAAGAAGTCCCATCGTTGGATGTGAAGGGACGGGCATTGGGACATTTGTATAGTCATAGAAGACAACCCATGGAACGTTTTAGCAATATCGTTTTAGGGACTAGATCGTTTAGTGAAGGCAACATCGAGGGACTACGATCTTTTATCGAGGATCTTTGCTAAAACGCCCATGTTCGAGGGACATGACTATTTTTTCGAGGCAACAAGTGAGATTACTCTAAGGGTGCATGTGTGAATGGTGTTTGATTGCATGCATTTTTAATCTAGATTAGGGTGTTCTAACATTGGTTTTATTCTTGCCATATATGCCTTAATTACTAGCATTTATGTTTGAAAGCGATAAATTGAGAAAATGTAAAGTCCTACGCTATTACAATATTTAGGGATGGGGGTACATATTTACAAATGGGGATTGCAAGGAATTTAAGTCCTAATTATCTATTACAACCATATTGAAATACATAATATAAGAAAGAAATGGACTTATTTAGAAAATGTTTTTGTCTTAAGGAAATAAATTAAAAGGAAAATATTTTTATGTTTTTTATGTCAATATATAAAAAATGATGAAAAGGGAAATAAATGAAAGACAGAAATAGTGTGCTACTGCAAGCAAAAATAAACAAGGATCAGAAGTTCTAAAGTCAGACGTGTGATGACTAAGAGAGGAACGTCAGTGGGCATCAGAAGTTCTGAATTGGTAAACTCTGAGGTCCTGCAAGAAATGTTAGAGGACAGACACAGAAATTCTGGGTTGTATTCAGACAGTGGGCCACAAGTCAAAAGTTATGTAGTACACTAAAACAGTGAGTACACGTCAGCAGTTCAGTGTGTTATCAGCATGTAAAAACCAAAAACTATGAGTATTTGAAAACAGCGAATGGAAACATCAGAAGTTCAGTGTATTTGACATGTAAGGAGAATTCAGAAGTTATGTGTTGTGTTAGAACAGTGAGTGGATCTTAGAAGTTCTATGTGTTATCAGCATGTGAAAATCAGAAGTTTTGTGTGTGTTAACAGTGAGAAAAAAATCATAGAAGTTATGTGTGTTAAAACAATGAAGAGAACTCAGAAGTTCTGCGTGCTTAAACAGTGAGAAAATCCTAGAAGTTATGTGTGTTAAAATGGTGAGTGAAAAACAGAAGTTTTATGTTACATTTTGACTTTTAATCAGCACACCAGCAATTCATTCAGTTCTTATTAAACAACAAATCAAAAGGATAACAACACAACAACTTATAGAAGTTCTAATCCTAAATCTGAGTCTAGCCCTAATCAAGAAACTCTGATCCACAGTTTTTTCTACTTATGCAATGATATGAACAATATTAATACTATGATATTTACATGTTTAATGATGTTCTGAATGAAAAAGATGCAAAGTCAGAAAGACTTACCTTGAACCTGGAATGTGAGCTTGGAGCTTTGAGCTGCTACCTTTGGATGTTTTGGATTCAACAAGAATAACGGAAGAGGAAGTGCCAAGCCCTTTGATTCAAAGGGAAAAACAAAGGTTTGGTTTTTTGTTTGGGAAATCTGGATTTTTATGAAGAGTTTCACATGTTTCTTTTTCTCTTTTGATAGTTCTCTCCTTCCAAAAGCCAGCCTCTCCCTCAAAGCCCAGCCCCTTGAACGTGTGATGGAGCAAAATATTTATAGGTGAATTTGTTGTGATTTTAGGGGGAAAGACAAATGGGATTTTTAATCAATTTGGCATCCTGCTCTCTTGCTTTTTCATCACTGTTTTCGTATGCTAGTTTGGTGCAATTATGGGATGCAGGCGTAGGATGAATTAGATGCTGGTTAGCAGCTTTTAGCCATGCTTAAGTTGGAGTTGTCAGCAGGATTTAAGGAAAAGCAAAAGCAAAGCATGTGCCTAGTACCAATGTTTTCTATCCCAAGACAGTAGAGGTACACGTGGTGAAAATCCTTTGGATAAAGACTCAGAAAGTTGTTGTGAGTATTAAATGATGATAAGACTTATCACAGCCAGAAAGCCTGCAACGTGAGATTCTACATCATGGCTGAGTTCTGGATCAGAAGTTCTACTTCAGCGTAGTATCCAACCTCTGATCTTTTATCTTCTGGCTCCAGCATGTTCTGAAGGAGCTTTCAGACTTTCTAGAAAGTCAGCAGCATGCTTCTTAACCTTCTTTGACTTATCCTTGCAAACTCTGACTGGTCCTCTTATCTTCTGGCTCCAGCATGTTCTGAAGGAGCTTTCAGACTTTCTAGAAAGCTTGCACATGCTTCTTAACCTTCTTTGAATTACCCTGGCAAACTCTGACTGAACTTTTGTGAAAACTTGCCCAGAAGTTCTGACCAAACTCTGCCTTGAGAGTGTCCAGAATTTGCTGAGTGTTATGGTGATAATCTGGTCAGAAGTTCTGAAATTGTCATATTTTCTTAAACACTTAGAAAAGATTCTAAGTATTTAGAATTTTGACTTTTTGGATTTTGATGAAACAAAACTTCATATTTCAACGTGTCTTGATGAAATATGATTCTTGAAGCTTGATTTTGATCCAAAAGTTAAAGTTTGACTTTTCAGCGTGCAAATGACCATTTTGCCCTTGTGAGTGATTTTTCTTGAAAAATTTGTAGTTCAAGACTTGGAATTGCATGGAAGCAAACTTGGGATCCAGGATGATTCCTTGAGAAATGAGAGGGCAAATTTTGGGGTACAACAGCTGCCCCTGTTCAAACTTCTTACACCTGAAGAGTTAGATTGGTAATTCTGCCATTCGTGACTTGAAGGTGGAAGATGATTGAACACTAGAGTGCCCATAAAATTTGCACTCAAAGATGTGTTAGTTGGTTATGTAGGGAATAGGCTTAAAGATGCCATTTGGAGAGATAATGGATAGTTGTTGGAGATGGGCTTAAAAATGCCATCCGAAGATGATTGTATCTGGACTCAGCAGGATGATGAAGGAATCTTGGACGATTACTACCTCAGTAGGATGATGAAGGAATCTTTGGGTGATTTCTACCTCAGCAGGATGATGAAGGAATCTTGGGCGATTTCTACCTCAGCAGGATGATGAAGGAATCTTGGATGACTGCAACCTCAGCAGGATGATGAAGGAATCTTGAATGACTACAAGAAGGATGATGAAGGAATCTTAGATGACTACAACTTCAGAAGGATGATGAAGGAATCTTGGATGACTATAACCTCAGCAGGATGATGAAGGAATCTTGGATGACTACAACCTCAGCAGGATGATAAAGGAATCTTGGATGACTACAACCTCAGTAGGATGATGAAGGAATCTTGGATGACTACAACCTCAGCAGGATGATGAAGGAATCTTGGATGACTACAACCTCAGCAGGATGGTGAAGGAATCTTGGATGGCTACAAGCTCAGCAGGATGATGAAGGAATCTTGGATGAGTACAACCTCAGCAGCATGATGAGGGAATCTTGGATGACTACAACCTCAGCAGGATGATGAAGGAATCTTGGATGACTACAGCCTCAGCAGGATGATGAAGGAATCTTGGATGACTACAACCTCAGCAGGATGATGAAGGAATCTTGGATGACTACAACCTCAGCAGGATGATGAAGGAATGTTTGAGGACTACAACCTCAGCAGGATGATGAAGGAATCTTGGATGACTACAACCTCAGCAGCATGATGAGGGAATCTTGGATGACTACAACCTCAGCAGGATGATGAAGGAATCTTGGATGACTACAACCTCAACAGGATGATGAAGGAATCTTGGATGACTACAACCTCAGCAGGATGATGAAGGAATCTTGGATGACTACAACCTCAGCAGGATGATGAAGGAATCTTGGATGACTATAACCTCAGCAGGATGATGAAGGAATCTTGGATGGCTACAAGCTCAGCAGGATGCTCAAGGAATCTTGGATGAGTACAACCTCAGCAGCATGATGAGGGAATCTTGGATGACTACAACCTCAGCAGGATGATGAAGGAATCTTGGATGACTACAACCTCAGCAGGATGATGAAGGAATCTTGGATGACTACAACCTCAGCAGGATGATGAAGGAATCTTGGATGACTACAACCTCAGCAAGATGATGAAGGAATCTTGGATGACTACAACCTCAGCAGGATGATGAAGGAATCTTGGATGACTACAACCTCAGCAGGATGATGAAGGAATCTTGGATGACTACAACCTCATCAGGATGATGAAGGAATCTTGGATGACTACAACCTCAGCAGGATGATGAAGGAATCTTAGATGACTACAACCTCAGCAGGATGATGAAGGAATCTTGGATGACTACAACCTCAGTAGGATGATGAAGGAATCTTGGATGACTACAACCTCAGCAGGATGATGAAGGAATCTGAGACGATTGCTACTCCAAAAGATGATGACCTTTATCTATTGACTGATCTTTCCTGAAAAGGTAAAGAGTTAGTTGTATGCAATGCCATGATGTATGCATTGCATAATGATGTTCTCAAAATAAATGAGATTGTGTCGTGTGCACTTGTCATGTATGTAATATGATATATGAAATGTGAGATGTTTATTTGACTGTATCTTTGTCCGAAAAATAAATCCTTGACAAATGCTGGAGAGTCATTAAATCCCGGACTGCTGTTGAAGAGTAGGTGAGTCTTCAAACTTTTCTTAGAATATTTCCACCAAGGATTCCTGTTTTGTTGAGGAGAACTCCGCCGGGGATAGTTGAGAACTCCGTGGAGAGTATTGATTCCTGCTTGGGGGAAAAAGTTCAGGAGTCTCGATTGTCCATTGTTATACTGGGGAGTCGAAGTTGAACTAATATCTGGTTGGGTCCAGGTTTTATAGTAACTTTCCGGGGATTGTAGAGTAGTCTATTGGGGAAGAGAAGTTGTGGTCCTTTGATTTGTAGTAGTCGGAGAGGCCACCTCAAGCTGGGGGTTCCTTCCGTTTGTTGGGGAAATAAACCCTGTTGCCGGTCTGCTAGAGAGGTGATGACTTCGTTGGGGAAAAGTCCTCGAGGATTCTTGAGGTTGTCTCAGTTGGGGAAAGGTTTTCATAGGTTAAAATCTTGCTGGGAAATCATCCTATGAGAAGGACTTTGGAGAGACTTGTCATTGCCCATAGTAGCAAGTGTTTGTGGCATTGCCAGAAAATGTTTAATTGTACGTAACCCTTTGCTGAGATTAACGTTCAATGCCCCAAGTGACGGAGATGGAGACCTTCCCCTAGTTACTCTGCATTTCTTGAGAGGTTTCCTGGAATCTTGACTGGACTGCCCCAGGTGCACTGGATAGTGACATGTCATGTCCCCTTGTTGATAGGAGTTTTGACAATGGAAGTATCATCCTTCTTGAACTGATTTTGTTCACTGAGAGAGCTTTCATTCACTGGATATTCATTGTGTGAATTTCTCCACTGTCAAACAAATATCCATATGCAAATAGTGATATTCAAATAAATGCAAATTTTATGTTTGTCTTAAAGTTTTGAAAAAAGCGTTTTTAGCAAGTAAAGAAGTTTGTAATTCAACTTTGGATTTTGAGTAAAGCCTTACAGGAGTCAGGATACCTTTTGTAACAGTATGCTTTCAAACTAACCCATGCTTCAATTAGGACTTTTGAAGGGTTGTAACGTGGCTTGGTTCACGGTTTAAGAAACAAAGGATAAAGGCTCAAAGTATATTTGTACCCACCCGCTCTTCGTGATGTTCTTCAGTCCTAAACTCAGTTAATTATGCGTTTGAACTCCAATTGAGTCTGGAATGATGTTTTGGTGATGGTTCAGACAAGTTAAGTTTGTCGGAAGGCAGTCATTTTTGCAACATTTTTCATTTTGTTGAGGATTTGTAGTGACCTCTTTCTTTTGATTTGTTATCCCTAATTTTTGCCTGACTCTTCTTTTTGAGATTACAGTCAGCGGGATGCCCTTGTTTTTCTCAAGTCTCCTTTGTAGGTTTTGACTCAGTGGGCTTTTCTCTTCGAGAGATAATGACTGCCTATGCGATAGGGAACCACCACTATCTTTTGATTCCATAGGAATATTTTTGATGTCATTCGTTGTATTACGAGATGAGAGTTTGCAGTTTAACGCGCGTTTGAATTAACTGAGAGACTACCTTGCCCCAGGTTTTGTTTAAAGGTTTTAAGTTTGTGAAAAAGAAAAACTTCTACTTCTTTGGCTCGAAGGGGTTGACTAGGGATTATCTTCCTTATAACTCCAGTGTTTAGGATTTCTGTTTTAGGGACATGATCGTTTTCCGAAGGCAACATCGAGGGTCATCGAGGGACTACGATCTTTTATCGAGGGTCTTTTCTAAAACGCCCATGTTCGAGGGACATGACTATTTTTCCGAGGCAACAAGTGAGATTACCCTAAGGGTGCATGTGTGAATGGTGTTTGATTGCATGCATTTTTAATCTTGATTAGGGTGTTCTAACATTGGTTTTATTCTTGCCATACATGCCTTAATTACTAGCATTTATGTTCGAAAGCGATAAATTGAGAAAATGTAAAGTCCTACGCTATTACAATATTTAGGGATGGGGGTACATATTTACAAATGGGGATTGCAAGGAATTTAAGCCCTAATTATCTATTACAACCATATTGAAATACATAATATAAGAAAGAAATGGACTTATTTAGAAAACGTTTTTGTCTTAAGGAAATAAATTAAAAGGAAAATATTTTTATGTTTTTTATGTTAATATATAAAAAATGATGAAAAGGGAAATAAATGAAAGACAAACAACATGCTACTGCAAGCAAAAATAAACAAGGATCAGAAGTTCTAAAGTCAGACGTGTGATGACTCAGAGAGGAACGTCAATGGGCATCAGAAGTTCTGAATTGGTAAACTTTGAGGTCCTGCAAGAAATGTTAGAGGATAGACACAGAAATTCTGGGTTGCATTCAGACAGTGGGACACAAGTCAGAAGTTCAGTATTACACTAAAGCAGTGGGTACACGTCAGCAGTTCAGTGTGTTATCAGCAAGTAAAAATCAGAAACTCTGAGTATTTGAAAACAGCGAATGGAAACATCAGAAGTTCAGTGTATTTGACATGTAAGGAGAACTCAGAAGTTCTGTGCTGTGTTAGAACAATGAGTGAATCTTAGAAGTTATGTGTGTTATCAGCATGTGAAAATCATAAGTTATGTGTGTGTTAACAGTGAGAAAAAATCATAGAAGTTATATGTGTTAAAACAGTGAAGAGAACTCTGAAGTTCTGCGTGCTTAAACAGTGAGAAAATCCTAGAAGTTTTGTGTGTTAAAATGGTGAGTGAAAAACAGAAGTTCTGTGTTACATTTTGACTTTTAATCAGCACACCAGCAATTCATTCAGTTCTTATTAAATAGCAAATCAGAAGGATAACAGCACAACAACTTATAGAATTTCTAATCCTAAATCTGAGTCTAGCCCTAATCAAGAAACTCTGATCCACCGTTTTTTCTACTTATGCAATGATATGAACAACATCAATACTATAATATTTACATGTTTAATGATGTTCTGAATGAAAAAGATACAAAGTCAGAAAGACTTACCTTGAACCTGGAACGTGAGCTTGGAGCTTTGAGCTGCTACCTTTGGATGTTCTGGAATCAGCAAGAGTAACGGAAGAGGAAGTGCCAAGCTCTTTGATTCAAAGGGAAAAACAAAGGTTTGGTTTTTTGTTTGGGAAATCTGGATTTTTATGAAGGGTTTCACAGGTTTCTTTTTCTCTTTTTGATAGTTCTATCCTTCCAAAAGCCAGCCTCTCCCTCAAAGCCCAGCCCCTTAAACGTGTGATGGAGCAAAGTATTTATAGGTGAATTTGTTGTGATTTTAGGGGGAAAGACAAATGGAATTTTTAATCAATTTGGCATCCTGCTCTCTTGCTTTTTCATCACTGTTTTCGTATGCTAGTTTGGTGCAATTATGGGATGCAGGCGTAGGCTGAATTAGCTGCTGGTTAGCATCTTTTAGCCATGCTTAAGCTGGAGTCGTCAGCAGGATTTAAGGAAAAGAAAAAGCAAAAGCAAAGCATGGGCCTAATACCAACGTTTGCTATCCCAAGACAGTAGAGGTACACGTGGTGAAAATCCTTTGGATAAAGACTCAGAAAGTGGTTGTGAGCATTAAATGATGATGAGACTTATCACAACAAGAAATCCTGCAACGTGAGATTCTATATCATGGCTTAGTTCTGGATCAGAAGTTCTGCTTCAGCGTAGCATCCAACCTCTGATCTTTTATGTTCTGGCTCCAGCATGTTCTGAAGGAGCTTTCAGACTTTCTAGAAAGCTGATAGCATGCTTCTTAACCTTCTTTGACTTATCCTTGCAATCTCTGACTGATCCTCTTATCTTCTGGCTCCAGCATGTTCTGAAGGAGCTTTTAGACTTTCTAGAAAGCTTGCAGCACGCTTCTTAACCTTCTTTGAATTATCCTGGCAAACTCTGACTGAACTTTTGTTAAAACTTGCCCAGAAGTTCTGACCAAACTCTGCCTTGAGAGTGTCCAGAATTTGCTGAGTGGTATGGTGATAATCTGGTCAGAAGTTTTGAAATTGTCATATTTTCTTAAACACTTAGAAAAGATTCTAAGTATTTAGAATTTTGACTTTTTGGATTTTGATGAAACAAAACTTCATATTTCAACGTGTCTTGATGAAATATGATTCTTGAAGCTTGATTTTGATCCAAAAGTCAAATTTTGACTTCTCAGCGTGCAAATGACCATTTTGCCCTTGTGAGTCATTTTTCTTGAAAAAATTGTAGTTCAAGGCTTGGAATTGGATGGAAGCAAACTTGGGATCTAGGGTGATTCCTTGAGAAATGAGAGGGAAAATTTTGGGGTACAACAGGAAGTTTAGAGGGGAATACAATGAGGGTTTTTGAAAAAATGGAAGAGTAGAGTGGAAAGAATTGAAAGATTCTGGTTGGAAGTAAGTTTGTTTTTATCCATAACACAAAATCCCCCTAATTTCGAAGAACTCAAAAATTTGTATTGGATGAGCATTTTAGAGGGCTTACATAAATTCTTCAAATATATTTTATTTGAGGTTAAATATGTTTAAAATCCCTCTAAATTTAGGAATTTTCATTTTTTTGTTCCTCTTAAAAATTACGTTAAAGAATCGTCCCTCTAAAGTTAGGAATTTTAACTTTTGGTCCATCCTGTTAAAACTGTCGTTAATCCAATCACTAAGTAGTAAGTTGTCACTAAAAATTTCCGCTAAGTTACATGAGGGACCAAAGGTTCCTAGCTTTAGAAGGACGATTCTTTAACAAAAAATTTTAGAGGGATAAAAATTGAAAATGTCTAACTTTAGAGGGACTTCAAACATATTTAACTATTTTGTTTATATAATATTCTGAAAATTAAAATATAGTAATAATAACATTCATTTATCATTCTAAACAAAAACACAATTTCAAAAAATATTAAATATTTCTATAATTTTTTCTGAATCCTCTCCTCCAAAGTCCTCCCTTTATTCCCCTCCTTTCAAAACTTATAAACAAAACCTAAATGAATAAGAGGTAGGGGAGTAATCCATATTGATTAAAGAATGTGTATTGATTAATCATAGGTCCTATGTCTAAACTCAACCATGGACACACATCAATGTTAAATTCTCTTAAGGGTAAATTTATTTGTTCATTATAGTTTTCCCTGTTAGATTTGTTCATAAACCTTATTATTTCTATCAACATAGAAATCAAGAACATAACTCTAAATAAAATCCTTAAACCCATATCTAAATACAATGATGAGAATGAAAGTGGAAGTGTACTTGAATTTTCCATTGAGAATCACCGAAGATTTGCGGGTATGTGATCTTCTAATTTGTAGAATTCCTTATGGCTCCTTGATTCTCCTCTGATGGGGATGAAGAGAGAATTTCTGATAAGCCATTTTTATTTTTTTACAAATAGGGACCACAACCCCTATAAATAACCTTAAGATTATTTCTTAGTTTTCAATATTCTAATTTGGCCCCTCATCAAATTAGATATATGCTTATGGTATCTACACAATAACCTAACCTTCCATGACATTTATGCTTTTAGCCACAAACTTATTATTAATTAGACCACTATAACTTTGGATAATTACATAACGACCCTAACATATGTAATATTACATTTGTGACCCAAAAATTATAACAATCTCCCACTAGTCACATATGTAATCACACACAAATGTTAGACTTTACGAGCTCAAAATTTGCCATTATATTCCTTAAGCATTTCAAAATTATCTCGTCCATTAGTCATGCCAATATATAGAATCCTGTTGATTTTATTATATCAATCATAACTAAACCCATCAATGATCATCAATAGAGACAACTAAATGACATATGTAACACGGTGGGAGAACTGACTTGGGTCTTTTGTGTTTAATCGCAATTGTTGCGGATAGTAAGAGTCGTCACCGACTTTTCTTTTATTCAATAAGGAAAGGGTGAAAAGAACAGAAAAGACCTTTCGGGATTATTTCTTGAGTTCGGGGGTTAGGTTATGAAAAGGGAAGATATTAGCACCCTTTTCATCCGTAGTTATCTACGGGCCCTTAGTTCTTGCTATATCACTTGCTTTTGTCTGAAAATGTGTTTGTGGTGTGGGGTTTGAAAGTATTAATAAAAAGTCTTTGTAATGATTCTCGTTTCTATAAGAACGGGTACAAAGTGTTGGTTTGGAAAATAGTTCAAAGAGGTGTTTGTGGAATGTGTTTTTGAAAGTGATTTTGAAAAGTGTCTTTGTAATGATTCTCGTTTCTATAAGAATGCGTACAAAGTGTTTTAACTTTTGAAAATGTTTCAAATGAAAGTGTTTGGTGTGTAAAATGTTTTTGTTGTAAGCAAGCGAGCAACTAGGAGCATCCTACCTACTCAAAAGGTCTATGTTATTTATGTAATTGCAAGCTTCTCAAGTCATATTTAAAGCATTAGTTTTGATGAAGACAACATGGACATAATTTTCATGAACCGGTTCCTCCCTAACAGGGAACCGGGTTCCAAACTTGTTCAAAAAACATGTCCCTGGATTTTGTACCAGGAACTGGGTTGTACCAATAGGGGAACCGGTTCCTGCGTGATATTTTTGAATTCTGAATTTTAACGTTCACTAAGAACCGGGTTCTTCCTGTGTCGGAACCGGTTCCTAGCGAACCAGTGCAACTTTTCTTTTGGTTTTTGAACATTTTTCAAGAGGTATCCTTTCATGAATGCATTGCATCTTTTCATATCAAATGGCATGAATGAAGAGGTTCTTGTGACTTTATAAATGTGCAGATTTTTCAGATCAATCAATAACTTTCATAACAACAATAAACCTTCTTCAAAACAATTTTCATTCATTCAAAATTGCACTTAAGCTTTCATGTGTTCATAATTTTGTGAAACTTGCCATATACATTTTCATTAAGAATTCATTACAAGTTTCATACATACATTGTGAACATTTATAATCATTGCTTGAGAATTGTTTTTATCTTGAAGAAGAAGATCAATTGAAGATTGATAGTGCTATCCATCTATTTCAAATTAATCATTGTATTACAAAAGAAATTATTCCCTTACTATCCAGGATTGTTGGAAGTAAGTGTTGTGATTTGAAGAGGATTGTTCTTCATTCACATTAGTGTTTGTTTGATCTTAAAGGTGTTAAGAACCTTTGGTCACCCTATAGGTTAGATAGTAAGCATAGGCTATACAATCATTCTAACTATAGTGAAATCTCTTTCGTGTTGGAAAGGGGACTGGAGTACTCTCGGATTGTGAGGGGAATCAGGATATATCACCGTGTTCTTTACTTTTCCGCATTTATCGCTTTCATCACCATAATCAGGAAAAGATAAGATATAATCAAAACCTTCAAACACTTAACCAAAAATTACTTCAAGTATTCTTATAAAACCGAATAAATTTTTATATACCTAATTCACCCCCCCCCCCCCCCCCCACTCTTAGGCACTCTGAGACTTACAATTTACCTCCTCCTTTAGATGTTGCTATCTTACCATTAATTTGGTAAGAAGCCCCATCATTGGACGTGAAGGGACGGGCGTGGGACGTTTATATAGTCATAGAAGGCAACCTATGAGACGTTTTAGCAATTTTTGTTTAGGGACTAGATCGTTTTTCGAAGGAAACATTAAGGGTCATCGAGGAACTACGATCTTTTATCGAGGGTCTTTTCTAAAACTCCCATTTTCGAGGGACATGACTATTTTTCAAAGGCAGCAAGTGAGATTACCCTAGGGGTGCATGTATGTGAATAGTGTGTTTGATTGCATGCATTTTGTCTTTGAATTTTAGGTTGTCTACTTATTGGTTTTATCTTGCCATACATCCTAATTACTAACATTTATACAAATGTAATAAAAATGAAAAAAATAAATCCTACACTATTACAACCATATTGAAGAGAAATAAATGTAAAGATAAAACAAAAATAAAAGGAAGAAAAATGAGATCTTTCGATTCAGGAAGCCACACTCTTCGATTTTGCACTTCTTGGCTTCCTTCGATTTGGGCCTGGAGTCAGCAAGGCCATGTCCTTCGATTTCACCCTTTGCCTGCTTCCTTCGATTGGGACCTGGAATTCAGCATGACCACCCTTCTAGCTACTTCTTTCGTTTGAGGCCTGGGGTCAACGTGAGGTGTGCTCCTTGCCTCAGGCTCCTTGCTGCCTCCTTTGACTGCAGGCATGCTAGGCCCTCAGGTTGAGATTCGAAAGGCTTGAGTGCTTAGCCAATCGAAGGATACAGTGAACCTGTTTTAAACTCTTAAAATTCAACATTTAAGTGTAACTTTATAAAAGCTACAGGCCAGGGGTTATCACAAAATTATTGGGTCTCAAAGTCTAAAGCTTAACTAGTCAGGGTTGAGATTTTCAACATATGGGCAGTCAGAATCGAAGGTTAAAACATGGTCAAGCTCCCTATATGAAATATCTACATTTTCTCTTTATTGACATGTACACATGATATTTAAATGAAATAGTTCCAAGTTTAAAGAGAACTTACCTCTTGAAGTTCTTAAATCGAAGGAAACTGCAAGTGTCTTTCTTGGTGGTGAATGGAAGTTCGTTGGGGCCTTCCTGAGACTAGTCCAGTTACTACTTTATTCAAGCAGTCACTGAATCGAAGGAGGATATGGAAGTGAATCAAAGGTTTCTCTATAACAAGTAAAGGAATGAATTAAAGGATTACTATATTGTGGTTGAGGGATTGGGTCAAAGGTTAGTTATCTGGTCACTTCGGGAGTGAATCGAATGATTCACTTAGTCTGCAAAGGGGGCTGAGTTTTTTTAGAAGTGTTTGGAATATTTAAAAAAAACATTGGATGGTGTTTGAGAGTTTTGAGGAATTTCTCACAACAAGGGTTTTCTTGCAACTATCCAGGGGCCCCTAAGATGTGTGGTGGAGTCTCATATTTATAGATGGCTTTGGCTGATGTTTTAGGAGGGAAAACAAAAAGTTTGAACAAAAAAGGCATGTTGCGCTTGTAGCTTTCGAGGGCGGTATTCATATGCCAAATTGGTGCAAGAACGAGGGCAGTGTTGCAGGACTGCTGAGCAGCAGTTTTGGAGTGTTATGGCTAGTGTATCAGGCCTGAACTTGGCAACGCATGGGACTTGGTCAGCAAGTACCTTTGGGCATCTCAACCTTTTGTTTTGACCCCCTAGCCCTATCCTTCAACCAGACTCCTCAACAACATTTCTTTTCAAATCAAAGTGTCCTTTGAATGGCTCCTATGGATATCCTTTGAAAGGGCTCAAATAGGTGCCTTTCGACTAGGCCTTTTGTGTGCTCCTTCAAATGGTCCAAATACATGCCCCTGGAATGGATCATCAAAGTATGTCATTCGATTGGGACATCCAGGTATATCTGGAAAGTCCTTCGAATGTGCCATCATGGTACTTCTTTCGCACGAGACAATGGCATGGTGTTGAGTTTATGTGTTGAGGAAAACTATTTCCAAGGCGGATACTAGTCGAAACTAGCGTAAAAGTAACCAATACTTTGTGGGCGCCATTTCCTTGTGAATGCTAACCATGGGGGAGTTTTTTCCTTGTGCATTCTGGCCTGAAGGGTGTCTTGATTCTTGTATTGAAGGATTCACACGCCCCAAACGAAGGATGCATGGAGAGGGTAAGGGAAACAATCGAAGCTTGCAACAAAGGAGGGCCATGTGCCCCAAACGAAAGAGGCATGCAGGAGGAAAAATGTGCAATCGAAGGAGACCAGAAAAGAGGACTTTGCTTCCTGAATCGAAGGACATCAATCAGGAGGCTCTTTGCCTTGTGGATTGAAGCTAGTTGAAGATAAGTATTGCCTTGTCGAAGCTTGCAACAAGTTGTTTCAAAGGGTGACTTTGGCCTTGTGCATGCTAGCATGGTGGGGAATTCTGCCTTGTAAATTTGGCTAACATGCAAGAAAGAAGCTATATGGCCAAACGAAAGATTTACACAAAGAGAATAAAATGTTAAAACGAAGTCCAGTGCCCAAACGAAGTAGGAAATGAACTTTCCCAAAAGAAGTCCAGTTCCTAAATGAAGGGTGCAATCAAAGCTTGTATCGAAGGAGCCAAAGTTCCCAATCGAAGGATGTAAAATCAAAAAGAATTTGTTTTTCCTTCAATTTTTCAAAAAGAATATTTTCATCTACTTTGCCCTTTTTAGTAATTTCCTCTTTTAACTTGATGCTGAAAAATCCAATTGTATTTGTGTAAGCTTGAATTTTTTAGAATCCTTGTGAGAAATGTCTTGAGAAATAAGAGGGAAAATTTTGGGGTACAACAGCTTCCCCTGTTCAATCTTCTTAAACCTGAAGAGTTAGATTGACGAATCTTTCATTCGTGACATGAAGGTGGAAGATGATTGAACACTAGAGTGCCCAGAAATTTACACTTGATGATATGGTGGTTGATTGTATAGGGAATGGGCTTAAAGATGCCATTTGGAGAAACGATGGATAGTTGTCGGAGATGGGCTTATAGATGCCATCCAAAGGTGATTGTTGACAGAAATTAGACTAAGTCTAAGCTTGACTTTAACTGGAAAAGAATCAGAATAAATATTTGGAGCAATTTATCTGAACCAGAGGAAATGTCTACCGGAAAGGAATCAGGATAAACCATTGATCAATTTAAACTGAACCAGCAGAAGTCTTGAAAGTACTTTAACTGGAAAGAATCAGGATAAATGTTTGGTATGATTTATCTGAATCAGAGAAAGTGTCTACTGGGAAGGAATCGGGATAAACCATTGATCGATTTAAATTGAACCAGCAGAGGTCTTGAATAATCTTTTAACTGGAAAGAATCAGGATAAATCTTTGGAGAGATTTATCTAAACCAGAGAAAGTGTTTACTGGGAAGTGGTCAGGATAAACCATTAATCGATTTAAACTGAACCAACAGAAGTCTTGAATAATCTTTAACTGGAAAGAATCACGATAAATCTTTGGAGCGATTTATCTGAACCAGAGAAAGTGTCTACTGGGAAGGAATCAGGATAAACCATTAATTGATTTAAATTGAACCAGTAGAGGTCTGGAAAAGAATTAGAATAAATCTTTGGAGCGATTTATCTGAACCAAAGAAAGTGTCTACCGGAAAGGAATCAGAATAAACCATTGACCGATTTAAAATGAACCAGCAGAAGTCTTGAATAATCTTTAACTGGAAAGAATCAGGATAAATCTTTAGAGAGATTTATCTGAACCAGAGAAAGTGTATACTGGGAAGGAATCGGGATAAACCATTGATCGGTCTAAATTGAACCAGCAGAGGTCTGAAGGAAGTATTCATCATGTAGATAGTCACCCAATCCTGTTTTGGGAATTGATCTACAATTGATTTGTTCACAGATGGTTGTCCTGTCTGGTCGAAAGTTTGTTGATGATAATTTTCTGTTGATTAATCTTTCCTGAAAAAGTAAAGAGTTAGTTGTATGCAATGTCATGATGTATGAAATGCATGGAGTAATGATGTTTCTCAAAATAAATGAGATCGCGATATATGCATTTATGTTGTCGGTGTTATGATATATGAATGCAATGTATGAACATATTAGTTATTCTACTGTAGTGTTGTTGGACTGGGGAAAATAAATCCCTGACTGCTGTCGGGAATGAGGAGTTTAAGTATTCATATTTTGTTGAAGTTGAAGTGTTGATGGATGGGTTTCCATTATTATAGAAATAAACTCTGTTGGGGAAGGGAAACGTCGTGCATTGTTTGTGGACTTTGTGAAATCCTGCTGGGGAATCCTGAGAAGCTGGGCGACCTTCACTGGGGAATCATTGGAGCAGTAATTGGAAATTTTTCTCCATCAGGGATACGAGAACACCTGATACCATGAAGATACGATAGTGACCTTGTAGAAAGATGTCTTTTCCTCTGCTCCTGCTGAAGAAAGTACCTGCGGGGATTTTATGGAATGACCTATAAATATTATCTTGTTCCTTAAAGCCATTAGTAATTATCTTTCTGTTTTCTATTCCCTTTTTTATGCGCTCATTTGTAAACAGTAATTACGTTCAAATGCACATGTTCAAAAATAATCACTAGACGTTTTTGCAAACAAGATAGGAAAGTAAAAGAAAAAACAAATAGTTTTGCACTTTTAAAGGAATAACTTTGTATTAACTCGAATAAGCATTTTTGTACAAAGAGACGAACATCCTAGTAAGAGAATGTCGTCGTAAGAATGAAAAATAATACAAAGAAAGATAGCTATGTGAAATAATCCCATGGGGTTTCCATTCTGCTATAGCCTTTATGTCTTTGAGCGTCACATCCACTTGCTGCTTTGTCCGAAGCTGATTGGATTGATTGGTACTGTTTGAGTTTGACAATTGATACTGAAGTTTGGTTATAAGGTGATCCAATGGGACATAGTCATATGCTTTAAATCCCTAACTTTTTCCTGGACCGCCATTTCGGGTTTTCAGTCCAATGGGATACCCTTTTTTGCCCAAGCCGCCTTTTCAGGTTTTCAGCTTGCCGGGTGTACAAATTTTTTTGTGTTTATCCCTAATTTTTTCCTAGGCCAGTCAACCTAGCAGATCTTTTTCATGCGTAGTATATTTTGAATATGTCCGCGTTTACAGGGTGCGGAAGGTCGTCGCCGTCCATAGTGGTTAAGATCATGGCCCACCAAAAAATATGTTTTTGATCATAAATGGTCCTTCGTATGTAGGAGTCCATTTTCCCCTAGGATCACCTTGTGGAAGTATGATACGCTTTATTACCAAGTCACCAACCTGATATACTTGACGCCCGACCTTCTTGTTAAAAGCTTTAATCATACATTTTTTGGTACATCTGGCCATGGCAGACAACCGTAAGCCTCTTCTCGTCAATCAAGTTCAACTGGTCAAGTCGAGTTTGAATCCATTTATCTTCATTCGACCCTACATCCCTCATGATTCTCAAAGAAGGTATCTGGAATTCAATTGGTAGGACAACTTCCATGATGTATACCAAAGAGAAAAGAGTTGCCCCTGTTAATGTGCGCGTCGTGGTACGGTAGCCATGGAGAGCAAATAGTAACATCTCATGCTAGTCCTTATAGGTCATTGTGATCTTTTGTATGATCTTCTTGATGTTTTTATTAGCGGCTTCTACAATGCCATTCATCTTCGGTCGGTAAGGAGAAGAGTTATGATGCTGAATCTTGAATTGCACGCATAGTCCGGTGATCATAGTATTGTTGAGATTGGTACCATTATCTGTAATGATTCTCTCTGGAATACCATACTGATATATAAGATTTTGTCTGATGAATCGGGCCACAATTTTCTTGGTAACAGAAGCAAATGAAGCTGCCTCGACCCACTTCGTGAAGTAATCAATGGCAACCAAGATGAAGCGGTGTCCATTAGAAGTTGTAGGTCTGATCTCTCCAATCATGTCAATGCCCCACATTGCGAATGGTAAAGGAGCAGTCAGGATGTTTAGAGGAACTAGAGGCATATGTATTTTATCAGCATAGATCTGACACTTGTGGCAGGTTCGTGAATGTTGATAATAGTCTGGTTCCATGGTGGACCAGTAGTATCCTGCCCGTAGGATCTTTTTAGCCATCGTGTGCCCACTAGAATAGGTGCCAAAGGTACCTTCGTGTAAATCAGCCATGATCTTTTCTGCCTCACTCTTGTCTACACACCAAAGCAAGGTAGAGTCATGGTTGCACTTGTAGAGGATCCCGTTACTGAGGAAGAACTTGGCAGAGAATATTCTTAGGAGCTTCTTATCATTGAATGAAGCTCCCTCAGGGTATTCTTGGGCTTCGAGATATCTTTTGAATTCATGGAACCAAGGTTTGTCCACTACTTCTTCAGTTTCAATCTCGTGACAGTATGCTGGTTCGTCCATCCTCTCAATAGTGATCTGAGGAGCCTCATTATCCCACCTGATTTTGAACATGGATGACATAGTGGCTAGCGCGTCCGCTAGTTGATTTTCCTCTCGTGGAAAATGCTCAAAGGTAATTTCCTCAAAATGTGGGATCAGTGTCAACACATGTTCTTTATAAGGGATGAGATTAGGATGTTTCGTGTCCCATTCTCCTTTTATCTGACTGATTACTAAGGCTGAGTCCCCGAATACACTTAAGGATTTGATCCCCAAATTTATGCCAACTTTGAGACCCATAATGCACGCTTCATATTTAGCCATATTATTAGTACAGTTGAAACACAACCTGGAAGTGAAGGGAGTATGACAGCCTTCAGGGGATATGATCACAGCACCAATATCATTGCCGAGTGCGTTGGAAGCTCTGTCAAGAACCATGGTCCATCGGGATCCTTGTTCAGATTCGTCATACGATCCAGGTTTTTCATAATCAGTTATTAACATGATGTTCTCATTCAGGAACTCAAAATTCATGGATTGGTAGTCATCCACAGCCTGATGATCCAAATGATCAGCTAGTACACTTCCCTTAATTGCTTTATGGGTTATCTTTAGAATGTCGTATTCGATCAGGATCATTTTCCATCTTGCTATTCTTCCGGAGAGAGCGGGCTTCTCAAAGATGTACTTGATAGGATCCATCTTGGATATCAACAACGTAGTGTGAGTCAGCATATATTGTCTTAGCTGGCGAGCACCCCATTCTAGAGCGCAACAAGTTTTCTAGAGCAATGAATATCTAGTTTCACAGTCGATAAACTTTTTTCTCAGGTAGTATATGGCATGCTCTTTTCGTCCAGACTCGTCATGCTTCCCCAACACACACCCCATTGAATTTTCTATAACTGTTAGGTACATGATCAGAGGTCTTCCATCAACTGGTGGAATCAAAATGGGAGGCTCTTGAAGGTGCTCCTTGATCCTGTCAAAGGCATCCTGGAAGTCTTCATTCCATTCCACCACTTGATCTTTCTTCAGTAATTTGAAGATTGGTTCACAAGTAGCGGTCAGATGGGAAATAAATCTGGTGATGTAGTTTATCCATCCTAAGAATCCCTTAACTTCCTTTTCAGTGCGAGGAGCAGGCATTTCTTGTATTTCTTTTACCATTACAGGGTCCAATTCAATACCTTTTCCGTTGATAATGAATCCTAAGAGTTTAGCAAATCTTACTCCAAAAGTGTATTTATTTGGGTTCAACCTTAGTTTTTATTTCTTCTGTCTTTCAAAAAGCTTCTCCAGGTGGTCAAGGTGTTCCTCTTCAGTCTGAGATCTGGCTATCATATCATCCACATAGACCTCTATCTCGTGATGGATCATATCATGAAACAAAGCTACCATGGCCCACTGATAGGTTGCCTCGGCGTTCTTTAGTCCAAATGGCATAACTTTGTAACAAAAAGTGCCCCATTGTGTGACAAAGGTTGTTTTATCCATGTCCTCAGGTGCCATTTTGATCTGATTGTATCTGGAGAAACCATTCATGAAGGAGAATACTTTATGTTGTACGGTGTTGTCAACCAGAATATCGATGTGGGGAAGCGGGAGGTCATCCTTGGGGCTTTCCCTATTCAGGTCTCTGTAATCCACACACATACGTACCTTACCGTCCTTCTTAGGTACCGGAGCAACAATGGCGACCCATTGTGGATAGGAGGTGATAGCTAAGAATCCAGCGTTGAACTGCTTCATGACTTCAGTCTTGATTTTTTCTGACATTTCTGGCCGCATACGACGAACCTTCTATTTTACTGAAGGGTAGTCTTCTTTTGTCGACAGATGATGGACCACAATATTAATATTGATTCCTGGCATGTCTTCGTACGACCAGGAAAAGAACTCAACAGAGTCATGTAGAATCAGAGTTAAACGCTTCTTGACACTATGCTCCAAATTGACACCTATCTTGACTTCTTTCTTGTCCTCTTCAGTACCTAAGTTAACAGTTTCAACCGGCTCTTCGTGGGGCTGTATGGTCCTTTCTTCCTGTTGTAATAATCTAGCAAGTTCCCCTGGTACCTCACAATCTTCCTCACCTTTGTCCTTGGCTTGGTAGATCGGATTTTCAAAGTCATGATAGGCCATAGCAGAACCTTTACCAATGGGATCCCGAGTGGATGTGGATCTACATTTTGATATGTGCGTGTGTGTAAGAGCATAGCTATCTTTGATAAAATAAAAGGTAGAAAAAGAAAACAAAGAGTGTAAAATTTGCATGCAAAAACGTCCCATAATTTATTAATGACATATGAATATGAAGTAACAACCCTCACAGATGGACCATTGTGCCTCGGGTAAGACACAAGCTTCTAAAGTTTAAATTGTTTAAATATTACAAGTCCTGAAAATTTAAATACAATTACTCTTGAATAAAAGTAATAGAAACAAATTCTTTGGTCTCCCAATTGTTGAGTCCACCTCCTATGGTTGGAAAAATCCACTCGTCCATGTCACAGCTGTTATCACTGTCTTCCAATGCATTGACTCCCTGATTGCTGATGCGTAATGGTGGTCCCCTAGCGCGAGTACGTCGAACAGTTCTTTGGACCTCCGAAGTAAAACCCAAACCAAATTTGATAGATTTGTAGGTAATATACGGAAGTTGACCCCAGATGGTACATCCACCTTCCTCAACTACTGATCTAGCATCCTTCAGAGAATCCATTTTCAATGGATGTCTGGTAATCTTCGGAGCCTTGGTAGCAGTCTTGGTCGCAGCAACCGTCTGTGGAACCTTCTCAAAATTCTGACATGGGGTCTCAATGAACTCGCCATCCATTTCAACATACCTGAAAGTGTTCAGGTGGCTAACCATGTATTCCTCCTCCCCATGGACTGTGATGATCTTTCCCTTGACTAGGTACTTCAACATCTGATGTAGGATAGAAATGACGGCACCAAGCCCATGGATCCAGGGTCGACCCAACAGACAGGAATAGGATGGGCGGATATCCATCACATAGAAGGTTGAATCAAAAGTCTGAGTTCCAACTTTGATAGGGATGTCTACTTATCTGTGCACTGTTCTTTTAGAACCATCGAAGGCTCTCACCACAATGTTGTTGGGCTTTAATATGAGTCATCCTCAATCTAACCAATCAAAAGCATTCTTGGGTAAGACATTCAGCGAAGAACCTATATCCACCAGAATATGGGCTAATGTAGTTCCCCTGCACTCAATGGAGACATGTAAGACATCATTGTATTTCCTTCCCTTAGGAGTTAAATCAGCGTCAGAAAAACCCAGTCCATTATCAGCAGTTAGACTGGCCACACAATTCTCGTATTGATCAATGGAGTTCTCTAGGGGCACGTGGGCGGTCTTCAGAAATTTTACTAAGGCCTTAGCGTGGGCCTCGGAGCACAAATGTAAAGCCAACATTGATATTTTTGAGGGGGTCTGCCACAACTGCTCCATGATGTTGTAATCACTTTTCTTGATTATCTCTTCCATCTCATTCCTGGAAGCCTCAGGCATGACTTTTGGATGCGCCTTCGTCTGGACAGGCTCAAACAATACCTCTTTTCCCCGTGCCTCGGTAGTAGGGATAACCGTAGGACTAACAATGGGAGTAACACTGGGAATACTGACAGGAGCGGTAGCGGGAATAATTACAGGAGTAACAATGGTCTTTGGAGAGATCTCAGGGGAGAAAACCCTTCCACTTCTTATTATCTTACTGGTCCCAACGATATTGTTGACGTCAGGATCAATACCTTCAGCAACTTTGTCTTTGATGGCCAATAGATCTTGCTTGACGCCAAGGTAATAGACGTCAGCCCCATAGTTCCAGGGAACAACTTTATCCGAAGAATATGGTATCTGTCGCGGTATGGTGATGATTAGGGGAGAAAACTTTGGAACAGGTGTAATCCTGACAGGTCTTTTGGTGGATACCTTGGGAGGATTATCGGAAATGGTGATTATTGAAACGTCTTCACATGAGTTTCTGGCAAGAGGAACTTTCTCGAACAGGATTTCTTTGTTAACCATCAAGCGCTGGACGCCCATCTTCAGTAACAAACAACCATCTGGTAGAGACATACATAAGTGAAAACTTTCAACCCAACCCGAAAACATACCGACTTGCAATAGATTCTGTTTAACAGTCAAAAGGGGAGTAGTTAACTCATCCACAGAGGAAACAAAACATCCATCCTCAACATCATTGACACCTTGGTCATGTTTGGGCATTCGTGCCGTTATTACATTAGGTGTTTCTGGAAGGTCAAACTCGATCTCTTTCGCCTTGATAAGGTCTTGTACCTTATTCTTCAAGGCCCAACAATAATTTGTATCATGCCCCAGACTTTCAGAATGATAGGCACATCGAGCATTCGAGTTGTAGCCGGGAGAAGCAATATTGCGGTTCTTGGGAGCTTCCTTTAGAGTCACCAGATTGGACTTAAATAAATGTGGCAAAACCTGGGACAAGGTCATGTTGATCCAGGTGAATCGTCTTATGGGCGCCTCCGGCATGCGTTGATGGCTTCGATGTTGATTCGATACAGGATTGGAGATCATAACATCCCCTACCTTCGGATGACGTTCAATTTTGTTTTGATTCATGTGGCCATAAGCAAAGCTGATCTCCTTCTTTCCAGTGAAGGGTTTTTTTGTCGTGCTTGAGGATGCATCCCTTTGAATTTTGCCACTCTTAATATTGGCTTCTACCCGCTCACCAGTCATGATTAACTCAGTAAATCCAGCAGAAGAGCTTTCAATTAGATGGTTGAAGAATGGACCAGACAACGTGCCCAAGAACATATCCACTAACTCCCTATCAGATAAAGGGGGCTGGACTCTTCCTGCGAGATCCCTCCATTTTTGGGCATAATTTTTGAAACCCTCACCAGCACCTGTTGTACCCCAAAATTTTCCCTCTCATTTTATCAAGATTTCTCCTTACAAGACTCTTTGAACTCAAGACCAAGTTAGGGTTTGCTCTGCTCAAGACATCTCCTTGCACTGTTGACCTAAATTAGGGTTTGAGTTTGCACAAGGAATTTTGGACTTCTAAATGCTCAAAGTGACTTTCATACTTCATGTTGGACTTATAAGATTGCCTCTACCAAGTTTCAAGCCTTGAATCAATTTTTTGCCCAGTCAATTGGACAGTTGACCTAGAAATCAGTTGTATTGGGGAAAAAGTCAACTGTGGCCAATTTACAGTCAAACCTCATAAATTTTGATCCACATCAATATTTTAGGCTCATATGAACCATTTGATCAAGTTTGGACCACAACTCCTCAAGAAATTTGATCAGATCATCAAAAGGGCAAAATGGTCATTTTTAGGGTTTTGACTGCAGAAGGGCAATTTCTGACTTTTAACCTAGCCAATGGCAAATTTGGTTCAAGCATGGATTCAAGGACTCAATGGCATCATCTTGACCTATTCACAAGGTTCAAAAGATCTCAATTGCATTGGATTGACAAATGAATTTTCCAGTCAACTGATCAAAAATCAACTGTACACTGAAAAGTCAAACTTTGACTTTTTGGTCAAAATCAAGTGCCAAGGGTCATTTTTCATCAAGATGAGTCAAAACATGAAACTTGTTCATCAAGAAACCTAATTTTGCAAATTAGGGTTTAAGATTGAAAAATTTCATAACTTAGAATTTTTCTAAGTTATGAAATTTTCTTATTTTTTCCCAACTTTGCCCAACATTTTCACCATGATGAAATTGGATTCAAACAAAACTTCCAACATGAAAGTTGTATTCATCCACAAAATCTACAACTTTTATTCACAAAGTTTTCCCAAAATATTCTTGTATCTCAAGTTATGATTTTTGGAATAAGGGTCCATGAAACTTTTAACTTAGTAAAATTTTGCCCTAGTTTAGGCAGGATTTTGACCTATCTTCATGGAAATTTTTCACCTAGTTCCACTTGGAATCTCAAAATGCATTTCAAAGATGGATTATAGAGCATGTTACAAGATTTCCAAAATATCAAAGAACTCTCCAAAATCATTTATGGTTAGGGAGAATCGAAGGTTTGAATTTGGCAAAAACTCACTTTTGATCCATGGCATTTTCATGTTGACACAAGTTGCAAAATCTGTCCAACTTTGTTTGTACTTGAATACAGGTATCTAAACCCTTCCACACTCAAAAATTGAATGCAAACTCATTGGTTTAAGGCATTATTCTGATTATTGGAAGTTTACACAAGGGTTTAATCTATTTTTGGCAAAAAGCTAACTATGCCATTTTGATAAAGGCAACTTTATGTCAACTTGCTTCCCTTGAGCCTTGAACCCCTCTCTTTGCAGCAAACAAGTTCTATAAATTTAGGCAAAGGTACAACCATCTGATGCATGCTTGAAGATAGCCTATACATGTCTGTCTTATATCACTTCACACTTTTACTTCAAAACCAAGTAAACTTGCAAAAGATCCATATTTTTGAAATCTGATAAGAACAAAGTTTGTAAGCATTTGAAATAACTTTTGCATATTGCCTTGAGTCAGAAGCACGAGCTATCCAACCCTCAAGCCTTATAAAACACAAAAACACCATCTTCTTGCAAAACAGGGTAGTTTCTGCACTTTGAGTTCCAAAATAAAAACCACTCGTGCGTTTTGTCCCAAACCAGTTCCAATACCTTCCATATAACCCACCTAAGCTATCCCAACCATTGGCCATTGACTGTAACTCCATTTGTAAGCTTCACCATGTCTGATTTCAGCTTGTGCAGGTTGACTTCTACAGGCTTATTCAAGCAAGCTCAAAGCAAACAAAGTATTGGGGAAGGTCAGAGGAAGTTCAGGCAAGCTCACAAACATCTCAGGCCTCACTGAAAACCTCTGCATTGCCATACTCGAGTTCAACTGAAACAGGTATTTTTCAACTTTCTATCTCTCTATTTAGGAATCATTAGGCTTAGGTTTGTGAATAAAAAATGTAGTACTCATTGCCCTTAAGCTGTACATATGCATAGATTTCATTTAAGTTAACTGTGTTGAGAGAATTTGATTGATGAACATTCTAAAAAAGTTAGGTTAGAAATTAGGGCCAGAGAAATTCTCTCTGGTCTTTGAGAGTTAGATTAAGTTTTTTATATGTTTGGAATCGTGTGATTATGCTCTACAACTTTCATGTTACAAGTTTTTGTTTTTAAGCACTGAAACAGGAGATACGAAGTTGAACTCAGAACGCGCGTATTTTTGTTGAACGATGGTTGAAGATGAAGTAGCTGGGCTGGGCCTGGCTATTCCTTGCTTTTGGCGCTCCCAGCTTGCTGATTGCACCCTCTTGGCCCATTGTTTTATATTTTTATATTTTTCTATTTCTTTTTCATTTCTGATTTTATTTTATTTTTTCTAAACATAAAAAACATCAAAAACATTTTCATAAATTTTCACATTTTATTTTGTATTTTTTTATTATATTTTCTAACATAAAAATAATTATTAAATAACATACTTTTATTTTCTTTAATAAAAACTTGAAAATAATACATAAAAATATTATATTTTTATTTTTATTATTTACATACTTAAATAATATTTTTTCTAATATATTTTTATTTTTATTTTTTGACATTTGTATATATTTTATTATTTTATTGTACATAAATAATATAATTAATATATATATATATATATATATATATATATATATATATATATATATATATATATATATATATATATATATATATATATATATATATATATATATATATATATATATATATACATTCTTAAAACAAATTAGGGTTTCCACCCTTAATAAAAATAATATTTTATTTTCTTACTTTTTTTTACACATTAAATATTATATTTTTGCACACATAACAATAATACAAAAAACATTTTTGCATATTTATAATATATTTCATATTTATTTATTTGTCCATTTAAAAATTTGCCTATTTATTTATTTGCACAAGAAATTCAATTTGATTGTAATAACTTAGGATTTTAATTTCTTGCAAAATAATCCCCTGTCCAAAATTGTATCCCCCTTCCCATATCAATGTTGCAATAGCTTAGATTACTATTACGCATTTATAGCTTCCAAATATGCCATGATAGAGATTAGGGTTTGTATGCAATATCCAAAATTAAAACAAATAGTTAGACCTAATACAAGACATAAATGTATGAAAATGATAACACAATGCACACATGCACCCTTAGGGTTTTCATCCACTTGTTGCCTTTAAATTGGCCATGGTATGCATGTTGAGTATCTTGGCAAAACAAAAACAAAACAAAAGATCATAGTCCCTCGATGACACTATCTTGGTTGCCTATACAAAATGATCTAGTCCCTCAAAAATTTTCTAAGATACTTGGCACAATTGATATCATGGTCAATACGATGACCCGCGCCTGTCCTGTTTAACATCCAAACACAAGGTTGTTTACCAAATGCAATGGTAAAACAACACTGTTAAAAGGGTTAAAAATGTGTAGGAAAGATCTTTGAGTAGATAGGGTAGATGCTCATAGTTACTTGATCAAAACTTGCAAACATCCTTGCTATTTTCAAAAACACATCACCACACAATTTCAAAACATTTGCCAAAACAAACTTTCAAACATTGAAACATATTTTCAAAAGACAAACACCTTTGTATATATTCAAACAAGAATCATTACAAAGGTTGCCACAACGATGGCCTCTTTTCAAAACATTTTAAAAACCACACACAAAGCACCATTTCAAACAATTGAAAAGCAAAAGCAAGTGATATAAACAAGTAACTAAGAGCCCATGGATAACCATGGATGAAAAGGGTGCTTGCACCTTCCCTTTTCATAATCTACCCCCCGAACCCAAGAAAACATCTCAAAGGTCTTTCCTGTGCTTTTTGACCTTTCCTTTGGATAAAATAAAAAGTCGGTGGCGACTCTTGCTAAATCGAAACATTTGCGAACACAAACGCAAAACCTCAAGTCAGTTCTCCCACCGTATCACAGCACCCATAGACATACCTTGTAGTTGTGTTCGAGTTGGAGCTGGGTTAGCATTATACTGGTATTGCTTGTAAAAAGCAGTAGCCAAATATTCCCAATTGCGAATATTGGTTCCTTCCAACTGATAGAACCAATCCAATTGCGTCCCTGACAAACTTTCGTGGAAGAAATGTACCAATAGGTTCCTATCAGCAGTATGGGGTTGAATCTTCCTAACGTATGACCTTAAATGCAGCTTAAGACAAGAGACACCGTCATACTTAGAAAAAGTGGGGACCTTAAATTTCTGCAGGATTACCACCCCTGAGACCAATCCTAGCTCATCAAAATCCAGCCTGGGTACCCTCTGGATCTCCATACCATTGAGGAAATTCTTCAAATGTTTGTATTTATCATCAGCAGGAGGATACTGTTCTACAGAGTAGTCAACTTATTCTTCTTCTTCAGACTCTGGGTTTTCATTTCCTTCCTTGTTCTTTCCTTCTTGATTATCTCCTTCACCCGACGAGGTTGTGAAATCTAGAGTTTGCTTGAATGGTCCTCCGAACCTTCTTCCCAAATTCAAAATGCTGACTGGTTTCTTCGCCTTCTTATTCTTATCTTTGATCATAAGAGCCTTCAAGTCCTCTTGTCCTTTATCCAGAGTCAGGAACATTTGTTGGAATTGAGCATTCTGCGCTTGAAGATCCTTTACTATCTTTTCAATATCCATATCACTGAAATAAACAGTAGAAGGATAAGGAGACCTGTCGTGAAAACCTGTTTGTGTTATGATGAATGAGAATGCGTATGCAAATGATTTCAAAGAACCTAGGAGATTTAAATTTGCTTAGACAACAGGAAACACACATTTCATTAATAAATCCAAATTCGATTACATCATGCCTCTTTGGGCTTACAATGGAAGAAATAAAATACAAGAATAAAACTCCTAAGACAAAAATTTTGAACACATCCTCTTCGGTGCAATTTAGGCGTTTAAACTTCGCTCTTCATGAAGCTGCTTCGTGAGATCCATAACCTTCTTCTCACTGGCGTGTAATTGGGCTTCGAAGGTGTCTCGCTCTTCTTTTAGCTGAATCCAAGCCTTTTGCAAGTCTTCAAGCGAGGTAGGCATGTTAGGATAAAGGACAATATACGAAACATCTCCTTCAATAACAAGCTCCACGATAACAGGTAAGATGGAGGGGTAAGGCATTACGAGACTCTGAGCACGAGCTCGTACCCACCTAAGGTAAGGCTCAAGGGGAATCGAATTTTTGTGTCCCAATGTATTACTATCCACTTTGTTTACCATCCTCCAAGCTCGTATGAACGTTTGACGGTAGCCTTGGTCGTCGTTCTCGTAGTCGAACACCACACCTTGGATGAGCGCATCATGAGGACCATCTCTTCGTGCATATCCAAACTGTCGCAAATCTAAGCAAGGGGTGTAATTGATACCTCTCCTAATGCCAAGAAAAGGGACATTAGGGAATTCCCCACAACGGTCGATGATAGTAATATCTTCCAAGGATCAGGAATACTAGTGAATATCCGAGTGTCTGAGTGAACCTATTGGACCATCTCAAACCTTGCTCGTTCTTCACAACAGATCGGGGGAGGTGTGAAACAAACCACCTCTCCAACAGAGGAGTGCAACACATGAGGGCTCCTCTTCTTTTCATGGTGCGAGAGTGGAGAGAATGCAAGATATCTCCCAACAAAGTAGGCACTGGACTGCGAGATATGAAAATTTTGACTGCATTCACATCTATAAGTTGGTCAGAATTAGGAAATAGTACCATCCCATAGATGAGAAGAGCCAAGATTTCTTCAAAGGCTTGTAAGTCCAGAGTGTTCCAACAGTCTTGAGCTTTTTCCAACAGGAACTTGGCTAGGAACCCTTTGACACCACTTCTTATTTCCCAGTTAACCGTGATGTCGGATTGTTGTAAGTGCAAAGCTCGAGCAATCTCTTCAGGGCTCGGGTCTCTTTCAATATCGTTGAAAGGTAATTTATTGAGAATAGGAATTCCCAAGAGTTGAGAGAATTCTTCCATAGTAGGCACAAGTTGGTAATCGGGGAAGGTAAAGTAATGGTGCAAAGGGTCGAAGAACTGGAAAAGCACCTTCATCATGTCTTTATCAAAGCTTGAGGTAACTAGGTTGAGAAGTCGTCCATGTCTTTTGGTGAATAAAGAATTCTTAGGGACCCTTGATTCTAATTCCTTGAGCTAAAAAGGTACTCGTGTGAGAATGACTTGGATTGTATTCCTACGAGTGGGAGTCATGTCCTACAAAACAGAACAAAGATGAATCTCAAGATCCTTGAAATGGTTAGTCTAAAATGCTATGGTATGATGCCATGATGTTATGTACAAGCATATGCACAAGTCAATCAAACAAGTCCTTAGGTTTAGGCTTGCATGAGGTTCATAGGTAAGTACCCTCTTGAATTTTAGTTGGTTCAACCAGTACTAGAAAGTAAACGGGTTCTAGGGAATCTCAATATCACTGATCTTTCTTCATCGAGCATTGTTTCAGTGCAAGCCTCTTTATTAGCGACCGAAATATCCCAAAAGTCTGATCTCAATGAGCGTAGTATCGAGTATCAACCAACTTCGGACTGCACCAAAGTCGGCTACCTCACTACTTCATAATGGCCAAGTTTTTCAAGTAAGGTTCTAAAATCAGTTAGTGCTTCATGACACCACACAGCGGCCCCGTATTCTCCTTGACTACTCAATGGCTACTTGTACCAACAAATGTGTCATACTAACGTAGCTATTGCTTAGACCATGTCGGTATACCCTGCACAGTTTCCACAACTTATTGCTACTTACCTAAAAAGGTGCCCTAGATCCGGGTAGAGGATCAAAACAAGCCCAAATAAGGAACCATAATGTAAAGCAAGCAAGTCAAATAATGAAAAGCAAGTAAAGGTGATCTAGCCCTAAGGTAACCCCACCTTTAAGTTTCCCCAGCAGAGTCGCCAGTTTTGTAACACGGAGGGAGAACTGACTTGGGTGTTTTGAGTTTGATCGCAATTGTTGCGGATAGCAAGAGTCGCCACCGACTTTTCTTTTATCCAATAAGGAAAGGGTGAAAAGAACAGGAAATACCTTTCGAGATTATTTCTTAAGTTCGGGGGGTAGGTTATGAAAAGGGGAGGTATTAGCACCCTCTTCATCCGTAGTTATCTACGGGCCCTTATTTGCTTTCTAGATCACTTTCTTTTGTTTGAAAATGTGTTTGTGGTGTGGGTTTTGAAATTATTTTGAAAATGTCTTTGTAATGATTCTCGTTTCTATAAGAACGCGTACAAAGTGTTTGTTTTGAAAATAGTTCAAAGAGGTGTTTGTGGAATGTGTTTCTGAAAGTGATTTTGAAAAGTGTCTTTGTAATGATTCTCGTTTCTATAAGAATGCGTACAAAGTGTTTTAACTTTTGAAAACGTTTCAAATGAAAGTGTTTGGTGTGTAAAATGTTTTTGTTGTGAGCAAGCGAGCAACTAGGAGTATCCTACCTACTCAAAAGGTCTATGTTATTTTTCTCCTCCTTTTGATGTTATTATCTTACCATTGATTTGGTAAGAAGCCCCATCATTGGATATGAAGGGGCAGACGTGGGACGTTTATATAATCATAGAAGGCAACCTATGAGACGTTTTAGCAATTTTTGTTTAGGGACTAGATCGTTTACCGAAGGAAACATTAAGGGTCATTGAGGGACTACGATCTTTTATCGAGGGTCTTTGCTAAAACGCCCATTTTCGAGGGACATGACTATTTTTCAAAGGAAACAAGTGAGATTATCCTAGGGGTGCATGTGTGTGAATAGTGTGTTTGATTGTATGCATTTTGTCTTTGAATTTTAGGTTGTCTACTTATTGGTTTTATCTTTCCATACATCCTAATACTAACATTTATATAAAAGTAATAAAAATGCAGAAAATAAATCCTACACTATTACAACCATATTGAAGAGAAATAAATGTAAAGATAAAACAAAAACAAAAGGAAGAAAAATGAGCTCTTTCGATTCAGGAAGCCACACTCTTCGATTTTTCACTTCTTGGCTTCCTTCGATTTGGGCCCGGAGTCAGCAAGGTCATGTCCTTCGATTTCACCCTTTGCCTGCTTCCTTCGATTGGGACCTGGAAGTCAGCATGGCCACCCTTCTAGCTACTTCTTTCTTTTGAGACCTGGGGTTAACGTGAGGTGCGCTCCTTGCCTCAGGCTCCTTGCTGCCTCCTTCGACTGCAGGAATGCTAGGCCCTCAGGTTTAGATTCGAAAGGCTTGAGTGCTTAGCCAATCGAAGGATACAGTGACCCTGTTTTAAACTCTTAAAATGGAACATTCAAGTGTAACTTTCGAAAGCTACATGCCAGGGGTTAGCACAAAATTATTGGGTCTCAAAGTCCAAAACTTAACTAGTCAGGGTTGAGATTTTCAACATATGGGCAGTCAGAATTGAAGGTTAAAACATAGTCAACCTCCCTATATGAAATATCTACATTTTCTCTTTATTTACATGTACACATGATATTTAAATAAAATACTTCCAAGTTTAAAGAGAAATTACCTCTTGAAGTTCTTAAGTCGGAGGAAACTGCAAGTGTTTTCCTTGGTGGTGAATCGAAGCTCGTTGGGGCCTTCCTTAGACTAGTCTCGTTACTACTTTGTTCAAGCAGTCACTGAATCGAAAGAGGATATGTGAGTGAATCGAAGGTTTCTCTATAACAAGTAAATGAATGAATTAAAGGATTACTATATTATGGTTGGGGTAGTGGGTCGAAGGTTAGTTATCTAGTCACTTGGGGAGTGAATCGAAGGATTCACTTAGTGTGCAAAAGGGGCTGAGTTTTTTTAGAAGTGTTTGGAATATTAAAAAAAAATGTTGGATGGTGTTTGAGAGTTTTGAGGAATTTCTCACAACAAGGGTTTTCTTGCAACTATCCAAGGGTACCTAAGACGTATGGTGGAGGCTCATATTTATATATGGCTTTGGCTGATGTTTTAGGAGGGAAAACAAAAAAGTTTAAAAAAAAGGCATGATGTGCTTGTAGCTTTTGAGGGGCAGTATTCATATGCAAATTTGGTGCGAGAACGAGGGCAGTGTTGCAGGACTGTTGTGCAGCAGTTTTGGAGTGTTATGGCCAGTGTGTCAGGCCTGAACTTGGCAGCGTATGAGAGTATGTCAGCAGGTACCTTTGGGCCTCTCAACCTTTTATTTTGACCCCCTAGCCCTATCCTTCAACCAAACTCCTCAACAAAATTTCTTTTAAAATCAAAATGTCCTTCAAATGGCTCCTATGGATATCCTTTGAAAGGGCTCAAATAGGTGCCTTTCGACTAGGCCTTTTATGTTCTCCTTCGACTGGTACAAATACATGCCCCTGGAATGGATCATCAAAGTATGTCATTCGATTGAGACATCCAGATATATTTGGCAAGTCCTTCGAATGTTTCATCATGATACTTCTTTCGCACGAGACAATGGCATGGTGTTGAGTTTGTGTGTTGAAGCAAACCATTTCCAATGGGGATACTGCCCAGTCGAAACTAGCGTCAAAGTTACAAATACTTTGTGGGCGCCATTGCCTCGTGAATGCTAACCATAGGGGAGTTTTTTCCTTGTGCATTCTAGCCTAAAGGGAGTCTTGATTCTTGTATTGAAGGATTCACATGCCCCAAACGAAGGATGCATGCAGAGGGTAAAGGGAACAATCGAAGCTTGCAACAAAAGGGGGGCCACGTGCCCCAAATGAAAGAGGCATGCATGAGGTAAAATATTGAATCGAAAGAGACCAGAAAAGAGGCCTTTGCCTCCTGAATCGAAGAACATCAATCAGGAAGCTCTTTGCCTTATGGATTGAAGCTAGTTGATGATAAGTATTGCCCTGTTGAAGCTTGCAACAAGTTGTTTCAAAAGGTGATTTTGGCCTTGTGCATGCTAGCATGGTGGGGAATTATGCCTTGTAAATTTGGATAACATGCAAGAAAGAAGCTATATGGCCAAATGAAAGATTTGCATGAAGAGAATAAAATGTTAAAACAAAGTCCAGTGCCCAAATGAAGCAGGAAATGAACTTGCCCAAAAGAAGTTCAGTGCCCAAACTAAGGGTGCAACCAAAGCTTACATCGAATGAGCCAAAGTGCCCAAATGAAGGATGTAAAATCAAAGAGAATTTTTTCCCCTTCAATTTTGTCAAAAAGAATATTTTCATCTACTTTGCCCTTTTTAGCAATTTCCTCTTTTAACTTGATGCTGAAAAATCCAATTGTATTTGTGTAAGCTTGAATTTTTTAGAATCCTTGTGAGAAATGTCTTGAGAAATGAGAGAGAAAATTTTGTGGTACAACAACATAGATCTATCATGAAATATGTAGCATGAAAATCACATAAAATTGGTCTTTATATGTCGATTTTTGACTGGTCCTACTTTACTTTAGTGAGAATAAATTTATTGTACAAAATGTAAACTGTTGAATATTAAACCTTATTAATTTGGAAAATATCCAAAATCATAATATGCATACATAATACCAAAACATAAACATAAAATTTATAATCAACTAACTCCCGCTAAACCAAAGATTCCTCTAACGGTAAAACACCCTGTTAGTAGTGTGCTTGTGAAAGACCTTGGGTGGAAGACCTTTTATAAAAGGATCTACTATCATGGAGTTTGTCCCAAAATATTCTATGAAAATCTGTCCACTTTGTACCTTTTCCATAATAATTAGGAACTTGATGTCAATGTGGCTTGACTTGGTCGAGCTCCTATTATTGTTGTAATACAGGACAACTGATTTATCGTCACATTATAACTTAAGTGGAATTTCAATTCCTTCCATAATTCACAGTCCAGTGATAATATTCTTCAGCTAAATCTCATGGTTGGATGCCTCATAATATGCTATAAACTATTCTACCATTATGGATGAAACTATAAGAGTTTGCTTGGCACTGCACCAAGAAAATGCACCATCAGCCAACATGTAGATATAGGCAGTATTAGATCTTTTACTGTTTTGGCATCCAACAAAATCTGAGTCAGAGTATCCAGTGATCTCTAACTGGTCTGGCCTCTTATATGTGAGCATATAGACTTTTGTTCTCTTTAAATACCTCATAACCTTGTTTTTACTGCTTTCCAATGATCCATTCCCAGAATGCTCAAATATCTGCCTAGCATCCATTGAGGAATGTCGTCTTGACATCCATTTGATGGATTTCCATATCATAATGTACAATAAGAGTCATGATTGTCCTAAAAGAGTCTTTCGATAAAATTGGAGAGAAAGTCTCTTTAAAAGTCAATCCCTTTCTTTTGAGAATAACCCTTAACCATAAGAAGATCTTTATACCTTTCCGCATTACTGATAGAATCTCGTTTGGTCTTAAAAACCCATTTGCAACCAATGGATTTCACACCTTCTGGTAATGGGACAAGTTCCCAAACTTTATTTTCTTGCATGAACTTATACTCCTTCTTCATTGCTTCAATCCACTAACTATTATTTTCCTCATGTTCTTGAAGAAACACTATGTAATCATCCGAAATAGCATTTCTTCTTTCTCTAATGGATCTCCACAAAAATATTGGTTCTTGTAACACCTGCTCTTGAGGATTTTGAGTTTGTTCTTCATGAATTATCAAATCATCTTGAGTAGGAGGAAAATCAACAATGTCTTGTGGAGGTTCCATACTTACTTGATCAAAAGTAACTATATGAATCAGTTTTAGAATTGTTACCGATTCTTCCTCTAAAACAAAGCCTATAACCTTTTTTTTTCACCAAAACTCAATATCCTCAAATAATATGGTTGTTCCCGTTTCAAAAATTTAATTTAGGATCATAAAATTTGTAGCCCCTAGATCTTTCATAATAACCAATAAAGTAATTGTTCACTGTTCGGGAGTCCAATTTCTTTTCATTTGGCCTATAAGGACTTGCCACAGCTAGACATCCTCACACATGAAAATGTTTTAAACTAGGCTTTCTCCCAATCTAAAGCTCGTAAGGTGTTTTGGAAGCTTCTTTTGTTAGTACTCTATAGAATGTAAGTTGTAGTCTTTAGTGTCTCTCCCCAGAATAACTCTGACAAGATAGAACGGAAAATTATACTTCTTACTATATCCTTAAGAGTCTGGTTCTATCTTTCAGCAACATCGTTCATGCTAGGTGATCCTGACATGGTGTACCGTGGGACGATACATTCAAGATTTTGCCATAGGAAGTTATTATGTCAAGCAAATATAGATTATCATGACTCTTAAGTGAACTAGTTCCAACAATATTTAAATTAAAAGACAACTTAAACATATTATTTCCAAATGAACACAAATAACCTGATTTGTCCAAATAAGAAACTGAAATTAAATTCCTTCTAAATGACATCACACCAAAAATATCTTTTAATCCAAATAAAAATCCAATACATAATAATAATCTAAAATTCCCTACAGCTTAATGATCATGAGACACATGCGATTCGAGCGGTCCCACTTCTCATAATTTTTCCTCTGATCAGAGGTAATAGATTATGTGGAGAAGCAGGTTGTTTCTTTCTTAATGCAATGTCAAGATCCATGCAACTAGGAACAATGTCTATGTTCTCTATCTAGTCTTTGAAATTTGTCCCATTAAGGACCGGAACCGAATTCAGATTAGCAGATATTGAAGTAATGGTAACAGAAAAACAAGAACAAAATTAAACATTTTTAAATATACTCACAAAAAAAAAAAACTGAATTATCAATTTGTTCAAATAAAGACATAACTTATCTCAAGATACCTAGTGCACCATCAATATTGAATCTTTGGATACTAATATTAACTACCAGTGGTACTCTTGTTGTAACGATCAAACATTGATAATAAAAATGAGTCAAATAATAAACCCTTCTTTGGATTGATTTATTATTCACATAGAAAACTTTATAATTATCACATATTTATCATCATAAACATATATGAAAGTCGGTCAACCACCAATTGTCTTTTGGATCAATTGATACTCTCATGGACAAACATACACACAACCAGAAAATTATTTAATAATTTTCATAAATAATTTCTATAAAAGAAGTCACTTTAACAACTCTTTTATTTCTATTTCTCATTTAAAAAAATTAAATTATTATATAAAAATATAATCCGTAATAAATTTCGAACAAAATTGAACCCAAAATAAAATAAAATTAAATAAAAAATAAAAAAACGAATGCACTTTAGTGTAATGTTATACACTTTGAGTAACCTAATTAGCTATTCAATACACTACAAGAATGATACAATAACAGCACACTCTTATCAATTCATTTTAATTATACATCACATATGATACATGAATTTGAAATGATTTACCGCATCACATACTATACATGAATTTTAAATAGTTGCTACGTAAATTACTTACACATCTATGAATTTTGCTTATATAAAAAACGGAAGCTATACATAAAATAGTCACTTAGCAATACCAAAATTTATAGGATAAAAATTAAAATTTTTGGTAAAACATATCAGGCAGCCCACAATTTTAATTGGAACGTGGTTTAGTAACTGAGTATGGAGTGGAAAAACTATATCAATAGTTTTTCCAAAAAAAAAAAATGGTAAATTTGACATTCAACACAAAAGAACGATAAAACATAATCAATCGAATTCATGAACAAACAATAGCATAACATGTAAACTTTACATAAATTTGATGATCAAAATATCTCAATTTTAGAACTCTTATATCAAAATTCTTAAAAATACGTTATAAACAATATGAAAAATATTAATTTATATAATAATTTTAAAATTAAATTGAATTAAAGATAAGAGACTCTGATATCATTTATTAGATTTGTTTATAAATCTTATAATTTTTATTAATATAGAAATCAAGAACATAAGTCTAAATAAAATACTTAAACCCGTATGTGAATATAATTATAAGAATGAAAACAGAAACGTATTTGAATTTGTCATTGAGAATCGCTGAAGGTTTGCGGGTATATGATTTTTCAATTTGTAGAGTTCTTTATGACTCCTTAATTCTCTTCTAATGGGGATGAAAAGAGAATTCATGATAAGCCGTTTTGTAGATACCATAACCCTATTTTTTCTATAAATAAACTTTAGATTATTTCTTAGTTTTTAATATTTTAATTTGCTCACTCATCAAATTAAATATTAATTTATGATATCTACACAATAACTTAACCTTTCACGACATTTATGTTTAGTCACAAATTTATTATTAATTATACTATTATAACTTTGATTAATTATGTAATGACCCTAACATATATAATATTACATTTGTGACCTAAAAATTATAACATTTCTAAATTTGAGAGATTAATCTTTCCAATTACGTACAAAGAATACCCAATTTCTATTAAAAGAATATGCTAATTGATACTATTGTTAGTTGAAAATATAGTAGTAAAAAAAATGTAAATAATATGTTGGTATCTTAAAGAAATAAATTATTTGAGATAATTTTTGTTTAATAAAAACACTTATATATTACCGACGGAGTATGCTCATTGCACCATTCCTTATATTTTGATATACAACAAATCTTATTTACAATCCCTAAAATGTGGTTTTTATACACATATTTCTTAGGAAACATATTATTGCCCAAAAACTCTCATTCCTGTTATTTTCTTGGATCAAAATGCGATTCTACTTTGATAATGGCCTTTTTGCCGTTTTTATTTTTAAGCCCAAGAAAACTCTCATTCATGTTGCCAATGGGCTGAAAGTTGTGAAGATTGGTTTGGATTCTTATGTTTGGAGGATTTAACTTACCAATCCCGCATAATATCTGACACACCACAAAACGTATGAAAAGATCATAATAATCTAACTCAAAGTTTTTCACTATTTTGCAAAATTCAATCCGACTCCTGAAATTTTCGAAATTCCAAGGCGATATTGGAAATCTCACTTTGATATCAAAATTGTTCAGAAAATGTAAGAAATTTATGGTAAAAGTGCAAATTTCCGAGAGAATTTCATGAAAATTTCAGAATTTCCAAGAGAAATTCACGGAAATTTTATAAATTCCGGTATTTCTTAACAGAAATTTCAAAAAATTCCGGTATTTTTGTAGGTTATTTTATTGGAAATTTTGAAAATTCAGATAGTTCATTTTTTTTTGAAAAATTTCAAAAACTTTAAAATTTCTGGTAGTTCATTTTTTAACTAATTTATTTTTGCGTTTTATTCATTTTTTACTGAGGACTAGGGGTAAGAACGGTTTCATTGGAGGCAGGTTGACTGAGGTCAGGGTTGATGAGGCATAGGCTCCCCAGCTACGGGCTGGACGACATCCTCCGATCAGTTCTCACCGAAAACAGATGGATGAGCAGGCGCAATTCTGCGCACCCTAATTCTGAGCTACTAGAGTTTCTACTGCTGAAGAGGTACCTGCTCATGTGGAGGTACTTGTGCTTGTTGCTATGGAGGTACATGTACCTGTTACTGAGGAAGTACATGTACTTGTTGATGTGGAGGTACTTGTACCTATTGAGTAGGTTGTTGTTGAGTGGGTTCATGTGTCAGCTGAGCATGTTCCTGGTGTCTATGTGGTGTCTCCTATTGATACATACGCCACAACTCGTGCGTCTATAGAGCCGTCTGTTAACATATATGGAGACTTTTGGGAGGACCTAGTCACCGATCTATGCTCACAGGGTATGTTGACCATGTCAATTGTAAAGCATGGCGGGGAGAGGTAAATATGTTGTATTTTTTATTTCATAATGTTTATTATGTTTAGGTGATGTGTTGAAAGATTACAAATAATTTTTTAACTTTGTGAGAACGACAGACATTGAAGGTCACATCCCACGGTTTAAAGTTGAAGAACATCCCAGAGAGTCTGATGCCTGCGCAAGTCAGGCATATTGTTTCTGATTTCAATCTCATGGAGTTCGGTGACTGCTAGCTAACCATGCTCGACACCTCCCTTCTGTGTGCTTTTCTTGAACGGTGACAATCAGAGAGATCTTCCTTTCATCTTTTATTTGGGGAGATGACTATCACTTTAGATGATGTCTCCTTCTTGTTTCATCTCCCCATCGCTGATAGATTCTTTATTGGTCATATCGTTAACCAAACAAAGGTATTGCCACAGGTTTTAGATGATCTGCATGTCACTAAGGATGCGGTGCTAGCAAAGTTTGAGTTTAACAGAGGACTACATATTCAGATGTCTTGGCTGTTGGACAAATACAATGAGCTTGTGGAGGAACAAAGGTATAAGAATGCCGCTAGGGCGTACATGCTACATCTAATGGAATGTACTCTCTTTGCAGACAAGTCATGTGTTTATATTGATGTTCAATACATGTGGTTATGTAATAGCTTAGAGACTCCATGATGGGTCTGAGGAGTGACGACGTTAACCATGTTGTATACAACATTTGGAGTTGCAACTGTGCTTGAGACCTGACAACTTGATGGTTATTTGAGTCTATTACAAGTATACTAACATTTATTTTTTGGTTTTTATTTATTTATTTGAGTCTATTACTACTTGCTGGTTCTGAGCATTTATTTGTTGGTTTTTATTTATTTATTTATTTATTTATTTATCCGGTGCTGGATATATGAGCATTTCCACCATCTCTGTGAGAGGAGACAATAACGTGCCCTAGTGGATGCTCCACAGACGAGGAGATGGTAGGGCAGGCAAGCACACCCAAGAGGTGTTGTGGAGTACATGAGGAGGCTTATTGTTGCATCCCAAAATTTTCCCTATGAGTTTCAACCATAATTAACTCAAATCTTACATTCATTCATCTCCACATACATCCTCATCTACATTACAATCATTCATTGCATGTGTTCTCAAAGCTTGGGATCACATTTTCCTCAATATTAGGGTTTTTAAAAAGAAATACTTGTCTCCAAGAGTTTGTATCATCATGGTCATAATTCTCAGAGCATCATCTTTCATTTGGTCTCATCATTATGGTTTGAGAAAATTAGGGTTTTGCCCCTCATTAGTGAAAAGTCAGGAATTATGGTTTTTGGTGGCTTGTAGTTCAAGGTTGACTATTTCAAAGTATCATCAACAACACCATCTTATGGTCATTATATCATCTCAATTTGTATTATGCTCACAAGATCTCATTGGTTATAGAGGGTTTGATTTCATCTGAAGAAAGTCAACTGTTAACAAAAAGTCAAACTTTGACCTCTTTAGTCAACTTTGAAGATTCAAAGTCAAAATATCATCAACATATCCAAGATCATTAAGCTTTATCATCAAGAATCAAGAAGATCAAGAAAGTCAACAAAAGTAAAAGTTGAAATATTTTCAAGTACTTATAGAAAATTCAAGTGTTTTGTGAAAACCTTAACTTCACAAGCAAGTTACCTCAAGATGCAAGTTGATTCAAGAGAAACTTTTAACATTAAAGTTGTAGGGAATAAGGAATCCTACAACTTTTCCATTGTGGGATAATCCCTAAAAAATGCTTGGATTAAGAGATATGGGCCCATGAAGTTTTGTTAATTTTTATCTAACACTTAGAAATATTTTTGATCAGTTTTTCACCTCAACTTCTTGGCTAATTTTCATCAAGTTCCCAATTGATTCATCCAAAGTGGTCAACATAAAAGTTAAAGATCTTCATTCAAGCATTCCAAATTATCCAAGAGCATGAAAAGATCATACTTGAGCTAAGAGATTCGAAGAGATGAAGTTGACCATTTTCACTTGAATTATAGGTCATTCCTTTGATAACCATAAGATCAAATCTAATGCCATACATAGATATCTTTTCTTTTCAGGCCTCTAAACCATAAATCCTTTCATAATCAGCTGATTACACAAACTTTTGGACCATTACCCATGTGATTAAGGCTTTATTCAAGATAAATTTTCATTTAAGGGAGAAAGGTTACACTCCCATTTTGGAAAAGTGACTTTAATCACAATGTCAACTCTCCTTGAGCCTCTAACTTGTTTTTTCTGCATACACTCAACCTAAAATATCAGAGAAGCATGCTTAAAGTGTCCAACAACTCTATGAGGCATGACATAATGCATTGGAACTATGATTTCATAATAAACTTCAAGTTGCATCTCAACCAAGCCATAAGTTCATAACTTGCAAACCAAGTTCTCTCATCCTCTCAAACTTTTCCTATAAATAGAGGGCATACCACACTGCATAACTGACCAATTCACGATCCTTCTAAACCTCCCAATCTCTCTCAAATCAGAATTGGCCTAGAACTTCATTTCTTGAGTTTCAAAATCCATTTCTTTGAAACTCTTTATCCTTGTAAATTTTATTCAAACTAACCATCTATACACTTCATATACATCATATACAAGTGATCCAAGCCCCATGTTTCATCACTATAACTCAACCATCATCATCCACCATTTTAAAAATCCAACCTTGCAACTTAACTTGGATAGAACGTTTCATCCATCCTCAATGCAAAGTAAGAATTGCAATACAGTCCTCAAGGTCCCAGTAAGCTAAAACAATAATCATCTTGCTTCTAGAAGTGCTTGAAGAGGCATTGGACATTCTCCAAGTTGGTATATTTTTCAAACTTTGAAATCCTTATTTAAGCATAATTGGCATTTACTTTCTGAAGAGAACAAGTAGTCATCATGTCATTGAAGCTAACCATGTCTTTAAATTTCATTTTAATTGACTAAGGGATGAGAATTTTGGATTTGAAATCTGTTAGGGTTTATTTGGTAAGAGTAAAATTTGTTCCAATCTTTAATCTATAGCTTTCAAAAATCATATGGTTTAATTCCTTGTTAAAAATCAAGCAAGTTTGGTGTTTGAACTTTTCTATTTGATTGAGAAATGGAGAAATTCGAAAATCAACAATGGTGTTGTTGTAAACCTTTTAGCACAAAGAAGAAGAAGATGGTGATCTGACCATTTCAAATTTTCATTTTTAACTTCATTTTTTACTCCATTTTCATTTTATTCTTTTTACAATCAAATTTAATTAGTTTGATCTGATTTTTTTCACACCATTAGTTTAACATACCTATTTTTATGAATATAAGAAAATATCACAAAAAATATTTTTATTTCATTATTTTTAAATTAAATCAAGTTATTATTTTTTAGTTTTTTTAAAGGTATTTTTGGTGATCTTTTGATCAAATTTTCAACCTTGCTCACAAAGCTTGATTTTTCCATGATAAGTCTTGATTCTCATGATATATCTTGATGCTTGAGTAAACATTTCATGATAGCTTAAGCCTTTTTAGAACTTTTTCTCATCCAAATTCATATTAAATCATGAAACATGTTCAAAAAATCAAAAGTTTTACTCCATGACTTTCAAATGTGATTGTGATGCATACACTTGTTTCAAACATCCAACTCATCCATGTTTTCACAAGCTTTCTTTATTTTTTAACATATTTCATTCATAAATTCTTTTAAAGCATAAACCACAAAATAACAAAAACATGCTTGCAACTTCAATTCTTTTGTCACAACTTTTACCAAATAAACTCATGGATTCTCATCTACTTGTATTATCATTTCTTGTGTGAATAACATGTTCCCTAAGGCTTACTTGGTCCATCTCAAATCTTTGATGAAACTTGGACCAATATATATATATTAAGATTTCAATCCAAGCATGACAAATTTTAGGATAGAAATTCCCCCTCAATCCAAACCCTAAGTCCATCTTTGCATGACAACAATAGTTTAGATTTCCCACAATCTCAACTATATGATTAATCTTTGCATGACAACTCTTATATCAATAAGTCTCTCCATTAAACTTTTCTTATTTCTCATTGCATCTTTAAGACTAAAATATTTCTCAATCAAAAACTCGAAAACACTTAACAATATTCAAAACCCTTTCAAAACTATAGGTATGAAGGTGATGGGTGTCTCCTTGGATGATGGTCCACTTAAAACCTTCTTCCTAACAAAAACACAAACCAAATCCAAATCATTTTTGCCTTAGGGCTTTTTCACTTTAAAACATTTTCAAAAAGGACATGTTAACTCCATTGTACACAAAACAACAATGCGTAGTCTCCAACGGTCGAGTGGCAACGTTAAATGTTAGAATGCAAACTTAATATCATCCATAAAAAGAAAACAACAAACAAAACATTTTTAAGAAGAACTAAAGCGTTCTGATTCCCTTGTGGATGCATAGGCATGGAGTTTCAATTATCACGCGAATGCACTAATAAAACTCTTTTCTTTTCCCAATGAATAAATGTATACATTTTCCTTTAGCAAGATAAACTTTAGATAAACACACGCATTGAATATTATAACAAGAGTGGATCCCGTGGAGTACCACGAACGTGAGGGGTGATAATACATTCCCCTTGTGTAATAGACTCCCTTACCCAAGATTTGGTTGCGATACCACGTTCTTTTCCCGATACCAAAGGTTTTCTCTATGTTTTCCTTTCCCTATATTCTTTGGGATAAATAAAGTTAGGTGGAGACTCGGTTTGTTCTATCCGAGGTTATTTGTTTTTCGAGTAGCTTCAGCTGGCGACTTTGCTGAGGAAATCCTAAGCAAGTCAGTCCTAGCTCTTGTTTGTTTTCTTTTCTTGGGTGTTTATCCTTATGCTTTCATTTGCTTTAGTATTATTACATTTCATTCATAACCACTTTGGATATTCTAGATATTGGTATATATTTCTTTGTTGGGTGAGATTCACTTGAGAGATAAGCCTGATACAAAGGCTTGAGTTTACCCATAAGTTTTAAGAAATGGATAGTCATGGAATCTAAGGGGTGGATGCCTTATTACTGTTTTCATGAGAACCGCACCCAGACTATGTTTACTTTGGGGTACAATTGTTATGACGTAGATATATTATGACACTGTACTTTTCAAAGGGACCCATGACTCTAGCAATACCTCAAGAAATCTTTATCCAAATAGAACTCACAAATGAGAGGGTTTTGGCTGTTTGACTGGAAACTTTGACCTCCTACATACCTTGGTTATCTTACAGAAGTTCATACTTACCCTCTTAAAGGATTCAGTATACCAACCTATCGGATATATCCAAAGTGTGATCCCATGTTTTTGCATAAATCATTTGCATCATAAACATTTAACCCACATGTACATTTCATTTCTAGGGATTTGCAAAGCTTTTGTATGTGTTGAGAGCATCAAAAGATGGATATGGATAAAATACACACCAAGGTCTATAAGTTTCCTAGACTTTCTCTTAATAGCTTAAGAAGGCTGAGTTCGCCTGTAGTTTTCAAAAATCAAGATGACTTCAAGAAAACTTATGGTAACCTTATCCCTATCATAAACACCAAGATTTATACCATGGTCGTGCAAAATCTCATCCAGTTCTATGACCCTCCTCTAAGGTATTTCACATTTTAAGACTATCAGTTGGCTCCTACATTGAAAGAATATGCTAACATTCTAGGAGTCAAAGTCGAGAATCACATGCCTTTTGTCACCTCACAAGGAACCCCAAAGATACACTTGATTTCAGAAGCTTTGAATTTGACCTTAAAAGAAGTAAAAGATAATTGGGATCCTAAGAAACATGGTACCTTAGGGTTCAATGTGCAGTGCTTGATGGATAAAGCCATAGTCTTTGCCAAAAATGAGATTTGGGATGCCTTCAACGTCTTTCTAGCTCTAATGATTTATGGGGTTGTTTTATTCTCCAGCCAAGAAGATTTCATCGCTGCAGAAATAGTCACCATTTTTGTGATTGGAAATATCGTACCTACACTTCTTGCTGACACATACCATTCCATTAATTCAAGGTTTAGGAAAGGAGGAACTGTCATTTGTTGCATGCCTCTCTTGTACAAGTGGTACTTGGCTCACCTGCCTGCAAAAGGAGCTTTTATGGATAACAAACAAACCCTCACGTGGCATAAAAGAATTATGGCATAAAGGAAGGATTGATCAGCAAAAACATCCTACACTAAATGGGTGAAGAAGAGAGTTGAAACTTCTTTACTACCATTTCATTTTGAGGTTCCTATGTATCCACCACCACTTTCACCACCTACCGTCGCTTTCATGGAGGTCTAGCTTCTTAACCAAGAGCTAAGTGCAGAAAATGAAGAGTTAATGATGCGAGCTACCAACACATGCATCACAAAGAATGAGCTAGCTTATTAAGTCAAGAAAAAAGATGAGCGGCTTCCATAAAAGAAAAGATTGATTAACAAAGAGACGAATAAGAGATTGAGGATTGGCAAGGATCTAAGATCATCTTAATCCACCATCAACAATAACAAGGAAGAAGTGGACATCATACTAAGGGAGAATACCAGGTTGAAGATGCAGTGGGATACTCTGGCAAAGCCAAAGAAAGATATGAAAAATCAGTACGAAAGCCAGATAGAAGACTTGAAGGAACAACTCAAAGCAACAGGAGCAATACTTACAAGCGAACAAACCAAAGGGATGAAGACCATTCACCAACTCACGAGATGTCAACAACAACTGAAGGAAACTCTAGCAAAATTAGAAGAACTCAAGGCACAAGGATGTGAAGATACAACTTCACTTCGAAATTGATCATTTGGAATGTGCTCTCGGCCAAAGGGAGATACTTATTCAAGAGTTACTCAAGAATCCTAGGCAACTAAGAACTAAGAAAATTTTTAAAGAAGCTCGAGATTGGAGTGAGGAGTATTTAAATTGGGACAAACTTGTCAACATAGAGTTTGGAGAAACATCCTAGGGTTTTTCTTTTCATTTCTGTAGTGATCACCTTCAGACCTATTGTATGTTTTTCAAAAATGAATGATGAATGAAAGTAGTTTATTTTGTTGTTTATCCATGTTTTGATCACTCTTAACACAATAGCAGAAAATCTCTAGAAATAAAAAAAAAAGCAAAAATCATTCATTACATACATGCATTCATACATTTCAATTATTTCTTCAGTGTGGCAAATTGATGTCCCACAACTACAACACTCAAGGCAATAAACCAAAAATTGCAATGGAAAGAACTCTGCGAAGATCTGAATGAAATGACAACCACAATTAGAGAACAAATGGGACAATTCATGGAAGTCATGTGTACTATAGCCCAAGGTCAATAAGAGTTAAGGGCAGCTTTTCAGAGGCCTTCTACCTTCTGCTGCTGGTTTTGTACCACCTCCTGTTGGTTTCGTGCAACCTCCAGGCACTGGTTTTATATCTCCTGTCGTAACTGGATTTGTTCCTCTCGTCGGCTTTGCCTTTATTCCTCCAGCTAGCTTCAATTCAAATGGTTATACTCACCAGCCTCATCAACCCATCCCAGAGGGAATGCAGATACCGCATGCTAGGATAATTGTTGGGATCCCTGCTCCACATCTGATGGATGATCAAGAAGACATGTTTTCACTATAAGAATCTGCTTTACCTGCTGAAACTGACATAAATTTCAACTGCTTGAAGAAAGGTTGAAATCCATGGAGGGCAATGGTATCCTGGAATAGATATGACGAATTTGGGTCTGGTTCCTGGTATCAGAATCCCTACAAAGTTCAAAGCGCCAGATTTCAAAAAATATAAAGGGACGGCCTATCCTAAAACTCATATCCAGGCTTTTTACAGAAAGATGTCAGCTTACTCCAAGGATAAAATAATGTTGATTAACTTTATCCAAGATATTCTATCTGGGGCATCTTCGGAATGGTATATGCAACTAGAACGAATTCACATTCGTAGTTGGAGAGATTTAGCCGAAGCCTTTATCAGACACTACCAATACAACACATATATGGCTCCTAATCGCACTCAAATTTAGAATCTAGCTCAAAGGGAAAATGAGTCTTTCAAAGAATACGCCCAAAGGTGGAGAGAGCTCGCTGCTAGATTACGACCCCTTTTAATGGAAAGAGAATTGGTGGACATGTTCATGGGGACTTTGCAAGGTTCTTATTATTCAATGATGATTGGAAGTACCTCTACTGGATTTTCAGAGCTGGTTATGGCTGGTGAACATGTTGAATTCAGCATTAAGATGGGAAAGATCCAAGCTGCTAATGCAAGTTCTTCAAGTGGAGCAAAAAAGTCTCTTGGGGGATATGCTAAGAAAAGAAAAGGAGATGTTAATGTTGTGTTTTCCTCCAAATGGAAAGGGAAGGCATACCAAGAATCCTATTAACAAGTTGCTATAATAATTCCATCAAATTCTCAATAGAGTGTTGCTCAACGACCACAACATAATTATGCCCCAAGATAATATCAGTAGAAATCAAACTATTTTGAGAGAATATTTGACCCAATACCAATGTCATATGCACAACTTCTATAACGTCTACTCAAGTTAGAATTGGTGGAACTTCGCACTCTGAATCCTCCCTCAAAATTACTTGCCAACTATGATGCTAACACCAGATGTGACTTCCACTCTGAAGCCTGGTCACGATACTGAAAACTGCAGAGCCTTGAAACATAAGGTACAAGATTTGATTGACTCAAAGGCCATTGAATTTACTCCAAATGGTAAGCCAAATGTAATACATAATTTGATGCCGACTCACCACGGTTCAGCTGCAAATGCCATTGAAAGGTATGAAAGTTTAAACCTAGTAAAATATGTGAATCAATTGAGAAATCCTTTATCCTTCGTCAAGAAGAAGTTACTTGAGCGCAACATTTTTCCTGGTTGTGATTTAGATTGAGAGAAGTGTCAGGACCAGCTCAAAGGATGTGATGATTTAAGGACATGAATACATAAAATGAGTGATCATAATTTCATTAAGTTTTACATACCTTTAGAAAATGTTCCCCTTAACAACGGTGTTGCGATTATACCATATGACGATCAACTGACTATGAACATGGTGTATAGATGCCCAGGCCAGTACCAAGTCTTTGACATAAACTTAGTAAGGGCAAATTTTGTGCAAATGCATTCTACTCTGTGCAGAGGAGGAAAATTTGTAAGGCATAACTATGTATTTTGTCGGGTTTGTTATAGAGACTCACGAGGGTGTTCCACAGTAAGAAGAGACCTTCAAGTTTTGATGGATAATGACATTATCCACATCCTCAAGGACAAGAATAAGAATGGCATGAATATGATGGAGAGTTATCCTAATGAGTTTGTCTCAGATATCAACACGGTGATTCCTCCATAAATTCATACCAAGTTCATGAAGTTAGGATTGGATGATGATAGTCATGAGGTTGTTCCTGGCCAAGCTTATAATGTGAATTTAATGGGAGGAGAACGAGTACAAACACATGCTGATTTTTTCCAGACAGGATAACATGATTATGATTCCCGCCGAACTTGTTGCAAAGATTCCCAAGGATGCTCTATTGTTAAGAGAGACCTTCAACACCTTCAGCGTCTTTTAGATCAAAGTACTATCCAATATCACGAAGAAACACCAGAAAAAATTTTGGCTGTTATTTCCATACCATATGACCCCATTACAATACTAGTGGCAGCAAAGAAGCCTTCTTTATAAGTAACCACGCTTGGTCCTATTCCATTCGAAATCACCAAGGCAATACCCTGGCACTATGGGGAGATGTGTATTATCATGGAGAAAAGCAAAAGCCCTTGGTACACAATATTGTGGGGACTAGTGGGATTACTCGTAGTGGTAGAGTGTTTGCTCCTCTCAACAAACTTGATGATACCAATGCCAAGTAAAAACAAGTAAGTGCAGATAATCAAGGGAAAAACCCAAGGTCTTCTTCTTCCCCAAAAGCAAGAGAGGTAGAGGAATTGATGAAGATCATAAAGAAGAGTGATTTCAAGATAGTTGATCAGCTTAATCAAACGCCATCCAAGATATCCATTTTGTCATTGCTACCCTGCTATGATGCCCACCGTAATACATTATTTAAATTCTTGGGAACCACTTATGTTCCCAAGGATATTTTTGTGAATCAACTGCAAGGAGTTGTTACTGGCATAACTGTAGGGAACAAATTGGGATTTACAGACTGAGATATACCTCCGGAAGGAAAGAATCACAATAAGGCATTGCATATTTCTCTGGAATGTGCTGGTTGATAACACTAAAACACACGCATATTTGTCTCAGATTGCACATGTGTGTTAGGGTTTTTATTGTCATTTTCTTGCGTTATTCTTGTTTTTGTTATATTTTTAGGTATTTTGATTTTCTAGAGCACCTCTTGAAGAAATAAAGAAAAAACGAGTAAGAAATCATGTTTTTCAGCAAATTGTACTCATGGCATCCAGCATGGCGCCCGCCATAGGGTAGGACATGACATGGATTGTTTCAACCGCCTTCAACTGCCACGTTCTCCTTAACTTCCCACCTTTGTTCACATGGTGAGTGCCATAGGGCCATGGCGGGCGCCACCTTTGTTAAACAGTTTCTCCCCCAAAAGGAGTTGGGGGGCACTCTTGTAATTCCATGGAGTATAGTTTTTTCTATAAATAAGAGGTTATAGTGTCATTTTATTTTCATCCAAGCTTAGTTAAAAAATTAAGCCCCATATTGTCCGATCTTGTAAGTGATAATCTCTTCACATCAAAGAGTTATCACGCCACTGATAGAGTCTGTAATCGAGTTTGGAGCACTTTGGTAGAAGTTAATCCTACCGCCATTTTCATTTCCAGTCGCATTTATTTCCAGTTTTACCTGATTTAAAGCCTCCGATTTGGAGCAGGTTTTTATTTACGAAGTCTTGCTTTACTTTATTTATTTCCTCGCACTCACTTTACTTTACTTATTTTCTCGCACTCACTTTACTCTATTTATTTTTTCTCACTCGCTTTACTTTATTTATTTCCTCGCACTCGCACCTATTTAACATGTTTGTTTACATTTCCGTGTCTTGCTAAATTTTAAAGATTAGAATGTAAGAATCATAGTTAAAGTGATATTCCATATCATGTGTCTGTAGAAATACGTAAAGGGCTATTTTGGTTTTTAACACAAGTTTTCTGTACTTTATTTTTCTGGGAAAGATCAAAAGGTGTCCAACCTTTAGTTAAACTTGGGCAGTCTTAGTTTTTCAAAGGAAGCGAAAGCGCTTTGTTCAATAAAGTAGGAATCTTTTAATACTTTTAGAAAAATGATTTAAAAACTCTTTTCGGACGCGTTTAAGGGTTTAAAGGTCTAGTCCTATTTTGGTTAGAAGTTCCAAGTCAAAATTACTTTTCAACTAAGTCAAGAAACTATATTTCTTAAAAATAGGTTTATTACTTTAACGCAATGTGCGCCTTTTTATAAGTGACAACAAAAGGGTTTGATTAAAGAATAAACTCAGTTCTGAATATGCGAAAGCGATAGTTCTTGTTAAATTAGTTCTTTTCATGAGTAGAAAATATTGACCTATAAGTAGTTCTATTTAGAAGCATCAGAATATCATCAGACTATGTGAATTACATTCAAGCCTGTTGTTTTTATCTAAATTTATATTTTCATAATTTACTTACACTGTGCACTCATAAACCTCTGAATTGTTTTACCTTAGATAAACATCGTAACAATAGAAGTTGATAGATTGATGTTTGGTCTCTGTGGGATCGATAATCTTTTATATTACTCTGACGTGTTTTGTATACTTGCGTAAACCATGCATCAAGTTTTTGGTGCCGTTGTTGGGCACCAATCACGTCAAATTTTGTACCCTTCTGTTACATTGTCTAGACTAAGGCTTTATTGAGCCAGTAAATGCGAAGAACTCGCAGCACCATAAGTTTATTACATCCTTTAGTGGAACCCAAACGTTACGCCCGTGCACGTCTCTTACTCCAAAGAGTTAGGAGACCTATGGCCGAGGAACGTAACCAAAGACCCCTAAGGAATTCGCCCAACCCTCTGACGAGGAACCAAATTTTAGTATATTAAACTCTGCTATTCCTGCTAACAACTTCGAATTGAAACCCTCTCTATTACAATTAGTACAACAAAACCAATTCGCAGGTCTCCCTACAGAAAACCCAAATCAGCATTTAAAATTCCTTATCCAATAAGCTGACACCTTTAAAACCAATGGAGCTACACCTGAGGTGATTCGTTTAAGACTATTCCCTTTCTCTCTCAGAGATAAAGCATGTTCTTGGTTAGATTACCTTCCAGCCAATTCCATAACAACCTGGGAAGACCTTAGGAGAGTGTTCCTTGCCAGATATTTCCCCCCAAGTAAGACTGATGTCCTTCGAAATCAGATCACCAGGTTTACTCAAAACCAAGGTGAATCACTTTTTGAAGCATGGGAGAGATATAAAGACCTATTGAGAGCTTGTGCACACCATGGCCTAGAACAATGGTTAATCATTCATACCTTCTATAATGGACTTATTTATATCACTAAGATGACTATCGATGCTGCCGCTGGTGGTGTATTGATGAACAAACCCTACCCAGAAGCTTGCACTATCATCGAAGATATGGCCCAAAACCATTATCAATGGGGAACTGAACGAGCATCGGTAGAGAAGAAAGAGAACCAAGGAGGAATACATGAGATAAGTTTTATAGACATTATGCAAGCCAACATGGATGCTTTAGCCCTTAAAGTTGAACACATGTCTTCAAACCCAGCCACTGTAGTGGCAGTCCACCCGGAATGTGAAATATGTGGAACCAAAGGACACCAATCAGATGAATGCAATATGTTAAATGAAAAGAGCACATACCAAGTCAACTATACCCAAGGAAACCCATTTTCAAATACCTATAACCCTGGATGGAGGAATCACCCAAACTTCTCCTATAAAAACAATAATCCTATCCAAAATTCAGCACCTCCGAGACCATCAGATTTTCAAGCCCAGAGACAAAACCAACCTATGCAAGTTATACCCCCAAAGCCGAACCTAGAGAAGATTATGGAAATTTTAATTTCGGCCCAAACCCATCAAAACAAAGAATTCCTAAACCAAAACATTCATGTAAATGAATTAATCACACAATTAGGAACCAAGGTTGACTAAATAGTCACACACAACAAAATGATTGAAATCCAGATCTCTCAGGTAGCTCTCGAACAAGCCACCAAACTACACTTGGAAGGAAATTTCCTGGACAACCTCGACCAAACCCTCGTAGACAAGCCAATGCCATTACCTTACAAAGTGGGACTGCATACAATGAACTTGTTAACCCAGCATTAAATGAATCCAAAGCTTCTAAGAAATGTGTTGTTCCTACGGACGAAGTAAAGGAACCAGTGAAATATGAAAAACAGAAAGATAAAGGAGAAGCCATAGATAAAACTTATGTACAACCCCCTCTATACAAACCACCAATACCATATCCGCAAAGACTTAAGCAAACTAAAATTAACAGCTGTTGCACCCCAAAATTTGCCCTCTCATGTTTTTTCAAGATTTTCTCTTGCATAGGTGGTTACAAACCTTTGCCTTTTCTTTAGGTGACAGAACCGACTGTTAATACTAGTTTGCATTTTGTATTCGCAAATGTGCGGTAAGCAAGAGTCGCCACCGACTTTTCTTTTATCCAATAAAGGAAAGGGTGAAAAGAATATAAAAAGACCTTTTTTCGAGATTTTATGAGTAAGGGGGGTAGATTATGGAAAGGGAAGGTGTTAGCACCCTTTCTGTTGTACCCCAAAATTTGCCCTCTCTTTTCATCAACATTTTCTCACCACAAGACTCTTGGAGCTCAAGATCAAGTTAGGGTTTGCTCTGCTCAAGACTCCTCCTTGCACTGTTAACCCAAATTAGGGTTTGAGTTTGCACAAGGATATTTTGACCTAAAATGCCCAAGGTGACTTTCATGCTTCATGTTGGACTCACAAGTTTATCCATACCAAGTTTCAAGCCTTGATTCCAATCTTTGCCCAGTCAATTGGACAGTTGACCTAGAAATCAACTGTATTGGGAAAAAGTCAACTGCGGCCAATTGACAGTCAAACCTCATGAAATTTGACCTACATCAACATAATGAACTCATATGGACCATTTGATCAAGTTTGTATCACAATTCCACAAGAAATTTGATCAGATCACCAAAAGGGCAAAATGGTCATTTTTAGGGTTTTGACTGCACAAAGGCAATTTTTGACTGTTTGACCTAACCAATGACAAACCAAGCTCACATATGGACTCAAGAACTCAATGGCATTGTATTGACACATTCAACAAGTTCAAAAGATCTCAAATGCACAGGATTGACAGATGAATTTTCCAGTCAACTGATTAAATTTGACTGTATACTGAAAAGTCAAACTTTGACTTTTTGGTCAAAGTCAAGTGCCAAGATTCAATTTTCATCAAGACATGTCAAATTATGAAACTTGTTCACCAAGAAACCAAAAATTGCAAATTAGGGTTTAGAATGAGAAAATTTCATAACTTAGAATTTTTCTAAATTATGAAACTTCTTTATTTTTTCCTAACTTTGTCCCATTTTTTCATCAAGATACAATTGGATTCAAACAAAACTTAAAACATGAAAGTTGTAATACATTTCAAAATCTACAACTTTGATTCACAAAGTTTCCTCAAAAGAAGCTTGTAGCTCAAGTTATGATTTTTGGAATAAGGGTGCAAAACATTTTTAACTTAGAGAAATTTTGACCTATTCTAGGCAGGATTTTTGTCCAACTTCATGGCCACTTTTCACATGGTTCCACTTGGAGTTTCAATTTGCATTACAAAGATGGATTGTATTACACATTCCAAGATTTCCAAATTGTCCAAGTACTTCTCAAACACCCTTGTGGTTAGGGAGAATCGAATTTGCAAAGTTGGGCAAAATCCACTTTTGTTCTTGGCCAAGGCTTGTTCATAACACTTTGCATTTTCAACTCAGCATGGTTTATGCTAGCTTACAGGCCTCTAATCCTATTCACACTCAATAATTAAATGCCAAACCATTATGTTCAAGCATTATTTTGTTCATTTGGTCTTTACATGCAAGATTAATCCATAATTAGAAAAAGTAAAATTGCCATTTTGGAAAAGATGCACTTTATGTCAAATAACAAATCCAAGAGGCATGGGCCAGATCTTTGAAGCTAGCATTTGTATACAAATCACTCTGATCAAGAACAAGAGGTGCAGCATAGTTTAGGGCATTGGACAGGTCTGTTTTGAAACTTGCATTTTCTTGCTTCAAGTAGAAGAAACTTGGCAAAACAACTCCAATCTCTCATTCCTGTAAACACCAACCTAAGCAAACTTTATTCTCATCTTCCACACTCCCTAACTGACCTAAAGCACGATTACTTCACCCTCAATCCATCCTCATATCCAAAAGCACAGTTTTTCTGCAAAACAGAGTCCCTGCTGCAGACTAACTTCCACAGTCCATTCCACTCGTGCACTTTGGCCAAAAAGAGTTCAAACATGTTCCATATCACCCACTGAAGCTATCCCAAGCATTGAACACAAACTGTAACATCCCTAACATCACTTGCCATTTTCAGTTTTCAGTTTTGCAGGTGGACTTCCATAGCTTGATTCAGAGAGATTCAAAGCAAGCTAAGCATAGGAGAAGCATCCTTGGACTTCAGGCAAGCTGTACCAAAGTTCAAACTCCATTGAAGATACCTCCATTGCTGTACACGACTCAAGTTGAACAGGTAAAAATATGAACTTATATCTCTCTATCCAGGCATGATTAGACTTAGGTTTGTGAAGAAAACATGTTCTACTCATAGCCCTGAAACCATCCATGTATTTACTTTTCATTTATATTATGCATGCTGTGAGAATTTTGGCCATGAACATTGGAAAAAACTTAGGTCAGAAATTGGGGATGAAGAAATTCTCCCTCATTTCTGAGAGTTAGGTCAAGATTTTTATATGTATGAATTCGTCTCTTCATGCTCTACATTGTTTATGTTATGAGTTTTTGTTAAAAGTCAAAGAATCAGGAATTTGAATGAAGCATAGAGGGCGCACGTTTTTGAGACAGAATGGCTGGAGGTTGAAGAAGGTGGACTTGGGCTGGTCCTGAGTTGTTCTTGCTACTTGCACCCTCTTTTTCCATTTACACCCCCCTGGCCCATTGTGTGATATTTTATTCATTTTTTATTTTTCCTTTTTGTTTCTGACTTATTATTTTTTGCTCAAATATAAAAAATATTAAAAATATTTTTCCACCCATTTTTGCATTTTTATTTGGAATTTATTTGTTTTATTTGAACTTATACATGTAAAATAAATATAAATACCTTTTTTAAAACATTGAAAATAACACAAAAATATATTTTCAACCATTATTTTTGTTTACCTTTTGAAAACATTTTCTAAAAAAATATACTTTTTTTGTAAATAATTAATATTTTTATTTTTGTACATATTTAGTATATTTAAATATATATAATATAAATACTTGTACATTTATTAGAATATTTAGGATAAAATATGGAAATAATATATTTTTTATTAATATATGACATTAAAAATACCCTTATTTACAATATACTTCTTTTTTTTTTTTTGCATAAATTAATATATAATATTGTATAATATTAATAAATAAATATTATTTACTTAGAAAACTAGGGTTTTACCCTAAAACCACAAAATATCCAAAAAAATTGACTTTTTTATTTTTGTTTATATTTTGCATTGAAAAATATTTTCTCATACATAAAAAAGCATTTTATGCATAATACATTTTGCATATTTATTGTATTTATTTAATTATTGTACAATTAAATAATTTGTATATTCAATATAGATGTAATAGTTTTAGATTTAATTTCTTGCTAAATATCCCCATTCAAACATTTGTACCCCCATCCCCATAATCATGTTGTAATAATTTAGGACTTAAATTTCCGCATTTAAAAGCTTTCAAATTATGCCATGATAGACTTAGGGTTTGTATGCAAATCAACCAACAAATAGCTTGACTAATACAAAGACAAAAAAGCATGAAAATGGACAACACCAAGCACACTTACACCCTTAGGGTTACTCCACTTGTTGCCTCCAAAAATGGGCCATGTTGCATGATTAGTGTCTTTGACAAAACAAAACAAATCAAATGATCATAGTCCCTCGATGACGCTTTCTCAAGTTGCCTAAAAAATGATCAAGTCCCTTAAAGGAAAAGTTGCCAAAGACACTTGGCACTATTACATTCATGGTCTAAACGATGACCCGCGCCCGTCCCGTTAACATCCTAACACAAGATTGTCCACCAAATACAATGGTGGAACAATACTGTTAAAAGGGTTAAAACATAGGAAAGATCTTTGAGAAATTTAGGGTAGATAGCTCTTGGTTACTTGACCAATTTGCAAAACAAATCCTTGCCATTTTTCAAAACACACTTTCAAAACAACTTTCAAAACAACTTTCAAAACATTGAAAACTTTTCAAAAGACAAATACACCTTTGTATACATCCAAACATGGATCATTACAAAGGTTGCCACAACAAATGGCCTCTTTTCAAAACCTCTTTCAAAATCACACACAAAGCACTATTTCAAACAATTGAAAATGCAAGGCAAGTGATCTAAGCAAGTAACTAAGAGCCCATGGATAACCATGGATAGAAAGGGTGCTAATACCTTCCCTTTTTATAATCTACTCCCCGAACCCAAGAAAACATCTCAAAGGTTTTTCCTGTGCTTTTTAACCTTTCCTTAGGATAAAATAAAAAGTCGGTGGCGACTCTTGCTAAACCGAAACATTTGCAAAAACAAACGCAAAACTTCAAGTCAGTTCTCCTACCGTATCACAGAACTGGCGACTCTGCTGGGGAAAATTTTAAAAAGTGGAGTAACCTTAGGGCTTAGATCACCCTTTTTCATGACTAATTGTTTGATTTGATTTCTTTACATCTTGGTTCTCTTGTTTGGGCTTGAAATCCTACACCCGGATTTGGGAAACATTCATAGATAGCAATACGTTGTGGAAACTGTGCAGGGTATACCGACACGGTTGAAGCAATAACTATATTAGTGCAACATATTTGTGAGTACCGGTAACCCTTGAGTTCAATCAAGGAGAGTACGGGGCCGCTGAGTGATGTCACTAAGCACTAATGACCTAGAACCTTACTTGACCATCTTGGCCTTGTATTAGGGGTAGTGAGATGACCGGCTTTGGTGCAGTCTGAAGTTGGTAGATACTCGATACTACACTCATTGAGGGTTGTTTTCTTGGAATATTTTGGTCGCTAGTTAAGTGGCTAAACCAAAACAATGAACATAGAAAATAATTCAATGATATTGAGCTCCTTAGAACCCGGTTACTATTTATAGGACAGGTTTTTAAGCCAACTTCACTCAAGAGGATACTTACCTATGAAACCTCATGCAAGCCTGAAACTAGGGTTTTGTGTGACTTGCTTGTACATATGTTTGTGCATACATCATGAACATCATAAAGCATCATGTGCATCCACTAACCATTTCAAGGGTTTGGATCTTCATCTTTGTTCTTGTTTTGTAGGTCATGGAAATTCTTCGCAGGAAAACTATCCAAGTCAACCTTGTGAGAATCCCTCCTCAACTCAAGGAGCTTACATCCAGAATTCCAGAAAGCTCTCTCTTCAGTGAAAGACATGGTAGACTGCTCAGCCTAGTCAACACCAGCATTGAAGAAGACATGGTGAAAGTGTTGTTCCAGTTCTTTGACCCCCTTCACCACTGTTTCACATTCCCCGACTACCAATTGGTGCCTACTTTGGAGGAATTTTCTCAACTCCTGAGAATTCATATTCTTAATCAACTACCTTTCAATGGTACGGAAAAAGAACCAAAGCCCGAAGATGTTGCTCAAGCACTACACTTGCAACCATCTGACATCAAGGGGCATTGGGAAACTAGAAGTGGTGTCAAAGGCTTCTTGGCAAAATTCTTGTTCGAGAAGGCACAAAAGTGTTAGAATTATTTGGATCTACAAGCCTTTGAAGAGATTGTGGCACTCCTTATTTATGGGTTGGTCTTGTTCCCAAATCCTGACCAACTTATAGATGTCAATGCTGTCAAGATTTTCCTATCCAGGAATCCCATACCTACATTGCTTGGGGACATCCTCCACTCATTTTACACACGAACAATGAGAAAGAGAGGTGTTCTCATGTGCTGTACTCCTCTCCTTGCTAGGTGGTTTATTTCTCACCTTCCACAATCTGTTTTGAAGAATGACCAAGGCTTAAGGTGGTCACAACAGTTGATGACCCTCACACATTCTGATGTACATTGGTGTTCTCGGTCCAGAGAAAATGTCATCATCGTCGATCGTTGTGGTGAGTTCCCTAATGTTCCATTACTTGGCATTAAAGGAGGAATTACCTACAACCCTTGTCTAGCTTTGAGACAATTTGGATATGCACGGAGGGATATCCCTCATGACATGCTGATTCCTGACCTAGTTTTTGACTTTGACAACGATGCGCAAAGACTTCGCCAAAGATTCATCAGAGCTTGGAGGATGCCTAACAAGGTAGATAGCAAGACACTGGGGCACAATAACTCCATCCCTCTTGAGCCTTATCTCAAGTGGGTACGAACCCGAGCCCAGAATCTTATGATGCCATACCCTCATATTCTCCCTTTGATTAAAGAGCCTGTTAAGGAAAGAGAGGTTCCTTACACCATCCTACATCCTGACATGCCAACATCATGGGAGGAGATGTAGAAGAGTTGGATCCAACTCAAGGAGGAACAAAATACTTTTGAATCCAGCTTCTACGCCAGTGAGAAGAAGGTTTTGGAGCTTACCCGCCGACTTCATGAGGAGGAGACCCTCAACACTTACATCGCACCAAAAAGGATGTGCAACGTCTTTTTACCTTGAGAAGTTTTTGTAATATTTGGCCCATGGGGCATTTATGTACTGACAAAATTTCTTCTTATTAATATGACGTGTGTTCTTTTTGTTTGCAACAATTTTGAATTTCTAAATCCTTGAATGCATTGCATGAATAAACATATCATTCATCATACGCATAAGCAGGTCTTCACACCAGGTTTCCTTATCTTTCTACTGTTTATTTCAGTAAGATGGATCTCAAACAGACGGTCAAAGATCTGCAGGCACAAAACTCGCAGTTTCAACAGCTCCTTATGACCTTGGCAAAGGGTCAGGAGGATCTAAAAGCACTATTGGGGAATAAAGAGCAAGAAAAAGGAAAAAAGAAGATGAAAAGAGTTGGGGTAGCCACACTGGGAAGAAGATTTGAGAATGAAGCTAGGAGAGTTCTTGAATTCCCCTCCGCATCTGATGAGGGAACCGATAAGGGAAAATGAGTTGCACTACCTTCTGAGTCCGAAGCTGAAGAAGAAGAGGTTGAGGAAGATGAAGACTACTCAGAGCAGCAATACCCACCAGCGGACGACAAATACAAAAACCTGGAGGATAGACTGGCAGCTATGGAGCTGCAAAGGGTTCCCGGGTTAGATTTTGAAAAATTGGGATTGATTGTTGGGATTGTGATCCCTCCAAAGTTTAAGGTGCCAATTTTTGCAAAATATGATGGGCTGTCTTGCATGAAGATGCACCTGAGGTCATATGTTAGAAGAATTCAACCTCATACATCCGACAGAAATCTTTGGGTACACTTCTTCCAGGATAGCCTGTCTGGTACACAGCTAGATTGGTTTTACCAACTTGAGAGGTCAGAGGTGCATAGCTGGGAAGACTTGGCAGCTGCCTTTTATCACCAGTATCAATATAACACTGACTTGGCGCCAACCCGTACTCAGCTACAGAGTATGGGAATGGCCTCAAATGAGGGATTCAAAGAATACGCCCAGAAATGGCGCGACTTGGCCGGAAGGGTGCAGCCACCTCTTTCAGATAGGGAACTAGTCGATATGTTCTTGGGGACCCTATCTGGCCCATTCTTCAACCATTTGATCGGGAGCTCTTCCGCAGGGTTTACTGAATTGATTCTGACTGGCGAACGGGTGGAAGCTGGTATTAAGAATGAGAAGATTCAAAGGGATGCCTCTGCATCTGCAATTGTTAAGAAATCATTTCCGGCCAAGAAGGAAGCGGCTGTTGTGTACTCTCAGAAAGGATCAGGAAGAACTGAGCGCCGGCCGACTGTGGGGGCCGTGATGATTCAAAATTCATCAAATGATCAGCCTCATACCAATCAGTCTAGACCTAACCAGCAACGGGTAGAACGGACACAACGGAAGTTCACCCGCATCAATATGACGCCTGCACAAGTTCTTCCCCATTTGTTGAAATTGAATCTGACTGGTTTAAAGGAGGCACCGAAAAACCCTAACACCACATCTCCATACTATCATGCCAATGCTAAATGTGCCTACCATTCTGATAGCGCCAGACGTGACACCAACAATTGTTGGGCGCTAAAGAATAAAATTCAAGACTTGATAGATGCAAAAGAAGTTGAGTTCGATGCTCCGTAGAAGCCGAATGTAATATCCGCTCCGATGCCAAAGCATGGTCGCAATATCCATGCTATTGAAGAAGATCTGTATGTTTCTGCTGTCGATGATCTGGTAACTCCATTACTGACAATCAAGATGAATCTGTTGAAAGCTGGGATTTTCCCAGGATGTAAAGAAGACTGCTACTGTTGTTCCTCCCTACCAATTGACTGTCCATTGCTGAAGACAGGCATCCAAGGCCTGATGGACAGCCAACAAATTCTTTTCGAAAAGATTCCTGCTACTCCAACCCCTATCGAAGATGTTTCAATAATCACCATTTCCACCAATCTTTCCAAGGTCCCTAAAAAGCCTGTTAAGATTACATCCGCTACGAAGTTTGTTCCTCTGAAAATAACCATGCCTGGGCCTGTCCCCTACAATTCTGACAAATCAATACCATGGAATTATGGTGGATAAATCTACTACCATGGTGTTAAACAAGTTGAGATAACTGAAGAAAGCTCTGACGAAGAAGATGCCGACATTGGAAACATTGCCGGTACGAGCAAGATTACCCGAAGTGGGAGAATTTTCTCTCCAAAGATTGCCCCTCCAAAGGCAATCTTTGGACCCTCAGCTGCTGCCAAAGTTACTCCTGCACCAATAAAACTTTCTGCAAGAACTCCGTTAATTGAAGAAGCTGTTACTCCTGTAGTAGTCCCTCCTACTTCTGCTGATAAGGGGAAATGGATCCAAGATGGGCTCATCAGGACGGGGGCTCAGCCATTGGTCATCCCCGAAACCTCTAAGAAAGAAATGGAGGAGATTCTGAAAATAATAAAGAAAAGTGATTATGATGTTGTAGAGCAACTGGGGCAAACCCCCTTGAAGATCTCCATGCTAGCCTTGCTGCTTTGTTCGGAGGCTCATGCCAAAGCATTGATAAGATTTCTGAAGACAGCCAATGTTCCCCAGGAAACCTCAGCCGATCAATTCCAAGATTGTGTAGCCAGTCTCACTACCGACAACGGACTGGGTTTCTCTGATGCTGACCTGACTCCGAAAGGAAGAAAGAACAATGACGCATTGCATGTGTCAGTTGAATGTCGAGGAATTACTCTCGCCCATGTCTTGGTCGATACTGGTTCTTCTCTGAATGTGCTGCCTAAGAAGGCTCTCGATCGATTGGATTGTGAAGGCTTGGAGCTGAAACCAAGTAACATCATTGTCAGGGCCTTTGACGGGTCTAAAAGAATGGTGCATGGGGAGGTCGACATTCCCATCAAGGTGGGCACTGAAGTATTCCACTCAACTTTCTACGTGATGGACATCCGTCCGTCATACTATTGCTTGCTAGGGAGACCATGGATACATAATGTTGGCGCAATCACTTCCTCCCTACATCAGATGCTGAAATACCCTATCAAAGGAAAGATCATAACTGTACACGGTGAAGAGGAATATATGATCAGTCACCTGAACTCCTTTCGGTATGTAGAGGTGGAGGGCGAATTCATTGAGACACCGTTCCAACACTTCGAGGAAATTGCTCCCGAAGTTACAGTAGCAAAGGTAGTAGCTGAAGTACCCAAGCAGGTGGCCAGGATGGCATCTCTCAAAGACGCACAGGCTGCAATAAAGGAGGGGAAGAGCTCAACATGGGGTCAGTTACCTGACTTTCCCCATAAAACAGACAAGTTTGGGTTGGGATTTACCGCTGCGGGGAAAAAAGCTATGCGTCGCTCAAAAATCGAAAGGACACCCATCAAGATTTCTCCTCATGGGATCAATGCTTTGGAAGACGAAGACAAAGAGGGTAACATTGAAGATTGGATCTTCCCAACCATCGAAGGGGGACTGCACAACTGGGAGGCGAAAGACTTCGTCCCCATTACTTTCATTAATCAGTAACTCATCTTTCGAACATTTCCTGTTGGTCTGTAATAATTACTTTTAAACAATCTGCACACTACTTTTTCACCTCATGCCTTGCCCGGGGCATGTAGGTCCATTTGTAAGGGTTTTGATTCTCTTCATATTCATATGCCATGTTTAATGATTCATTGGACGTTTTTCATTTATAAACTGCTGTGTTCATTTTCTTTCCTTTTGCGTTTTTGTCTGTTTAAGGATGGCTATCCCTTACACACACCCACACTCACAAATGCAGGTACCCATCCACTCTAGATTCTATGGGTGACTATTCTGCTATGTCCTTCAATAACTCTGAAGATTTGGTCAATCAGGCTGAGTGCAAAGACGACGAAGATTGTGAAGTACCAGGAGAGCTAGCCAGACTTCTACAACAAGAAGAGAGGGCCATCTTGCCTCACGAAGAGTTGTTGGAAACTGTCAACTTAGGAACAGCGGAAGACCGGAAGGAAGTACAAGTGGGTGCCAATCTGGAACCAAGTGTCAAGGAGCGCTTGATACAGCTGTTGAATGAGTACGTTGAAATCTTCGCCTGGTCTTATGAAGACATGCTGGGTTTAGACACAGATATAGTGGTTCACCGTCTCCCTACAAGAGAGGATTGTCCACCGATCAAGCAAAAAGTCTGCCGAATGAGGCCCGACATGTCTGAGAAGATTAAAGCTAAAGTAATGAAGCAATTCAACATTGGCTTTCTGGCTGTTACATCCTACCCACAATGGGTTGCTAACATTGTGCCAGTACCTAAAAAAGACGGCAAGGTCAGAATGTGTGTGGACTACCGGGATTTGAATAGGGCCAGCCCTAAAGATGATTTTCCGCTACCGCATATCGACATTTTAATTGACAACACAGCTCAGCACAAGGTGTTTTCCTTCATGGATGGATTCTCGGGCTACAACCAGATTAAAATGGCCCCCGAGGGCATGGAGAAAACAACCTTTGTTACACAGTGGGGTACCTTCTGCTACAAGGTGATGCCGTTCGGACTAAAGAACGCAGGGGCAACTTATCAACGCACCATGGTAGCTTTATTTCATGATATGATACATCATGAGATCGAAGTTTACGTAGACGATATGATAGCTCGATCACAAACAGAGGAGGAACACCTTGAACATCTGCAAAATCTGTTTGCCAGGCTGAAGGAGTACAAACTCAGGCTGAATCCAAGTAAGTGTACTTTTGGAGTTAGGTCTGGTAAACTTCTAGGATTTATTGTCAGTAACAAAGGCATTGAGGTCGATCCAGCAAAAGTGAAAGCTATACGAGAAATGCCTGCTCCCCGTACTGAAAAGGAGGTTAGAGGGTTCTTGGGGCGCTTGAACTATATTGCCAGATTCATCTCTCATCTAACGTCTACCTGTGAGCCAATTTTCAAACTATTGAAAAAAGATCAGGTAGTCGAATGGAACGACGATTGCCAAATTGCTTTTGATAAGATCAAGGAGTATTTGCTAGAACTTCCTATTCTGATGCCACCCGTCGATGGAAGGCCGCTGATCATGTATCTGACCGTCTTGGATAACTCAATGGGGTGCGTACTGGGCCAGCATGACGAGTCTGGTCGAAAAGAGCATGCCATTTATTACCTTAGCAAAAAGTTTACCGACTGTGAGACTCGCTACTCACTGCTCGAGAAAACTTGTTGCACTTTGGTATGGACTGCTCGCCGACTAAGGCAGTATATGTTAACTCATACCACTCTGTTAATTTCCAAAATGGATCCTATCAAGTATATCTTCGAAAAGCCTGCTTTATCTGGAAGAATCGCTAGATGGCAAATGATCCTGACTGAGTATGACATCCAGTACACCACCCAAAAAGCTATAAAAGGGAGTGTACTAGCTGACCATCTAGCTCATCAAGCTATCAAAGATTATCAATCCATGAGATTCGGCTTCCCGAACGAGGACATCATGAATTTGGACAACATTGAAGGAAACAGACCATATGACGGACCTGAAAAAGGATCCCGATGGACCCTGTACTTTGATGGTGCTTCAAATGCACTTGGAAACGGTATTGGTGCGGTACTCATTTCCCCGGAAGGTTGCCACACACCTTTCACGGCCCGACTTTTCTTCAGCTGTACCAACAACATGGCTGAATATGAAGCTTGAATCTTTGGTCTCAAGGCTGCTATAGACTTGGGGATCAAATCTTTGATCGTATTTGGGGACTCGGCTTTGGTTATCAGTCAAATCAAAGGAGAGTGGGATACCAAGCATCCTAATCTTATCCCATACAAATAACATGTCCTGACATTGTTGCCTCATTTCGAGCAGATCACCTTCGAGCATTTCCCGCGAGAAGAGAATCAGCTTGCAGATGCTCTGGCTACAATGTCTTCCATGTTTAAACTCAACTGGGATAACAAGGCTCCCCAAATCACCATCGAGCGAATGGATGAACCTGCGCATTGTCATGAGATTAATACCGAAGAAGTAGTGGAACAACCCTGGTTTCACGAAATCCAAAGGTATCTCCAGACTAGAGAATATCCCGAAGGAGCTTCAGTAAATGACAAGAAGTTCCTAAGGAAATTTGCTGCCAAGTTCTTCCTGAGCAATGGCATCCTTTACAAGCGCAACCATGATTGTGTTTTACTTTGTTGTGTAGACAAAGCTGAAGCAAAGTTGATCATGACTGAGATACACAACGGTACATTTGGCACCCACTTGAGCGGGCATACAATGGCTAAGAAGATTATAAGGGAACGCTATTACTGGCCTACCATGGAAGCAGATTGCCATCAGCATTCCCGTACTTGCCACAAATGTCAGGTCTATGCTGACAAGATTCATATTCCTCCTGTTCCTCTCAACGTTCTGACGGCTCCTTGGCCATTTGCAATGTGGGGCATTGACATGATTGGAGAGATCAAGCCCACAGCGTCTAATGGACATCGCTTCATCCTGGTCGCCATTGACTATTTTACCAAATGGGTCGAAGCAGCTTCCTTTGCCTCTGTTACAAAAAATGTGGTTGCCCGCTTCATCAAGCAGAACCTCATATGCCGGTATGGTGTCCCCGACAGGATCATCACAGACAACGGTACAAATCTGAATAATACTATGATCACCGCTCTATGCGAACAGTTCAAGATTTATCATCACAATTCATCTCCCTATCGGCCAAAGATGAATGGTGCTGTTGAAGCTGCGAACAAAAACATTAAGAAGATCATTCAGAAAATGACAGTTACCTACAAGGACTGGCATGAGATGCTACCGTTTGCTCTGCATGGATACCGAACCACGACACATACTTCAATAGGGGCAAACCCATTTTCTTTGGTATACGGCATGGAAGTTGTCCTACCCATGGAAGTTCAAATTCCTTCTCTAAGGATTATGAAGGACGCTGGTTTGAATGAAGACGATTGGATTCAGACCCAACTTGATCAACTCAATTTGATCAACGAGAAGCGACTCACTGCTGTTTACCATGGTCAGACGTACCAAAAACGAATGATCAAGGCTTTCAACAAGAAAGTCAGACGTCAAGTATATCAAGTCGGAGATCTCGTAATCAAGCGGATTATCTTACCACAAAGTGATCCCAGGGGAAAATGGACTCCTACTTACGAATGACCATTTGTAATCAAGAGCATATTTTCTGGTGGTGCAATGATTCTGACCACCATGGACGGCGACGATTTGCCACACCCTGCGAACGCAGACATAGTCAAAAGATACTACGCATAAAACAACCCGACAAGTCGAAAACCCGAAAGGGCGGCTTGGGCAAAAATGGGCATCCCGGTGAACTGAAAACCCGAAAGGGCGGTTCAGGCAAAAATTAGGGATAAAACAAAAAATCTGTACACCCGGCAAGTTGAAAACCCGAAAGGGCGGCTTGGACAAAAAAGGGTTTCCCGGTGGATCGAAAACCCGAAAGGGCAATTCAGGCAAAAATTAGGGAATTAAAGCGTATGACTATGTCTCGTCGGATCACTTTAAGGACAATCTCCTCATCAACCAGCTCCAAGCTTCTGATCAATCCAGTCATCGGCGGGCGAAGCATTGAATGGACAGATATTCAGAGTTGTGAAGGCTATAGCAGAATGGGGATCCCATGGAATTGTTTCACATAGCCATCTTTCTTTTGTATAAATTCTTAAATTTTTACGACAACATCCTCTTACTAGGATGCCTGTCCCCCTTGTACAAAGATACTCATAGAAAGTTAATACAAATACTTTTCCAAATACAGAAATTTGCTTTGTCTTCTTTTTGCTTTTCTACACTTATGTTTTATTTGAGAAACGTCCAATGTTTTGTTAAAATAGGCATATGCATTTGAACATAATCATTTCCTTACAAATCAAGAAAGATGATTACTGATAGGTTGAGGGTACAGATAGATATCTTGATGCCCTTTCAGAAGGAATCCCTAGCAGAATTAAATTCCAAATTCCTCAACAAAGTCAAAATCCAGAACTTATTTCCCCAAACAGAATTAAACTTCAGGATCCTCAGCAGAACAAAAGCTTTCTCAAAACTGATTTCCCCAGCCAGAGAGCCTCCCAGAACCTAATTCCCCCCAGAGTTAAGTTTCAGTATCCCCAGTGGAGCCTTAAAAATCTGAAAATCCTATCCCTAGTTGAACTCAAAGCTACCAATCCCCAGCAGAACCAGACTAGTGAACCTTCTCCCCACATAGATACTTCCCGTCAGATTGAAGATTCTCAATTTTACTTCTCCAGCTTAAGCCTACCAGGTTCTGGATTCCCCAGTAGAGATCATCAGAATTCTCATTCCCTACAGGTCACCAAGGAGTTCCAATCCCCAGCAGTGGTCCTAAGATCCCTCAAACAGTTGAAGATCTTGTTCCATGGGCATTCAACAGTCAACAAGGATATCTCAGCCTTAGCACTCAGAGATTCCTGCAATCCCCTGCAGCAATCAGGGATTCACTTTCCCTGGCAGCAGTCAAGATTCTATTATCTCTGGTTATCCAGGATTCATCTATCCTCAGCAAGACAGCTCATCAACTTACATGCGCATTCATTATATTCATATATCATAAACATTGACATAACATATATATTGCATCATACATATCATACAACATAGCTTTGTGTTTTAGCTAACATTTCATCCTTTTCAGGATAAGATTAAAAGGTTATCATTAACAATTATTCAGATACAGTACAAATACACCCCAGACACGGCGGTCATTCTATTACTCATTCAGAATTTTAAGTCAGATACAGTACAGATACACCCCAGACACGGCGGTCATTCTACTACTCATTCAGACTACAACAATTAGATATAGACTAGATACACTCCAGACACGACAACCATTCTATCTCTTATTCAGATTCATTTATCCATCTCAAGGTTCAATGCATTCCAAACACGGATACCATTCTGACCCTTACTACATCAGTTTGATTCTCCCCAGTGCATTCGCCACGGAAATCATTTTGTCATTTATTTAGATCCCTATTACAGTTTCAGATACACTCCAGACACGGAAGTCATTCTGCTACTCATACAAATCTCAACTTCAGATACTGTCCAGATACGCTCCAGACACGGTTGCCATTCTGTCACTCATTCAGAATTTATCCTCAGCACGCAGTTGCTCCATACACAGATATTTCTCTGTCACCCAGATACAATACATATACACTCCATACACGGCAGTCATTCTGATATTCATTCTATATTCAAACACCGTTACAGCTCAGATACGCCCCAGATGCGGAGGCCATTCTTTTGCTCATACAAACTCAGTCTCCAGATATAGCTCAAATGCATACCAGACACGGATACCATTTTGATCCTCATTCTTCTGACCAATCACATTACAGTTCAACAAACATTCCAGATGGCATCTTTAAGCCCATCCCCGACAAGATTCTGTCTCCCCTCCAGATGGCATCTTTAAGCCCATCTCTAAATGGCATCTCTAAGCCCATTCCCGCATCCATGTTTTGACGAGTGCAAATGTAAGGGCACTCTAGTGTCCAATCTCCTTTCACCTTCGAGACGCGAAAGGCAAACTTGCCAATCTAACTCTTCAGGTTCAATAAGATTGAACAGGGGCAACTGTTGTACCCCAAAATTTGCCCTCTCTTTTCATCAACATTTTCTCACCACAAGACTCTTGGAGCTCAAGATTAAGTTAGGGTTTGCTCTGCTCAGGACTCCTCCTTGCACTGTTAACCCAAATTAGGGTTTGAGTTTGCACAAGGATATTTTGACCTAAAATGCCCAAGGTGACTTTCATGCTTCATGTTGGACTCACAAGTTTATCCATACCAAGTTTCAAGCCTTGATTCCAATCTTTGCCCAGTCAATTGGACAGTTGACCTAGAAATCAGCTGTATTGGGAAAAAGTCAACTGTGGCCAATTGACAGTCAAACCTCATGAAATTTGACCTACATCAACATAATGAACTCATATGGACCATTTGATCAAGTTTGGATCACAATTCCACAAGAAATTTGATCAGATCACCAAAAGGGCAAAATGGTCATTTTTAGGGTTTTGACTGCACAAAGGCAATTTTTGACTGTTTGACCTAACCAATGACAAACCAAGCTCACATATGGACTCAAGAACTCAATGGCATTGTATTGACACATTCAACAAGTTCAAAAGATCTCAAATGCACAGGATTGACAAATGAATTTTCCAGTCAACTGATTAAATTTGACTGTATACTAAAAAGTCAAACTTTGACTTTTTGGTCAAAGTCAAGTGCCAAGATTCACTTTTCATCAATACATGTCAAATTATGAAACTTTTTCACCAAGAAACCCAAAATTGCAAATTAGGGTTTAGAATGAGAAAATTTCATAACTTAGAATTTTTCTAAGTTATGAAACTTCTTTATTTTTTCCTAACTTTGTCCCATATTTTCATCAAGATAAAATTGGATTCAAACAAAACTCAAAACATGAAAGTTGTAATACATTTCAAAATCTACAACTTTGATTCACAAAGTTTCCTCAAAAGAAGCTTGTAGCTCAAGTTATGATTTTTGGAATAAGGGTGCAAAACATTTTTAACTTAGAGAAAATTTGACCTATTCTAGGCAGGATTTTTGTCCAACTTCATGGCCACTTTTCACATGGTTCCACTTGGAGTTTCAATTTGCATTACAAATATGGATTGTATTACACATTCCAAGATTTCCAAATTGTCTAAGAACTTCTCAAACACCCTTGTGGTTAGGGAGAATCAAATTTGCAAAGTTGGGCAAAATCCACTTTTGTTCTTGGCCAAGGCTTGTTCATAACACTTTGCATTTTCAACTTAGCATGGTTTATGCTAGCTTACAAGCCTCTAATTCTCTTCACACTCAATAATTAAATGCCAAACCATTGTGTTCAAGCATTATTTTGTTCATTTGGTCTTTACATGCAAGATTAATCCATAATTAGAAAAAGTAAAATTGCCATTTTGGAAAAGATGCACTTTATGTCAAATAACAAATCCAAGAGGCATGGGCCAGATCTTTGAAGCTAGCATTTGTATACAAATCACTCTGATCAAGAACAAGAGGTGCAGCATAGTTTAGGGCATTGGACATGTCTGTTTTAAAACTTGCATTTTCTTGCTTCAAGTAGAAGAAACTTGGCAAAACAACTCCAATCTCTCATTCCTGTAAACACCAACCTAAGCAAACTTTGTTCTCATCTTCCACACTCCCTAACTGACCTAAAGCACGATTACTTCACCCTCAATCCATCCTCATATCCAAAAGCACAGTTTTTCTGCAAAACAGAGTCCCTGCTGCAGATTGACTTCCACAGTCCATTCCACTCGTGCACTTTGGCCAAAAAGAGTTCAAACATGTTCCATATCACCCACTGAAGCTATCCCAAGCATTGAACACAAACTGTAACATCCCTAACATCACTTGCCATTTTCAGTTTTCAGTTTTGCAGGTGGACTTCCATAGCTTGATTCAGAGAGATTCAAAGCAAGCTAAGCATAGGAGAAGCATCCTTGGACTTCAGGCAAGCTGTACCAAAGTTCAAACTCCATTGAAGATACCTCCATTGCTGTACACGACTCAAGTTGAACAGGTAAAAATATGAACTTCTATCTCTCGATCCAGGCATGATTAGGCTTAGGTTTGTGAAGAAAACATGTTCTACTCATAGCCCTGAAACCATCCATGTATTTAATTTTCATTTATATTATGCATGCTGTGAGAATTTTGGCCATGAACATTGGAAAAAACTTAGGTCAGAAATTGGGGATGAAGAAATTCTCCCTCATTTCTGAGAGTTAGGTCAAGATTTTTATATGTATGAATTCGTCTCTTCATGCTCTACATTGTTTATGTTATGAGTTTTTGTTAAAAGTCAAAGAATCAGGAATTTGAATGAAGCATAGAGGGCGCGCGTTTTTGAGATAGAATGGCTGGAGGTTGAAGAAGGTGGACTTGGGCTGGGCCTGAGTTGTTCTTGCTACTTGCACCCTCTTTTTCCATTTACACCCCCCTGGCCCATTGTGTGATATTTTATTCATTTTTTTATTTTTCCTTTTTGTTTCTGACTTATTATTTTTTGCTCAAATATAAAAAATATTAAAAATATTTTTCCACCCATTTTTGCATTTTTATTTGGAATTTATTTGTTTTATTTGAACTTATACATGTAAAATAAATATAAATACCTTTTTTAAAACATTGAAAATAACACAAAAATATATTTTCAGCCATTATTTTTGTTTACCTTTTGAAAACATTTTCTAAAAAAATATACTTTTTTTGTAAATAATTAATATTTTTATTTTTGTACATATTTAGTATATTTAAATATATATAATATAAATACTTGTACATTTATTAGAATATTTAGGATAAAATATGTAAATAATACATTTTTTTATTAATATATGACATTAAAAATACCCTTTTTTACAATATACTTCCTTTTTTTTTATTTTTTGCATAAATTAATATATAATATTGTATAATATTAATAAATAAATATTATTTACTTAGAAAACTAGGGTTTTACCCTAAAACCACAAAATATCCAAAAAAATTGACATTTTTATTTTTGTTTATATTTTGCATTGAAAAATATTTTCTCATACATAAAAAACCATTTTGTGCATAATACATTTTGCATATTTATTGTATTTATTTAATTATTGTACAATTAAATAATTTGTATATTCAATATGGATGTAATAGTTTTAGATTTAATTTCTTGCTAAATATCCCCATTCAAACATTTGTACCCCCATCCCCATAATCATGTTGTAATAATTTAGGACTTTAAATTTCCGCATTTAAAAGCTTTCAAATTATGCCATGATAGACTTAGGGTTTGTATGCAAATCAACCAACAAATAGCTTGACTAATACAAAGACAAAAAAGCATGAAAATGGACAACACCAAGCACACTTACACCCTTAGGGTTACTCCACTTGTTGCCTCCAAAAATGGGCCATGTTGCATGTTGAGTGTCTTTGACAAAACAAAACAAATCAAATGATCATAGTCCCTCGATGACGCTTTCTCAAGTTGCCTAAAAAATGACCAAGTCCCTTAAAGGAAAAGTTGCCAAAGACACTTGACACTATTACATTCATGGTCTAAACGATGACCCGCGCCCGTCCCGTTAACATCCTAACACAAGATTGTCCACCAAATACAATGGTGGAACAATACTGTTAAAAGGGTTAAAACATAGGAAAGATCTTTGAGAAATTTAGGGTAGATAGCTCTTGGTTACTTGACCAATTTGCAAAACAAATCCTTGCCATTTTTCAAAACACACTTTCAAAACAACTTTCAAAACAACTTTCAAAACATTGAAAACTTTTCAAAAGACAAATACACCTTTGTATACATCCAAACATGGATCATTACAAAGGTTGCCACAACAAATGGCCTCTTTTCAAAACCTCTTTCAAAATCACACACAAAGCACCATTTCAAACAATTGAAAATGCAAGGCAAGTGATCTAAGCAAGTAACTAAGAGCCCATGGATAACCATGGATAGAAAGGGTGCTAATACCTTCCCTTTCTATAATGTACACCCCGAACCCAAGAAAACATCTCAAAGGTTTTTCCTGTGCTTTTTAACCTTTCCTTAGGATAAAATAAAAAGTCGGTGGCGACTCTTGCTAAACCGAAACATTTGCGAAAACAAACGCAAAACCTCAAGTCAGTTCTCCCACCGTATCACACTTTCCATCAGTTGTTTTCCACGGGCTCTTAGGTACTTGCTCATTTTGAAAACTGTTTTGTGTCTGTGTGTTTTGAAAAGCTTGTTTGCTTTATGATAACTCTTGTATCAGTCCTCAAGAGTGTTGATAAAGCGTTTTTGAAAAGATTTTTGAAAGTGTGGTGTGAAAAAGGTTGTTTTGAGCAAGTACTTAACATCTATCTACCTACTCGAAAAAGGCGTTATTTTCCTCCTTTCCTTTAGATAATGCTATCCTACTATTAGTGAGTAGGTATCCATATCGTTGGATGTTTAGGACTATCGAAGGGACGTTTACGGTCACTAAGGCAACTGGGCAAGAACTCTTAGTAATTGTCCTAAAGTTCTAAGATCACTTTATTACCGAGGGAACGTCGAAAGGGTCATCGACGGACTTGTGATCTCTTGAACTAAAGGACAGCCACTAAAAATTCTCATGTTTCGAGAATTGTGACCGTTTTCAAAGGCAATCGAAGTGAGAGATACCCTAGGGGTGAGCATGTATAAGTGTATTGATTCAGTTATTTTTGTCTTTTTGTTAAGATTGCTAACGTTTGATTATTAGTCTTTTCATACACGCCTAGTTACTAGTAGTTAATATGTATACAGGAATTTAAAGTGCAGAAATGTAAAGTGCGGGAATGTAAATCATACGCTATTACATGGCTTTGTGAGAGGTATATTATAGAAATGCGAAAAGTAAAATCCTAGTTACTATTACAAACTGGGAAGCAGTTACAATAAGATGAAAAAAATGCGAAAATAAATCAATGCGCAAACAAATTAAAATGGACGTCTAAATCCAAAGGAAAAGAAATCTTTTTGTTTGTTTTATTTTATTTTAAGAAAATACAACCTAAGTCTATTTAATTTTAATTTAAAGAAAAGGTTAAAATAATTAGTTAATTTATTTACAAAATTAACTTGATTAAAAAAAAACTAAACTAACGTTTTTTATGACCTTTTTTGATTTAATGTTTGTTTAAAACTAAAAAAAGAAACAAAATAAGGAAAAAGACTAAATAAAAGGACAAAGCGGTAAATAAAGAAAAAGGGTGCAGTTTGTAGAATGCATGTCTGAATCGAAGGAGATGTTTAAATTGCCTTTCGATCTAGTGAAAAAGGTTGTCGAAGGTGCATGATGGACTACATGTTTGGGGGCACTGGATCTGGATTGGTCAGCATCCGACAATAGGAGGGAGATGGCGTATGACGTACTCCTTCGATTGGGGAACCCTGGATCTGTAAGAAATTCGTTAGAAAGATAAAAACAAAATTTCAGATTTGGGTCGAATCTTGGTCTTGTTTTCGACAGATTGTGGTTGTATCATCCTAATTCGAATCTCCTGTATCTGAATCGAAAGTCCCCTTGTCCTATAACACCATGAATCTTGAGATTCGAAATAAGATACAAATCATGCCCAAGTAATGGCACGATTTCCTCCCCGCACTTAACCTTGTATGTAACACATTGAAACAATCACAAACATCAGCAATAACATGCATGTAATGATTAATATGGATTTAAAAGAAACTGCATATTTAGCTAGTTTGAGATCGAATAGATTACCAAACGGAGGGAGCATATGAATGATGATCTTGTATGTGTTGGATCTGTCTAGTGCTTGGACACGTCTCTTGGAACCTTCAGGGAGTGAGCAGAGCGCTTGTTTTAGATTGAGGAGGTATGGAAAGGTTGCTTTGATTTTTGACAAAACCTGGTGAAGATTTTGAGATTTTGGGGAGCTTCGATAGGCAATTTGTATGTGTGTGACGTAACACATGTGATCTCTCCTCTTTTTCGTCCCTTTTGCATTCGATTGGCATCTACAAAACACCCTTCGATTGGCATCTACAAAAGGGCTTTCGATTAGAATATGCAAAAGGTCTTTCGATTAGCATCTGCAAAAGGTCTTTCGATTGGTATAGGGCTTTCCATGGGCATCTCAAACAAGGCAACTTCGAAGAGCATCTTGAATAAGGTTGCTTTTTGTTAGGGCGTACAAAGTGCCCTTCGACAGGCATGTTAACCAAGTGATGTTTCGATGGCATATCAACATGGTGATATTCTGATTGTCCAAGTTAGAGAAAGTGAGATCGAAGAAATCAAGAACTGAGAGGGTTCCAGAAGCTCTGATGATGGGCCATTCGAATTCATGCAGATTGGAGAGGACAACTCTGAGCCTTTCGAATTTCTGCAAACTATGGTTCGAACGAAGAAGCTCTGATGCTGAGAATATGAGCAATTCGAATTTAGAGCCTTTGAAGGAAAAACAAATGTTCTGATGAGGGAAGTTCTGGGAAATTCAAATCAGGACTTAGAGACATCAAAGAGAGTAGAACAACACTTCGACCAGTCAACAAGATAATGCTTCGATTGGACCAAGTTCAAAGTCATCGAAGAGAGCAAAACTTGATACTTAATCGAAGGAACCATGATCCTAACCTGTCCAGGTTCACCCAAAGTTCAAAATAACATGTTTTCCTTGCAAATATGGCAAGAACTCAATGTTGATCGTGGATTCAATTCTTGAGTTAAAGGCCAAATTCTTGCCTTGTTTGTTCCTAAATCCACAAGAGCTGATTCGACCAGGGTGATTTTCGTCTAATCAGGCAATCGAAGCAGAGGGTGGCTCAATTGAAGGAGCCATGACATTGAAGTTGGTACAATTCGAATTAGAGTTCAGAGCTTTCGAAGGAAATAATGCTCTGATAAGGAAAGCTCTGAGTGATTCGAATCAGGACTTAGAGCCTTTGAAGAGAACAAATTCGAAGGGAAATGGATGTGCAGGGGAATGTCAGCTTTCGATTTTCATCATATTGGAGGCCTAAACAACTCATAACAGGCTGGCAGTAATGCATGAAAATAGATTGACACCTGGTCGAATCAGATATAGCAAGTTTTTATGAAGAAATCAAATCAAATCTCTTCATCATAATGGACCAAGATTTAATACACAAATGTTGACCTAAAATCCCTTGTCTATATAAACCTCATGATCTCAGAGAAAAAAGGACACACATATACTACTTCATAAAAAAAATATAGCCTGCCCCACGAAGTTCCAGAAAGTTGCACAAAATTTCCAAAGATTTCAAACTCAAAGCCGATTTTGCAAGCAACCTCCGTCCAAACTAACACCTAAGTCGTGCTCCTGGGATTCACGCAGAAGCATCCCTCATACAATCCCTCTGTTTGTAATTTTGTCTTTGATCTCAAACTTGTTAAACATGATCTAAATTCATGTCGAACATACATACATATTGCTGCTAATATTCATGTTTGTTTGAGTGTGTTACATGTGAGCAAAGATGTAAGATTGAGATCATGCCATTGTTGGGGCACGATCTGAGTTTACCTTCGATTCTTACAACTTTAGTTTATCTTCAATGCGTAAATACCATAGGGGTCCACTGAGCGTGCGGACTTGATATTTAAGTCAATACTGTGTGTTGTACCCCAAAATTTGCCCTCCCATATGTCTCAACACATGGCAAGTGAGGTCCCCAAATTGCTCAAAGAAGTTCAAGAGTTGACCAGACAAACTCTCTCCTAAGGCAGTCTACCTCAAATTAGGGTTTCCATTTTCATCAAGATGTGTGAACCACAAAGGAACCAAATTCTCACCATTGTCCTAATATGTCCTCATGATCATCCATGTCAAGTTTCAAGCCTTGCAGAAGAAGTTTTCTCAGTCAATTGCTCAAATGCCTGAAAATCAACTGTGTTAGGTCAAAAGTCAACTGTGGCCCACATATAGTCAAACTTCAAGATTTTTGGTCAACATCCTCATTTTGAAGTATTATCCATCATTTGATCAAGGGTTGATCATGATTTCTCAAGGATTGCTCACAATTCATCAAAACCCAAAAGTTGCTAAATTAGGGTTTTGTAGGAAAAGTCAACTCAACTTTGACCAAGCATAACTTTCTCATACTTCATCAGAAATGAACCATCCAAAGCTCATTTAGAATAGGATGCAATTCCCTAAATTCATATTCATCTCCAAAGTTCAGAATATGCACTCACAAAAAGATATGAATTTTGACATTACATGTCCTTTTGAAAAGTCAACAAAAACACCTTTTGGGTCAAAGCTTCATACTTGAACATGGAAGACTCAATTGATATGAGACCAAAAGGGTTTCTTAGAGGACATCCTAAGATTTCTAAAAATTCCAAGAACACTCCTCTAGGGTCAAAATTGAGAGAGTTATGCATTGGCCAATTTGACCATTTTTGCAAAATTGCCAAAAGTCAAATATGCTCAAATTTGCATTTTTTGCTAAATAGGCCCAACTTTTTATGCTTGCACCTCAATTATAATGTGGTACACGACTCAAATACTTATCCACACATTATTTTCTCCATTTTCAATTTATTTTGATTAGCATATTTGATTTATATATTCTTGTTCATCATTGAGTTTGCAAGCTATTAGTATCATTTAATTGCATTTTCAGTATATGAATCATGATATGGAATTGTTAGGGTTCCTTGGCTCGTTTTAGGGGTTTTCAGTTTAGGCAAAAATTAGGCCTGAATTCTGGTACCATGATACTCGTGAGGATGAGACGAGTTGATTGGTACCCCCACTGGTTATTTATCTTGCTTGTATACAATTTTTGAGATGAACATGTCTTTACCTACAGCAAAGCGTCCGTAGGTAAAAGCTTGGTTTTTTAAACGACAGTCTGGGGAAGAAGATGATGCGTGGAACTCATTGCTCAGCTGGCAACGTGGTATTGGGAGCGAGCATAAGGGCCTGGGTTCGATCCTCAGGTCCCAACATTTGTTTCATGTTATTTTTCATCATGTGATCAGGTGCAAAGTTGTCCCATACGTCCACCATATGCCATCCAAATCCAACCATAAGATTCATCAGCAAGCTAGATCTAACGTGCCTCATTGAAGGATCACCATATACCTCAAGTCAACACACGCACCAGATCAGGCGTAGTCAAACAGGCTTTAGCCTTGTTGGGCCCAGAAAATTCAGCCTCCAACCCCCAGAATTGCTAAATGCTATCAGGCCCAATTCTTTCTTTTTCTTTCTTAGTTTTTTATTTCTTTTAATATTTCTTTAATCATTTTAATTAACAAATTAATCATTTTTTTTATAAAATCATAAAATCAAGAATTCACAAAAAAATTAGAATTAGTTTTTTTTATTATCAAATTTAATTTAATTTAGTTTAACTTAGAGAAATTTTAATTTATTTTCATAAATAAAATCAAATAGAAATTAGGTTAAATTCTTGATTTAATTATTTTATTTTTTCTCAAATAAATAAAAATACAAAAATAGGTTTTTAGAGTGAATTAATTTATTTTTCTTAAAATTAATTAGAACTTAGGATTTTCTTTTAATTTTTCATTATTTTCTTAAATAACAAAACATGACAAAACATCTTTTTTTAATTAATCGTAAATAGGTTTAGTCAAGGGTCAAAACCCTAGTCGTTTCGTATTTGATTCACCGCGCGCTTGTTAATTATTTTGCCAATATTTTGTAACTGTTCATGGTTTGTAATAGTTAATTTAGGGCTTTATTTACCGTTAAAATTCCTGGGTTTTTTGGCTATGTAATTAATCCCCCTCCCTGAAGCCTTGTAATAGCGTAGATTTATTTTCTCGCATTTTAATTCCTGCAAATATTTAACTGTCTAGATGTATGCTAATAGGATTGTATGACAAGAATGCATGACAAATTAATACGGTAGAAAACCCTAATTATGCAAAGATAATTAACTGAAAAAGCACACATGTACATGCTCACTCCTAGGGTTTGCCCCACTTGGTTGCCTCAGAAAACAATGGTCATGTCCCTCGAACGTAGGGATACCCTTAGCAAAGACCCTCGATTAAAGTCATCATAAAGATCATAGTCCCTTAACGTCCCTCGATGTTGCCTCGAATATGATCTTAAGACTCTAGGGTTATTACTAAGGTGTCCTAATATTGCTTTAGTGATCGTACGTCCCTTTCGAATTGACCCTTACAACTCCAACGACGGTGCTACCTATTTCTCAATAGTAGGATAGCGCTTTCTAAAGGAAACAAGAATAGAAACAATCTTTTTTCGAGTAGGTAAATGCTAGTAGGTACTTGCTCAAATCAAAACTTTTCACACTTACACTTTTCAAACAAACCTTCAAAACTAACTTCGTCACACCTTTGAGGACTGATACAAGGGTTATCACGAAGAAAAACATTTTCAAAAACAAAGCACATACACAAGCAATTTTAAAAATATGAGCAAGTACCTAAGAGCCCATGGAAAACCATGGATAGAAAGGGTGCTAACACCTTCCCTTTCTATAATCTACCCCCCGTACTCATAATATCTCGAAAAAGAATTTTTTCTGTACTTTTTTCCTTTCCGATTGGATGAAATAAAAGTCGGTGGCGACTCTTGCTTACCGCGACATTTTGCGAACAAAAAACGCAAAACGCAAACCAATATTAAACAGTCGGTTCTGCAACCGTATCACAGAACTGACGACTCTGTTGGGGACTTAATAAGTGGGGTATACCTTAGGATCTAGGTCATTATAACTGCTTATCTTGATTGCTTTGTTTGATTTACTTTTAAGGGTTTTGTTTTGGGGTTACTATAGATCCTACACCCGGATCTGGGGAATACCTTTTAGGTAAGTAGCAATAGACTGTGAGGGAACTGTACGGCGTAGACTGATACGGTTGAAGCAGTAGCTACGTTGATGTGGCACTTTGGTTGGTACCGGTATCCCTTGTGGAGAAACGAGGAGAATACGGGGCCGCTGCGTGGTATCGTTAAGCATCAACTGACCTTAGAACCTTTAATTGACCAACATGGCCATTAGAAAGTAGTGAGATAGCCGGCCTCGGTGTAGAGCTGAGAACTGGTTGATACTCAATGCTACACTCATTGATATCATACTCTCGGAATAATTTCGGCCGCAAGAAAAGATTGTGTGAGCTGAAACCATGACCGATGAAGGATGGTTAGTGATATTGAGATCCTCTAGAACCCGTTTACTTTTCTAGGACAGGTTGAACCAACTTAACTTCAAGAGGGTATTACCTTTGACCTCATGCAAGCCTTAAACCTAAGGGTTTTGTGTGATTTGATTGTATTTGTCATACTTGTGTTTGCTATACCTGTGGTTTATCAAGACATCATGCATCATAACATGGCATCCATACTTCATTACACTAACCATTTCAAAAGACCAAGGGAATTTATCTTTGTTCTGTTTTGCAGATCATGGCTTCCATGTATAGAAATACCATTCGAATCAGCTTTGTGCAGACACCTGCCCAACTTAAAGAGCTAGCATCTAGAGTGTTTGAGACTTCTACTTTCATCAAGAGACACAGTCAACTTCTCAGCCTGGTTACTTCAAACCTTGATGAACAGATGATGAGCATACTATTTCAGTTCTTCGATCCCAAGCATCACTGCTTCACTTTTCCAGATTACCAGCTGGTACCTACCTTGGAAGAATTCTCTCATCTATTGGGCATATCCATTCTTGAACAGGTACCCTTCACAAGTATGGAAGAAGTTCCTAAGCCAAAAGTTATTGCCTCAACTTTGCATTTGAAACGGGCCGATGTGGTATCCAATTGGGAAACTAGAAGCGGGGTTGAAGGTTTTCTAGCCAAGTTTCTGATAGACCAGGCTTAGTTGTTTTGGGATGATTTGGATTTTCATGATTTTGAGGATGTCTTGGCTCTTCTTATCTATGGTTTAGTTCTCTTCCCTAATACGGACTCCTTTGTAGATGTGAATGCTGTCAAGATTTTCCTTTCTCGCAACCCTGTGCCTACCTTTCTTGGAGATATCTTGCATGCTCTCCATACTCGTACTATGAGGAGAAGAGGGAGTCTTATATGCTGCATGCCATTGCTGGTGAGGTGGTTTATTTCTCACCTCCCTAAGTCTGTACTGAAGAACGAAGAAGGTTTAGGTTGGTCGCACAGAATAATGTCGCTCGCTCGTACGGATATTCTTTGGTGTTCCCGGGCTATGGAAGACACTGCCGTTATTGACCGCTGTAGGGGGTACCCTAATGTCCCATTACTTGGTATCAGAGGGGGTATAACTTACAATCCCTGTCAAGCTTTACGACAATTTGGTCGTGCTCGAAGAGATGGTCCCTATGAGTTACTTCTCGAGGACATTGTATTCGAATATAAGTATGATGTTAAGGAGCATCGCCGGAGGTTCATACGGGCTTAGGGCATGGTAAACAGATCTGACCCCAAAGAGGTGGGACCGAAGGCTTCCCTTCCTATGCAGCCTTATCTCCAATGGGTCCGAGCTCGTGCCCATAAGCTTATGATGCCTTATGAGGCCGTATTACTAGTGATTGTGGAACCCACTAATGAAGAAGGCATTCCTTACACGGTTCTCTTTCCTTACATGCCCACTGATCTTGGGGAGCTACATAGGTCTTAGATTCAGCTGAAGACTGAGCGGGATACTTACCGGGAGCAGTTCCATGAGCAAGAGAGGAAGGTTTTGAAGCTCACCAGGCAGCTCGAGGAAGAAAGAGTGATCAATGACTATATCAGTACAAAGAGGAAGCGTCCATGGGACTTTTGATGTTCTATTTCTAGTTTTAGATTTGTTTTATTTACTTATTTTGTAAAGCCTTAAAGGCATTGTGAACCTTCAAAGTTTAAGCTAATAAAGTTTTGTTTATTTTAGTTTGTGTTGCACCCTAAAATTTACCCCCTTGATTTAGGCTTATGTTTCATCATGAATATCATATTGCATTGCATTCATACATTGTGATGGGATCAAAGCACTTTGGTTATCAATTCTTCCTCAAGCCTTGGAGGTTGTTTGCATTGACAAGTTGCTCAGGGGAATCACTCTTTGGATTCACCAGTCAAATTAGGGTTTTGTTGAGCAAGGCTATTGGCCAATATAAAAGTCTTGATTTTGGGAGCTATAACATCTCTTTGGTATTTGAAAAGTCTTTGTACAAAGAATTGGTCATGATGCCCAGAGGATTTGGAGTTTTGAAGATGACTCATCTATCTCTTGAGATGTTGATCAAAACTAGGGTTTGGGTTTTTATCTGGATTTCTTGAGAATTTTTAAGTGAAACTTTTCACATGGCCTCTATACATTTGTAAGATCATATGTTTGAAGTTTTGATCATCAATTTTGAAGGGAAGTGGATCAATGGATTCAGAGGGGCAAAATGGTCATTTTGGTCAAAATCAGTCAAAGTCAAAGTTGACCAAGTGAATTTTTGGCCAACCATCAATTCAAGGATGTACTTTTCATGTTTCAAGTCCATTTTTGTCTTTGGATCAAGGAGATTGAAGTTTAGGTTGAAACTTGTTCTTGAAGAAACCCTAAAAGTTTCTAATTTTGGAAAATAAAGACATAATTTCAAAAATTCATATTTTATTCACCCTTGATCAAGAAGATGCAAATGAAATATGCTTGGAAATCTAAGAGAATGATATTTCACCTCCTTTTGGTCTCATGTCCAAATTGGCAAGGAATCAAGAGTTATGGTCTTTTGAAGTCACAAAATTATAGGTCATTTTTCAAAATTAGTGAATTTCAAGCCAAATTCTGAGGACCTTAATGGATTAATTTGCAAAAACTCAAAACTAAGGGATTGTAGGTATTTTCAATACCTTTCCAAATTGTGCTCATTTGTGCCAAAATTCAAAAGTATGAGCAAGTTATGGGTCTTGGAATTTTGGAGCATTTTATTGAAATTTGGCAAAAGTGCAAAATGGTCAATTCTTAAAAACTCAAGTTTCATCCATTCTCTTTGTTCCTAATCCAGCCCATGACCTATTTGTGACTTGTTAAGGCACATAATATCATCCATTTCGTGTTCTATGGACCTTGGTGCTTGCTTGAATGAAAAATGCAAAAAATTGTCAAAGTTGCAAAAACTCCAACACTCTTTGATCAGATGGAATTAAGGGCCAAGATTGCAAGCATGATCTTCTGAAGATATTTGTCCCACAAAATGCATAGGAAGCCAAGGAATTCACGAGCAAAACACCTGATTCGATATACACTTCATTTTTGGCAAAAATTCCCAATCCTGCCCTCCAACGGCTTTAAGGACAAATTTCCACTTCTATGCTCTTCTACAAACCCTATATAAGCGGAAGCAAGAAAAGGGAGAGAAAGGGAAGGCGCAATTTGCAAGAATTCCAGATTTGAGATTTTCCTTCTCCTTCTGCAACTTGATTCGATTCTCTCAATTCCTTGGTGTTTTCTTCAAAATTCTTGTGGATTCAGCTTCAGCAAAGTGAGTAGATCAAGCCGGGTACCATTTGTTTGCATCTGGAGTGAAGGAGACAGTAGAATGCTTTTCGCCTTGAGGTAACAATTCCAAACTTCAATTTCTGGGATGCGCTTGTTTATTGAGGTGTTTGAGCTTGGATTTGTGTTCAATGATGTTAATGGAATGTTTCTGAAGCTTTATAGCATTTAATTCGATGAATTATGCATGATTGGATGCTCTGAAACTCGTGATTTAGAATGATTTTGCTCATATTCATGATTTAATTGTGAACAATGTGGTTGGTGTTTTGATTTGATTCCAATTGCAATGTGAAGTATGAAATGCTAGCTTTGATTTGCCTTTGATTTCATGAAAAATGATGCAAAATTGAATGTGTTATGCTAGTCTGAACATGAGCCCTAAGCCTGGATGTTGCGCGCGTTTTTGAACCATCCAGAGGTTGAAGATGATGTGTTGGCACATCATGATTGGTCCGTTTGAATTTTTTGGCTTATTTGAATTTTTGTTTTTTTTTGATATTTTGTTTAATTTTGTTTCTTGATCAAAACACTTTCAAAAATCACAAAAAAATTACCATAGGTCAATTTTATTTTCTAGTATTTGTCATATTTTTTTGAAATTTTTTCTAAATAATTTGATTGGTTTAAAAAATTCATAGGTTTAATTAATTAATTGATCAAAGTTTATTTTTATTTTAATAGTTCCTTTGACCTAAAAAATCCACAAAAATATTCTAGACTCATAAAATAGTGGAAAAGTTGATTCTGACTTTGGTTTATCATTTTCTTTATTTTTGATTTAAATTTTAATTTCAAAGGTTATTTATAATATTTGTTTGTTTGATTTTTATTTTAATATTTCCCTTAATCAAAAAAATCTCAAAAAAATCATGTAAGCTTATTTTTAATCATAGAATCTGAATATATTTCTATTTTGACCTTTTCATGATTTTTAGCTAGGGTTTGCATTTTTTGCCCTTAAATAATAATTCAATTACTAATTGTTGGTTTATTTTTTTATTTTAATATTTCCATCAATTCAAAAATTCTATAAAAATTCAGAGATGTGTGTTTTTAATTCTAATATTTGAATATAATTTTGGTTGGCCATTTTTATGACTTTGGGATTTAAATATTATTTTGATATGTGAATATTGGTTAATTAGCTAATTGTTGGAATTTAATATAATTTTTGACTTTTCCTAATTCAAAAAAATGTGAAAAAATATATTTTCTGACAATTAGGGTTTCTTGATGTTTTGTATGATCTTGTTTTAGTTTGTTTGAATTTTGATCTCACTTAATTAATATTTGAGATTAAAGGTCAAAAATTAGGGTTTTGTTGCTCATGGTGCAAGTTTCATTTTAAAAACCCCCATGCCTGGGATTTTCTATGGGATTCAAGTCTTGATTAGGGTTCATTAATGTTTTGAGGATCTTAAAACCATTTATCTTGATTTTTTTAAACTTGTTTTGACATTTTTTCACAAATTATTTTGAAACTTGTCTAGTTTGGTAGTTTTGCCAACTAGTCTTGAACTTTGGATTTCATATGGTCTCCTCCTCAATCATTCATGAACCTAGGGCTTGCATTCTGACTTCTATACCTTTCAAAGATGCTAAAATTTTTTTGGTTTGAATTATGGACCTTTATTTCCATTTTTGATGTAATTTTGAAGTGAAGGAACCCAATTAATGTTTGCATATCTTGTTGCAATTTGTTGGATGGCCAATGAACTTGAGTGAGGCCTATAATTGGGAACCTAATGATCATGTTGATTCTGATTGCCAATGTTAGCTTAAGCCATTTCATTTGAATGCCTCATGTCTGAATGTTTTGAACCATCTAATGCATTATGTAGGTTTCATCTCCTATTGTGTTCTTGCAGTTGTGATTGAATTAATTATGCATGATTAAAATGTGTTTGCTACTGACCTTTATGGTCTTTGTTCATATTGTTCTCAAGCTCTTATGATCCTTGATTGATATTCAATTGTCAATTCAACATGGTGATAGAAAGGAGCAACATTCGTCTAATTCTTTTGACCTAATCTGTGCACATGCTTGTTTCCTCTTGCCTATTATGTTTAAAGTTTTATAATTGCCACCAAGTTGTTCTCACTTTTTCACCTTATGGAATACTAACTTGGTTGTTGAATATGCGAGGTACTCTGAGAAAGTTGCCACTTTTGGCTTGGGGTTTTTGTGTTTCACTTTATTTGTGGAACACAATTCATTATATTGGCATTATTTTGTGCTTGGCATGTTTGATGGTTTATGCAGGATATACATACATACGATTGTGAATTCCATACATTTCCTTTGGGATTTATTCATATCTGATAAATTACTTACATCCTGATGGTGTAATTTCTGACTCGATTTGTCTACTGATGCCAGCTTGCTTGAAGTTTCTCTGGGTTTCTTTTATTCTTGCTTGGCTACTACAAATAGTTATCTGTTTGGTATTATACCACTTCCTTTCTCCAATTTTCATTTTGCATAATTTTCTGACTGCATGATGGGACCTCTGTTGCTGATATATGTCAGGAGGCCCTCTGGTTTTTGTCTAATTGCATGTGTTGTGTTTGTTTTTGATCGATGAGTCACTCAATTTAGAAATTGAGATCACGACTTCGCTCTCATTGCATGTTCCCTATAGTATGTTTATTGCTTTTCTTCTTTAATTGTTGATCAACGAGTCACTCAATTTAGAAATTGAGATCACGACTTCGCTCTCATTGCATGTTCCCTATAGGATGTTTATTGCTTTTCTTCTTTAATTATCAATCGTTGAGACACTGAATTTAGAAATTGAGATCACGACTTCTCTCTTATTGCATGTTCCCTATAGGATAGTTTTGTTAAGCTCCCTTTAACATGTAAAGTAGGGTAGGATGTTCCCTTATCCTCAATCCTAAGATCAACCATTGTATGATAACACTAGGGATAATGCTAGGCTAGTTTCCCTTAGTTGTTTTTCCTTTCTTTGCATTTTGCATCTTAAAAAAAGTTGTTTTCTTGGAAAATCATAAGACACTTCTAATAAACTCAAACCCTTCTTCAAAGTAAAAGATACAAACCAATCTTACTTTGTCTGTGTTATCTTTTAGCCGGTGTTTCGCCATCGCACATTTGTTTGAAGCCGATGTTTCGCCATCGCACATGTTTGTTATCCTACTTTGATTCTCAATATCATTGTTAGGTGTGATATTTTGCCATCCTTGCCATGCCATGCTACCTTGTTATCTTTTAGCCGGTGTTTCGCCATCACACATTTGTTTGAAGCCGATGTTTCGCCATTGCACATGTTTGATTATCCTACTTTGATCCCCAATATCATTGTTAGGTGTGATGTTTTGTCATCCGTTTTGCTGATGTTTCACCATCTTTGCCATGATATCTTGTTATTTTGAAGCCGATGTTTCGCCATCACACATGTTTGTTATCCTACTTTGATTCTCAATATCATTGTTAGGTGTGATGTTTTGTCATCCGTTTTACTGATGTTTCGCCATCTTTGCCATGATATCTTGTTATTTTGAAGACGATGTTTCGCCATCGCACATGTTTGTTATCCTACTTTAATTCTCAATATCATTGTCAGGTGTGATGTTTTGTCATCCGTTTTATTGATGTTTCACCATCTTTTCCATGATATCTTGTTATTTTGAAGCCGATGTTTCGCCATCGCACATGTTTGTTATCCTACTTTGATCCTCAATATCATTGTTAGGTGTGATGTTTTGTCATCCATTTTATTGATGTCTCGCCATCCTTTCCATGACTTCGTTATCTTTTAGCCGATGTTTCGCCATCACACATTTGTTTGAAGCCGATGTTTTGCCATCGCACATGTTTGATTATCTAACTTTGACTCTCAATGTCACTATTAGGTGTGTTATTTTACCATTTGATATCTCGCCATCTTTGACATGTTACTTTGCCGATGTTTTACCATCTCTTTTGTTTGTTGTTTTATTTGATTTTTTGCCATCTTGTCTGTTTTTGTTGTCTTAACTAAAAAAACACAAACCAACCAAAATATGTAAGCCGAACTACGAATGCTCTGATTCCTTAAAAGGGATACATAGGCATTGGGGTAGGGCCCAATCGAGCACAACTTTTATTTTCCCTACATTGTTTTCTTTTGTTTCTTTCGCATGCATTCCCTTTTCAGTTTTGAGCCATATACATAGGATTTGACCACACCCATTAGATTAGACAACAAGAGTTGATACCGTAGAGTACTATGGGCGTGTGGGGTGCTAACACCTTCCCCTCGCATAACAGACTCCCTTACCCGATCTCTCGGTCAAAAGACCGTGATTTCTCCCTTCTTAGGTTTTCTCGATGTTTACCTTTCCCTTTCGACGGGATAAAAGACGTTCGGTGGCGACTTCATTGATGTTTCATTAACATCCAGATGACAGGTTTCAGCCGTGTAGTTTCAGCTGGCGACTTCACTGGGGAAAGATTGACCATTTGCTGGTCCATCCCGGAGTCAGTCCTAGCTCTTGTTTGTTTTCTTTTTTTGGGTGTTTATTTTACTGCTTTGGATATTTATTTGTTTGCATTGCATCCTATGTGCGCTTTACTTTCTGCATACTGGATTTGGCTGGACTGTTTGGTTTCTGGATTTTCTTGGTGGGTGGATTTTTCCATGAGGTAAAAGGCCTCATACCCAGGCTATGAGTGAATTCCATAGGAACTAGGAATAGAGTGGCCATGGCAGCTATGAGGCGGATGCTTTATAGACCTGACCATGAGACCCATGACTTTGGAGGTAGTTCGGATAAGTGTTATCGTATGATAATACCGACATTCGAGCTCTCGTACTCTAATTTGGCTTTTAACCTTACCTTGACCTAGGCTACACCCGTAAGAGGGGCGGGATAACTTTTCTTACAGGTACAGGTATTGTTGGTGACTTTGTGTTGCGAAGGTGACTCAGGTTCCCATGATAGTTCTGAAGCTTCGAAATTATCTTTTAACCATAGGTGGTGCTGTTCTGTAACGGTCCATCCATGATCTAGTGTTAAACTTTGATCCTGTCATGTTGCATCATAGAATATTTATTTCTAAAAAATAATGCAAAAAAAAAGTAGCATGCGCATGTCATTTTTACAGGGACATTCGAGAGTCTTCTTTCCATCAGAAATGGCTGGTCTCCCTCCAGTTGAGTTTGATTCAGTTCGTGTTAAAGAGCTCACCAGGCATACATTCGCTTATCAGATTCCTACTATTGATGTGTCCAGGTTGAAGAGGTTGAGTTCTTATCTGAAGGGTGATGTTCTGAGTAATTTCAACAAAAATTATGGCAACTTGCTACTAGTCCTTAACACTCCAGTTGACCCAATGGCGTTGATCACTCTCTTCCAATTCTATGACAAGGAATTGCGGTGTTTTACTTTTCAAGATTATCAACTGGTTCCCACACTAGAAGAGTACGCGTACCTACTTAATATCAAGGTGTCTGATGAAGTTCCTTTTGTCCAAATGCCGAAGAAGCCGAAGTTCAAAGTTATTGCTGAAATTCTTTATTTGAGTTGGAAAGAGGTGAAAGACAATTGGAAGTCGAGTGAAGGTACTACAGGGTTTTATTTGAATTTCTTAGTGAAGAAAGCGGAAGACTGGGCAGAGAAAGGCGATTGGAGTGACTTCAGTTCTCTGTTTGCTCTTATGATATACGGGATCGTCCTCTTCCCTCACAAGAGAAATTTTATGGATTTGGCGGCTATCTGTGTTTTTAGAAACAAGAACCTGATACCGACACTCTTGGCAGATACTCTTTATACCATCCATTCCAGGCATGGAAAAGGTGGTAATATAGGTTTATGTCATTCGATGTTGTATCAATGGCTTAAGTTGCATCTACCAGTAAGTGGCCCATTCGTGGATACCAAGCATTCTCTCCGATGGTCATCAAGGCTTGTCAACCATACTTCATTTGATATCCGGTGGAATTATGACATGGGGGAAGTGCAAAGTGTTGTCACTAGCTGTAGAGATTTCCCTAATGTTCCCCTCATATGGACTAAGGGGTGTATCAACTATAATCATGTGCTTGCTTATCGTCAATTGGGATATGCAATGGATGGACCGCCAAAGGTTGAGGAGGTGTCTGAATCAGTGTATTTTTCTAGAGGAAATGATCCTGTGATGTTGAAAAGAGTGACAAGTGCTTGGAAAGGAATTCACAAGAAGGATAGAACTACTTTGGGAATGAAGGTTCCTATTGCTAGGGTTCCTTACCTGGAGTGGGTTAAAGCCAGGGTTAGGATTTTACGGTTACCATTTGCAAGGTCGGCTCCTCTATGTGAGCAACCTCCTACTGTTTCGAGTAACACGGTGCCTACCGAGGTGTTCACCCAAGTTCATGTTGAGAACATTCAGCTTCATGCAAAAGAACGTGAGGCGGGGATGGAACTCTATTGGGTAGATCAAGAAAGGGCCGACTTAGCTCGCAAACTCAAGGAAGCTCAAGGGGAAACTTCTGATACAACCAGTTTTAGGAAGAGATCTCATGCTGAAATGGAAGAAGAGTTGAGTAAGACTCAGCAAGAGTGTCGGAAGCTTCAGGTATCTGAGAATAACTACAGGAAGAAGATTCAGAACTTAGAGAAACAACTCAAAGACAAATATGCTCAGCTTAAGAAGGAAGTAGCCCAGAGGCGTGTCGCAGAAGATCGGTTCCAAGAAAGTAAAATAGTCGCATCTCAACTTTTGAAGGAGAAAGCCAGACTTGAAGAGTACTGTCAACATCTTGAAGCATGTTTAGTTCCGGAATTTTAGTTCTGTTATTTACTTTTGATGTATTTGGTCACCCCTAGAATTGTTGGAAGGGACCATTTGATTGTTGTTATTATTCAGTTCTTTTTGCTTTATTGTTAAGACATGTATTTAGTTGTTTATCATTTTACTCTTAATTATCCGAAGTCACTTGGACATCGTTTCTTTTGTTTGTAAATAATTGAAGTGTTCATCTTTTTATCTATTCTCTTTTGTTGGTATGGTTGCACGCCGTGACTGATGAATAAAAGGACTCTTGGATACCAGGAAATTACAAACATATCATGCACATCATGCATTTCATAACATTACAGGTCATCCCAAGATGGTTTTCTTATTCTGCTGCTTTTCTTATTCAGAATTCAAGACGACTACTCATCGGTATTCCACCAGAAACAACTTGCCAAGACAGATGGAATAGGTTCAAGCTAAACTCGCTGAAATGAGGGCCCAAATGGCTACTCAGATGACTCAGTTCATGGAGGTCATCACCAATGTGAATCGCCGACAGGAAGAACTAGCTGCTATTGTCAACATCTAGCGCCGCTATCCAGGGGATGGAGGAAATCAAGGGGTCTATCAGGACGTTTCTGTAGGATTGAGGGATGTGCAAGATCAGCCTGCTGGAAATTCTCATGGAATGCCGGGAAACCCATTTGTGCGCAACGCGGGGCAGTTTCCTCCGTCTCCCGGACCTCGTCTTGTGGGGAACAGAAGAGTTAATCAGGGCGGTGTGAGGAATTATCAGGAACAAGATTATGACTTTGACCAGGATGAAGATCAATTTTCTGTGCGGCATTCAGAGCCGGGGGTTCAGATTGAGGATATGAAGTATCGTTTGTTGGAAGAGCGCTTGAAGGCTGTGGAAGGGTAAGGAGTCCTTGGTATGGATGCTAATGATCTCGGGTTGGTGTCTGGGGTGAAAGTTCCTCAGAAGTTCAAACCTCCTACATGTGAAAAGTACAACGGAACATCATGTCCTATTACTCATGCCACTGCTTAATTCCGAAAGATGTCAGTGCATACCGAGGATCAAGGGCTTTTGATTCACTTTTTCCAGGATAGCCTATCTGGGGCATCCCTGGAGTGGTACATGAAGCTGGAGAAAACTCATATTCATTGCTGGAATGATCTTGCTCGGGATTTTGTCAAACATTATCAGTACAATGTGGATATGGCGCCTAATCGCACACAGTTACAGAATATGTCACAGGGACCGAAAGAATCTTTCAAGGAATACGCTCAGAAATGGCATGAGTTGGCTGCGAGGGTTCAACCTCCACTCATGGAGAGAGAACTCATTGATATGTTTATGAGTACCCTGCAAGGGCCATTCTATGAGCACATGATAGGAAGTACTTCGGCATGATTTGCAGACTTGGTTATGGCTGGTGAAAGAATTGAAGTAGGTTTGAAATTGGGGAAGATTCAGATTGGAGGTTCTAGTGGCCCATCAGGGGGAAGTAAGAAACCATTCAACACTTACCCTAAGAAAAGGGAAGGCGACGCAAGCGCGGTTTACTCCCATAAAGGAAGAAGAGAGGATCGTCATCACCAATAGATTAATGCTGTTTCTATTCCTGTTAATGCTCCTCCGCAGCAGAGACCGAATACAGTGCCTCAACAACAAAGGCAGCAGGATGCTCCCCATCAGTATAATAATCAATAGCAGAGACAGCAGAGGAAATTTGATCCCTTGCTAGTAACTCTTACTGAATCACTCCACCACCTGCTTGATTTAAAGTTGATCAGTTTGAGAAATATGCCGCCGCCACCCGCAAGGCTCCCTGTTAACTATGATGCTAATGCAAGATGCGAATTCCACTCAGGCGGAGTTGGTCATTCTACTGACAATTGCTTTATGTTGAAGTGCAAGGTATAAGACTTGTTGGATGCTAAGGCGATTGAGTTTACTCCAGTGACTGGTCCGAATGTTACTCAGAATCCAATGCCAAGGCATGGAGGGGTGTTGTCAATATGGTTGATGATAATGGTGAAGTGTTGAATTTGATCATAGATGTGGAACAAGTAACTACTCCGTTAGGCTGTGTTAAGAAGTATTTGCTTGACAATTCTATTTTCCCAGGTTGTACCTCAGAGTGTGCCAAGTGTAGAGAGAAACCAAAGGGCTGTGATGATTTAAAAGTCGGTATCCAGTTGTTGATGAAGGAGGGTTCCCTGCAGTTTGATAGGAAACCGAGCTACCGTAAGGTTACTGAAGAGGATGTTGCTGTGATATCTATTCCTTACACCCCTGCGCGCATTCCTGCTCCATCAAGGGCACCCCCTCTGATGATTACGGTACCTGGTCCCATGCCATATACCAATGAGAAGGCCATCCCATGGCATTACGGTGCCGATGTTTATTACCATGGGGTAAAGCAGGAGGTTAATGCTCGTTTGTCTGAGGAAGAACATGCTAAAGGTGATGAAGAGGAAGTCATAACTTTTCTGGTGTGGGTCGAATGACTAGAAGCGGGAGAGTATTTGGTCCCTCCAATGTGCAAGATGCGGCTGATGCTTCTGCAAGGGAAAAAGGAAAACAACAGGTAACGATTGGTAATCCTAGGGTTACGCCTGCCAATGTGACTCAACCAATTCCGATACCAGTGGCTTCTTCGGTTCCCGATGAGGTTGAAGAGCTGATGCGAATTATCAGAAAGAGTGATTATAGCATAATTGATCATCTGAGCCATACTCCTTCTAAGATGTCTATCTTATCCTTGTTGATTTATTCATAACCTCACAGAAATACTTTGATGAAATTGTTGAAGAATGCGTTTGTGCCACATGAGATAACAGTCAATCAGTTTGAGAATGTTTGTGCTAACATATCTGTCGGGAACGGTTTGGGCTTCACAGATTTTGATCTTCCTCCGGAGGGGCCAGACCATAACAATATTTCAATGGAGTGCAGGGGAACTACTTTATCCCGGGTTTTGGTAGATACTGAATCATCTTTAAATGTATTGCCCAAGTCATCATTGATGAAGATTGATTATTCTGGACTGGAGTTGCGCCCTAGTGATTTGATGGTGAAGGCGTTTGATGAGTCTCGAAGGTCAGTGTTTGGGGAGGTGGAGTTACCAATCAAGGTTGGTCCTCGCACCTTTATAGCTACATTTTTCGTGATGGATATACAACCAGCGTACTGTTGCTTGTTGGAGAGGCCATCGATTCATAGAGCAAGGGCTGTCACTTCTACTCTTCATCATAAACTCAAGTATCCTGCCGAGGGAAAGGTAATAACTGCATGCGGCGAGGAAGAGTACATCGTAAGTCATTTGACACCATTCCGCTATGTTGAAGTTGAAGGCGAGATTCATGAAACTCCGTTTCAGGCATTTGAGACAGTTCATGCTATCAATCTTCCTCCTCCAGAGCAGAAAAAGAAACCGGAAACTATTATGTTTTCTCTCAAGGATGCGAGAGCTGTGGTGGAAAATGGTAACCCTGAAGGTTGGGGTCAGGTGCTGGACGTTACTCCGAAGTTTGATAAGTTTGGTCTTGGTTTTAGCCCAGGTCAGCAGAGTGCAACTCCCAGAGCATCTAGTTTATCTACTCCTGTGAAGTTTTCCCGTCCTTGTGCTACTCAAGAAGGACACGTCAATGCCGTTGGTGACGATATGGTTGATAGATACAATGTTGAAGATTGGATTCGTCCGAGCATTCAAGGCCAGACACTCAACAATTGGACTTCTGTGGATGTTATCCAAGTTTCAAGCGCTGAGGAGTAATTTTCTTGTTTCTTTTGTTAATCATATCATAATTCTTGCGCTCTGCCCAAGGCGTAGTGGATCATTTGTGTAGGGCCACCATGTTTATTTTCAAGTTTATCATGAAATAAAGGACGTTTTTGCATTCAAAATTTTGCTTCTTTTTCTTTTCTTTTTATTTTCAAATGGCAATGTTTCGCTTTTCACACACTGTCACTAAAAAACGCCAAAATGTCATTCATGCATATGCACTTACACCACCGATTCCATTGATAACAACTCTGCTATGGCTCATTATGACTTTGATACTCCTATTTATCAAGCTGAAGAAGAAGCGTATGAGGATTGTGATCTTCTTAAGGAATTAGCGAGATTGTTAAAACAAGAGGAGAAAGTTATCCAGCCGAATCAAGATTAGATTGAGGTGGTGAATATTGGCACAGAAGAGGTAAGAAGAGAAGTCAAGATAGGGGCAGATCTCGAAAAAAGTGTAAAGGTCAGACTGATTGAGCTACTCCATGAGTATTCCGATATCTTCGCATGGTCTTATGAGGATATGCCTGGCTTGGATACAGACATAGTGGTGCATCGATTACCCCTCATAGAAGGTTGTTCTCATGTCAAGCAGAAGCTCCGAAGAACTCATCCTGAGATATCCAAGAAGATCAAAGAGGAGGTCCAGAAGAAGTTGGACGCGAATTTCCTAAAGGTCGTCAATTATTCGCCATGGATTGCAAATATTGTGCCCGTGCCCAAGAAGGATGGTAAAGTCAGGATGTACATGGATTATAGGGATTTGAACAGGGCCAGCCCCAAAGAAGATTTCCCTCTTCCGCATATTGATGTGTTGGTTGATAATACTGCTTATTCCAAGGTGTTCTCGTTCATGGATGGCTTTTTGGGTTACAATCAAATTAAGATGGCTCTGGAGGATATGGAGAAGACAACATTTATCATGCCTCGGGGAACTTTCTATTATAAAGTGATGCCGTTTGGTTTGAAAAACGTCGGGGCAACATATCAGCGCGCCATGGTCACTCTCTTTCATGACTTGATTCACAAAGAGATTGAGGTATATGTAGACGATATGATTGCCAAGTCTGACACGGAAGAGGAACATCTTGTTCATCTGGAAAAATTGTTCGGGAGATTGAGGAAGTTCTTTCTAAGGTTGAATCTGAATAAGTGCACCTTCGGGGTGAGATCCGCAAGCTGTTGGGTTATATTGTAAGTAAAAAAGGTATCGAGGTAGACCCGGCCAAAGTAAAAGAGATACAGGAAATGCCCGAGCCAAGGACAGAGAAGGAAATACGCGGTTTTTTGGGAAGGTTAAACTACATTTCTAGATTTATTTCTCACCTCACAGCCACCTGTGAACCTATGTTCAAGTTGTTGAAGAAAAGTCAGACGGTGAAATGGAATGAGGATTGTCAGAAGGCCTTTGACAAAATAAATGAGTATTTGCAGGAACCTCCGATACTCATGCCGCTAGTGGAAGGAAGGCCACTAATCATGTATCTAACTGTGTTGGAGAACTCAATGGGTTGTGTCCTCGGTCAGCACAACGAGACAGGGAAGAAAGAGCAGGCTATTTACTACTTGAGTAAGAAGTTTACGGAATGCGAGTCGAGATACTCATTGTTGGAAAAGACTTGTTGCGCGCTTGCCTGGGCTGCCAAACGTTTGAGGCAATACATGTTAACTCACACCACCTACTTGATATCCAAAATGGATCCAATCAAGTACATTTTTGAGAAGCCAGCTCTTACAGGCAAGGTAGCCCGTTGGCAGATGATACTCACCGAATATGATATCCAATACACTACTCAAAAAGCAATTAAGGGTAGTGTACTGGCCGACCATCTTGCTCATCAGCCCATGAACGATTATGAACCGATGAAGTTTGATTTTCCAGATGAGGAAATTGTGTATATTCGGGATTGTAATATGCCAGACCCAGACGAAGGACCCGAGCCGGGATCACGTTGGACGCTTGTTTTTGATGGTGCCTCCAATGCCATGGGTAACAGCGTCAGAGTTATTATCACTTCTCCTAAGGGATACCATATTCCTTTCACGACTCATATTTGTTTCGATTGCACTAACAACGTGGCTAAATATGAAGCTTGCATTTATGGCATTGAAGCAACGATCGACCTACGCATCAAATTCTTGAAAGTTTACGGGGATTCCAATCTTGTTATCAGCCAGATTAATGGAGATTGGGAGACTCGCCATCAGAACCTAATTCCTTATCGTGAGCATGTTATGAAGCTGATTCCGTACTTCGAAGAGATCACGTTTGAGCACATACCCAGAGAAGAAAATAATCTAGCTGATGCACTGGAAACTTTGTCCTCCATGTTCAAGGTTAAGTGGGCTAATGAGGCACCTTCTATTACTATCAGAAGTTTGAGTGAGCCAGCTTTCCGCTTTGAGGCAAATTTGGAACCAGATGGTAACCCTTGGTTTTATGACGTTAAGCAATATCTTGAAACACAAGAGTACCCTAAAGAGGCATCCGTCACAGATAATAAATTCCTGAGAAAATTTTCAGCCAAGTTCTTTCTCAGTGGCGGTGTGTTGTATAGAAGGCATCATGATGGTCTACTGCTCAGATGTGTTGACAAGAAAGAAGCAGCTAGAATCATTGAAGAGATACATGAAGGTGATTTCAGGACCCATTCCAACGGGCATACCATGGCCAAAAAGATCTTGCGAGCAGGTTATTATTGGTCCACCATGGAGACTGACTGTTACAATCATGCACGGGTTTTCCACAAATGTCAAGTCTATGCTGACAAGGTGCATGTGCCACCAGTACCCTTGAATGTCTTGACTTCCCCTTGGCCGTTTGCGATGTGGGGAATTGATATGATCAACAAGATTGAACCGATCGCGTCCAACGGGAACCGTTTCATTCTGGTTGCCATCGATTATTTTACAAAATGGGTTGAAGCTGCATCCTATGCCAATGTCACGAAGCAGGTGGTAACTCGGTTCATTAAGCATAATATTATCTGTCGCTACGGAGTGCCTGAGAAGATCATTATTGATAATGGGTCTAATCTGAACAACAAAATGATGAAGGAGCTTTGTGAGTTCTTTAAAATCAAGCATCATAACTCTTCTCCATATAGACCAAAGATGAACGGTGCTGTCGAGGCAGCCAATAAGAATATCAAGAAAATCGTGCAGAAGATGGTGGTAACCTATAAAGATTGGAACGAGATGCTGCCTTTTGCTTTGCATGGTTATCGCACCACTGTGCGTACTTCGACTGGGGCAACCCCATTTTCATTAGTTTACGGCATGGAAGCAGTGTTGCCGGTAGAAGTCGAGATTCCTTCTCTTGGGGTCATGAGAGATGTTGAGCTGGATGAAAGTGAATGGGTGCAAAATCGGCTGGATCAGTTGGAACTTATTGATGAGAAAAGGTTGACGGTTGTATGTTATGGTCTGGTATATCAACAAAGGATGAGAAAAGCTTTTGATAAGAGGGTACGACCCCAGTGTTACAAACTAGGTGACCTTGTGCTCAAGAGGATAATTCTTCCCCAGGGAGATCCCAGGGGCAAGTGGGTTCCAACTTATGAAGGTCCTTTCGTGGTCAGAAAAGTTTTCTCTGGAGGGGTGATGATGCTCACGACTATGGATGGAGAGTACTTCCCTCTCCCCGTGAATGCTGACGTAGTTCAAAAATACTTTGCATAAAAAAATAATAAAAAAAAAGAGCCCGCTAAACTGAAAACCCGAAAGGGCGGTTTAGGCAAAAAGAGGGTGTCCTGGTGAATTGAAAACCCTAAAGGGCGATTCAGGAAAAAGTTAGGGAGTTAAAGCAAATGACTACGTTCAGCCTGAGTTCCTTTGTTTCCGTCCTTCGATCCATCGCCTGGCATAAGCTCGAGGCTGATCCAAGAATGATCTGTCTGAAAGCAGGAAGATGAGAGTCATAAGAGTCATAGCAGAGTCGGGATTTTATGGATATTCACATTCACATTGCCATTTGTAAACACTTGTTTGCTTTGATTTTGTAATTACTTGCTTCTAAATGTAAATGCCTTTTTCACAGGCTGATCTCTCAAAATCAATAAAATATCTTCTTTCAAGTATGCAAAAACATCCAATATTTTGATAAGCATGTGCATATAAACTTTGTGGGCCTTACACGTAAATGGTAATCTAAGTCATGGTTGGTTGATCGCTTGAAATACGGATAACAAACACAATTTCTACTACGCAAGGGGCATGTTTGTTTCTCTGTTTGATGGACTTCTCTTCCACTCTATTGGAATTTTGCCTTGCCATTTTCGTTTCACCACGCCAGGCAGTTGGTAAAGGTCATGGATCAGGGTAATATCAGGATTACGGCAGGTCATTGGGACCGGTGAACCTGGTTGGAGATACTGCTTCCCCATAACGACTTTTATTACGTTTCTTTGCTGCATTTTCATGTGTTATCTTGTTTGATTTGTTTTAAGCATTGTCTGTGTATATGGTTTTGTTTATAGCTGAATGTCAGTCCTGATGCGTTGAATATTTTTGCTTTGAAAAAATTTTGTTTCATTTTACTTAATCCATCCAGTATCACTCTTTAATCGATTTTTTCGGGCAACTTGATACCAACCGTGCCAATTCTCTTGCTCATCCAAGAGTTTGGAGGAAGGAGTTTAGCTAAAAATGATGACTGTAGTGATATGCTTTTGAGTAGAACCCTGTTGACGATGTACAAACATTGTTTTAATTCCCAGACATCGGAGATATAAGGGAGTTAGACCCTCGTTAACCCCTCAGAGCCTTCGAAGTAGAAGTTTCTTTTCCGTTAAAAAAAAACCCTTTTTTAACCAGGGACATGGTAGATGTCTGGTTGATTTGCCCAAGCATTCAAATTTTAGAAGGAATGTCCCATCTGAGGATCACCACATTTTATCTTTCGCATCATGAGATCAGGAAAAATATCTAAACCACAATGTTCTTTTCTTCACAAAGCCCTGAGGTCGAGATCGAATCGATACAATAATGGCTATCCCTCGCCGACCAAGGAATGAGGCACTTGTTTTCTTCAAAAAAAAAGAGGGAGAGAAAGAAAGAAAAAGTTCAAAGACTTAAAGTCATGTTGACTTGTTCGAAGTGGAAATTATGAATAAGAAAGAAACAAAAAGCCCTGCTAAGTCGAAACTTGAAAACAAGTCGCTTAGGCAAAAGTTAGGGCATCCCGCTGGACTCCCAAAGTTGAAATTCAAAAGATTTTGTCCAGGAAAAAGTTAGGGAAAAGAGAGCCTGAAAGGCCAAAAAGAAAGAGAGATTGTTCAAATAAAATTTTTGTCGAAAGAAGAGGAACAATAATATCAAAAAGAGACGAACAAAAGCAGCAGAAGATAAGTGGAGATCATGTTGGAGGATTTGTCGTGAACACTCAATCATTATAAATCCTTTTGAAAAATGAATGCTTGTGATAAGTCAACTGAACTTAAGACAGGAGAATATCACGAAGGGGGTGGGCACCAAATAACTTGAGCCTTGAAAATTTTTTTTTCAAAAGAACCTCGAACCAGGCCATGTTACAACCTCTAAAAGTCCTAACTGAAACTAGGGTTTAACTCAAAAGCATACTGCAACAGGATAACGTTTCCTAAATTCCTAAAATATGCGCCACATAGCCGTGTTGGTATCTTATCATTCGCATTTTGACTCGTTTTTTTAAAAAGGGGAAGAAAAGTTTTAAAATTTTTTTTTCTAGTCAATGATTCGTTCACAACAGGGAAGCGACATTTTGTTGATATTTTCAACTTCAAGGTTTAAATAATCATCGCATCAGGCCTGTCATTCCCAGAATAAACATTTTTCTACATGCAAAACAGTTGCTTGGCATCAAAAAGGGTTTACATGTTGAACACCTGTAAAGAGCTTAATGATTGTCAGGAAGGGAATGTTTGGTTTTCTTCTACTTGGATGGAGCCCATGTATGATTAGGACTCTTCTTGTCCCCTGTGAAGTTTCTTATCCCCAGTGAAATTTCGTCTTTGCAGCAAAGCTTTATTGCCCCAAGAATCTTCTTTTTTTTCAAAAAGCTTCATTCTAAAACTTCAAGTTCGGATATGTCATCCATCTCCAGTGGAGTCATTTAAGTAGGAACTCACATTCTGAAGGGGTTTCGACCCCCCGACAGAATTGCCAACAGAGATCCCTCGCTTTGACCTCTCATTTCCCAGTAGATCTGTTGACCGGGGCATCCTTATGTTAAAAATCTTCTTCTATTCCCCAATAAGGTCGTTACTTTGTGACTATCTGCATGACCCGTTCATTGGCTGCACTCCAAGAATCTTTCTCCGGAAAGAAAGTCTTCAACAAAATTCTGTATCCCCGGTGAAGTCCCGTCTCCCCAGCAGAGCTTTACTCCCCCACCAAAGGTTCTCACCCCTTTACGTCGGATTTGTTGTTTTGGTGTCATCACTCAACGCGACCGCGTGCTGTCTTTTCCAGAGATTACAGTCTTGCCCTGAGCTTCTCCCTTAATGTCTGATCTTCAGATAAGCGATCTTCTCCAGAAGCTACGGTATCGATCCGATCTTCTCTTGGAGTTTGCAATTTATTTTTGCAGCTCCCCTCAATGTTTGTGGCCCGTTTCTACTGGTTGCCCGTTTTTTATTCTCCGTGAAGCTTCATCTCTTTGAGGTTCCTTCCCCAGTGGATTCCCATATTTCCTAATCTCCTTTGGATTTGGTAATTTATTTTTGCAAGTCTGGTCAGATTCTGATTTCTTGGTTTTTGGCTTCTCAATTGGCCATTCCCTAGTGGAACTTTTTAACATGCATCATTACATTGCATCTACCAACACGTGCAACATTTCCATTATATGGAACATTGCGCTATATAAAAAGAATTCAAACATGCATCAGAGCATAAGCCATTATTATTTCCGTCATCCCCAGTGATTTGCTAATACTTCGGATTAAATCCCCAGTGAGGTCTTCGTCCTCATTATCTCGGTTTCCTCCCCATACCAATATCCTTTTGGCGTCGATCATTTGTTTGTTTGAGTGTCTACTCTTGATTGTAGTTCGGTTTCGCCCTGGCGCGGTCTTCTCGAGTTTAGTCTTCACTACCCTCTCCGGTTCATTCCAATGTCTATTAATGCACCTTTTCGAATACCAGTTTCGTCCTAATATTCGCTTTCAGCAGGTTTTTAGGTGTACGCCCTAATCTCCTTGCTTTGGGTCGAGTTTCGCCTCGTTGCCTGTGCATGAAATCCAGTTTTGCCCTGGCACTCATCTAGCTTAGTTTCGCCTAACTAGTTATTGAATCGAGTTTTGTCTCGTCTTTATTTTCATACCTTGGACCCTTTGACGGTATTCATTTACCGAGTGCAGTGTTCGTACTGCGTCCCAGGTTTGAGATCAGTCTCTTTTGTTCCTTGGATTCTTCTATCAGTTTTTGTCACTGTTTATCCATTGATCTGAGACCAGCATGTGCTCTGAGAAACATGCGCTCTCATCATTTTGCTATGGGTCGAGTTTCGCCTCGCTACCCGTGCGTGAAATCCAGTTTCGTCCTGGTACTCATCTAGTTTATTTTCGTCTAACTGGTTATTGAGTCGAGTTTCGTCTCACTTTTGTTCCTTTTTTCTGGGATTCTTTCAGTTCCTTCATACTGTCTATCTTAGTTGAGATTAGCAAGTGCTCCTAGAATCACGCACTCTAGCCACTTTTGCTTTGGGTCGAGCTCAGAGTTTTGTCTCCTCACCCGCGTACATTTTCTATTCCAGAGCTTAGTTTCTCCTATACTCTGTCGGTTGAGTTTTGTCTCACCCCTTTTGAAGCCCAGTTTTTCCCTGGCACATCTGTCCAGAAGTCTAGTCGCGTCTACTCTTCTTTGTTTCTGTTCTGTTTCAACCTGCGTTACAGCTCCATTCTAACGCATGTCTTGGAAGTTTTCTTCTTCTTTTTCTTTCTTCTTCAAGAGTGTAAATTTTCGAGTTCTTTCGTATTCAAATATCTTCAACCCTGAACGCTCGAAAGTTATCACTTTTCTCTCTTATCATGGTGAAGATATTTGAATAGGGGCAGCTGTTGCACCCCAAAATTTACCCCCTTGATTTAGGCTTATGTTCCATCATGAATATCATATTGAATTGCATTCATACATTATGATAGGATCAAAGCACTTTGGTTATCAAGTCTTCCTCAAGCCTTGGAGGTTGTTTGCATTGACAAGTTGCTCAGGGGAATCACTCTTTGGATTCACCAGTCAAATTAGGGTTTTGTTGAGCAAGGCTATTGGCCAATACATAAGTCTTGATTTGGGGAGCTATAACATCTCTTTGGTATTTGAAAAGTCTTTGTACAAAAAATTGGTCATAATGCCCAGAGGATTTGGAGTTTTGAAGATGACTCATCTGTCTCTTGAGATGTTGATCAAAACTAGGGTTTGGGTTTTTATTTGGATTTCTTAAGAATTTTGAAGTGAAACTTTGCACATGGCCTCTATACATTTGGAAGATCGTATGTTTTAAGTTTTGATCATCAATTTTGAAGGGAAGTGGATCAATGGATTCAGAGGGGCAAAATGGTCATTTTGGTCAAAATCAGTCAAAGTCAAGGTTGACCAAGTGAATTTTTGGCCAACCATCAATTCAAGGATGTAATTTTCATATTTCAAGTCCATTTTGGTCTTTGGATCAAGTAGATTGAAGTTTAGGTTGAAACTTGTTCTTAAAGAAACCCTAAAAGTTTCTAATTTTTGAAAATAAAGACTTAATTTCAAAAATTCATATTTTATTCACCCTTGATCAAGAAGATGTAAATGAAATATGCTTGGAAATCTAAGAGAATGATCTTTCACCTCCTTTTGGTCTCATGTCCAAATTGGCAAGGAATCAAGAGTTATGGTCTTTTGAAGTCACAAAATTATAGGTCATTTTTCAAAATTAGTGAATTTCAAGCCAAATTTTGAGGACCTTAATGGATTAATTTGCAAAAACTTAAAACTAAGGGATTGTAGGTCTTTTCAATATCTTTCCAAATTATGCTCATTTCTGCCAAAATTCAAAAGTATGAGTAAGTTATGGGTCTTGGAATTTTGGAGCATTTTGTTGAAAATTGGCAAAAGTGCAAAATGGCCAATTCTTGAAAACTCAAGTTTCAGCCATTCTCTTTGTTCCTAATCCAGCCCATGACCTAATTGTGACTTGTTAAGGCCCATAATATCATCCATTTCGTGTTCTATGGACCTTGGTGCTTGAATGAAAAATGCAAAAAATTGCCAAAGTTGCAAAAACTCCAACACTCTTGGATCAGATGGAATTAAGGGCCAAGATTGCAAGCATGATCTTATGAAGAGATTTGGCCCAAAAAATGCATATGAAGCCAAGGAATGCACGAGCAAAACACCTAATTTGATATACACTTCATTTTTGGCCAAAATTCCCAATCCTGCCCTCCAACGGCTTTAAGGACAGATTTCCACTTCTATGCTCTTCTACAAACCCTATATAAGCGGAAGCAAGCAAAGAAAGAGAAAGGGAAGGCGCCATTTGCAAGAATTCCAGATCTGAGATTTTCCTTCTCCTTCTGCAACTTGATTCGACTCTCTCAATTCCTTGGTGTTTTCTTCAAAATTCTTGTGGATTCAGCTTCAGCAAAGTGAGTAGATCAAGCCGGTACCATTTGTTTGCATATGGAGTGAAGGAGACAGTAGAACACTTTTCACCTTGAGGTTACGATTCCAAACTTCAATTTCTGAGATGCGCTTGTTTATTGAGGTGTTTGAGCTTGGATTTATGTTCAATGATGTTAATGGAATGTTTCTGAAGCTTTATAGCATTTGATTTGATGAATTATGCATGATTGGATGCTCTGAAACTCGCGATTTAGAATGATTTTGCTCATATTCATGATTTAATTGTGAACAATGTTGTTGATGTTTTGATTTGATTCCAACTGCAATGTGAAGTATGAAATGCTAGCTTTGATTTGTCTTTGATTTCATGAAAAATGATGCGAAATTGAATGTGTTATGCTGGTTTGAACATGAGCCCTAAGCCTGGATGTTGCGCGCGTTTTTGAACCGTCCAGAGGTTGAAGATGATGTGTTGGCACATCATGATTGGCCTGTTTGAATTTTTTGGCTTATTTGAATTTTTGTTTTATTTGATATTTTGTTTAATTTTGTTTCCTGATCAAAACACTTTCAAAAATCACAAAAAAATTACCATAGGTCAATTTTATTTTCTAGTATGTTTCATATTTTTTTGAAATTTTTTATAAATAATTTGATTGGTTTAAAAAATTCATAGGTTTAATTAATTAATTGATCAAAGTTTATTTTTATTTTAATAGTTCCTTTGACCTAAAAAATCCACAAAAATATTCTAGACTCATAAAATAGTGGAAAAATTTATTGTGACTTTGGTTTTTCATTTTCTTTATTTTTGATTTAAATTTTAATTTCAAAGGTTATTTATAATATTTGTTTGTTTGATTTTTATTTTAATATTTCCCTTAATCAAAAAAATCTCAAAAAAATCATGTAAGCTTATTTTTAATCATAGAATCTGAATATATTTCTATTTTGACCTTTTCATGATTTTTAGCTAGGGTTTGCATTTTTTGCCCTTAAATAATAATTCAATTACTAATTGTTGGTTTATTTTTTTATTTTGATATTTCCATCAATTCAAAAATTCTAGAAAAATTCAGAGATGTGTGTTTTTAATTCTAATATTTGAATATAATTTTGGTTGGCCATTTTTCTAACTATGTGATTTAAATATTATTTTGATATGTGAATATTGGTTAATTAGCTAATTGTTGGAATTTAATTTCATTTTTGACTTTTCCTAATTCAAAAAAATGTGAAAAAATATATTTTCTGACATTTAGGGTTTCTTGATGTTTTGTATGATCTTGTTTTAGTTTGTTTGAATTTTGATCTCACTTAATTAATATTTGAGATTAAAGGTCAAAAATTAGGGTTTTGTTGCTCATGGTGCAAGTTTCATTTTAAATACCCCCATGCCTGGGATTTTCTATGGGATTCAAGTCTTGATTAGGGTTCATGAATGTTTTGAGGATCTTAAAACCATTTATCTTGATTTTTTTAAACTTGTTTTGACATTTTTTCACAAATTATTTTGAAACTTGTCTAGTTTGGTAGTTTTGCCAACTAGTCTTGAACTTTGGATTTCATATGGTCTCCTCCTCAATCATTCATGAACCTAGGGCTTGAATTCCGACTTCTATACCTTTCAAAGATGCTAATATTTTTTTTGTTAGAATTATGGACCGTTATTTCCATTTTTGATGTAATTTTGAAGTGAAGGAACCCAATTAATGTTTGCATATCTTGTTGCAATTTGTTGGATGGCCAATGAACTTGAGTGAGGCCTATAATTGGGAACCTAATGATCATGTTGATTCTGATTGCCCATGTTAGCTTAAGCCATTTCATTTGAATGCCTCATGTTTGAATGTTTTGAACCATCTAATGCATTATGTAGGTTTCATCTCCTATGGTGTTCTTGAAGTTGTGATTGAATTAATTATGCATGATTAAAATGTGTTTGCTACTGACCTTTATGGTCTTTGTTCATATTGTTCTCAATCTCTTATGATCCTTGATTGTTATTCAATTGTTAATTCAACATGGTGATAGAAAGGAGCAACATTCCTCTGATTCTTTTGACCTAATTTGTGCACATGCTTGTTTCCTCTTGCCTATTATGTTTAAATTTTGATAATTGCCACCATGTTGTTCTCACTTTTTCACCTTATGGAATACTAACTTGGTTGTTGAATATGCGAGGTACTCTGAGAAAGTTGCCACTTTTGGCTTGGGGTTTTTGTGTTTCACTTTATTTGTGGAACACAATTCATTATATTGGCATTATTTTGTGCTTGGCATGTTTGATGGTTATGCAGGATATACATACATATGATTGTGAATGCCATACATTGCCCATGGGATTTGTTCATATCTGATAAATTACTTACATCCTGATGGTATAATTTCTGACTCAATTTGTCTACTGATGCCAGCTTGCTTAAAGTTTCTCTGGGTTTCTTTTATTCTTGCTTGACTACTACAGATATTTATCTGTTTGGTATTATACCACTTCCTTTCTCCCATTTTCATTTTGAATAATTTTCTGACTGCATGATGGGACCTCTGTTGCTTATATATGTCAGGAGGCCCTCTGGTTTTTGTCTAATTGCATGTGTTATGTTTGTTTTTGATCGATGAGTCACTCAATTTAGAAATTGAGATCACGACTTCGCTCTCATTGCATGTTCCCTATAGGATGTTTATTACTTTTCTTCTTTAATTGTTGATCGATGAGTCAGTCAATTTAGAAATTGAGATCACGACTTCGCTCTCATTGCATGTTCCCTATAGGATGTTTATTGCTTTTCTTCTTTAATTATCGATCGATGAGTCACTCAATTTAGAAATTGAGATCACGACTTCGCTCTCATTGCATGTTCCCTATAGGATAGTTTTGTTAAGCTCCCTTTAACATGTAAAGTAGGGTAGGATGTTCCCTTATCCTCAGTCCTAAGATCAACCATTGTATGATAACACTAGGGATAGTGCTAGGCTAGTTTCCCTTAGTTGTTTTTCCTTTATTTGCATTTTGCATCTTAAAACAAAAGTTTTTTTCTTGGGAAATCATAAGACACTTCTAATAAACTCAAACCCTTCTTCAAAATTAAAGGATACAAACCAATCTTACTTTGTCTGTGTTATCTTTTAGCCGGTGTTTTGCCATCACACATTTGTTTGAAGCCGATGTTTCGCCATCGCACATGTTTGTTATCCTACTTTGATTCTCAATATCATTGTTAGGTGTGATATTTTGCCATCCTTGCCATGCCATGCTACCTTGTTATCTTTTAGCCGGTGTTTCGCCATCGCACATTTGTTTGAAGCCGATGTTTCGCCATCGCACATGTTTGATTATCCTACTTTGATCCCCAATATCATTGTTAGGTGTGATGTTTTGTCATCCGTTTTGCTGATGTTTCGCCATCTTTGCCATGATATCTTGTTATTTTGAAGCCGATGTTTCGCCATCGCACATGTTTGTTATCCTACTTTGATTCTCAATATCATTGTTAGGTGTGATGTTTTGTCATCCGTTTTACTGATGTTTCGCCATCTTTGCTGTGATATCTTGTTATTTTGAAGCTGATGTTTCGCCATCGCACATGTTTGTTATCTTACTTTGGTTCTCAATATCATTGTTAGGTGTGATGTTTTGTCATCCGTTTTATTGATGTTTCGCCATCTTTGCCATGATATCTTGTTATTTTGAAGCCGATGTTTCACCATCGCACATGTTTGTTATCCTACTTTGATCCTCAATATCATTGTTAGGTGTGATGTTTTGTCATCCGTTTTATTGATGTCTCACCATCCTTGCCATGACTTCGTTATCTTTTAGCCGATGTTTCGCCATCGCACATTTGTTTGAAGCCGATGTTTTTCCATCACACATGTTTGATTATCTAACTTTGACTCTCAATGTCACTGTTAGGTGTGTTATTTTACCATTTGATGTCTCGCCATCTTTGACATGTTACTTTGCCGATGTTTTACCATTTCTTTTGTTTGTTGTTTTATTTGATGTTTTTCCATCTTGACTGTTTTTTGTTGTCTTAACTAAAAAAACACAAACCAACCAAAATATGTATACCGAACTACGACTGCTCTGATTCCTTAAAAGGGATACGTAGGCATTGGGGTAGGGCCTAATCGAGCAAAACTTTTATTTTCCCTACATTGTTTTCTTTTGTTTCTGTCGTATGCATTCCCTTTTCAGTTTTGAGCCATAAACATAGGATTTGACCACACCTATTAGATTAGACAACAAGAGTGGATACCTTAGAGTACTACGGGCGTGTGGGGTGCTAACACCTTCCCCTCGCGTAACAGACTCCCTTACCCGATTGCTCGGTCGAAAGACCGTGATTTCTCCCTTCTCAGGTTTTCTCAATGTTTACCTTTCCCTTTCGGCGGGATAAAAGACGTTCGGTGGCGACTTCATTGATGTTTCATTAACATCCAGATAACAGGTTCCGACCGCGTAGTTTCAGTTTGTAAATTTAAATTTCCCGAAGTCTTTGAAATCATTACATGCGCATCCCGTTATCATACACATCATTACAGGTACCACTACAGGTTTCTCATCTTCTTCGCTGTTTATTTCAGAAGAAATGTCTTCCGATCAAGCCATCAAAGATCTTCAGGCACAGAACACCCAGTTCCAATAGATGTTCATAAGTCTGGCTAAGGGGCAGGAGGATTTGAAGACACTTATTTTGAAAGAGAAGAAGAAGAAGAAGACTGGTATACTGAATATGGGTAGAAGATTTGGAGAAAGGTTGAAGCATCAAACTGATCTGACCTCTTCATCCAAGGAAGGGGAGAACCAAGAGGGGGAAAAGGACCCTAGTCCTGCAGTTTCTGACAATGATACCGATTACAATGATGAGCAATATCCTCCCACTGAGGATAGGTACAAGCAGCTAGAAGACCGTCTGAGTGCTATGGAAGTTCAGAAGATACCTGGTTTGGATTTCGGAGAATTGGGACTGGTATCGGAAGTGGTCATCCCTCATAAGTTCAAAGCTCCAGTTTTTGCCAAGTATGATGGAGTGTCCTGTCCAAAACTCCATCTCCGCTCGTACGTCAGGAAAATCCAGCCCCACACATCTGATAGAAATCTGTGGGTCCACTTCTTTCAAGATAGTCTGTCAGGGACTCAGATTGAATGGTTCTACCAGTTGGAGGGAGCCAGCGTCCTAAATTGGCAAGATCTTGCTGTTACTTTCTATAAGCAGTATCAGTATAATGCCGACCTTGCTCCCACTCGTACTCAACTCCAGAGTATGTCCATGGGTGCAGGTGAAGGTTTCAAAGATTATGCCCAAAAATGGAGGGATTTGGCTGACAGAGTTCAACCCCCGTTGTCTGATAGGAAGTTGGTTGACATGTTTCTGGGGACGCTATCTGGTCCATTTTTCAATCACTTAATCGGCAGTTCGTCATCTGGGTTCACTGAGCTGATTTTAACCGGAGAAAGAGTAGAAGATGGAATTTGGAGTGGTAAAATATAGAAGGAAGCCTCCTCGAGTTCAACAAAGAAGCCTTTCGCTGGAAAGAAGGAAGCCAGTGCGGTCTATAGCCCGAGGGGCCAAAGCAGATCCGAACACCGTCAAACTATAAATGTTGTAGTGATACCGAGACCTGCAGTTGCTCCACAATGCAACAATCAACAAAGGGTAGAAATACCACAACGGCAGTTTACCCGCATCAACATGAATTTGGCTGAAGTTCTGCCTCATCTGTTAAAATCTGACTTGGCGACCTTGAGAGAGGCTCCCAAGAATCCAAACACTACTTCTCCCAGATACAATCCCAACGCGCGATACGCCTACCATTCTGAGAGTCCTGGCCACGATACAAATGATTTCTGGGCTCTGAGAAACAAAGTACAAGATCTGCTTGAAGCCAAGGAGATAGAGTTCGATGCTCCAGAAAATCCGAATGTTATAACTGCTCCCATGCCCAAACATGGTCGTGGAGTTAATGTTGTTGACACCGATTTGTTTGTGACCTCTGTTGAAGAAATTTCTACTCCTCTTATGAATATTAAGAAGAATTTGTTGTTGGCCGGTTTATTTCCGGGTTATGGTGAAGGTTGCCACATGTGTTCGATTCTACCTTCTGGTTGCCGTTTGTTGAAGTCAGGTGTTCAGCGCCTGATGGATAATAAAGAAATTTTGTTTGAGAAGACTATGGTTCCGGTTTTTCCAAATGAAGATGTTGCCATTATAACCATTTCCACCAATCCTTCCCAGGTTTCCTCGAGAAAACCTGTTAGGATTACACCTGTTCAAAGAATTGCTCCGCTTATAATCACTGTTCCTGGTCCCATCCCGTACACCTCAGACAAGGCTGTCCCATGGCATTATGTTGTTGATGTGTATTATCATGGCATTAAGCAAGATCTGAAGAATGAAGAAGATGATACTGATGTCAGTAATATTGTCGGGACTAGTAAGGTTACCCGAAGTGGAAGGGTTTTCTCTCCTGAGATTGCTCCGAAGATCATCAAGCCTACTGTTATTCCAACTGCTGCTCCCACCAGCGCTCCTGACATTTCTCCCGTTCCTACTCCAATTATTACACCTGCTACTATTCCTATCCTTACTCCAGTTATCACCCCTGTCGCCGAGCCATCTGGGACTCGGGGCAAAGAAATTATAGGTGAGCCTTCCCGAACGGAGGCACCTAAGAAAATCATTGTGGAAGCCTCTAAACAAGAAATAGAGGAAATACTGAAAATTATCAAGAAAAGCGACTACAATATGGTCGAACAGCTAGGGCAAACCCCGTCAAAGATATCCATGTTGTCTCTACTATTGTGTTATAAAGCCCATGCAAAGGCTTTGATTGCATTTCTCAAGACTGCGCATGTGCCGCAGGAAACTTCAGCAGATTAGTTCAAAGATTGTGTGGCCAGCCTGACTGATGACAATGGGCTGGGTTTTTCAGATGCGGATCTGACACCAAAAGGGAGGAATCATAATGATGCTCTGCATGTCTCGATTGAGTGCAGGGGCACCACTATGGCTCATGTGCTAGTAGATATCGGGTCTTCATTGAATGTTCTGCCAAAGAAAGCGTTGGACTGTTTGGATTGTGAGGGTTTGACTCTAAAGCCTAATAATATTATGGTAAGGGCTTTTGACGGATCGAAGAGAATGATGCACAAGGAGGTGGACATCCCTGTCAAAGTGGATTCTCAGACTTTTGGGTCCACCTTCTACATAATAGATATAAGGCCGTCGTATTCTTGCTTGCTGGGTCGTCCTTGGATCCATGAGGCTGGGGCAGTTACTTCCACACTCCATCAAATGCTGAAGTATCCGGTGAAGGGAAAGATTGTCACAGTGCAAGGTGAAGAAGAATATATGGTGAGTCACCTCAATTCCTTCCGCTACATAGAGATGGACGGGTAATTCATAGAAACTCCTTGTCATAAATTTGAAGAGGTCCCTCAGATCTTGGCATCAACTGAAGTTACTACCAACAAACCTCCGTTGAAGATGGCTTCTCTCAAGGACGCCAGGGCTGTGGTTGAAGAAGGTGGGTGTACCAATTGGGGTCAGCTCCCTGATTTCACTCACAAAACTGACAAATTTGGTTTGGGCTTTACTACAGGAGCACAAAGGGCTGTTAGGCGTGCTCGGGTTGGAAGACCTCCTCTACACATCAGCAATTGGGGAGTTAATGCAATTGAGGACAGTGAAGAAGATTCAGACATCGACAGCTGGATCTACCCAACAACCAACGGTGGATCGAATAACTGGACGACGAAGGACTTCATACTTGTTTCTTTTATTCCACAGTAATTGACTCATTTAGGATTTGTAATAAACAATTTGAAACTTTACGTCCTGGTGCCTTGCTCGAGGCACCATGGCTTTGCTTGTGAGGGCTTATTATTTGTCATTTCATATATCATTAATAAAGCATTGGACGTTTCTTGCATTACAAATTTTGCGCTCCTTGTTTTTCTTTTCTGTCTCCCACTTTATCAAAACATCTATTCTCTTACACACACTCACGTATCATAATGCAGATCCATATCCACTCTTGATCCCATTGATAACATCTCTGCTATTGCCAGTTATGACTTCGAAAATCTGATCAACCAAGCAGAGGACGAAGGTGAGGATGATTGTGAGGTGCCTGGAGAACTTGCTAGACTATTACAGCAGGAAGAAAGGGCCATATAGCCTCATGAAGAGCCAATTGAGTCAGCGAATTTGGGTATAGAGGAAGACAAGAAAGAGGTTAAAATAGGTGCGAATCTAGAGCCTAGTGTCAAACAACGGTTAATACAGATGCTACACGACTATATTGAGATCTTCGCCTGGTCCTATAAAGACATGCCTGGTTTGGACACTGATATTATGGTTTATCGCCTGCCGAATAAAGAAGACTGTCCTCCGGTTAAACAGAAAATTCGTTGTATGCGCCCTGATATGTCAGAAAAGATCAAGGAAGAGGTCATGAAACAGTTCGACGCATGATTCTTGGCTGTCACTTCTTATCCGCAGTGGGTTGCCAACGTCGTTCCGGCACCTAAGAAGGATGGTAAGGTACGGATGTGTGTGGACTACAAAGATTTGAACAGGGCAAGCCCCAAGGATGACTTCCCACTTCCTCACATTGATGTTCTAGTCGACAAAACCGTGAATCACAAGATCTTCTCCTTCATGGATGGTTTTTCTGGCTATAACCAGATCAAGATGGCTCCTGAGGACATGGAGAAGACAACCTTCATTACACAGTGGGGCACCTTCTGTTACAAAGTAATGCCTTTTGGGTTGAAGAATGTTAGGGCAACTTATCAGCGCTCCATGGTCGCTTTGTTCCACGACATGATTCACCACGATATCGAGGTTTATGTTGATGACATGATAGCCAGGTCCCAGACTGAGGAAGAGCACCTTGATCATCTCCAGAAACTGTTTGACAGGTTGAAGACGTACAAGCTGAGGTTGAATCCGAACAAGTGTACATTCGGGGTAAGGTCTGGTAAGCTTCTGGGTTTTGTTGTCAGTGACAAAGGTATTCAGGTAGACCCTGCAAAGATAAAAGCCATACAAGATATGCCGGCTCCCTGCACAGAGAAGGAAGTTAGAGGTTTCTTGGGACGTATGAACTACATCGCCAGGTTCATTTCACATCTGACTGCTACTTGTGAGCCAATCTTCAAGCTGCTGAAGAAAGATCAAGTGATAAAGTGGAATGATGAATTCCAGATTGCTTTTGAAAGAATCAAAGAATACCTTCAAGAACCACCAATTTTGATGCCTCCAGTTGAAGGAAGACCTTTGATATTATACTTGACAATGCTAGACAATTCAATGGGGTGTGTGCTGGGGCAGCATGACGAGTCTGGTCAAAAAGAGCATGCAATTTACTACCTTAGCAAAAAGTTTACTGACTGTGAGACCCTATACTCATTGCTCGAGAAAACTTGCTGCGCTTTGGCATGGGCTGCTCGCCGACTGAGACAGTATATGCTGACTCACACTACCTTGTTGATATCAAAGATGGATCCGATCAAGTATATTTTCGAGAAGCCCGCTCTCTCCGGAAGGATAGCAAGATGGCAGATGATCTTAACCGAGTACGACATCCAATACACAACCCAAAAAGCAATCAAGGGGAGTGTATTGGCGGATCATTTGGCGCATCAGGCCGTGGATGACTACCATCCATGAATTTCAAGTTCTCGGATGAGAATATCATGTTGGTGACCGACTGCGAAGAACCTGGATCGGATGAAGGACCTGAGGAAGGATCCTGATGGTCAATGTATTTTGATGGAGCCTCAAACGCATTGGGTAATGGCATTGGCGCTGTAATTATATCTCCCGAGGGCTGTCATACTCCGTTCACCGCCCGATTATGTTTTAACTGCACCAATAATATGGCGGAGTATGAAGCGTGTAACATGGGTCTTCGAGCTGCTATTTATCTGAGGATTAAGTTCTTGAGTGTATTCAAAGATTTTGCTCTGGTGATAATTCAGATCAAAGGCGAGTGGGATACGAAGCACCCGAATCTTATTCCTTACAAAGATTATGTATTGACATTGCTCCCACACTTTGAGGAGATAACTTTTGAATATTTCCCACGAGAAGAAAACCAGTTGGCGGACGCGCTAGCTACCATGTTTCTATGTTCAAAGTCAGGTGGGACAATGAAGCTCCCCAAATTACCATTGAGAGGTTGGATGAACCCGCACATTGCTGTGACATTGAGACTGAAGAGGTAGTAGATAAACCCTGGTTTCACGAGGTAAAGAGGTATCTTGAGGCTCAAGAATACCCCGAGGGGGCATCTGTTAATGATAAGAAGTTTCTGAGAAGGTTCGCTGCGAAGTTCTTCATCAGTAATGGAATCCTCTATAAGCGTAACCATGATTCAGCCTTACTGCGGTGTGTAGACATGGGCGAGGCAGAAAGGATCATGGCAGAGTTACATGAAGGTATCTTCGGAACCCATTCCAGTGGACATACCTTGGCGAAGAAAATCCTACGAGAAGGATATTACTGGTCCACTATGGAAGACAATTGTTATCAGCACTCTCGAACCTGTCATAAGTGCCAAGTCTATGCTGATAAGGTGCATGTACCTCCAGTTCCCCTAAATGTTTAGACGGCTCCCTGGCCTTTCGCGATGTGGGGCATCGATATGATCGGCGAGATTAGACCTACTGCATCTAACAGGCATCATTTCATTCTGGTAGTAATTGATTACTTTACAAAGTGGGTTGAGGCAGCTTCCTTTGCTACAATAACCAAGAACATCTTGGTGCAGTTTATCCGACACAATCTGATCTGTCAATATGGTGTACTAGAGAGGATTATTACGGACAATGGTACAAATATCAATAACACGATGATCACCAAGCTTTGTAAACAGTTCAAGATACAACATCATAACTCTTCTCCCTACCGGCCGGAGATGAATGGGGCTGTTGAAGCGGCTAACAAGAACATCAAGAAGATTGTGCAGAAGATGATGGTGACATACAAAGACTGGCACGAGATGTTACCATTCGCTCTTCATGGGTACCGTACCTCAACACGGACGTCGATAGGGGCAACACCCTATTCTCTGGTATATGGGATGGAGGCAGTCCTACCCATAGAAGTCCAGATACCCTCTCTCAGGATTATGAAGGATGCGAGTTTGAACGAAGACGATTGGATCCAAACCCGACTCGATCAGCTGAATCTAATCGGTGAAAAGAGACTTACTGCTATCTGTCATGGTCAGACGTATCAAAAACGAATGATCAAGGCTTTTAACAGGAAAGTCAGACGTCAAGAATATCAAGTCGGGGATCTAGTGATCAAACGCATCATACTACCGCAAGGTGATCCCAGGGGCAAATGGACCCCAACATACGAAGGGCCATTTGTGGTTAAAAACATTTTCTCGGGAGGAGCTATGATTCTAACCACCATAGACAGTGACGACCTTCCTCACCCCGTCAATGCAGACATAGTGAAAAGATACTACGCATAATCAAAGACCCGCTAGGTTGACTGGCCTAGGCAAAAATAAGGGCTTCCCGGCGAACCAAAAGGGTTCAGGCAAAAGTAAGGGATGAAAATGAAAAAAATTTACACCCGAAAAGTCGAAAACCTGAAAAGGAGACTTGGGCAAAAAAGGGTATCCCGGTGGACTAAAAACCCGAAAGGGCGGTCCAGGCGAAAATTAGGGATTGAAGCATAACACTATGTCTCATTGGATCACCTCGCAACCAGACTTCAGTATTGACTATCAAGCTCGGACGGCGCCAATCAATCTGATCCATCTTCGACCAAACAACACAGTGATGAGACGCTTGAAGATATAAGGGCAATAGCAGAGTTGGAACCCGATGAGATTGTTTCACATATCTGTTTTTCTTTCTTTTACACAAATTGTATAATTTCTCTTTCAGTGGCGTTCTCTTACTAGGATGTCAGCCTCTTTATACAAAACACCTATTGCAGGCCAATTTCAAAATCAATACAATTCATTTTCACAATAAATTCCAATTTATTTTTCTTTTTCCGTTTTGTTTTGCAAGAATGTCCAATGATTTATTTTTGGTATATGCATTTGAAAATGATTGCTGCTCATAAATGTTTACATGAGAAACAAAGACGATTGCCCGTAATGCTAGAAACAGGGAAAACAAGAAGTGCCCAAACCTTACAGTTACTCTACCCATCAGGTACATGGATAGAGCCAGCTTGAGAATATGAGTAGTGGTACACACAAAGTAAAAAGTATCCAAAGACAGTGGTGTTAGCTTTCTCGAACAGGACACAACTCTCCCCATCTGAGGTTCACAATCGCGAGTGAGTCAGTAAATTTTCCCCCAAGCAGAGTTTATTTTTATCACAAGCAGAAATTCAATCTCCAACAAAATTCATTATCAACAACAACGAGAATTCATTCTCGGTGGAGTTTATTTCTCTGAATTGGAAGATCTATCAACAAAGTATTTTCTCTCCAATAGAGTTATTCCCCGCAGAATTATCCTCAAACAAGGTCTCTTCCGGAAGAATATTCACCAACCGAATGGATGTGAATCCCCAGCTAGTCATCCTTGTTCACTTTCCCCAACAGAAGTAGAGGAATTATGGTTTTTTTTACAGCAGTCAAGAATACCATTTCTCCTACTCTCCAAATAGCAGTCAGGGATTTATTTTCCTGGACTCATATTATTACGTCAGCATTGCATGTTCATACATCATGACATATGCATACATCACATATAACATAGTCTCATTTATTTTGAGAACGTCATCATACAATGCATCTCATGCATCACACATAACTAACCCTGTATTTATTTCAGGAAAGAAAATTATTATCAACAATTTCCAACAGGTCCGTGATCAACACTCGAAGCTAAATAGAGTAATCATCGGTACGACATATACAACCTTACCCAGGTTTCCTCCAGCAGTCCCATGCCGACTCATCACAAGGCAATCTCACCCAGGTTCCTTCTGCAGTTTTACCCAAACTCATATCGAAGTAACCCCACTATCCAAGTTCCTTCTCACAGCCCTACTATCCAGGATTTCATATCGAAGTAACCCTACTATCCAGGTTCCTTCTCACAGCCCTACCATCCAGGCTTTCATCTCGAAGTAACCCTACTATCCAGGTTCCTTTTCACAGCCCTACTATCCAGGCTTTCATATCGAAATAACCCTACTATCCAGGTTCCTTCTTGTTGTACCCCAATTTTTGCCCCTAAGATTCCTCTATCATATCATATCAACTCGATCATAACAAGATCACATTAGGGTTGGTTCTTCCTCTTTTTTCCTATCTTTAAGTTTGGTCTTGAGGAATCTCCAAGCACCTTGGTTGTGTATTTTGTATATGTGTTGTTGACTAACTTCTAATCAAAATACAAAAAATATTTGTCTTTGTATATTTTTGTTTTGTAGGTACCAAGTCGAAGCATCTGACAAATAAGGATTTCTGGTATTATTTTCCTAAAATCTCTATTTGCAAAGAAAAAGAATTAAAAATTTTCATTTTTTTTCACTGATCCAATCGATTGCTCTTAAAGTGCAATCGATGGCACATAGTGTATTTTGCGCCATTTTTGAAAAAAATACATTGTGCAATCGATTTTCACTGTAGTGCAATCGATTGCACAACGTGAAAATTAAAAAAAACCAGCATTTTAAACTTGTCAAATTTTGGCTCCAATTTTCCTTCACTTTTGAAAGATGTATCATTAATTCAAATTTTAGTGTCAATCTTTCATTTTAAAAAAGAATTGTCATTAATTCAAATTTTGGCTCTAATATTTGAAAGAATTATCATTGATTCAAATTTTGGCTCTAATTTTTGAAAGAATTATCATTAATTCAAATTTTGGCTCCAAGAATCAATTACCAAATTACCACTAAACCCAATCCTAAAACTCTATAAATAGAGCTCTCATTTCATTCAAATTTAAAGCTTTTGATAGCCAAATTCACCTTGCTAAAAAATCTCTCAATTCTCTCCATCTACCAAATTCACTCAAAGCTCCATTTTCAAAAAGTTAGTAAGCTTTGCATTGAAGCTTACTAATCTTTGAGCTAAACCTTCATCCAAACACTTTTTCTCCATCAATTCTCTACATCCAAGCTTGGTCAATTGATTCTTGTGGTTGAATTGAAGATGATTCTTGAAGTTGTTTTGATAATTCTCTAGATCTACCTTTGGTAAGTTGGATAATTCATCTTTCACAATGTGATCTACCTTGTGATTTCAATGTTGTTATTTTCTCATAATTTGATGGAATTTTCGTGCTCAAGTGGATCCATGATCATAAGGTGTTTGATGGAAAGTTTGAACAAGAAATTGCCCTTTTAAAATGTTGTTTTTGCTACTGTTACTGTGTGCAATCGATTTGCACTGTAGTGCAATCGATTGCACAGAAGCAATTTTGCATAATTTTTAGAAAACTTTACTGTGTAAATCGATTTACACAATAGTGTAATCGATTTACACAGGGACAAAATGCACTTTTTTGCCTTGTTTTGGGGCAGCTTTGATCCAAAATGCTTTTTCTACTCACTCCTTTTGATTGTTGGTTTGGATTGCAATTTTAAATATCCAATTTGTCTTTAAACTCAACGGACTTTGTGATGTAGATGAAGTTGGATAAATGTTCATCAATTCAAATCTACCTAAGAGTGAATTATTTAATTCATTTTTGGTGCTTTGGATTAATGATATGTTTAGTGCTTTAATCCATCTAGAGGAGTGGTTGAATTTAAAGATGAAAGAATTTTGAAATGGTGATCCAAATTAGCTTATCATTTCCCTCCATATTCATCTTATCCCTTTCTTTTTTAATTGTGCTACATGTTAAGGGATGGTGATCTCTATATCATTTATCCAAACATGAAGTACATAGATTGCTATTGACCAGCCTCAAAATAGGTGTGACTTCTACATAAGTCCACTTATGATTGCTTAACATAGCGCTAAATTTTGTCCCGATTCGAATAAATGATCATTCGTGGCCCAAACTTATGATTGCAAGCCCAAGTATGTTAATTTGATCTCTTTGATCCAATAACCTTGAGATTCATTGTGTGGAGGCTTTGGTTCTATCAATCCTCTAATGGATCTACAACACCGTTGGTCAACGCGGATCACTTAAACATCGTTGATCATTACATGTTTCCTTGTGAGAATTCCAAAATGGATGATATACTTGACAAAAAGCAAATGCAACTTGTTGTGTGGAGGCTTTGGTTCTACCAATCCTCTAATGAATTCCAAATGCAAGTTTCAAGATTGTCATCCAACTAACCACTAATTACTAACAATTAACTTTACTTTATGCTTTTATTTTCATGCTTTATGTACCATTTACTTTTAGCATTTTACATTTCATGCTACTTTCATCTTTGCTCACTTGAGCATTTACTTTTATGTCATTTTTATTTTGCTCACTTGAGCTTTTCTTTCTTTTTAAAGACACCTAATAATCAACATGAACCATAAAAATCATTAATGATACTTGGACTACATGGTTACTATCCTTTGCATTATGGAGTGATGGACTTCTTGGACTTAGGATTAGAGACCTTGGCCTATCTTGGGGACTTTGTGACTTTATTTGATATTTTGTTTGGAGTTCTTGAGGTTTACCTCAAGACATTGGGTTGTTTGTTTGTTTTGTGTGCAGGTTAGTGAGATTACGATCTTTGTTTGTAATCTGGAATTCACCCGTATACAGTCGTTACTCTGCCCAATTTTTGCGAAGACTTAAAACACTTGAAGTTTGGTTCTCTCAAGAGGCCAAGTATCTTTGCTTGCTTGGTTTCAATCCGAAGAATTGGAATTCTATATTGACTCATAATGTCAAGTATTGGCTTCTTGTTGGTTAGATGGTTCTTATCCCTAGCTTTTACCTTATGCTTTAGGATAACTTCTTCTTCTCCTCCCATCTTCTTTAATTTCAAAAATCTTCTCCCTCCTTAAAAAAAAAACTCTTCTTGTTTTGAAACTTGAAACATTTTCATAATAAACTTGGACTTAGGTCCATGCATCTTCGAAACATTTTCATAAATAAATTTCAATCAATTTAATAATACCTTGACCTTTTTTTTGTGAGAAGACTAAAATTCAATCAATCTCATTTCAAACCATTTTGCCACTTTGGCTTTTATCTTTAAACTTTTCTCAAAAGATTAGACTCTTATCAATCCTTGTAGTGATGCAAACAACTATAATTCTATAATATGTAGTGAAGTGAGATATTTTCCACTTGGGTGTTGAGTGAGGCATTGTTGATTTTAAAATCCAAGCCATATCCTCCACTTTGAGATGATGCAAATTCTCCTTTCTCATGATTGTGGGTAGTAAGTATGTTTTTCACACGGACAATTGTGATGATGTCTTATCTCATAAAATCAACCAACACACTTCTGTTTCAAATTTTTAAAAAGAGGAACTACGTGTACCCTGATCCCCTATTGCACGAAAGGTGGTACGTAGGCACTAAAGGTTCGCAACCGCGGCGGGTGCAAAAATCATAAAAATATTTCTTTTCTCACCTCCACCATCCATTTTATATACAACACATTTTTATAGCCAAAATATACAGATTTTTCAAAGAGGTTCCTGCGGAGTACCGTAGAGGTTTAGGGTGCTAATACATTCCCTTTGCATAACCAACCCCCTTACCTTGAATCTTTCCCCCTTTTTTCGGTTATTCGCTCTTTTCCCATTCCTTTGGAAACAATAAAGCGCGGTGGCGATTTTTATTTTGATTTGTATAAAGTCTAGTCAATCCAATGGCTTAGTCTTGCACATTTCTACCGCTACACTTCTCACAACCCTACCATCCAGGCTTTCATATCAAAGTAACCCTACTATCCAGGTTCCTTCTCACAGCCCTACCATCCAGGCTTTCATCTCGAAGTAACCCTACTATCCAGGTTCCTTCTCACAGCCCTACTATCCAGGCTCTTATATCGAAGTAACCCTACTATCCAGGTTCCTTCTCACAACCCTACTATCCAGGCTCTCATATCGAAGTAACCCTACTATCTAGGTTCCTTCTCACATCCCTACCATCCAGGCTTTCATATTAAAGTAACCCTACTATCCAGGTTCCTTCTTACAGCCCTACTATCCAGGCTTTCATCTCGAAATAACCCTACTATCCAGGTTCCTTCTCACAGCCCTACTATCCCGACTTTCATATCAAAGTAACCCTACTACCCAGGTTCCTTCTCATAACCTTACTATCTTGGTTCTTCCTCTCTTATCCCCAGACAGCAGTCCACAACACTGTAAGACCTGGACCTGATCAAACACAATTGATTTCGCATTTCCCTAGAAAGTCGCGGTATATCATATACCCCGACCAAACACAAAGTTCACTTCCGCTTCCTAAATCGGAATTATTCCCCAGTAGAGTAAAAAACAACTGAAGCTCCTAAAACTCTATTTCTCTCAAGACAGAGAACAACATTCCCTAGCGAAGTCCTCCTCAACAATAGGTATATGGGTTATCGCAAAGGAATCTCTTACCCGATCGACACCTCTAGGTTGCATCTTTAAGCCCATCTCCGACAATTCTCTAGAAACTACCAAATGGCATCTATAAGCCCATTCCCGATATCACAAGTCAAGTATCACTTCATGCGAGTGCAAATTTCTGGGCACTCTAGTGTTCAATCATCTTCCACCTTCAGATCACGAAAGGCAGACAAGCCAATCTACATCTTCAAGTCTAAGAAGATTGAACAGGGTCAGCTGTTGTAGCCCAAAATTTTCCCTCCCATATGTCTCAACACATGGCAAGTGAGGTCCCCAAATTGCTCAAAGAAGTTCAAGAGTTGACCAGACAAACTCTCTCCTAAGGCAGTCAACCTCAAATTAGGGTTTCCATTTTCATCAATATGTGTGAACCACAAAGGACCCAAATGCTCACAATTGTCCTAATATGTCCTCATGATCATCCATGTCAAGTTTCAAGCCTTGCAGAAGAAGTTTGCTCAGTCAATTGCTCAAATGCCTGAAAATCAATTGTGCTAGGTCAAAAGTCAACTATGGCCCAAATACAGTCAAACTTCAAGATTTTTGGTCAACACCCTCATTTTAAAGTATTATCCATCATTTGATAAAGGGTTGATCATGAATTCTCAAGGATTGCTCACAATTCATCAAAACCCAAAAGTTGCTAAATTAGGGTTTTGCAGGAAAAGTCAACTCAACTTTGACCAAGCATAACTTTCTCATACTTCATCAGAAATGACTCATCCAAATCTCATTTTGAAGAGGATGCAATTCCCTACCATTCATCTTCAGCTCCAAAGTTCAGAATATGCACTCATAAAATATATAAATTTTGACATTATAGGTCCTTTTAAAAAGTCCACAAAAACACTTTTTGGGTCAAAACTTCATACATGAACATGGAAGACTCAATTGAGATGAGACTAAAAGGGTTGCTTAGAGGACATCCTAAGCTTTCTAAAAAGTCCAAGAACACTCATCTAGGGTCAAAATTGAGAGAGTTATGCATTGGCCAAGTTGACCATTTTTGCAAAATTGCCAAAAGTCAAATGTGCTCAAATTTGCATTTTTTGCTAAATAGGCCCAACATTTTATGCTTGCACCTCAATTATAATGTGGTCCACGAGTCAAATAATTATCCACAAATTATTTGCTCCATTTTTCAATTTATTTTGATTTTTCATTAATTAAAAAGTGAATTAAATCAAATAAATAATGAAAATTATCAAAGATTTGATTTGATTTGTTTTTTTGACAGGTTAGCAACCAAGATATGATGAGCTTGCAAGATCAATTTGAATCAATGGCAATTGGTACAAAAAGAGCATGATTAGGCCAAATTTAGAAAGGTATCATACACCATGAAAACCAAATCAAATCTTCAAAATTTGTAAAGATACTAGTGGTTTTTACAACCCTAATTCACTCTAGTACATATAGAGAACGCAACCAAGGCAAGAAAAGAGGGTTAAAGGTCGTGAATTGCCAGGGAGAAAACTGAAAAATTCAAGAAAAAGTGGGAATCAGTTTTCAATCTACAAGGAGTTTCAAAGCATTCCAAGACCACCAATCCCTTCCTAGACATCCCAAGAAGCCGTTCCAATCATTCCCAGGGCCTGAAGCACTCATAAACTCGTTCCACAACTCACACGGTTTGGTACATTTTTCAAATTCGATTTTTGCAATTTACGCATCATTAGCACATTTTATTTATATATTCTTGTTCATTATTGAGTTTGCAAGCTATTGGTATCATTTGATTGCATTTTCAGTACATGAATCATGATATGCCATTGTTAGGGTTCCTTGGCTCGTTTTAGGGGTTTTTAATTTAGGCAAAAATTAGGCCTGGATTCTGGTACCATGATACTCGTGAGGATGAGACAAGTTGATTGGTACCCCCACTGGTCATTTATCTTGCTTGTATACAATTTTTGAGATGAACAGGTCTGTACCTACAGCAAAGCGTCCGTAGGTAAAAGCTTGGTTTTCTAAAACGATAGTCTGTGGAAGAAGACGATGCGTGGCACTCATTGCTTAGCTGGCAGCATGGTATTGGGAGCGAGCATAAGGGCCTGGGTTCGATCCCCAGGTCCCAACATTTGTTTCATGTTATTTTTCATCATGTGATCAGGTGCAAAGCTGTCCCGTACGTCCACCATATGCCATCCAAATCCAACCATCAGATTCAGCAGCAAGCTAGATCTAACGTGTCTCATTGAAGGATCACCATATACCTCAAGTCAACACACTCACCAGATCAAGCGTAGTCAAACAGGCTTTAGCCTTGTTGGGCCTAGAAAACTCAGCCTCCAACCCCCAAAATTGCTAAATGCTATCAGGCCCACTTATTTCTTTTTCTTTCTTAGTTTTTTATTTCTTTTAATATTTCTTTAATCATTTTAATTAACAAATTAATCATTTTTTATAAAATCATAAAATCAAGAATTCACAAAAATATTAGAATTAGTTTTTTTTTATTATCAAATTTAATTTAATTTAGTTTAACTTAGGGAAATTTTAATTTATTTTCATAAATAAAATCAAATAGAAATTAAGTTAAATTCTTGATTTAATTCTTTTATTTTTTTTCAAATAAAAAAAAATAAAAAAATAAGTTTTTAGATTGAATTAATTTATTTTTCTTAAAATTAATTAGAACTTAGGATTTTCTTTTAATTTTTCATTATTTTCTTAAATAACAAAACATGACAAAACATCTTTTTTTAATTAATCACAAATAGGTTTAGTCAAGGGTCAAAACCCTAGTCGTTTCGTATTTGATTCACCGCGCTTGTTAATTATTTTGCCAATATTTTGTAACTATTCATGGTTTGTAATAGTTAATTTAGGGCTTTATTTACCGTTAAAATTTCCGGGTTTTTTGGCTATGTAATTAATCCCCCTCCCCGAAGCCTTGTAATAGCGTAGATTTATTTTCTCGGATTTTTAATTCCTGCAAATATTTAACTGTCTAGATGTATGCTAATAGGATTGTATGACAAGAATGCATGACAAATTAATACGGTAGAAAACCCTAATTGTGCAAAGATAATTAACTGAAAAAGCACACATTCACATGCTCACTCCTAGGGTTTGCCCAACTTGGTTGCCTCGGAAAACAATGGTCATGTCCCTCGAACGTAGGGATACCCTTAGCAAAGACCCTCGGTTAAAGTCATCATAAAGATCATAGTCCCTTAACGTCTCTCGATGTTGCCTCGAATATGATCTTAAGACTCTAGGGTTGTTACTAAGGTGTCCTAATATTGCTTTAGTGATCGTACGTCCCTTTCGAATTGACCCTTACAACTCCAACGACGGTGCTACCTATTTCTCAATAGTAGGATAGCGCTGTCTAAAGGAAACAAGAATAGAAACAATCTTTTTTCGAGTAGGTAAATGCTAGTAGGTACTTGCTCAAATCAAAACTTTTCACACTTACACTTTTCAAACAAACCTTCAAAACAAACTTTGTCACACCTTTGAGGACTGATACAAGGGTTATCACGAAGAAAAACATTTTCAAAAACAAAGCACATACACAAGCAATTTTAAAAAGATGAGCAAGTACCTAAGAGACCATGGAAAACCATGGATAGAAAGGGTGTTAACTCCTTCCCTTTCCATAATCTACCCCCCGTATTCAGAATATCTCGAAAAAGGATTTTTTCTGTACTTTTTTCCTTTCCGATTGGATGAAATAAAAGTCGGTGGCGACTCTTGCTTACCGCAACATTTTGCAAACAAAAAACGCAAAACGCAAACCAGTATTAAACAGTCGGTTCTACCACCGTATCACACTGTGTTTTTTGTTTCTAACGTAATATTGTTGTTTCGTTTGTACCAATGAATGGAAATCTTTCGATCAGGTTGGTGAGGAAGATGCGCTGCAACGAAAAGGACCTGGGTTCGATTCCCAGGTCATATATTTTATTTTTCTAAGCATCTTTCTTGCAGATCCAATACCCCAGGTCCAAGCGTGTAGACCATGCGTCAGCAGATCATCACCATCAACATATCACAACATCAGATCCAATGTCCCAGATTTGAGTGCCTTCACTAGATCCTCGAGGAGCCAGCAACACTAAAGCACGTAGAGGTTTGGGTTTTTTTTGGTTGGGCCTAACAAATTCTCAACGTGCACCCCCCAGTCCGCTTCATAACACCAGGACCCTTTTCTTTTTTTCTTTATTTTAGATTGATTGATTTAATAGTTTTATATATTTTTTTTGAAACCAATTTTTTATTTATAAAATCAGTACAAAATCACAAAAAATAGACTTAGGTTTTTCTAATTAATTTAATTTTTGGTAATTAATTTAATTATTTCACTTGTTTCCTTAATTAAAATCAATCAGAATTAGGTTTAATCACTTCAAATCTTTTTCTCAATAAAAATACAAAAAAAACATTTTTTTAAGTCAATTAGATTTTTAGGTTTTTTCAAACTGGTTATCATTTTAATCTCCGCGCGCTTATCATTTTCTGTTTTATTATTTTTCAATTTATTGTATATGTATACAGTTTGTAATAGTTTAACTTAGGGTTTATTACTGATTTAAATTTCCGCACTCCCCAGTTTTGGTTATGTATCCCCTTCCTCGAGGCCTTGTAATAGCTAGGTTTAATTTTTGTCTTTTAAATTCTTGCACTATTATTAATTGCTTAGATTAATAGGATTGCATAAAAAAAGACTGAAATTAAAATGATTAGATAACCATAAATGCACAAGATAAATGAACTGAACCAATACACTTGCACATGCTCACCTATAGGGTATCTCCCACTTCAGTTGCCTTCGAAAACGACCACAATTCTCGAAAACGTGAGAATTTTTAGTGACTGTCCTTAAGTTCAAGAGATCACAAGCCCCACGATGACCCTTTCGACTGTTTCCTCGGTTAAAAAAGTGATATTTGAACTTTAGTAAAATTACTAAGAGTTCTTTCCCAATTGCCTTAGTGACGTAAACGTCCCTTCGATAGTCCCTCAACATCCAATGATAGGGCTACCTACTCACTAATAGTAGGATAGCACTATCTAAAGGAAAGGAGGAAAATAACACCTTTTCGAGTAGGTAGATAATTGTTAAGTACTTGCTCAAAACAACCTTTTTCACACTACACTTTCAAAACCTTTTCAAAAAATGCTTTATCAACACTCTTGAGGACTGATACAAGAGTTATCTTAAAGAAAACAAAAATTTTCGAAATGCACAAACACGAAATCAGTTTTCAAAATGAGCAAGTACCTAAGAGCCTGTGGAAAACCACAGATAGAAAGGATGCTAACACCTTCCCTTTCCATAATTACTAAAAAATTATCGAAAAAGGTCTTTTTCTGTTCTTTTCACCCTTTCCTTTGTTGGATAAAAGAAAAGTCGGTGGTGACTCTTGCTTACCGCAACATTTGCAAATACAAAATGCAAAACCAGTATAAATAGTCGGTTCTGCCACCGTATCATAGAACTGGCGACTCTGTTGGGGAATACAAAAAGTGGGGTTACGTTAGAGTTAGTTCATTATTAAACTACTTTTGTATGCTTTATTTGCTTTACCTTTTGGGATTGTTTCGGTTGTTACTATAGATCCTACACCCGGATCTGGGGCACCTTTTAGGTAAGTAGCAATAGATCATGGAAACTGTATGGGGTATACCGACACGGTTGAAGCGATAGCTATGTTGATGTGACACTTTGGTTGGTACCGGTAGCTCTTAAGTTAATCGAGGAGAATACGAGGCCGCTGCATGGTGTCATGAAGCATCAACTAACCTTAGAACCTTTAATTGACCAACTTGGCCATTAGGATGTAGTGATATAGCCTTCTTTGGTGTAGTCCTAAGTCGGTTGATACTCAATACTACACTCATTGAGATTTGACTCCCGAGTTTTGTTTGGTGGCAAGTCAGTTGTGGATCAGAATGAAACTTGTTGGAAAAATAAGTGATATTGAGATTCCCTAGAACCCGGTTACTATTGATAGGATAGGTTGATCCCACTAAACATCAAGAGAGTACTTACCTATGGAACTCACTCAAGCCTGAACCTAAGGTTATTTGTGTGACTTGCTTGCTTTCACTATCTAACGACTTAAACTATTTGCAGGGTTTTGTTTATCATCTGATGATATGAGCCATTATCCAATAACCTGGATTTCTAGCAAGACATACTTGTCTTCATCACCCTACATTTTTGCTTGACGCATAACATACACATCTTAGCATCATACCATATCATTTCCTTAACCATTTCAAGGATCTCGAGGGCCTGTGATGCAGGTTATGATGAACCAGACGTCTAGCAAGGGGCAAGGGTATTTATTTTCCTCTAGCCAATACCGTCAAAAGAGCAAAACATGATAAATTGAGTCAGAGGCTATGACCCACTCGATATGGTGAGCTTGATTCTCGTAGAAGGACATTTAACAATATGAAGTTCTTCAATCAAAGCTGCAGTAAATTCCTTTCTTGTGTTTACCCCGCGAGATCCTTGAAAACATTTACATATCATACATTTCATTGCATGAAAGGTAGTCTCCAGTACAGGTCTCTCATGTTCGCGCTGTTTATTTCAGCAATGGCTCTTAAACAAGACAACAGAGGTCTCCAAACTCAAGAGGCTCAGTTCATGGAAATGTTCCTAAACCTATACAAGGGGAAGGAAGAACTGAAAGCACTCCTCGTTGGGAATTTGACCAAGAAACGTCCTGACAACAACGAGGATGACCAGGTTGAACAACTGAAAGCTGAGATGGAAAAGACGAGGACCCAAATGATCAGTCAAATGGCTCTTATTCAAAGCCTAGCCCGGGGACAAGAGGAGCTAAGAATCCTCATCAGCAAACTTCATCAAGACGGTCGCAACCGTATGAAACAAACGGTCGAGGCTGATGATCAAGTCATTAATCAGCCCCTGATGAGACAAGGAGTTGGCTTGGTGGAGATTGGACCTTTCTAATTTTCTGCTACATCACGAGCCCAACCAGAACCTCTCCAACAACCACAGGGTAATCAGCGTAAGCGGGATTCATTCACTAGGCAATGTACCTAGCTCAGCATACCAATGTCGCAAGTCTTGCAATACATGTTGAAATTGAATTTGGTCACTGAAATTCTGGCTGCAGATACTCAATGTCACGTTCAATGTTATGACACCGTATCTGACTTTCTATAAGACAGTAAATACAAAAACAGTAAAGAACACAGTCAATTGTTTACCCAGTTCAGTGTGCAACAACACCTACTCTGGGGGCTACCAAGCCAGGGAGGAAATCCACTATAAGAGATATTAATTCAGGAATAAACCAACCAGTTTATCTCCTTCACTTAAGACCTACCCAATGCAACTTCAATCTAAGTACAACTTAAACCTGAGTTCCTACTCACTCCCCCTCAATCACAGCAGTGATACATAGAAACAATTTGACTAATGAATTGTTGAAGACACTCTTCAAAACATACACTTGATTATGCTTCACAGCTTTTTGATCAAGCAACACAAACACTCTTGCTTCACAGCTTTGAGTGATACACAAACCTAACTTAACTTTGCTTCACAGCTTTAGTCAAGAGACATACAAACACTCTTGCTTCAAAGCTTTGAGTGATACACAAACCTAACTTGACTTTGCTTCACAGCTTTAGTCAAGAGACATACAAACACTCTTGCTTCAAAGCTTTGAGTGTTACACAACCCTTACAATTAAAACCTATTCCAAGTCACTTATCACAATGATAATTGCTTGGATTACAATAGTAAAAACTATACAGCTTCTAAATGATCTTCTATCAAAAAGGGATTACTTTCAAAACAGCAGCTCTGTTGAATATATAGCAGCTGCAACTTCAGTTAGGGTTTCCACAAAAATCTAGGGTTAATTCCGTTTGACCTTAAGACTAGGTCACAGGACTTTATCAACTAGGTTAGGGTTGAGCTAGGTTAACCCAAAGAAAACGCAGGATTCTGTTCTGGAAAGACTGAGTCATTTTCCTGAAAAAACTCAGAATTAACCAAACTGCATACCTGTTAGTTCAGAACAGGATGTCTTAACATCTGTTATGACATCTGAAAACCTGTCTACTGATTTAGGAAAATGTGATCATTTTGCAAAATGCTCAGATACACACTTATAAACATTAGTACCTGTATGACAATATTTTTCTGCAAAGGTACCTAATGAATCAGTACAAACTAAACTAGAATGTTATGACATCAGTCATGACATTCACACATACACTTGGGTTTTACCAAAAATTCAAGCAAATAACTAAACAACTACAGTCACGTTAAGGGATCCTCCTACAAATCCCAATACTGCCTCTCCAATGTATAATCCAAATGCAAGGTGTACATATCACTCCAACAGTCAAGGGCATGATACTGATAGCTGTCGAACATTAAAATACAAAATTCAAAACATGATCGATGAGGGAGCATTGGAATTCTTCTGTTATCCCTCCAAGGAACACCATCTGAAGTGACATGATCAGACAAAGAGGCTTTTGTTCATTAGAATTTTAAATTTGTAATTTTCTTTTGATTGTTTGAACATTTGTTGATATCAAACCTTGTTATTTCATCAATGCATTGCACATGTTTGTCTTGAATTAATTTTTTTTTTCACTATGCTTGAACTGCTTTTTTACATCCCTTTTGTGATATTCAACTCCTGATTAAAAGCTCTAAGCCTTTAGAGGGAGGATGACGAAAACGATATCACAATCTTACACAGTGTGCTTTTGAACAGACCTTGCTGACGATGTACATGTGTTGTTTCAAATCCTAAACAGTGGAGTTATAAGGAAGATAATCCCTAGTCAACCCCTGTGAGCCTAAGAAGTAGGAGTTTTCTTTTTCGTGCCAATTAAAACCCTTAATCATAACCTGTGGCATGGTAGTCTCTCAGTTAATTCAAAAGTGAGTTCCAATCGCAAACCTCCCTCTCGTACACGACAAATAGTGTCAGGGGAATCATTCTAAAACAGAAGATGGTGATGGTTCTAAATAATCATTACAACATGCATTCATTATGTCCCAAAAGAAAAGCCCGCTAAGTTAAAACCTATGAAGGAGACCTAAGAAAAAACTGGGGCATCCTGCTATCTGTAATCACAAAAGAAACAGTTCAGGCAAAAGAAGGGACAAAAAAAAAGAGTTCCTACAAATCCTAAACAAAAAAATAAAGGTCACAAAAATGACTGCCTTCTCAAACAAACGTTCAATTTATGAACCATCACCAAGTATCAGAGCAATGATTCCAGAGTCAATTGGGATTTAAACGCACGATTTCCTGAGTATAGGACTGAATAACATCATGAAGAACGGGTGGGTACAAATAAATTTTGAGCCTTTATCCTTTGTTTCTTAAACCGTGAATTCGGCCATGCTACAACCCTTAAAAGTCCTAGCTGAAGCATGGGTTAGTTCGGGAGCATACTGTTACAAAGGTATCCTGACTCCTGTAAGGTTTGCTATAAATCATGAGTTAATATCACCCTCTTGCAAAATTTGTTTTACTGAAAAAATGAATTTTCAAAAACTTCAAGACAAGCATAAACTTTGCATTATTTGAATATTGTTGTTTGCATATAGTTATTTGTTCAACAACAGAGAAATTCACATGACGAATATCTAGTGAACCAAAACTTTCTCAATGAAAAGGTTCACCTCAAGTGGAAAAACACTTCCAACCAAGAGGCACGGCATGATCATTGTCCATCATCTGGGGAACTCAAGTCAAGATTCAAGGAATCTCTCAAAAATGACAAATAGCCAAGGGCAGATCTCCATCTGACCCACTTGGGGCATTAGACATGAATTCCAGCAATGAATCACGTACAATAAAGCAAAATCAATGTTCCTCAGCGGATTTCTTCTCAAAAGCAATTGAACAGGAATTCCCAACAGAAGCATTCTAAATAAACCAGATTCTCATCTAGAAATAATTCAGGTACGATCCAAAGATGGGTGTCTTCCTGATACTTATTCCAGACTATATTCTAGCAACAATTAAGGTACGATCCAGAGACGGATGCCATCCTGATATTTTTTCAGACCATCTTCTAGAAACGGTTCAGGTACGATCAAAAGACGGATGTAATCCTGATACTTATTCTAGACTATCTTCTAGCAATAGTTCAGGTACGATCTAGAGACGGATGACATTCTTATTCTTATTCAGACCATCTTCTAGAAACGGTTCAGGTATGATCCAAAGATGGATGTCATCCTGACACTTACTCTAGATTCTCATCTAGAAATGATTCAGGTACGATCCAAATACGGATGTCATCCTGACAATTACTCCAGATTCTCATCTAGAAACGATTCAGGTACGATCCAGAAATGGATGTCATCCTGATACTTATTCCAGACTATCTTCTAGCAATAGTTCAGGTACGATCTAGAGACGGATGTAATTATGATACTTATTTAGACCATCTTCTAGAAACGGTTCAGGCACGATCAAAGACGGATGTCATCCTGATACTTATTCCAGACTATCTTCTAGCAACAGTTCAGTTCATGGAGTTTACCTTCCCCAACAGAGTTTATTTCTCTAACAATGGAAGTTTATCTCCCAGCGTTTTAAATTCAACATATTTGAAGACCTACATTCTTCACCGCCAGCAACAATCAAAGATTTATTTTCCCTGGTTTAACAATACTGCAATAGAACAGCTGATACATTCATACATTGCATTCATACATCATTCTACAAATGTCATAGCATCTGTAGTACAAATGCACACATCCCAATCTCATTTATTTTGAGAACACCATTACACAATGCATTTCATACATCATGACATTGCATACAGCTAATGCTTTACCTTTTCAGGAAAGATTAATCAACAAATATTTATCATCAATAATTTTCAACAGGACCAGGATTAGCTCCTGAAACAAAACAGAGTAATTATCTGTGCGACCAAATACAGCTTTACACGGGCTCATCATGAAGAAATATTACATGGGTTTCTTCTAACTTCCAAATATAACTTTACACAGGCGCATCATGAAGCAATCTTACATGGCTTTCTTCTGACTTCTAGATACAGTTTTACACGGACTCATCCTGAAATAGCCCTACACAGTTTTCTTCTGATACATTTCCAGATAGCAGTTCATTTCATTCTCCCCAGCAAATTACTGCAAAGCCTGGATTTCAACCAGAAAACAACAAACATTCATTTCTCCAGTCAAGAGGTAATTCCCCAGTAGAGTAACGGACAACTGAAGCTCCTAGACTTTATTTCCCAAAACTGAGACCAATATTCCTCAGCGGAGTCGTCCTCAACGATAGGAACAGGAATCCCCACAAAGGGATATCTCATGAAATCAACATGTTCTCTAGATGGCATCTTTAAGCCCATTTCCAATAACTCTTCGTCATTTTCTCTGGATGGCATCTTTAAGCCTATCTCCAACAATCTTCTGTCATCTTTTTCAAATGGCATCTATAAGCCCATTCCCGATATTATCCACCAACAATGCTACTTCAGATTAGTGAAAATTTCTTGGCACTCTAGTGTTCAATCATATTCCACCTTCAGATCACGAAAGGCAGACAAGCCAATCTACATCCCTAGGTTTAAGAAGATTGAACAGGGGCAGCTGTTGCACCCCAAAATTTTCCCTCTCATGTTTTTCCAAGATTTTATCTTGCATAGGTGGTTACAAACCTTTTACTAAAGAAAAGGAATTTTTTTGGATGATGGTTAAGTATCCTTCGATTGGCATCTACAAAAGATCCTTCAATTGGCATCTGCAAAAGGTCCTTCAATTGGCATCTCAAAACGGCCTTTAATTGGCATCTATAAAAGGGCTTTCAATTAGCATCTACAAAAGGGATTTCGATTAGCATCTGCAAAAGGTCTTTCGGTTGGTATAGGGCCTTTCGATGGGCATCTCAAACAAAGCATCTTCGACGAGAATCTTGAATAAGGTTTTTTTTTTCCGTTAGGGCGTACAAAGTGCCCTTTGACAAGCATGTTAACCAAGTGATTTTCGATGGCATATCAACAGGATGATATTCTGATTTTCCAAGTTAGAGAAAGTGAGATCAAAGAGAGCAAGAACTGAGAGGGTTCCATAAGCTCTGATGATGGGCCATTCGAACTCATGCAGATTGGAGATTACAACTCTGAGCCTTTCGAATTTTTGCAGACTATGGTTTGAACGAAGAAGCTCTGATGCTGAGAATATGAGAAATTCAAATTTAGAGCCTTGGAAGGAAAAAAAATGTTCTGATGAGGGAAGTTCTGGGCAATTAGAATTAGGACTTAGAGCCATCAAAGAGAGTAGAACAACACTTCGACCAATCAACAAGATAATGCTTCAATTGGACCAAGTTCAAAGCCATCGAAGAGAGCAAAACATGAGACTTAATTGAAGGAACCATGACCCTAACCTATCCAGGTTCACCCAATGTTCAAAATGGCATGTTTTCCTTACAAATATGGCAAGAACTCAATGTTGATCGTGGATTCAATTCTTGAGTTAAAGGCCAGATTCTTGCCTTATTTGTTCCTAACTCTACAAGAGCTAATTCAACCAGGGTGATTTTCATTAAATCAGGAAATCAAAGTAGAGGGAGGCTCAATCAAAGGAGCCATGACATTGAAGCTGATGCAATTCGAATTAGAGTTCAGAGCTTTCAAAGGAAACAATGCTCTGATAAGGAAAGCTCTGAGTGATTCGAATAAAGACTTAGAGCCTTCGAAGAGAACAAATTCGAAGGGAAATGGATTTACAGGGGCACGTCAGCTTTCGATTTTCATTATATTGGAGGCCTAAACAACTTATAACAGGCTGGCAGTAACGCATGAAAATAGATCGACACCTGATCGAATCAGATATAGCAAGTTTTTATGAAGAAATCAAATCAAATATCTTCATCATAATGGACCAATATTTGATACACAAATGTTGACCTAAAATCCCTTGTCTATATAAACCTCATAATCTCAGAAAAAATGACACACATATACTGCCTCACAAAAAAACCGTAGCCTTCCCCACAAAGTTCTAGAAAGTTGCACAAAATTTCAAATGATTATCAAACTCAAAGCTGATTTTGCAAGCAGCCTCCGTCCAAACTAACACCTAAATCGTGTTCATGGGATTCACACAGAATCATCCCTCATACAATCCCTTTGTTGGTAATTTTGTATTTAATCTCAAAATTGTTAAACATGATCTAAATTCATGTCGAACATACATACATATTACTGCTAATGTTCATGTTTGTTTGAGTGTGTTACATGTGAGCAAATATGCAGGATTGAGATCATGCCATTGTTGGGGCACGATCTGAGTTTACCTTTGATTCTTACAGCTTTAGTTTATCTTTTATGGGTAAATACCATAGGGGTCCACTGAGCGCACGGACTTGATATTTAAGTCAATACTGTGTTTTTTGTTTCTAACATAATATTTTTGTTTCATTTGTACCAATGAATGGAAATCTTTCGATCAGGTTGGTGAGGAAGATGTGCTGCAACGAAAAGGACCTGGTTCGATTCACAGGTCATATATTTTAGTTTTCTAAGTATGTTTCTTGCAGATCCAATACCACAGGTCCAAGCGTGTACACCATGCGTCACCAGATCATCACCATCAACGCATCACAACATCAGATCAAATGTCCCAGATTTGAGTGCCTTCACTAGACCCTCAAGGAGCCAGCAACACTGAAGCACGTAGAGGTTTGGGTTTGTTTTGGTTGGGCCTAACAAATTTTCAGTGTGCACCCCCCAGTCCGCTTCATAACACCAGGCCATTTTTCTTTTTTTCTTTATTTTAGATTGATTTATTTAATAGTTTTATATTTTTTTAAACCAATATTTTTGTTTATAAAATCATAACAAAATCACAAAAAAATAGACATAGGTTTTTCTAATTAATTTAATTTTGGGTAATTAATTTAATTATTTCACTTGTTTCCTTAATTAAAATCAATTAGAATTAGGTTTAATCACTTTAAATATTTTTCTCAATAAAAATACAATTTTTTTTCTAAGTCAATTAGATTTTTAGGTTTTTTCAAACTGGTTCTCATTTTAATCTTCGCGCGCTTAACATTTTCTATTTTATTATTTTTCAATTTTTTGTATCTGTATATAGTTTGTAATAGTTTAATTTAGGGTTTACTACTGATTTAAATTTCCGCACTCCCCAGTTTTGGTTATGTATCCCCTTCCCCGAGGCCTTGTAATAGCTAGGTTTAATTTATGTCTTTTAAATTCTTGCACTATTATTAACTGTTTAGATTAATAGGATTGCATAAAAAGACTGAAATTAAAACAATTAGATAACCCTAAATGCGCAAGATAAATGAACTGAACCAATACACTTGCACATGCTCACCCCTAGGGTATCTCCTACTTCGATTTCCTTCGAAAATGGTCACGATTCTCGAAAACGTGAGAATTTTTAGTGATTGTCCTTAAATTCAAGAGATCACAAGCCCCTCGATGACCATTTCGACTGTTGCCTCGGTTAAAAAAGTGATATTAGAACTTTAAGACAATTACTAAGAGTTCTTGCCCAGTTGCCTTAGTGACCATAAACGTCCCTTCGATAGTCCCTCAACATCCAACGATAGGGATACATACTCACTAATAATAGGATAGCACTATCTAAAGGAACGGAGGAAAAGAACACCTTTTTCGAGTAGGTAGATAGTTGTTAAGTACTTGCTCAAAACAACCTTTTTCACACTACACTTTCAAAACCTTTTAAAAAAACGCTTTATCAACACTCTTGAGGACTGATACAAGAGTTATCATAAAGCAAACAAAACTTTTCAAAACGCACAAACACGAAGCAATTTTCAAAATGAGCAAGTACCTAAGAGCCCGTGGAAAACCACAGATGGAAAGGTTGCTAACACCTTCCCTTTCCATAATCTACCCCCTTACTCAAAATCTCGAAAAAGGTCTTTTTCTGTTCTTTTCACCCTTTCCTTTGTTGGATAAAAGAAAAGTCGGTGGCGACTCTTGCTTACCGCAACATTTGCGAATAAAAAATGCAAAACCAGTACAAACAATCGATTTTTCCACTGTATCAAAACAACCAATATCAAAAGATCATAAAAATAATAGAGAAACTCCATGTAGAGAATCCTTTCACCGAAGACATCACCCAGATACCATCATATGCTAAATTCCTCAAAGACATCCTAACTAACAAACGTAGGTTTGACAATCCCAACCCCTTGGAATGAAATTCTATTTCCGAAAATAAACTCGCTAAGAAAGAGAAAGACTATGGAAATTTTTCCATACCTTGTATTTTAGGAAATCACATGGTCGACAAAGCATTCCTGGACTTAGGAGCTAGTGTGAGCTTAATGCCTCTGGCGGTTTGTGAGAGATTAAACTTAGGAGAATTGCAACCTACTAAGATGTCTCTTCAATTAGCCGATAGATCTATTAAATATCCAATCGACATATTAGAAGACGTCCCAGTTAGGATCGAAAAATTGTATATCCCCACTGACTTTGTTGTCATGGACATAAAAGAAGATGATGATTTCCCAATCCTTTTAGGTAGACAGTTCTTATCAACTGAAGGAGCCATAATAGATGTCAAGAGAGGAAAGTTGACTTATGAAGTAGGTGATGAAAAGAGAGAATTTATTCTCTCGAAATTTCTTATGGCACCAGTAATAGGAGATGTGTGTTATGCCATAGACATCATTGAAGAACGCATTAGGGAACTAGATCAAGAAGTACTTGCACCAACAATCAAGCTACCTTTAACCCTCATAAGGGAAGATGATGGATTTGAAAAGATAGAACACTACATTGATGATAACCTTCACGAATGTTTAGCCCTTACTCCAGATTTTGTACCATGCCTTAAGAAACCAACTGTAGAACTTAAAGAACTACCCAAAAAGCTAAGATATGAGTTTCTAGATGAAGGAATGAGTCGTCCAGTTATAGTCAGTTCTACCATAAACCAAGAAGAAACGAACCAACTCTTAGATGTTTTACGAAAATAACCCTCAGCTTTATGATATAATATCTCTGATCTGAAAGGTATAAGTCCATCCGTATGTATGCATAGGATTTTTCTTGAGGAAGATTCAAAACCCTCCAGAGAACATCAGAGAAGGATAAATCCAATAATGAGTGATGTTGTTAAGAAAGAAGTTCTTAATTTACTAGAAGCAGGTACAATTTATCAAATCTTTGATAGTAAGTGGGTGAGCCATGTGCATGTAGTACCTAAAAAGGGAGGCATAACAATCGAGCTAAACGAGAAAGGAGAACATGTTGCAAAGCGGATAGAAGGAGGTTGGTGTATGTGCATAGATTACATAAAGTTAAACAAGGCAACTAGGAAGGATCATTTTCCCTTACCATTTATAGACCAAATGCTAGAACGTCTGGCTAGACATTCTTACTTTTGTTATCTAGATGGGTATTCTGGATTTTTCCAAATTCTTATTCACCTTGAAGATCAAGAAAAAACAACCTTTACATTCCCTTACGAAACCTTTGCCCATAAACGAATGCCATTCGGACTCTATAAAACTCCAGCTACTTTCCGGCGTTGCATGAATTCTTGGTATGCAGATTCAATTTAAAGAATTGTCTCGCTAATCTTTAGAATATTCTAGAAATATGTGTAGAAGTTAACCTTGTGTTAAACTAGGAGAAGTGTCATTTCATGGTTACCGAAGGTATAGTTTTAGGACACATAGTCTTTGAAAAAGGTATTGAAGTTGATAGAGCAAAAATAGAAGTTATAGAAAACCTAAAACCACCTAAGACCATTAGGGAAGTCCAGAGTTTTCTTGGACATGCCGGTTTTTACCGACGCTTTATCAAGGACTTCTCTAAAATAACCAAACCTCTAACAGGTCTTTTGATGAAAGAAGTTGAATTTATCTTCGATGAAAAGTGCATTGAGGCCTTTAACATTTTGAAACAAGCACTAATTTGGCACCTTTTATGCATCCCCCAGATTGGACCAAACCTTTTGAAATCATGTGCGATACTAGTGATTTTGTTGTGAGAGTTGTTCTAGGTCAAAGAAAAGATAAGAAATTACATGTGATTTATTATACAAGAAGAACCTTAGATGCTGCCCAACTTAAATATGCAACAATTGAAAAGGAACTCCTAGCTGTAGTTTTCTCCATCGATAAATTTCGATCCTATCTGGTAGGAGCTAAAATTATAGTCTATACAGATCATGCAACCATTATTTATTGTGATACGGTGGCAGAACCGACTGTTTTTAGTTACTACTGGTTTTGTGTTTTTTGTTCGCAAATGCCGCGGTAAGCAAGATTCACCATCGTCTTTTATTTTATCCAACAAAGGAAAAGGGAAAAAGAACAAAAAAAACCTTTTTCGAGATGTTTATGAGTACGTTATAGAAAGGGAAGGTGTTAGCACCCTTTCTATCAATGGTTTTCCATGGGCTCTTAGGTACTTGCTCATTTTTAAATTGCTTTTGTGTGTGTTTTGAAAGGCTTTGAAAATGCCTTAGTGTGGCGTTTCACTTTATGGTAACCCTTGTGTCAGTCCTCGAGAGTGTGATAAAGCGTTTTTGAAAACTTTTGTTTGAAAAGTATGTTTGAATGTGTATGGTGTAAACGATTATTTTGAGCAAGTACCTAACAGTTATCTACCTACTCGAAAAAAGGTGTTCTTTTCATCTTATCCTTTAGACCGTATTATCTTACTATTAATGAGTAGGTAACCCTAGTCGTTGGATATTGAGGGACTATCGAAAGGGACGTAATGGTCATTGAAGGCAACATGTAAGGGTACCTTATCATTTTGAAAGGACTATCATCATAAGATCATTTCTCGTAGGCAACTCGAGGGACAGTAAGGGACTATGATCTTTATGACGACTTTTGAATTGAGTGTATTTGCTAAGATATCCCTACGTTCGAGGAACATGGCCATTGTTTCTGAGGCAACCAAGTGAGGAATACCCTAGGGGTGCAAGTGTGCAACAATGTTTGTTTTCAGATATTTATCTTGAAGTTAAGTGATCTACCGATTGATTGATTAAGCATACAAGCCTAGGTTACTAACAATTATATACAAGCATAAGATATAAAAGCGAGAAAGTAAAAAGAGTCATACGCTATTACAAGGCTTTTGGACAAATACATAAAGAATTGACTGAAAGTAAATTTGCGGAAATTAAACCCTAATTAATCTATTACAAACCGGGCGCAATTACATCAATATTGAAAAAGCATCGTACGGCAAAAATAATTACACGTGAGAATCAAAAACTGGAAAATGTTTAAAACCCTAAACAAAACCCTATTTTGATCATTAAAATATTTTTGGATTTTTTTTGTGAAAAAAAATTTGAACTTAACCTAATTTTTCTAATTAATTTTAATTAATGAAAAATAAATTAAAGTTGGTGAAATTAATTTATTTACAAAAATTAATTTATTTATGAAAAAAAAACTAAGTACTATTTTTTTGTGATTTTTGATTTTATGATTTAATATTAAAAAATTAATTAACAAAAATAATTAAACAAAATAATAAAAATAAAATAAACTAGAAAAGATGGGAAATTAAGCCTGGGGGGTGTAGGCCCAAATTGGAGGTGATGTTGCTGAATTCTGTTCCAGGCCCAGTCAGGTTGGCCCATCACCAGCGTTGGAACTGATGAGTTTGTGCCAAGAGGGTCCACCATGTGCCTGCATGCTTGAGGCGCTAGATCTGGATGCAGATTGATCGAATGATAATGATATGGAGGCGTATGGTGTATGCACATGTGATGAAACCACTGAATCTGCAAACAAATATTGAGAAAAATGTTATGTAGGAGGCAAGGATCGAACCCCTGACCTCCTACACGCGCTCCTTGCAAAGCCTTGCCTCTTGCCATTGAACCATTTGCTTCATTCGTTAATACACACGCATAACATATATTATATAATATACAAAGTCAGTTTTATAAAAAATGCGCAAAAAATCAAATGGGCCATTCAAGATCTGCCAGGCCTTCATCTTCTTCGTTGGGACTGTTGTCTTAGGTAAAGACTTTTACCTACGAACGTTTTCCATAGCTATAACCTGTGCATCTCAAAAATCATGATCAGGCAACATAAATTAAATTCAAGACCATGGATCAATTGGGTTTGATCCTCTAAGCATGATGGTGTCCTTCATTAGACCCAATTGTACTTGTATCTGAAAGCCCTAAAACGAAGCTCTAAACCCTAACAATGGCATTCCATCAAACAAGAATCAAAATACATAATTGATTATAGTACAGTTGATTTTCAGGCATTTGAGCAGTTGACTGAGCAAACTTGTTGTGCAAGGCATGAAACATGGCATGGATGATCTTGAGGACATATTATTGCAATGGAAATCATTTAGGACCCTTGGAACTCAAACATCTTGATGAGGAGTGAAACCCTAGTTTGAGGCTCATTGTCTTAGGAGGAGGATTTGTCTAGTCAATCCTTAGTCAACTTGAGCAATTGAGGACCTCTAGGAGTATGTTTTGAGTAAAATGAGAGGGAAAATTTTGGGGAGCAACAATTAACTATTAAGCAAAAAGGATGCTAAGCCTAGGTTATTTCGATGGATCCTTTTATTACAAGAGTTTGATCTAGATATTCGAGACAAGAAAGACACAGAAAATGTAGTTGCTGATCACCTTTCTAGGCTTGAATACCTAAAACCAGATTTAATACCCATATATGATGATTTTTCCTATGAAAAACTAATATCTAAAATAGACACCATTGGAGAAAATAATATGGATCCTTATAAGAACTCTGAAGAAGCTTTAATAGTGAGCAATGTAACTTGGTACGCTGACTTCGTTAACTACCTAGCTACTGATATAGTACCTCTTGACCTAAATTATCAATAGAAAAAGAAGTTCTTCAATGATGTAAGAAATTTTTATTGGGACGAGCCACTTCTTTTCAAAATAGGTACTGACATAATTTTTCGTCGTTGTGTTCCAGAAGAAGAGATAAGAAATATCACAGAACAATGTCACTCTGCACCCTATGGAGGACATGCAAGAAATTATAAGACATTCGCTATAATTCTCCAAGTTGGCCTCTTCTGGCCTACTATATGGCGTGATGTTCATGCTTACATTATCAGATGTGACAGATGTCAATGAACTGGAAACATCTCAAGACGTGACAAAATGCCTTTAAGGAACATTCAGGAAGTAGAACTTTTTGATTTTTGGGGTATTGATTATATGGGGCCATTTCCATCCTCACTAAGAAATAAATATATCTTAGTAGCTGTTGACTACATGTCTAAGTGGATTGAAGTTATAGCCTCAGCCACAAACGACACATGAGTAGTGATAAAGCTATTTAAGAATTATATATTCCCTAGATTAAGAATACCCCATCTTGTTATAAGCGATGGTGGATCACACTTCATATCAAGGATTTTTTATAAGCTTTTAAGTAAATATGGAGTTAAGCATAGAGTAGAAACTCCCTACCATCCGCAGACTAATGGCCAAGTAGAAGTATCTAATAGGGAGATTAAACAAATCTTAGAGAAAACCGTTTCAATATCTAGAAAAGATTAGTCTCATAAGCTACAAGAAGCATTATGGGCCTGTAAAACTGCTTTTAAAACCCCTATTGGAACAACTCATTACCAATTGGTCTATGGAAAGCCCTGTCACTTACCCATTGAGCTAGAACACAAAGGCTATTGGGCCATTAAATCCTTAAACCTTGATTATTTGATTGCTGGTGAAAAGCGCATCCTAGACATTCATAAATTGGAAGAACTCCGACAGCCGGCCCATGAAAATGCCATAATATACAAAGAAAGAACCAAAGCTTGGCATGACAAAAGAATTGTTAAGAAAAACTTCAATATAGGCGATCATGTTCTCCTTTTTAATTCTAGGTTGCGAATGTTTCCTGGAAAATTACGTTCAATATGGACTGGTCTTTTTGAGGTTTCTAAAATCCTTAAATCTGGAGCAATTGAGATCAAGAATAGCTCTTGTAATCCATTCACTGTCAATGGGCAGAGGTTAAAACACTACGAAGAAGGTGACATCCCCATGGACTACTCAAGCCATACTCTGGTTGATCCATGGGTACCTACTTCAGATATATGAGTTCTACTCGTCAAGCTAAAGACGTTAAACAAGCGCTTCATGGGAGGTAACCCATGGGTTTATCTTTTCATTTTTCCTTGCATTTATTTATTTATTTTTAAAATTTGAATTTAGTTTTACTTATATATACTAAATTTTATAAATGTTTGTGTTTACAGGTCCCACCTTGATAGTATTCCCCTTTAAAAATTTCTTTTCAAGATGCAAAGCTTCAATGACATGCACGTCACTTTCATAGAAGATGCACAAAACCAGCGTTGTGTGGCCCTTTCTCAGCGCCCCATGGCACCTACCCATTACGTGACCAAGATTGCATGGAAGCTTTAGGCCTCGAGCCTAGTATAGAGTTTTTGTGTAGCCAGCTCTATTGGGATGAGTATGATGTTGACTTGATATGACCTATAGAAATATCACCCTAGAATTCCTCAGTTGATTTGACTTTGAGCCATATGTCGGTCAGGATGGATGCGTCATCTTCAGATTGTTAGGGACAAATTACTCTTTTACCCAGAAGGAGTTTGGTGATTTGATAGGCTTCCAGACTACCCCTGATGCCATTCCTGAGCTACCTATGGGTTACTTTATGAGTAGATATATCGAGAAGTTCTGGAGTGATATTACATGTGGAGGAGGCCCTAATCCTTCCACCCAGGTGTCCCACATTATCCATAACCCAGCTCTCAAGTACTTCCATATGACCCTTGCCCATACTTTCCATGGAAAGGCTGATGCTGATGTCTATGTTAGTGAGGAGGAGATCTTCTTCCTTTTTGGTGCGAACCAGTCGCGCCTTGTGGCTTGTGGGAACTTTCTGCTTTGGAATCTTAGTCTCACCGCCAAGTCCTTTGAAGGCATCATCCATGTAGGAGGAATGGTAACCCAGATTGCTTCTGCCTTAGGGCTTACTTGTAATCTCCTTCACCTGACTTCCTACTATGGGTATACCACTATGGATATCGACTTCAGCTTAGAGCATGGATTGATTAGGAGGGTTTCCTTCAACCCTAGCCAGTTCAGGCTCTTGATTGACAATGAGACCATCTATTACTTCACTTTTCCTTATCCTATGATGACTAGTGTCCATGATCCTGCTAATTGGACTTATGCTTTGGAGAGTTCTAGAGAGACAGTTGATGAGCCCATACTTCCTCAGGTTCCAGACTATATCCCTTCACCACCTTCACCCAGGATCAGTGTTGTCGAATAATCTTTCTCTACAGCGCCAAGACGTGTACACACAGCTAGCTGAGCTTCGTATGTCGACTGCCAGACTTTGACAGGAGGTTACTGATCTCGCCTTACAGATCTAGGTATCTGATTTGACTCACGCGACAGAGGCTGACTGCTTGTATAAGGAGATCACATATCTTCTCCGTGAGTTAGCCACAACACGAGGTTCTGATCAGACCAATGAGCCTCCAGCTCCTTGATGTCTCCGTTCTCATTTTATGCATTACTTACTATTTATTTTCATTTTCAGACACACACTCACACACACACACTCACACACACACACACACACACACACACACACACACACACACAGATATATATATATATATATATATATATATATATATATATATATATATATATATATATATATATATATATATATATATATATATATATATATATATGCATTTTATGTTATTTTATTTATTTGTTTATTTTGTTTTATATATATATTTATTTATTTATTATGATCTAACAAAATATCATGCTTGCACCAACACTTTGAGCAAAACATGGAAAATACTATTTGCACCATCCAAGGAAAAAGATTAAGAGGCCCAAACAAAACAAGACAATTTTTTCGGCCCATCCTGATTAACACACATGGCGCCCGCCACCTAGCCATGGCTCCCTCTATGGGGTCTGGGTATTTCTCGGGGCAGAATGCTCAAAACCTCCTTTTTTGCCTCTTTCAACCTCTAAACCTCCATTTTTACCCATTTTTAGGTTCCATTGAAAACCACTCAAGTCCATAAATTCCTTATTTACTCACCATCCCACTAACCTTTCCAACTTTCTTTTTCAAAATCCTCCATTAAAATCCACTAAATCCCATTTCTTCACCATTCTATAAAAACCCATTTTTTCCGTTATTTCTTTCAACTCAAAGAGAAACTATGGAGTATTATGGCTACATTCTTCGCGAGGTCAAACCCAGAGAAAGGAAACAAAAGATCCTCGAGAGATTGCACGGACGCGACATTGTCTCGACCAGGTATGTTGACGAGGATTTTCTGTTTACTCTAGGAATATACGATAGTATTTTTCACATGTTAGATATTTTAGGTCCGCTTGATATTTTTGATAGGAATGAGCCTACCTTTGAGAGGTTGGCACAGGAATTTTTAAGTTCGTTGATCTATCTTGTAAATCCTAACACTGCCAGTACAGTCGGTATGGTGAAATTTTGGATGTTTAATGTTGAATATGAATTCACCACCGATGAACTAACAAATATGTTAGGAATACCTCATGAGGATGGCGCTATTTGTGAAGCACCATTTGATTCTGATTGGTTGATTAAGGAGTTTTCCTTCTGGCATAGGCTATCAAATTCTACAATTACTTCTTTTGAAGGAATTCTTGACTCAATGATCCATAACCCGGCCATTCGAGTTTTTCGTTATATGTTGGCTTGTACCATTTTTGGTCGGGAAAATACGAACAAGGTGAATACAAAAGAACTTCTATTTTTGCATGGGTGCCTCACAAATAGGAGAATTAATTCGGCTCCTTTTATGCTTTCTCACATGACTACCATTCTAAAGAAAACAGGGACAATCGCTTTTGGAAGTTTGATTACGTCTATTGCTAGGCCTCTAAATCTAGACTCTGAGATAGCTACCTTGACACCTTTACCTCCATACGTAATAAACTTAAAATTTATTAAAGACGTGAAATTGTGCAAAGTAAGGAGAGAGGGAGGTTTTGATCTCATGGTTCATGGACTAGCTATCCCATCTATTGTCTTGCCATGCACTAGGCGTACTGATGTACGGGAAGAGAGGAACTGGACCTACGATTTGAATGCTCCACCACTTACAGGTGCAATGCCTCCTAATGTTCCTTTTGGGTACGGGCACGAGACTGACAAAGAATATGATCGACAGAACTAGTCCCCCGATCACCCTGCATCCCCACACCATGTTTCACCTGTACACACAACACCATCTTCTCCTCAATTTCCTACAGGTACAATTTCTGGTTTCCATTTCATTGAGGAAATGTGGCGAGAGTATCTAGCCCGAGAAGAACGACGAGATGGCCTTATTTCTTCTATGCATCAGTAGATGGCCGATGGCATGGAGTTCATGTGTATATCACAGCAGCAGAATGATCGCTCTATCCAAGCTAGATGCTTAAGCCTTGCATCACAAGTTTGCTCAGACAATTGCTCAGATGATTGAAAATTAACTGTGTTGGTTAAAAAGTCAATTGTGGTCAAAATACAGTCAAACTTCAAGACTTTTGGTCAACATAAACATTTTGAGGTCACATTAATCATTTTATCAAGGGTTGATCATAACTCATCAAGAAAACTCAAGATTCATCAAAAGTCAAAAGTTGCTAAATTAGGGTTTTATTTAGGAGAAGTCAACTGAACTTTTACCAAGCATAACTTTCACATGCCTTATCATAAATGTATTAACCAAAACTCATTTCAAAGCAAATTCAATTCTATACAACTTTGTCTCTCTAAGCCCAAGGCCCCAAAACGATTCATTTAAGAGATATAGGCCAAAACATTATAGGTCATTTTAAAAGTGAAGAAAAAGACACTTTTTTTCAAAGCAATTTACATCAAGATAAATTCTTCAATTGTAAAAATGGTAAACATGATAGTTGTAGAGGACATCTTGAGATTTCCAAAAAGTCAAAGATCACTTTCATATGATGAATATTGAACAACTTATGAGTTGCACAAGTTGGGTAATTTTGTGAAATTGCATGAAACCTTAATTGAACAAATTTGGGCTTTTGGACTAATGGGCATAATTTTTGAAGTTCAAACATGCTCATGACATGTTAGGGGACCCCGAAAGCCATTCACATATTTTTTATGATTTTTATTTCTTTTATTTGAATTTTTATTCATTTAAATGCAAAATAAATCAAATAAATAGTAAATGGAGGCATGAGGCATAAAAGACAGTTGTTTCAAATCTTTTGGAGGCCCAAGATATGCTACAAACCGTGTGGGATTTATTTTCAAAACAAATCTTCATGTTTTGTCGTATTCAAATTCTATTTTCAAACAAGAATCAAATGTTGTTTCGTACTAGGTCTAAACCTATTCTTTTTGACCTAATCTCTTCCTATATATATACCATTCATGTTCAGACAACAGGACACGAAAAAACCTTGCAAAAATATTCTCCAAAAAACCTCAAAATTTCTCAAAGTAGGGCAACCAGGTTTCAGCGCTTTCCAAGGCAATCCATCAATTACAAATCGTTCATGAGGTGTTATAAGGTATGATTGGATAATTCTTGATGATCAAAAGTTTCTGAAACATGCATCCAAGCATCGCCTATTTGCATTATTTTTTTTAATTCGTATTTTTATTTTTATCATGTTTTGATTGAAACTAATCATACTAATGTGTTCCTGAGATGTAATAGGACAAGTTTGAACCATCACATGAGTCCCATAATGCTAGAATACTCCATTTCCATAACTGTGTTGTTTTGCATTAATTTCTTTATATCTCTTTGTACAGGACGATTTAGCCAAAACTAAGGCCACCATTGAATTCGCAACCCTCAAATTAGGGGGGTAGGGTTCTATTTGACCACTAATGTGTGTTATTTTGCAAGTGGAGTAAAATGTCTCACCGAAGAAGACGACCAGAGCTAGGGCTATGGAGCTTCTCCAGTTTCTCCAATTTTGTTGATATTATATTTGTTTCATTTGATTATATTCACAGATGAAACAGTCACCCTATTGGCAAGGTTGCGCACGATAAGGCATTGGTACATAGGGGCTTGGGTTCGATCCCTGTCTTTTGCAAATTTTTCTTGCTATTTTTCAATTTCTACAGGTTTGACATATTATGCAATGCGTCTGTGTTTCTAACACCAACATGCGCTTGGCCTGGTGGTAAGCTATGCGTGGAGAATGCTGAAGGGCGTGGGCTCAACACCTACCCTATACAATTGTTTTTCTTCTTTTTTTCTCTAACCCTATTTTCTTTTCTTTTCAACTATTAACCCTTATTTTAATTAAACCCTAATTATTTTTAAAAACAATAAATTAACCTAATACTTTTTCTAATACTATTAAATTAAGGTTAGGGTTTTTTTAACAATTAAACTTTGACATTTTATTAACTAATTAATTAATTAAAGTAATTAAACCTCTTTTTTAAAAATATTAAAATCAATTAGAGATTTTAGGTTTTATTAATTATTTTTTATCATTTAAAATAATTTTCTAAAACACTAAAATATTTTCTCCTCTTTTTCAAAACCTTTTTTCTTTTCTTTTATATTTAAAATTCTTAGATAAATGTGTAGGTCGCATTATTCGTATTGTAATAACTTAGGTTTACTTCCCGCATTTTTTCCTATTTTGTATCTGCTCCGAGGCTGTAATAGTTATAGGGTTAAATTCTCGCACTCATTCATTATGTAACTGCCTCGAAGCCATGTAATAGCGTAGGAATTTTACTTTCTGCACATTTATATTTCTGTTATATTTTATGTTGTTAGTAATTAGGCGTGTATGGCAAGATCTAAAAACAACCGATAGCAAACCCTAATCTCAAGATAAGATAACTGAAATCAATACACGATTCAAACTCACATCTCTAGGGAAACGTCTCTTTGTTGCCTTCGAAAACATGGTCATGTCCCTCGAAAGTAGGGATACTTTAGCAAAGTCCCTTCGAATAAAGATCATAGTCTCTCGATGATCCTTTGATGTTACCTATGAGAAAATGATCTAGTCTCTCCAATAAATTGCTAAAGTATCTTTATTTGTTGCCTTCGATGACCATACGATGACCCTTCGATTGTCCCTTCACATCCAATAGATGAGGCTGCCTACCAACTAATGGTACAGATAGCACTATCTCTAAAGGAGAAGGAAAATAACAACCACGACCTTGAGTGGGTAAAAAAATGTTAATCGCTCGCTCACTATATTTTCTAAATTAACATTTTTACACATCACACTTTTAAAATGAAATACTTTCAAACACTTTGTACGCATGCTTGAAGAGTGATACAAGAATTATTACAAAGTTAGATTTTCAAGATATTTTCAAACAAATCACACACACAAAGAAAATTTCCAAAAGTGAGCTAGCGATTAAGATTCTGTAGATAACTACAGATAAAAACGGTGCTAACACCTTCCCTTTTTATAACTTACCCTCCGAACTCAAAATCTATCAAAGGTCCTTCCTGTTCTTTTCACATTTCTTAAATATTGGATAAAAGAAAAGTCAATGGAGACTCTAGCTATCTGCACATTTAGGATAAAACCAAAAAAGTCAGTTCTCCCACCGTATTACATAATTTACGACTATGTTGGGGAAATACTTTAAAAAGAGGGGTTACCGTAGAGTTTATATCACTTTTACTTGTTTTTAGTGTTTGCCTTGTTTGCTTTAAATTTAAGGGTTGCTTGGGTTTATTTACTTGCGAAGATCCTACACCCGGTTCTAGGGATACCTTAGGTAAGTAGAAATAGATCATAGAAAATGTACGACATAGACTGATATGGTTGAAGTGATGGCTAATATTAATGCGACACTTTGGATTGTACTAGTGCTCCTCGAGTCAGTCAAGGATAAAATTAGGCTTCCGCTTTGTGTCATTAACTGACTTTTAGAACCTTAATTGACCCATCTTAGCCATTAAAAGGTAGTAAGATGGTCGGCTTAGGTGCAGTCCAAGGTTGGTTGATACTCAATACTACACTCATTGAGATACGACTCGCAGGATGTTTTGGTGGGAAATCAGTTGTTGTACTAAAATAAAACCTTCGAGAAAGATCTGTGATATGAGATCCTTATAACCCAATTACTATTTTAGGACAGGTTGAGCCAACTTAACTTCAATAGAAAAGGGTACATAACTATGGACCTCATGCAAGCCTTTAAACCTAAGGCTCTTGTGTGATTTGTTTGTGTTTTCTATCTATCTAACATGAACACGACATCATAACATCATATCATCATGACATGGCATTTTACTAACCATTTCAAGGATCTTAGGGATCTTTGGTGCAGGATTATCATGAGCCAAATTGCTAGCAAGGGGCAAGATGATTTATTTTCCTCTAACCAGATGCCGTCAGAGATCAAAGTACGTTCTTTTGAGTCAGAGGCTATGACCCACTTGATATGGTGAGCTTGATTCTTATAGAGAGACGTTCAAAGATGAAACCTCAAAGTTCTTCAAGACAAAGCAGCAACTAGATTTCTTTTTCCAACATTTTTATCCCATAAGATCCTTGAAAACATTACATTTGCATCTAAATATCATGCATCTCATTACATAACAAGTACTCTAAAATATGTTTTCTCATATTCTTGTTGTTTATTTCAGTAGAAAAAAATGGATCTTGAACAAACAGTCAAAGACCTCCAAGCTCAGAATGCCCAATTTCAGCAGATGTTCCTGAACTTAGCCAAGGGCCAGGAAGAATTGAAAGTACTTGTCACCAGCGGAAAAAATAAGAAAGCAAAGAAACCAATTGGCGTTCTTAATATGGGAAGAAGGTTTAGAGGTCCTATCAAGCAAGCTCGAGATCTTAACATCTCATCTGATGAAGATGACAAGCAGGATGAAGATAGTAAAAGTGTGAAGACTGAGAGAAGCAACCCCGATTCTAACAAATGTCCTGATGAAGAGGAAGATGATTACTTGGATAAGCAATATTCACTTGCTGATGAGAAATACAAATTGCTGGAATATCGTTTGAGAGTTATGGAGATCCAGAAAGTGTCTGGATTGAACTTTGATAATTTGGGTCTGGTTTCAGGAGTTGTCATCCCACTTAAATTCAAAACTCTTGTCTTTCCAAAGTATGATGGAATTTCTTGTCCTAAGCTGCATTTGAGGTCTTATGTTTGGAAAATCCAACCGCACACTACTGATAACAAAATTTGGGTTCACTTATTTCAAGAGAGCTTGTCTAGAACACAGTTGGAGTGGTTTTATCAACTAGAAGGGACCAATGTTCACACCTGAGAAGATTTGGCTGCTGCCTTTTATAAGAAATACAAGTATAATGCTGACCTTGCACCAACCTGTATGCAATTGTAGAGCATGACCATGGGCTCTGATGAAGGCTTTAAAGAGTATGCCCAGAAATGGAGAGATCTTATGGGCAGAGTTCAACCTCCTTTGGCTGACAGAGAATCAGTTGACATGTTAATGAGCACACTAACATGTCCTTTCTATAATCTTAGGCTGGTTTCAATGAACTAATTTTGATCGGGGAACGCGTTGAGAATGGAATTAGAAGCGGTAAAATTCAAGTGGCTACATCTTCAAATATTGTGAAGAAGCCTTATAATGGTAAGAGGGAATCCAATGTTGTGTACATCCAGATGGGTTGTAATAAGAGCGATCATAACCAATTTGTGGGGGCAGTATTAATCTCCAATCATGGGTCAGTGCAACAACAACAAAATAATCGGCGTAGGCAGGACGCGCCTAAGAGACAGTTTACAAAGATCAACATGTCATTGGCTCAAGCATTGCAATACATGTTGAAAGCAAGGCTGGTTACATTGAGAGAATCTCCTCCGAATCCCAAAACTTCCTCTCCCCGCTACAATCCCAATGCAAAGTGTGCGTATCACTCCGACATCCCCAGACATGACACTAGCAACTGTTGGGCTCTAAAGAATAAGATCCAAGACATAATTGATGCAAAGGAAATTGAATTTGACCCTCCTGAGACTCCTAATGTGATTACTGCGCCAATTCCCAATCATGACAAGGGAGTTAATTCTATTGAAGATATTTCTTATGTTCTTACTGTGGCTGATTTGACTACTCCCCTAATGATTGTTAAGGAAAAGCTACTGCAAGCCGATTAATTTCATGGTTGTGCCAAAGACTGCTACTAATGTGCATCCCAATCCAATGGTTGTGCATTGATGAAAAAAGGTATTCAGTGTTTGATGGATGCCAGTGAGATCCTATTTGAGAAGATTCCATTTGAGAAGACTCCTTTTGTAGAGAATACATCCGAAGACCTGAATCTTGAAGACGTGTCTACAATTTTCGGTACCCCTATAAGGATCACTTCTAAGGGTCATGCAAAGATTACTGCAGAACCTAAAGTTTCTCCCCTCATTATTACTGCGTCTGGGCCAATTCTGTATTCCTCTGATAAGGCTATCCCTTGGAATTATGGAGCTGGTGTCTACTACCATGGAGTCAAGCAGGAACCGTTGACTGTTGAAAAGGAAAATGTTGAAGTTTCTAATCCCGATGTTGGAAATATTGTTAGGACTAGTAAGGTTACCAAAAGTGGAAGGGTTTTCTCTCCCGAGATCTCTCTGAAGGAAATTACCACATTGGTTCATATCACTACTACTACTACTAATACTCAGGACAAAGAACATATGACCAAGCCTACCCAGACGGAGGCACCAAAAGAATTTACTGTTGAAGCCCCTTCCAAGCAAGAGGTGGAGGAAATATTAAAGATTATCTGAAAGAGTGACTACAAGATTGTTGAACAGCCGGGGCAGACACCCTCTAAAATATCTATGTTATCCTTGTTATTCTCCGAAGCCCATGCTCAGGCTTTGGTGAGATTTTTGAAATCGGCCCATGTATCGCAAGAAATCTCTACTAATCTTTGATCGGTGGATCTGGAACTGACTGTCTTAAAGCTGGTTCGCGAAATGTCGCGGAAGCAAGAGTCGCCACCGTCTTTTATTTTCTCCAATAGGAAAGGACAAAAGCACAGAAAAATTCCTTAAAGAGATTGCTCTCGGTTCGGGAGGTAGGTTATAGAAAGGGAAGGTGTTAGCACCCTTTCTATCCATGGTTATCCATGGGCTCTTAGGTACTTGCTCAATGTGTTTTCAAAAATTGTTTGCTTGCTTTTCAATGTGGGTTTCAAAAATATTCTTTGAAAAGTTTCAGTTCAACTCGTACGTCAGAGTGTTTGAAAAGTTTGTTTTGAAAGTTTTTGAAAGTGTGTTGGTGTGAAAAGAGTTTTTGTTTTGTTTGAAATTAGAGCAAGTACCCTTGAGAACCTACCTACCCTAAGGAATTCGTCTGTGTAAATGTCCTTTGAAGTAGTGCCATCCCACCATTGAGAGGTAGGTAGCACCACCGTTGGAGGTGTTCGGGTCAATTCGAGTTTTAGGGACGTGGTGGTCACCAGAGCAACAGTAGGACACCTTAGAAGCTACCCTTATGCCATTGATCCTTTATTTTCCGAGGCAACCGTTTCGAGGCAACTGGATCATGTCATGGACATAAGGACTTACTAAAACGTCCTATACTCGACGACCACCTTTCGAAAGGCAACAGTGAGGCGTACCCTAGGGGTGGTGTGTGCGAATTGTGTGTCATTTTCAGTTTATTGTTTGTCTTGTCATGCATTGGTGATCTAACGATTCGATTTTATTTTTGGGCATTCATTCTTTCATGTTATTGTTTAACAGTTAAATGTGCGGGAATTTAAAGTGCGGAAAAGATAAAAGTCCTACGCTATTACAAAGGCGAGGGTCTACAACGCCAAATTAATCCAGACCCGTTTTAAAATAAATTGCAGAAAAGAAATGTCTAATAGCTATTACACGGCTTTGGTACATATACATAATTATTTACAAAAGAAATAAATGAAACGCGCGAAAAAAAGAAAATAATCAAATGCGAGGGCGTTGAACCCTTTAAAAGAATTAAAATAATTAAGTTATCTAAAATTAAAATTAAATGAAAAATGGTATTTTTGTGTTTTTTAGATTTAAAAGAAAAAGAAAAAAAAAAGAAAAGTTAATTAAAATTAAAATCCTAGTTCTAATGTCTTTTAAGTTTATTATGAAAATATTGACTTTTAGCCTAATTTAATTCTAAATTAATTTATGTGCATTAAATAAATAAATAATATTATTATTAAAAAAAAAGAAAATAAAAAGTTATTAAACCTAAACTCTATTTTTTTGGATTTTAGTTATTAAAAGAATTAAAATCTAACCTAAAATGCAACCCTAGTTTAATTATGAAAAACACTAATACTATGGCAAAAAACAAGGAAAGTTAAAAGGAAAAAGTCATTAACCTAATTCTATGTTTTTGTTTTTGATTTTTATTAAAAGGAATTAAAGTTGAAAACTTAATTAAAACTAAACATTTTACATGTTATTATTTATACAAAAAAAAACAATATTTAAAATAAAATAATTATTAAAATTTTTGACTTTTTTGATTTTTTTGAATGTTTTTATATTTTATAGTAAAAATAAACTAATTATGTTGAAACAATAAAATAAATAAAATAGCAAAAAATAAAGGTAAGAAGAAAAATATAAAACATGCAAACCAGGGGGGGGTAACCCCAGAATTGGAGGTGCAGATTTGAAAAAGCCTGGCCCATTTGCTTGAAGTCCATTGACTTTTTTGATCCAGTGTGATGCATTTGACTGAAGCGTAGCATATTTCCCAATCCTTGCCTTTGATGTGGGTGCTCAGGGACACGTGGATGAGCTGATTTTGAAGTGCATGGTGAGTCTTCAATGTTATGCTGCATGGGAATTCAAGTGAAAAAATAATATGAGAAATGTGTGAAACCTGGGGTTTGAACCCAGGTCATGAGAGTCCCTAGCGCACGTCCCTGCCAGCTGAGCCACGTTGATTTCATTTAATATAATATGGTTAATAAATAACAAATATTTAAACCAACGCATAATGGATAAACGCGCGCAAATTTGAATGAACGTATCATTGGCTGCCACGACGTCTTCTTCCTCGCGTGCCCTGAAACATGAAACACAACAGCAACGGTTTTGAAGCGTTGTTTTAAGCATGCTATGGGAAAATAGCGAATAGCCATATAGGCTACATAAATTGTTCGCGATGGTTGTTTCTTGCTCGTCTTGGTGTACTGAGTTCAACCATGGTGGTCCTGAGCCCTAATTTTTCCTCTAGGCAAAGTCCCCAATTTAAGAAAACTGTAACCCTAATATTCGAAAATGGTGAATTCGCGTATGATCAACAAAAATGAAATCAAACACCATGAATAGCTTGGAAACTTTGTGAGGAACATGAGTATGTAATTAAAAATGCAAAAGGATGCTTAATTCATGCTATGCGATTTGAGAATTTTTGAGGTACAGTTTTGCTCATGGATACCAGTTCAAGGAGTTTTGATTGATGTTATGAATTGGGATACGTTCAGAATTGTCTCAGGAAGCTATTGGTATATGAATCAAGGCTTAAAAAACTCTCCAACTTTGATTTCAGTTTTAAGCTTTTATGGAAAAATTTCAAAATGCCAAAGCTTGTTTGGGCGCATCTTATGATCTCTTAGGCCTAGGGTTTGACTCAGTGATGATCATGGAATGGAATTGGTTTACTCTTTGGCCTTAATTCATGCTTGTGAGAGAATTGGTCTTAGGGTTTTCACTCTTAACCATTTTTCCTCCTTTTTAGCCAAAACCTAGACCTAGTGTGCAAATGAACCCTAGCTGATTTCTTGAGTTGGTTCATGATACATAGAAATTGTCCAAGTTCATATGATACTATTCCATTGGTATTTAAATTTTATTTGAATTTTCAAAGAATTAAAATGAATTAAATCATCAAAAATTAAATAAAATAAAAAAATCAATATTTGGTCTTGAAATTAACCATGGAACACGTGTGTGGCATGACAAGGATGAACCAAGTGGAAAAAATGGGGCCCTTTTGTCAAAATTGGATTTTCAAGGATAGTTGACTTTTGCCATTTCACAAAAATTTCCCAACTTCTACAAGGCATAACTTGCTCAATTTTTAAGCTTTTCACATGTTCTTGGACATTTTGGAAAGGTCTTTGAGTCCTTTAACCAATGCCTTTGGTCCCATGTCATTTTTATTTACCAATCCCAAGTTATGGCCTTTGACTTAAAGTCCCTTTTTGTTGACTTTTGAAAATGACCTATAATGTTGAAATTGATAACTTTTTGTGAGAGCATTTCTTGGACTTGAAGTATGAAGATGAGTTGTAGGAAATGTCTTTCTCTTCAAAATGAGCTTTGGATGGAATTTTTCTGACAATCCATGTGAAAGTTATGCCTTGGTCAATTTCAGTTGACTTTTTCAGCTGTCCAAATATAGCAACTTTTGCATCTTTGATGATTTCTGAGCCAAATTTTGAGAATCATGATCAAGCATTGATCAAATGATGTTTGTGGCTTCAAAATGATATGTTGACCAAAAATTTGAACTTTTGACTGTCAAATGACCATTTTGCCCCTACAGTTGACTGTAGTGCAATCTAGGGTTTTGACTGTGCAATTTTGAGCTGAATGCCTTGAAACTTGATATGAGGATGCTTGACCATCTTTGTAAGCATATGAGACTTGATTGGACCTTTGAACACTTCCTTTTCTTGATCAACACACAAACCCTAGTTTTGACTGTAGGGAGGCCTTTGCATTGTGCAACTCTTGGGGAATTTTGTAGCTTGGCTTGGCAGTTTATTGGAGAATATGGGAGGGCAAATTTTGGGGTACAACAGTTGCCCCTGTTCAATCTTCTTAGACCTGAGGATGGAAATTGGCTGACGTGCCTTTTGTAATCCGAGGGTAGAAGATGATTGGACACTAGAGTGCCCAGAAATTTGTGCTCACATGGTAGCAGTGTGGTGGGGGAATGGGCTTATAGATGCCATTTGGAGATTGATGGGTAGGATGATGGGCTTATAGATGCCATCTGGATGTTGATCGCGTAAGAGATTCCTTAGCGAGAACCTGCATACCTGCAAAAGAAAATGAGTACCTGACACGTCGCAGGAGCTGGGTCTGGATCTTCAAACGGTGATGAAGTTGTCTCTACTGACAGGTTGTTTCCAAGGACGAGTGGTCTTTAACGATGGGTGTCTATAGCGACTAGTGTCTATGACGAATGTCTATAACGACAAGTGTCTACACTGACGAGTGTCTATCACGACGAGTGTCTATCACGACGAGTGTCTATCACGACGAGTGTCTATCACGACGAGTGTCTATCACGACGAGTGTCTATCACGACGAGTGTCTATCACGACGAGTGTCTATCACGACGAGTGTCTATCACGACGAGTGTCTATCACGACGAGTGTCTATCACGACGAGTGTCTATCACGACGAGTGTCTATCACGACGAGTGTCTATTACGACGAGTGTCTATCACGACGAGTGTCTATCACGACGAGTGTCTATCACGACGAGTGTCTATCACGACGAGTGTCTATCACGACGAGTGTCTATCACGACGAGTGTCTATCACGACGAGTGTCTATCACGACGAGTGTCTATCACGACGAGTGTCTATCACGACGAGTGTCTATAACGACGAGTGTCTATCACGACGAGTGTCTATCACGACGAGTGTCTATCACGACGAGTGTCTATCACGACGAGTGTCTATCACGACGAGTGTCTATCACGACGAGTGTCTATCACGACGAGTGTCTATCACGACGAGTGTCTATCACGACGAGTGTCTATCACGACGAGTGTCTATCACGACGAGTTGTATCAGAGGAATCTTTAGGCATTGACTTAAACTGGACCGGATTTGTCTCTTATGACGGGATTTGTCTTTTCTGACGGTGTTTTGTCTATTTTGACATAGCTGATCATTCAACTGTATCCTTCCTGAAAGGTAAAGGTCAGTTATATGCAGTACGTGATATGAATCAAGCAACGGCATAAATGCAATTGTATGACATGATGCGTACATGCATGTGTCATGATGTACGAAAATGTGATGTTTATGAATGTATGCTTTCGTCTAGGAAAATAAATCCTTGACGGGTGCCGGGAAGTCACTCCTGGGCTGGTGTTGGAGAATAAGCTTTTGCTTCCGCTGGAGATGATAAGACTTTACTGAGGACGGTCTTTTCCGTGGCTATTGGCTGAGGATAACCCAGTTATATCTTATTAAGGAAATAACTCTTTGAATAAAGCCGGACGACGCGTTCGTGTTCTGCGGGGAGTGAAAATATCTGGGTCGCATTCTTTAGCCGAACCTATGATAGACAGAGCAACCGGATCTTTTAGACAACTCCTTATTGCCCCAGTTTCAGTGGGAGGAGGCACTTGTGGGAGTACTTGACGAGTCTTCTGGTAGGCAGGTGCCGAGATGCTGGAACATACTCGTACGCTTTGATCCCTAACTTTTGCCTGGACCGCCTTTTCGGGTTTTCAGTCCACCGGGATACCCATTTTTGCCCAAGCCGCCTTTTCAGGTTTTCGACTTGCCGGGTGTACAGATTTTTTCATTTCATCCCTTATTTTTGCCCGAACCCTTTTGGTTCGCCGGGAATCCCTTATTTTTGCCTAGGTGTGTCAACCTAGCGGGTCTTTGATTTTGCGTAGTATTCTTTCGACTATGTCCATATTTCTCAGAATGTGGGGAGTTGCCCCTGTTGGAAATACTTTGTCATGCCCCAGATAATGGGCAATGCTCCTACTGTGCCTCTTGATTGGAGGTACTTCTGTTCACAAGATATTCATCGTGCGAATTTCCCTGCTGTTCAGACAAAAATTCATATGCAAACAAAGTTATTTTAAGAATGCAAAAGTCTATGTCTGTCTTGAATATTTTAAAAATGCATTTTGTTGTAATACAATACGGTGTCAACTCAAGATTTTACAGCAAACCTTCAGGAGTCAGGATACCTTCGTAACAGTATGCTTTCGAACTAACCCATGCTTCAGCTAGGACTTTTAAGGGTTATATCGTGGCCTAGTTCACGGTTTAAGAAACAAAGGATAAAGGCCCAAATTATTTGTACCCACCCGCTCTTTCGTGATGTTCTCCAACCCTAAACTCAGTTGATCATACGTTAGACCTTGTTTGAGCCTTTGCTCTGATTTTCCGGTGATGGTTCAAACATTGATGATTTATTCTGACTAGGCAGTCATTTTTTGTTGAGGGTTTGTGAGACCTCTTTCTTGATTTTTGTTATCCCTTTCTTTTTTTGCCTGAACTGTTTCCTTTTTGGAATTACAGTCAGCGGGATGCCCCAGTTTCGTAAGTCTCTTTTCATAGGTTTTGACTTCTTGGGCTTTTCGTTTATGATTTTTTTTTTGATAATGACTGCCTGTCCTTATGATTGTTCGGAACCATCACTGTCTTTTGTTTTTGAAAAAACTCATTTGGTGCCATTCATTGTGCACTTGGATCAACTGAGAGAACTACCCTGCCCCAGGTTATGATTAAGGGTTTTGATTTTCGAAAATAAAACTCCTACTTCTTTGGCTCTGATGGGTTGGCGAGGGATTATCATCCTTATAACTCCAGTGTTTAGGGGTTGAAACAATGCCTGTACCTCATCAGCGGGGTCTGTTCAAAAGCATACTGTAAATCGTGGTATCGTTTTCGTCATCCTCCCTCAAGAGGCTTAGAATTATTAGTCGAACGTTGATCATCAGAAAAAAATATGAAAATAATTTGCACATAGTGAATATGAAATAATTACTTCAAAACAGACATGTGTAACGCATTAATGAAATAACCAAGTTTGACATGAAATAAAATGTTTGAACAATTGAAAGAAAATTACAACTTGAATATTTGAATGAACAAAAACTAATCCTAGCCATGTCTTGGCAAGGGAGCAGTGATCATATTGGGAGCCTCTGGAGAGTCGAGCTGGACTTCCTTTGCGTCAATCAGATCTTGAACCCTGTTTCTCAAAGTCCAACAGTCATCTGTAGCATGCCCCGGGCTGTCGGAATGATAGGCGCAGCGAGCATTGGGATTGTACCTCGAGGGTGTCCTGTTAGGATTCTTTGGAGGGTCCATGAGGGTTACCAACTTGGTTTCCAGCAACTGTGGCAATATTTGTGACAAGGTCATGCCGAGGGGAGTAAATTGCCTCTTAGGTCTCTCTTCCCTTTGTTGATGGTGACGCTGAGGAGCACCGGCCGGTTTTGCGATAGCTAATGCGTTGACAGCACTAGATTCCCTCCTGGATGGTTTCTTTTCAGTGTTCGAGGAGTCACCATTCTGTATTTTCCCTGACTTGATGCCCGCTTCAATTCTTTCTCCGGTCAAGATTAGATCTGTAAACCCAGCAGCAGAATTCCCAATCAAGTGGTTGAAGAATGGACCAGACAGGGTCCCCAAGAACGTGTCTACCAACTCCCGATCAGTCAACGGTGGCTGCACTCTGCCAGCTAGGTCTCTCCACCTCTGAGCGTACTCTTTAAAACCTTCACTTGCACCTAACGACATACCCTGAAGTTGGGTACGTGTGGGGGCAAGGTCGGCATTATATTGATACTGCTTGTAAAAAGCAGTGGCCAGATCCTCCCAGTTACGAATGCTGATTCCATCCAACTGATAGAACCAATCGAGGTGAGTCCCTGAAAGACTCTCCTGGAAGAAATGGATCCAAAGGTTCTTGTCTGCTGTGTAAGGCTGGATCTTCCTTACATAAGAACGGAGGTGCATCTTGGGACAGGAAGCCCCGTCATACTTCACAAAGGCAGGTGCCTTGAACTTGTGTGGAATCACCACCCCAGTAGATAACCCCAAGTCTCCGAAATCCAGTCCAGGCACTTGCTGAACCTCCATAGCCTTTAATCTGTCTTCCAGCTGTTTGTACCGGTCTTCAGCAGGAGGGTACTGTTCGTCGTTGAAGTCTGTTTCAGTATCAGAACCCACGGGAGTAGGGACCTCCCTTTCTTGGTGACTACCTTCCGTCACAGATGGAGGAGTCCTTTCAGCTTCAACCAAAGTGTTCCCGAGTCTGCGCCCAGTGTTAAATAGCACAGTCCTCCTCTTCTTCTTAGTCTTCTTCAGCAGCATGGTCTTCAACTCTTGTTGACCCTGAGCCAAGCCCTCGATCAGCTCCTGAAATTGGGCGTTCTGCGCCTGAAATTGGGCGTTCTGCGCCTGAAGAGCCTTGATAGATGCCTCGGTTGATGATTCAGGGTTCATAGTGCTGAAATAAACAGCGAAGAGCAGTAAGCAACCTGTCAAGGGGATACCTGTAATGCAACGAGATGTATGACATGCATGCAATGATTTCAAGAATCTCGTGGGGTAAACAAGAAAATAGTTAGCATTGGAAACTGGTGGCTTGATTGAAGGTACTTCATATTGTTGAGAGTCCTTCTCCAAGGGTCAAAAGCTCACCATATCAAGTGGGTCATAGCCCCTGACAACCTGGTCTAGAGGAAAATAAATCCTCTTTGCCCCTTGCTGGGACAGTTGATTCGTCCTGACCTGCATCACAAGCCCTTGAGATCCTTGAAATGGGTTAGGATGTATGCAATGGTATGATGTCATGGTATGCATGGGGTGATGTCAGTAACCCTATTATGAGTCCTAATTAAGGACTGAAACAAACCTGCAAGAAACAAGTGTTAGATCACAAGCATGCAGATAGTCAAGTACTAAGGCACACAAGTCACACAAGAGAGAGCCCTTAGGTTTAGGCCAGCATGGGGTCTGGGTAGTACCCTCTTGAAGTTGGTGGGTTCAACCTGTCCTAATCAAATTAACCGGGTTCTAAGGTTCCCAATATCACGGGATTGCTTTCATTGTTCATCGTTTCGATTTAGCCACTGAACTGGCGACCGAAATATTCCAGGAAAGCAATCCTCAATTGAGTGTAGTATCGAGTATCAACCAACCTCGGACTGCACCAAAGTCAGTTATCTCACTACCCTAAAGAGGCCAAGATTGTTCAATTAAGGTTCCTAAGGTCTGTTGATGCTTCATGACACCACATGGAGGCCCCGTACTCTCCTTGACTGACTCAAGGGTTACCGGTACACACCAAAGTGCCACATCAACGTAGCAGACTGTTTCAACCATGTCGGTATACCCCGCACAGTTCCCTCACAGCCTTGTTGCTACTTTCTAAGAAGGTATCCCCAGATCCGGGTTAGGATCTATAGAACTCCCAAGCAACCCACAATAATAAAGCAAGCAAAGAAAGCAATTGAAAACACAGTGATCTTAATCCTAAGGTACACCCCACTTTAAGTTTTAAGTTCCCCAGCAGAGTCGCCAGTTCTGTGATCGGTGGATCTGGAACTGACTGTCTTAAAGCTGGTTCGCGAAATGTCGCGGAAGCAAGAGTCGCCACCGTCTTTTATTTTCTCCAATAGGAAAGGACAAAAGCACAGAAAAATTCCTTAAAGAGATTGCTCTCGGTTCGGGAGGTAGGTTATAGAAAGGGAAGGTGTTAGCACCCTTTCTATCCATGGTTATCCATGGGCTCTTAGGTACTTGCTCAATGTGTTTTCAAAAATTGTTTGCTTGCTTTTCAATGTGGGTTTCAAAAATATTCTTTGAAAAGTTTCAGTTCAACTCGTACGTCAGAGTGTTTGAAAAGTTTGTTTTGAAAGTTTTTGAAAGTGTGTTGGTGTGAAAAGAGTTTTTGTTTTGTTTGAAATTAGAGCAAGTACCCTTGAGAACCTACCTACCCTAAGGAATTCGTCTGTGTAAATGTCCTTTGAAGTAGTGCCATCCCACCATTGAGAGGTAGGTAGCACCACCGTTGGAGGTGTTCGGGTCAATTCGAGTTTTAGGGACGTGGTGGTCACCAGAGCAACAGTAGGACACCTTAGAAGCTACCCTTATGCCATTGATCCTTTATTTTCCGAGGCAACCGTTTCGAGGCAACTGGATCATGTCATGGACATAAGGACTTACTAAAACGTCCTATACTCGACGACCACCTTTCGAAAGGCAACAGTGAGGCGTACCCTAGGGGTGGTGTGTGCGAATTGTGTGTCATTTTCAGTTTATTGTTTGTCTTGTCATGCATTGGTGATCTAACGATTCGATTTTATTTTTGGGCATTCATTCTTTCATGTTATTGTTTAACAGTTAAATGTGCGGGAATTTAAAGTGCGGAAAAGATAAAAGTCCTACGCTATTACAAAGGCGAGGGTCTACAACGCCAAATTAATCCAGACCCGTTTTAAAATAAATTGCAGAAAAGAAATGTCTAATAGCTATTACACGGCTTTGGTACATATACATAATTATTTACAAAAGAAATAAATGAAACGCGCGAAAAAAAGAAAATAATCAAATGCGAGGGCGTTGAACCCTTTAAAAGAATTAAAATAATTAAGTTATCTAAAATTAAAATTAAATGAAAAATGGTATTTTTGTGTTTTTTAGATTTAAAAGAAAAAGAAAAAAAAAAGAAAAGTTAATTAAAATTAAAATCCTAGTTCTAATGTCTTTTAAGTTTATTATGAAAATATTGACTTTTAGCCTAATTTAATTCTAAATTAATTTATGTGCATTAAATAAATAAATAATATTATTATTAAAAAAAAAGAAAATAAAAAGTTATTAAACCTAAACTCTATTTTTTTGGATTTTAGTTATTAAAAGAATTAAAATCTAACCTAAAATGCAACCCTAGTTTAATTATGAAAAACACTAATACTATGGCAAAAAACAAGGAAAGTTAAAAGGAAAAAGTCATTAACCTAATTCTATGTTTTTGTTTTTGATTTTTATTAAAAGGAATTAAAGTTGAAAACTTAATTAAAACTAAACATTTTACATGTTATTATTTATACAAAAAAAAACAATATTTAAAATAAAATAATTATTAAAATTTTTGACTTTTTTGATTTTTTTGAATGTTTTTATATTTTATAGTAAAAATAAACTAATTATGTTGAAACAATAAAATAAATAAAATAGCAAAAAATAAAGGTAAGAAGAAAAATATAAAACATGCAAACCAGGGGGGGGGGGGTAACCCCAGAATTGGAGGTGTAGATTTGAAAAAGCCTGGCCCATTTGCTTGAAGTCCATTGACTTTTTTGATCCAGTGTGATGCATTTGACTGAAGCGTAGCATATTTCCCAATCCTTGCCTTTGATGTGGGTGCTCAGGGACACGTGGATGAGCTGATTTTGAAGTGCATGGTGAGTCTTCAATGTTATGCTGCATGGGAATTCAAGTGAAAAAATAATATGAGAAATGTGTGAAACCTGGGGTTTGAACCCAGGTCATGAGAGTCCCTAGCGCACGTCCCTGCCAGCTGAGCCACGTTGATTTCATTTAATATAATATGGTTAATAAATAACAAATATTTAAACCAACGCATAATGGATAAACGCGCGCAAATTTGAATGAACGTATCATTGGCTGCCACGACGTCTTCTTCCTCGCGTGCCCTGAAACATGAAACACAACAGCAACGGTTTTGAAGCGTTGTTTTAAGCATGCTATGGGAAAATAGCGAATAGCCATATAGGCTACATAAATTGTTCGCGATGGTTGTTTCTTGCTCGTCTTGGTGTACTGAGTTCAACCATGGTGGTCCTGAGCCCTAATTTTTCCTCTAGGCAAAGTCCCCAATTTAAGAAAACTGTAACCCTAATATTCGAAAATGGTGAATTCGCGTATGATCAACAAAAATGAAATCAAACACCATGAATAGCTTGGAAACTTTGTGAGGAACATGAGTATGTAATTAAAAATGCAAAAGGATGCTTAATTCATGCTATGCGATTTGAGAATTTTTGAGGTACAGTTTTGCTCATGGATACCAGTTCAAGGAGTTTTGATTGATGTTATGAATTGGGATACGTTCAGAATTGTCTCAGGAAGCTATTGGTATATGAATCAAGGCTTAAAAAAACTCTCCAACTTTGATTTCAGTTTTAAGCTTTTATGGAAAAATTTCAAAATGCCAAAGCTTGTTTGGGCGCATCTTATGATCTCTTAGGCCTAGGGTTTGACTCAGTGATGATCATGGAATGGAATTGGTTTACTCTTTGGCCTTAATTCATGCTTGTGAGAGAATTGGTCTTAGGGTTTTCACTCTTAACCATTTTTCCTCCTTTTTAGCCAAAACCTAGACCTAGTGTGCAAATGAACCCTAGCTGATTTCTTGAGTTGGTTCATGATACATAGAAATTGTCCAAGTTCATATGATACTATTCCATTGGTATTTAAATTTTATTTGAATTTTCAAAGAATTAAAATGAATTAAATCATCAAAAATTAAATAAAATAAAAAAATCAATATTTGGTCTTGAAATTAACCATGGAACACGTGTGTGGCATGACAAGGATGAACCAAGTGGAAAAAATGGGGCCCTTTTGTCAAAATTGGATTTTCAAGGATAGTTGACTTTTGCCATTTCACAAAAATTTCCCAACTTCTACAAGGCATAACTTGCTCAATTTTTAAGCTTTTCACATGTTCTTGGACATTTTGGAAAGGTCTTTGAGTCCTTTAACCAATGCCTTTGGTCCCATGTCATTTTTATTTACCAATCTCAAGTTATGGCCTTTGACTTAAAGTCCCTTTTTGTTGACTTTTGAAAATGACCTATAATGTTGAAATTGATAACTTTTTGTGAGAGCATTTCTTGGACTTGAAGTATGAAGATGAGTTGTAGGAAATGTCTTTCTCTTCAAAATGAGCTTTGGATGGAATTTTTCTGACAATCCATGTGAAAGTTATGCCTTGGTCAATTTCAGTTGACTTTTTCAGCTGTCCAAATATAGCAACTTTTGCATCTTTGATGATTTCTGAGCCAAATTTTGAGAATCATGATCAAGCATTGATCAAATGATGTTTGTGGCTTCAAAATGATATGTTGACCAAAAATTTGAACTTTTGACTGTCAAATGACCATTTTGCCCCTACAGTTGACTGTAGTGCAATCTAGGGTTTTGACTGTGCAATTTTGAGCTGAATGCCTTGAAACTTGATATGAGGATGCTTGACCATCTTTGTAAGCATATGAGACTTGATTGGACCTTTGAACACTTCCTTTTCTTGATCAACACACAAACCCTAGTTTTGATTGTAGGGAGGCCTTTGCATTGTGCAACTCTTGGGGAATTTTGTAGCTTGGCTTGGCAGTTTATTGGAGAATATGGGAGGGCAAATTTTGGGGTACAACATAATCAGTTCGAAAATAATATTGCTAACCTAACAACTGATAATGGGCTAGGCTTTTCTAACGCTGATTTAACTCCCGCATGAAGAAACCATAATAAGGCCATACATGTCTCTATTGAGTGTAGGGGAACTACCTTATCTCATGTGATGGTGGGCACAGGTTCCTCACTGAACTTATTTCCAAAAGTTGCTTTAGACAAACTTGACTGTGAAGGGATTGTCCTAAAACCCATTGACATTGTGGTGAGAACTTTTGATGGTTCGAAGAGAATGGTGCTTGGAGAGGTTGATCTTCCGATCAAAGTGGGTTCCCAGGTCTTCGAATCTAATTTCTATTTGATGGATATTTATCCAGCCTATTCTTGTTTGCTGGGACGCCCTTGGATTCATGGGGCATGTGCTGTTACTTCTACCTTACACCAGAAGTTGAAGTATCCCATGAGGGGAAAGATTGTTATAGTTTGCAGCGAAGAAGAATATATGTTTATCCATTTGAATTCTTTCAAGTATGCCGAGGTGGATGGTGAATTGGTCAAGACTCCTTGCTAGACCTTTAAATTTTTTTCTCAAACAACCTCGGTTGATAAAGCTACTTATGTTGTTCCTAAACTCCATCGAAAATGGCTTCTCTAAAAGACGCTAGGGTTGTGGTTGAAGAAGGAGGTTGCCCTGTTTGGGGCCAGCTCCCCGATATTCCTTATAAATCTGACAAATTTGGTTTGGGTTTCACGTCACAAGCTCATAGAGATGTTCTTCGTGCTCGTACCAATTCTGGGAGACTGCCATTCCACATCAACAGTAACAGAGTTTACAACTATCATGTTAACACTGTGGAAGACGCTGATAGTGACTGCGACATAGACAATTGGATCTTCCCTACTATCGGTAGTAAGCTAAACAATTGGAAAGCTGAAGAATTTATACCAATCTTCTTTAGTCAGGAGTAAATGTTATTTTCTGTTTTTCTTGCTTTTCAGTTTTGGTTATGTAATTTAAACAATGACTTTAAGCCTTGTGCCTTACCCGGGGCACAACGGTCCATTTGTTAGGGTTGTCATTATTCATAAGCATATTCCCATTTAATAAATCATTGGATGTTTGCACTCAAATTTTGTGCTCTTTGTCTTTCTTTTACTTTAATTTTTTCAAAATAAATATGTATTCTTACACATACGCGCATAACAAATTACAGATCCACATCCACCATGGATCCCATTGATAACAATTCTGTTATTGCCAATTATGACTTCAAAAATCCGATCTACCAAGTCGAGGATGAAGGAAAGGAAGATTGTAAAATACATGGCGAGCTTGCTAGGCTATTAATGCAAGAACAAAAGAGCCATACGACCACATGAAGAGTCAGTCGAGGTTGTGAGCTTGGGTACTGAAGAAGACAAGAAAGAAATCAAGATATGAGCCAACCTAGAAGACAGTGTCAAAAAGAGCTTTATCCATATGTTGCGTGACTATGTTGAGATCTTTGCTTGGTCATATGAAGACATGTCAGGGCTTGATATTGATATTATGGTTCACCGTCTACCGATGAAGGAAGGTTGTTTCCTTATAAATCAGAAAATTTGTTGTATGCGTCCTGAGATATCAGAAAAGATCAAGGCTGAGATTATGAAGCAGTTCAACACAAGTTTCTTGGCTATTATGTCCTATCCTCAGTGAGTTGCAAATGTGGTGCCGGTACCTAAGAAAGATGGTAAGGTACATATGTGTATAGACTACAGGGATCTGAATAAGGCAAGCCTCAAAGATGACTTTCTGCTTCAACATAAAGATGTTCTGGTTTGCAACAACGCTCAACATAAAATATTTTCCTTCACATATGGTTTTTACGGTTATAATCAAATCAAGATGGCACCCGAAGAAATGGAGAAGACTAATTTTGTCACACAGTGGGACACTTTCTATTACAAAGTAATTTCTATCGGTGTGAAGAACGTTGGTGTAACATAACAGCGTGCTATGGTAGCTCTTTTCCATGATATGATCCATCACGAGATAGAAATTTATGTTGATGAAAGGATAGTCAGGTCTCAGACTGAAGAAGAACACCTTGACCACCTGCATAAGTTGTTTGAGAGATTGAAGAAGTACAAACTGAGGTTGAATTCAAACAAGTGCACCTTCGGGGTAAGATCTGGTAAACTCATACGTTTTTGTCATCAGTGGTAAAGGTATTGAAGTTGATACTACCAAGGTTAAAGCCATTCAAGAAATGCCAGCTCCTCGAACTGAGAAGGAAGTCAGAGGTTTCTTTGGATGATTGAACTACATTACCAAATTTATTTCCCATTTGAACGCTACTTGTGAAGGAGTATCTCTAGGAACCTCTGATTCTAAAGCCACCGGTTGAAGGAAGATCTTTGATCATGTACCTAACAATGTTATAGAACTCAATGGGGTGTATAATGGGGAAACATGACGAGTCTGGTCGAAAAGAGCATCCAATATACTACCATATCAAAAAGTTTATCGACTATGAAACAAGATGCTCACTGCTCGAGAAAACTTGTTACGCTTTGGCTTGGGCCGCTTGTCGACTAAGACAGTGTACGTTGACCCATACTACCTTGCTGATCTCTAAGATGGACCCAATAAAATACATATTCGAGAAGCCCACTCTCTCCGAAAGAATAGCAAGATGAAAATTGGTCTTGACAGAATACCGCATTCAGTACACCACTCATAAAGCAATCAAAGGAAGTGTACTGGCAGATCATTTGGCTCATCAAGCCGTAGATGACTATCAGTCTATGAATTTTGAGTTCCAGATGAGAATATTATGCTAGTTACTAATTATTAAGAACCTGGACTGTATGAAGGATCTGGACTAGGATCCCAATGGACTATGGTTTTTGATGGAGCTTCTAATGCGCTTGGTAATGGGATCGGTGTTGTGATTGTCTCTCCCAAGGGTTTCCATACGCCCTTCACCGTCAGATTATATTTTGACTGTACCAACAACATGGCAGAGTACGAGGCATGCATCATGGGTATCAAGGCTGCTATCGATATGAGAATTAAATTCTTGAATGTATATGGGGACTCAACCCTAGTAATAAGTCAAATTAAGGGAGAATGAGATATGAAGCATCCAAATCTCATTCCTTATTGAGAGCGTGTGTTGATGTTAATTCCGTACTTCAAAGAAATCATTGTTGAACACATTCCGTGAGAAGAGAATCAATTAGCAGATACATTAGCTACCATGTCGCCCATGTTCAAAGTCATATGGGACAATGAAGCTCCTCTAATCACTATTGAGAGATTAGATGAACCAACATATTGCTACAAAATTGATACTGATGGAGTGGAGGAAAAGACTTTGTACTACAAAGTAAAAATATACCTTGATACTCAAGAGCATCCTGAAGGGGCATCTATTAATAATAAGAAACTCCTACGGAGGTTCTCAGCCAAATTCTTTGAGTAACAGAGTTTTGTACAAGTGCAATCACGATTTGACTTTTCTTTACTGTGTAGACAAGAAGGAAGCTGAGAAGATTATGGAAGATATGCACGATAGGGTTTTTGGTACTCATTCTAGTGGACATATAATGGTGAAGAAAATTCTGAGAGAGGGTTATTATTTGTCGACTATGGAAACTGATTGCCATCATCATTCCATAACTTGTCTCAAATGCAAGATTTATATTGACAAAGTACATGTGCCTTCGATTCCCTTGAATGTCTTGACTACTCCTTGTGTAGTAGTAGAAATGTTGAGACTAGGCCATTGGATTTACTTAACTCGCACAGATCAAATAAAAACCATCACCGCACTTTATTATTTCCTGGGGAATGGGAAAAGAGCGAATAACCCAAAAGAAGGGGAGATAATCTAAGTTCGGGGGTTTGTTATGCAAAGCGAATGTATTAGCACCCTAAACATCTATGGTACTCCGCATGAACCTCTTTGAAAATTTGTGTATTTTTTGGTATAAACGTTGTGTCAAAATAGATGGTGGAGGTGTGAAAAGAAATATATTTTTTACAATTTTTTCACCCGCCGCAGTTGTGAACCTTTAGTGCCTACGTACCACCTTTCATGGAATACGAGATTAGGGTACTCGTAGTTCACCTTTGAAAATTTTAAAACACAAGTGTGTTGGTTAATTTTAGGAGACGAGACATCATCGTCTTATCCGAGTGGAAGAACATACTTACCACCCACGATTATAAGAAAGGATAATTTGCGTCATCTCAAAGTGGAGGATATGGCTTGGATTTTTAAAATCAATAAAGCCTCGTTCAACATCCAAGTGGAAAATATCTCGCTTCACTATATATCATAGAAGTATAGTAGCTCGCATCACTACAAAGATTGAAAAGAGTCTAATCTTCTGAGAAAAGTTTTTTTAGGTAAAAAGCCAAAATGGTGAAATAATTTGAATGAGATTGATTGACTTTTAGTCTTCTCACAAAAAGGTCAAAGTATTGTTAAATTATTTAAAGTTTGATTAAGAAAGTATTTTATAAATGCATGGACCTAAGTCCAAGTTTATTGTGAAAGCGGTTCAAGTTTAAAAATAAGAATAGTTTTGAAAATGAGGGAGAAGATTTTTGAAATTAAAGAAGATGGGAGGAGATGAAGGGACTATCTTAAAGCATAAGGTAAAAAACCTAGGGAAAAGAACCATCTAACTAACAAGAAGCCAACACTTGACACAATGAGTCAATGTAAAATTCCCATCCTTTAGATTTGAAACCAAACAAGCAAAGATGATAAACCTCTTAAGAAAACCTAGTTTCAAAGGCATTAAGTCTTCACAAAAATTGGGCAGAGTAACGGCTGTATACAGATGAATTCTCAATCATAGACAAAGCACATAATCAGAATAACATGCACACAAATAAAACAAACAACTCAATGTCTCGGGATAAACCCCAAGAATTCCAGACAAAATAATAGTAGAAGTCACAAGGTCTCAAGGTAATCAAGGTCTCTAATCCTATTTCCAAGATAGTTCAAGTAGAATTAGAGCTTTTTATAGTTCAAGTTGATTATTAGGTATCTTTAAAAAGAAAATGAAAAGCTCAAGTGAGAAAAACAAAATGACATAAAGATAAATACTCAAGTGAACAAAGATGAAAAAAGCATGAAATGGAAAAGGTAAAATAAATGTGCTTAAAGTAAAAAAGCATAAAGTAAAAGCATAAAATAAAGTCAGTTGTTAGAAATTAGAGGTTAGTTGAATGACCATCTTGAAACTTGCATTTGAAAACTTATTAGAATATTGATAAAATCAAATCCTCTCAACAACAAGTTTCATTTGCTTTTTGTCAAGTATATCACTCATTTCAAAATCTCAAGACAACAATAAATGGTCAACGATGTTTAAATGATTCACTTACTCCAAAATTTATGATGATTCATTAGAGGATTGATAAGACCAAAGCCTCCTAACAATGAACCTCAAGGTTATTAGATCAAAAGTTTCAAATTAGACATACTTGGGCTTGCAAACATAGGTTTGGGCCACGAATGATCATTTCTCGAATCAGGACAAAATTTAGCGCTATGTTAAGCAATCGTAAGTGGACTTATGTAGAAATCGCACCTATTTTGAGGCCGGTCAATAGTAATCCACGTGCCATATGTTTGGAGTGATGATATGTAAATCATCCTCTAACAACATGTATCACAAAAGAGAAGAGGATGAGATGAAGAGGGATGGAATATATTTAAATCAAATATTTATTTAAACTATCATTAAAATCATCCATCCATTTTAGTGGAGTTAAACTCAACACTCAAGATTCAATGATGTTAATGAAGTCTATGATCAACAAACACATAGCCAGAATATAAAAAAAATTGCATTTAATGAATAAAATAAAATAAAAAGAAAAAATGACTTTTAAATTGTTTTTTATATTGAAAATAAAAGGCAAAATAGCAACTATATTCAAAGTATTAAAGAAAAATTAAAAGAGACCATAGAAAAATCAGAAATGACCTCAAATATTTTTATAAATTTTTTGGTAATTTTTTAAAACAGAAAAGTATTTTAAAACTAATTAAAATCACTCAAATAAGTGAAGAAAAAGAAAAAAAATAAAAGAAGTCAAGATAAAGTTCTAGAAAAATTTCAGTAAAGTCAGAAATGATTAAAATGGTTTTTATAAATTTTTTCAGAATTTAAAAACATAAAAAATTATTTTTAAATAATTAAAAATAAGTTGAAATAAAGGAGAATCATAAAAATTATTAAATATGAAAATAAAATTATGAAAAAATAAAAATCAGGAAGAGAATATTTGATAATATTTTTGTGAATTTTTTTATGGATTTTTGAAGTTTAAAACAAATAAATATAAAAATCAGAAAATAAAATAAAGGCAAAAAAAATATGGACCACTGGATCATTGTCAAAATGCATTAGTAAGCAGATCCAAGGGATCTGATGCGTTGTGCATGATATGATCCAAATCAATTATTAAATCAAATTTTAATAAAATAAAAGGAATAAATATGGTCCATTGGATGAAATGTCAAAACGTGTTAGTAAACAAATTCAAAGGACCTGGCGCGATGTGCATATCATGGACCCTCAACCAAAACACACTGAATCAAAAAACACGCAACCAATGAAAATAAAACAAATGTCCAACATTCATTGGTTGAAGAAGGACACGTAGGTCGTCTTCAACCTCCGGACACCCTGCGCGTGGAATTTTCTGAGATTTTTCAAACATGAATGTTAGAAGCTCAGACAAATATCATTGGATTCGTCTCTTCCAGACGATCCTAATCTCACCCTCGTGAAAAATTTATATAAACTGAGCAGAGAGAAAAATGCAGAAGACCAAAAATAATAGTGAGCACTTTAGATTAGGATTTCTCACTCAATTCTCAACGATTTTAAAAATTGTAAGAAGCATAAGGATCAGAAGGATGAGTAGATTAGAATATGCTTTTATTTGGAACAATTTGGTTAAGGAAACTACCTGAACGAGGCTCACAAAAATAGCTCTGAAAGTGAACTTCTGTAACTCAAAATATGGCTCGATTTGCTTGGTTTAAGTGTTGGAGAGTTTGTGTGTTTATGGAGGAAGATGAATATGTAAAGAAATTGTGAAGAAAGAGCTTGAAACTGTGAAATGGAATTTCAAATTTCTGAATTACGAATGAACTTTGGCAGGGTGTATTTGGCTCTCCAAGCTTGAAGAAATGAATGCAATATGTCCCTCTATTTATAGGGAAGTGAATGAGAATGAGAATTGAAAGAATTAGTGGAGTTTGAAGGGAAATCGTGTGAAGTTGCAAGCATGAAAAGTGTGATTCCTATTGTTTTACCCCAATTTTTGCCCCTAAGATCCCTTTATCATACCATATTGATTCAATCACAACAAGATCATATTAAGGCTTTTGGTTCTCCTACCTATCTTTAGCTTTTCTCTTTAATGATTCACCAAGCACCTTGACTTGTTTTTCTTTTGTGATCATGCATGTTTTGTTTTGACTTTCCTTTTAATTAAAAAAATGCAATGTTGGTTTGTCTTACTTGTTAATAATGTAGGTAAAGGCAATGTGGCTTAGCAAGTTGATCCATGGGTTCATGAGTTTATTTCCATGCCCTAGTCAATAAAGCTTAAGAAATTCAAACCTCACCATTGAATTTTTTTGGAAGAAATGACATGGAAAGGTTTATTTTGGTTCACCACATTTCAAACTTATCAAGATTGATTCAAAAGTACAAGGGGTTGATTGAAGAAGTTGTCATGGTTGGACAAGGCCTTGTTCCCATTGGTAACAAGTACATATTTCTCTCAATTCTCAAGATATGGAAGTGGTTTTGGTTTCTATGAGTTCTGATTATCATCCTCAACAACTTCTATCTACAAAGCAAAAATGTTGGTACAAGAAGGTTGTTTAAAATTGTCAAAGTTCCTCAAAGCATTTTCTTGATCTAAGAACTAGGGTTTTGAACTTCAAAGAAGCATATCTTGCTCATCTTTTGGTATTTTTGAGTGATTCTAAATACATCCTTATCTTCAAAAGGTTATCAACAAAACACTTCAAAAGTTTCAAAGAGTTTTCATGTGGAAGAAACTTGATGATGAAGAAAAATTACAAGTCCTCCATATGAACCCCCAATTTCTCATGCGTGACTTCAAATGATCATAACTTTTTCAATTTTTATCACCTTGAGCCCACTCTTTTTCCACAATGATCTTGAGGATGTGAAATTTATGCCTTCTTTTATGTGAAAAGTGATAAAAGGGATATAAGATACCCTAAGGATACAAAAGATTATAGGTCATTTCATGATTTTTTTCCAACTTCAACAATTCATAACTCTCTCAATTTTTGGATATTTTGAATGGTTCAAGTTTCAAAATGTCATTCAAGAGGTCTATTTCATGCCATCTTTTTTGTTCAAGAGAAAATTCCAAGTTGAAGGCCATGTTTGGATGAAAAACATTATAGGTCACTTTTGAAGAAAAATTTGAAATATTTAAGTATGGAAAGTCAACATTTTTCCCCAACTTTGACTCAATGCAACTCTCAGCTCAAGCATCCATTTGATTCCATTCTTTTTCCATTGCAAATATTGTAACCTCATATTTCTAAAGCATCAAGAATCATGCCTCAAGACCCCTTGAGCTGAGAATGCCATTGGATTGAACTTGGTAACTTGGAACTTAAGTTTCTTCATAAGTCAGAATTTGAAATTCATGTTTTGGCCTCTAAACATCAAATTAGCACGCGTTTGTGATTTAAACATGTTTAACCAAGTTGCCAAAGTGGATTAGAGCCTTAAAACGCAAGGATTGGATGAGTTTTGATGAAAATCAGATCACACTTTGCTTGTGCATCAGGTTCACACGATTTCCCTCCAAACTTCACCATTTCACACGCTTGAACATTCCATTTGATTCTCTAAATAGAGGGTCATCCGCCATTCATTTCCTCAAGCTTTGAGAGCCAAAAACACTCTTTCAAAACCTCACACGAACTTCAAAATTTTGAAATTAGTTTCTGAGATTCCAGCCTTTTCTTCCAAAATTCTTTGCACATTCATCTTCCTTAAGCATCATACAAACTCTCCAGCACTTAAACCAAGCAAAACGAGCTATAATCCAAGCTACAAAAGTCCAGTTTCAGAGCTTCTTTCTTGAACTTCTAAAAGGTAGAATTCTCCACCATTTGGATCCAAATAAAGCACTAACTTGTTCTACTCTTTCTCCTGATTCTCGTGCTTCTTACAATTTTTAAATTCATTGAGAATTGAGAGAAAAATCTCAAATTGAAGGTGCTCGCTATTTTCTGGGTTTTTGATTCATATCTCTTTGTATACTTTACATAAATTTGGCGCGATGGTGGTGTTAGGATCGTCTTGAAGAGACGAATCCAATGATACTGGTTTGGGATCCTAATTTTTCCGTTTGAAAGATCTCACAAAATCTCCATTGCAGGGTGACTGGAGGGTGAAGACGATGACATGTCTCGTCTCAGCCAATGATAGCGTGCCAAACATTTTAATTTCATTGGTTTCCTTTTTTCTAATTCCCTGCGCATCTTACTAAAGTCCATAGCAAGCACAGTGCATCTGGTCGATTGGATTAGCTTACTAACGCGTTTTGACTGTGATCTGATGGCCCATATCTTTTTGGTTTTATTTTATTTTCTAATTTATATTTTAATTGATTTAATTTTCAAAAATTCATAACTCTTTTATTTTTAATCCAAAAATTATGAAAAATTCACAAAAATACTTTGAATTATTTTTGATCTCATGAACATCTTTTCATATTTTTATTTTGACAATTGATATTTTTTTTTATATTTTTTGCATTGTTTGCTTTGTTTTAATTACCTTAAAAATACTTTCTGATATTTCTTAATTCTAAAATTTTTTCATAATTATCATTTTGCATATTTCTGACTTTTCGAAAATTTTATGGAATTTTATATTGATGTTTACTATTTTTTATCTATTTTCTATTTGTTTGAACAATTTTAATTAGTTTTAAAATAGTTTCTGACTTTTAAAAATTGCCAAAATTTTTATAAAAATATTTGAGTCCTCTTCTGATTTTTCTATGGTCTTACTTAATTTTTCTTGATTAATTTGAATATAGTTGATATTTTTCTTTCTTATTTCCATTTTAAAACTTTTTTAAAACTTTTTTAATGTATATATTAAATGCAATATTATTTTGTGATTATTTTCTGGCTGAGCTAGGGTTGAATTTTGATCATAAACTTTATTAACATCTTTGGATTCATGGTGTTGAGTCTAACTCCATAAAAATGGATGAATGATTTTAATAATAGTTTGATTTAAATTTAATTCAAATATGGTTTGTATATTCTTTCCCATCCCTCTTCATCTTGTCCCTTTCTTATTGCACTAAGTGTTATTGGAGCATGATCTCTATATCATGTCTCAAAATAAATGGTGCATAGATTGCTATTGGCCGGCCTAGAAATAGGTGTGACTTCTATATAAGTCCACTTACGATTACTTAACATAGCGCTAAATTTTGTCCCGATTCGAGTAAATGATCATTCGTGGCCCAAACCTATGTTTGCAAGCCCAAGTATGTTAATTTGATCCCTTTGATCCAATAACCTTGAGATTCATTGTGTGGAGGCTTTGGTTCTACCAATCCTCTAATGGATCTACAACACTTTTTGTCAACGTGGATCACTTAATCATCGTTGATCATTAAATGGTACTTTTAAGGATTCCAAATGGACGATATACTTGACAAAAATCAAATGCAACTTGTTGTGCAGAGGCTTTGGTTCTGCCAATCCTCTAATGAGTTCCAAATGCAATTTTCAAGATGGTCATCCAACTAACCAATAATTATTAAATTGTTTTTACTTTATGCCCTTTATTTTTTATGCTTTATGTACCAATTACTTTAAGCATTATATTTCATGTCATTTTTATTTTGCTCACTTGAGCCTTTTCTTTTCTCTCCTAAGACACCTAATAATCAACATGAACCATAAAAACCTTTAAAATACTTGGACTATTTGATTACTATCCTTGGCATTATGGAGTATTGGACTTCTTGGACTTAGCTTTAGAAACCTTAGCCTATATTGGAGACCTTGTGACCTTGTGAAGAGAAATATTTTTTCCACTTGGGTGTTGAGTGAGGCATTGTTGATTTTAAAATCCAAGCCATATCCTCCACTTTGAGATGATGCAAATTATCCTTTCTCATGATTGTGGGTAGTAAGTATGTTTTCCACACGGACAATGACGATGATGTCTTATCTCTTAAAATTAACCAACACATTTGTGTTTTAAAAATCTTTAAAAGAGGAACTACGTGTACCCTGATCCCCTATTGCACGTAAGGTGGTATGTAGGCACTAAAGGTTCGCAACCGTGGCGGGTGCAAAAATTATAAAAAATATTTCTTTTCTTACCTCCACCATCCATTTTTATACAAAATTTTATAGCCAAAATATACAGATTTTACAAAAAGGTTCTTGCAGAGTACCGTAGATGTTTAGGGTGCTAATACCTTCCCTTTGCATAACCAATCCCCTTACCTTGAATCTTTCCCCCTCTTTTTTTTGGGTTACTCGCTCTTTTCCCATTTATTTTGGAAACAATAAAGCGCGGTGGAGATTTTTATTTTTGATCTGTATAAGTCTAGTCAATCCAATGGCTTAGTCTTAAACATTTCTACCACTACATAAAAAACAACGACTTCATTGGGGAAAGATTAACCTCTTGCTGGTCCATCCTTAAGTGGGTTGAGCCTATCTTTGTTTTTATCTGTATATGTGCTATCGTTGTTTATGTGGTATATGTTGTATATATGTTTGTCTGGATTTTCCTGGTGTTCAGGGTGCTTGGTGATTACTTATAAGTCCTATACCCGGACTTGGGAAAACTTTAAGATAGGACGGGAGGTATAGTCATGTTAATTTTGAGGGAGTAATCCCAAAAAAGGAGGCATGAGATCCCCCACTCAGTGGAGGCCCCTTTGACTGTAGTGTCGTTTACCGAGTAATCGGGAAGACGTACTGCTTTCGACCTGGGAGCCTACTGAAGCTGAGGATCATAGAATACCAAACCCATCTTGGCTTTTTAGGTGTAGTGCGGAAGCTATGATGGAGTAATCCAGAAATAGTTGTCACGTGATACTATGCTCGGACGATTTTTTCTTAAGAATATTACTAATTACCTCGTTAATCGGGAAGTTGGTAATATCCAAAGGAAGGATGTAGACTCTGGGAACCTCTAGAACCTTGTTCGACAGGTGATCACTTTTAGACCAACACCTTATGGTTAGTACCTTCGACCTCATACTCGTGACGTTGAACCTATGAACCCTATATGTGTGATTGTTGTATCATGCATCTTTTGAAGAAATTTTATTTCAAGGGACTTAAAAGTTGACCATATGTGAATATCTCAAGTACTTTTTAACCATGGATTCTGGAAAAAGAAAGATCGGGAAGTACAGTTTCAAGGATCCCAAGATAGATGAGTTGATCAGTCTAATTCCCGAGATCGAGTGTTCTGTAGATTTTTGGAAGAAGTATGAATCCATCATTCCTCTTATGAAGCTTAGGATGAAGGAGGGTATTCTCTCGACCTTGGTCCAGTTCCATGATCCAATGTATCATTACTTTACTTTTCCCGACTATTAGTTTATGCCTACACTGGAGGAGTATTCTTATTTGTTGGATTTACCCGTTACCGATCGTGTTCCTTTTACTGGTTTGGAAGGTGAGCCAAAACCACATGAGATTGCTGATTTGATCCATTTGGGGAAGTCTAAGGTGGAAGCCCATATGACTAATAAAGGATGGATTGGAGGATTACCAGCTCAGTTCTTATTGTAGAAAGCTCGTTACTTTTCCAGGATGAAGAGTACAGTCGCTTTTGAGGCCATCTTTGCTCTACTTGCTTACGGGTTGTTCTTATTTCCTAATGTGGATAAGTTTGTTGACATTAATGCTATCAGGATCTTCATGATTGGAAAACCAGTTCCTACATTGTTGGGTGATGCTTATTACTCTATTCATCTTTAGAATTCTTATCATGGGGGGATGATTATCTGTTGCACGCCTTAGTTGTACCGATGGTTTATCTCTCATATGCCTCAGTCTCATGCTTTCCGGGATGTCAGGAAGGAACCTCGTTGGGCTCCTAAGATCATGGAACTTACTCACTTGGATATTGATTGGTATCATCGAGCTTACCGGGATATAGAGATTGTTGACAATTGTGGTAGTTTCCCCAATGTACCTCTTCTGGGTACAAAGGGAGGAATTAACTATAACCCTGTTCTTGCATGACGACAGCTCGGTCATCTGATGAGGGATAAACCAAATAGTATTCATTTGAGAATTTTTTTTCTGAAGGAGGGAGAAGACCATAAGGAAGCTAGGGAATAAATTGTGAAGGCTTGGCGTCACATTCATAAGAAGAGTAGGAAAGACTTGGGACCTAGGGGGTCTGTTTCTTTGGAGCCATATCTTCAATGGGTTCAAGCGAGAGCTATTCAGTTGAAGATGTCGTATTCCCAGGAAACACCTATGCCTGATTTGTTTATGAAAACCACTCCTCCCTTATTGGATCATCTAGAAGAGTTGTAGCTTGCTTTGGTCAGGATGCAGCAGGAAAAGGATGCTTGGAAGAATAAATGCCAGACTTTAGAGATTTCCTACAGAGCAAACTTAAAGGAGAAAGACAACTTGATTGAGATCCTTGAGAGTCGAGCGGTAGAGACTATGGAGAGGCAAGGGGATTTATTTTCTCCTAAGCCACATTCAAATGCTGATTACTCACTTCCTGATTCAGGTGATTGGAAGGAGGTTGCCACCAGGTATGCGAAAGAAAATCAGAGGTTGAAGGCTCAGATTGCCCGCTCTTTTCGACCAGACTCGTCATGCTACGCCAGCATACACCCTATTGAATTCTATAATATTGTTAAGTACATGATCAGAGGTCTTATTTCGACCGGAAGCATCAAAACTGGAGGTTCTTGAAGATACTCCTTGATTCTGTCAGAGTCAGTCTTGCAGTCGTCATTCCACTTTACTACTTGATCTTTCTTCAGTAATTTGAAGATTGTCTCACAAGTAGCGGTTAGCTGGGAAATGAATCTAGAAATACAGTTTAGACGTCCCAAGAATCCCCTAACCTCCTTCTCGGTGTGGGGAGTTGGAATTTATTATATAGCTTTAACCTTCGTAGGGTTTACTTCAATACCTTTGCCGCTGACAATGAAACCCAAGAGCTTACTAGATCTTACTACAAAGGTGCACTTGTTCGGGTTCAGTCTCAACTTATACTTCTTCAGTCTTTCAAATAGCTTTTGCAAGTGATCCAAGTGCTCTTATTCAGTTTGAGACCTAGCGATCACGTTGTCGACGTAGACCTCTATCTCGTGATTGATCATATCGTGAAATAAGGCTACCATAGCACACTAATAGGTTTCCCCAATGTTCTTCAACCCAAATGGCATAACTTTGTAGCAGAAAGTACCCCACTGTGTGACCAAGGTTATTTTCTCCATATCTTCAGGTGCCATTTTAATCTGATTATACCCAGAGAAACCGTCCATGAATGAGAATATATTATGTTGCGCAGTATTGTCAACCAGAACATCAATATGGGGAAGCGGAAAGTCATCCTTGGGGATCGCCCTATTTAAGTTTCTGTAATCCACACACATACGTACTTTTCCGTCCTTTTTAGGTACTGGAACAACATTAGCAACCCATTGTAGATAAGAAGTAATAGCTAAGAACTTAGCATTAAACTGTTTCATGACTTCAGCCTTAATCTTTTCTGACATCTCAGGACGTATATGACGAACCTTTTGCTTCACTGGAGGGCAGTCTTCTCTCGTTGGCAGACGATGAACCATAATATTAGTGTCCAGCCCTGGCATGTCTTCGTATGACCAGGCAAAGATCTAAACATAATCATATAAAAAATGGATTAACCGCTCTTTAACACTATGCTCTAAGTTGGCACCTATCTTAAATTCCTTTTTATTCTCTTCAGTACCCAAGTTTACCGTCTCGACTGGCTCTTCATGAGGCTGTATTACTCTTTCCTCCTATTGTAACAGTCTAGCAAGTTCTCCTGGTACTTCAAAATCTTCCACACCTTCGTCCTCGGCTTGGTAGATTGGTTTTTCAAAGTCATAATTGGCAATAGCAGAACTGTTATCAATGGGATCCAAAGTGGATGCGGATCTGCAGTTTGATAAATGGGTGTATGTAAGAGAGCATAGCTATTTCGATACAGTAAAAGCAGAAAAGAAATACATAGAGCATCAAATTTGTATGCAAAACATTCAATAATTTATTTATTACATATAAAAGTGAAATGATAACCCTTACAAATAAACCATTGTGCCTCGGGTAACACACATGGCTTTAGAGTTTAAATTAATCAAATATTACATATCCCAAAAACAAAAAGACAATTACTCCTGGATGAAAGTAATGGGAACAAAGTCCTTCGCCTTCCAATTGTTGAGTCAACCGTTGATAGTTGGGAAGATCCAATTGTCCAGGTCGCAGTCATTGTCATTGTCTTCCACAACATTGACGCAATGGTTGTTGATGCATAGTGGTGGTCCTCCGGCGCGAGCACGACGAACAACCTTTTGAGCTCCTGAAGTAAAAACCAAACAAAACTTGTCTGATTTGTAGGGGATGTCAGGTAGTTGGCCCCAAATAGTGCACCCACCTTCTTCAATTACAACCCTAACATCTTTTAGAGAAGCCATCTTCAGTGGAGGTCTGGTAATCTTTGGAACACTAGCAATAGTCTTCGTAGCAGCAACTGTCTGAGGAACCTCTCAAAATTCGGGCAGGGGGTTTCAATGAACTCGCTGTTTATCTCAACATACCTGAAAGAGTTTAGGTGGCTCACCATATATTCTTCCTCTCCATGGACTGTAACGATCTTTCCATTAACCGGATACTTTAACATTTGATGCAGAGTAGAAGTAACAGCATCGGCCCCATGGATCCAAGGGCGTCCCTACAAACAAGAGTAATACGGGAGGATGTCCATCACATAGAAAGTAGAATCGAAAGTTTGAAAACCAACTTTAATAGGAATGTCCACCTCTCCGTGTACCATTCTGTTGGAACCATCAAAAGCCCTCACCACAATATTACTAGGCTTTAATGTAAGTCCCTTACAGTCCAATCTGTCCAAAGCACCCTTGGGTAGAACATTTAGTGACGAACCTGTATTCACCAGTACATGGGCTAGGGTGGTGCCCATGCACTCAATAGAGACATGTTGGGCATCAAATTAGCATCTGAGAAACCGAGTCCATTGTGAGTAGTCAGACTAGTAACACAATTCTCAAATTGGTCAGCAGAATTCTCTTGCGGCATATGTGCAGACTTCAGGAACTTTACCAAAGCCTTAACATGGGCTTCAGAGCATAATAATAAGACCAACATCGAAATTTTTTAAGGGGTCTGCCCCAATTGTTCCACAACATTATAATCACTCTTCCAAATGATTTTCAGTATTTCCTCCATTTTTTTTGGAGGCTTCAGGAATGGTTTCTTTAGGTGCCCCTGTTCGGGCAGGCTCAACCAATACTTCTTTGCCCCGAGTCTCAGCTGACTCAGTAGCAGGAATAACAACAGGAGTGACAGTAGGAGTAAAACAGGAGTAACAGTAGGATCATTAGATGAAAATAAATGCTCAAGTGAGCAAAATAAAAAATGTCATAAAGATAAATGCTCAAGTGAGCAAAGATAAAAAATAATATGGAATGTAAATGCTAAAAGAAATGGTGCGTAAAAGTAAAGGCATAAAAATAAAAGTATAAAGTAAAAGCATAAATTAAAAGTCAATTGTTAGTTAATTAGAAGTTATAGAGTATTTGAATGACCATCTTAAAACTTGCATTTGAAAAATCATTAGAAGTTTGATAAAATCAAAGCTTTTTAACAACATGTTTCATTTGCTTCTTGTCAAGTATATCATTCACATTAAATTCTCGAGGCGACAACTTATGATCAACGATGTTTAAATGATTCACTTAGACCAAAGTGTATGATGGTTCATTAGAGGATTGATAAGACTAACGCCTCCTAACAATGAACCTCAAGGTTATTGGATCAAATGTTTCAAATTAACATACTTGGGCATGCAAACATATGTTTAGGCCACAAATGATCCTTTCTCAAATCAGGAAAAATTTAGAGCTATGTTAAGCAATCGTAAGTGGACTTATGTAGAAGTCACACCTATTTTTAGGCCGGTCAATAGCAATCTATGTACCATGTAACACCCCGATTTAGTTAGAGTTATTTTTAATTAAATAATAAGATAATGAGGTGAAATTATTTGAGTTGATGGATTTTATGATGTGATGTGATGTATTTGTTAGTAATGAGATGCCTTAAAATTATATAAGTTGAGGTGATGGAGGTGTATGGCTAAAAGTGTAGAAACATAAGGGTGAGAGTAATAATTGGTATTTTTAGGTTAAATATGATGTTTACTACTATTTTATAATAATAATTAAATAATTATTTATTGGGTTAGTTATATAATTTGGAATGTATTAGAGTGAGAAGAAGAGGAATAGAGTCAGTGCGTGAAAATAGAAGAAAAGTATAGAAGGTAGAAGAAGAGAAGGCTCTAGGAAGCTAGGGCAAGGATTCACCATAGAAATCAAGAATCAACCGAGAATCTAAGGTAAATGGGATTCTAACTCTATAAAAGGTTTCCTAATGATGGAGCATGATAGGATTTAAGTTGCTTTATTTCATGTTTTGAATGCTATCGATTTGGTTGTTATTGGGGTTTTTCCCCATTGATGGATTTTTGGTGATTTTGATGTGTTTGTGATGAGATTTGATGACATGAATTGGTTAGTATTAGTATACAAATGTTGGTGAGTAATTACCCTGCTTAAAATATGATTTTGGATGTGAAAACTATGAATTTTGGGGATTGGAACATGGGAAGATCGTACAAAGGATTGCAGAAAATTTTCTCCGTTATCACTAGATAACCAGTTACCTAAATATAGTAATCGGTTACCATATCAAAATATGACACAGGATTGGATATTGTTTTGCAGTAACCGGTTATCATAAGTGGGTGACTGGTAACCGCAAGGAATTTTGAAAAGGAAAAGATTATTGTCTTGCGGTAACCGGTTACTATAACTGGGTGACCGGTTACCACTACTATTGGCAACATTTTTGGAAAACTTTTAAAACTCGTAACTTTTGCCTCGGGTGTCCGTTTGACGCGCCGTTTGGACAGTTGGGAAGATAAAATAATTTCCTATCTTATGAAAATGACTTTTAATGCAGTAGTTAATTATTTCACCAACATTGATACCTATCTGTGGATGTATTTTTGAATTATATGCCACGATTTATGTTGTGATTGCGAAGTTGTGAATATGACGATGAATGTGAATATATTTTTTGATGTGATGATGTATGTACTATGATATATGTTTGGTGGTCTATATTGTCTTATTATTATGTATTGATGTAATTGCGAAGTTGTGAATACGATGGTATTGCCTGAATGTTTCAATGGTGTGACATGATATGCATGATGATGATGATGAGCGAAGGACTGTATTGGCGTGGCATTGATAGGTAAGGATAATCAATGTGAAATTAATTTGTTACATGTCAGTGTCGCATGCATTTATATGCGAAGGCCTGTATTAGCGAGCGAATTTGATTGTCCTAAAATGGCATTATTGCGAAGAGGGTTTTACCCTGTTGGTACCACATGCATTGAGTCTGTGTCGGTCTTTTACATCATATTGTTATTGATAATTTGAAGGGTGAATATTGATGAAAGTATGTGTTGTATTCCGATGAATGTTATGTGCTTATTTTGTACTTGAATTTGTACCGGCTCATTATTATGCTTTTTCTTATATTGTTATGATATCTCACCCTTTCTGTTTGAACTTTACCTCCACGTATGTAACGTGAAAATGATTCGAAGTAGCTAGCGATCGAAGTTTAGTTGAGGAGTTCCTTCAGTGTGTTGATTGAGCCGGTGTCTGCTCTTATATGTAACACTTGGTGATTTTGCATTTGTCTTATCATGTTAGGAATAAACTTGTATAACTCTGTTGTTTTTTACTTACCTTATGATTATGTTGATGTTTTGAAAGAGAATAATTATGACTCATGTTGGAGAATTTGAGATGACTATTTATCAATGTTTCCCGCTGCGAATAAATACACTAAAGTTAAGACGTATGATCATGTGACTTGTGTTGCGTATCCTAATTTTGAGTATGTGTGATTGGAGAAGTATGTGAAATTATATTTAGTTGATGTTTATTTAGAAATTAATTTACTCTGATTTTATATTATTTACCGATGGGGAAACAGGGTGTTACAATTAGTATCAGAGCAGGTCGGTCCGTCCGACCAAGTTGTCTAATGTTGTTTGTTCCTTAACAGACGACAAGTGTTTGAAACACTTTCGATGCTTACTTGCTTTTCTAATCACTTGTTTGTAGGAGTGGGATTGAAACAAGTGGGGAAGAAGCTTGTGCTTATCTACGATGGTTCAGGTGTGAAAAGTTGGTTTAGTATGTCGTGAAGTGCATGGATGCAGACGTTAGTGCTACTATGTTGCTTTTCCAATTTTGGAGAAAGCACATATTCAGGATTTAAGTGTAACGGTCAGGCGAAGTGTTCTTAAAGGGGAATGATCAGGCACTCGCGTAGTTCTCATCTCTAGAAGTGGAGGGAAATGTTATGACTAATGATGTGTCATTGTAGGTGAGTCTTGATGTTTCTCGAAGGACAATTGTGACTTGTCGTTAGAGCGAAATGTTGGATTAACTTGATGTTAGACTTGGGGTGAACTATCTAGAATTAAACCAAGAGATTACAAAGTGTTTTGGCGAGTTAATTTTCATGCCTGAAGGTTGTACCGATTCAAGGTTCTTATTTATTGGTCAAGTATAGTAGAATCCGATGGAAAAAGAGAATTGTTAAATGTTTCTTCTCAGAGGATATAGAGCAATGTGACGACTAGTGATATACAAGAGGTGTGTAATTCTCGATGATCCCCTGAGCACATTAGCTAAGCAAGTAGGATAGCTCTTGGAAGATGAAGCTCAGATAATTGCGATGTTTTAGAAAATGTCGATTGATCGTGGAACTTTCATTGTTGAGTTACCATTGTGTATGTTATTGACGTTTTGAATAGTGACATAATGATGCTTTACAATAAATGTTGTTGTTGGATTTAGGTAAGTAATTGTCGGATGTTGTTAATGCTTTTGAGTGATTGTGAATTGCGAGTCAGAGTCGAAACTCAAAGATTCTAGTAGTCTTGTAAGGAGAATCAAAGTTTTGAGGTTTGAAATTGAGGTGATCTTGGTGTTAGAATTGTGGTATATATTATGTGTCGATGATTACATGAATTGATATGTTTTGGTATGTTTACAAAACTGATTCTTGGTGAAAAAGATTGGAATCCCGTAGTAGAAAAAAGAGGTTTTGGGCTCTGTTGTCACAGGTAACCGGTTACCGTTATAGGGAAATCGATTAACGCATTCAAAAACGCTTGACAGAGGAAAGAAAAAGGGAAGTAACTGGTTACCATTATGAGGCAACCGGTTACCACTGAAGCTGCCATGATTTTTAGTAATTCTTGAAAAATTCGTAACTTGAGTTTCGGATGTCCGATTTGAGTTCCGTTTGAAGCGCTAGAAAGCTAGTGTGATGTAATTGGTTTTAAAAATGGTTCCAGAACTTGGAAGTAAATTATTTGTCACGTGAAGAGGTTGCATGAGAGGGGGAACTTGTTGTTGATCTCAATCTTGGTACCAGACTTATTCCTATGGCACCATACATGATGTCAGTTCAAAAGTTGGGAGAATTGGAGAAGTCATTAGAAGATGTGTGGAGAAATAGATTTGTAAAACCAAATGTATCATTTTGGGAGATTTGATGTCATTATTTAAGGAAAAATAAAGTAGTATGATATTGTATGTGGATTATCGATAACTGATTAAAATAGTGGTTGAGGTTACATATCCACTTCCGATGATTGACGACTGGATGGACCAACTGGTAGGTAAGTATGTTCTCAATATAATTGAATTGGGGTCAAATTATCTTCAGATACAGATGAAGAGTGAGGATAGTTAGAGGACAACTTTTAGAAATTGGTGAAGTTATTTTGAATAATTGAATCAGTTTGTTGCGGTGTTTCTTGAGGACATTTTGGTTTAGTCTGAGTCATAAAAAGGAAATGTTGAATGTCGTGACTGGAATTACGGTGTTGAAAGGGAAGGAAATTATGTAAGGAAGTCAGGATGTAGATCATGATTTGAAGAGATGAATTTTATTGAACATGCTATTTCGAACGAAGATATTTGTGGAATATATTCAAATTAAATCGAGGTTTATATTGAGAGACTCTTAAATTGGTTATGAGACTAGAAACTTTTCAGGAGTTAACTGGTTATTATCGCAACTTGCTTGAGATGAGGTCAAGTGATATAAGTTGTTAGTGAATGAATTAAGGGAATCAAATCTCTGACATTAGTAAAGATGTGAATGTATTAGATAAGTACATAAAGATACAACTTATGTCGATTAAGCATGATTAGAGTGATGATAGCATTGAGATTGTGATTAGAATGAGATCCAAAATGTGAAATTATAGGAAAGAGTAATGATTCATTGACGTAGTCAAAATTGTCTACTTGGATAAAGACTTATTTTGGAATGAGACGATTTGGATTATACCTGGTGTAGTAGTTTTCCTATATTAATATATGCTTAGCAATTGTGTTGTGGTGCATGCGTGTGAGGGAGTCTATGAAATGTATTTTTGGAATTTATGTATCATTGACGAGGTTGAAATGAAGGAAACTAAGAAACACATTGTAAGCCTTGGAGAGATCGTTGGACATTATGCTCAGATAACCTTGAGAACAAGCTGAAAAATGCTATTATAGTTGGGTAATGATGATTTATGCCACTGTTATGGTTGTCATCTACTGTTGCACCCCAAAATTTTCTCTCCTATTTTCTTCAAAACATTCTTCTAAGGGTCTCAAGCATTCAAGGATACTCAAGGGTTGACCAGTCAAAGCTCCTCATAAGCAAGGGGTCTACAAATAGGGTTTTTAGTTCCTCAAGGAAGATTGGGTTGTAAAGGTCTGAAGTGATTTCCATGATTCTTCATACATCTTCAATAATGCTCATATCAAGTTTCAAGTCCTGTATCATAAGTTTGCTTAGTCAATAGCTCAGATGATTGAAATTTAATTGTATTGGGTAAAAAGTCAACTATTGTCAACATATAGTCAAACTATAAGATTTTTGGTCAACATCAACATTTTGAAGTGATATTCATCATTTTATCAAGGGTTGATCATGATTCCTCAAGAGAAGCCCTCAAATCATCAAAAGTCAAAAGTTGCCAAATTAGGGTTTCCTTAGGAGAAGTCAACTGAACTTTGACCAAGCATAACTTTCACATGCTTCATCGACTTTTCCTAAACCAAATCCAATTTCAAAGGAAATTCAATTCTATACAACTTGGTATTTATTCTTAAGTCCAAAAAGTGCTTAATTTGAAAGATATGATCCCATACATTACAGGTCATTTCAAAAGTCAACAAAAAGACACTTTTTGTCAAAGCAACTTACATCAAGATAAAATCTCCAAATGCAAAAATGATCAAAAGAGAAATTGAATAGGACATCTTGATATTTCCAAAAAGTCTAAGATCACCTTCAAAAGATGAAAATTGAGAGAGTTATGATCAGTGTAAGTTAGGAAATTTTGAGGAAATGCAAGAAGTGCAAAGTGAGCAAACTTGAAATTTTGAACTAGTGGGTCTAACTTTTTAGGTTTCAAACATGTATGTGACCCTATGGAAACCTTATAAGCTCACTCATACTTTGCCTTATGTGTTATTATTATTTTATTTATACTTAGTTTGTTTTTAGTCAAATAAATACTAAATAAATCAAATATAATGGAGGATCATTGGGCCAAGGCGCATGATGGGTTTCTTGATCAGCTAGAGGCCTAAGGCAATACATGGTAACTTAACAAAATTGTGTGGTGCCACATTAAGAAAGAAATCTTCATATTTGGAATGTTTTGAGTGGCATTTGAATACACTTGATTCCATGGGATTTATACCAAGTTTGTTGACCTGATTCCACAAGGTTATAAAGATACAAATTGGTCAAATACAAAGGAGGCAACCATCACGAGCATAAGGGTTCAATAACTAAATTTTTTTCAAAAGAACTTGTATTTTCATGTAGCATTTTCTAGTCACATTCAAGCAGATTCAAGCACCCTTATCACCTCTTAAACCTCTACAGAGTAAGTACAATTGGTCTTCAATGATTTCCCATGCTTGATATGACCATGTTCATCATCTCCGATTGCAGATATTTTTCCATTAATCGTATTTTTAATGTTATGCGTTGTTGGATTGTTCTAACCATCTAAATCAATGTATATGAATGCTTAGAATAGGTTTTAGCCATCACATGAAGTTGATAACGTCCAAATCTGTATTCACCATTTTAAATCGTGCTAGGTTTTCTCATTTGAAACCTATGATACAAAAAGATTCAGCCAAAAAGGACCCCATATTTGAACTCAGGAGGAAATTTTAAGGGGGATAATATGTTTTGTATGCTTTAATCTTATGCATTTCGCAGGTCCCAAAAACCTCCTCATATGAGAAGAAGGTGGAAACCACCATGGGTGGTGGTTTTACATTTTTGACCGCTCGCGTGGCAGGATGGAGCATTTTGATTGGTCCATTCAAACACTAGGGCCCCACTTGGATGCGCGTTCTTTTATTAACTTATTTTTTAATAGATTCTGTATTATATACATTTTTGGTTGATTGTATTACCGGATGTAAGGGTCGCCCCAGCGGTAAGAGTGTGTTTGCAAAGGTATTCGTATACCAGGGCATGGGTTCGATCCCTTCCCCTGGTATGTTATTTTTCATTGTTTTTCTCATGCAGATCCAGTGCAAAGCAACCCATCATGCTCATCCTGCGCTCCCAATTCCTCACCATCAGATATCTATGCTTCCAGATCCAGCGCTTCAGATTCACATGTGCACCATGGAGCCCTGGGAGCCAGCTACACTAGATCTCACGCAACATTGGGTTGTTGCTAATGGGCCTAGTGATTCTTGTTTCCCACACCCCCAGATTACTCTTTCAAGTCCATCATTTCTTTTTTGTTTCTTTTTTAAAAAAATATAATTAACTATTTTTAATTAATTAACTAAAATTAATTTAGATTTATATTTTCTTTGATTAAATCAATTTGACTTTTTATTTTATTTTAATTAAATTAACCTTTTTATATAAATTAATTAATTAAATTAACTAACTTATTTTCCTTTCATTATTAAATTATCCTCCATTAAAAATAATTTAGGGTTTTAATTTTAGGTTTAATTTAATTCCTTTTTATCAATTTAAAAAAATAACAATTAGGTTAGATTAATCATTATTATTTTTTATGAAGACAATATTTCCACATTTTCCCCGTTTACAATCTTCGCGCTTTTCTTATTTTCACATTAATTTTTCGTAATTATGTAACTGATAAAGGTTGTAATAACTTAAACTAGGGTTTTATTGTTTCTTCCCCCCATTTTTATGGTTTTGTATCCCCCTTCCCTAAGCATTGTAATAGGGTAGGATATTTATTTTCTGTCTTTACCGCTTTCCTTATAAACTCTGCTAGATGTATGTTAATAGGCTTGTATGGAAAGACTAAAAGCAACCATAGTTAACCCTAATAATCAAGATAATATATCTGAAACAAATCACTTTTCACACACGTATCTCTAGGGTAACTCCACTTGTTGCCTTCGGAAAATACAATCGTGTCCCTCGAACGTGGGACACTTTATAAAAGACCCTCGATTAAAAGATCATAGTCCCTCGATGACCCTTTGATGTTGCCTCAGTAAACGATCTTATTCCTTATGATAAATTTCTAAAGCGCCTTAAGAGTTGCTTTTAAGACTGTACGATGACCCGCGTCTGCCCCTTCACATCCAATGATAGGGCTTCCTACTAACTAGTGGTAGGATAGCACTATTTAAAGGAGGAGGAAAAGAACAAAAGAATTTCGAGTAGGTAGATAGTTCTTAATATTTTTCTCGCGAACATTTCAAAACATTTTTCATACAATACACTTCTTTTCTAAAATATTTTCAAAACAAATACTTTGTATGCATTCTCAACGATGTGAGAATCATTACAAAGTTTTCGAGCTTAGGAATTTTCAAAATAATTTCAAACATACACACAAAAGCATTTTCAAACAAAGTGAGCTTGCAATTAAGAGCCCATAGATATATACGGATGAAAAGGGTGATAATACCTTCGCTTTTGATAACCTACCTCCCTTACTCAGAAAATTTTTCAAAGGTCTTTCATGTTCTTTTCACTCTTTCCTTTATTAGATAAAAGAAAAGTCGGTGGCGACTCTTGCTATCTGCGACGTTTGTGATAAAACACAAAACCAAAAGTCAATTCTCGTCCTGTATTATAGAACTTGCGAGTCCGCTGAGGAGAACTAAAAATGGGGTAACCTTAAGAGTTAGATCACATTTAAAATGCTTTACTTGCTTGATTTGTATGCTTTACATTTTGGGGTTTTGCTAGGGTTATTTTTGTAAAGATCCTATACCCAGATATGGGGGCATTTTAGGTAAGTAGCAATAGATCTTGAAAATTGTACGGCATATACCATTACGGTTGAAGCGATGACTATGTTAGTGTGACACATTGGTTGGTGTCGATGTCCCTTGAGTTAAGTCAAGGAGAATGTTGGGCTACCGTGTGGTGTCATAAAGCACCAACTGACAGTAGAACCTCAGTTGACACAACTTAGCCATTAGAAAGTAGTGAGATAGCCGACTTTGGTGAAGACTGAAGTTGGTTGATACTCGATGCTACACTCATTGAGATCAGACTCTCGAGATATTTCGGACGCAAATCAGATGCTTGTGCTGAAACAATGCCTGGGAAAAAGATCAGTGATACTGAGGCTCCTAGAACCTGGTTACCTTTCTTAGGATAGGTTGAGCCAAATAAAACTCAAGAGGGTACTTACCTACAAACTCCATGCATGCTTGAACCTAAGGCCTTGTGTATTTTGTTTGTGTATGATTAATTGTTTGAACATGACATCATAACATCATGACATTATACCATATCATTTTCACTAACCATTTTAAGGACCAAGGGATTTATCTTTGTTCTTTGTTGTAGGTTGTTGTACCCCAAAATTTGCCCTCCCATTTCCTCAACATTTTCTCATCACAAAACCCTTGGAGCTCAAGATCCAGTTAGGGTTTCCTCTGCTCAAGACTTCTCCTTGCATTGTGGACCCAAATTAGGGTTTGTGTTTGAACAAAGATGTTTTGACCTAAAATGCCTAAGATGACTTTCATACTTCATGTTGGACTCTCAAGTTTATCCATACCAAGTTTCAAGTCTTAATTCCAAGTTTTGCCCAGTCAATTGTACAGATGACCTAGAAATCAGCTGTATTGGGGAAAAGTCAATTGTGGCCAATTGACAGTCAAATCTCATGAAAATTGACCCACATCAACATTATGAACTCACATGGACCATTTAATCAATTTTGGATCACAATTCCACAAGAAATTTGATCAGATCACCAAAAGGGCAAAATGGTCATTTTTAGGGTTTTGACTGCACAAAGGCAATTTTTGACTGTTTGACCTAACCAATGGCAAACCAAGCTCACATATGGACTCAAGGACACCATGGAATTGTCTTGACATGTTCAACAAGTTCAAAAGATCCCAAATACACAAGATTGATAGTTGAATTTCCCAGTCAATTGATCAAATTTTGACTGTATACTGAAAAATCAAACTTTGACTTTTTGGTCAAAATCAAGAGTCAAGATTCATTTTTCATCAAAACATGCCAAATCATGAAACTTGTTCACCAAGAAACCAAGAAATGCAAATTAGGGTTTGAAATGGAATTTTTCATAACTTAGAATTTTTCTAAGTTATGGAAAACCCTAATTTTTTCCCAACTTTGCGCCACTTTTTCACCAAGATTCATTTGGATTTAAACAAAAGTCAAAACATGAAAGTTGTAGCTTGTTGCATAATCTACAACTTTAATTCACAAAGTTTTCCCAAATGAGGCTTTTATCTCAAGTTACAAATTTTTGAATAAGGGCACTAAACCATTCATAACTTAGTGAAAATTTGACCTATTTTGGACAAGTTTTTTACCTAACTTCAAGACCATTTTCCATACACTTCCACTTGGAATTTCAATTTTCATTTCAAATATGGATTGTAGTACACATTCCAAGCTTTCCAAAATGTCCAAGAACTTCTCAAACAACCTCATAACTTGAGAGAATCGAATTTCACAATATGGCAAAAATCCACTTTTGAATGGTTCATGAACATGTTCATAACTTAGGCCATTTTCAAATCAGCATAGTTTGTGCTACATTACAGGTCCTAAAACCCTTTGACACTGATAAATTTAATGCTAATCCATTGTGCCAAGATGTTATTCTTTGAGTTTGGTCATTGTACAAAGATTTAAGCCTTAATTGGAAAAAGTGGTTTATCCATTTTTGTAAAGTAGAACTTTATGTCAAGTTTGCAAATCAAATGGTACAATGCATATCTTTGGACACGAGATTCATGGACATAACACACTGATCAAGACTAAAAGATGCAGCATAGTGTGAGGGCCTGTACAGGCTAGAATGATCAAGTGGCCATTGCTTGCTTCAAATTCAAGTAAGGTAGCATAACTTGTACCAACTTACATATCAGCCTACAAACACTTAGACAATCTGATCAAACACATTCCACACATCTCAACCAAGCCATTGCACGAGCCTTTTACCTCTAATCTCCCCCAAAACTCAGAATCACCTTGAAACTGCTCAAACAGAGAAACCTCTGCAGATTGAGTTCCAACTCTCAATCCTTTCAAGCATTCTTGCCCAAACCAGCTCACATACATTCCCTAACATCTATGCAAGCTAACCAAAAGCAAAAACACGACCTGTAATCCCTCTAACTGGTTCCACCATTTTCACATTTCTGACTTGCAGGTGAAGTGCTCTAGCTCGATTCAAAAGCTTTCAAGACAAAGTAAACATTGGAATAGCATCCCTGGACCTCAAGGAAGCTTTTCCAATCATCACCTTGCACTGAGAGCTTCTCCATTTCCAGATAGAACTTCAACTGAACAGGTGAGTTTTTGAATTCGTATCTCTCTTATTAGGCATTGGTAGCTTTATGTTTGTGAAGAGAAGATGTCATAATCATTGCCCTGAACATGCCCATATAATTAGATTTTATTTATATTATGTGTGTTGCAAGAATTTGATGTCTGAACTTTGAACAAAAATTAGGTTAAGAATTGGGTTAAAAATTAGGTTAAAAATTTGTTGCAAGAATTTTATTTATATTATACTATTTTTTTTATTAAATATTAAATATTATTATTTTTATATATAATACATATTTAGAACATAATACATATATATATATATATATATATATATATATATATATATATATATATATATATATATATATATATATATATATATATATATATATATATATATATATATATATATATATATATATATATATATATATATATATATATATATATATATATATATATATATATATATATATATATATATATATATATATATATATATATATATATATATATATATATATATATATATATATATATATATATATATATATATTTATTAGTATATTTAGGTTAGAATACAAAAATACCTATATTTTTTCATTTTTATTAATATTTGACATAAAAAATACATTTTATAAATATACTTCATTTTATTTTTATTTTTGTGCATAATAGATAAATACTTGTATTAAATTAAATAATAATACATTTTATTTAAATAGAATTAGGGTTTTGCCCTAAATATTAAAATACCCCAAAAAATAATACCTTTTTATTTCACATAAATAATTCTTTTTTTTTCATACATATAAAAATTCTTTTTTTGCATTCTTGCATATTTGTCTTATTTTATTTAATTTATGCAAATTAATCATCTTGTAAATATTCAACATTGATGTAATAGTCTTAGGTTTAAATTCCTTGTCAAAATCCCCATTTGAACATTTGTACCCCCCTTCCCATATTTGGTTTTGTAATAGCTTAGTAAATTTATTTTCGCACTTTATTGCTTTCTAATTATACCATGATAGAATTAGGGTTTGTATGCGAAAAACGACAAAAATAGTTTGACCTAATCTCAAGATAAATAAGCATGAAAATGAACATACAAATCACACTTGCACCCCCTAGGGTATTCCACTTGTTGCCTTTCAAAATTGGGCCATATTGCATGTTAGGTCTCTTTGGGCAAAACAAACAAATCAAATGATCATAGTCCCTCGATGACGCTTTCAAAATGCTGCCTAAACAAATGATCAAGTCCCTTAAAGAAAATGCCCAAAGATACTTGGCACCATTGCAATTATGGTCTAAACGATGACCCGCGCCCGTCCCTTTCACATCCTAAAATAAGATTGTCCACCAAATACAATGGTGGAACAAACTTGTTAAAAGGGTTAAAACATAGCAATAAACTTTGAGAAATTTAGGAGTAGATAACCTCTTAGTTACTTGAATCAAACTTGCAAAACAAAACACTTGCCTATTTTCTAAAACCACACTTCACAACACTTTCAAAACAATTTTCAAAAACAAATGAAAACCTTTTCAAAAGACATACATCTTTGTATACATCCCAACATGGATCATTACAAAGGTTGCCACTACATTGGCTTCTTTTCAAAACATTTTCAAACCCACATACACAAGAGTACCATTTCAAATAATTGAAAATAAAAGGCAAGTGATCTAAGCAAGTAACTAAGAGCCCATGGATAACCATGGATAGAAAGGGTGCTAATACCTTCCCTTTCTATAATCTACTCCCCGAACCCAAGAAAAATCTCAAAGGTTATTGCTGTGCTTTTTAAACCTTTCCTTAGGATAAAATAAAACGTCGGTGGCGACTCTTGCTCAACCGAAACATTTGCGAAAACAAACGCAAATCCATAGTCAGTTCTCCCACCGTATCACAGAACTGGCGACTCTGCTGGGGAATATCTCAAAAGTGGAGTAACCTTAGGGCTTAGATCACCCTCTTGCATGACTAATTGTTTGATTTGTTTGCTTTATATCTTGGCTCTATTGTTTGGGTTTGCAATCCTACACCCGGATTTTGGGAAACATTCATAGATAGCAATACATTGTGGAAACTGTGCGGGGTATACCGACACGGTCGAAGCAATAGCTATATTAGTGCAACATATTTGTGAGTACCGGTAACCCTTGAGTTCAATCAAGGAGAGTACGGGGCCGCTGAGTGATGTCACTAAGCACTAATGACCTAGAACCTTACTTGACCATCTTGGCCTTTTATTAGGGGTAGTGAGATGACCGGCTTTGGTGCAGTCCGAAGTTGGTAGATACTCGATACTACACTCATTGAGGGTTGTTTTCTTGGAATATTTTGGTCGCTAGTTAAGTGGCTAAACCAATACAATGAACAATGAAAACGATCCAATGATATTGAGCTCCTTAGAACCCGGTTACTATTTATAGGACAGGTTTTTAAGCCAACTACACTCAAGAGGGTACTTACCTATGAAACCCCATGCAAGCCTGAAACTTGGGTTTGGTGTGAATTGCTTGTACACATGTTTTGTGCATACATCATAAACATCATAAAACATCATATGCATTCACTAACCATTTCAAGGGTTTGGATCTTCATCTTTGTTCTTGTTTTGTAGGTCATGGAAATTCCTCGCAGAAACACCATTCAAGTCAACCTTGTGAGAATCTCTCCTCAACTCAAGGAGCTCACCTCAAGAATTCCGGAAAACTCATCCTTCAGTGAAAGACATGGTAGACTGCTCAGCTTAGTCATCACCAACATTGAAGAAGACATGATGAAAGTGCTATTCCAGTTCTTTGACCCTCTTCACCACTGTTTCACTTTCCCTGATTACCAGTTGGTACCCACTTTGGAGGAGTTTTCTCAACTCCTAAGAATCCCTATCCTTAATCAACTACCCTTCAACGGTACGGAAAAGGAACCAAAGCCGGAAGATGTTGCTCGAGCATTACATCTACAACCATCCGAAATCAAGGGGCATTGGGAAACCAGAAGCGGCGTCAAGGGATTCTTAGAAAAATTCTTGTTTGAGAAGGCACAAGAATGTTGGAACTCATTGGACCTACAAGCCTTTGAAGAAATTGTGGCGCTCCTTATCTATGGGTTGGTCTTGTTCCCAAATCCTGACCAATTGGTAGATGTCAACGCCGTCAAAATCTTCTTGTCCAGAAATCCAATACCAACATTGCTTGGGGACATCCTTCACTCATTTTACACACGAACAATGAGAAAGAGGGGTGTTCTCATGTGCTGTACTCCTCTCCTTGCAAGGTGGTTTATTTCGCACCTTCCACAATCTGTCCTGAAGAATGACCAAGGCTCAAGGTGGTCCCAACGGTTGATGACTCTTACTCACTCTGATGTGCATTGGTGTTCTCGGTCCAGAGAAAATGTCATCATTGTCGATCGTTGCAGAGAATTTCCTAATGTTCCTTTACTTGGGATTAGAGGAGGTATTACCTACAACCCTTGCCTAGCTTTGAGACAATTTGGATATGCACGGAGGGATGGCCCTCATGACATGTTGATTCCTGACCTAGTTTATGACTTCGACAACGATGCGCAAGGACTTCGCCAAAGATTCATCAGAGCTTGGGGAAAACTCAACAAGGTTGATAGCAAGACTTTGGGACACAAGAACTCCATCCCTCTTGAGCCTTATCTCAAGTGGGTACGAGCCCGAGCCCAAAGTCTGATGATGCCTTATCCTCATGTACTCCCTGTGAATAAAAAGCCCGTCAAGGAAGGAGAGGTTCCCTACACCATCTTACATCCTGACATGCCTACATCGTGGGAGGAAATGCAGAAAAGTTGGATTCAGCTCAAGGAGGAACGGAACACTTTTGAAGCTAGCTTCTACGCCAGTGAGAAGAAGGTTCCAGAGCTTACCCGCCGACTCCACGAGCAAGAAGCCCTCAACACCTACATCGCACCAAAGAGGATGCGCAATGTCTTTTTGCCTTGAGAAGTTATTTTGTAATATTTGGCCCATAGGGCACTTATGTACTGACAAATTTCTTCTTATTAATATGACGTGCGTTCTTCTTTGTCTGAAACAATTTTGAATGTCCTAAATCCTTGAATGCATTGCATACATAAGCATAACATTCATCATGTGCATAAGCAGGTCTCATTCCAGGTTTCCTTATCTGTCTGTTGTTTATTTCAGTAGGATGGATCTCGAGCAAACAATCAAAGACCTGCAAGCTCAAAATGCACAATTCCAGCAACTCCTGATGACCTTGGCTAAGGGTCAGGAGGATATCAAGACTCAATTAGGGAACAAAGACCCAGTGAAAAAGAAGAAAAAGAGACTCGGGGTGGCTACTTTGGGGAGAAGATTTGACGGAGAAGCTCGGAGAGTGCTTGAATTTCCTCCTACTTCTGATGAAGGGACCAGTAAGAGAGATGGAGCTGCGGTGCCTTCCGAGTCTGATGCGGAAGAAGAAGAGGTTGAAGAGGATGAAGATTATTCTGACCAGTAATACCCTCCAGCTGATGATAAATACAAGGGTTTAGAAGACAGGTTGGCCGCCATGGAGCTACAAAGAGTACCGGGTTTGGATTTTGAGGACTTGGGTTTGGTTGCCGGGATTGTGATTCCCCCAAAGTTCAAAGTGCCAGTGTTTGTAAGGTATGATGGGCTGTCCTGTCCAAAAATGCATCTTAGGTCCTACGTGAGAAAGATCCAGCCCTATACGGCAGATAAAAACCTCTGGATTCATTTCTTTCAAGACAGCCTTTCTGGAGCTCAGTTGGAGTGGTTTTATCAGCTAGAGGGAACCAGTGTCCGGAATTAGGAAGATTTGGCCACCGCTTTCTACAAACAATACCAATACAATTCTGACCTTGCCCCTACTCGTACCCAACTTCAGGGTATGTCGTTAGGAACAGGCGAAGGATTCAAAGAATACGCACAAAAATGGAGGGATTTGGCTGGCAGGGTGCAGCTTCCTTTAACCGATCGTGAGCTTGTTGATATGTTTCTAGGGACCCTATCTGGGCCATTTTTCAATCATCTGATTGGTAACTCTTCCGCGGGGTTTACCGATTTGATCTTAACAGGCGAAAGAATAGAAGCTGGCATCAAGTCAGGAAAGATTCAGAAGGGTGTTGCTGCAAGTACTGAGAAGAGGCCTTTTAAGAAAGAGGCAAGTGCCGTCTATGGTCCTAGAAGACAAGTCAAGCCAGAAAGTCGCCAAGCCGTCAATGCTCTGGTCATTTCAAAACCTGTTGCTGCTCCTCAGCAGTACAATCAACAAAGAGGTGAAAGGCCCAAGAGGCAGTATACTTGGCTGAGTATGACCTTATCACAAATTTTACCCCAACTGTTGTCAACTAACTTGGTGACCCTCAAAGAAGCTCCTAAAGTCGTCAACACTGCGTCTCCTAAATATAACCTGAATGCCCGGTGTGCTTATCATTCTAATAGTCCCGGGCACACTACTGATGATTGCTGGGCCTTGAGAAACAAAGTGAAAGATCTTATCGACGCAAAGGAAATTCAGTTTGAAGCGCCTGAGAGACCGAATGTTGTAACTGCTCCTATGCCCCAGCATAGAGTAAATGCCATTGAGGAAGAGTTGTATGCTGTTTCGGTGAATGAAGTTGTTACCCCTCTTTTGACTGTTAAGAGGAACCTACTACTAGCCGGTTTATTTCCGGGTTGTAGTAAGGGTTGCCTCCTGTGTGCTGTTATCCCTACCGGTTGTCCACTGCTGAAGTCAGGCATCCAAAGCCTGATGGATAATAAGGAAATTCTATTCAAGAAAACTGTTGTTCCATTTGTTGCTGTAGAAGAAATATCTGTTGTCACGATTTACAATCCTGCCAAAGCTCCCGTGAAGAAACCAGTCCAAATTATGTCTGTTGCACCCATCACTATTACTGTCCCGGGGCCTCTCCCGTATGAGTCTGATAAAGCTGTTCCATGGCATTATGGAGCCGACGTGTATGTGCTTGGGGTGAAGCAGGAGTTCAACACCAATACCAGTATCAGTAACATCACTGGTCCCGCCAAGATTACCCGCAGTGGCAGGCTCTTCTCGCCTGACATTGCACCGCCAGTTACCCGAAAGCCTCTCACCATCACACCCGCAAGTGTGCATGTTCCAATTCAAGTTCTTGTGTCTACTACTGCCGCCGAGTCCTCTGATACTCGAGGCAAAGAAGTTGCTACCGATTCGCCTGCCAGGACGGAGGCATCAAAGAAGACTGTTGTGGAAGCCTCCCAATAAGAAATGGAGGAAATCCTTAAAATCATCAAAAAGAGTGACTTCAATGTTGTGGAACAGTTGGGGCATACCCCCTCCAAAATATTTATGCTATCATTGCTGCTATGCTCAGAGGCCCATGCAAAAGCCTTGATTTCATTTCTGAAAATGGCCCATGTGCCGCAAGAGACCTCCGCAGATCAATTCACTGACTGTGTGGCCAATTTGACAGCTGACAATGGCTTGGGGTTCTCGGATGCTGACCTCACCGCCAAAGGGAAAAATCACAATGATGCCCTGTACGTCTCTATAGAGTGCAGGGACACTACTCTCGCGCACGTGTTAGTGGATACCGGCTCTTCCCTGAATGTTTTGCCCAAGAAAGCATTGGATCGCTTGGATTGTGAGGGCCTGGAGTTGAAACCTAGTAACATCATCGTTAGAGCCTTTGACGGTTCTAAGAGGATGGTGCACGGTGAAGTGGACATCCCTATTCATGTGGGTTCCCAAGTTTTCAACTCAACGTTCTATGTAATGGATATTCTTCCATCTTACTCCTGCTTGTTGGGTCGACCCTGGATTCACAAAGCTGGGGCAGTAACTTCTACTTTACACCAAAAGCTCAAATACCCTGTCAAAGGGAAGATTGTTACTGTGCAGGGTGAGGAGGAATACATGGTTAGTCACTTGAATTCATTCCGGTATATCGAGATGGACGGGGAGTTTATTGAAACCCCCTTTCAGCATTTTGAGGAAGTACCTCCAGTGTTGGCATCAGCTGAAGCAGTGGTTGAAGAAGACTTTCCGTTGAAGATGGCATCCTTGAAGGATGCCCGGGCTGTAATCGAGAAAGGCAATTATGCAAACTGGGGTCAGCTTCCTGACTTCACTCAAAAGAATGGCAAGTTTGGGTTGGGCTTTACTGCAGAGGCTCAGAGGGCTATGCGCAAGGAAAAGATCAGAAAGGCTCCGGTGTTTATCTCCAACCCGAGGGTGAATGCTATCGAGGAGGATGTAGAGGAAGTAGAGTTTGACAGTTGGATCTACCCGACTACCAGCAACGGACCAAGCAACTGGACGGCAAAGGATTTTACACCTATCACATTTGTCACGCAGTAATTATTTCTTTTGATTTCCAATTTGTAACAAACAATGTGTTAAAACTTTTATTGGCTCGGTGTCCTACCCGGGGCATCGTAGCTCCATTTGTGAGGGCTTTTTGTATGACATTTCCATATATCATCAATCAAAACATTGGACGTTTGTTGCATTTCAAATCCTGTGCTCTTTTTCTTTCTGTGTTATATATTGCAAAACAGCTATATTTACACACACTCACTTATACAGGTTTCAATCCACTCTGGATCTCACTGGTAACAGCTCTGCTACCGCCAGTTATGACTTTGAGAATCCGATCAACTTGGCCGAAGACGAAGGTGAAGATGATTGCGAAGTGCCTGGTGAACTCGCAAGACTGCTACTCCAGGAAGAGAGGGCTATTCAACCACATGAAGAGCCAGTGGAAACAATTAACCTGGGTACGGAGACAGATAGGAAAGAGGTCAAGATTGGGGCTAATCTAGAGCTCAGCGTGAAGCAACTATTGATCCAGATGCTACATGAGTACATGGAGATCTTTGCTTGGTCATACGAAGATATGCCTGGTTTGGATGCCGACATTGTAGTTCATCACCTGCCAACTAAGGAAGACTGCCCTCCGGTAAAGCAAAAAGTTCGCCGCATGCGCCCAGAGATGTCCGAAAAGATCAAGGCTGAGGTTATGAAGCAATTCGATGCCGGATTTCTAGCAGTAACTTCTTACCCTCAGTGGGTCGCCAATGTAGTGCCAGTGCCGAAGAAGGACGGTAAAGTCAGAATGTGTGTTGACTACAGGGATTTAAACAGGGCAAGCCCCAAGGATGATTTTCCTCTAGCTCACATTGACGTTCTCGTTGACAATACTGCTCAACACAAGATTTTCTCCTTCATGGATGGTTTTTCAGGGTATAATCAGATCAAGATGGCTCCGGAGGATATGGAGAAGACTACCTTTGTGACTCAGTGGGGCACCTTCTGTTATAAGGTCATGCCATTCGGATTGAAAAATGTTGGGGCAACCTATCAACGTGCCATGGTCGCTTTATTTCATGATATGATCCATCATGAGATTGAGGTATACGTTGATGACATGATTGCAAGGTCTCAAACTGAGGAGGAGCACCTTGATCATCTGAGGAAGCTGTTTGACCGACTGAAGTTATATAAGCTGAGGTTGAATCCCAACAAATGCACCTTTGGGGTGAGGTCCGGAAAATTGCTAGGTTTCATTGTAAGTGATAAAGGTATTCAGGTGGACCCTGCCAAGGTAAAAGCCATACAAGAGATGCCAACTCCAAAGACATAGAAAGAGGTCAGAGGCTTCCTGGGAAGACTGAATTACATTGCCCGATTCATCTCACATCTGACTGCTACTTGTGAGCCAATCTTCAAATTATTGAAGAAAGATCAAGTAGTATGCTGGAACGATGAATGTCAGGCTGCCTTTGAAAAGATAAAGGAATATCTCCAAGAGCCACCCATTCTTATGCCTCCAGTGGAAGGAAGACCTCTGATACTATACTTAACAGTGCTTGATAATTCAATGGGGTGCGTGTTGGGGCAGTATGACGAGTCTGGCCGAAAAGAGCACGCTATTTATTACTTGAGCAAAAAGTTTACCGACTGTGAGTCTCGCTACTCGCTGCTTGAGAAAACTTGCTGCGCTCTAGTATGGGCTGCTCGCCGGCTGAGACAGTATATGCTGACTCACACTACCCTTTTGATTTCAAAGATGGACCCCATCAAGTACATATTTGAAAAGCCTGCTCTGTCTGGGAGAATAGCAAGATGGCAAATGATCTTAACAGAATATGATATCCAGTATACAACTCAGAAAGCAATCAAAGGAAGTGTACTGGCGGATCATTTGGCACACCAACCTGTGGACGATTACCAATCATTGAACTTTGATTTTCCGGACGAAGACATCATGGTGGTAACTGACTGTGAAGTACCTGGACCGGATGAAGGACCTGAGGAAGGATCCCGATGGTTTATGCATTTTGACGGAGCCTCCAATGCTTTGGGTAACAGTGTCGGCGCTGTAATCATATCTCCCAAAGGAACTCATACTCCACTCACCGCCCGATTGTGTTTCAACTGCACCAACAACATGGCAGAATATGAGGCATGTATCATGGGTCTACAAGCTGCAATCGACTTAAGGATCAAATTTCTGAGTGTCTTCGGAGATTCCGCTCTCGTGATCAATCAGATCAAAGGCGAGTGGGATACGAAACACCCAAATCTTATTCCTTACAAGGAGTATGTGTTGACCTTGCTTCCCCACTTTGAAGAGATAACTTTTGAGCACTTCCCAAGAGAGGAGAATCAGCTAGCGGACGCACTAGCTACAATGTCTTCAATGTTCAAAGTTAAGTGGGACAATGAGGCTCCCCGGATCGTTATCTGGAAGTTGGATGAACCAGCATACTGCTGCGATCTCGAGGCCGAGAAGGTGACTGAAAAACCCTGGTATCATGAGGTGAAGAGGTACTTGGAAGCTCAGGAATACCCTGAAGGTGCATCTGTCAATGACAAGAAGTTCATAAGGAGGTTTGCGGCAAAGTTCTTCCTCAGCAACGGCATTCTCTACAAACGGAATCATGATTCAACTCTACTACGTTGTGTGGATAAGGCTAAAGCAGAGAAGATCATGTTAGAACTGCACGAAGGTACATTTGGAACACATTCCAGTGGACACACCATGGCTAAGAAAATCCTTCGGGCAGGATATTTCTGGTCCACAATGGAAGCTGATTGTTACCAACACTCCCGAACTTGTCACAAATGCCAGATCTATGCTGACAAGGTGCATATTCCTCCAGTTCCTCTGAACGTCCTGACGGCACCTTGGCCTTTTGCAATGTGGGGGATTGATATGATCGGTGAGATCCGACCGACGGCATCCAATGGGCATCGCTTCATCTTAGTGGCGATCGATTACTTCACGAAGTGGGTTGAGGCAGCTTCCTACGCCACAGTAACCAGGAGCGTCGTGGCACGTTTCATCCGGCATAATCTGATCTATCGGTACGGCGTCCCAGAAAGAATCATTACGGACAATGGTACCAATCTCAATAACACGATGATCACTGAGCTTTGCAAACAATTCAAGATACAGCACCACAACTCTTCTCCCTACCGGCCGAAGATGAATGGGGATGTAGAGGTAGCTAATAAAAATATCAAGAAAATTGTGCAGAAGATGACAGTGACCTATAAAGATTGGCACTAGATGTTACCGTTCGCTCTTCATGGGTACCGTACCTCAGCAAGGACGTCAACCGGGGCAACTCCCTTCTCCTTGGTCTATGGCATGGAGGCAGTTTTGCCAATTGAAGTCCAGATACCCTCTCTCTGAATAATGAAGGATGCAGACTTGAGTGAAGATGACTGGATCCAGACTCGACTTGATCAATTAAACCTGATTGACGAAAAGAGACTCACCGCTATCTGTCATGGTCAGACGTATCAAAAACGGATGATCAGGGCATTTAACAAGAAAATCAGACCACAAGAGTATCAAGTTGGGGACCTGGTAATCAAACGCATCATCCTTCCTCAAAGTGATCCCCGGGGAAAATGGACCCCTACGTACGAAGGGCCATTTGTGGTTAAACATGTGTTCTCAGGAGGAGCCATGATCCTAACCACCATGGATGGTGACGACCTTCCTCACCCCGCCAATGCAGACATAGTGAAAAGATACTACGCATGAATAAAAGACCCGCTAGGCTGACATACCTAGGCAAAAATAAGGGCTTCCCGGCGAACCAAAAGGGTTCGGGCAAAAATAAGGGATGAAATGAAAAAAATTTGTACACCCGGCAAGTCGAAAACCTGAAAAGGCGGCTTGGGCAAAAATGGGTATCCCGGTGGACTGAAAACCCGAAAGGGCGGTCCAGGCAAAAGTTAGGGATAAAGCGTAACACTATGTCTCCTTGGATCACCTGGCATCCGGAATTCGGTATCAACTATCGGGCTCAGATTTCGGCATCGACCAATCAGCTTCATCTTCGACTAGGCAGCAAAGCGATGAGACGCTTGGAGACTTAAAGGAGATAGCAGAGTTGGAACCCAGTGGGATTGTTCACATAGCTGTTTTGTTTTCTTTTCAAAATTGTAAATTCTGTGTTATTCGGCGGCGTCCTCTTACTAGGATGTCAGCCTCTTGTACAAAAAACGCCTATTCACAAGCAAAATTCAAATCAATACAAATTCACTTGTCCATACAAATTGCCATTGTTTTTTCTTTTTTCTGTTTTGTTTTGCAAAGAACGTCCAATGTTCATTTTTGATATATGCATTTGACACTAATTTGCTGATTCATAAATATTTGCATATGAAACGAAAGATTAATTACAGGTGACATCAGAAACAGGGGCAATATGGAATTGTCTGATGCAGTCTGGTTGCTTTGTCCGCCAAGGTACCAAGGTAGATTCGACTGAAGAATGTGACCAAGTGATTTCAGCTCCCCGCAGAGTAAGACAAGATTCATCAATACTTTCCCCAGTGAAGTCGCCAACTTTCCCCGGCAGGTCTAAAAGATTATCCCCAGTAGATTCTAGAAACTTGTTCCCTGCAGAATACGGACGTCTCTCCCGAGCTTTATTCAGAGTTATTCCTCACAAGGGCTTATAACTGGGTTATCCTCAGCTAATTGCCATGGGGGATCGCCCTCAGCAAGGTTCTTTCAGTCCCCGGCAGGAGTTTGTCTTTGATATTCCCCAGCGGAGTTTATCATCATTATCCCCAGCGGAATCCATCATTGAAGTCCTCAGCAGGCCTCTCGTCAAACTTCAGCAAAGTATCTATGCCACAGAGAAATTCCCCGGCCAGTCGTCAAGGATTTATTTTCCTAAGACGAAGTTACACTCATAAACATTTCACATTTCATACATCTTGCTTACATACATGATAAAGTGCATACAACACTATCTCATGTTGAACATCATGACATCATGCATATCATACATCATGACATTGCATACAACTTATGTTTTTTCCTTTTCAGGGAAGAAGACAATCCCAAAGACAACTACCTTCAACTGTCGCAATTCCAGATTCGATACCTGTATCTAGCCAGGGCACATCTGAGAGTGATCAGTTTCCAGACTCGACTCCTGTATCTAGCCAGGGCACGTCTGAAGAGTTCAAAGATTCGATTCCTGTATCCAGCCAGGGCACATCTATCAACTACAACATTTCCAGATTCGACTCCTGTATCTAGCCAGGGCATATCTGTTGACGACTATTTCCAGATTCGATTCCTGTATCCAGCCAGGGCATATCTGTTGACCACATTTCCAGACTCGACTCCTGTATCTAGCCAGGGCACGTCTGAAGAGTTCGAAGATTCGATTCCTGTATCCAGCCAGGGCATATCTGTTGACGACTATTTCCAGATTCGATTCCTGTATCCGGCCAGGGCATATCTGTGAGCAACCGATTGTAGATTCGACACCTGTATCTAGCCAGGGCATATCTGCATGAGGAGATTGAAGATCAAACACCTGTAACAAGCCAGGAAAACATCTGCCTCTCTCAAATACACAAGTTCTCGCTAAGGAATCTCTTATGCGACAACACTTCCAAATGGCATCTATAAGCCCATTCCCGAAAAATTTCTGTCATGTCTCCAGATGGCATCTATAAGCCCATCTCCCTATCCACCTATCCAAATGGCATCTATAAGCCCATTCCCGACATCACATTGTTGAGACTCCAACATGCGAGTGCAAATTTCTGGGCACTCTAGTGTCCAATCTCCTTTTACCCTCGAGTCACGAAAGGCAAACTTGCCAATCTAACTCTTTAGGTCCAAGAAGATTGAACAGGGGCAACTGTTGTACCCCAAAATTTTCCCTCCCATTTCCTCAACATTTTCTCATCACAAAACCCTTGGAGCTCAAAATCCAGTTAGGGTTTCCTCTGCTCAAGACTTCTCCTTGCACTGTGGACCCAAATTAGGGTTTGTGTTTGAACAAAGATGTTTTGACCTAAAATGCCTAAGATGACTTTCATACTTCATGTTGGACTCTCAAGTTTATCCATACCAAGTTTCAAGTCTTAATTCCAAGTTTTGCCCAGTCAATTGTACAGATGACCTAGAAATCAGTTGTATTGGGGAAAAGTCAACTGTGGCCAATTGACAGTCAAATATCATGAAAATTGACCCACATCAACATTATGAACTCACATGGACCATTTGATCAAGTTTGGATCACAATTCCACAAGAAATTTGAACAGATCACCAAAAGGGCAAAATGGTCATTTTTAGGGTTTTGACTGCACAAAGGCAATTTTTGACTGTTTGACCTAACCAATGGCAAACCAAGCTCACATATGGACTCAAGGTCCCCATGGAATTGTCTTTACATGTTCAACAAGTTCAAAAGATCCCAAATACACAAGATTGATAGTTGAATTTCCCAGTCAATTGATCAAATTTTGACTGTATACTGAAAAATCAAACTTTGACTTTTTGGTCAAAATCAAGAGTCAAGATTCATTTTTCATCAAAACATGCCAAATCATGAAACTTGTTCACCAAGAAACCAAGAAATGCAAATTAGGGTTTGAAATGGAATTTTTCATAACTTAGAATTTTTCTAAGTTATGGAAAACCCTAATTTTTTCCCAACTTTGCCCCACTTTTTCACCAAGATTCATTTGGATTCAAACAAAAGTCAAAACATGAAAGTTGTAGCTTGTTGCATAATCTACAACTTTTATTCACAAAGTTTTCCCAAATGAGGCTTGTATCTCAAGTTACAAATTTTTGAATAAGGGCACTAAACCATTCATAACTTAGTGAAAATTTGATCTATTTTGGACAAGTTTTTTACCTAACTTCAAGACCATTTTCCATACACTTCCACTTGGAATTTCAATTTGCATTTCAAAGATGGATTGTAGTACACATTCCAAGATTTCCAAAATGTCCAAGAACTTCTCAAACAACCTCATAACTTGAGAGAATCAAATTTCACAATATGGCAAAAATCCACTTTTGAATGGTTCATGAACATGTTCATAACTTAGGCCATTTTCAAATCAGCATAGTTTGTGCTACATTACAGGTCCTAAAACCCTTTGACACTCATAAATTTAATGCTAATCCATTGTGCCAAGATGTTATTCTTTGAGTTTGGTCATTGTACAAAGATTTAAGCCTTAATTGGAAAAAGTGGTTTATCCATTTTTGTAAAGTAGAACTTTATGTCAAGTTTGCAAATCAAATGGTACAATGCATATCTTTGGACACGAGATTCATGGACATAACACACTGATCAAGACTAAAAGATGCAGCATAGTGTGAGGGCCTGTACAGGCTAGAATGATCAAGTGGCCATTGCTTGCTTCAAATTCAAGTAAGGTAGCATAACTTGTACCAACTTACATATCAGCCTACAAACACTTAGACAATCTGATCAAACACATTCCACACATCTCAACCAAGCCATTGCACGAGCCTTTTACCTCCAATCTCCCCCAAAACTCATAATCACCTTGAAACTGCTCAAACAGAGCAACCTCTGCAGATTGAGTTCCAACTCTCAATCCTTTCAAGCATTCTTGCCCAAACCAGCTCACATACATTCCCTAACATCTATGCAAGCTAACCAAAAGCAAAAACACGACATGTAATCCCTCTAACTGGTTCCACCATTTTCACATTTCTGACTTGCAGGTGAAGTGCTCTAGCTCGATTCAAAAGCTTTCAAGACAAAGTAAACATTGGAATAGCATCCCTGGACCTCAAGGAAGCTTTTCCAATCATCACCTTGCACTGAGAGCTTCTCCATTGCCAGATAGAACTTCAACTGAACAGGTGAGTTTTTGAATTCGTATCTCTCTTATTAGGCATTGTTAGCTTTAGGTTTGTGAAGAGAAGATGTCATAATCATTGCCCTGAACATGCCCATATAATTAGATTTTATTTATATTATGTGTGTTGCAAGAATTTGATGTCTGAACTTTGAACAAAAATTAGGTTTAGAATTGGGAGAGAAGAAATTCTCTCTCATTTTTGAGAATTAAAACATGTTTTTTATATGTGTGAATTCGTGGGAAGATGCTTAACAGTTTTGATGTTGGAAGTTTTTGCTAAGACGCAAGGAATCAGGACTTTGCAATGGAGGAAAGTGGCGCGCGTTTTGTTCAAACAGAAGGCTGGAGGTTGAAGAAAGGTCTTCATGGGCTGGGCCTGTGTTGACTTTTCTTTTTGCACCACATAATTGCTTTTGAACCTCCTGAGTCCATTTTGCTTATTTCTTTGACTTTTTGACTTTTTCTTTTTTTGATTGACTTATTTATTTTTTCTCATGACATTAAAAATATAAAAATATTTTTTCTCACCATTTTTGATTTTATTAGGCATTTATTTAGTTTGTTTTTAGTTTATACATAAATAGATAAATACATATATTTTGTTTAAAATACTAAAAAAATAGTGCAAATGCATTTCTATACATTTTTATTTTTGTTTTACTTTCTGAAAATATTTTATAGAAAAATACTTTTTTTTAATTAAATATTAAATATTATTATTTTTATATATAATACATATTTAGAACATAATACATATATATATATATATATATATATATATATATATATATATATATATATATATATATATATATATATATATATATATATATATATATATATATATATATATATATATATATATATATATATATATATATATATATATATATATATATATATATATATATATATATATATATATATATATATATATATATATATATATATATATATATTAGTATATTTAGGTTAGAATACAAAAATACCTATATTTTTTCATTTTTATTAATATTTGACATAAAAAATACTTTTTATAAATATACTTCATTTTATTTTTATTTTTGTGCATAATAGATAAATACTTGTATTAAATTAAATAATAATACATTTTATTTAAATAGAATTAGGGTTTTGCCCTAAATATTAAAATACCCCAAAAAATAATACCTTTTTATTTCACATAAATAATTCTTTTTTTTTCATACATATAAAAATTCTTTTTTTGCATTCTTGCATATTTGTCTTATTTTATTTAATTTATGCAAATTAATCATCTTGTAAATATTCAACATTGATGTAATAGTCTTAGGTTTAAATTCCTTGTCAAAATCCCCATTTGAACATTTGTACCCCCTTCCCATATTTGGTTTTGTAATAGCTTAGTAAATTTATTTTCGCACTTTATTGCTTTCTAATTATACCATGATAGAATTAGGGTTTGTATGCGAAAAACGACAAAAATAGTTTGACCTAATCTCAAGATAAATAAGCATGAAAATGAACACACAAATCACACTTGCACCCCCTAGGGTATTCCACTTGTTGCCTTTCAAAATTGGGCCATATTGCATGTTAGGTCTCTTTGGGCAAAACAAACAAATCAAATGATCATAGTCCCTCGATGACACTTTCAAAATGCTGCCTAAACAAATGATCAAGTCCCTTAAAGAAAATGCCCAAAGATACTTGGCACCATTGCAATTATGGTCTAAACGATGACCCGCGCCCGTCCCTTTCACATCCTAAAATAAGATTGTCCACCAAATACAATGGTGGAACAAACTTGTTAAAAGGGTTAAAACATAGCAATAAACTTTGAGAAATTTAGGAGTAGATAACCTCTTAGTTACTTGAATCAAACTTGCAAAACAAAACACTTGCCTATTTTCTAAAACCACACTTCACAACACTTTCAAAACAATTTTCAAAAACAAATGAAAACCTTTTCAAAAGACATACATCTTTGTATACATCCCAACATGGATCATTACAAAGGTTGCCACTACATTGGCTTCTTTTCAAAACATTTTCAAACCCACATACACAAGAGTACCATTTCAAATAATTGAAAATAAAAGGCAAGTGATCTAAGCAAGTAACTAAGAGCCCATGGATAACCATGGATAGAAAGGGTGCTAATACCTTCCCTTTCTATAATCTACTCCCCGAACCCAAGAAAAATCTCAAAGGTTTTTGCTGTGCTTTTTAAACCTTTCCTTAGGATAAAATAAAAAGTCGGTGGCGACTCTTGCTCAACCGAAACATTTGCGAAAAAAAACGCAAAACCATAGTCAGTTCTCCCACCGTATCACATAGGTTATGGCATCAGCTCGCAGAAACACTATCCGGATCAACTTTGTAAGGGTGGCTCCTCAAATTCAGGAGTTAGTTTCAAGGGTTCCCAGAAGTTCTCCATTCATCAAAAGGCATGGTCGACTACTCATTCTGGTTACCCAAGGTTTTGATGAAGACATGATTAGTGTTATATTCCATTTCTTTGACCCTGCACGTCATTGTTTCACCTTTCTAGATTATACGTTAGTACCTGGTCGGAAAAATAGCAAGTGTACTATTTTTGTCGATGTAGTAATAAGAAGGAGTTAATCCCAAATATCGATCTCGCGGACTGCATAGGAAATATAAGTTATTATAATGACTTAACTAAATAAAAGAACATATGGGTTTGTTTATTGTGTGAGAGTAATATTAAATGATAGCAAATTAAACAAGGCGAAAAGTAAAGGTGTATAATATATGAGAAAGCATGCTAGGATTAGGTGTGTGAATTGCTTAGTGACGACCTTTCTTCCATATTAAATGATATATTGTGAAAATGAATCAATACCAAATCTCAAGAGTTGTTTCTCTCAATTCCTTAACTGAAACCCTTTGATATTCATTCTTAATCCTAATTCCTTAGCTATTAACGGTGATATCAAGCAATTCGAATGTTTTACCAAGACTTTAACGGTTATTACGGTTAAATCCTCATTCCTAAGCGATTTTTCTGTTGTATTATTATGAAAACAACATTATGGTGGTTTGTCCGACCTAACCTTAACCTTAAATCAAGAACTATTTATCCGATAGAAAAAGCATTAAACTCATTGCACAATAAATTAAACTCGTAAAAACATCAATATCATAAAAACAATGGAAATTTGGTTCATAACATTCGCAATTCAGGGACACCCCCTAGCATTAGGGAGTTTATCTACTCATAATATTCATAAAGCTTACAAAACAAAGTGTAGATCATACAAAGATTTATCGATTCCGTTGATCTTTAATTGCAATTACCCTTGAAGATCGTTCCTCCTTGAAACCCTTGCTCGCTCTCTCTATTCTATAATTCTCTCTTCTCTATGATCAAAGATGTTCTAAATGCTTCTCAAAACTAGTTGTAAATAGTATCAGGTCACAACAAAGTTGTGTGTAAAGTCAAAACTACCCTTAATGAGCTCAACCATTTAAAGTGAATGAAAGTATGATTTATCTCGCACCTTCCAACACAGGCTGTGTCAGGAAACACGAGCACCCGTGTTGTCCCCTGCCTTAGTTATCAAAGTTTCTTGCTCCCAGGCCTACTGACACGGGCCATGTCAGGTGACACGGGCACCCATGACAGCCTTCTGTTTTTGTCCTCTCGTGCTCTTCATCTACACACCCTGACACGATCCGTGTTAGGTGACACGGGCACCCGTGTCAGGGTTCTATTTTTGCACTTTTAACTTTTGCATAATTTCCTCCGGCTTTGCATCAGTTACTCAGATTTTCTCGCGTGTACCTAAGACATTAACACTACCAAACCAAGCATCAAGATCACCCTAATTGACATGCATTCCAAAATCAATGCAATATAAAACCACTTACCATGATAACTAAAATAAAATACTGAGAACGATAAAAGATGAAACATTGTGTTATCGAAATGATAGACTTTTTGTCGACTGATTGCTAAAAATAGAGTACAAATGGTGACCGATCAGTACCCACAATGGAGGAGTTCTCTCAATTACTGGGAGTATTTGTTCTTGATCAGACACGCTTCACTGGTTTAGAGGAAGCTATGAAATTAGAAGATATTGCAGCTACCATAAATCTGAAGCGGTCCGACATTGTATCTAATTGGGAAATGAGAAGTGGAGTCAAAGGTTTTCTTGCTAAATTTCTGATAGAGAAGGCCCAACTGTTTTTGGATGATATGAGTTTTCAGGCCTTTAAGGAGATCTTAGCTTTGTTAATTTATGGATTGGTATTGTTCCCTAACACAGACCAACTCATAGATGTGAGCACCATCAAAGTATTTCTTGCTCGTAATTCTGTGCCTACCTTGTTGGGAGATGTCTTACATCCTCTTTAGGGGTGGCAAACGGGCATGCCCTCCCCGTTTAGGCCCACTCCGCAAAATCCCGGAAAAAAACGGGGCAGAGAGGGGCGGGCATAGTTGAGGATGCGCGCCTAAAACCTAGGCCTGCCCCGCAAAAAAAGTGAGTGCGGGGTGGGGAAAGCCTACGCGTACTGCACCTTTTAGGCCTAAAATGCAAAATTTTATGCTAATAATTATGCCCGCAAAAGCCCGCGAAGAAAACGGGGCGGGGCGGGGCAGTCACATTAGAGGTTGAGGTCCTAAATTCTTGACCCTCCCTGCACTAAAGTGCGGGTAAAACTGGTATTCCCAACGGGCCGGGCCCGTTTTGCCACCTATAATTCTCTTCACACCCGTACTATGAAGATCCGAGGAACTCTCATGTGTTGTATACCTCTGCTACCCAAGTGGTTTATTTTTCACCTTCCCCGCTCGGTAATAAAGAATGAACAGGGTTTGAGGTGGTCTCAAAGAATAATGTCACTATCTCATACATACATCTATTAGTATTCCCGACCTCACGAGGATATCACTATCATTGACCAGTGTGGGGAGTTCCCTAATGTGTCACTTATAGGCATTAGGGGAGGTACTACTTATAACCCTTATCTATCTCTCGGTCAATTTGTTTATGCTCGAAGAGATGGTCCGCATGACACACTTATCCATGGTATTATATTCGATTATAGGAACGATCCTCAAGGTTATCGTCAAAGGTTTATACATGCTTGGGAAATGGTGAGTAAGACTGATAGCAAGGATTTAGGACAGAATAATTCCAACCCTCTGGAGCCCTATCTCAAATGGGTACGATCTCGTGCTCAAAACCTTATGATGCCATACCCTGCTGTCCTACCGATAATCATGGAGTCTGTTATCGAAGGAGACGTTTCTCGCACCATCCTCCATCCAGACATGCCTACTGACCTTGAAGAATTGCAAAAGTACTAGATTCAGCTCAAGGAAGAATGGGATACCTTTGAGACTAAATTCTATGCAAGTGAGAAGAACGTGTTGGAGCTCACGAAGCAACTTCATGAGGAGCAAAGTCTTAATGCATATATCAACATGAAAAGGAGGCGTCCATGGGAAACTTAAACGTTAGGAGTTTTTTTTTTAATTTATTATATTCGTATAAACTTATTGATAAAAGTATTTGTTTCTGTTTCCTTTTGATTGGAAAATTTAAATCTCGTAAGGTCCTTGAAAACATTTCATATACATATCATACATATCACTGCATGACAGGTGTTTCAAGACAGGTTTCTCATCTTTTTGCTGTTTATTTTATCAGAAAGAATGAATCTTGAACAGACAGTTAAGGATCTCCAGGCTCAGAACACCCAGTTCCAGCAGATGTTCCTAAGTCTAGCCAAGGGGCAGGAAGAGCTGAAGTCCCTCATCACTAAAGAGAAGAAGGAGAAAGTCGAGAAACCAGCTGGCGTCCTCAACATGGGTAGGAGACTCAAAGGTCCGGCTAAGCGAGCTTTAGAATTTGAAGAAGAAAATGATGACCTAGAGGAAGATGACAAAAGTATGAAGGTTGACAACCAGGTTTCTGACGAAGAAGAAGTGAATCATTCAGATGAACAATATCCTCCGATCGAAGACAAGTACAAGCAGCTGGAAGACCGTCTCAATTCTATGGAGATCCAGGGGGTTCCTGGGTTGGATTTCAAAGATATGGGTCTCACCTCGGAGGTTGTTATCCCTCACAAGTTCAAGCCCCCCTTCTTTTCCATATACGACGGGGTGTCTTGTCCTAAGATTCATTTAAGATTGTATGTCCAAAAGATCCAACCCCATACTGCTGACAGGAAGTTATGGGTTCACTTCTTTCAAGAAAGTTTGTTTGGAACTCGACTCGAATGGTTCTATCAGCTAGAGGGAACCAACATTCGCACTTGGGAAGATTTGGCTGCTGCTTTTTACAAGCAGTATCAATATAATGCTGACCTTGCACCAACTCGAGTGCAATTGCAAAACATGTCTATAGACTCGAATGAAGGGTTCAAGGAATATGCACAAAAGTGGAGAGACTTTGCTGGTAGGGTGAAACATCCCTTGTCTAACCAGGAGCTTGTTGATATGTTCCTGGGCACTCTGAAAGATTCATTCTTTAATCTGCTGATTGGGACTTCGTCATCTAGTTTTACTGGGCTGATTCTGACTGGGGAGCAAGTTGAAAGTGGTATCAAGAGTGGAAAGATTCCAGTAGTTGTGTCTTCTAATGCTGTAAAGAAGACATTCAATAAGAAGGAAATCAATGCAGTTTATGGCCAGAAGTGTCGTAGTAAAAATGTTCGCCATCAGTCTGTGGGAGCGGTGATGGTTTCTAATCCCGCATTTGTTCAACAACTACAACAGGGGAATCAACATAGGTCGGGCGCGCCGAGGAGGCAATTCACCAGGATTAATATGCCTTTATCTCAGGCATTACAGCATTTGCTGAAGGTAGAATTGGTAAAACGGTGGGATGCTCCTCCTAATCCCAACACCTCCTCTCCTATGTATAATGTGAAGTGTGCATATCATTCTAACAGTCTTGGGCACGACACCAATAACTTTTGGGCCCTGCAAAACAAAATTCAAGATCTGATTGACAATAAAGAGATTGATTTTGATCCTCCAGAGACCCCGAATGTAATTAATGCACCTATGCCAAAGCATGACCAGGGTGTGAATGTTATTGATGTTGTCTCTACTACGGAAGATGTTGATAGTGACTTTGACAGCTAGATCTTTCCTACTACTGGCAACGGGCTCAGCAACTGGAAGGCTAAAGACTTTATACCAATCTCCTTTAGTCAGGAGTAATTTCTATTTCTTGTTATTTGCTTTCAAGTTTTTGGGATATGTAATTTTTAAAACAATGACTTTATACCTTATGCCTTATCCGGGGCACAACTGTTCACTTGTTAGGGTTGTTATCTTTCATCCGCATATGCTTATCTAATAAAACATTGGACGTTTTTGCATTCAAATTTTGCGCTCTCTGTCTTTTCATTACTTTTTTACTTTTAAATATAGCTATATGTTTCTTACACATACCCACACACTACATTGCAGATCCACATCCACTTCGGATCTCGTTGATAACAATCCTTCTATTTCCACTTATGACTTTGAAAATCCGATCTACCAAGCCGAGGACGAATGTGAGGAAGATTTTGAAATACCTAGAGAACTTTCTCGACTCTTAATACAAGAAGAAAAGGTTATCCAACCACATGAAGAGTCAGTCGAAGTTGTAAAATCGGGGTACCGAGACAGACCGGAAAGAATTAAAGATAGGCGCTAATTTAGAGAGCAATGTCAAGAATAGGCTAATTCAGATGTTGCGTAACTATGTTGAGATATTTTCCTGGTCGTACGAAGACATGCCAGGACTCGATAGTGATATTATGGTTCATCGTCTGCCAATGAAAGAGGGGTATTCTCCAATTAAGCAGAAGGTTCATCGCATGCGTCCCGAGATGTTAGAGAAGATCAAAACTGAGGCTATGAAGCAAATCAATGTGGGCTTCTTAGCAGTGATATCATATCCTCAATGGGTTGCTAATATTTTCATGTACCAAATAAATACGGTAAGGTACGCATGTGTGTAAACTACAAGGATCTGAACAGATCAAGCCCCAAAGATGACTTCCCGCTTCCACATATTGATGTTTCGGTCGACAACCCAGCTCAGCTTAAGGTATTCTCTTTCATGGATGGTTTATCGGGTTATAATCAGATCAAAATGGACCTTGAAGATATGGAGAATACTATACTCGTCACACAGTGGGGCACCTTCTACTACAAAGTTATGCCTTTTGGGTTGAAGAATGCCGGTGCAACTTATCAACGTGCCATGGTAGCTTTATTCCATGACATTATTCATCACGAGATAGAGGTATACGTCGATGACTTGATAGCAAGATTGCAAGCTGAAGAAGAGCACCTTGATCGTTTACATAAACTGTTTGAAAGACTGAGGAAGCATAAGCTAAGGTTAAACCCGAACAAGTGCACCTTTGGGGTGAGATCTGGTAAACTCCTGGGCTTCGTCGCTTATGGTAAAGGTATTGAAGTTGATCCCGCCAAAGTTAAAGCCATTCAAGAAATGCTGACTCCTTGTACCGAGAAGGAAGTCATGGGTTTCTTAGGACGACTGAATTACATTTCCCTATTCATTTCTCATTTGACTGCTACCTGTGAACCAATCTTCAAGTTGCTGAAGAAAGATCAAGTAGTAAAGTGGAATGACGACTGCCAAAAAGTATTTGATAAAATTAAGGAGTACCCACAAGAACCTCCAATTCTAATTCCACCAGGTGAAGGAAGTCCTCTGATCATGTACCTCACAGTGCTAGAGAATTCAATGGGGTGTGTACTTGGCCAGCATGACGAGTCTGGTCGAAAAGAGCATGTAATATACTACCTTAGCAAAAAGTTTACTGACGGTGAAACAAGATATTCACTGCTCGAGAAAACTTGTTGCACTTTGTCATGGGCTGCTCGCCAACTAAGATAGTATATGTTGACTCATACTACTCTGTTGATTTTTAAGATGGATCCCGTCAAGTACATATTCGAGAAGCCATCTCTCTCTGGAAGAATAGCCCGATGGCAAATGGTCTTGACGAAATACGAAATTCAGTACACCACTCAAAAGGCAATCAAGGGAAGTGTACTGGCAGATCATTTGGAACATCAATCCATAGACGACCATCATTCTATGAACTTCGAATTCCCGGAAGAGAACATTATGCTAGTTATAGATTTCGAGAAATCTAGACCGTATGAAGGACCTGAGCCAGGATCCCCATGGACTATGATTTTAGCCAGATCTTCCAACGCACTTGGAAACGGGACTGGTGTTGTAATCATCTCTCCTCAGGGTTTCCGTATGCCCTTCACCGCCAGATTATGCTTTGACTGTACCAACATGTCTGAATATGAAGCATGAATTATGGGTATTAAAGTTGTTATTCACCTAAGAATCAAGTTCTTAGATGTATATGGGGAATCAGCCCCGGTGATTAGTCAGATCAAGGGAGAATGAGATACAAATCACTTGAATCTCATTTCTTATAAAGAGCATGTGTTAACCTTAATCCCATACTTTGAGGAAATTACCTTTGAGAACATCCCACGAGAAGAGAATCAGTTGGCAAATGTGTTGGCTACAATGTCATCTATATTCAAGGTCAGATAGGATAACGAGGCTCCCATAATTACCATTTAAAGATTAGACGAACCAGTACACTATTACAAAGTTGATACCGATGGAGTAGAAGAGAAACCTTGGTTTTATGAATTGAAGAGGTATCTTGAGGCTCAAGAGTACCCTGAAGAAGCATCGATCAATGACAAGAAATTCCTACAGAGGTTCTCTGTTAAATTCTTCTTGAGCAACCGAATTTTATACAAGCGCAATCATGATTCAACTCTGCTTCATTGTGTGGACAAGAAAGAAGCAGAAAATATTATGGATGATATGCACGAAGGCATCTTTGGAACTCATTCCAGTGGGCATACTATGGCTAAGAATATTTTGAGAGAAGGTTACTATTGGTCGACTATTGAAATAAACTGTCACCACCACTCGAGAACGTGTCATAAATGCCATATCTATGCTGACAAAGTACACGTGCCTTCAGTTCCTCTGAATGTCTTGAATGCTCCTTGGCCATTTGCGAAGTGGGGCATTGATATGATTGGAGAGTTAACCATACGGCTTCTAACGGACATCGCTTCATCCTTGTCACCATTTATTACATCACAAAGTGGGTTGAAGCAGCCTCGTTCGCCTCTGTTACCAAGAACGTCGTGGCCCAGTTCATTAGGCATAAATTGATCTGTTTGTATGCAGTTCAAGATCAAGCACCACAACTCTTCTCCGTATCGACCAAAGATGAATGGCATAGTGGAAGCCGCCAATAAGAACATAAATAAGATTGTGCAAAAGATGGTTGTGACCTATAAAGACTGGAACGAGATGTTACCATTTTCTCTCCATGGGTATCGCACTTCAGCTCGAACATCAACTGGGGAAATCCCATTTTCTCTGGTTTACGGTATGGAAGTCGTTCTACCCGTCGAAGTTTAGATTCCTACTCTAAGAATTATGAAAGATGCAGACTTAGCAAAGACGAGTGGATTGATACTAGGTTGGATCAGTTAAATTTAATTGACGAGAAAAGGCTTGTGGTTGTCTATCACGGTCAAATGTATCAGAAGCGTATGATCAAAGCATTCAACAAAAAGATCAAACATCGGGTATATCAGGCTGGTGACTTGGTAATAAAGTGCATCATTCTACTGCAAGGTGATCCCATTGGGAAATGGACTCCCACCTACGAAGGGTCATTTGTGATTAAGAAAATATTTTCTAGTGGTGCTATGATATTAACCACCATGGACGGCGAATATTTTCCGCACCCTGTGAACATGGACATAGTCAAAAGATACTACGCATAAAAATGACCCGCTAGGTTGACTGGTTTAGGAAAAAATAAGGGCATCCCGGCGAACCAAAAGGGTTCGGGCAAAAATTAGGGATAAGAATATAAACATATTGTACACCCGGCAAGCTGAAAACCTTAAAAGGCGGCTTGGGCAAAAAGGGGTATCTCGGTGGACTGAAAACCTGAAAGGGCAGTCTAGGCAAAAGTTAGGGATTAAAGCGTACGACTATGTCCCGTTGGATCACTCACAGTAATCCTTGTTACCAACATCGGGTTCAAATGGTACATATCAATTCAATCAACTTCTTCCGGCAGCAAGGGATGAGATGCTCGAAGACATAAGAGCAATAGCAGAGTTGAAACACGATGAGATTATTTTCACATAGCTATATGTTTTCACTTTGTAATCTTTCTTCATTTTTGCGATGATTTCCTCCTTCTAGGATTTCTGTCTCTTTGTACAAAATCGCATGTTTCTACAAAAAATATCAATACAAATACCAATTGAAATATTCAAACGTTTTGTTTTTTCTGTTTTGTTTGCAAAAACATCCAATAACTAAATTGAATGAACATATGCATATGAATATGATTACTGTTAATAAATATATGCATAAAAACAGGAATAAGCATTTTGTCAAGACTCTAGGAGTTGGGATAATGTTTAATTTGCCCATAAGTCCTCACAGGATTACCCCCAGAGTCATATTCGCAAGCTCATTTTCAACAAAGATACACTCCCCACAAGGCTGAAATAACTTAATTCGCCACCAGATATCCCTAGCGGATGAGGGAATATGATCTTTTCCTTGACAACATCGCTAACCAATAGAGTCCCGACCCTTGATAGAGATTATGACGTTAGCACAGTTCATAGGAATTCTCTTCCCCAGTCGAGATTATTCCTCTGAAACTATAAAATCCTTTGCAGAATTCTTTCTCCAACAGAGCTTATTTCCTCAGCAGGAGTATTCCTCAACAAAGTGTTTCTCCAATAGGTTTAGGGTTTATTTCCCCAATAGGGTTTATTTCCCCAACAGGGTTTATTTCCCCAATCGCGTTTATTTCCCCAATAGAAAACACTCTCCCCAGCTTGAGGCTTTTTCTCTGACTAATATAAATCACTGGCAAAAATCCCTTTCTCCAGAAAAGGGTAGTCCAGGTTGCTATCCCCATTAAGGTGCTACAGAATATGAAATTAGACCAGATATCGCTCAAACTTATCCTCTTCAGACGAGTACACATCCATATCACAAACTCGGTTAGACAACACCTCAAAAGGTTATCCATCTCTTTTATCCCAATCAAGGTATATAAGAATTAAATTCTCCAGTAGAGCAATGAAAGACCAATGATTTTGAACTCTTCTCCCCAAGAAAAAATCAATGTTCCCCAGCGGAGTTTCCTCAAAACAGAGAGCAGGAGTCCCTAGTGGCAACATCCTAGACGATATTGAAGATTACACATATTCTTCATCCCCATCACCATTCAGGGATTTATTCTTGCCAGCGAGATGTTATACAGAGCTACACTTCAACGACATTTCACATGCATCCATCATTTACAAATATCATAGCATATGCATACGAAACACATATGGCACAAACTCATTTACATTGATAACATCATTACGCAATGCATTTAATATATCATGATATTGAAAACAACTAACTTTTTATCCTTTCAGGTAAAGTCTACCAATAGACGAACATCATCAATAATTTTTAGACAGATCAAAGATTAACTCCCGAAACAGGACGGGGAAACTATCTTTCTTTCTTTATGGTCAGATAAAGATCAATTCCCAAAATAGGATAGATGACTATCTTTATCACCAATTATATGAACTCCCGAAATAGGACGGGTTTACCAAAAAACTAATTGTAGATTAATTCCCGAAACAGGACGGGGAGACTATCTACATGAACAGATCAATGATTAACTCCCGAAATAGGACAGGGAAACTATCTTTCTTTCTTTATGACCAGATAAAGATCAATTCCCGAAACAGGACGGGGCGACTATCATTATCACCAATGGTATGAACTTCCGAAATAGGACGGGTTTACCAACAAACTGATTGAAGATTAACTCCCGAAACAGGACAGGGAAACTATATTTCTTTCTTTATGGTCAGATAAATATCAATTCCCGAAACAGGACGGGGCGACTATCTTTATCACCAATGGTATGAACTCCTAAAATAGGACGGTTTTACCAACGAACTGATTATAAATCAATTCCCGAAACAGGATAGGGCGACTATCTACATGAACAGATTGAAGATTAACTCCCGAAACAGGACAGGGAAACTATCTTTCTTTCTTTATGGTCAGATAAAGATCAATTCTCGAACAGGATGGGGCGACTAACTTTATCACTAGCGGTATGAATTCCAGAAATAAGACGGGTTTACCAACAAACGGACTGTAGATCAATTCCTGAAACATGAAGGGGCACCTATCTACATGGCGAACACTACCCTTTAGGATATTCATTCTGAAAATCACTTTCCTTCAGAAATTCACTCTAAAAAAAGCATTTCCTTTAGACAAAATCGAATAGGTTCATTCTGAAAAGCATCCTCAGATACAGTCAAGCGTAGACTCCTTTTGATACTTTTATCGACATTCACTTTAGATGGCATCTATAAAACCGTCATCGACGACTCTCTGTAACCTCTCCAAATGGCATCTCTAAGCCCATTCCTGGTACAATCAACCAACAGTGTTACTTCGTGCACATGCGAGTGCAAATTTTTGGGCACTTAAGTGTTTAATCCTCTTCTACCTTCAAGTCGTGAATGGCGACATGCCAATCTAACTCTTAGGGTTTAAGAAGATTGAACAGGGGCAGCTGTTGCACCTTAAAACTTTCCCTCCCATTTTATTCAAAATATTCTTCTAAGAGTCTCAAGCATTCAAGGATACTCAAGGGTTGACCAATTGAAGCTTCTCCTAAGCAAAGGGGTCTACAACTAGGGTTTTGAGTTCCTCAAGGAAGATTGGGTTGCAAAGATCTCATGTGGTTTCCATTATTCTCCATAGGTCTTCAACAATTCTCATATCAAGTTTCAAGTCTTGTATCACAAGTTTGCTCAGTCAGAAGCTCAGATGATTGAAAGTTAACTATTTTGGGTAAAAAGTTAACTATGGTCAACATACAGTCAAACTTCAAGATTTTTGGAAAATGTCAACATTTTGGAGTGATATTCATTATTTTATCAAGGGTCGATCATGATTCCTCAAGAGAAGCCCTTAAATCATCAAAAGTCAAAAGTTGCCAAATTAGGGTTTCCTTAGGAGAAGTCAACTGAACTTTAACCAAGCATAACTTTCACATGCTTCATCAACATTTCCCAAACCAAAGCCCATTTAGAAGGAAATTAAATTATGTACAACTTTGTATTTATGCTCAAGTCCAAAAAGTGCTTAATTTGAAAGATATGATCTCATACATTACAGGTCCTTTCAAAAGTCAACAAAAAGACACTTTTTATCAAGGCAACTTACATCAAGATAAAGTCTCCAAATGCAAAAATGATTAAAAGAGAAATTGAATAGAACATATAGATATTTCCAAAAAGTCAAAGATCACATTCAAAAGATGAAAATTGAAAGAGTTATGACCAGTGCAAGTTGGGAAATTTTGAGGAAATGCATGAAGTGCAAAATGAGCAAACTTGAAATTTTAAACTAGTGGGCCTAGCTTTTTAGGTTTCAAACATGCCCATGACCTTATGTAAACCTCCTAAGCTCACTCAAACTTTGCCTTATGTTTTATTATTATTTTATTTATATTTATTTTGTTTTTATTCAAATAAATATAAAATAAATCAAATAAAATGGAGGATCATTGGGCCAAGGCGCATGATGGGTTTCTTGATCAGCTAGAGGCCCAAGACAATACATGATAACTGGCCAAAATCGTGTGGTGCCACATTTAGAAAGAAATCTTCATTTTTGGAAAGTTTTGAGTGACATTTGAATACACTTGATTCCATGGGATTTATACCAAGTTTGTTGACATGATTCCACAAGGTTATAAAGATACAAACTGGTCAGATACAAAGGAGGCAACCATCACAAGCATAAGGGCTCACAAACTCAATTTTTTTCAAAAGAACTTTTATTTTCGTGTAGCATTTTCTAGTCACATTCAAGCCGATTCAAGCACCCTTATCACCTCCTGAACCTCTATAGAGTAAGTACAGTTGGTCTTCAATGATATCCCATGTTGAGATGACCATGTTCATCATCTTCGATTGCAAATTTTTTCCATTAATCGTATTTTTAATGTTATGCGTTGTTGGATCTTTCTAACCATCTAAATCAATGTATATGAATGCTTAGAATAGGTTATAGCCATCACATGGGGTTGATAACGTCCAAATCTAGATTCACCATTTTTAACCATGCTAGGGTTTCTTATTTGAAACCCATGATACAGAAAGTTTCAGCCAAAATGGACCCCATATTTGAACTCAGGAGGAAATTTTAAGGAGGATCATATGTTTTATATGCTTTGATCTTATGTATTTCGCAGGTCCCAAAAACCTCCTCATAGGAGAAGAAGGTGGAAACCACCATGGGCGATGGTTTGACATTTTTGACTGCTTGCGTGGCAGGATGAAGCATTTTGATTGTCCATTCAAACACCAGGGCCCCACTTGGACGCACCTTCTTTTATTTACTGATTTTTTAATTGATTTTGTATTATATACATTTTAGGTTGATTGTATTACCAGATGTAAGGGCCTCCCCAGTGGTAAGAGTGTAATTGCAAAGGTATTTGTATACCTAGGCATGGGTTCGATCCCTGCCCCTGATATGTTATTTTTCATTGTTTTTCTCTTGCAAATCCAGTGCAAAATAGCCCAACACACTCATCCTGCACTCCCAATTCCTCACCATCAGATATTTATGCTGCTAGATCCAGCGCCTCAGATTCACATGTGCACCATGGAGCCCTGAGAGCCAGCTACACTAGATCTCACGAAACACTAGCCTGTTTTTAATGGGCCTAGTGATTCTGGTTTCCCACACCCCCCAGATTACTCTTTCAAGCCCATCATTTCTTTTTTATTTCTTTTATTTTAAATATATTTAACTTTTTTTAATTAATTAATTAAATATAATTTAGATTTTGGTTTTCTTTGATTAAATCAATTTGACTTTTTTTATTTTAATCAAATTAACCTTTTTTTTGTAAATAAATAAATTAAATTAATTAACTTAATTTCTTTTCATTATTAAATTATCCTCCATTAAAAATAATTTAGGGTTTTTATTTTAGGTTTAATTTAATTACTTTTTATCAATTTAAAAAAAACAATTAGGTTAGATTAATCATCATCATTTCTTATCAAGATAATTTTTCCCCATTTACAATCTTCGCGCTTTTCTTATTTTCGCATTAATTTTTTTTAATTATGTAACTCATAAGGTTGTAATAACTTAAACTAGGGTTTTACTGTTTCTTCCCCCGATTTTTATGGTTTTGTATCCCCCTTCCCGAAGCATTGTAATAGCGTAGGAAATTTATTTTCTGTCTTTATCGTTTTCCTTATAAACTCTTCTAGATGTATGTTAATAGGCTTGTATGGAAAGACTAAAAGCAACCATAGCTAAGCCTAATAATCAAGATAATATATCTTAAAAAAATCACTTTTCACACATGCACCTCTAGGGTAACTCCACTTGTTGCCTTCGGAAAATACAGTCGTGTCCCTCGAACGTGGGACGCTTTAGTAAAGACCCTCGATTAAAAGATCGTAGTCCCTTGATGACCCTTAGATGCCGCCTCAATAAACGATATTAGTCCCTTATGATTAATTTCTAAAGCAGCCAACGAGTTGCCTTTATGACTGTACGATGACCCGCGCATGTCCCTTCACATCCAATGATAGGGTTTCCTACTAACTAATGGTAGAATAGCACTATCTAAAAGAGAAGGAAAAGAACAAAAGACTTTCGAGTAGGTAGATAGTTCTTAATCGCTTGCTCGCGAACATTTCAAAACATTTTTCACACAATACACTTCTTTTCTAAAATATTTTCAAAACAAACACTTTGTATGCATTCTCAACGATACGAGAATCATTACAAAGTTGCCGAACTTAGGCATTTTCAAAATATTTTCAAACATATACACAAAAGCATTCTCAAATAAAGTGGGATAGCAATTAAGAGCCTGTAGATAACTACGAATGAAAAGGGTGTTAATACCTTCCCTTTTGATAACATACCCCCTTACTCAGAAAAATTCTCAAAGGTCTTTCCTGTTCGTTTCATCATTTCCTTTATTGGAAAAAAGAAAAGTCGGTGGCGACTCTTGCTATCCGCGAAATTTGTGATAAAATGAAAAACCAAAAGTCAGTTCTCCCACCGTATTACAGCTACCTATTAACAAATTGAGGAAGTGATCACCCTTAATCTCTTGTTTGTGGTAGACGGGATCTTAATGGATGGGATAGACGTGTCTTACTAACTTGATGGTGTTTAAAGTGATTAACATTCTATCAAGAGGATAATTGTTCACCATTTTGTGTGAACCTACTGCAAAAAGTGGCTATGAAAGAGTTGGGATTTATTAAGCAGTTTAGAGACTTGAGTTAGTACGCAAGCTAACGCCGCAGATTAGACGGTTGAGGATGTCGAAAAGTGAACAGTGATTTTTTAGTGTTTACTAAGGAGAGTCTGAAGATAGATGTGAAATTTGTAGATTTGATGGTTGGTGGAAATCAAAATGAAGACATTGACTTAAGGTAGATGTTCTGAGTAGCACAGTAGAAGTGTAGTGTGGCGCAGTTTGTTATGCGGGTATAACTTTGGAGTCCAAGATTGAATATTAGAAGTTTTGGGATAATACAAACTATTAGACATTCCATGATGGAATTTTTAGGTGGAAGGTTACCTATATTATTCGTGTTATCACCATGTCAATAGATGTATTGAATTTGATGATTGATTTTTTTTGGGATATAGCATGGTGGCACTAAGGTTGTGTCATGTTCTTAGGACGGTATTGTTGTGTGATGTAATAATATATACATTGTTCATGTCATGAGACTCTGCATCCTTAAGCTATGTTGTTATGTCGTTTCCTATAGAAAGTACTCGAGGGTGAGCATATTTTTCCTTATGAATAGAAATTAGAGGAGCGTTACTTATAATGACTGAAAAGACCTTGTTGTGTTCCGGTTCAAGCGCGAACAATATCGTAAAGTAATAGATCTTGTATCGCAAGGTAATGGGACAAGGAGAAAAAATGGATATGTGCATTCATAACTCGGTAGTAATTCATCTTGTTGGACTATTGTAGTTGATGATATATAATGTTGGATAGTAGTATTCGAAAGGTTTCCAAACATGATGTAGAGTTGTAAGACCCCGATTTAATTAGAATTAGTTTTAATTAAATAATAAGATGATGCGGTGAAATTATATGATTTGATGGATTTTATGATGTGATGTGATGCATTTTTTAGTAATGAGATGCCTTAAAATTATATAAGTTGAGGTGATGAAGGTGTATGGCTAAAAGTGTAGAAACATAAGGGTGAGAGCGATAATTGACATTTTTGGGTTAAATATGAAGTTCACTATTATTTTATAATAATAATTAAATAATTATTTATTGGGTTAGTTATACTATTTGGGATATATTAGAGTGAGAAGAAGAGGAATAGAGTCAGTACGTGAAAATAGAAGAAAGGTATAGAAGGTAGAAGAAGAGAAGGCTCTAGGAAGCTAGGGAAAGGATTCACCGTAGAAATCAAGAATCAGCCAAGAATATAAGTTAAAGGGAGATTATAACTCTATAAAAGGTTGCCTAATAATGGGGTATGGTAGAATTAGGTTTCTTGATTTTATGTTTTGAATTCTACCGATTTGGTTGATTTTGGGGTTTTTCCCCATTGATGGATTTTTGGTGATTTTGATGTGTTTATGATGAGATTTGATGACATGAATTGGTTAGTATTAGTATACAAATGTTGGTGAGTAATTAGCCTGCTTAAAATATGATTTTGCATGTGAAAATTATGAATTTTGGGGATTAAATCACTGTATAACCGATTACCCAAATATGGTAACCGGTTACTATATCAAAAATTGACATAGGATTGCCTACTATCTTGCAGTAACCGGTTACCATAAGTGGGTGATTGGTTACCGTGAGGAATTTTGAAAAGGAAAAGGTTACTGTCTTGCGGTAACCAGTTACCATAATTGGGTGATTGGTTACCACAACTACTAACAGCATTTTTGGAAAACTTCTAAAACTCGTAACTTTTTCCTTGGGTGTCCGTTTGATGCGGCATTTGGACCCTTGGGAAGATAAAATAATTTCACATCTTATGAAAATTACTTTTAATGAAATAGTTAATTACTTCACCAACATTGATACCTATCTGTGGATGTATTTTTGAATTATATGCAACGATTTATGTTGTGATTGTGAAGTTGTGAATATGACGATGAATGTGAATATATTTCTTGATGTGATTATGTATGTACTATGATATGTATTTGGTGGCCTATGTTAGCTTATTATGTTGTTTTGATGTAATTGCAAAGTTGTGAATATGATGATATTACATGAATGTTTCAATGGTGTGATATGATATGCATGATAATGATGATGAGCAAAGGCTTGTATTGGCGTGGAATTGATAGGTAAGAATAATCAATGTGAAATTAAGTTGTTGCATGTCAGTGTCCCATGCATTCATAAGCGAAGTCCTAAATTTGCGAGCGAAGGCCTGTATTGGCGAGCGAAGTTGATTGCCCTAAAATGGCATTATTGCGAAGAGGATTTTACCCTGTTGGTACCACATGCGTTGAGTATGTGTCAGTCTTTTGCATCATATTGTGATTGATAATTCGAAGGATGAATATTGATGAAAGTATGTGTTGTATTATGATGAATGTTATGTGCTTATTTTGTACTTGAATCCATACCTGCTTATTATTATGCTTTCTCTTATATTGTTATGATATCTCACCCTTTCTGCTTGAATGTTACCTTCACGTGGATAACGTGCAGATGATTCAAAGTAGCTAGCGATCGAAGCTTAGCTGAGGAGTTCCTTCAGTGCGTAGATTGAGGTTTGTCTGCTCTGATACATAACACTTGGGGATTTTGCATTTGTCTTATCATGTTAGTAATAAACTTGTATAACTCTGTTGTTTTTGACTTACCATATGATTATGTCGATGTTTTGAAAGTGAATAATTATGACTCATGTTGGAGAATTTGAGATGATTATTTAGCAAAGTTTCCTGCTACTAATAAATGCACTAAAGTAAAGACTTATGATCATGTGACTTGTGTTGCGTATCCTAATTTTTAGCATGTCTGATTGGCGAAGTATGTGACATCCTATTTAGTTGATGTTTATTTAGAAATTAATTTACTCTGATTTTAAATAATTTACCGACAGGGAAATATGATGTAACATACCACATGTTAGAGAAATGATATGTAGATTATTAAATGAAATTAAATGAAATTAGGGTTTCAAATATCATCAACATCATTAATCCATTTTGGTGGATTTAGTTTTTTAATATATCAACACCCAAGATCCAATGAGGTTGAGGAACTTATTCCAAAATAACATCGAAATCAAAACCAAACAAAAATAATAAAATACTATCTAATAAAATAATATTTAAATGGTTAATAAAAAAGGAAATAATTGGTAAAATACACAAATTGCATCAAAACACCAAATAAAAATCCAAAACAAAATGTTAAAGGTCAAGAATGGGTCAACAAGTGTTGATAAAAAATTTCATAATTTTTTAAAATCAGAAACTATTTTTTTAATATTTAAAGAAATGAACAAAATGAACCAAAAATTGTGAAAAAAAGAAAAATCAGAAATAAAAATAAAATGAGGTCACCAATATTTGTCAAGAAGACATTGTATCCTACCGTAATTTTTTCAGAATTCAAAAAGATCAAGAAGTATTTTTAAAATAATTAAAATAAGGAAAAAATACAAAAATTATAGAAAATATCAAACATCAAAATAAAGATATGAAAAAATATTCACAAAGTCAGAAATAATTCAAAGGATTTTTTTGTATATTTTTTTTTAATTTTTGGATAAAAAATAAAATAGTTATGAATTTTTAAAGATAAAAGGGATTTGAAAAATAGTTTTGTAAAATAAAATAAATCGGAAAAAATTACACGTGTTGGATCTAACTCACTTATACACGTTGAAAGATCTAATGGATCTCAGGGGAGGGAGTATCAAGAATCCAAGTCAATGCACGCGTATGTAACACAAAAAAGTCCAACTAATCAAAATAAAACAAATGGCTGTGTATCATTGATTGAAGAACGACACGTAGGTCATCTTCAACCTCCAGCCTCCTGCAAATAGGGCAAAATGCAAATAGGGCAAAATTAAAATCCTTCAATCTGTAAATCTACGCGTTCATAGTGGTGCCATCAGATGCGTCTACTTCAGACGATCACAATCGTATGCTGGCGGAAAATATATATAAATCACAGCGTAGTCGATTTGAAAAAAAAAAACATAGAGTTTTTAAAATTTTTGAAATCAAAAACAGAAGCATCAAATGCATTGATTCACCAAAATTGAGTTAATAGCAAGCATCGGTGAACATCATATTCCATTGCAGTAATTTGAGTTAGAAGAATTAGTGCCTTAATCTACCTGAATGAAGTAGCTGAGAATTGCTATGAAACTGGACTTTGCTTGAGCATAATAGGGCACGATTTGGCTTTCTTTTTGCTTGAGAAGTTCCACACAAGTTCACTAGATAAGAATAGAGCAAGAGATTGAGTTGAAAAGCAAGGAAATACTGAATTCGAAAATTCAAAAAAAAAGTTGTAAAGAGAAACTGGCAGAGTAATTTTGGCTATCCAAGTTTGAGAAAATGAGTGAGAAATGATCTTTATTTATAGTCGATCATGATGTAAGGATCAAGCGTGTGAATTGGATGCAAAATCAATGAAATCGTGTGAACCTGCTAAGAGGAAAAGTGTGACTTCACATAGCTCAAAATGCAGCAAAATGGATGGTTCAAGGTCCGTTTCTCATTATGGGAAGTTCCTAAACATGATTAGATGTGCAATTGATCCCTAAACAGGCTTGTAATTAGGTTTAAACTGATTTTCAAATCTGACTAAACATGAAACTTCAACTTCAAGATACCAACTTTGCAGCCATGGGACACACAACTCAGGAGGCTTTTATCACATGATTCTTGGAGCATTTAAAAGATGAGATTACAAACTTCATAATGTGTCAAGAAAGACATCATTTGGAGATCTGAGCATAAACTTATGATCAATGAAGATGGCATGAAGTAGACTTCTTAAAGAGCATTGTAAAACTTAAATCACCCAAAAACTCCAAAAATTTAGAGAGTTATGACCTCATGAGGTTGATGAATATCCATGAAGTGGCCTATAATCTTTTGAACTCTTAAGGCATCTTCTAACTTTTCCAAGCTTTGCACATGAAAGAAGAGTTGAAGTTCACACTCTTAAGATCATTATGGAAAAACAATGGGCCCTAGGAGATAAAAATTGACCAAGTTATGATCACTTGAAGTCAAACCCTAAAATTCAAAGGCCTTTCAAGGAGACTTGTAATATTTCTCATTCATTAATGATCTTCGATTAAACATTAGCCTTAGATTTTTGAAGAGGGCTTGTTAAAGACCCTTTAAAGAGAATCATGGATTTGGAGTCACTCAAAAATCTCAAAAAATTAGTAAGATATGGTCTTTGGAAGTCAACAAACCCTGGCTTAGAGAGTGTCAAAAACTACTTGAAACCCTTTTCAACTCTTGATGATTTTTCTTGAATAATTGGATCTTGTCATGTGAAGAGATGTTATTGTTGATGATGATATGAATCCATAGCAAAAATAACCAACTAAAAATGTTGAAAATTGACGGAGTTATGCACTTGTGATCATTGAATCAAACATTTGCTCAAATAGGTCAAACTTGTTGAACCAAACTTTGAATATTTTGATCTTTCTTGGCAAGATAAAGCATGATGAATCATAATAAGTCTTGAAATTATATTGTCTTGAAGCATACTTAAAAATGGAGCTTAAGTCTCAATGAAGCTTGTTGAAGAAGGCATGGAAATAAACACATGAGCCTATCTCTTTGATGAATGTCAACACCAACTTTGAGGAAAGTTTAACCTAAATAAGGTGAGGGAAATATTTGATATCATGGACATAGCCTTCAAACTTGAGCTCTTGTAATCCATTGAAAAGTCATTTGATTGAGAACTAACCCTCAACCCTAGGTTAGATGGTTCCATGAATGCAATTGTATCTCCACCTTTAATATGAACATTCAAAGAAACATATATACATATTTTGATGTTAGTTTAAAGAAAAATTATACCAAATACCCACTTCAAAGTGGTTGGTGATCCTTCAAGATAAAACTTAAAGATAGGATGAAGACAAGGAGAACCACCCCTAATGTGTGATATTTTTTTAATGATAAAAGTGAGATGATGAGAAATCTTAGGGGGAAAAATTAGGGTATAACAGCTGCCCTTATTTATGTGGCTTCTATCCGGAGATACGAAGGTTAAAATCTCCGTCTTGACGCGATTGAAGATACTTATATATAAAACAAGCCCTAAGATGACATGAAATTCTTATGATCATGCATGCAAATATACAAATCCAAAGGTGACACAGGACACCACTGGGGATGCGGGAAATAAAATAAAGGATCAAAAGAAAATACGACCCGGAAAATAAATCACTATGGAACAGAAGACTCAATGCTATTGGGGTAAATCCCAAGGAGGAAATAAGGCATCACCAACTCAAATAATGAGGAGAAATTAATGGATGGCAACAATCGACAGATAACTGCGAATTATTCACTCACAGATGAGATAGCAAAAAAGTAACGTCAACTCGCAGGGAATAGAAATAATAACATAATACTGGTAAATAACAACATTAGGGTAGGTAATAAATTATTGGTATCAGTACTTATGATTGGAAACAAATGAACTTCTTTAGGGAAAAGTTAATTTCAATGACGAACTATATCCCATAATAACGAGACTACCATTCATCAGAGTAACAAATCTCAACAACGAACTATCTCCCATAATGACGAGAATACCATTCATCATAGTAACAAATCTCAACAACGAACTATCTCCCATGATGACGAGACTATCATTCATCGGAGTAACAAATATCAACAATGAACTACCTCCCATAATGATGAGATTACCATTCATCGGAGTAACAAATCTCAACAATGAACTATCTCCCATAATGACGAGACTACCATTCTTCGGAGTAAAAAATCTCAACAATGAACAATCTCCCATAATGACGAGACTACCATTCATCGGAGTAACAAATCTCAACAATGAACTATCTCCCATAATGACGAGACTACCAATCATTGGAGTAAAAAATCTCAACAATGAACAATCTCCCATAATTACGAGACTATAATTCATCGGAGTAACAAATCTCAACAACGAACTATCTCCCATAATGACGAGATTACCATGCATCACAGTAACAAATCCCAATAAAAAACTATCTCCCATAATGACGAGACTACCATTCTTCAGAGTAACAAATCTCAACAATGAACTATCTTACATAATGACGAGACTACCATTCATCGGAGTAACAAATCTCAACAACGAACTATCTCCCATAATTACGAGACTACCATTAACCAGAGTAACAAATATCAATAGTGAACTATCTCCCATAATGACTAGACTACCATTCATCGGAGTAACAAATCTCAACAACGAACTATCTCCCATAATGACGAGACTACCATTCATTGGAGTAAAAAATCTCAACAACGAACTGTCTCCAAATGTGACGAGACTACAATTTGGTGGAGTAAAAAATCTCAACAACAAACTATCCCCCATACTGACGATACTACCATTCATCAAAGTAAATAAAGTTAATCTTATTTGGGAACTAACAGACTTACTAGGGATGTACAAATTTCTCAAATAAAGAGACCTGCCACTTGCTGTTGTAAGAAGCCTATTGGGAAAAGAAATATGACTTCTCTGGGGAAATGCCAACATACTCCTACAAAGGAGGTAAAGTCTTCTTGTGTAAAATAAATGCACATTCCCAATCCAGGGTTCAAAGCCTGCAGAAATCATAATAACAACATTGCCAAGGACTACAAATTCAAACCAGAAACAAACAGGGGCGAATCAGTCAACCAAGGTTACACCCAATGAGAAATAAACTCAAAAGGGGACTATATTCCATCCAAATAATGAGCTGAAAAGGAAGGCTAAAACAAAATTCTTCCATGAGGGATAACTCAACGGAGAAATTGGAAGGATATACACTTTCTACTTAAGATTGACAATCTATTGGAGAGAGGGTAACATAACTCTGCAAATAGGGTAATATGCCAACAAAAAAATAATGAATGCAAATGAGAAATTAATTTTCAATTCAGTTGTGCGTGATATATGTAAGAATGTATGAATGTTATCATGTATATGCTGACAAAACAGACATACAACACTGAGAATAACCAGACAAAAGCAACTTGGGTAAAGTCAACACTCGGCTAAATCACATACAGGATGAAGATTCCATAAGACAATAAGCACCAACTAAGGAAACAAATTCCTGCTTCACGATTTAACTCCACTGGGAAGAAACATGGTTTGAAAAATAGTCGAAGCACGATCTGATAGCAATGAACCATCACAGATGCAGGGATGTAACATCCTTCTCAAAATTTCACTGGGGAATATCATATAGACTTCACTAGGGACGATAATTCCATATCATCTAGACCTCCACTAGAGATTATAATACTAACTTCACTAAGGAAGCTAAAAACCACATCATCGAGACCTTAACTAGGGATCTCGTGTTGACTTTATTGGGGAGGACAACACCACATCATCGAGGGGAGCCCAACTACAATCTTCTATATCAAGAGTAATGGTTACACAAACTTCTCTGGAAAGAAATTATGAAACTTTATGGGGATAACAACTTTCAGAGAGAAGTATCATCTCTACTTTATTTGGGGACCTAAGAAGTTAACATTACAACAGGAAGTTAAAATTATGGGGATTTTAAATCAAACTCCATACTTGGTGAGAGAAAACCAGAAAGTTGACAGTTGTTCCAACACCTCTTAGAAAAGATAACGCCCTTGTCTAACTGCTCAGCTTGAAAAAATTTGCACCATGTCCTGACTGGAGAATCTGGGATAAAGGCATTAAACTGTGCAAACCCAAAATTAAAAAAATCAACTTGGAGAAAAATTTGAACCAAGACTCAACTGAGGAAAATAGGATTACAGACCCAACATCACACCATATATCAATTTGTATGAACTCTAACTAACCGATGAAAGAAACACACAAGATGATCATATGTATATCGGCAAGAGTGACCTGGGAGAGCTTTCTTGGATAATCTTTTCAAAACTTCGGAGTTCATCCATCCTTGGAATCACTACTTTTGTTCTACTTGAATCACAAAATCTAAAGTAAAAAGTAATTTGTAAATTCCTTTCAAAAAAATATTTTTATTATTGAATCTTTTTGTTTTGAAAATTATTATCAATAATAAATAAAATCTTTGCAAACAGAATAAAATAAGAACTACAAAGAATTGGATAAAGGCTCAAACTTTATTAATAGAATGGTAGTCCATGAATGGCGAGACTCCATGGATGATTACAAAGTTTGGAAAATGGTAAATATATGGAAGAGATACATTACAATGACCACTATTCTCCCTAACAACTTTGAACTCCTGAGTAGAGACACCATTTGAAGTGTGATGATGATCCGAGAAGATTGTTGCTTTAATCATCAAGTCTTGTCTGACGCAGTTACTTCCCAAGAAATCCTTAACTTTTTCTGGGCTACCCTCGCGGGTTTTCAACCTAGCTGGAAAATTTGTTCTGTTTGTGTCTCTTACTTTTTCCTAGACCACCCTTTTGGGTTTTCAGCCTACTAAGACGCTCATTTTTGCTTAAGTCTCCCTTTCGGGTTTTCGAATTCCCGAGTTGTTCTTTTATTTCTTTAGGCGAAGTATTTCTTGATCGCATCAGCATTCATAGGACGTGGGAACTCCTTAACATCCATAGTTTCAAGAATAAATGCACCGCCAGAGAAGGCTTTCTTTACAACATAAGGGCCCTCATAATTGGGAGTCCACTTTCCCCTAGAATCAGGGTTAAAAGACATGATCTTTCTGAGCACGAGGTCGCCTTTTCTGAATTCACGAGGCTTGACCTTTTTATCAAAATCTTTCTTCACTCTCTTCTGATATAACTGACCATGACACAAAGCCGTCATTCTTTTTTATTCAATCAAATTCAACTGGTCAAACCTATTTTGCACCCATTTAGCCTCTGACAATTTGGTTTCCACTATTACATGGAAATAGGGGATCTCAACCTCGACGGGGAGCACTGCTTCCATACCATACACAAGAGAAAATGGGGTTGCCCTTGTTAAAGTATGGACGGATGTACGATACCCATGCAGAGAAAACGGGTGCATCTCATGCCAGTCCTTATGGGTAACAACCATCTTCTGGATGATCTTTTTAATGTTTTTATTAGCAGCTTCAATAGCCCCATTCATCTTAGGTCTGTAAGGAGACGAATTATGGTGGACATTATTGAATTCTTCATAAAGTTTTGTCATTATCTTGTTGTTCAAATTCGAGCCATTGTTAGTGATAATCCTATTTGGCACACCATACCGACATATAAGATTGTTCTTGATAAAGTGTATTACCACCTGCTTGGTGACATTAGCATAGGAAGCTGCTTCCACCCACTTGGTGAAGTAGTCAATTTCACCAAGATAAAACGATGTTCATTCGACGCCTTGGGTTCAATCATTCCAATCGTATCAATGCCCCAGATAGAAAAAGGCCACGAGGAAGAAATAACATTGAGAAGTGTCGGAGGCACTTGAATCTTGTCAGCATAAATCTGACACTTATGGCACTTCTTTGAAAATTTGTAACAGTCAAATTCCATTCTCATCTAAGAGTAACCTTCCCTAAGCATCTTATTTGCCATTGAATGTCCATTGGCATGGGTACCAAAGAAACCTTCATGGATCTCATGCATCAATATGTTTTCTTCGTGTTTATCCATGCATCTGAGCAAGACCATGTCATAATTTCTTTTGTATAACACACTTTCATTGAGGAAAAATCTTCATGCCAACCTTCTCAATGTTTGTTTTTCTTTGTTCTTTGCACCAACCTGGTATTCCTGAGTCGGGAGAAAATGCTTGATATCCTATTATCAAAGTTTTTCGTCTGACATTCCCTCTGTTGTAAACACATGAGCTGTCTTATCCAGATGATGAACTGTGATACGGGGTACATCGTTCCAAGCATTTACTTGGTACATAGAAGCCAAAGTGGCTAAAGCATCTTCCATCTGATTCTCATCTCTGGGAATATGATGGAATTCAACTTTATTAAAGAAAGGTAATAATCTTCTAGCGTAATATTTGTTTGGAATCAAACCAATGTGACTAGTATCCCATTCTCCTTTAATCTGATTTATTACCAAAGTTGAATCGCCATATACATCTAGAATTTTGATTCTGAGATCTATAGCCTCTTCAAGACCCATGATACAAGCTTCATACTCTACCATATTATTGGTACAATCAAATGCCAACCTTGCAGTAAAAGGGATATGTGACCCATGGGGAGTGATAATCACGGTACCAATTTCTTTCCCATAAGTATTTATAACTCCATCAAACACCATACCCCACCGATATTCAAGATCAGGACCTTCCTCGGGCAAAGGTTTATCACAATCTTTTACTTTCAAATACATCACATCCTCATCAGGGAAATCGTATTTAATAGACTTATAATTATTAACTGGTTGGTGAGCAAGATAATCGGCCAACACACTACTTTTTATAGCTTTCTGAGTACGGTATTCAATGTCATATTCAGACAACAACATCTACCAACAGGCAATTCTTCCTATAAGAGCAGGCTTTTCAAAAATATACTTAATCGGATCCATTTTGGAAATCAACCAAGTGGTATGATTCAATATATATTTCCGCAATCGCTTTTCCGCCCAGGCCAAAGCACAACATGTTTTTCTAGCATAGAACATCATGACTCGCAGTCAGTAAACTTCTTACTGAGATGATAAATGGTGTATTCTTTTCTTCCCATTTCATCTTGTTGTCCCAAAATATAGCCGATAGAGTTATCTAACACAGTCAGATACATAATCAATGACCTTCCTTCAACAGGAGGGAGCAAGATAGGAGGTTCAAACAGATACTCTTTAATGATTTCAAATTCCCTTTGGTAATCGTCTGCCCACACACAACCTTGATCTTTCTTTAATAGCTTGAAGATTGGTTCACATGTTGCAATCATATCGGAAATAAATCTGGAAATTCAATTCAAACATCCAAGGAAACCTCTAACTTGCTTTTCAGTTCATGGTGCAAGCATTTCTTGAATTGCTTTAATTTTATCAGGATCAACTTTAATTCCTTTTTGGCTGACAACGAAACCTAGCAATTTTCCTGAACGAACACCGAAAGTACACTTGTTTGGATTCAAGCGGAGATGATATTTCCTCTAACGCTGAAACAATTTCAACAAATCTTCTATATGCACTTCCTCAATCTGAGATTTAGATATCATATCATCAACATATACCTCAATTTCCTTATTCATCAGATTATGGAATAGGGTTGTCATATCCCTCTAGTATGTTGTACCAGCGTTCTTCAACCTGAAGGGCATCACTCTGTAACAGAATGTTCCCCAGGGTGTGATAAACGTTGTTTTTTCCATGTCCTCAGGAGCCATTTTGATTTTATTGTATTTGGAAAATCCATCCATGAATGAAAACACTTTGAATTTTGTTGTACTATCAACCAACATATCAATATGCGGTAATGGAAAGTCATCTTTTGGACTTGCTTTATTTAAATCCCTATAATCGATGCACATGCAGACCTTTCCGTCTTTCTTTAGTAATGGAACAATATTGGCAATCTACTCAGGGTACACTGATGTCAATAGAAAACCAACTTCAATCTGCTTTAAAATTTCTTCTTTAATTTTCACTGCCATGTCGGGGTGAGTTCTTTGCAACTTCTGCTTGATTGGTGGACATTTTGGCTTTAATGACAAATAATGTTCCACAATATCAGTATCCAAACCAGGTATGTCTTGATAATACCAAGCAAAGATATCCATATACTCTTTCAACAATTCAATCAACCTGCTATTCACATTGGGATGAAGCAATGGTCAAATCTTGACTTCCTTTAGATCTTCCTCTGAACCAAAATTAATCATCTCCAACGACTCTTTATACGGCTAAATGGTACTTTCCTCGAGCTCAAGCAACCGTGAAACCTCTTCTGGGATTTCATCATATTCTTCTTCTTCAACCACATACACAAGATATTCAAAGTTGGGAGAGGGTGCAGGGTCATTTTACTCAACGGTTTTTTTAATTAATATGCACATGCTATTTATGACTGATTTTAGAAACTGATACATGTAACAAGTGATTATGCAGATTAATTTACAGTTTTATTTATTTCGAAAGGATTTTTATTATTACCATTTTGTAATACGGTGGGAGAACTGACTTGTTTTGTATTTTATCGCAAATGTTAGAGATAGCTAGAGTCGCCACCGACTTTTCTTTTATCCAATATTTAGGAAAGGTGAAATGAACAGGAAAGACCTTTAATAGATTTTGAGTTCGAGGGTAAATTATGAAAAGGGAAGGTGTTAGCACCATTTTTATCCGTAGTTATCTACGGGCTCTTAATTGCTTAGCTCACTTTTGAAAAACTTGCTTTTTGTGTGTGTGTGTGTGTGATTTGAAAATATTTTGAAAAAAAGTCAATGTAACACTAACTTTGTAATGATTCTAGTATCAGTCCTCAAGAATGCGTACAAAGTGTTTTGAAAATATTTGTTTGAAAGTGATGTGTCAAAAAATGTTTTGAGAAAAGTTATGAGCAAGCAATTAGGAGTTTCTTACCCACTAAAGGTCTTTCTTGTTATTTTCCTTCTCCTTTAGAGATAGTGTTATCCATACCATTAGTTGGTAGGCAGCCCTATTCATTGGATGTGAAGGGACAATCGAAGGGTCATCGTATGGTCAACGAAGGCAGCAAATAAGGATACTTTAGAAATTTATCGGAGGGACTAGATCATTTTTCGAAGGTAACGTCAAAGGGTAATCAAGGGACTATGATCTTTATACAAAGGGACTCTGCTAAAGTATCCCTATTTTCGAGGGACATGACCATTATTTGTAAGACAACACGAGAGGTTACCCTAGAGGTGTGAGCGTGAAAAGTGATTCAATTCAATTATATTTATCTTAAATTAGGGTTTTCTATCGATTGATTTTAGTCTTGTCATACAAAACCTAGTTACTAGCAGTATATAATATAGAAGGAAAAGTAAAGTGCGTAATTTAAAGACCTAAGCTATTACAGGGATTTGGCAGAGATCTATAGGTATAGAAAATGCGAGAAAGTAAATTTACGCTATTACATCTTGTGAGAAGTTACATAATAGGAAAGAAATGTGAGAAAGTAAACCCTAAAACTATTACATCCTGTAATCAGATACATAATAGAAAAAAGTGCGAGAAAATAAATCTAAGCTATTACAATTAAAGAGTGCAACCAATACACTTTTCTAAGAAAATAAATAGCAAAAAGAAATAAGAAAATGTTTAAAAAAATATTTGAATGTTATAAAACCTAAGTTTGTATTTTTGTATTTTTATAGAAAATAATTTAAATGATAATAGTAATTAAAACCTAAATTCGAATTGATTTTAATATGTAAGAAAAAATTAATCAGCATAATTAATTAGTGAATAAAAAATATGTCAAAAATTGATTATTGATTAAAAGAACTCTAATTCTAATTAATTTTAATATTTAGAAAAATGTAAATTTATTTAATATATCATGAAAATCAAATATTAGTTAAAAAAACATAATCCTAATTTATTAGTAAAAAATTTAGGTTAGTTTAATGATTGGTTAATTAAAAAAAAGGATTAGAAAATAGAAAAAGGAAACAAATTAGGTTAAGACAAAAATAGGAAGAAAAAACTGCACAGAGTGGGTGTTGAACCCACGCCCTCCTGGCTTTTTACTGCATCAATTGCCACTAAGCTAGGCTCTCATTGGTGTTTGTGAATAGGCGCTGCATAATATATGTTAAACCTATATTAATTCATCTCAGGAACACATTAGAATTGTTAGTTTCAATCAAAGAATCATGAATATTAAAATATGAATTTCACAAAATAAAACATGAAATCGGCTATGCATGGAATGTAGGTTTCAGGCACTTTTGATCATCAAGAATGATCCCAACTTACTCTTTGGTACCTCAGGAATTGATTTGAATGGTCGCTTGGCCTTGAAGATGGTTGAATCTTTGATTTCAAGTTTGCCCTAAGTTTGACAAAAGTTGAGATTTTGAGATTTTGTAGGGTTCTTCTTGAGACTTTCTTTGGAGACAATTTTGTGATCTCCTTGTATGAATGTGTTCTCTGTTTATAGGTCATGAATTAGGTCAACAAACATGAATCAAATCTTTGTATTTCATGACAAAATATTTGATTTGATTTTTTTGCATGCAAACATATCTTTTTGAGCTCAATCTTGTGCCAAATCCAATCTTCATGATCCCTCACGATTTTTAGCATGATAATGTGATATTGGACTCATGATTTGATTCAAAATAGATCCTCACACCTTATATCATTTATTTGATATTTTATTTGATTTATTTTGCTTTTAAATGAATAAAAAACAAAATAAAAAGAAATAAAAACCATAAAAATAAATGAATGGATTTAGGAGTCTATTATGAAGTCAAAAACATGTTTGGACCTTGAAAGATAAGCCCATTAGCCCAAAAATTCAAGTTTGCTCAATTTGGGTTTCATGCATTTTTCTCAAAATAGCCCAACTTGTGCAACTCATAACTCTCTTAATTTTTACCATGTCAAGGCGATCTTGGACTTTTTAGAAACCTCAATATATACCCTACAATCTATATATTTATCATTTTTTCATTTGAAGAATTTATCTTGATGTCAGTTGCCGACAAAAAGTGTCTTTTTGTTGACTTTTGAAATGACCTGTAATGTTTTGGCCCATATCTCTCAAATGAAGCATTTTTTGGACTTGAGCTTAGAGCGACTAAGTTGTATATAATTGAATTTCCTTAAAAGTCAGCTTTGGTTGAGAAAAATCTGATGAAGCGTGTGAAAGTTATGCTTGTTCAAATTTCAGTTGACTACTCCTTAAGAAAACCCTAATTTAGTAACTTTTAACTTTTGATGAATCTTGGGTTTTATTGATGAATCATGAGCAACCCTTGATCAAATGATGAATATAACTTTAAAATATTAATGTTCACCAAAGTCTTAAATTTTGACTATATGTTGACCACAGTTGACTTTTTTCCAATATAGTTGATTTTTAGTCATCTGAGCAATTCACTGAGCAAACTTGTGATGTAAGGATTGAAATTTGGCATGAGCATTCCTTGAGACATATGAGGAACCATGAAATCCACTTGAGGCATTATAAGCTCAAATTTCCTTGAAAAAAGGGAAACCCTAGTTGCATGTCAACCGCTTAGGAGGAGAATTTGTCTGATCAAACATTGAGTAGCCTTGAGCAATTGAAAACCCTAGGAGCATAAGGAGATATTTTGAAGAAAATGGGAGGGAAACTTTGGGGTACAACAGCTCCCTATGTTCAATCTTCTTAAACCTGAAGAGTTAGATTGGCACATCCGCCATTCGCGATCTGAAGGTGGAAGAGGATTGAACACTTAAGTGCCCAAAAATATGTACTCGTTGCTGCATGAAGTAATGTTGTTGGTTGATAATATTGTTTGAATGGGCTTAAAGATGCCATTTGGAGATATGAAAGAATTTCAATGGGGATGGGATTGTAGATGCCATTCGAAGTAACTGTTGATAGGAGTGCCAGAATGAGTATACACCTGACTATATCTGAAGAATGTTATCAAGAAGGAAAATGCTTGCCAAAATCCAGTCTCTGGGAGAATGATTTTTTCAGGACAGAGGCCCTGAAGGAGAATGCTCGTTAGAATTCGGTCTTTGAGGGGGAATGCTTATCAGAATTCAGTCTCTAAAGGAAATCATTTGGTCATGCAGATAGTCGCCCCGTCCTGTGTCGGGAATTGATCTATAATCTATTTTTTTGTTGGTAAACTCGTCCTATTTCGGGAATTCATACCGCCTGGTAATATAGATAGTTGCCTCGTCTTGTTTCAGGAATTAATCTTTGAATTTCTTTCTTGTTGGTAAACCTGTCTTGCTTCGGGAATTCATACCTCCTGGTCGTATAGATAGTTGCCCCGTCCTGTTTCGAGAATTAATGTCTGATGTGCTTTATTGTTGGTAAAGTCGTCTTGTTTCGGGAATTCATACCGCTTGGTCATATAGATAGTTTCCTCGTCTTGTTTCGGAAATTAATCATTGACCTGCTTTCTTGTTGGTAAACTCGTCTTGCTTCTGTAATTCATACTTCCTTGTCATATAGATAGTTGCCCCGTCTTGTTTCGAGAATTAATCTTTGACCTGTCCGAAAATTGCTGATAATATTCGTCTGTTTGTGAATTTTACCTGAAAAGACAAAATTAGCATTATGTAATATCGTGATGCATGTAATGCATCAATGATGCTCTCAAGATAAATAAGAATGTTATATGTGTTTCAGTATGCATATTCTATGATGTATTATGACATGATGTATGAACGTAATATGTTGTTGAAGTCTATCAGTAGCTGTTGTACCCCAATTTTTGCCTCTAAGATTTCTCTATCATCTCATATCAACTCAATCACAACGAGATCACACTAGAGTTTGGTTCTTCTCCCTATCTTTAGGTTTGCACATGAGGAATCACCAAGCACCTTGATTTATATATTGTGATGATCTATGTTTTGTATTGATTAACTTTTAACTAATAAATACAATGAATGTTTGCTCTAATTAATGATATTATAGGTAGGGTCACAACACATTTTATCAGTATGATTTATAGGTTGATGAGTTTATTTCCATGCCTTCTTCAACAAAGTTTCATTAAGAATCAAGCTTCATCATTGAAGACACTTTGAATTAATATCATGACAAGGTCTACTATGATTCATCATGCTTGAATTTGTCAAAGAAAATCAAAAGATGCAAGAGTTGATTGAAGAAGTTTGACCTAATTGGACAAGTTCTTGATTTCTTGATCACAAGTGCATAACTCTCTCAATTCTTAATATTTGGAGGTGGTTTTTGTTGATACGGAACCATATTATCATCCAAAACAATTTCTATTCACATGGAAAGAGTAATTGTGCAAGGAAGTTTGTCAAAATTGAAAGGGTTTTCCAAGTCATTTTGGTGCTCTAGGAGCTAGGGTTTTGAACTTCTAAGGTCTATATCTTGCTCATATTTTGGTATTTTTGAATGATTCAAAAGACATGCTTCTCTTTAAAGAGTTATTAACGAATCACTTCAAAAATTTCAAGATACTTTTATGTGGAAGATGCCTAATGGTGAAGAAAGATTACAAGTCCTCTAGATAGGCCATCAAATTCCTATATGGGACTTCAAAAGATCATAAATTTGTCAATTTTTATCTCCTTGATTCTATTCTTTTTCCACAATGCTCTTAAGGGTATGTACTTAAACTATTATTTTATAGTCAAAGCTTGAAATGGATGGAAGATGCCCTAAGAATTCAAAAATTTATAGGTCATCTCGTGAATTTTCACCAACTTCACAAGGTCGTAACTTTTTCAATACTTGTTATTTTTTAGTGATTCAAGTTTCACAATGCTCTTTGGGAAGTCTAATTCAGATAGAATCATTTATCAAAGCTCAATTTTGGATGAAGGTCTTGCTTGAACTCAAAACATCATAGGTCACTTTTGATGAAAAACTTAAAAAAAATTCTAAGTACAATACGTCCGCATCTTTTTCTCAACTTTGACTCATCACAACTCCTAGATCAAGTATCTAATTGATCCCATTCTATGAACATTGTAAAATTTGTGACCTTATCTTTCAATTTTTTCAAGAATCATGCCCTAAGACTCCTTGAGTTGTGAATACCATTGATTCAAAGTTGTACCTTGAAACTGAATTTTTCCTCCAAATCAGAATTTGAAATGCATAATTCAGCTTCTAATCACTAAATTGTTGCGATTTCTGACTTCTTATCATGTTTAAAAATCTTCCAAAAGTGGTTAGCACCTTGAAACACAAGTTTTGGCTGAGTTTTGAGCAAAATACGAGTCACACTTTTCATGCTTGCCTATTCACAAGAATTCCCTACAAACTTCATCATTCCACACGCTTGAGTATCCCATTTTCTTCCCTATAAATAGAGGGTTATATCTCACTCATTTTCTCAACATTTTGATACCTAGTTGACCCTTGTTTAGATCTCACACGAACTCTGAATTTGAATTTCTGATTTCTTGCTTTCTCACTCCAAAATACCAAAAGCTCCATTTAGTTAGCTTCATTGAACTTCTCTGAAGCTAACCACACTCTTACCTTCAAGAATTGTAACCTATACTGATCTACAGAAGTCCAGTTTCATAGCCACCTTTTGCTACTTCGTTCAGGTAGATTACTTGGTCAAATCGATCCAAATAAAAGACTAATCTACTCTCTGCATCCTTCTGATTCTCGTGCTTTTTATAATTTGCAATTTCATTGAGATTTGAGTGAGATATTAAAGAATTCTGTGCTCGCTATTATTTACGCATTTTCTCAATTTACACATTTCTCAGTTGATATAAATTTAGCGCGATGGTACCATTAAAATCGTCTTGAAAAGACGAATCTAATCGTACCAGTCTGGATTGCTAATTTTACAGTTTTTGAAATTCAATTTGAGGTTGGCTGGAGGGTGAAGACGATGGCATGTCCGTCTTGAACCAATCGCGTTTAGCCACTTTATTTTTTTGAAACATATTTGGTGTTTCACTTTACCATGCGCGCATGTTGTGAGCCGTAGGATCTGATTACTTTAGTGAGTCAGACTCCATCTAACGTGCCACATTTTAAATTATTTTTATTTTATAAAAAATGATTAGGTGTGATATTTAAGTCCATGACATGCACAGCGCGCCAGATCCATTGGATCTGTTTACTAACGCATTTTGACAATGATCAGATGGTCCACATTTTTTGGTTTGTTATTTTATTTTCTGATTTTTTATTTTATTTTAATTGATTTAAACTTCAAAAAGTCATAGAAATATCATTTTTTACTCAAAAATTATGAAAAAATTCACAAAAATATTTTCAAATATTCTCTTCCTGATTTTTATTTTTTCATGATTTTATTTCCAGATGATATTTTTTAAAATTTCTCCTTTATTTTAACTTTTTGTTAATCATTTAAAAATACTTTTTGATGTTTTTAAATTTTGAAAAAATTTAAAAAAATCATTTTACTCATTTCTGACTTTCTGAAATTTTTCTAGAATTTTAGCTTGACTTCTACTATTTTTGATCTTTTTCTTCACTTATTTGATTGATTTTAATTAGCTTGAAAATACTTTCCTATTTTTAAAAAATCACCAAAAATATTATAAAAATATTTGAGGACAGCTCTGATTTTTCCATGGTCTTTTTAAATTTTTCTTTGATACTTTGAACATAGTTTACTATTTTAACTTTTATTTTCATTTTAAATACTATTTAAAAATCATTTTTCTTATTCACTTTATTCATTAAATGTAATTTATTTTTTTAATATATCTCGGCTATGTGATTGTTGATCATAAACTTCATTAACATCATTGGATCTTGAGTGTTGAGTTTAACTCTAATAAAATGGATGGATGATTTTAATGATAGTTTGATTAAATTTTTTATTCAAATGTATCCTCTACCTCTTCATCTCATCCTCTTCTCCTTTGTGCTACATATTGTTAGAGGATGATCTACATATCATCACTCCAAACATATGGCACATAGATTGCTTTTGATCGGCCTCAAAATAGGTGTGACTTCTATATAAGTCCACTTACTATTGCTTAACATAGCGCTAAATTTTATCCCGATTCGAGAAATGATCATCCGTTGCCCAAACCTATGTTTGCAAGCCCAAGTATGTTTAATTTGTAATCTTTGATCCAGTAACCTTTGGTCTTACCAATGCTCTAATGAATCTTCATAAATTTTGGAACTAAGTGAATCATTTAAACATCGTTGATAATTTATTATTGTCTTGAGATTTTGAAATTAATGATATACTTGACAAAAAGCAAATGAAACTTATTGTTGAGAGGCTTTGATTTTATCAATCTTCTAATGAGTTTTCAAATGTAAGTTTCAAGATGGTCATTCAACTAACCTCTAATTTCTAACAATTGACTTTTTTTATGCTTTTTACTTTAAGCACTTTTATTTTAGCATTTCCATTTCATACTATTTTCATCTTTGTTCATTTGAGTATTTATCTTTATGTCATTTTGTTTTGCTCGCTTGAGCTTTTCATTTTATTTTTTTAAGACACCTAATAATCAACTTAAACCATAAAAAAATTTAATGTTACTTGGACTATTTGGTTAGAGTAATACGGTGGGAGAACTGACTTGGATGTTTTACATTTTATCGCAGTTGTTACGGATAGCAAGAGTTGCCACCGACTTTTCTTTTATTCAATAAAGGAAAGGATGAAAAGAATAGGAAAGACCTTTGAGATATTTTCTTGAGTTCGGGGGATAGGTTATGAAAAGGGAAGGTGTTAGCACCTTTTTCATCCATAGTTATCTACGGGCTCTTAGTTGCTTGCTAGATCACTTGAAAATGCTTTTGATTTAAAATGTGCTTTGTGGTGTAAGTATGAAAATATTTTGAAAACGCCTTTGTTGCAATAAACTTTGTATTGATTCTCGTCTCTATAAGAATTTATACAAAGTGTTGGTTTTGAAAATAGTTCAAAGAGATGTTTGTTTTTGAAGATGTTTTGAAAGTGTAAGTGTGGAAATGATTTTAGTTTGTGAGAAAGTAACTACAAGCGTCCTACCTACTCAAAAGGTCTTTGTTCGTTTCCTCTTCCTTTAGATGTTGCTATCTTGCCATTTATTGGTAAGAAGCCCCATCATTGGATGTGAAGGGACGGGCGTGGGTCAATCGTATAGTCATAGAAGACAACTTATGAGACATTTTAGCAATTTTCGAAAGGGACTAGATCGTTTACCGGAGGCAACATCGAGGGACATCGAGGGACTATGATCTTTTATATCGAAGGTCTTTTTTAAAACGCCCACATTTGAGGGACATGACTATTTTCCGAGGCAACAAGCGAGGTTACCCTAGAGGTGCACGTGTGTGAATAGTGTGTTTGATTGCATGCATTTTTGTTTTTGAAATTAGGGTTTTTTAATGGTTGATTTTATCTTGCCATACACACTCTAATTACTAACAATTTATATTAAAGCGGTAAATTATAGAAATTAAAATCCTAAGCTATTACATCATTAGGGGGTGGGGTATACAAGTGTACAAATGGGGATTACGAGAAATTAAACCTAATTATCTGTTACAACCATATTGAATAAATGTACAAGAAATGACATGAATATAATATACAAGGAATATAAAAAGAAATGGATTTTGCTTTGGATTTTTTGTTATGAAAATTGTTTTGACCTAATTAATCTAAAGGGATATGATTAATAAATAATAGGAAAATTAATCCTAAGTTAAAAGGAAATCAAATTAATCAAGAAATAATTTTTTAGGTTTTTTTATGGAAGGCTTTTGGTTAATTAAAATAAATATAAAAATATTTAAAAAAAAACAGCGCAAAAGAGAGAAAAATCAAATATTTCGACATCATGTGTCAAAGCATGTGGATTGAAGCATGCTTATATGCATCGAACATATCCTTCTTTCGACCTTGTAATGCCAAATCGAAGCATAATGTTATGTGTCGAATCACAAACCCTTTTTCCCTTCTGTTTGGGCCTGTAAAGAAATAAATGTCGAATCCTAAGGCTTTGTGTCGAACCATGCTGTAATTTCTCACTCCAACATTGTTTTATGGTCTATACATGTTAGTTCTTAACATAATTGACAAGAAAGTAAACAAACAAAAGAGAAGCTTCGAAGGCAATGATTATTACATGTTATCTTCGAAGATGAATCATTAATTATACTTGAAATGAAGGGTTTAAAGTCAAGAAGACTTACCTTTAAGCTGGAATATGTGTTTCGAACATGAGTTGCTTCCTTGAATGTTCTTGGGTTCGAAAGAAAAGAACAGAGGTGCTGTGTTTTTTTTGGTTTTGGGTTCGAAAGGAAAGAACAAAGGTGTTGTGTTTTTTTGATTCTGGGTTTAAGAGTGTTTTAAGGCTTCAGTCTTAGTGTTGTCTCCTCTCTCTTTTTTTCTTCTTCTCCTTTTTCCTTGTCCAAAAGCCCCCTTTGTATGTTTGTGAAACAACTTATTTATATAAGAGTCTTGCTAGGGTTTTAGGGGGAAACCAAATAAAATTTGAACTGTTTAGGTATGCTCCTTTCATAGCTTTTTTTTATGCAGCTCTTATGTGCTAATTTGGTGCAAATATGGGACTGAGATAATGCAGGCTTGGACTAGTTTAGGAGCAACACAGCAGGACTGTTTTGCAGCAGTTTTGGGAGTGTTGTGGCAGCTTGGTGCAGGGCTGTTTCATAGCAGTATAGTAGACTTGGGTTTGGCAACATATAGGACTTTGTTCAGCAGTAGTCTGGACAATATTGTTTGTAGCATGACACTAGTTTGGTTTTGATCACATAGATCCACAACCTTCGACCAAACACATCAACAGACAAAACAATATTTGTTTCCATCAATTTTATGTTCTTCGAATATACCACTTACAACCTTCGACCAAACACATCAACAGACAAAACAATATTTGTTTCCACCAATTGTGTGTTCTTCGAATGGACCACTATTAAACTTTGGAAAAACTCATCAACAGACAAAACAATATTTTTTTCCACCAATTGTGTTCTTCGAACGGACCACTTGCAACCTTCGACCAAACTCATCAACAGACAAAATAATTTTGTTTCAACCAATTGTGTGTTCTTCGAATGGACCACATTCATATGAATGTACCACTTTGAGTATGCAAGATGATCTCATTGGCATAGTAAAAATAAAATAATTTTTGGATTGCTTTCCTACCAGTAACCATCAGTTGATTAAGTGTTCGAAAGTTCAAATGTCCAAACCTCAAATTGTAATTCATAGTGTAGAAATTATGTGTGTCGAAGGGTTTAGAGGTGGATCGAAGCAAGTTGCTCAAAGGAAGCCACTGCATAGCCGAAGCTTGTGGATCGAAGCAAGTATGTAGATAGACTTGTAATCTATAGTGTCGAAAATGTGTGTCAAAGGGCTTAGTACGTGGATCGAAGCAGTTTTAGAGGTGGATCGAAGCAGGTTTCTCGAAGGAAACCATTGCCCAATCGAAGCTTGTGGATCGAAGCAAGCTTTCTCTTCTTCGATTTGTCAAAATCTGCCCACCACTCCTTTTCGATCAGACATGTGGTTCGAAAAGCCTGAACCAGATTTTGAATTCAAACTATTATCTGCAGCTGCGCACCTGTCGATTTGCTTTTCCCTTTCGACAGTTTCCTCTTCCTCCTTTCAAGGATTCAGAAGTTCCATCTTCGACCTGATGCTTGAGAGCCCAATATGATCCATGGAAACTATATGGGGCATTAAAAGTCCAATTTTACTTGCCCAAACCTAAACCTTAATTTGAGCCCAGTGTTGAGGAAGTGTCTTGATCCGATCAAACCTTATGAAATTTTGAGCAATGGATATTTTTGTGAGAGAATCTTTGAGAAAAGAGAGGGAAAATTTTTGGGTACAGTAGCTGTCCATGTTCAATCTTCTTAAACCTGAAGAGTTAGATTGGCGAGTCCGCCATTCGTGACTTGAAGGTGGCAGATGATTGAACACTAGAGTGCCCATAAATTTGCACTCGATGATGTGGTGGTTTATTATGTTGGGAATGGGCTTAAAGATTCCATTTGGAGAGGTGATAGAGAGTCGGTCGGGGATGGGCTTATATATTCCATCTATAGTGACTATTGGTAAGTATAAAGCTTGACTGCGACGTATAATGAAGGAATCTTACGACTACTACTTCAACAAGTAATGAGGAATCTGACGACTACTACTTCAACAAGTAATGAAGGAATCTTTGACGACTACTACTTCAACAGGTAATGAAGGAATCTTTGACGATTACTACTTCAACAAGGAATGAAGAAATCTGACGACTACTAATTCAACAGGTAATGAAGGAATCTTTGACGACTACTACTTCAACAGGTAATGAAGGAATCTTTGACGACTACTACTTCAATAGGTAATGAAGGAATCTGACAACTACTACTTCAACAGGTAATGAAGGAATCTTTGACGACTACTACTTCAAGAGGTAATGAAGGATTCTTTGATGACTACTACTTCAATAGGTAATGAAGGAATCTTTGACGACTACTACTTTAACAGGTAATGAAGGAATCTGGCGACTACTACTTCAACAGGTAATGAAGGAATCTTTGGTGACTACTACTTCAACAGGTAATGAAGGAATCTGACGACTACTACTTCGACAAGTAATGAAGGAATCTTTGACGACTACTACTTCAACAAGTAATGAAGAAATCTTTGACGACTACTACTTCAATAGGTAATGAAGGAATCTTTGACGACTACTACTTCAACAAGTAATGAAGGAATCTTTGACGACTACTACTTCAACAGGTAATGAAGGAATCTTTGAGGACTACTACTTCAACAGGTAATGAAGGAATCTTTGATGACTACTACTTCAACAGGTAATGAAGGAATCTTTGACGACTACTACTTCAACATGTAATGAAGGAATCTTTGACCACTACTACTTCAACAGGTAATGAAGGAATCTTTGACGACTACTACTTCAACAAGTATCAGAAAAAATCGAAGCTTAATTTTGTCTTAGAGAAATTTACAGATAGTTGATAATCTTCATCTGTTGATTGATATTTTCCTGAAAAGGTAAAGGGTTAGTTGTATGCAATGTCATAATGCATGCATTGCGTAATGATGTTCTCAAAATAAATGACATTGTGTTATATGCGTTTTGTATGTATATGCTATGATGTATGAATGTGAAATGTTATTGAAGTGCATCTTTGTCTGGGAAAATAAATCCCTGACTACTGCTGGGGAGCCTTGGGAAATTAAATCTCGGACTTCTGCTGGGGATGAAGAGTATGCACCTCTTCAGACCTTGTATTAGAAAGTTTCCGTTGGGGATTCTTATGCTGTTGTTTGAGAAGAAATCCGCTGGGGAATGTTGACTTTGCTTGAAGGAAACTCCATGGAGAGAGTTTATTTCTACTTGAGGGAAAGGGTTCAGAAGTTTAGTTGTATATTGCTCTACCGGGGCGCTAACTCTTTATTGGGGAGGAAGAAACAACATGCTGGGGATAAAGAAGTTAACTAATATCTGGTTGGATTCCAGGTTTTACAGTAACTCAACTGGGGATAGTGGCAAACTCTACTGGGGAAGAGGAGTGTTGTTAGTGATTTTGAAGAAGTTAAACTATTATCTGGTTGGGTCCAGGTTTTAGTAACTTTTGGGGATAGTAACAACTCTGTTGGGGATATCAATGAGTCTACCAGGGACTAAAGGGTTTTGTATGTTGATTTGTATTGGTCTTGGAGATTCGTAGTTTGTTTGGGAAATAAACCCATTTGACAATCTGCTGTGGAGGTGTTTTCTTCTGGCAAAACTCCTTAAGGCATCCTCTTAAGACCAATTCAGCTGGGGAGAGGTTTTCCGGAGGTTGAACCTTTGACTAGGGATTACATGGATCCAACTTTATGGGGATATCCATGAATTTGGCCTTGTGGGGTTTGTACCCTTATCCGTGAAGATTTTTCTGTGGGGATAACCTTATAGAGGTGGCTCTGGCGACTTTAACGGGGATTACCTTATGAAAGGGACTTTGTGGGGATTTATCGTTGTCCATAGTATTAAGTGTCGTAGTGCTTCCAGAAAATGTATGCTTGGCCATACGTGACCCTTTGCTGGAATCCATGTTCCATGCCCCAAGTGATTCAGATGCATACCTGCGCCTGGCTATTCAGGACTTTATGAGAGATTTCTTAGAATTTTGACTCGACTGCCACTGATGAGTTGGACAATAACATGTCATGCCCCCTTGGTTATGGATACTTTGTCATTGGAAGTGTTTTTCCATTTGAAGTGAATCGGTTTATTGAGAGAGTTTTTTTTGTTCACTGGATATTCATCGTGTGAATTTCACTGTTGTCAAACAATTAGCTATATGCAAACAACTATATTCAAATAATGCAAAGTTTATGTTTGTCTTGAAGTTTTGAAAATGCAATTTTAACAAATAAAAGAGTTTTGTAAGAATATGAATTCAACTCAGGGTTTACAGTAAGCCTTACAGGAGTCAGGATAACTTTTGTAACAGTGTGCTTTCGAACCAACCCATGCTTCAATTAGGACTTTTGAGGGGTTGTAACGTGGCCTAGTTCACGGTTTAAAGAAACAAAGGATAAGGCTCAATGTTTATTTGCACCCTCCCGTTCTTCATGATGTTCTTCAGCCCTTTACTCAGTTAATTGTGCATTTTGAATTCCAATTGAGTCTGGAATGACGTTTTGGTGATGGTTCAGATACTGAAAGTTTATTCGTGAAGGCAGTCATTTTTGAAACATTTTTCATATTTGTCGAGGTTTTGTAGCGCCCTCTTTTTGATTTAAGGTCACTAATTTTTGCCTGATTGTTCTTGTTTTGAGATTACAGTCAGCGGGATGCCCCCGTTTTTCTTAAGTATCCTTCATAGGTTTTGACCTAGTGGGCTTTTCTTTTGAGAGATAATGACTGCCTATTTTACGGGGAACCATCATTGTCTTTTGATTCATAAGTATGTTTTGATGTCATTCGTTGTGTATGAAGTAAAAGCTTGCGACTGAACGCGCATTTGAATTAACTGAGAAACTACCCTGCCCCAAGATATGATTAAAAGTTTTAGTTTGTGTGAAAAAGAAAACTCCTACTTCTTTAGCTCAAAGGGGTTGACTAGGGATTATCTTCCTTATAACTCCATTGTTTAGGAATTGAAAGAACTCCTGTACATCGTCAATAAGGTCTGTCCAAAAGCATATTGTATGAGATTATGGTATTTTTTTCGTCATCCTCCCTCTAAAGGCTTGCAACTTTTAACGAGAGTTGAATATTACGAAAAGCACAGTTTGAATATAGTGAAAACAAATATATTAATTCAATACAAAAATATGCAATGCATTAATGAAACAAAGTTTGACATAATGGATAAGTGTTCGAAGAAAAAAAATAAATTACAATTGAAAATTCAAAATGAACTGGACACTCTCAATGATTTGGCATGGGAGCAGTGATCACGTTGGGAGTTGTCGGAGGGTCGAATTCAATTGTCTTGTTATCAATTAGGTCTTGGATTTTATTATTTAGAGTCCAACAATAATTGGTATCGTGTCCGGGGATATTTGAATGGTAAGAACATTTGGCATTGGGGTTGTATTGAGATGAAGGTGTATTGGGATTTTGTGGAGGGTCTCTTAGTGAAATGAGCTCAGCTTTCAGTAAATATTGTAAGGCTTGTGGTAAGGACATACCAATCTTGGTGTATTGTCTTTCTTGAAATTTCATCCTACGCCTACCTTCTCGTTGTGATTGAGTAGATATGGGATTGGAAATTAAAACTACCCCCACTGATTGGTCGTGGTTACTCTTGTTACGACCCTTCAGGCTGTACACAGCATTGGATTCTTTCTTCCCATTGAAAGGCTGCTTCACTGCACTTGAAGATGCATCCCTTTGAATCTTACCGCTCTTGATACCAGCTTCTACTCTTTCATCTGGCAATATCATCTCGGTGAATCCAGTTGAAGAGCTTCTGATCAGATGGTTGAAAAATGGGCCTGACAAAGTACCCAAGAACATATCTACCAGCTCTCTATCAGACAGAGGAGGCTGGACTCTTCCTGCAAGATCTCTCCATTTCTGGGCATAATCTTTGAAGCCCTCTTTAGAACACATAAACATGCTTTAAAGTTGTGTACGGATTGGAGCGAGGTCAGCATTGTATTGGTACTGCCTGTAGAAAGCAACAGTCAAATCCTCCCAATTGCGGATCGTTGTTCCCTCCAGCTGATAGAATCACTCCAATTGAGTACCCGATAAACTTTCCTGGAAGAAGTGCACCCATAAATTCCTATTAGGGGTGTGAGGTTAGATCCTCCTTACATAAGACCTCGGATGCAGCTTAGGACATGAAACCTTATCATATTTAGCAAATGTGGGAACCTTGAACTTCGGTGGAATGACCACTCCAGAAACCAACCCTAATTCTTCAAAATCCAGACCAGGTACCCTCTGAATTTCCATTGCGTTGAGACGATCCTCCAGTTATTTATATTTTTCATCAGCAGGAGGATATTATTCTTCAGCATAGTCGGCCTCTTCTTCAACAGACCCTGGACTGTGGTCTTCTCGTTGTGTCTTCTCTTCATGATTATCTCCCTCATTTGACAGAGTTGCAAAATCTAGGGCTCGCTTTGCTGGTCCTCTGAGTCTCCTTCCCAAATTCAGGACACTCACTGGTTTCTTTGTCTTTTTCTTCTTGTCTTTGAGAATGAGAGCCTTCAGATCCTTTTGTCCCTTAGCCAGAGCCAGGAACATCGGCTGAAATTGAGCATTCTAAGCTTGAAGATCCTTAATATTTTTTTCGAGAGCCATCTCAACTAAAATAAACAGTAAGCATATGAGAAACCTGTATGGGGAAAACCTGTTATGATGTGATGCATGGTATGTGGATGCAATGTTTTCAAGGATCTCGCGGTCTATACACAAGAAGATGTTAGAAGTTAAACTTTGATCACGTCTTTAATTGAAGAACTTCGCATTGTTGGAATGTCCTACTACGAGAATCTAGCTCACTATGTCGAGTGGGTCATAGCCCTTGACTCAAGTTACCGTGCTTTGGTATTTGAGGGTGTTTGGTTAGAGGAAAATAAATCCTCTTGTCCTTTGATAAACGTCTGGTTCAATATACCCCTGTATCACAGACCCATTGAGATCCTTGAAATGGTTATTGAAAATGCTATGGTATGACGTCATGATGTTATGTACAAGTAAACATATACACACAAAGCAAACAAGTCCCTAGGTTTAGGGTTGCATGGATTCATAGGTAAGTATCCTCTTGAAGTTTCGGTTGGCATAACCTGTCCTATTAATAGTAATCGAGTTCTAAGGAGTCTCATATCACTGACCTTTCTTTTAGGCATTGTTTTAGCTCAAGCACTGAAATATTGCGGCCAAAATATCCCAAAAGTCCAATCTCAATGAGTGTAGTATTGAGTATCAACCAATCTTCGGTCGGAACCAAAGTCGGTCATCTCACTCTTTCTAATGGCTTAGGATGAGCCAATTAAAAGTTCTAAAGGTCAGTTATCGCTTAATGACACTATAAGGAAGCCTAATGTTATCCTTGACTGACTCAAGGAACATTAGTACAAGCCAGAGTATCACGCTAACGTATCTATCACTTTGTCCATATCAGTCTACACCGTACATCCTCCATGATTTATTTCTACTTACCAAAAAAGGTGCCCCAGATACGGGTGTAGGATCAAAAACCCAAACAAGGACCCAAAATGTAAAGCAAGCAGGTCAAACAAAGAAAGAATTTTAAAGGTGATCCAGCTCTAAGGTAACCCTACTTTTAAGTATTTCCCCAACAGGGTCGCCAGTTCTGTAATACGATGGGAGAACTGACTTGGGTGTTTTGCGTTTTATCACAGTTGTTGCGGATAGCAAGATTCGCCATCAACTTTTCTTTTATCCAATAAAGGAAAGGGTGAAAAGAACAGGAAAGACCTTTGAGATATTTTCTTGAGTTCAAGGGGTAGGTTATGAACAGGGAAGGTGTTAGCACCCTTTTCATCCGTAGTTTTATACGGGCTCTTAGTTGCTTGCTAGATCACTTGAAAATGCTTTTGTTTGAAAATGTTCTTTGTGGTGTAAGTTTGAAAATATTTTGAAAACGCATTCGTTGCGGAAAACTTTGTAATGATTCTCATCTCTATAAGAATTTATACAAAGTGTTGGTTTTGAAAATAGTTCAAAGATATGTTTACTTTTGAAGATGTTTTGAAAGTGTAAGTGTGGAAATGGTTTTAGTTTGTAAGCAAGCAACTACGAGCGTCCTACCTATGCAAAAGGTATTTGTTCTTTTCCTCCTGCTTTAGATGTTGCTATCTTACCATTGATTGGTAAGAATCCCCATCATTGGATGTGAAGGGACGAGCGTGGGTCAATCGTATAGTCATAGAAGGCAACTTATGAGACGTTTTAGCAATTTTCGTAAGGGACTAGATCGTTTACCGGAGGAAATATTGAGGGACATCGAGGGACTACGATCTTTTTTATTGAGGTTCTTTGCTAAAACGCCCATATTCGAGGGACATGACTATTTTCCGAGGCAACAAGCGAGGTTACCCTAGAGGTGCATGTGTGTAAATAGTGTATTTGATTGTATGCATTTTTGTCTTTGAAATTAGGATTTTCTAACGGTTGATTTTATCTTTCCATACACACCCTAATTAATAAAAATTTATATTAAAGCGGTAAATTTTGGAAATTAAAATCCTAAACTATTACATCATTATGGGATGGGGGATACAATTTTGCAAATGGGGATTGCAAGAAATTAAATCTAATTATCTGTTACAACCATAATGTGCAAGAAATGACATGTATATAATGTACAAGGAATATAAAGAGAAATGGATTTTTCTTTGGATTTTTTGTTAAGAAAATTGTTTTGACATAATTAATCTAAAGGGATATGATTAATAAAAAATAGGAAAATTAATCCTTAGTTAAAAGGAAATCAAATTAATCAAGAAATCATTTTTTAGATTTTCTATGGAAGGCTTTTGGTTAATTAAAATAAATATGAAAATATTAAAAAAAAATAGCGCAAAAGAGAGAAAAAATAAATCTTTAGACATCATGTGTCAAAGCATGTGGATTGAAGCATGCTTATATGCATCGAACATATCCTTTTTTTCGACCCTGTAATGCAAAATCAAAGCATAATGTTATCTGTCGAATCACACACCCTTTTTCTTTTCAGTTTGGGCCTGTAAAGCAGTATGTGTCGAAGCCTAAGGCTTTGTGTCGAACCATGCTGTAATTTCTCACTCCAACATTGCTTAATGGTCTCTATAGGTTAGTTCTTAACATGATTGACAAGAAAGTAAACAAACAAAAGAGAAGCTTCGAAGGCAATGATTATTACATGTTATCTTCGAAGATGAATCATCAATTATACTTGAAACGAAGGGTTTAAAGTCAAGAAGACTTACCTTGAAGCTGGAATGTGTGTTTCGAACTTGAGTTGCTGCCTTGAATGTTCTTGGGTTCGAAAGAAAAGAACATAGGTGATGTGTTTTTTTGGTCTGGGTTCGAAGGGAAAGAACCGAGGTGTGGTGTTTTTATGGTTCTAGGTTTAAGAGTGTTTTAAGGCTTCAGTCTTAGTGTTCTCTCCTCTCTCTTTTTTTCTTCTTCTCCTTTTCCTTGTCCAAAAGCCCCCTTTGTGTGTTTGTGAAACAACTTATTTATAGAGGTGTCTTGCTGAGGTTTTAGGGGGAAAACAAATAAAATTTGAACTGTTTAGGTATGCTCCTTTCATAGCTTTTATTTATGTAGCTCTTATGTATTAATTTGGTGCAAATATGGGACTAAGATAACGCAGGCTTGGACTGGTTTAGGAGCAGCATAGCAGGACTGTTTTGCAGTAGTTTTTGGAGTGTTGTGGCAGCTTGGTGCAGGGCTGTTTCATAGCAATATAGCAGACTTGGGATTGGCAGCATATAGGACTTTGTTCAGCAGTAGTCTGGACAGCATTGTTTGTAGCATGGCACTAGTTTGATTTTGATCACATAGATCCACAACCTTCGACCAAACTCATCAACAGACAAATCAATATGTGTTTCCATCAATTGTATGTTCTTAGAATGGACCACTTACAACCTTCGACCAAACTCATCAACAGACAAAACTATATTTGTTTCCACCAATTGGGTGTTTTTTGAATGGACCACTTGCAACCTTCGACCAAACTCATCAACAGACAAAACAATATTTGTTTCCACCAATTGTATGTTCTTCGAATGGACCACTTGTAACCTTCGACCAAACTCATCAACAGACAAAACAATATTTGTTTCCACCAATTATGTTCTTCGAACGGACCACTTGTAACCTTTGACCAAACTCATCAACAGACAAAATAATATTTGTTTCCACCAATTGTGTGTTCTTCAAACGGACCACAATCATATGAATGTACCACTTTGAGTATGCAAGATGATCTCATTGGCATAGTCAAAACGAAAGAATTTATGCATTGCTTTCCTACCAGTAACCATCAGTTGATTAAGTGTTCGAAAGTTCAAATCTCCAAACCTCAAATTGTAATTCATAGTGTAGAAACTATGTGTGTCGAAGGGTTTAAAGGTGGATCGAAGCAAGTTTCTCTAAGAAAGCCACTTCCCAGTCGAAGCTTGTGGGTCGAAGCAAGCATAAAGATAGACTTGTAATCCATAGTGTCGAAACCATGTGTGTCGAAGGGTTTAGTATGTGGATTAAAGAAGGTTTAGAAGTGGATCGAAGCAGGTTGCTCGAAGGAAACTATTTCCCAATCGAAGCTTGTGGATCGAAGCAAGCTTGCTCTTCTTCGATTTGTCAAAATCTTCCCACTACTTCTTTTCGATCAGTCATGTGGTTCGAACAGCCTGAACCAGATTTTGAATTCGAACTGTTATCTGCAGCTGCACACCTTTCGATCTGCTTTTCCCTTTCGACAGTTTCCTCTTCCTCCTTTCAAGGATTCAGAAGTTCTATCTTTGACCTGATGCTTGAGAGCCCAATATGATCCATGGAAACTATATGGGGCATTAAAAGTCCAATTGCACTTGTCCAAACCCAAACCTTAATTTGAGCCCAGTGTTGAGGAAGTGTCTTGAGCTGATCAAACCTTATGCAATTTTGAGCAATGGATATTTTTGTGAGAGAATCTTTGAGAAAATATAGGGAAAATTTTGGGGTACAACAGTTACTATCCTTGGAATTTTTGAGCTATGGACTTATTGGACTTAGGATTAGAGACCTTGACCTACCTTGAGACCCGGTGACTTCTATTGCTATTTTGTCTGGAGTCCTTGGGGTTTAACCAAAGACATTGGGTTGTTTGTTTTCTTTGTGTGCATGTTATTTTGATTATAAGCTTTTTTTGTGATCGAGAATTCATATATATACAGCCATTACTCTGCCCAATTTTTGTGAAGACTTAATGCATTCGGATTTTGGTTTTGTAAAGAGGTTTATCATCTTTGTTTGTTTGGTTTCAATCCAAAGGATGGGAATTCTACATTGACTCATTGTGTCAAGTCTTGGCTTCTTGTTGTTTAGATGATTCTTTTCCCTAGATTTTACCTTATGCTTTAGGATATTCACTTCATCTCCTCCCACCTTCTTTAATTTCAAAAATCTTCTCCCTCCTTTTGAAAATTCTTCTTGTTTTTAAACTTGAACTGCTTTCACAATAAACTTGGACTTATGTCCATGCATTCTCAAAATATTTTCTTAATCAAACTTTAACCAACTTAATAATACTTTGACATTTTTGTGAGAAGACTAAAAGTCAACCAGTCTCATTCAAACCATCTTTTCCACTTTAGCATTTTTGCTTTAAACTTTTCTCAAAAGATAGACTCTTGCCAATCCTTTTAGTGATGTGAGCTACTATACTTCTATGATATATAGTGAAGTGAGATATTTTCCACTTGGGTGTTGAGGGAGGCTTTGTTGATTTTAAAATCCAAGTTATATCCTCCACTTTGATATGACACAAATTCTCCTTTCTCATAGTCGTGGGTAGTAAGTATGTTCTTCCACTCGGATATGATGATGATGTCTTGTCTCTTAAAATTAACCAACATACTTATGTTTTAAAATTTTTAAGGTGAACTACGAGTACCCTGATCTCCTATTGCACGGAAGGTGGTACGTAGGCACTAAAGGTTCGCAACCGCGGCGAGTTCAAAAATTGTAAGAAATACTTCTTTTCTCAACCCCACAATCTATTTTTGTATATAACTCTTATAGCCAAAATACACAAATTTTCAAAGAGGTTCCTGCGAAGTATCGTAGATGTTTAGGATGATAATACCTTCCCTTTGCATAACCAACCCCTGAACTTAGATTCTCTCCCCCTCTTTTTGGGTTATTCGCTCTTTTCCCATTCCTTTGGAAACAATAAAGCACGGTGGCTATTTTAATTTGATTTGTGCAAGTCAAGTCAAATCCAATGGCTTTGTCTCAACATTTCTACCGCTACAGAAAAAAATGGCGACTACACTGGGGACAGATAGACCAATTGTTGGTTCATCCATAAGTGGGTTGAGCCTATATTTGTTTATTTGTGTATGTGCTATTGTTTGTTGTATATTATGTGTTATATATATGTTTGTCTGTATTTTCCTAGTTTTCAGGGTGCTTGGTGATTTCTCATCAGTCCTCTACCCGAACTTGGGAAAACTTAAGATAGGATGGGCGGTATAGTCATGTTAACTTTGAGGGAGTTATCCCAAAAAATGAGGCATGAGTTCCCCCACTCAATGGAGGCCCCTTTGACTATAGTGTTGTTTACCGAGTAATCGGAAAGACGTGTTGCTTTCAACCTGGGAGCCTGCTGAAACTGAGGAATGTAGAACCCTTAACCCATCTTGGCCTTTTAGGTGTAGAGCGGAAAATATGACGGAGTTTTTCTTGAGAATACTACTAATTATAGAGTCAATCGAGACATTGGTGATATCGGAAGGAAGGATGTAGACTCTGGGAACCTTTTAGAACCTTGTTCGGTAGGTGATAAACTATTAGACCATACCTTATGGGTAGTACCTTTGACCTCATGCTCGTGACGTCAAACCTATGAACCCCCGATATTTGTGATCTTGTGTGTTTGAAAGGGTGTTCAGTTGTTATTGGACAATGGTACTATCAAGATTTCAGGCAATAGAGATAATTACCATGGGATTAACGTGATTGAAGATTGCTCGATCAAAACTATGTCAGGTGATGAGTACGCTTTTGCAGATGAATTCTTTTCCACTGATGAAGATATGTTCTCCAACAATGATTATGTGATGTCTAAGTATTCTAAAGAGGGGATGAATGTTATTGTGCCTTGTTTTAGTATTCCTGCCCCTATTGAGATTGAGTATCATAGCAAGCAAATTATTGCTCCAGTGGTGATTTTCTTGTCGGGTCTTGTTCCTTAGGAATAAGACAAAGCCATGCCATATAAATACAATGTGACAATCCTAGAGGGTGGTGTAGAGGTTCCCATCCAACCTTTGTCTGATGTCAAGAATATTGCTGAAGCCAACCGAATAACCCGCAGTGGCCGTGTTTTCGCACATGTCATTCGAGGGAGTGTTAATAAAAAGGTTGTTGAAAGTATTAAACCCAATAAAGCAATGGGGGAATCTAGTGGCACTACTCTTGAAAAAGATATGGACGACATATTTCAGATTATCAAGATGAGCGACTACAGGATCGTAGGTCAATTGTTGTAGACTCCATTAAAGATATTTATTCTAGCCTTGCTAATGAACTCTTCTTCCCATAGGGAATCTTTGATGAGAGTATTGGATCAAGCTTTCATGGAAAGTGATATGCCTTTGGACCAATTCACCAGTGTCGTAGGGAATATTACATCCTGTAATAACCTGAGTTTCTGAGATGATGAGTTGCCTGATGAAGGAAGGAATCATAAATTGGCTTTCTATATCTCCATAAACTGTAAGAATGATTCATTATCAAATGTGTTGATTGACAATGGATACGCTTTAAATGTCATACCGAGGAGAACGCTTATGAAGCTGAAGTACCAAGGAACTCCCATGCGCCCAAGTGGCATAATTATGAAAGCTTTCGATGGGTCGAGGAAGTCTGTTATTAGGGAAGTAGATTTTCCTATTCATATAGGCCTGCACTTATTTCAGATTACTTTCCAGGTTATGGATATTGTTCTCGTTTACAGTTGTTTACTTGGACGACCATGGATACACGAGGCAGGGGCTGTCACTTCAACTTTGCACCAAAAGCTTAAGTTTGTTCGTGAAGGAAAGGTGATCATTATAAATGGAGAACAGGCTTTGTTAATATCTCATTTATCCTCTTTCAGTGTTGTGGAAGCGGAAGAAGCTGCTGTTGGAACTCAGTTCCAAGCTTTATCCATTGATAATATAAGGGAAAATGAAAATTCTAAAGCTTCGTTTAAGGATGCTCAGCAAGTAATGCGTAATGGCCCTAGTAAAGTATGGGGACAGATTATGGATCCACCTACGAATAAGAATAGAGTTGGTTTGGGATTCTCTGTGAAGAATGGTAAAGCTGAGAATATGAAACCGAAGTCTACTTTGCGCAAATATCAAGATGTCTTTCGCAATGGAGGTTACCTTCATCCAACTGTTCCAAGGATCAATGTTATTGTGGAAGGTGAAGTAGAGAAGGAGATGTTGAACTATGAGACGCATGGAGTCAGAGTCCAAAACCGGATCACTATTGATGTCCCTCTTGCATTCATATTTCAAAGTAATTTGTTTTTTTGTTAATCTATTCAAAAAGCTTTCATTCTGCCCAAGGTGAAAGTATTGATATTGTATGGGCTTATCTGTTGCTTTGATCTTCAAAATTAATAATAAAAGTTGTCTTTCACTCCCAAATTGTGTCTTTATTTTCTTCTTTTTCTTGGAAAATGGTAATCAGAAAAATCCCTTTTAAAATAAATAAATAAATCTGCATAATCACTTTCTATATGTGTAAGTTTCTATAAGCAATCATAAATCATATGTGCAGATTAATTATAAAAAAACTCGTTAAATACAATGACCCTAAACCCTCTCCAAACTTTGAATATCCTGCAAATGTGGCCGAAGAAGAAGAATATGGTGAAATCCCATAAGAGGTTTCACGACTTCTTGAGTGCGAGGAAAGTGTCATTCATCCGTATAAAGAGTTGTTGGAGACAATCAATTTGGGTACAGAAGAGGATCCGAAAGAAGTCAAGATTAGAGCATTGCTTCATCCCAACATGAAGATCAGGTTGATTGAATTGCTGAAAGAGTACGTCGACATCTTTTCTTAGACATACCAAGACATGTCGGGTTTGGATACTGATATTGTGGAACATCGTTTGCCACTAAATCCAGAATGTCTTCCAATCAAGCAGAATTTGCGAAGAACTCACCCTGATATGGCAGTGAAAATTAAAGAAGAAGTTTTAAAGAAGATTAATGTCGGTTTTCTTATGACATCAGTGTACCCCTAGTGGATTTCCAATATTGTCCCAGTACCAAAGAAAGATGGAAAAGTTTGCATGTGCGTTGATTATATGGATTTAAACAAAGCTAGTCCAAAAGATGATTTTCCATTTCCACATATTGATGTGTTGGTCGATAGTACAACAAAATTAAAAGTATTCTCGTTCATGGACGGATTTTTTGGATATAATCAAATCAGAATGGCTCCTGAGAACATGGAAAAAAACAACGATTATCACACCCTAGGGAACATTCTATAACAGAGTGATGCCCTTCGGGTTGAAGAACACTGGTGCAACGTACCAGAGGGCTATGATAACCCTATTCCATGATCTGATGCACAAGGATATTGAGGTATATGTTGATGATATGATTGCTAAATCCCATACTGAAGAAGGGCATATAGAATATTTGTTCAAATGGATTCAATGTTTGAGGAAGTATAGTCTCCGCTTGAATCCAAATAAATGCACCTTTGGTGTCTGATCAGGGAAATTGTTAGGTTTTATTGTCAGCCAAAAAGGGATTGAAGTTGACCCTGATAAAGTCAAAGCAATTCAAGAAATGTGAGTGCCAAGAATGGAAAAGCAAGTTATAGGCTTCCTTGGGTGTTTGAATTAAATTTCCAGATTTATTTCCCATATGACTGCAACTTGTGAACCAAAATTTCAGTTGTTATAGAAAGATTAAGGTTGTGTGTGGGCAGATGATTGCCAAAGGGCATTTGAAAGTATTAAAGAGTATATGCTAGAACCCCCTATCTTGCTCCCGCCTATTGAATAAAGACCGTTGATTATGTATCTGACAATGTTAGATAATTCTATGGGTTGTATTTTGGGACAACAAGATGAAACAGGGAAGAAGGATTATGCCATTTACTATCTCAGTGAGAAGTTTACTGATTGTGAGTCGCAGTATTCTATGCTAGAAAAGACATGTTGTGCTCAGGCCTGGGCAGCAAAACGGTTGTGGCAATATATGTTGAATCATACTACTTGGTTGATTTCCAAAATGGATCCAATTAAGTATATTTTTGAAAAGCCTGCTCTTACTGGGAGAATTTCCCATTGGCAGATGCTGTTGTCTGAATATGATATTGAATATCGTACTCAGAAGGCTATAAAAAGTAGTGTGTTAGTGGATTATCTTGCTCACCAACCCGTTGATGATTATTAGTCTGTTAAATATGATTTCCCTGATGAGGATGTTATGTTTCTGAATGTCAAAGATTGTGATGAACCATTGCCTGAGAAAGGTCATAATCCTGAATCTCGTTGAGGAATGGTGTTTTATAGAGTCGTGAATGCTTATGGGAAAGTAATTGGTGTTGTGATTGTCACTCCCCATGGATCGCATATCCCATTTACTGCAAAGTTGGAATTTGATTACACCAATAACATGGCAGAGTATGAAGCTTGTATCATGGGACTCGAGCAGGCTATTGATCTTAAAAATTCTAGATGTGTATGGAGATTCAGCTTTGGTAATAAATCAGACTAAAGGAGAATGGGATACTCGCCACCCTGGCTTGATCCCCTACAAAAATTATGCTAGAATATTATTACCCTTCTTTAGTAAAGTTGAATTCCATCATATTCCCAGATATGAAAATCAGATGGCGGATGCTTTGGCTACTTTGGCTTCTATGTACCAAGTAAATACTTGGAATGACGTGCCTCGTATCACAATGCGACGTTTGGATAGACCAGCTCATGTGTTTGCACAGAGGGAACGTCAGACGAAAAACCTTGGTATTATGATATCAAGCATTTTCTATAGACTCAGGTATACCCGATTAGTGCATTGAACAAAGATAGAAAGACATTGAGAAGGTTGGTAGGCACCTTTTTCCTCAATGAAGATGTGTTATACAAAAGAAATTATGACATGGTCTTGCTCAGATGCGTGGATAGACACGAAGTAGACATGTTGATGCATGAAATCCATGAAGGTTCCTTTGGCACTCATTCCAATGGATATTCGATGGCAAAAAAGATGCTTATGGAAGGTTACTATTGGCTGACAATGGAATCTGACTGTTAAAAATTTGCAAAGAAGTGCCATAAGTGCCAGATTTATGCTGACAAAATTCATGTGCCTCTGACGCTTCTCAATGTTATTTCTTCCCCGTGGCCTTTCTCTATGTGGGGTATTGACATGATTGGAATGATTGAACCCAATGCATCGAAAGTACATCATTTTATCTTGGTAGCAATAGACTACTTTACCAAATCGGTGGAAGCAACTTCATATTCCAATGTTACTAAGCAGGTGGTAGTACGCTTTATCAAGAACAATCTTATATGTCGGTATGGTGTGCCCAGCAGGATTATCACCGACATTGGTTCGAATCTGAATAACATGATGATGACAAAACTTTTTGAAGAATTCAAGATTGTCCATCATAACTCATCTCCTTATAGGCCAAAGATGAATGGGGTTGTTGAAGCTGCTAATAAAAACATCAAGAAGATCATCCACAAAATGGTTGTTACTTCTAAATATTAGCATGAGATACTCCCTTTTGCTTTGCATGGGTATCGTACATCTGCCCGCACTTCAACAGGGGAAACGTCGTTCCCTCTTGTGTATGGCATGGAAGCAGTGCACCTCGTTGAGGTTGAGATTCCCTCTTTACTTGTGGTAATGGAAACCAAGTTGTCAGAGTCTGAATGGGTCCAGAACAGGTTTGACCAATTGAATTTTATTGAAGAAAAGAGAATGAAGGCCTTGTGTCATGGTCAGTTATACCAGAAGAGGATGAAGAAATCCTTTGATAAGAAGGTCAAGCCTCGCAAATTTAGAGAAGACGACCTCGTGCTCTGGAAGATCATGTCTTTTAACATTGATTTTAGGGGCAAGTGGACTCCTAATTTTTAAGGCCCATATGTTGTAAAAAAAGCCTTCTCTTGCGATGCATTGATTCTTGAAAATTTGGATGGCAAGGAGTTACCATGTCCTATGAATGTTTATGCAGTCAAGAAATACTTTACCTCAAGAAATAAAAGAACAACTCGCTAAGTCGAAAACCCGAAAGGGCGGCTTAGGCAAAAAAGAGCGTCTCGGTAGACTGAAAACCAGAAAGGGTGGTATAGGCAAAAATTAGAGATATAAACAGAATAGATTCTTCCCGCTAGGTTGAAAACCCGCAAGGGAAACTTAGGCAAAAGTTAGGGATTTCTTGGCAAGTAACTGCGTCAGACAAGACTTGATCATTGAAGCAACAATCTTCTTGGACGCTCACCATACATCAATAAAAGTCAATGCTCAGGAATTCAAAGTTGTTAGGAAGAATAGTTGTCATTGTATTTTAATGTATCTTTTCCAATGTATTACAATTTTCCAAACTGTGTAATCATCTATGGAGTCTCGCCATTCGCAGACTACCATTCTATTAATAAAGTTTGAGCTTTTATCCAATTCTTTGCAATCCTCATTTTTTATTCTAATTACAAAGATTCCATTCATTATTGATATTAATTTTCAAAAAAATAGATTAAATAACAAAAAAAAATTTAAAGAATTTACAAATTACTTTCTACTTTAGATTTTGTGATTCAAGAAAAAACAAAAATAGTGATTCCAATAATGTGGCAGGTCTCTTTATTTGAGAAACTTGTACTTCCCCAAGAAGTCTATTAGTTCCCAGAGAAGATTCATGATTTTTTACTCCAATGGATGGTAGTCTCGTCAATATGGGAGATAGTTTGTTGTTGAGATTTATTACTCCAATGGATGGTAGTCTCGTCATTATGGGAGATAGTTTGTTGTTGAGATTTGTTACTCCAATGGATGGTAGTCTCATCATTACGGGAGATAGTTTGTTGTTGAGATTTGTTACTCCAATGGATGGTAGTCTTGTCATTATAGGAGATAGTTCATTGTTGAGATTAGTTACTCCAATGGATGGTAGTCTCGTTATTATGGGAAAGAGTTTGTTGTTGAGATTTTTTACTCCAATGGATGGTAGTCTTATCATTATGGGAGATAGTTTGTTGTTGATATTTGTTACTCCAATGGATGGTAGTCTCGTCATTATGGGAGATAGTTCGTTGTTGAGATTTTTTACTCCAATGGATAGTAGTCTCGTCATTATGGGAGATAGTTCATTGTTGACATTTGTTACTCCAATGGATAGTAGTCTCGTCATTATGGGAGATAGTTTATTGTTTAGATTTGTTACTCCAATGGATGGTTGTCTCGCCATTATGGGAGATAGTTCGTTGTTGAGATTTGTTACTCCGATGAATGGTAGTCTCTTCATTATGGGAGATAGTTTGTTGTTGATATTTGTTACTCCGATGAATGGTAGTCTCGTCATTATGGGAGATAGTTCGTCGTTGAGATTCATTTTGCTCTGAAGAGTTTGTTTATTTCCAGTTATAATTACTAGTGTTGGTCATTTGTGACTTACCCTAATATCGATGTTTGTTGGTATTATCCTACCACTTCTTTCCCCCTTTGGGTTGACATTACCTTTTTTTCTATTTTTTTATTGAGTGGATAGTTTGCGGTTATCTGTCAATCACCATTATCCTTTATTTTCTCTCCTCAATGTGTGAGGTTATGTTACTTTGTCTCCTCCTTGGGATTTACCCCAATAGAGTCGAGTCTTCTGTTCGCTAGTGATTTATTTTCCTGGTCTATTTTTCTTTTGATCTTGTATTTTCTGTTTCCCCAGTGGTATTCCGTGTCACCTTTGGATCTATTTATTTGCATGCACAATCATAAGCATTGTATGGCCTCTTAGGGCCAAAAATAGGGTTTGTTTTGTATTTAAGTATCTTCAATCGCGTCAACACGAGGATTTTAATCTTCGTATCTCTGAAAAGAAGACATTTAAATAAGGGCAGCTGTTGTACCCTAATTTTTGCCCCTAAGATTCCTCTATCATCTCATATCAACTCAACCAGAACAAGATCACACTAGGGTTTCGTTATTCTCCCTATCTTTAGGTTTGCACATGAGGAATCACAAGGCACCTTAATTTATATATTTTTATCATCTATGTTTTGTATTGATTAACTTGTAACTAATAAATAAAATGAATGTTTTCTATAATTGATGATATTATAGGTAGGGGCACAACACATTTCATCAGTTTGATTTAGAGGTTCATGAGTTTATTTCCATGCCTTCTTCAACAAAGTTTCATTGAGATTCAAGCTTCGTCATTGAAGATACTTTGAAGTAATATCATGACAAGGTCTACTATGATTCATCATGCCTCAATTTGTCAAAGAAAATCAAAAGATGCAAGAGTTGATTGAAGAAGTTTGACCTAATTGGACAAGTTCTTGATTTCTTGATCACAAGTTTATAACTCTCTCAATTCTTAATATTTGGAGGTGGTTTTTGTTGCTATGGGTTCTTATTATCATCCACAACAATTTCTATTCACATGGCAAGAGTAATTGTGCAAGGAAGTTTGTCAAAATTGAAAGGGTTTTCCAAGTCAATTTGGTGCTCTAGGAGTTAGGGTTTTGAACTTCTAAGGGCTATATCTTGCTCATATTTTGGTATTTTTGAGTGATTCCGAAGACATGCTTCTCTTTAAAGAGTTATTAACTAATCACTTCAAAAATTTCAAGAACAATTTGTGTGGAAGATGCCTAATGATGAGGAAGGATTACAAGTCCTCTAGATAGGCCATCAAAATCCTTTATGTGACTTCAAAAGATCATAACTTGGTCAATTTTCATCTCCTTGAGCCTATTATTTTTCCAAAATAATCTTAAGGAAGTGAATTTAAACTCTTCTTTTATGCGCAAAGCTTGAAAATGGATGGAACATGCTCTAAGAATGCAAAAGATTATAGTTCATCTCATGAATTTTCACCAACTTCACAAGGCCATAAATTTTTCAATACTTGTTATTGTTTAGTGATTAAAGTTTCACAATTCTCTTTGGGAAGTATAATTCAAGTTAGTATAATTGATCAAAGCTAAATTTTAGAGGAAGACCATGTTTGAACTGAAAACATCATAGGTCACCTTTATGGAAAAACTTAGAATTTTTCTAAGTACAAAAAGTCAGCATCTTTTTCTCAACTTTAACTCATCACAACTCCTAGCTCAAGTATCCAATTGATCCCATTCTTTGCACATTGTAAAATTTGTGACCTTATCTTTCAATTGCTTCAAGAATCATGCTCTAAGACTCCTTGAATTGTGAATACCATTGATTCAAAGTTGGTTCATTGAAACTGACTTTTTCCTCCAAATCAGAATTTGAAATGCATAATTCAACTTCTAATCAATAAATTGTTGTGCGTTTTTACTTCTAATCATGTTTAACAATCTTCTAGAAGTGTTTAGCACCTTGAACCACAAGTTTTGGCTAAGTTTTGAGCAAAATACGAGTCACGCTTTTTATGCTTGCAACTTCACATGAATTCCCTCCAAACTTCATCATTCCATACGCTTGAGCATCCCATTTGCTTCCCTATAAATAGAGGGTTATATCTCACTCATTTTCTCAAGCTTTTGTTAGCCAATTGACCCCTGCTCAGACCCCACACGAACTCTGAATTTGAATTTATGATTTCTTGCTTTCTTACTCCAAAACACCAAAAGCTTCATTCAGTTAGCTTCATTGAACTTCTCTGAAGCTAACCACACTCTTACCTTCAAGAATTGTAACCTATAGTGATCTACAGAAGTCCAGTTTCATAGCCACCTTTTGCTACTTCATTCAAGTAGATTCCTTGGTCAAATCGATCCAAATAAAAGACTAATCTACTCAATCCATCCTTCTGATTCTCGTGCTTTTTAAAATTTGCAATTTCATTAAGATTTGAGTGAGATATTCCAGAATTTTGTGATCGCTATTATTTCTGCATTTTCTCAATTTACGCCTTGCTCGGTTTATATAAATTTGGCGCAATGGTACCATTAGAATCGTTTTGAAGAGACGAATCTAATGGTATTGGTCTGGGTTGCTAATTTTACCGTTTTTGGAATTCAATTTGAGGTTGGCTGGAGGTTGAAGACGATGACATGTTCGTCTTCAACCAATGAAGTTTAGCCACGTTATTTTTTTGAAACATATTTGGTGTTTCACTTTACCATGTGTGCGTGTTGCGAGCCCTGGGATCTGATTACTTTAGTGAGTCAGACTCCACCCAACGTGCTACATTTTAAGATATTTTTATTTTTATAAAAAATGATTAGGTGTGATATTTAATAAAGTCCATGACATGCGCAGCGCGCTAGATCCATTGGATCTGTTTACTAACGCGTTTTGACAATGATCAGATGGTCCACATTTTTTGGTTTGTTATTTTATTTTCTGATTTTTTATTTTAATTGATTTAAACTTCAAAAAGTCATAGAAAATTCATTTTTTACTCAAAAATTATGAAAAATTCACAAATATTTTCAAATATTCTCTTCCTGATTTTTATTTTTTCATAATTTTATTTTCAAATTTGATATTTTTTTATAATTTCTCTTTTATTTTAACTTGTTTTTAATCATTTAAAAATAATTTTTGATATTTTTAAATTCTGAAAATTTTTATAAAAATCATTTTACCCATTTCTGACTTTTTGAAATTTTTCTAGAATTCTATCTTCACTTCTACTATTTTTTATCTTTTTCTTCATTTATTTGAGTGATTTTAATTAGTTTAAAAATACTTTCTTGTTATAAAAAAATCACCAAAAAAATTATAAAAACATTTGAGGTCAGCTTTGATTTTTCCATGGTCTTTTTAAATTTTTCTTTGATACTTTGAACATAGTTTACTATTTTACCTTTTATTTTCATTTTAAAAACAATTTAAAAATCATTTTTCTTTTTCACTTTATTCATTAAATGCAATTTGTATTTTTTAATATATTTTGGCTATGTGATTTTTAATCATAAACTTCATTAACACATTGGATCTTGAGTGTTGAGTTTAACTCCACTAAAATGGATGGATGATTTTAATGATAGTTTGATTAAAAAAATTTATTTAAATGTATCCTCTCCCTCTTCATCTCATCCTCTTCTCCTTTGTGCTACATGTTGTTAGAGGATGATCTACATATCATCACTCCAAACATATGGCACATAGATTGCTTTTGCCTGACCTCAAAATAGGTGCGACTTATATATAAGTGCACTTACGATTTCTTAACATAGTGCTAAATTTTATCCCGATTCGAGAAATGATCATTCGTGGCCAAAATCTATGTTTGCAAGCCCAAGTATGTTTAATTTGAAACCTTTGATCCAATAACCTTAAGGTTCATTGTTAGGAGGCTTTGGTCTTATCAATCCTCTAATGAATCTTCATAAATTTTGGAACTAAGTGAATCATTTAAACACCATTGATCATTTATTGTTGTCTTGAGATTTTGAAATGAATTATATACTTGACAAAAAGCAAATGAAACTTGTAGTTTAGAGGCTTTAATTTTATCAATCTTCTAATTAATTTTCAAATGCAATTTTCCAAGATGGTCATTCAACTAACCTCTAATTTCTAACAATTAACTTTATTTTATGCTTTTACTTTATGCTTTTTTCTTTAAGCACATTTATTTTAGCATTTTCATTTCATGTTATTTCCATCTTTGCTCATTTGAGTATTTATCTTTATGTCATTTTGTTTTGCTCACTTGAGCTTTTCATTTTATTTTTTGAAGACACATAATAATCAACTTGAACCATAAAAAGCTTTAATGTTACTTGGACTATTTGGTTATTATCTTTGGCATTTTAGAACTATGGACTTCTTGGACTTAGGATTAGAGACCTTGACCTACTTTGAGACCCGGTGACTTTTATTGCTATTTTGTCTGGAGTTCTTGAGGTTTACCCAAAGACATTGGTGTAATACTTTAGATCTCATTGAGATCTACAACTCTTGTGTCAGAAGTTCTTCTTGAATCATCTTGCATCATGATGAAAATCTAGCCAGAAGTTCTGAACTTATCATACTTTCTTAACACTTAGAAAAATTTCTAAGTGTTTAGAACTTTGACTTTTCCAAAGTAATTTTGAATTTTGATTTTCTTGATGAACCGACTTCATATTCTAACATGTCTTGATGAAATGTGACTCTTGAAACTTGATTTTGATCCAAAAGTCAAAGTTTGACTTTTTAGTGTGCATTTTGACCATTTTGCCCCTTGTGCCAATTCCAAGCTTAAATTGATGTATCAGTGCTGCAAACTTGAGTCATGGAAGATCTTGTGCGAAAATTCTTGAGAAATGAGAGGGAAAATTTTGGGGTACAATAGCTGCCCTTGTTCAATCTTCTTAAACATGAAGGGTTAGATTGGTGAGCCCGCCATTCATGACTTGAAGGTGGAAGATGATTGAACACTAAAGTGCCCATAAATTTGCACTCGATGATGTGTTAGTTGACTGTGTAGAGAATGGGCTTAAAGATGCCATTTGGGGAGATGATGGAGAGTTGTTGAAGATGGGCTTATAGATGCTATCCAGAGTTACTGGGGAAGGTATCAGGATAAATCTTTTGGTTGATTTATACTGAAATAGTAGATGTCTTTTGCCTGTTTTTAACTGCAAGAGATAAATCTAACCAGAAGAGGTCTTCATTTGCCTGTTGTTAATCTGGATGAACTAAATCTAACCAGAAGAGTTATTTGATTCTCCTGTCTTTAAATGGAAGAGATAAATCTGACCAGAAGAGGTCTTTGTTCGCCTGTTATTAACTGGAAGAAATAAATCCAACCAAAAGAGGTCTTTGTTCGCCTGTTATTAACTGGAAGAAATAAATCTAACCAGAAGAGGTTTTTGTTCTCTTGTTATTAACTGGAATAAATAAATCTAACCAGAAGAGGTCTTTGTTTGGATGTTATTAACTGGAAGAAATAAATCTAACCAGAAGAGGTCTTTAATTTTCCTGTTATTAACTGGAAGAAATAAATCCATCCAGAAGAGGACTTAATTGATTGCATATTATTAACTGGAAGAAGTGAATCCATCCAGAAGAGGACTTGATTGATTGCCTATTATTAACTAGAAGAAGTGAATCCATCCAGAAGAGGACTTGATTGATCGCCTATTATTAACTGGAAGAAGTGAATCCATCCAAAAGAGGACTTTATTGATCGCCTATTATTAACTGCAAGAAGTGAATCCATCCAGAAGAGGACTTAATTGATCGCCTATTATTAACTGGAAGAAGTGAATCCATCCAGAAGAGGGCTTTATTGATCGCCTATTATTAACTGGAAGAAGTGAATCCATCTAGAAGAGGACTTGATTGATCGCCTATTATTAACTGGAAGAAGTGAATCCATCCAGAATAGGACTTGATTGATCGCCTATTATTAACTGGAAGAAGTGAATCTATCCAGAAGAGGACTTAATTGATCGCCTATTTTTAACTGGAAGAAGCGAATCCATCCAGAAGAGGACTTGATTGATCGCCTATTATTAACTGGAAGAAGTGAATCCATCCAGAAGAGGACTTGATTGATCACCTATTATTAACTGGAAGAAGTGAATCCATCTAGAAGAGGACTTGATTGATTGCCTATTATTAACTGGAAGAAGTGAATCTATCCGGAAGAGGACTTGATTGATCTTTCCTCCAAGGAAGAGGTTTAGTTGCATGCAGAAGTATGTATGTTGTGATGATGTTCACAAAGTAAATGAGATTATGTTGTATGTGTATGTTATATGATGTATGAATGTGAAATATTATTGAAGTGTATCTTTGTCTGGGAAAATAAATCCTTGACAACAAGCTAGGGAGCCTTGGGATGCTGAATCCCAGACTGTTGTCGGAGAGTAGGTGTATCTTCAACTTTGTTTAGAATGTTTTTGCTAGGAATACTTGCTTTATTGTTTGAGAAGAAATCCGCTGGGTAATATTGACTCTGGCTCTTTGCATGAGGAAACTCTGTGGGGGAGTATTTATTTTTGCTTGGAGGAATAGAGTTCAGGAATTTTGGTTGTCCATTGCGCTACTGGGGAGTTATTCCTGACTGGAGAGCATTGAAAGTTAGCTGTTATCTGGTCGAAATCCAGGTTTGGCAGCAATTGTTGAGGATAATGAAGTTGACTGCTATCTGGTCGTATTACAGGCTTCGCAGCGACTTACCGGGGAAGATTAAATTAACTATTATCTGGTCGGGTTCCAGGCTTCGCAGAAAATTACTTGGGAGAGTGAAGTTAAAATGTTATCTGGTTGGATTCCAGGCTTCGCAGCAACTTACCTACTTTAAACTACTATCTGGTCAGATTCCAGGCTTCAAAGCAGATTTCTGAGATGGATGAAGTTAATTGTTATCTGGTCGAACTCCGGGCTTCGCAATAACTTACTTGAAAGGATGAAGTTGAACTGATATCTGGTCGGGTCCATGCTTCACAGTAACTTGCTTGAAAGGATGAAGTTGAACTGATATCTGGTCGGGTCTAGGCTTCACAGTAACTTGCTTGAAAGGATGAAGTTGAACTGATATCTGGTCGGGTCCAGGCTTCACAGTAACTTGCTTGAAAGGATGAAGTTGAACTGATATCTGGTCGGGTCCAGGCTTCACAGTAACTTGCTTGAAAGGATGAAGTTGAACTGATATCTGGTCGGGTACATGCTTCACAGTAACTTGCTTGAAAGGATGAAGTTGAACTGATATCTGGTCGGGTCTAGGCTTCATAGTAACTTGCTTGAAAGGATGAAGTTGAAATGATATATGGTCTGGTCCAGGGTTTGCAGTAACTTTCTTGAATGAATGTAGTTGAACTGATATCTGGTCAGATTCCAGGCTTCACAGTAACTTTCTTGAATGATGAATTTGAACTGATATCTGGTCGGATACCAGGCTTCACAATAACTTGCTGGTAATTGTAGAGGAGTCTATTGAGGAAGAGGGGTTGTGGTCCCTTTATTTGTGATAGTTTGGGAGGCAAACTCAAGCTGGGGAATCTTGCCGTTGTTGGGGAAATAAACCCAGTTTCCAATCTGCTGGAGGGGTGTTTTCTTTTGGAAGAACTCCTCTAGGATTCCTCTTGAGAACAACTCAGCTGGGAAGAAGGTTTTCCAGAGATTGAAACTCTGGCTAGGAATTGTCTGGATCCAACTTTGTGGGGACTTGACTTGGGGTCATCCTATGAAAAGGACTTTATGGGAAACTTGTCACTGCCCCAAGTAACAAGTGTTGTAGCATTGACAGAAAAATGTTTTCCTGACCGTATGTAACCTTCTGTTGGAATTCACATTAAATGCCCCGAGTGATTCAGATGCAGACCTGCCCCTGGTATATTCAGCATTTCTTGAGAGATTTCTTGTAATCTTGACTGGACTGCCCCAGACGTGTTGGACGGTGACACGTCATACCCCCTTTCTTATAGGAGATCTGTTATTAGAAGTGTCTTCCCATTTGAGTTGATTTTGTTTGTTGAGAGAGTTTTTGTTCACTGGATATTCGTTGTGCGAATTTCTCCGCTGTCAAACAATTAGCCATATGCAAACAACGATATTCAAATAATGCAAACTTTATGCTTGTCTTGAAGTTTTGAAAGTGTGTTTTAGCAGATAAAAGAATTTGTGAGAATATGAATTCAACTCAAGATTTAGAGTAATCCTTACAGGATTCAGGATACCTTTTGTAATAGTATGCTTTCAAAATAACCCATGCTTCAATTAGGACTTTGAATGGTTGTATCGTGGTTTGGTTCACGGTTTAAGAAACAAAGGATAAGGCTCAGAGTGTATTTGTACCCGCCCATTCTTCGTGATGTTCTTCGGTCCTAAACTCAGCTAATTATGCGTTTGAACTCCAATTGAGTCTGGAATGGCATTTTGGTGATGGTTCAGACAAATTAAGTTTGTCGGAAGGCAGTCACTTCTGCAGCATTTTCATGTTGTTAAGGATTAGTAGTGACCTCTTTTTTTTTATTATCCCTGATTTTTGTCTGACTGTTCTTGTTTTGAGATTATAGTCAGCGGGATGCCCCAGTTTTTCTTAAGTCTCCTTCGTAGGTTTTGACTTAGTGGCCTTTTGTTTTGAGAGAGAGAGAGATAATGATAGCCTATTTGATAGGGAACCATCGTCGTCTTTTGACTCAAAAGAATGTTCTTGATGTCATTCATTGTTTAGGAAGTGAAAGCTTGCAACTGAATGCGCATTTGAATTAACTGAGAGACTACCCTGCCCCAGGTTTTGATTAAAGGTTTCCATTTGTGTGAAAAAGAAAAACTCCTACTTCTTAGGCTCAAAGGGGTTGACTAGGAATTATCCTCCTTATAACTCCAGTGCTTAGGAATTGAAATAACGCATGTACATCGTCAGCAAGGTCTATTCAAAAGCATATTATATGAGATTATGGCATTGTTTTTCGTCATCCTCCCTCTAAAGGCTTGCGGCTTTTTAAAACAAGAGTTTCAATATCATAAAGTAAGTAAAAAAATCATAGTTTAAATATAATGAAAACGAGTGGATGAATTCAAGACAAACATATGCAATGCATCAATGAAATAGAGTTTAACATTAATAGATAATTGTTTGAATAACAAAAGAAATTACAATTTAAAATTCAAAATGAACAAAATCCCTTTTCTCTGAACTTGTCCCTTCAGCTGGTATGCCTTTGAGGGAGGGTAGAAGAATTCAGTCTGACCATCTTGTGTGAACTCTAGTACTCCTTCGTCGATCAAGTTTTGAATCTTGTACTTCAGCGCCCAACAATCGTTTGTATCGTGTCCAGGACTGTCGGAATGATAGGCACACCTGGCATCAGGATTGTAGTTAGGAGAAGAAGTTTTGGGGTTTGGATGAGGTCTTGTCAACATAATCAAATCCATCCTCGACATGTGTTGCAATGCTTGAGACAGTGGCATGTTGATGTTAGTAAACTGTCTCTCAGGCTTGTTTTGCCTATGCTGATTTTCCCGTTGATGTTGACGAGATCGTTGTTGGGCTCGTGAAGTAGCAGCAGTTTCGAAAGGTCTATTCTCGCTCTGACTGGCTTCTTGTCTCATGGGGGTTGGGTAGTGACTTGATCCTCAATCTTGACCGTTTGTTTCATACGGTTGCAACTGTCTTGATGAAGTTTGTTGACGAGGGTCCTTAGCTCTTCTTGTCCCCGATCTAAGTTTTGGATGAGAGCCATCTGGTCCACCAGTTGTCCCATCATCAGGACTTTCATTGTTTCCATTTGAGTTTGTAGCAGTTCCAACTGGTCATCCTTGTTTCCCTCAGGATTTCCCATGATCATGCCCCTAATGATGAGTGCTTTCACTTCTTCTTGCCCCTTGGATAGGTTCAAGAACATTTCCTGAAGTTGAGCGTTTGGAGTCTGAATGTCTTTGATAGTCTATTCTGGAGCCATCTCTACTGAAATAAACAGTAAGAAGATGAGAGACCTGTGTGGAAAAGCCTGTCATGATATGATGCATGGTATGTGGATGCAATGTATTCAAGGACTTAGAAAATTTAAATTTGTTATAGACAAAGAAAGGAGCAAACATCAATTGTATTAATAAGTTTAAATTGTTTAAAACCGTTCCCCTTGGGCTTACAATGGAAGAAATAAAGCGGAATAAAAACCCTAAGACAAAAAGGTCGAACGCATCCTCTTTGGCGCGATGTAGGCGTTCAGATTTCGCTCCTCATGAAGCTGTCTCGTAAGCTCCAGGACCTTCTTTTCACTCGCATAGAACTGGGCCTCGAAAGTGTCTTGTTCTTCCTTCAGCTGGATCCAAGCTCTTTGTAAGTCTTCAAGAGAAGTAGGCATGGTAGAGTGAGAAATAGTATAAGGAACATCTCCTTCAACTAATGGCTCCATGATAATAGGCAAAGTGGCAGGGTATGGCATACCGAGTCTTTGAGCACGAGTTCGTTCCCACTTAAGATAAGGCTCCAAAGGAATGGAATTATTACGCTCCAATGACTTTATATCCACTTTGTTTACCATCCTCCAAGCTCGTATAAATATCTAACGATAGCCTTGATCGTCACTCTCGTAATCGAACAGTAAACCTTGGATGAGTGCATCGTGAGGACCATCTCTTCGTGCATAGCAAAATTTTCGTAATGCAAGAGAAGGGTTATAGGTGATACCTCTCCTTATGCCAAGCAAAGGAACATTAGGGAATTCCCCATAACGGTAACTGATAGTAGTATCCTCCAAGGATCGAGAACACAAATAAATGTCAGAGTGTGTGAGGGACATCATCCTTTGAGACCAACTTAATCCTTGCTCGTTCTTCAATGTTGATCGAGGTAAGTGCAAAGTAAACCACTTAGAGAGTAAGGGAATGCAACACAAGAGAGTACCTCTTTTTTTCATTATGCGAGTGTGGAAACAATGTAAAATTTCTCCAAGCAAAGTAGGTATAGAATTAAGAGAAAGGAAGACCTTGATGGCATTCACATCTATGAATTGGTCTGGATTGGGAAATAGAACCAAACCATAGATTAGAAGAGCCAAGACATCTTCAAAGGCTTGAGGATCCATATCTTCCCAGAATGAGCGTGCCTTATCCAATGGGAATTTGGGTAGGAAACCCTTAACTCCGCTTCTTGTCTCCCAATTTGATATGATGTCGGCTCTCTTCAGATGCAGGGCTTCGGAAATGACTTTGGGATTTGGAATCCCTTCTAAACCAGTGAACGGTAATTGATCAAGCACAAACAGTCCCAATAGTTGAGATAACTCCTCTAACGTAGGGACCAACTGATAGTCAGGAAAGGTGAAGCAATGATGCATGGGATCAAAGAATTGGAAGAGCACACACATCATTTCTTCTGGGAATTTGGAGGTAGCCAAGCTGAGAAGTCGACCATATTTCTTGGTGAAAGGAGAATCTTCAGGCACCCTTGATGCTAACTCTTGGAGTTGAGGGTGAGCTTTCACGAAGTTGATCCGGATGGTATTCCTTCGGAAGGGATTCATGACCTACAAAACAAAGCAAAGATAAATTCCTAAATCCTTGAAATGGTTAGTGAGAATGCTTATGATGTTATGATGTTTATGATGTTATGTACAAGTATGCACAGCAAGCAAGTTGTTATGTACACATAAAGAAAACAAGTTATTAGGTTTATGCTTGCATGGAGTTGGTAGGTAAGTACCCTCTTGAAATCTAGTTAGCTCAACCTGTCCTAGAAAGTAACTGGATTCTAGGGGATCTCAATATCACTGACCTTTCTTTTAGGCATTGTCTCAGCACAATCAATCTTTTCTTGCGGCCGAGATATCCTAAAAGTCTGATCTCAATGAGTGTAGTATCAAGTATCAACCAATTTTCAGCTTTCCACCGAAACTGGATATCTCACTACATCCTAATAGCCAAGTTGTTCAATTGAGGTTCTAAGGTCAGTTAGTGCTTCATGACACTGCTCAGCGGCCCCATATTCTCCTCGATTCAACACAAGGGATACCGGTACCAACAAATGTGTCACACTAACGTAGCCATTGCTTCAACCAAATTGGTCTAAGTCGTATAGTTTCCACAATCTATTGCTACTTACCTAAAAAGGTTCCCCAGATCCGAGTAGAGGATCAAAATAAGCCTAAACAAAGAACCATAATGTGAAGCAAACAAGTCAAACAAAGAAAAGCAAGCAAAGGTGATCTAGCCCTAAGGTAACCCCACTTTTAAGTAGATTCCCCAACAGAGTCGCCAGTTCTGTAATACTTTAGATCTTATTGAAATCTATAACTCTTGTGTCAGAATTACTTCCTGAATCATCTTGCATCATGATGAAAATCTGGCCAGAAGTTCTGAACTTATCATACTTTCTTAACACGTAGAAAAATTTCTAAGTGTTTAGAACTTTGACTTTTCCGAAGTAATTTTGACTTTTGATTTTCTTGAAGAACCAACTTCATATTCTAACATGTCTTGATGAAATGTGACTCTTGAAACTTGATTTTGATCCAAAAGTCAAAGTTTGACTTTTCAATGTGCATTTTGACCATTTTGCCCCTTGTGCATATAGGTCTACGCCATACAGTTTCCGTGATCTATTGCTACTTACCTAAGGCATCCATAGATCCGGGTGTAAGATCTTACAAGTAATATAAACCCAAACAACCCTTAGATTTAAAGTAAACAATGCAAACAATTTAAAGCAAGTAAAAGTGATCTAACTCTAAGGTAACCCCTCTTTTAAATTATCCCAAGCAGAGTCGTCAGTTCTGTAATACGGTGGGAGTACTGACTTGTTTTGCGTTTTATCGCAAATGTTGCGGATAGCTAGAGTTTCCAACGACTTTGCTTTTATCCAATATTTAGGAAAGGTGAAAAGAACAGGAAAGACCTTTGATAGATTTTGAGTTTGGGGGTAAGTTATGAAAAGGGAAGGTGTTAACACCCTTTTCATCAGCAGTTATCTACGGGCTCTTAATTGCTTAGCTAACTTTTGAAAAACTTTCTTTGTTTATGTGTGATTTGAAAATATTTTGAAAAAAAGCCAACGTAAGGCTAACTTTTTAATGATTCTTGTATATGTCCTCAAGAATGCGTACAAAGTGTTTTGAAAATATTTTTTTGAAAGTGATGTGTGAAAAAATATTTTGAGAAAAGTTGTGAGAAAGTAATTAGGAGTTTCTTACCCAATAAAGGTCTTTCTTGTTATTTTCCTTCTCCTTTAGAGATAGTGATATCCATACCATTATTTGGTAGGCAGCCCTATCCATTGGATGTGAAGGGACAATCGAAGGGTCATCGTATGGTCAACAAAGGCAACCGATAAGGATACTTTAGTAGTTTATCAAAGGGACTAGATCATTTTTCATAGACAACGTCAAAGGATCATCGTGGGACTCTGGTCTTTATACAAAGGGACTCTGCTAAAGCATCTCTATTTTCGAGGGACATGACCATTATTCCTAAGGCAACAAGAGAGATTACCCTAGAGGTGTGAGTGGGAAAATTGTATTCAATTCAATTATATTTTTCTTGAATTAGGATTTTCTATCGATTGATTTTAGTCTTTTCATACAAACCCTAGTTACTAGCAGTATAAAATATAACAGGAAAAGTAAAGTGCAGAATGTAAAGACCTAAGTTATTACAGGGCTTTGGGAGAGATGCATAGGTATAGAAAATGCGAGAATGTAAATATACGCTATTACATCCTGTGAGCAGTTAAATAATAGGAAAGAAATGCGAGAAAGTAAACCCTAAAATTATTACATCCTGGGAGCAGATACATAATAGAGAAAAAGTGCGAGAAAATAAATCTAAGCTATTACAATTAAAGAGTGAAACCTATACACATTTTTAAGAAAATAAATAGCAAAAAGAAATAAGAAAATGTTTAGAAAAATGTTTGAATGTTATAAAACCTAAGTTTGTATTTTTTTTTTTTTTTTATAGAAAATAGTTTAAATGATAATAGTAATTAAAACCTAAACTCTAATTGATTTTAATATTTAATAAATTATTAATTAGCCTAATTAATTAGTGAATAAAAAAATGTCAAAAATTGATTATTGATTAAAAGAACCCTAATTCTAATTAACTTTAATATTAAGAAAAATGTTAATTAATTTATTATATCATGAAAATTAAATATTAGTTAAAAAAACCTAATCCTAATTTATTAGTAAAAAATTTAGGTTAGTTTAATAATTGGTTAATTAAAAAAATAGGGTTAGAAAAGAGAAAAAGGAAAGAAATTAGGTTAAGACAAAAATAGAAAGAAAAAACTGCACGGGGTGGGTGTAGAACCCACGACCTCCTGGCATTTTACTGCATCACTTGCCACTAAGCCAGGCGCTGGTTGGTGTTTTTAGAATAGGCGTTGCATAATATATATGAAACCTGCATTAATTCATCTCAAGAACACATTAGAATTATTAGTTTCAATCAAAGCATCATGAATATTAAAATATGAATTTCACAACAAAAAAAAACATGAAACCGGAAATGCATGGAATGTAGGTTTCAGGCACTTTTTATCATCAAGAATGATCCTAACTTACTCTATGGTACCTCAAGAATTGATTTGAATGGTCGCTTGGCCTTGAAGATGGTTGAATCTTTGATTTCAAGTTTGCCCTAGTTTTGACAAAAGTTAAGATTTTGAGATTTTTTAGGGTTCTTCTTGACACTTTCATTGAAGACAATTTTGTGATCTCCTTGTATGAATGTGTTCTCTATTTATAGGCCATGAATTAGGTCAACAAACATGAATCAAATCTTTGTATTTCATGACTAAATATTTGATTTGATTTTTTTTGCATGGAATCATATCTTTTTGAGCTCAATCTTGTGCCAAATCCAATCTTCACATTCCCTCATGGTTTTTTAGCATGATTATGTGATATTGGACTCCTGATTTGATTCAAAATAGATCCCAACCTTGTATCATTTATTTGATATTTTATTTGATTTATTTTGCTTTTAAATGAATAAAAATCAAAATAAAATGAAATAAAAACCATAAAAATAAATGAGTGGATTTAGGAGTCTATAATGAGGTCAGGAACATGTTTGGACCTTTAAAGATAAGCCCATTAGCCCAAAAATTCAAGTTTGCTCAATTTGGGTTTCATGCATTTTCTCAAAATTTCCCAACTCATGCAACTCATAACTCTCTCAATATTTATCATATGAAGGCGGTCTAAGACTTTTTGGAAACCTCAAGATGTCCCCTACAATATCTATTAATCATTTTTTCATTTGAAGACTTTATCTTGATTAAGTTGCCTTGACAAAAAGTGTTATTTTTGTTGACTTTTGAAATGACATGTAATGTTTTGGCCCATATCTCACAAATGAAGCATTTTTTGGACTTGAGCTTAGAGAGACAAAGTTGTATAGAATTGAATTTCCTTCAAAATAAGCTTTGGTTGATAAAAATATGATGAAGCATGTGAAAATTGTGTTTGGTCAAAGTTCAGTTGACTTCTCCTTAAGAAAACCCTAATTTAGTAACTTTTGACTTTTGATGAATCATGAGTTTTCTTGATGAATCATGAGCAACCCTTGATCAAATGATGAATATAACTTTAAAATATTGATGTTGACCAAAAATCTTGAAGTTTGACTGTATGTTGACAATAATTGACTTTTTGCCCAATACAATTGATTTTTAGTCATCTGAGTAATTGACTGAGCAAATTTGTGATGCAAGACTTGAAATTTGGCATGAGAATTCCTTGAGACATATGAGGAACCATTAAATCCACTTAAGGAATTATAAGCTCAAATTTCCTTGAGAAAAGTGAAATCCTAGTTGTAGGTCAACTACTTAGGAGGAGAGTTTATCTGATCAAACATTGAGTAGCCTTGAGCAATTGAAAACCCTAGGAGCATGAGGAGATATCTTGAAGAAAATGGAAGGAAAAATTTTGGGGTACAACACATTTTCCAAGAAAAGCAGAAAATAAAGACACAATTTGGGAATCAAAAATAACTTTCATTAATGATTTTAAAAATCAAAACAACAAGATATACCCATACAACATCAATACTTTCACCTTGGGTAGAATTAAATATTTTTGAAAATACTAATCAAAAAACAAATTACTTTGGAATGTGAATGCAAGAAGGAACATCAACAGTGACCCAGTTCTGGACTTTGACTCCCTGCGTCACGAAATTTGATATCTCTTGCTCTGATTCATTTTTGAGAATAGCATTGATCCTTGGTGTAGTTGGATGAAGATAGTTTGCACTGTGAAAGGTGTCTTGATATTTATTCTGGGCGGACTTTGGCTCCACGACTTCCTTGTTCATGGAGAAACCCAAACCAGTGTCATTCATGTTCACAGGAATATCAATAACCTGCCCCCACACCTTGTTAGGGCCTTTCTGGACTACCTGTTGTGCATCCTTAGATGAGGCGATGGAATTCTTATTCTTCCTTATATTATCATTGGACAAAGCTTGGAACTGAGTTTCAACAGTGGCTTCGTCGGCTTCTATAATGCTTAAAGAAGACAAATGAGATATCAATAGAGCTTGCTCACAGTTCACGATAACCACGTTCCCTTCACGAACAAATTTAAGGTTCTAGTGCAAGGTTGAAATAACAGTTCCTGCTTCATGGATACACGGTCGTCCCAATAAATAGCTATAGGTGGGAAAAATATCCATAACCTAGAAAGTAATCCGGAATAAGTGTGGACCTATGTGAATAGGAAAATCTACTTCTCCGATGAAATACTTCCTCGAACCATCAAATGCTTTCACTATAATGCCACTTGGGCGCATGTGAGCTCCCTGATACTTAAGCTTCATGAGTGTACTTCTTGGCATGACATTCAAAGTAGATCCATTTTCAATCAGCACAATAGACAAAGATTCATTCTTATAATTCATGGAAATATGGAGAGCCAGATTATGGTTTCTTCCTTCATCAGGCAGCTCATCATCACAAAAGCTTAGATTATTACAAGATGTAATATTCCCCACAACACTACTGAACTGATCTAGAGACATGTCACTTTCAACAAAAGCTTGATCTAACACCCTTTTTGTACCCCAAAATTTTCCCTCTCATTTTATCAAGATTTTCATCACAAGATTCTTTGGACTCCAGACAGGATTAGGGTTTGCTCTGCTCAAGACATCTCCTTGCACTGTTGACCTGAATTAGGGTTTGAGTTTGCACAGGTATTTTTGGACTTCCAATGCTCAATGTGACTTTCATATTTTATGTTGGACTTATAAGATTTCCCATACCAAGTTTCAAGCCTTGAATCAAATTTTTGCCCAGTCAATTGGACAGTTGAACTAAAAATCAGTTGTATTGGGGAAAAAGTCAATTGTGGCCAATTTACAGTCAAACCTCATAATTTTTGATCCATATCAACATTATAGACTCATATGAACCATTTGATCAAGTTTGGACCACAACTCCTCAAGAAATTTGATCAGATCATCAAAAGGGCAAAATGGTCATTTTTAGGGTTTTGAATGCAGAAGGGCAATTTCTGATTTTTGACCTAGCCAATGGAAAATTGGGTTCAAGCATGGATTCAAGGACTCAATGGCATCATATTGACCTAATCACAAGGTTCAAAAGATCTCAAATGCATTGGATTGACAGATGAATTTTCCAGTCAACTGATCAAAAATCAACTGTACACTGAAAAGTCAAACTTTGACTTTTTGGTCAAAATCAAGTGCCAAGGGTCATTTTTCATCAAGATGTGTCAAAACATGAAACTTGTTCACCAAGAAACCTAATTTTTGCAAATTAGGGTTTAAGATTGAAAAATTTCATAACTTAGAATTTTTCTAAATTATGAAATTTTCTTATTTTTTCCCAACTTTGCCCAACATTTTCACCATGATACAAATGGATTCAAAGAAAACTTACAACATCAAAGTTTTAGTCCTCTACAAAATCTACAACTTTTAATCACAAAGTTTTCCCAAAGAATGGTTGGATCTCAAGTTATGATTTTGTGAACAAGGGTCCATGAAACTTTTAACTTAGTGAAATTTTGCCCTAGTTTAGGCAGGATTTTGACCTATCTTCATGGCAATTTTTCACCTAGTTCCAATTGGAATCTCAAAATGCATATCAAATATGGATTGTGGAGCATGTTACAAGCTTTCCAAAATGTCTAGGAACTCTTCAAAATCATTTGTGGTTAGGGAGAATCAAAGGTTTGAATTTGGAAAAATATCACTTTGGTTCATGGCATTTTCATGTTGACACAAGTTACAATTTCTGTCCAGCCATGCTTGTACTTATTTACAGGTCCTTAAACCCTTCCACACTCAAAAATTGAATGCAAATACAATGGATTAAGGCATTATTCTGATCTTTAGAAGTTTAAACATTGAATTAATCTAAAAATGGCAAAAAGGTAGCATTGCCACTTTGATAAAGTTGGTTTTATGTCAATTTGTTTCTCTTAAGCATTGCACCAAGCCTTTTGCAGCAAACCAACTCCACAAACTCAGGGTAAAGTATAACAACTTTGTGCAGCTAGGAAGGAGGCCTGTACAGGCTCTTTGCTTGATCACTTCACACTTTTCTTCAAAACCAAGTCAACTTACAAAAAGGACATAACTTTGCAATCTGATAAAACCAAGTGTTGTGAACATTTGAACCAAGTTTTGCATATTGCCTAAGGTCATAAACACGAGCTAGCCAGTCCTCAAACACCCTTGAACACCAAAACACCAAAAACTTGCAAAACAGGGCAGCTTCTGCATTTTGATTTCCAAAACAAAAACTACTCGTGCGTTTTGCCCCAAACCTCTTCCAACACACTCCATACAACCCACCTAAGTTCTCCCAATCGTTGGCCAGCAACTGTAACTCCATTTACCCACTCCATCATTTTTGAATTCTGACTTTGTAGGTTGAGTTCTATAGAGAGATTCAAGCAAGTTCAAAGCTAGCTAAGCATTGGGAAAGGTCAAAGGAACTTCAAGCAAGCTCACAAGCATCTCATGCCTCACTGAAAACCCCTGCATTGCCATTCTCGAGCTCAACTGAAGCAGGTATTTTCCAACTTTCTATCTCTCTATTTAGGACCCATTAGGTTTAGGTTTGTGAATAAAAAATGTAGTACTCATGGCCCTTGAGCTGTACATATGCATAGATTTCATTTAAGTTAACTGAGTTGGGAGAATTTGAATGATGAACTTTTTGAAAAAACTAGGTTAGAAATTAGGGCCAGAGAAATTCTCTCTGGTCTTTGAGAGTTAGATTAAGTTTTTTATATGGTTAGAATCGTATGATCATGCTCTATAACTTTCATGTTGCAAGTTTTTGTTTTTAAGCACAAATGCAGGAGTTAGCAAGTTGAACAAGAAACACGCGTTTTTTTGTTTGGTTAGAGTTTGAAGATGATGGAATCTGGGTTGGGCTTGGTTTGGCCTGCTTTTGACACCCCCCATCTTTGTTGTTTACACCCCCTTGGCCCATTGTTTTATATTTTCATATTATTTTCATTTCTTTTTTATTTCTGACTTTATTTTATTTTTCCAAATATAAAAAATACCTAAAATATTTTTCTTAAATTTTCACATTTTTATTATATTTTTTTTATTTTATTTTATTTTGGCATAATATTTAGTTTATTAAATAATATATTTTTATTTTCTTAAATAAAAACTTGTAAATATTATAAAAATACTATATATTTTTATTTTTATTATTTATACACTTAAATAATATTTTCTCACATATTTTTGTTTTTTAACTTTGTGTATATTTTTATTTATTATATTGTACATGAATAAATAATACATAATATATATATATATATATATATATATATATATATATATATATATATATATATATATATATATATATATATATATATATATATATATATATATATATATATTCTTAAAACAAATTAGGGTTTCCACCCCTTAATAAAAATAATCATTTTTATTTTCTTATTTTTAATACATTAAATATTTTATTTTTACATACATAAAATAAAATACAAAAAAAATCACTTTTGCATATTCATATTTATTTGCATATTGTCTATTTATTTATTTGCAAGGAATTCAATATGGTTGTAATAATTTTAGGGTTTTTTATTTTGTGCAAAATATCCCCTATCCAAACTTGTATCCCCCTCCCCATATCAATATTGTAATAGTCGTAGATTTATTTTTACGCATTTTATTGCTTTCAAATATGCCATGATAGCAAGACAAGACAAAAATGCATGAAAATGACAACACAATGCACACAAGCACCCCTAGGGTTTCACCCACTTGTTGCCTTAAAAAACAGGGCCATGGTATGCATGCTAGGTATCTTGGCAAAACAAAACAAAAGAACATAGTCCCTCGATGACGCTATCTTGGTTGCCTATACACAAATGATCTAGTCCCTCAAACAAAAACTTGCTAAAGATACTTAGCATTATTGTTATCATGGCCATATGATGACCCGCGCCTGTCCTATTTAACATTCAAACACAATGTTGTTTACCAAATGCAATGGTAAAACAACAATTTTAAAGGGTTAAAAATGTGTAGGAAAGACTTTTGAGTAGGTAGATAGATGCTTCTAGTTACTTGATCAAATTTGCAAACATCCTTGCTATTTTCAAAAACACATCACAACACAATTTCAAAACATTTTCCCAAATCAAACTTTCAAACATTGAAACATTTTTCAAAAGACCAACACCTTTGTAAAACATTCAAACAAGAATTATTACAAAGGTTGCCTAGACAAGGCCTCTTTTCAAAATATTTTCAAAACCATACACAAAATCACCATTTCAAACAATTGAAAAGCAAAAGCAAGTGATCTAAAACAAGTAACTAAGAGCCCATGGAAAACCATGGATGAAAAGGGTGCTAATACCTTCCCTTTTCATAATCTACCCCCGAACCCAAAAAAACATCTCAAAGGTCTTTCCTGTGCTTTTTGACCTTTCCTTTGGATTAATAAAAAGTCGGTGGCGACTCTTGCTAAACCGAAACATTTGCGAACAAAAAACGCAAAACCTCAAGTCAGTTCTTCCACCGCATCACAGAACTGGCGAATCTGCTGGGGATTATACAAAAAAAGTGGGGTTACCTTAGGGTTATAGATCACCTTTACATGCTTACCTTTATGGACTTGATTGCTTTACATTTAATTCTATTGTTTGGGTTTGAATCCTCTACCCGGATTTGGGAAACATTCATAGGTAAATAGCAATACATTGTGGAAACTGTGCGGGGTATACCGACATGGTTGAAGAAATAGCTATATTAGTGCGACATATTTGTGGGTACCGGTAGCCTTTCAGTTAATCAAAGAGAATACGGGGTCGTTGAGTGATGTCATGAAGCACTAATGGACTTTTAGAACCTTTACTTGACCAACTTGGCCTTTTTTAGGGGTAGTGAGATGACCGGCTTTGGTGCAGTCCGAAGTTGGTAGATACTCGATACTACACTCATTGAGGGTTGTTTTCTTGGAATATTTCGGTTGCCAGTCAAGTGGCAAAACTGAAACAATGAACACAGAAAATAATCCAGTGATATTGAGCTCCTTAGAACCCTGTTACTATTTATAGGACAGGTTGAGCCAACTAAACTTCAAGAGGGTACTTACCTATGAAACCCCATGCAAGCTTGAAACTAGGATCTTGTGTGACTTGTTTGTACATATATACTTGTGCATAACATCATAACATCATGAAGCATCATATGCATCCACTAACCATTTCAAGGATTTGGATTTTCATCTTTGTTCATGTTTTGTAGGTAATGGATTCACTTCGCAGGAAAACTATTCAGGTCAACCTTGTGAGAATTCCTCCTCAAATCAAGGAGCTAGCCTCAAAGATTCCAGAATATTCTCCATTCACCAAGAGGCATGGTCGTCTTCTCAACTTAGTCAACACCAACACTGAGGAAGACATGGTAAAAGTTCTCTTCCAGTTCTTTGACCCCCTACACCACTGCTTCACATTTCCTGATTACCAGCTTGTGCCTACTTTAGAGGAATTTTCTCAACTCCTGAGGATTCCTATTCTCCATCAACTACCCTACAACAGTATGGAAAGAGATCCAAAGCCTGAAGATGTTGCTCAAGTCCTACACTTGCAACCATCTGATGTCAAAGGTCATTGGGAAACCATAAGTGGTGTCAAGGGTTTCTTGGAAAAGTTTCTGTTTGAGAAGGCCCAAGAATGCTGGAATTCCTTGTACTTACAAGCTTATGAGGAGATTATAGCTCTTCTCATCTATGGGTTGGTCTTGTTCCCAAACCCTGACCAGCTTATAGATGTCAGTGCTGTCAAAATTTTCATGGCTCGCAACCCAGTGCCTACATTGCTTGGGGATATCCTCTACTCATTTCACACTCGAACAATGAGAAAAAGAGGTGTTCTCATGTGATGTACTCCTCTTCTGGCAAGATGGTTTATTTCTCATCTTCCCCAATCAGTTTTGAAGAATGAGCAAGGTTTGAGGTGGTCACAACGATTGATGACTCTTACACATTCAGATATCTATTGGTGTTCTCGATCCCGAGAAAATGTTATCATCATTGATCATTGAGGGGAATTCCCTAATGTCCCTCTACTAGGCATTAGGGGAGGCATTACCTACAACCCTTGCTTGGCTCTGAGACAGTTTGGGTATGCCCGAAGGGATGGCCCTCATGACATGCTGATTCCAGACTTGGTTTTTAACTTCGACAACAACGATCAAGGACTTCGACAAAGGTTTATCCGAGCTTGGAAAATGCCCAACAAAGTGGACAGTAAGACCTTGGGACACAAGAATTCCATCCCCCTTGAGCCTTACCTCAAGTGGGTACGAACTCGCGCCCAAAGTTTTATGATGCCTTACCCCTACATTCTGCTTGTGATCAAAGAGCCTGTTATGGAAGGAGAGGTTCCATACACCCTCCTACATCCTGACATGCCATCATCACTTGAATATTTGCAAAGGAGTTGGATATAGCTCAAGGGAGAGCGCGATACTTTTGAAGCCCAATTCTACGCCAATGAGAAGAAGGTTTTAGAACTTACTCGTCAACTTCACGAAGAGCAGACTCTCAACACCTACATCGCACCAAAAAGGATGCGCAACATCTTTTTACATTAGAATTTTTGTATTATTTTGCCCATGGGGCATTTATGTACTAACAAATTCTTCTTATTAATATGACGTGTGTTCTTTTTGCAACAAATTTGAATTTCTGAATCCTTGAATTCATTACATGAATACATATCATTCATCATATGCATAAACAGGTCATCACACCAGGTTTCCTTATCTCTCTGCTGTTTATTTCAGCCAGATGGATATTGAGCAGACGGTTAAAGACTTACAAGCGCAGAATTCACAGTTCCAGCAGCTACTCATGACTTTGGCTAAGGGTCAGGAGGATCTCAAAACCTTGCTGGAGAAGGAAAGGGAGAAAAAGAAAAAGAAAAGTGTTGGTGTGGCTACTTTGGGTAGAAGATTTGAAGGTCAAGATTGAAGAGTCCTGGATTTTCCCTCAACATCTGATGAAGGGGCAGGAAAGGGAGCTGCAGTGCAACCTGAGTCTGGGGAAGAAGAAGAAGAAGAAGAAGAAGAGGATGAATACTATTCTGAGCAGCAGTACCCACCTGTAGATGACAAATATAAGAATCTGGAAGAGCGTCTGGCAGCCATGGAGGTGCAGAGGGTTCCTGGACTAGACTTTGAAGATCTAGGGCTGGTTTCTGGGATTGTCATTCCCCCTAAGTTCAAGGTGCCTATATTTTCTAAATACGATGGTTTGTCTTGTCCAAAGATGCATCTGCGATCTTACGTCAGAAAAATCTAACCTCATTCTTATGATAAGGATCTATGGGTCCATTTCTTCCAAGACAGTCTTTCGGGGACGCAGTTGGATTGGTTTTACCAGCTAGAGAGGTCTGATGTGCATAATTGGGAGGATTTGGTGGCCGCCTTCTACAAACAATATCAATATAATACGGACTTAGCACCAACCTGTTCTCAACTACAGAGTATGGGCATGGTATCAAATGAAGGTTCCAAAGAGTATGCCCAGAAATGGAGATTTGGCGGGACGAGTACAACCACCTCTGTCTGAGAGGGAGCTGGTAGATATGTTCTTGGGTACACTGTCAGGTCCCTTTTTCAATCACTTGATCGGAAGTTCGTCTGTGGGGTTCACCGAGTTAATTCTGACTGGTGAGAGAGTTGAAGCCGGCATCAAGAGCGGAAAAATTCAAAAGGATGCATCTACTTCCGCTGCCATCAAAAAGACCTTTCCTGCCAAGAAAGAGGTCTCACCTGTCTACTCCCAAAGAAGTCAAGGAAGAGTTGAGCGTCGGCCAGCGGTAGGGGCTGTGATGATTCAGAGGTCTGCAGTTGATCAGCCTAGAAACAATCAACCAAGAACCAACCAAGCAAGGGTAGAAAGGCCCGCACGGCAATACACCCGGATCAACATGACACTTGCTCAGGTTCTCCCTCACCTCTTGAAGTTAAACCTTGTTAGTCTAAAAGAGGCCCCGAAGAATCTGAATACATCTTCTCCTTTCTACCATTCAAATGCCAAGTGTGCATATCATTCAGACAGTATAGGGCACGACACCAACAATTGTTGGGCCCTCAAAAATAAGATTCAAGATTTAATAGATGCTAAAGAAGTGGAATTCGACGCCCCTGAAAAACCCAATGTGATCTCTGCTCCGATGCCAAAACATGGTCACAATGTCCATGCTGTTGAAGAGGATATTTTTGTTGCTACTGTTAATGATTTGATGACTCCGCTACCGATAATCAAGTTGAACTTGCTAAAGGCTGGGATTTTCCCAGGCTGTGAAGAAGATTGCTACCTTTGTTCCTCCTTACCAACCGACTGTTTGTTGTTGAAGTTAGTCATCCAGCGCCTAATGGATAATCAAGAAATCCTTTTTGAGAAGACTCCTGTTACACCGACTCCTGTCAATGATGCTTCGATAATTACCATATCCGCCAATCTTTCCAAGGTCTCCAAAAGACCTGTTAAGATTACATCCGATCCGAAGATTGCACCTTTGAAGATAACTATGCCGGGGCCTATCCCGTACAAGTCCAACAAATCAATACCGTGGAACTATGGGGGAGAGATCTTTTACCACGGTGTTAAACAAATTGAATCAACTGAAGAGAGTTCTGATGAAGAGACTTCCGACATTGGAAACATTTCCGGAACGAGTAAAATCACTCACAGTGGAAGAATTTTCTCTCCAGAGATTGCGCCACCAAAGGCAATCTTCGGACCCTCAACCGCTCCTAAGGTTACTCCTGCACCAATCAACATATCTGCGAGAACTCCAGTTATTGAAGAAGTTTTGACTCCTTTGGTTGTCCCCTCTGCTGTTATTGATGATAGAGGGAAAGGGATCCAAGAAGAGCCTGTCATGACGAGGGCTCAGCCGATGGTCATCCCTGAAACCACTCAGAAAGAAATGGAAAAGATTTTGAAAATAATCAAGAAGAGAAATTATAATGTTGTGGAGCAACTGGGGAAAACCCCCTCAAAAATCTCTATGCTGGCCTTGCTACTTTGTTCGGAACCTCATGCTAAATCCCTGATCAAATTCTTGAAGACGGCCCATGTGCCCCAGGAAACCTCCACGAACCAGTTCCAGGAATATGTAGCTAGCCTGACAGCGGACAACGGTTTAGGATTCTCTGATGCTAATCTAACAATCAAAGGGAGAAAACATAATGACGCTTTGCATGTCTCGGTAGAATGCAGAGGGACTACTCTGGCACACGTTCTGGTAGACATTGGTTCTCCGCTGAACGTCTTACCAAAGAAGGCATTAGATAGGCTAGATTGTGAAGGTCTAACTTTGAAGCCCAGCAACATCATTGTCAGAGCCTTTGATGGTTCTAAGTGGATGGTCCACGGGGAGGTGGACATCCCGATCAAAGTGGGTACTGAAACCTTCAACTCCATATTCTATGTGATGGACATCCATCCCTCCTATTCTTGCTTGTTGGGAAGACCCTGGATTCATCATGCTGGAGCCGTCACTTCAACTCTGCATCAGAAGCTCAAGTACCCTGTCCAGGGGAAAATTGTAACAGTTCACGGTGAAGAGGAATACATGATAAGCCATCTTAATTATTTCCGCTATGTGGAATTGGATGGTGAATTCATCGAGACCCCCTTTCAACACTTCGAGCAAGTTTCTGAAGAGTTTCAGCAACCAAGACAGTTCCTTCTGTACCCATGATTACCCGACCTCCGCCCTGGATGTCGTCACTCAAAGATGCAAAGGTTGTGATTGAAGAAGGAGGAAGCACAATCTGGGGGCAACTTCCAGACTTTCCCTTTAAATCTGATAAATTCGGCTTGGGTTTCACTGCTTCTGCTCAAAAGGCTGTGCGTCGCTCCCGGGCTGGAGGGCCACCAGTGAAGATCACCCGTCATGGAGTTAATGCTTTGGAGGATGGTGAAGAGGAGAGCAATCTAGAAGACTGGATTTTCCCTACCGTTGAAGGAAGCTTCTGCAATTGGGAGGCAAAGGATTTTTTTCCCATTACTTTCATGAATCAGTAATTTATCTTTCGAACATTTCTGTTAGTTTGTAATAATTCCTAAACAATTCGTACACTTTTTGCCTTGTGCCTTACCCGAGGTACATAGGTCCATTTGTAAGGATTTGATTTTTCATCTTCATATGCCATTTTAATGAATCATGGATGTTTTCACATATAAAATTTTATGTTCATTTTCTTTCTTTTTACATTTCATTTTATTAAAGGTGGTTATCCCTTACACACACCCACACTTACAAATGCAGGTACCCCTCCACTCTGGATTCCATCGGTAACAATTCTGCTATGGCCTTCAGTGACTCTGAAGATCTGGTCTACCATGCTGAATATGAAGGTGATGAAGACTGTGAAGTGCCTGGAGAATTGGATAGACTGCTACAACAGGAAGAAAGGGCTATTCTACCACATAAGGAGTTGTTAGAGACAATCAACTTGGGAACTGAGGAAGACAGAAAAGAAGTTAGAGTGGGTGCCAACCTAGATCCAAGTGTCAAAGAGCGCCTAGTTCAGTTGTTGAATGAATATGTTGAGATCTTTGCCTGGTCCTATGAAGACATGTCGGGACTTGATACAGATATTGTGGTTCATCGTCTCCCTACCAAAGAAGACTGTCCACCAATTAAACAGAACGTTCGCCGCATGCGGCCCGATATGTCTAAAAAGATCAAAGCTGAAGTGATGAAGCAGTTCAATGCTAGCTTTCTTGCTGTTACTTCCTATCCACAATGGGTTGCTAAAATTGTGCCCGTGCCTAAGAAGGATGACAAAGTCAGAATGTGCGTGGATTACAGAGACTTAAACAGGGCTAGCCCTAAAGATGACATTCCACTGCCGCACATTGACATCTTGGTTGACAATACAGCTCAGCACAAGGTATTTTCTTTCATGGACGGATTTTCAGGGTACAACCAGATCAAAATGGCCCCTGAAGACATGGAGAAAACTACTTTTGTTACACAGTGGGGTACGTTCTTCTATAAAGTGATGCCATTCGGACTGAAGAATGCTGGGGCAACCTATCAACGTGCTATGGTAGCTTTGTTTCATGATATGATACATCATGAGATAGAGGTCTACATAGACGATATGATAGCCCGTTCACAAACAGAAGAAGAACACCTCGACCATCTGCAAAAGTTGTTTGTCAGGTTGAAAGAGTACAAGCTCATACTGAACCCTAAGAAGTGCACTTTCGAAGTCAGGTCCGGTAAACTCTTGGGTTTCGTAGTCAGCAACAAAGGCATCGAGGTTGATCCTGCCAAAGTCAAAGCTATACAAGAAATGCCTGCCCCTCGCACTGAGAAGGAGGTCAGAGGTTTCTTGGGACGCCTAAACTACATCGCAAGGTTCATCTCTCACCTAACATCTACCTGTGAGCCAATCTTCAAGCTGTTGAAGAAATATCAGGTGGTTAAATGGAATGATGACTGTCAAGTTGCTTTCGATAGAATCAAGGAGTATTTGTTGGAACCTCCTATCTTGATGCCTCCTGTCGAAGGAAGACCTCTAATTATGTATCTGATTGTCCTAGAGAATTCAATGGGGTGCGTATTGGGCCAACATGACGAGTCTGGCCGAAAAGAGCATGCCATTTATTACCTTAGCAAAAAGTTTACCGACTGTGAGACCCGATACTCACTGCTCGAGAAAACTTGTTGCACTTTGGTATGGGCTGCTCGCTGGCTAAGGCAGTAAATGTTGACACATACCACTCTACTGATCTCTAAAATGGATCCGATCAAGTATATCTTCGAGAAGCCTACTCTATCTAGAAGAATCGCTAGGTGGCAGATGATCCTCACAGAGTACGATATACAGTACACGACCCAAAAAGCTATAAAGGGGAGTGTGTTAGCCGATCATCTGGCCCATCAAGCTGTCGAAGATTACCAATCTATGAGGTTTGACTTCCCCGACGAGGACATTATGACTTTGAGCAACATCGAAGAGAGCAGACCGTATGACGGACCTGAACAAGGATCCCGATGGACCCTGTACTTTGATGGTGCCTCCAACGCACTTGGCAACGGCATCAGCACGGTACTTATCTCTCTTGAAGGTTTCCATACACCTTTCACAGCCAGACTCTGCTTCAGCTGCACCAACAACATGGCCGAGTATGAAGCCTATATCTTTGGTCTCAAGGCCGCTATAGACTTGAGAATCAAATCTTTGATTGTATTTGGGGACTCCGCTTTGGTTATTAGTCAAATCAAAGGAGAGTGGGATACTAAACATCCAAACCTCATCCCTTATAAAGAACATGTCTTGACATTGCTGCCCCATTTCGAGCAGATTACCTTCGAGCACTTCCCGCGAGAAGAAAATCAGCTAGCAGATGCTCTAGCTACAATGTCCTCCATGTTTAAACTTAACTGGGATAATGAGGCTCCCTAAATCACCATTGAACGGATGGACGAACCTGCACATTGTCACGAGATTAATACCAAAGAAGTAGTGGACCGACCGTGGTTTCATGACGTCAAAAGGTATCTCGAAGTACAAGAATACCCTGAAGGAGCTTCAGTCAACGACAAAAATTTTCTAAGGAGGTTCTCAGCTAAGTTCTTCCTGAGCAATGGTATCCTATACAAGCGCAATCATGATTGCATTCTGCTCCGTTGTGTGGACAAGGTTGAAGCTGAGCAGATCATGGTTGAACTGCACAATGGTACCTTTGGCACCCATTCTAGCGGACATACGATGGCTAAGAAGATTCTGCGGGCAGGCTATTACTGCTCTACCATGAAAGCTGACTGCCATCAACATTCCCGAACATGCTACAAATGCCAAATCTATGCGGATAAGGTACACATACCTCCAGTTCCTCTCAATGTCTTAACAGCTCCTTGGCCATTCGCGATGTGGGGAATCGATATGATTGGAGAGATCAAGCCTACAGCATCCAATGGACACTGTTTCATCCTGGTGGCCATTGATTACTTTACCAAGTGGGTCGAAGCAGCTTCCTTCACCTCTGTTACAAAGAATATGGTTGCCCGCTTCATCAAGCAGAACCTCATTTCCCGGTATGGTATCCCCGACAGGATTATCACTGACAATGGTACGAACCTAAACAACACTATGATCACCGCTTTGTGCGAGCAGTTCCAGATTCAACATCACAATTCATCTCCCTATCAGCCAAAGATGAATGGTGCTGTTGAAGCTGCTAACAAAAATATCAAGAAGATCATACAAAATATGACAGTCACTTACAAGGACTGGCATGAAATGCTACCGTTTGCTCTGCACGGGTACCGTACCACGGCACGTACATCAACTGGGGCAACACCCTATTCTTTGGTATACGGCATGGAAGTTGTTTTACCTATCGAGGTTCAGATTCCCTCCTTGAGAATCATGAAAGATGCTGGTTTAAGTGAAGATGATTGGATTCAGACCCGGCTTGATCAACTTAACTTAATTGACGAAAAGCGACTTACTGTTGTTTGCCATGGTCAGGCGTATCAAAAACGAATGATCAAGGCTTTCAACAAGAAAGTCAGGCGCCAGGTATATCAAGTCGGGGATCTTATAATTAAGTAGATCATCTTACCGCAAAGTGATCCCAGGGGCAAATGGACTCCTACCTACGAAGGACCATTTGTGATCAAAAACATCTTTTCTGGTGGGGCAATGATCCTGACCACCATGGACGGTGACGACTTGCTGCACCCTGCGAACGCAGACATAGTCAGAAGATACTACGCATAAACGACCCGGCAAGTTGAAAACCTGAAAGGGCGACTTGAGAAAAAATGGGCATCCCGATGAATCGAAAACCCGAAAGGGAGGTTCAGGCAAAAATTAGGGATAAATAACAAAACAAATTTGTACACCCGGCAAGTTGAAAACCCGAAAGGGCGACTTGGGCAAAAAAGGGTTTCCCGGTGGACTGAAAACCCGAAAGGGCGGTCCAGGCAAAAGTTAGGGTATTAAAGCGTGTGACTATGTCTCGTCGGATCACTTTAAGGACAATCTCTTCACCAGACAAGCTCTTGGCTTCTGATCAACTCAATCATCTTCGGACGAAGCAACGAATGGACAAGATATTCAGAGTTACGAAGGCTATAGCCGAATGGGAATCCCATGGAATTTTTACACATAGCCATCTTTCTTTGTATAAATTTTTCTCAATTTTTATGACAACATTCTCTTACTAGGATGTATGTCTCCTTTGTACAAAATACTTACACAAAGTTAATACAAAGATACTTCAAAGTGCAGAAAAACTATTTGCCTTTTCTTCTTTTTTACACTTGTGTTTTATTTGAAAACGTACAATGGTTTATTAAATGAGCATATGCATTTGAATATAATCACCGTTTACAAATAAACGAAATGTGAAAGAACAATTACTGACAGGTTGAAAGTATGGGAAAACGTCTTTAGGCTATTCCAAGAGAAACCCCCCTGCAGTACATCATCTAGATCCCCAGTGGATCTATAGCTTTGAAATACATATCCACGACGGAGTTACAATTTCAAATCCTTAATTCCCATCAGAGTTAAGCCATCAACAACTCTCAAATCCCCACCAGAGTTAAAACTTCAAACTCCCAATCCCCAACGGAGTTACAATTTCAAACCCTTAATTCTCACCAGAGCTAAGTCTTCAAGCTCCCAATCCCCAGCGGAGTAAACAACTTTGGGTTACGTATCCCCAGCAAAGATGAAACCTTCTTCCCCAACGGAGTCAAATTTCCAACTATCAATCTACAGCGGAAACCATTCAGTTTTCCCCAGATTCCCCAACAAGTTGCCTTAAAGTCTGAAAATCAACCAGATAACAGTTAACTTTTATCCCCAACCTTCGGATAATTCCCCAGTAGATTGACATACAACCCAAACTCCTGAACTTTTTCCTAACAGGAATAAACCTCTTCCCCCAGAGTCCTGATCTCCCTAGAATAGCTACTCTCCAGCAGTATAACTATTCCCCACAGATTTTTTACTCCCCAACAGAATGAAGATTCTCATTCTTAACTCTCCAGTTTGAAGTCCCCAGGGATTTATTTTCCCCTAGCAGATTGAAGATTCTAATTCCTGATTCCCCAGTAAAGTGGCCAGAGCCTTCATAACTCCCCAGCACGGGTTTGTCAGAATTTTTAATCCCCTACAGATCGAAGATTCTCATTCTCACTTCTCCAGTGGAGCCCCTAAGGTTTCAATTTCCCCAGAAGATCGAAGTTTCTCATTCTACATTCTCCGCAGAAGACACCAGAGACTTCCTTATTCTCCAGCAGATCAAGGTTTTTCTTTTGTCTGATCCCCGGTAGAGTTCGTCAGAGTTTTCCTTATTCCCCAGCCGAGTAAGGATTCCCATGATGTAATCCTCAGCCATAGTCATCAAAGATCCCTAGATTCCCCAAGCAGGTTTCTCAAACAGACTTGAAGGATCCCTATATCCCCAAGCAGTCATGAAGGATTCTCACATCCCATGGAAGTTGTCAAAGTTCTTGTTAATCCCCACAAGTTGCCAAGGATTTTCTATCCCCAACAGTGGTCCAAGGATTTCTCGTCCTCAACAATCAAAGATTTTGAATCTCCAACAGCGGTCAAGGATTTATTTTTCCCGACAGCAGTCAAGGGTTTTATTATCTCCAGCCATCAAGGATTTATTTTCCTCAGCAAGACAACGAATCAGCTTACATACGCATACATTACATTCATATATCATGAACATCGATAAAACATATGTTATTGCATCATACATTTCATGCAACATAACTTTGTGTTTTAGTTAACATTTTATCCTTTTCAGGATAAGATTAAAAGTTATCTTTAACAAATATTCAAAGGATTCAGATACAGTCCAGATACGCTCAAAACACGGTAGCCATGCTGATGTTCCCTAGCTTGGATACGCTCCAGATACGGTAGCTTTACCCTTGCTCTTTCAGATCCAGTTACAGCTTGAATACGCTCCAGATACGGTAGTTATACCCTTGCTCTTTTAGATCCAGTTACAACTTGAATATGCTCCAGATACGGTAGCTATACCCTTGCTCTTTCAGATCTAGTTACAGCTTGAATACGCTCCAGATACAGTAGTTATACCCTTGCTCTTTCAGATCCAGTTACAGCTTGAATACGCTCCAGATACGGTAGCTATACCCTTGCTCTTTCAGATCCAATTACAGCTTGAATACGCTCCAGATACGGTAGTTATACCCTTGCTCTTTCAGATCCAGTTACAGCTTGAATACGCTCCGGATACGGTAGCTATACCCTTTCTCTTTCAGATCCATTTACAGCTTGAATATGCTCCAGATACGGTAGCTATACCCTTGCTCTTTCAGATCCAGTTACAGCTTGAATACGCTCCAGATACGGTAGCTATACCCTTGCTCTTTCAGATCCAGTTACAGCTTGAATACGCTCCAGATACGGCAGCTATACCCTTTCTCTTTCAGATCCAATTACAGCTTGAATACGCTCAAGATACGGTAGCTATACCCTTGCTCGTACAAATTCAATCTCTAGATTGAGTTCAGATACGTTCCAGAAACGGATACCATTATGACACTCATTTTTCTGACTTACAACATACAATTCAACAAACATTCTTGGATGGCATCTTTAAGCCCATCTCCAACAAGATTCTATCACATCTCCAAATGGAATCTTTAAGCCCATTCCCTCAACCACTTTTTGACGAGTGCAAATTTACGGGCACTCTAGTGTCCAATCCTTTTTTACCTTCGAGTCACGAAAGGCAAACTCGCCAATCTAACTCTTCAGGTTCAAGAAGATTGAACAGGGGCAGCTGTTGTACCCCAAAATTTTCCCTCTCATTTTATCAAGATTTTCATCACAAGATTCTTTGGACTCCAGACAGGATTAGGGTTTACTCTGCTCAAGACATCTCCTTGCACTGTTGACCTGAATTAGGGTTTGAGTTTGCATAGGGATTTTTGGACTTCCAATGCTCAATGTGAATTTCATATTTCATGTTGGACTTATAAGATTACCCATAACAAGTTTCAAGCCTTGAATCAAATTTTTGCCCAGTCAATTGGACAGTTGACCTAAAAATCAGCTGTATTGGGAAAAAAAGTCAATTGTGGCCAATTTACAGCCAAACCTCATAATTTTTTATCCATATCAACATTATAGACTCATATGAACCATTTGATCAAGTTTGGACCACAACACCTCAAGAAATTTGATCAGATCATCAAAAGGGCAAAATGGTCATTTTTAGGGTTTTGACTACAGAAGGGCAATTTTTGATTTTTGACCTAGCCAATGGCAAATTGGGTTCAAGCATGGATTCAAGGACTCAATGGCATCATATTGACCTAATCACAAGGTTCAAAAGATCTCAAATGCATTGGATTGACAGATGAATTTTCCAATCAACTGATCAAAAATCAACTGTACACTGAAAAGTCAAACTTTGACTTTTTGGTCAAAATCAAGTGCCAAGGGTCATTTTTCATCAAGATGTGTCAAAACATGAAACTTTTTCAACAATAAACCTAATTTTGCAAATTAGGGTTTAAGATTGAAAATTTTCATAACTTAGAATTTTTCTAAGTTATGAAATTTTCTTATTTTTTCCCAACTTTGCCCAACATTTTCACCATGATACAATTGGATTCAAAGAAAACTTCCAACATGAAAGTTGTAGTCCTCTTCACAAAGTTATCCCAAAAAATTCTTGGATCTCAAGTTATGATTTTGTGAACAAGGGTCCATGAAACTTTTAACTTAGTGAAATTTTGCCCTAGTTTAGGCAGGATTTTGACCTATCTTCATGGCAATTTTTCACCTAGTTCCAATTGAAATATAAATATGCATCTCAAAGATGGATTGTAGAGCATGTTACAAGCTTTCCAAAATGTCCAAGAACTCTCCAAAATCATTTGTGGTTAGGGATAATCGAAGGTTTGAATTTGGAGCCATGCTTGTACTTATTTACAGGTCCTTAAACCCTTCCACACTCAAAAATTGAATGCAAATACAATGGATTAAGGCATTATTCTGATCTTTAGAAGTTTACACATTGAATTAATCTAAAAATGGCAAAAAGGTAGCATTGCCACTTTGATAAAGTTGGCTTTATGTCAATTTGTTTCTCTTGAGCATTGCACCAAGCCTTTTGCAGCAAACCAACTCCACAAACTCAGGGAAAAGTACAACAACTTTGTGCATCTAGGAAGGAGGCATGTACAGGCTCTTTGCTTGATCACTTCACACTTTTCTTCAAAACCAAGTCAACTAGCAAAAAGGACATAACTTTGCAATCTGATAAAACCAAGTGTTGTGAACATTTGAACCAAGTTTTGCATATTGCCTAAGGTCAGAAACACGAGCTAGCCAGTCCTCAAACACCCTTGAACACCAAAACACCAAAAACTTGCAAAACAGGGCAGCTTCTGCATTTTGATTTCCAAAACAAAAACTACTCGTGCGTTTTGCCCCAAACCTCTTCCAACACACTCCATACAACCCACCTAAGTTATCCCAACCATTGGCCAGCAACTGTAACTCCATTTACCCACTTCACCATTTTTGAATTCTAACTTTGCAGGTTGAGTTCTATAGAGAGATTCAAGCAAGTTCAAAGCTAGCTAAGCATTGGGGAAGGTCAAAGGAACTTCAAGCAAGCTCACAAGCATCTCAGGCCTCACTGAAAACCCCTGCATTGCCATACTCGAGCTCAACTGAAGCAGGTATTTTCCAACTTTCTATCTCTCTATTTAGGAATCATTAGGTTTAGGTTTGTGAATAAAAAATGTAGTACTCATGGCCCTTGAGCTGTACATATGCATAGATTTCATTTAAGTTAACTGAGTTGGGAGAATTTGAATGATGAACTTTTTGAAAAAACTAGGTTAGAAATTAGGGCCAGAGAAATTCTCTCTGGTCTTTGAGAGTTAGATTAAGTTTTTTATATGGTTAGAATCGTATGATCATGCTCTATAACTTTCATGTTGCAAGTTTTTGTTTTTAAGCACAAATGCAGGAGTTAGCAAGTTGAACAACAAACGCGTGTTTTTTTGTTTAATCAGAGGTTGAAGATGATGGAATCTGGGCTGGGCTTGGTTTGGCCTGCTTTTGACACCCCTCTCTTTGCTGTTTACACCCCCTTGGCCCATTGTTTTATATTTTCATATTATTTTCATTTCTTTTTTATTTCTGACTTTATTTTATTTTTCCAAATATAAAAAATACCAAAAATATTTTTCTTAAATTTTCACATTTTTATTATATTTTTATTTATTTTATTTTATTTTGGCATAATATTTAGTTTATTAAATAATATATTTTTATTTTCTTAAATAAAAACTTGTAAATATTATAAAAATACTATATATTTTTATTTTTATTATTTATACACTTAAATAATATTTTCTCACATATTTTTATTTTTTAACATTTGTGTATATTTTTATTTATTATATTGTACATGAATAAATAATACATAATATAAAAATAATCAAATTAGGGTTTCCACCCCTTAATAAAAATAATCATGTTTATTTTCTTATTTTTAATACATTAAATATTTTATTTTACATACATAAAATAAAATAGAAAAAAATCACTTTTGCATATTCATATTTATTTGCATATTGTCTATTTATTTATTTGCAAGGAATTCAATATGGTTGTAATAATTTTAGGGTTTTTTATTTTGTGCAAAATATCCCCTATCCAAACTTGTATCCCCCTCCCCATATCAATGTTGTAATAGTCGTAGATTTATTTTTACGCATTTTATTGCTTTCAAATATGCCATGATAGCAAGATAAGGGTTTGTATGCAAAAATCCAAAAATCAAACAAATAGCTTGACTAACACAAGACAAAAATGCATGAAAATGACAACACAATGCACACAAGCACCCCTAGGGTTTCACCCACTTGTTGCCTTAAAAAACATGGCCATGGTATGCATGCTAGGTATCTTGGCAAAACAAAACAAAAGATCATAGTCCCTCGATGACGCTATCTTGGTTGCCTATACACAAATGATCTAGTCCCTCAAACAAAAACTTGCTAAAGATACTTAGCACTATTGTTATCATGGCCATACGATGACCCGCGCCTGTCCCGTTTAACATCCAAACATAATGTTGTTTACCAAATGCAATGGTAAAACAACAATGTCAAAGGGTTAAAATGTGTAGGAAATACTTTTGAGTAGGTAGGTAGATGCTCCTAGTTACTTGATCAAATTTGCAAACATCCTTGCTATTTTCAAAAACACATCACAACACAATTTCAAAACATTTTCCCAAATCAAACTTTCAAACATTGAAACATTTTTCAAAAGACAAACACCTTTGTATTACATTCAAACAAGAATTATTACAAAGGTTGCCTAGACAAGGCCTCTTTTCAAAATATTTTCAAAACCATACACAAAAGCACCATTTTAAACAATTGAAAAGCAAAAGCAAGTGATCTAAAACAAGTAACTAAGAGCCCATGGAAAACCATGGATGAAAAGGGCGCTAATACCTTCCCTTTTCATAACCTACTCCCCGAACCCAAGAAAACATCTCAAAGGTCTGTCCTGTGCTTTTTGACCTTTCCTTTGGATAAATAAAAAGTTGGTGACGACTCTTGCTAAATCGAAACATTTGCGAACGAAAAACGCAAAACCTCAAGTCAGTTCTCCCACCGCATCACAACCCTCATCAAAGATTCCTGATGAGCAGAAGAGTTCATTAGAAAGGCTAGAATGAAAATCTTAGATGGAGTTTGCAACAACTGATCCACAATCTTGTAATCACTCATCTTGATGATTTTTAACAAGTCATCCACATCCTTTTCCAAAGCAACACCACTAGATTCTCCCATCACTTTCTTAGGTTCAATATTCTCAACAACCTTTTAATCAGAATTAACATCTTCTTGAAAGATAGGGCCAAAGACACAACCATTGTGGGTTACCCGACTAGCTTCAACAATATTCTCGACATGGGACAAAGGTCGGATTGAAATTTCCACACCATCTTCCTTGATAGTTGCATTGTACTTATACGGCACAACTTTGTCTGATTCATATGAAACTAAACCAGGCAGACAAATAACCACAGGAGCAACGACAGGCTTGCTATGGTACTCAATCTCTATAGGAGTGGGAACACCAAAACATGGCATAATAAAATTCACTTCTTCTTCAGAATATTTAGGCATCGCAAAATCAATATCGTAGAATATACCTTCATCAGAAGAAAAGAACTCATCAGCAGAAACATATTCATCATCAGACATGGCCTCAACTGAGTAATCTTCAATCACGTTAACTCTATTGTAATCATCTTTATTGCTTGTGACTTTGATAGTACCATTATCTAACAACAATTGAATACCTCTTCTTACAATAGAACAACCAAGAGAATCCCTATAGAAGATCTGACAGGACCCATAATGATGTTCTTCTTGCCATCCGTATGACAAAATGTAGCATGTAGCTGTACCAGATCATCATTCATGTTCTTCACGTCAAAAATCTGAAATTCAGCGGGACATCTGTAAACCATATTCACGTCTTCTTCATATTCATCCATTGGCCTGATCATATGGATAAGATCTTCATCCATCATTTCTTGAAGATCATCTCTCACCTTACCACATCCATAAATATTTGTACTACAAATACTACAACCAGCATGGTCATGTGTATAATAGTTGAATTCACAAAGATCGGCATGCATCTTCACTAAATCCCCTCTTACCAGGTTGATATCAAAAATCCAAAAGTCCTCAGGACAACCAGCAACCATCCTTATGGCATTTCCATCTCCATGTTTGGGTAGTGGATTATCTTTCACATTTGGACCCACATCTTTGAAATATAGGAGGCCAAATCTCACCATCTTCTACACTTCAGACTTCAAGGGATAATAGTTTTCGATGTTGTATCCTGGGGCTCCTTGATGGAAAACACAAGTTTGAACCGCCTTATAATACCATGGTGTTGTACCCCAAAATTTTCCCTCTCATTTCCTCAAGAAATCACCCTGGATCCTCAGGTTTACTTCCATCCAATCCCAAGCTTTGAATTACAAATTTTTCAAGAAAGCCTCTTGCAAGGGTAAAATAGTCATTTTCACTTTAAAAGGTCAAACTTTGACTTTTGGATCAAAAATCAAATCTCTGAAATCATATTTCATCAATACATGTTGGAATATGAAGTTTGTATCATCAAAAAGTTCAAAAGTCAAATTTACTATGGAAAAGCCAAATTTCTAAATACTTGGGATTTTTTCTAAGTATTTAAGAAAAATGACACTTCAGAACATCTGAGCCAGCCTCCAGGCAGGTGCAGCCAAAAGATGTAAACATGGTTCAGCACATAGTCTTCAGTCAGAACATGGCTCTTCAACATCTACGCAAGTTCAGTCAGAGTTTGCTAGGGTAATGCAAAGAAGATTACAAAGCGTGCTGCAAGCTTACTAGAAAGTCTGAAAGCTCCTTTAGAACATGCTGGAGCCAGAAGATAAGAGGATCAGAAGATTGAATGCTACGCTGAAGCATAACTTCTAATCCAGAGTTTTCAAAGGTAAATCAAAGAAGGTTACTGGAAATCCTGGGGAATCCTTCAGAGTTTGTTGAGGCAACAGGATACTAAGATCAGAAGTTGGGTGTTTGTTTTGGACTACACTGAAATGGAACTTCTGATCTAGAATTAAGCAATGATGCAAAATCTCACATTATAGGATTTTTGATTTTGACAAATCTCATCATCATTTAATGCTCATTAATGCTCACAACCACTTTTGAGTCTTTGTCCAAAGGATCTCTCCACGTGTAGCGTAGAAATACTTTTGTATAGAATTAGGTAAAGGTCCATGCGCTACTTTTTGCTTGTGGGTTCACTTTTCCTTAATCCCTGCTTGCTAATCCAGCCTAGGCTTAAAAAACTGTTAACTATCACACCTTTTTTTTAACTTGCTTCAAGATCAAGTCAGCATCTAGCGTATGATGTTGGCGCTACTTGACATTTCAAACCCATAAAATTTTGCCTATAAATAGAACACCATTGGTCACTGAGAAAGGTTCCAGAAAAAAAATTTGTGAAAGAGGTCAAAAATTTAAGAAAGAAAAGCCTTGAATCCCTGCCAAAATTCCAAGAGTTCCAAGAACTGTAAACACTGCACATAAAACCTTGTTAACTTTTGATTCCTTGCATTCAAAACTCCACTTGTTCTTAAATATTTCTTGACTAAAAACCATTCACACAGTTTCTGATCCACATGTTGGAAACTGCCTAAACTTCTGTGTTCATACTACTATACACTTTCCATCCATCCGTTCAAAGAAATCAGAACATCACCTCCTTGCCATCCCCAGAAGTTGAAAACTTCCAGCTTACTGAGTACGTGAAGAAGCTGTTCAGAGCATCATCAGAGTTGAGGTTAACTCCGGTTCACAGAACTTCTTCCAGCTGCAAGGTAAGTTTCTGCTGACCCTCACCATATTACTTAAGCATTACCAGATTTACATGCTCAAAAATTCAATGTAGATATCATGTTTCTGATGTCGTACATATTCTGAGATTTCATACATCTTCCTGCTTAAATAGAGAATAAATCAGTTCATAACTTCTTGAAGAAATTATAACTCAGAGTTAGGATTAGCAAAGGCATACTTGCCTCTGATTCATGGTTCTGATATTTTCTTATTTCTGAAACACTATGACACCTGTTGTAACTGTTCTATGCATGACTTTTGTTTTGTGGAGAAATAACCAAATTGCAGATGTTCTGACTAGCATGGAGAGAGAGACGAAGTACTGTCAGTGGCACCCGGATTTCTAGAGTCTGTTTTGTTACTAGCAGTTTCAGAACTTCTGAAAACTATTGCATTCCCAGTGTGTTCAGAACTTCTGACCTTATACATTTTCACTAACAGGTTTCGATTTTGCAGCGTGCCAGGGTCAGAACCTCTGACTTCATTTTTATCAGCAACACGCTGATTCTTTTTTCCTTTTTTTTTATTTTTACTATCACTCTCCATTCCATTAATCAGCAAACATCAAAAGTATTTCCTTCACACTTTATTTTATTTCTTAAAACAAAAGACCAAAATATTTTCTTAAAACAAAACAAGTTCGTTTTTACATTTCTTGTACATTCTTATGTATTTCAATATGGTTGTAATAGCAATTTAGGGCTTATTTTCTTTGCAATCCCCATTCATAAACTTGTATACCGCATCCCCTAAACATTGTAATAGCGTAGGACTTTACGTTTTTTGCAATTTATCGCTTTCAAATGTAAATGCTAGTAATTAGGTGTGTATGGAAAGAGGTAAAATCAACAAGTAGATAATCCTAATCAAAGATTAAATGCATGCAATCAAACACACTTGTACACATGCACCCTTAGGGTAATCTCACTTTTTTGCCTATCGTAAAAATAGTCATGTCCCTCGAACATGGACGTTTTAGCAAAGATCCTCGATAAAAGATCGTAGTCCCTCGATGACCCTCGATATTTCCTTCGATAAATGATCTAGTCCCTAAAACGACATTGCTAAAACGTTCCATGGGTTGCCTTCTATGACTATACAAACGTCCCAACATCCATCCCTTCACATCCAATGATGGGGCTTCTTACCAAATCAATGGTGAGATAGTAACATCTAAAGGAGGAGGAAAAACACATCTAAGACCTTTTGAGTAGGTAGGTTCGCTCTTAGTTACTCGCTTGCTCACAACAAAAACATTTCATACACCCACACTTCCACTTTGAAACATTTTCCAAACAAACACTTTGTATGTGTTCTTATAGAGACGAGAACCGTTACAAATACGTTTTCAAAATCACTTTCAAAAACACATTCCACAAACACATCTTTGAACTATTTTTGAAACAACATTTTGTACGTGTTCTTATAGAAACGAGAACCATTACAAAGTTATATTTTCAAAATACTTTCAAAAACCACACCACAAGCACATTCAAACAAAAGCAAGTGATCTAGCGAGTAACTAAGATCCCATGGAAAACCATGGATGAAAAGGGTGTTAAAACCTTCCCTTTTCATAATCTACCCCTCGAACTCAAGAAAACATCTCGAAAGGTCTTTCCTATGCTTTTTCACCTTTCCTTATTGGATAAAAGAAAAGTCGGTGGCGACTCTTGCTAAACCGCAACATTTGCAAACACAAACGCAAAACCCTCAAGATAGTTCTCCCACCGTATCACAGAACTAGTGACTCTGCTGGGGATAAATTCTAAAAGTGGAGTTACCTTAGGGCTAGATCACCTTTACTTGCTTACATTGCTTGATTTGTTTGCTTTACAATTTGGTTCTTTGTTTGGGTTTAAAATCCTCTACCCGGATTTGGGATACATTATAGGTAAATAGCAATACGTTGTGGAAACTGTGCAGGGTATACTGACATGGTATAAGCAATAGCTATGTTAGTGCGACATATTTGTGGGTACCGGTAGCCTTTGAGTCAATCAAAGAGAATACGGGGCCGCTGAGTGATGTCATGAAGCACTAATGAACTTCTAGAACCCTTTACTTGACCAACTTGGCCTTCAGGACATAGTGAGATGACCGGCTTTGGTGCAGTCCGAAGTTGGTAGATACTCGATACTACACTCATTAAGGGTTGGTTTCTTGGGATATTTCGGTCGCCATTAAAGAGGCTTGAGCTGAAACAATGACCAAGGAAACAATCCGGTGATATTTAGCTCCTTAGAACCTGGTTACTATTATTAGGATTGGTTTAAGCCAACTAAACTTCAAGAGGGTACTTACCTATAAAACCCCATGCAAGCCTAAACTAAGAATTTATTTGCTTTGCTTGTATATGCATACTTGTACATAACATCATGGACATCATAAGCATCATATACATCCACTAACCATTTCAAGGATTTGGAGATTCATCTTTGTTCTTATTTTGTAGGATATGGATTCACTTCGCAGGAAAACTATCCAAATCAACCTTGTGAGAATCCCTCCACAACTGAAGGAGCTAGCTTCGCGGATCCCTGAGAACTCTCCTTTCACCGAGAGGCATGGTCGTCTACTCAACTTGGTCACCTCCAACACAGACGAGGACATGATAAAGGTGCTCTTTTAGTTCTTTGATCCTTTGCACCATTGCTTCACATTTCCCGACTATCAACTTGTGCCTACTTTGGAAGAATTCTCCTAACTCTTGAGGATTCCCATTCTCGATCAACTACCTTTCAACGGTACGGAAAGAGACCCAAAGCCCGAAGAGATTGCTCAAGTTCTACACTTAAACTCATATGATGTCACAACTTATTGGGAAACTAGAAGTGGTGTCAAAGGATTCTTAGCAAAGTTCTTGTTTGAGAAAGCCCAAAGTTGTTGGAATTCCTTAGACTTGCATGCCTTTGAGGAAATTGTGGCTCTTCTTATCTATGGGATGGTCTTGTTTACCAATCCTGACCAACTCATAGATGTTAGCACCGTCAAAATCTTCATGTCACACAACCCGGTGCCTACATTGCTAGGGGATATCCTACACTCTTTTCACACTCGTACAATGAGGAAAAGAGGTGTCCTCATGTGTTGCACTCCTCTTTTGGCAAGATGGTTTATTTCTCATCTTCCCCAATCAGTCTTAAAGAATGAGCAAGGTTCAAGGTGGTCACAAAGGTTAATGACGCTCAAACATTCAGATATTCATTGGTGCTCCCGATCCGAAGAGAATGTTATCATTGTTGACCGTTGTGGGGAATTCCCTAATGTCCCTTTACTTGGCATTAGGGGAGGCATCACCTACAATCCATGCTTATCTTTAAGACAAATTGGTTATGCCCGAAGGGATGGCCCACACGAGATGTTGATTCAAGGCTTGGTATTCGACTACGAAAACGACGATCAAGGTCTTCGCCAGAGATTCATCCGAGCTTAGAGGATGCTAAACAAGGTGGATAGCAAGACTTTGGGGCACAAAAATTCCATCCCTCTTGAGCCTTACCTTAAATGGGTACGAACCCGTGCTCAAAGTATTATGATGCCCTATCCTTCCATCCTTCCGGTAATTATTGAGCCTGTTAACGAGGGAGATGTTCCATACACTATCCTACATCCTGACATGCCCACATCTCTTGAAGACCTACAAAGGGATTGGATACAGCTCAAAGGAGAACGAGATACTTTCGAAGCCCAATTCTACGCAAGCGAGAAAAAGGTTTTTGAACTCACTAGGCTACTTCATGAGGAGCGGACTCTAAATGCCTACATTGCACCAAAGAGGATGCGCACTACTTTTTTATCTTAGAGTTTTGTATTATTTTGTCCAAAAAGGGCATTGATGTACTCAAACTTTACCTTATTAATATAACGTGTGTTTCTTTTTGTCTAAAACAAACTTGAGTCTTTGAAATCCTTGAAAACATTGCATATGCACATATCATTCATCATAACATAAACAGATCTTTTGCAACAAGTTTCCTCATCTCTCTGCTGTTTATTTTAGTAAGATGGATATCGAACAAACAGTGAAAGATCTTCAGACTCAGAACACGCAGTTTCAACAGTTACTCGTAACCCTGGCCAAGGGGCAAGAAGAATTGAAGACTCTGCTAGCTGAAGAGAGGAAAAAGAAAACAAAGAAGGAAAATGGAGTCTTGAACATGGGGATAAGATTTCATGAGCAGACGAGAAGGACTCTAAATTTTGCAACCACCTCCGGAGAAAAAGACAATCAGGAAGGGAAAGGTAAGGAAACAGTGGTCCCGTCAGAATCGGAAGAAGAGGAGGAAGAAGAGGAAGACTACTCTGAGGAACAGTATCCTCCAGCGGATGAAAAATACAGACATCTTGAAGAGCGATTGAGTGCGATGGAAGTACAAAAGGTGTCAGGCTTAGACTTTGAGGAATTAGGACTAGTGTCGGGGATTATGATTCCTCCGAAATTCAAAGCGCCTACATTTGCCCAATATGATGGAGTGTCATGCCCTAAGATGCATCTCCGCTCGTATGTAAGAAAATTCCAACCCTACACCGCCAATAAAGACTTATGGGTGCACTTTTTCCAGGATAGTCTGTCTGGAACACAACTCGATTGGTTTTACCAACTAGAAGGAGCCAAGGTCCACAATTGGGAAGATCTTGCCGCAGCATTCTACAAGCAATATGAATACAACGCTGACTTGGCGCCTACCCGTACTCAACTCCAGAGTATGGCCATGGTTTCCAATGATGGTTTCAAGGATTACGCCCAAAGATGGAGAGATTTGGATGGAAGAGTCCAACCCCCTCTGTCTAAAAGGGAATTGGTGGACATGTTCTTAGGAACTTTGTCTGGTCCCTTTTTCAACCATCTGATCGGAAGCTCATTTGCAGGCTTTACTGAACTAATATTAACCGGAGAGAGGGTGGAAGCCGGTATAAAAAGTGGAAAGATTCAGAAGGATCCATCTTCTTCTACAACTGTAAGGAAGCCTTTTGTTGGGAAGAAAGAGGTAGATGTTGTACATCCACAAAGAAATCGAGGGAGAGTCGAACGCCGACCGATGGTAGGGGCTGTTATGATTCCAAAGCATATGCCTGATCAACGAAGAAATAATCACCCAAGAATGGAAAGGCCAGTCAGGCAATTCACCAGAATTAATATGACTCCGTCTCAAGTATTACCGCATCTTTTGAGATCCAACTTGGCAACATTGAAAGAAGCTCTGAAAAACCCCAATACAACATCTCCTTATTATCACCCCAATGCTCGTTGCGCATATCACTCGGAAAGTCCTGGTCACGATACTAATAACTATTGGGCCTTAAAGAACAAAATACAAGACCTAATTGAAGCAAAATAAATTGAGTTTGATGCACCCGAGAAGCCAAATGTCATTTCTGCTCCTATGCCCAGACATGATCGCAGTACCAATGCTATTGAAGAAGATTTGTTTGTTGCCACAGTTGATAAACTCATGACCCCACTTCCAACCATAAAATTAAACTTATCAAAAGCCGGTGTGTTCTCGGGCTGTAGTGAAGTCTGCCACCTCTGCTTATCCTCACCAATTGATTGCCCTTTGTTGAAAGCAGGTATTCAGCGCCTGATAGATAACAAAGAGATTTTGTTTGAAAGTACTCTTGTTTCACCTATTCCTGTTAAAGATGTTTCGATCATTACCATTTCTGCCAATTCTTCCAGGGTCTCCACCAAAAGACCCGTTAGAAATACATCCGAAAACAACTCCTCTAATAATCACAATGCCTGGGCCAGTCCCATATGAATCAGACAAAACTGTGTCACGGAATAACGGTGGGGACATCTACTACCATGGCATCAAACAAGATGGGCTGGCCGCCGAAGAGATAAACTCAGAAGAAGAAGATTCTGACATTAACAATATTTCCGGAACTAGTAAGATTACCCGATGCGGTAGGATCTTTTCTCCAGAAATTGCCCCCCTAAAGGCAGTTTTTGGACCCGTGGCTGCTCCAAAGGTTACTTCTGTACCAATAATCATCTCTGCAAATGCTCCTATTGACGATGCCATTATAACCCCTGCTGTCATTCCTACCAACACTCCTGCTGCTGAAACTCGAGGAAAAAGTATTCAAGTGGAGTCTGTCTGGACGAAGGCTCAATCACTGACTATCCCCGAGACCTCCAAGAAAGAAATGGAGGAGGTTCTAAAAATAATAAAGAGGAGCGACTACGATGTAGTTGAACAGTTGGGGCAAACTCCATCCAAAATATCCATGTTGGCATTCCTATTGTGTTCTGAGGCACATGCGAAAGCCTTGGTGAAGTTCCTAAAGACAGCCCATGTGCCTCAAGAGACGTTTGCTGATTAATTTCAAGATTGCGTGGCCAGCTTGACAGCGGATAACGGCCTAGGCTTCTCAGATGCTGATATGACACCAAGGGGAAGAAAGCACAACGAGGCATTACATGTCTCTGTGGAATCTAGAGGCTCAACTCTGGCCCATGTCTTGGTGGACACTGGCTCATCTTTGAATGTTTTACCGAAAAAAGCTCTCGACAGACTGGACTGTGAAGGACTGATGTTAAAGCCAAGTAACATAGTCGTAAGGGCATTTGATAGCTCAAAGAGGATGGTACATGGGGAGGTGGATATCCCCATAAAGGATGGGACTCAAACTTTCAAATCAACCTTTTATGTAATGGACATCCGCCCCTCTTACTCCTGTCTGCTAGGACGGCCGTGGATCCATAATGCCGGAGCTGTCACCTCTACACTGCACCAGATGCTGAAATATCTGGTCTAAGGAAAGATTATCACTGTCCACGGAGAGGAAGAATATATTATTAGCCACCTCAATTCCTTCAGGTATGTGGAATTGGACGGCGAGTTCATTGAAACTCCTTTTCACCATTTTGAAGAGGTCCCCCAAGAGGTAGCAGTAACCAAGATTGTGTCCCAGATTCCCAAGATTACAAGACCTCCACTCCGGATGTCATCTCTGAAGGACGCCAAAGAAGTAGTAGAGGAGGGTGGATGCACCATTTGGGGGCAACTTTTGGATATTCCGTATAAATCTGACAAATTTGGCTTAGGTTTCAATTCAAGCGCTCAGAAGGCTGTACGCCGTGCCTGTGCTGGAGGGCCACCCTTGAAGATTAGCAACCGTGAGGTCAGCGCGGTAGAAGATGGTGAAGAGGATTGCAACTTGGAGGATTGGATCTTTCCGACTGTCAAGGGAGGACTCCGCAATTGGGAGGCTAGAGACTTCGTCCCAATAACTTTCATCCCTCAGTAATTTACCTTTACATTTTGTTAATCTGTAATATTCGAAAATAATTCGCACTTTTAAAACCTTGTGTCTTGCCCGAGGCACAATGGTCCATCTGTAAGGGTCATTATTTCATCTTCATATGAAATCAATAGATCACAGAATTTTTTCGCATACAAACTTTTGTGTTCATTGTTTTTCTTTTACATTTTATTTTTAAGGATAGTTATACCCTTACACACACCCACACTCACAAATGCAGGTATCCATCCATTCTGGATCCCATGGGTAACGATACTGCTATGGCCTTTTGTGACTCTGAGGATCTAATCTACCAAGCCGAAGACGAAGGTGAAGAGGATTGTGAAGTGTCGGGGGAACTGGCCAGACTACTACAACAAGAGGAAAGAACCATTCAGCCTCACGAGGAACCTGTGGATACAATCAACCTGGGTACCGAGGAGGATAAAAAAGAGGTCAAGGTGGGTGCCAATCTGGAGCCCAGTGTCAAGGAGTGTCTGATTCAGCTGTTGCATGACTATGTTGAAATATTTTCCTGGTCATATGAAGACATGTCAGGACTTGATACGGACATCGTGGTACATCGTCTGCCTACAAGAGAAGATTGTCCGCCAGTAAAACAAAAAGTCCGCCGTATGAGGCCTGATATGTCAGAAAAGATCAAAGCAGAGGTTATGAAGCAATTCAAAGCTGGATTCTTGGTTGTCACTTCCTATCCTCAATGGGTTGCCAACATTGTTCCCGTACCTAAAAAAGACGGCAAAGTACGAATGTGCATGGACTATAGAGATTTGAATAGGGCAAGCCCTAAAGATGATTTTCTACTTCCCCATATTGATATCCTAGTGGATAATATGGCACAACACAATGTTTTTTCCTTCATGGACGGATTCTTAGGTTACAACCAAATCAAAATGGCACCTGAGGACATGGAGAAAACAACATTTATCACACACTGGGGAACATTCTGCTACAAGGTGATGCCATTCGGACTGAAGAATGCAGGGGCAACCTATCAATGTGCCATGGTAGCTTTATTTCACGACATGATACATCATGAAATAGAGGTCTACATAGATGATATGATAGCCACATCACAAACGGAAGAAGAACACTTGGATCACTTACAAAAGTTGTTTGAGAGACTGAAGAAGTACAAGCTGAGGTTGAATCCAAACAAGTGCACATTTGGAGTGCGATGCGGTAAACTCCTGGGCTTTGTCGTCAGTAACAAAGGTATTAAGGTCGATCCTGCCAAAGTTAAAGCTATACAAGAGATGCCTGCTCCTCATACTGAGAAGGAAGTCAGAGTATTCTTGGGACGCTTGAACTATATTGCCAGATTCATTTCTCACCTAACAGCTACTTGTGAGCTAATTTTCAAACTATTGAAAAAGGATCAAGTAGTCAAATGGAATGATGAATGCCAGGTTGTTTTGACAGAATCAAAGAGTACTTACAAGAGCCTCCTGTGTTGATGCCACCAGTCGAGGGAAGACCACTGATCATGTATCTGACTGTTTTAGAAAACTCAATGGGGTGTGTATTGGGGTAGCTTGACGAGTCTGGCCGAAAAGAGCATGATATTTATTACCTGAGCAAAAAGTTTACCGACTGTGAAACCAGATATTCACTGCTCGAGAAAACTTGCTGCGCTCTGGCATGGGCTGCTCTCCGGCTAAGACAGTATATGCTGACTCATACTACCTTGTTGATATCTAAGATGGATCCGATAAAATACATCTTCGAGAAGCCTGCTCTTTCCGGGAGGATAGCGAGATGGCAGATGATCCTAACAGAATACGACATACAGTATACTACCCAGAAAGCTATAAAGGGTAGCGTACTAGCTGATCACCTTGCTCACCAAGCTGTAGAAGACTATCAGTCCATGAGGTTTGAATTCCCGGATGAAGACATCATGACAGTAGACAACTGTGAAGAATTCAGGCCATATGATGGACCTGAACAAGGATCCCGATGGACCCTGTTCTTTGATGGAGCATCCAATGCACTTGGTAATGGCATCAGCGTTGTACTCATATCTCCAGAAGGGTGTCATATTCCCTTTCTTGTCAGACTTTGCTTCACCTGTACAAACAACATGGCAGAGTACGAAGCGTGCATCTTCGGTCTCAGAGCTGCCATAGACTTGGGAATCAAATCTTTAGATGTGTTTGGAGATTCGGCTTTGGTCATCAGTCAGATCAAAGGGGAATGGGACACTAAGCACCCAAACCTTATCCCTTACCAAGAACATGTTTTGACATTGCTACCACATTTTGAGAAGATTACCTTCGAGTATTTCCCGCGAGAAGAAAATAAGCTAGCAGACGCTCTAGCCACAATGTCATCTATGTTTAAACTTAATTGGGATAACGAGGCTCCCCAAATCACCATCGAATGAATGGATGAACCAACACACTGTCACGAGATTAATACTGAAGAGATAATGGACCAGCCTTGGTTTCATGAAGTCAATAGGTATCTCGAGGCTCAAGAATATCCAGAAGGAGCTTCAATCAATGATAAGAAGTTCTTAAGGAGATTCTCTACTAAATTCTTCCTTAGTAATGGCATCATGTACAAACACAATCATGACTCCATATTGCTTCAGTGCGTGGATAAGGTTGAAGATAAAAGGATCATGGCTGAATTACATGAAGGTACTTTTGGCACCCATTCCAGTGGGCATACGATGGCAAGGAAAATCCTATGGGCAGGCTATTACTGGTCTACCATGGAAGCAGATTGCTATCAGCACTCTCGAACCTGCCATAAGTGTCAAATTTATGCTGACAAAGTGCATGTACCTCCGGGTCCTCTGAACGTCTTGACAGCTCCTTGGCCCTTCGCTATGTGGGGAATCGATATGATTGGAGAGATCAAGCCTACAGCCTCCAATGGACACCGCTTCATCCTAGTGGCCATTGACTATTTTACAAAGTGGGTCGAAGCAGCCTCCTTCGCCTTTGTTACCAAGAATGTCGTTGCCCGCTTCATCAAGCAAAATCTCATTTGCTGGTACGGTATCCCGGAAAAGATCATCACTGACAATGGTACAAATCTCAACAACACTATGATCACCGCCTTGTGCGAGCAATTCAAGATCCATCATCACAATTCTTCTCCCTATCGGCCAAAGATGAATGGTGTTATCGAAGCTGCAAATAAAAACATTAAAAAGATCATACAAAAGATGACAGTCACATACAAAGACTGGCATGAGATGCTACCATTCGCTCTCCACGGGTATCGTACAACAGCTCGCACATCAACCGGGGCAACACCATATTCTTTGGTTTACGGCATGGAGGCTTCCTTGCCTATTGAAGTTCAGATCCCCTCTCTGAGGATTATGAAAGATGCAGGCTTGAACGAAGATGATTGGATCCAGACTCGGCTTGATCAGTTAAATCTGATTGACGAAAAGAGACTTATTGTTGTTTGCCATGGTCAAATGTATCAAAAGCGGGTGATCAAGGCTATCAACAAGAAAGTTAGACGCCAAGTTTATCAAGTTGGGGATCTAGTGATCAAACGTATCATCTTGCCACAAAGTGATCCCAGGGGAAAATGGACTCCTACCTATGAAGGGCCATTTTTAATCAAAAACATCTTCTCCGGTGGGGCAATGATCTTGACCACCATGGATGGCGACGACCTGCCACACCCTGCAAATGCAGACATAGTCAAAAGATACTACGCATAAGAGAGTCGCTAGGTTGACATACCTAGGCAAAACAAGGGTATTCCGGCAAACCAAAAGTTTGGGCAAAAATTAGGGATAAAATGAAAAAATTTGTACACCCGGCAAGTTGAAAACCCGAAAGGACGACTTGGGAAAAAAAAGGGTTCCCCGATGGGATGAAAACTCGAAAGGGCTGTCCAGGCAAAAATTAGGGAATTAAAGCGTATGACTATGTCTGGTCGGATCACTTTGTGGGCAATCTTTGGCTTCCATCAACAAGTTCAGAGGCTCTAATCAATTCATCCATCTTCAGACAAGGCAAAAAAATGGACAACATGCTCGGAGATACAAGGGCTATAGCAGAATGGGAACCCCGTAGGATTTTATACACATAGCTATCTTTTCTTGGTATCAAAATTTTCCTTTTCTACGACAGCATTCTCTTACTAGAGTGTTTGTCCCTTTGTATAAAAATACTTATTCAAAGTTAATACAAAGATATCACTCTGAAATTGCCAAAACTATTTGTCTTTGGCTTCACACTTATGTTTTGTTTGTAAAAACGTCCAATGATTCATTGTTGAACATATGCATTTGAACATAATCACTGGTTACAAATAAATAAAATAAGAAAGGTAATTATTGATGGGTCGAAAGGATAAGAACATATCTCTAGACCATTCCATATTCCCTCCCCACAGAGTTTTCAATAACTCCCCAGTGGAACAAAGCTTCCAGTTTGTCAATCCCCGGAAGAAATCATCCAATTTCTCCAGATTCCCCAAGAACTTGCAAGCAGTACATGGCATTGCCCTCACTACAGAATTTACTTCTCTCGACAAAAGTTCATCGATACTTCAGCTTCAAGACATGAAGATTCACATAACCTCAGCAGCATTCAGGGATTTATTTTCCTCAATCCGACAGCAATACAGCAAATCAGCTCACATACGCAAACATTACATCCATTTATCGTAAACATTGATAAAACAAATACATTACACCATGCATTTCATACAACATGACTTTGCATTTTAGCTAACATTTTACCCTTTTCAGGATAAGGTTAACAGCTACAATTTCTACTCCTGATACAGTTCAGATACGCTCCAGACACGGAAGCCATTCTGATACTCATTCAGATTCCACCTCCTAATACAGTTCAGATACGCACCAGACACGGATGCCATTCTGATGCTCATTCAGATTCAACCTCTTGATACAGTCCAGATACGCTCCAAGACACGGAAGCCATTCTGATACTCATTCAAAGACACCTCCCGATACAGTTCAGATACGCTCCAGATCCGGAAGCCATTCTGATACTCATTCAGATTCAGCCTCTTGATACAGTCCAGATACGCTCCAAGACACAAAAGCCATTCTGATACTCATTCAAAGACACCTCCTGATATAGTTCAGATACGCTCCAGACTCAGAAGCCATTCTGATACTCATTCAGATTCAACCTCTTGATACAGTCCAGATACGCTCCAAGACACGGAAGCCATTCTGATACTCATTCAAAGACACCTCCTGATATAGTTCAGATACGCTTCAGACCCGGAAGCCATTCTGATACTCATTCAGATTCAACCTCTTGATACAGTCCAGATACGCTCCAAGACACAGAAGCCATTCTGATACTCATTCAAAGACACCTCCTGATACAATTCGGATACGCTCTAGACACGGAAGCCATTCTGATACTCATTCAGATTCTACTTTTGATACGGTTCAGATACGCTCCAAGATACCGAAGCCATTCTGATACTCATTCAAAGACACCTCCTGATACAGTTCGGATACACTCCAGACACGGAAGCCATTCTGATACTCATTCAGACTCAACTTTTGATACAATACAGATAGGCTCCAGACACGGACGTCATTCTGATGTTCAACTTACAGATTACATCTCAACAAGCATTCTTGGATGGCATCTACAAGCCCATCTCCAACAAGATTCTATCACTTCTCCAAATGGCATCTTTAAGCCCATTCCTCCTATCGCCGCCGAGTGAAAATTTCTGGGCACTCTAGTGTCCAATCATCTTCCACCTTCGAGTTATGAATGGTAAATCTCGCCAATCTAACTCTTCAGGTTAAAGAAGATTGAACAGGGGCAGCTGTTGTACCCTAAAATTTTCCCTCTCATTTCCTCAAGAAATCACCCTGGATCCTCAGGCTTACTTCCATCCAATCCCGAGCTTTGAATTACAAATTTTTCAAGAAAGTCACCTGCAAGGGTAAAATAGTCATTTTCACTTTAAAAGGTCAAACTTTGACTTTTGGATCAAAAATCAAATCTCTGAAATCATATTTCATCAAGACATGTTGGAATATGAAGTTTGTATCACCAAAAAGTTCAAAAGTCAAATTTACTATGGAAAAGCCAAATTTCTAAATACTTGGGATTTTTTCTAAGTATTTAAGAAAAATGACACTTCAGAACTTCTGAGCCAGCCTTCAGGCAGGTGCAGTCAGAAGATGTAAACATGGTTCAGCATATAGTCTTCAGTTAGAACATGGATCTTCAGCATCTACGCAAGTTCAGTCAGAGTTTGCTAGGGTAATGCAAAGAAGATTACAAAGCGTGCTACAAGCTTACTAGAAAGTCTGAAAGCTCCTTCAGAACATGCTGGAGCCAGAAGATAAGAGGATCAGAAGATTAGATGCTATGCTGAAGCATAACTTCTAATCCATAGTTTTCAAAGGTAAATCAAAGAAGGTTACTGGAAAGCCTGGGGAATCCTTTAGAGTTTGCTGAGGCAACAGGATACTAAGATCAGAAGTTGGGTGTTTGTTTTGGACTACGCTGAAATGGAAAGTTTGATCCAGAATTAAGCAATGATGCAAAATCTCACATTACAGGATTTCTGATTTTGACAAATCTCATCATCATTTAATGCTCATTAATGCTCACAACCACTCTTGAGTCTTTGTCCAAAGGATCTCTCCACGTGTAGCATATAAATACTTTTGTACAAAAATAGGTAAAGGTCCATGCGCTACTTTTTGCTTGTGGGTTCACTTTTCCTTAATCCTTGCTTGCTAATCCAGCCTAGGCTAAAAAAAACTGTCAAATATCACACCTTTTTTTTTGAACTTTCTTCAAGAGCAAGTCAGCATCTAGCGTATGATGTTGGCGCTACTTTACATTTCAAACCCACAAAACTTTGCCTATAAATAGAACACCATTGATCACTGAGAAAGGGTCCAGAAAAAAATTTTGTGAAAGAGTTCAAAAATTTGAGAAAGCAAAGCCTTGAATCCTTGCCAAAATTCCAAGAGTTCAGAGAACTGTAAACACAGCCCATAAAACTTTGTTAACTTTTGATTCCTTGCATTCAAAACTCCACTTGTTCTTAAATATTTCTTGACTAAAAACCATTCACACATTTTTTGATCCATATGTTGGAAACTGCCTAAACTTTTGTGTTCATACTACTATACACTTTCCATCCATCCGTTCAAAGAAATCAGAACATCACCTCCTTGCCATCCCCAGAAGTTGAAAACTTCCAGCTTACTGAGTACGTGAAGAAGCTGTTCAGAGCATCATTAGAGTTGAGGTTAACTCTGGTTCACAGAACTTCTTCCAGATGCAAGGTAAGTTTATGCTGACCCTCACCATATTACTTAAGAATTACCAGATTTACATGCTCAAAAATACAATATAGATATCATGTTTCTGATGTCGTACATATTCTGAGATTTCATACATCTGCCTACTTAAATAGAGAATAAATCAGTTCATAACTTCTTGAAGAAATTAGAACTCAGAGTTAGGATTAGCAAAGGCATACTTGCCTCTGATTCATGGTTCTGATATTTTCTTATTTCTGAAACACTATGACACCTGCTGTAACTGTTCTATGCATGTCTTCTGTTTTGTGGAGAAATAACCAAATTGCAGATGTTCTGACTAGAATGGAGAGAGAGAGACCAAGTTCTGTCAGTGGCACCAGGATTTCTGGAGTCTGTTTTGTTACTAGCAGTTTCAAAACTTCTGAAAACTACTGCATTCCCAGTGGGTTCAGAACTTCTGACCTTATACATTTTCACTAACAGGTTTCTGTTTTGCAGCGTGCCAGGGTCAGAACCTCTGACTTCATTTTTATCAGCAACACGCTGATTCTTTTTTCCTTTTTTTTATATTTTTCCTATCACTCTCCATTCCATTAATCAGCAAACATCAAAAGTATTTCCTTCACACTTTATTTTATTTCTTAAAACAAAAGACCAAAATATTTTCTTAAAATAAAACAAGTTCGTTTTTACATTTCTTATACATTCTTATGTATTTCAATATGGTTGTAATAGTAATTTAGGGCTTATTTTCTTTGCAATCCCCATTCATAAACTTGTATACCCCATCCCCTAAACATTGTAATAGCGTAGGACTTTACATTTTTTGCAATTCATCGCTTTCAAATGTAAATGCTAGTAATTAGGTGTGTATGGCAAGAGGTAAAATCAACAAGTAGATAATCATAATCAAAGATTAGATGCATGCAATCAAACACACTTGCACACATGCACCCTTAGGGTAATCTCACTTTGTTGCCTATCGGAAAAATAGTCATGTCCCTCGAACATGGACGTTTTAGCAAAGACCCTCGATAAAAGATCGTAGTCCCTCGATGACCCTCGATATTACCTTTGATAAACGATCTAGTCCCTAAAACGGAATTGCTAAAACGTTCCATGGGTTGCCTTCTATGACTATACAAATGTCCCAACATCCGTCCCTTCACATCCAATGATGGGGCTTCTTACCAAATCAATGGTGAGATAGCAACATCTAAAGGAGGAGGAAAAGCACATCTAAGACCTTTTGAGTAGGTATGTTCGCTCTTAGTTACTCATTTTCTCACAACAAAAACATTTCATACACCTACACTTCCACTTTGAAAAATTTTCCAAATAAACACTTTGTATGCGTTCTTATAGAGACGAGAACCATTACAAAGACGTTTTCAAAAACACTTTCAAAAACACATTCCACAAACACATCTTCGAACTATTTTCGAAACAACACTTTGTACGCGTTCTTATAGAAACGAGAACCATTACAAAGTTATATTTTCAAAATACTTTCAAAAACCACACCACAAGCACATTCAAACAAAAGCAAGTGATCTAGCGAGTAACTAGGAGCCCATGGAAAACCATGGATGAAAAGGGTGTTAATACCTTTCCTTTTAATAATCTACCCCCCGAACTCATGAAAACATCTCGAAAGGTCTTTCCTGTGCTTTTTCACCTTTCCTTATTGGATAAAAGAAAAGTCGGTGGCGACTCTTGCTAAACCGTAACATTTGCGAACACAAACGGTTTTCAGGAAGACCTTGGTCATTTGTTACTCTCCCATCGAGGGTATCACCTGGGCAACAATCTTGCCTCAACGCTGCACATACTCTTTGAATGACTCTTTATCCTTCTGAGCCATCACTCTCAATTGGTCACGGTCAGGTGCCATAAACATATTGTACTTATACTGCTTGATAAAAGCTTCACCCAAATCATCGAAGGTGGAGATATTGCTACTGTCCAAACCCATATACCACTTCAAAGCGGCACCGATTAAACTATCCTAGAAGAAAATAATAAGGAAGTGTTGGCCATCAGTAGGGGTGGACATCTTTCTGATATACATCACCAGGTGGTCACGGGGATAGAAGTTGCCCTTGTACCTTTCAAATTCTGGCACCTTAAACTTTTTTGGCACTTTTACATTAGGAACTAAGCAGAGTTCACTGACGTTCTGTCCGAATTATTATTTTCCTCTGAGGGCCTTTATTTCTTTCTGCATTTCATTGAATTGGTCCTGAAAATCATCCAATCGGTCATAAAAACCCACACTTTCACTTGGTGGAGGAACATGACAATAAATTTCATCATTAATAAACGACATATCATTCATTGTAGGAGGCCCAACATGATGAATCTCATTATTAGCAACAGGAGTAACGTGCATCATAGAAGGTGCATGAATAACAACAGTTTGAGTAAATGGAGCAACTTGAGCATCAGGATTGTAACCTTCTAGCATGAAATTTTCAGGCATTTCCTATGGGTAATGTAACACCCTAATTCTACCCAGCAATTACTATAAAAATCAGAGTGATAAAATTCTGACAACCAAATCAGGATGCTACACATTCAACTTAAAATAGTGACACTCATTAATAGATACATAACACATTAAACTGGAATGAACCAACAACATAAAATTAACCTTTTAAAACAGCAACATTCATAACTATGCAGCGAAATCATAATATTTGACTTAAAAGAGTATAACATCTTTAACCAACTGAAACAACTTCAAAACAACCATTACATAATAATATTCAACTTAAACTTCAATCTACTGAAATAATAACAATAAAACAGCAAGCGTCCATCCTCCCAAGTGTTACGTATCAGAGCAATGACACAGACTCGAACTACTGAAGGTATACCGCCTTCACTCTGAGTTACCTGCACGTTACCAACATTGAGGTGACATTCAAATAGAAGGGGTGAGATATCGAACAATATAATAAAATGTATGATAAATATTACATTAGAATCAGTGCATACATATTCACTACTTCTCAAGTTTTAACATCATAAGCATAATCAAATCAACCGCACACCGACTCAGAATTCAATACTGAATGCAACTCATCTTTATGCAAATGCAAGTGGTCCTAATGGAGCAGAACTCCCATCTTAAAAATCTACCAATAAATAGAGGCATCAACAAGGCATAAGCCTTCTTCGCAGTTTGTCAATCCAGGCCATCACAGAGAATGAAAATGTATATAACTAAATGAATGCACTATCACATACTCACAACAATCATCATCCATCACAAGGCATAAGCCCACATTGTAACACCCCAATTCTAACCCGCAATTATAAATGTAAGTCAGACTTATAATCATTCATGCAAACGAATCAGGATGCCACAAATTCATCTTTAAAAACACATTGCATTCATCGTGGATACATAACACTTTAAAACGTCAGATAAACTATCAGCATAGCAATTTAATCTCTTAATTCAAAAATTTAAACATCTATGCAGCGGAATTCATAATAACATCTTTGTCCATCATTACAGCAACTTCAAAATAATGCATACTTAGCAACCAACAATTTAAAGTTCAACAACTGAAATAATCAACAATTAAAGCAACAAGCGTTCATCCCCCCCCCCCCCCCCCCCCCGAGTGTTACATATCAGAGCAATGACACCGACTTGAACTATTGAAGGTATACCGCATTCACTCTCAATTACCTGCACGTTACCAACATAAGGGCAACATTCAAACAGAAGGGTGAGATATCTAACAATATAATAAAGTGTATGATAACCAATATATTAAATTAGATCACATAACGTCACCACTTCTCATCTTTTAATCAATAATAGTTGCAACGGAAAGACCAACAATAATACACATCCATCACATTAATTCAAAACTTCTTTATGCAATCATATAATGCGACTCAATACTATGCAAATGCATGTGGTACCATTGGAGCAGAACTCCCATCTTAAAAATCTGCCAATAAATAGAGGCATCAACAAGGCATAAGCCTTCATCTTAATATTCGCCAATACAGGCCATCTTAACGAGCATAAGCTCCATCTTGAAATGCAATGTATGCGACACAATCATGAATGTAATGACAACACAATAATCATCAACATCTCAACACAACATCATCGTTGGCCAGAAGCCTACATCTTAATAGCTTCCAATTATTAAAGGCATCTCAACATCTTTCATCAACATTGTTCATCAACATCATTTATCATCAAACATCATATATCATTATAGTTCACAGCAATTCAGCCACAACAACAATACAACAGCAATTCGTCAATCTCGAAACGTTGGCCATAGGCCTACAACATGATATTGCCTATAATTAATTAATCATCAAAGGCTTACTTCTAAATCACTAGACCTCTACATATTACTATTTTGTAATACCACGTCATTATAATCATTAATCCCACTGTTATAAACCAAACAGTAATTTATAATCATCTCTTCCTCATCATTCCTCACAAAAATCAACATAGCGATCAACATGGGAACTAATCCAATTCCTAACTTGGATACTAGGATTATCCTTCCTATTATTCATTTTAATCCTTAAGAATGAAGTTCATTGCGTTAGCTATTCAACGCTTCGAACGACACCTCAAACGGAGTCTGAAAACTCAAGTTACAGCCTTTTCAAACTGATTCTGCCAAAAACCAGACAACATGGATCAACGCGTAATGCCTTCGGTTGACGCTTACTGGGTTTAACGCGCTACATGAGTCGACGCATACTCTCTTGTATCGACTCATACTGAGTCTGCAACCCTACATGTATCGACACATGCCCCTACGTATCGACTCATTTTGAGTCTAAAAGCCCTCATGTATCGATGCAGGACCCCTTCGTATCGACTCATCCTGAGTCTAAAGGCCTTCTTGCATCGACACATAACATTTGGGGTCGACATATACTGCTCTGTCATGAATAATTCCTGCGATTTTCTCTGTGTTTTCACTATGGGTTCCATACTTTAGGCCCTAAAAACATCATCTAATCATAGATAATCATCAATTATATATATCTTAAAATTCTACATCATTTACAGAGCATTAGGACATCGTTATTCATCTTTCAATCGTTGATTCTCATCATACAACACATATACATTCAAATCATGAACAAGACAACATTTTCACATCTAATCCCATAAACCAATCATCATAAACCCTATTATAGAGTCAGAACCCCACTCTTACCTTGGATTTAAGGTTGCTCTATAACTTTTCCGGTTGATTCTCGTTCTGCCTCTTTTCTCCTTTCCAACAGCTTTCACGTTCTCTTCTTCCAACCCTTATTGTTTCTCAATTACTGCTTCTTCATTTCTATTATTTCTAACAATAATTAAATAACCTTATTATTCTCTTTATGCCTTAATGGGCTTAAGACTACTACACCACCTTTTTACCACTTTTATCCTTTAAAACAAGCCCACATCAAATAATATCATTCTTCTAATATTATTCCACAACTTTAATAAAATAAATAAATCCAACTAATCACAACACAACTTCACAAATATTCCAAAAATAATTTAATTAAATAATTAATTAAATTACGGGCGTTACAACTCTCCCCCACTTAGAATATTTTCGTCCTCGAAAATTTACCTTAATCAAACAAATCAGGATAGGAGTCTCGCATCTTGCTCTCCAACTCCCAAGTCATGCTTTCTTTGGCAGCTCCTAGCCAAACCACTTTAACCAAATCAATCTCTTTTGCCCTCAGAGTCTTTATTTCACGATCCGCGGTCCGTATAGGCATCGTCTCCACAGTAAGATTAGCCCGTACTTGCACATCATCCATATGAATCGTATGAGATGGATCTGAAATATACTACCGGAGTTTTGACACATGAAACACATCATGCAAATTCGAAAGATTATGCGATAAAGCCACTCTATAAGCCACATTCCCCACTCTCTCCGAAATCTGATATGGTCCAATAAAACGAGAAGTCAGCTTCTTAGACTTCAATGCTCGCCCAACACCAGTCACAGGTGTAACTCTCAAAAACACATGGTCACTCGCTTGAAATTCTAAATCTTTCTTTCCCTTGTCATGATAACTCTTCTGTCTACTTTGTGAAGCTTTCATATTTTCTCGAATCAACTTCACCTTCTCAGTAGTCTCATGAACAAGTTCAGGTCCAAGTACTACACTCTCACCAGATTCATGCCAACATAAAGGAGTTCTACATCTTCGACCATACAACGCTTCAAAAGGTGCCATCGCAATACTAGAATGGTAACTGTTATTATAAGTGAACTCTATCAGCGGAAGATAAGTATCCCACGAACCTCCCTGCTATAGAACACATGCCATCAACAAGTCTTCCAACGATTGAATAGTCTGTTCAGTCTAACCATCTATCTGAGGATGATACATTGAACTCAACCTCAACTTAGAACCCAACGCTTCTTGCAAACTCTTCCAAAAATCAGAAGTAAATCTTGGATCTCTATTTGACACAATGCACAAAGGAATACCATGCAGCTTCACAATCACACTAGTGTAAATCTCAGCAAACTTCGACACTGGAAACTGATGTTAATAGGAATAAAATGAGCCGACTTCGTGAGCCTATTAACAATCACCCAAATCGAATCATGTCCTCTTATAGTATTAGGTAACCCTGTCAGAAAGTCCATCGAAATGCTATCCCATTTCCATTCTGGAATTTCTAACGGTTGCATCAATCCTCCGGGTTTCTGATGTTCAACTTTCGACTTCTGACAAGTCAAACATGCATACACAAACCGAGCCACATCACTCTTCATTCCAGGCCACCAAAAAAAACCTTTCAAATCTTGATACATCTTTGTAGCTCCTGGATGAATACTTAACTTACTTCTATGACTCTCTTCAAGTATCACTTTCTTCATCTCAGCATCATCAGGAATACAAATCCGATTATGAAATCTCAACACACCCTGCGCATCTAGCTTAAAATCACTATTCTCATACTGATCGATCCCAAGCATCGAATCTACCAGTTTCACATCCAATTCTGAGCTTTTCTGATACTGTCTAGAAATTCATTATTAATCTTCATCATACCCAACATAACACTTTGCGGCGTAACCTCGCAAACTAAGCTCATATCCCTGAACTACTCAATTAATTCCAACTCTTTAACCATCATTGCCGACATATGTAAAGTCTTTCGACTCAACGCATCAGCTACCACATTTGCTTTTCCTGGATGATAATTCAAACCGAAATCATGATCCTTTAACAATCACAACCATCTTCTTTGCCTCATATTCAACTCCTTCTGATCAAATAAATAATTTAAGCTCTTATGGTCACTAAACACTTCAAATCTAGAACCATAAAGATAATGCCTCTAAATCTTCAACACGAAGACAACTTCAGCAAGCTCTAAATCATGCGTAGGATAGTTCTTCTCATGAGTCCTCAACTGCCTTGACGCATAAGGAACTACCTTATCACTCTACATAAGCACACCTCCTAAACCCATCTTAGAAGCATCACAATACACCACAAAAGGCTCTCCTGGATTAGGCAACGTCAAAATCAGAGCCGACGTTAATCTCTTCTTCAATTCTTTAAAACCTTTTCGCACTGGACATCCCACACAAAGGCTCTACCTTTACAAGTCAACTTAGTCAACGGAAGTGCCAACTTGGAAAAACCTTCGATAAACCTTCTGTAATAACCAGCTAATCCCAAAAAGCTTCTAATTTTAGTAGCTGACTTCGGATTTTCCCATTGCAACACATCATCAACCTTAGATGGATCTACAGCAATGCCACTACCTGAAATCACATGACCAAGAAAACTAACCTCTTGTAACTATAATTCACACTTGGACAGCTTTGCATACAACTTCTTCTCTTTCAAAACTTGCAATACTACTCTTAAGTGTTCTGCATGCTCTTCTTCTGACTTAGAGTAAACAAAAATATCGACAATGAACACCACTACAAACTGATACAAATAAGTATGAAAGATACGATTCATATATTCCATGAATACTCCCGGCGCATTAGTAACACCAAAAGGCATCACTGAATACTCATAATGTCCATAACGCGTTCTGAAAGCCGTCTTCTGGATATCTTCATCCTTCACTTTAATCTGATGGTAACCCGGCCTTAAATCAATCTTGCTGAACACACGAGCATCCACCAATTGGTCCATCAAGTCATCTATCCTTGGAAGCGAATACTTGTTCTTAATCATCACTTTATTCAACTTCCTATAATCAACACACGGCCTCATACTTCCATATTTCTTCTTTACTAACAACACTGGAGCTCCCCATGGCGATACACTTGGTCTTACAAACTTCTTTTCAAGTAACTCTTCCAATTGCTTCTTTAACTCTGACAATTCAGATGCAGACATCCTGTATGGTGCCATAGACACAGGTCTGGTACCAGGTACAAGATCAATAGAAAATTCAACTTCCCTCTCTGGCGGTACATCAGGAATTTCATCAGGGAAAACTTTAGGAAATTCACACACCACTTGAAATTCCTCAATTATAGCTTGAGTCTCTACAGATAGCGACACCATCAACGAGAACATTTGTGCTTCCTCTTGCATCAACTTCCTTAACTGCCTTGCACACAACAGACCATCTTCCTCTTCTTTAGGAGTAGAAAACCTCAGACTTGTAATAACAGTTAATATGAACACAGTTATGCTCTAACCAGTTCATACCCAAAATCACATCCAAACCTCTTAATGGTAAACAAACCAAATCAACAGCAAAGTCTCTATCGAAGATCGACAAGGGACACTTTAAACACACAAAAGAAGTAGTCACCAACCCCTTGGCTAGAGTATCGATGACCATTTCTCCACTCATAGAAGATAACATAAGACCCAATCTTTCAATGCAATCAGCAGCAATAAAGCAATGAGTAGCACCGGTATCAATAATAGTAATTAAAGGAGTACTATTAATGAAACATGTACCTCTGATAAGTCTGTCTTAAGTAGTTGTCTGATCCTCAACCAAAGCGAACACTTTACCACTTGTCTGAGCCCTCTTCGGTTTCTGACACTGACTGCCAATGCGCCCTTCTTCACTACAATTGAAACAAATCACATCCTTATGCTTTCACTCAGATACAACATGTCCGTTCTTACCACAATGGAAACACCTCTTTACTTCAGTAGTACACACATTACTCTTATGCCCAAGTTTCCCACATTTAAAACAAACCACACCAGCAGGAGCATCTCCTCCACTAGTCCTCTGACCCTGAGCAACTTTATGTTTACCTTTACCAGTTGGGGTATCATAAGGCTTACCACGATTATGTTGGTGCTTACCCCTCTTCTCACTGATAATCTTGTAATGAGCATTATTATCTTCCTCATAAATCCTGCAACTATCAATCAAATCAGCAAAGACATGAATCTTCTGGTATCCAACTACCTTCTTGATCTCTGGGCGTAACCCGTTCTCAAACTTGATACACTTCGAAAACTCAGCATCTACCTCAGCGTAGTGCAGATAAAACTTAGCCAACTCAGAAAACTTGGTAGCATACTCAACAACCGACATATTCCATGGCTTCAGCTCAAGGAATTCAATTTCCTTCTTACCACGGACATCTTCAGAAAAGTACGTCCTCATAAATTCCCTACGGAACACAGCCCAAGTGACATTCTCACCTGCAGCTTCCAATCTTTGACAAGTCTCTAGCCACCAGTCATCAGCCTCGACTGCTAGCATATGAGTACCATACCGAACCTTCTGCGCTGGAGTGTAGTCCATCACACGGAAAATTCTCTCAATCTCTTTCAACCAATCCAATGCTCCGTCAGGATCATACTTTCCCTTGAACGTAGGCAGATTCTCTCTCTGGAAAGTCGCCGAGCTACGAGATCCAGCATTCCCGTCAGCATTCGGCTGATTCTCCATCGCATGAGCCATTGCTTCTAGAGCAGCAGCAAGTGCAGCATCATTCCTTCCAGCCATCTCAACTTATCACTACAACATAAACAACGTTTAGAACTCGACTTAACTATACTCGATTGTTAGACAACTACAACTCGACAACAAGATCAGACGGACCAACCTTTTTCTCTGATACCAACTTTGTAACACCCCAATTCTACCCGATAAATATAAATGTAAATCAGAGTTATAATCATTCATGCAAATGAATCAGGATGCCACAAATTCATCTTTAAAAACACATTGTATTCATCGTGGATACATAACACTTTAAAACTTCGGATGAACTATCAGTATAGAAATTTAATCTCTTAATTCAACAATTTAAACATCTATGCAGCGGAATTCATAAAAACATCTTTGTTCATCATTACAACAACTTCAAAATAATGCATACTTAGCAACCAACAATTTAAAGTTCAACAACTGAAATAATCAACAATTAAAGCAACAAGCGTTCATCCCCCCCCCCCCCGAGTGTTACATATCAGAGCAATGACACCGACTCGAACTATTGAAGGTATACCGCCTTCACTCTCGATTACCTGCACGTTACCAACATAAGGGAAACATTCAAACAGAAGGGGTGAGATATCTAACAATATAATAAAGCGTATGATAACCAATATATTAAATTAGATCACATAACGTCACCATTCTCATATTTTAATCACCAATAATTACAACAGAAATACCAACAATAATACACATCCATCACATCAATTCACAACTTCTTTATGCAATCATATAATGCGACTCAATACTATGCAAATGCATGTGGTACCATTGGAGCAGAACTCCCATCTTAAAAATCTGCCAATAAATAGAGGCATCAACAAGGTATAAGCCTTCATCTTAATATTCTCCAATACAATCCATCTTAACGAGCATAAGCTCCATCTTGAAATGCAACGTATACGACACAATCATGAATGTAATGACAACACTGTAATCATCAACATCTCAACACAACATCATCGTTGGCCAGAAGCCTACATCTTAATAGCTTCCAATTATTAAAGGCATCTCAACATCTTTCATCAACATCGTTCATCAACATCATTTATCATCAAACATCATATATCATTATAGTTCACAGCAATTCAGCCACAACAACAATACAACAGCAATTCGTCAATCTCGAAACAATGGCCATAGGCCTACAACATGATATTACCTATAATTAATTAATCATCAAAGGCTTACTTCTAAATCACTAGACCTCTACATATTACTATTCTGTAAATACTACATCGTTATCATCATTAATCTTATTATTACAAACCAAACAGTAATCTATAATCAGCTCTTCCTCATCATTCTTCACAAAAATCAACATAACGATCAACACGGGAACTAATCCAATTCCTAACTTGGATACTAGGATTATACTTCCTATTCTTCATTTTAATCCTTAAGAATTAAGTTCATTGCGTTAGCTATTCAACGCTTCGAACGACACCTCAAACGGAGTCTGAAAACTCAAGTTACAGCCTTTTCAAACTGATTCTGCCAAAAACCAGACAACATGGATTGATGTGTAATGCATTGGGTCGACGCTTACTGGGTTTAACGCGCTACATGAGTCGACGCATACTCTCTTGTATCGACTCATACTGAGTCTGCAACCCTGCATGTATCGACATATGCCCCTATGTATCGACTCATCCTGAGTCTAAAATCCCTCATGTATCGACGCAGGACCCCTTCGTATTGACTCATCCTGAGTCTAAAGGCCTTCTTGCATCGACACATAACATTTGGGGTCGACACATACTGCTCTGTCATGAATAATTTCTGCGATTTTCTTTGTGTTTTCACTACGGGTTCCATACTTTAGGCCCTAAAAACATCATCTAATCATAGATAATCATCAATTATAATTATCCTATAATTCTACATCATTTACACAGCATTAGGACATCGTTGTTCATCTTTCAATCGTCAATTCTCATCATACAACACATATACATTCAAATCATGAACAAGACAACATTTTCACATCTAATCCCATAAACCAATCATCATAAACCCTATTATAGAGTCAGAACCCCACCCTTACCTTGGATTTAAGGTTGCTCTATAACTTTTCTGGTTGATTCTCGTTCTGCCTCTTTCCTCTTTTCCAACAGCTTCCACGTTCTCTTCTTCCAACCCTTATTCTTTCTCTCTCACTGATTCTTCTTTTCTATTATTTCTAACAATAATAAAATAACCATATTATTCTCTTTATGCCTTAATGGGCTTAAGACTACTACACCCCCTTTTTACCACTTTTATCCTTTAAAACAAGTCCACATCAAATAATATCATTCTTCTAATATTATTTCACAACTTTAATAAAATAAATAAATCCAACTAATCACAACACAACTTCACAAATATTCCAAAAATAATTTAATTAAATAATTAATTAAATTACGGGCGTTACACACATCACCATTATTACCAGTAAATAGAGGTAATTCGTCATCATTTAAAATTCCCTACACCTTCGCATTACCAACAAGAATTCAAAGTGACAATCACAACAACACGACAACTCAACATAAATCAACATTGGTCATAAGCTTAACAATTCAATACCACCTGCAATTCATATTTTTCAGCCAAGTATTCAACACACCGTATCAAATAAAATATACAACAAATATTCTGTATAATTATTCAGACAATTCAACTATACCGGCTTAACAATTATCTGCTAAAATTACTACTTTTTCTTCTCTGTACTACTATTATCAAACCCACACTGCTATTCAATTTTGCTATATATTAATACTCTATTATTTACTGCTACTAAAATAACTCTACTAATTCACCACTCTGCTAATTAATTTACTGATATAAGAATATTCTGTTATTCTTCTTAAATATATAGGTTCTGTAACTTCTTCACTTTATGTTAAATATGTTCATGTACTGGTTGTTCTAAATTAATTAATCAGCTTTAATGTCTTAATATAAGTTCTTAAATTATATTACTAATTATTGGTTTCATTATATAATACTATCCTTCATGCCTACAGAAAGAAAACAAGACAACTAACTAAAATAGTATAACAAAATTAAGCTTGTCACTTGAAACATGGTGTGCTACTCGGTACACCCCCTTATAATTTAGTGTGCCCCTCGGCACAAGGGTGTCCCCCTTGACACACTTTTGTTTTCTATGCCGTCCAACACAGTCTGTGTGCCCCTCGGCACGCCCAAACTTCCGGTTTTTCCTGTTACGTAGAATGTTCTACAATCGATTCTTATACTCAATTTTTACCTTCGATTAACAACAATTAAAATAGTGCAACGATATCAGTGTTCCCAAATAAGTAATTTTATACAAATTCACAGCAAGAACACAACAATAATTCAACACAACATTTAACATTGTTTATACACATATAACAGATTTCACACAACCCAATTGCCCTGTAACATGCATCATATACCCAATTATAGAGTCAGAACCCCACCCTTACCTTGAATTGAAGGCCGCTCTATGATTTTCTGATTGAATCCCGCTTCGCCTCTTCTCCTTATTCCTCTTCTTTACAACTTCTCCTTCTTATGTAACCCCTACGATCAACTTCTAATTCTTTATTCTAAATTAACCTAATTTCTATTATTACTAAACTTAATAATAATAGTCTATTAGGCCTAATTCTCACACCCCCTTAATACAACATACCGCCAAAATTAGCCCAATCACTAATACCAATAATTCCAACATTTATTATTATTATTAATCAACTAATTAATTAATTAATAATAATCTAACAACTTATACCCACGATTCTCAATATTTCACAACTTCAACAAATAATCCAAACATAATTTAATTAAATAATTAATTAAATCAACGGGCGTTACAGGTAACCTTGAGGCATACGGTATTGAGCAGCAATAACTGGAGTAACAAAAATGGGAACCGATGGAACCTCAGAAGCAACATTTGTTTGTTGTGGATGAGTAGTATGAGGAGACAGGGGAGTAGGTGGTGGCTGAATTTAAGCAGCCACCAATGATTCCATCAAAACAGTCTGATTATCCATACCGGCTTTCAATGCAGTAACTTCTTCGCGCAGCTCGCGATTCTCTTATTAAAGATTCTTCGTTTTCTTCCTGGAATTAGCCCGAGTATTATATCAATGAGACAGATTGCTAACTGGACAAAGTAGAGAAGCACAGTAAGACATCTGGGTATGAACATAAATGCAAAAATATGTGCAAAATGATGCATGACATGCGATGCATATGATTTATTTATCATTATTATTATTATTTCAAAGAACTCAAAGAATTATAAACAATTGCAAATATTAAAGTACTAACAAATTTTGAAATACTGAAAATTTTATATAATAACTTTGGAATGGATTACAATTTCTATTACAAGTTTAAATAATCCTAAGTACAAGAGAATAAAGATGAAATCTAAAACCCTAAGGAGCCAAAGTTGATGAAGATCTCTCCACACACTAGCGCTTTCCCATGAGTCTTTAACTGCTTGTTCTCTTCTGCATACTTGTCGGCGACTTCTTTCTAACCACCAGAGTCAGAAAATGAGCAACTAGGTCCTGGCTGAGCTCTAGAGGAAAATAAACCCTCTTTCTTCTCCATCATCTATACAACACAACTCTCAAGAATCTCGATCAAGTCATCATTCTCTTTCAATTCTATTTGGTAGGACATCTTTAAAGTCTGACACTTGTTCTTCCATGCTTCCTTCTCTTGCTTCATCCTAACTAGGGCAACCTGAAGTTCTTCCACACCATCTAAAAGAGGAGGAGTAGTCCTCATAAACATATCAGGTATAGGTTCTTCATGAGAATATGACATCTTCAACTGAATTTCCCTTGCTTGTACCCAACGAAGATGAGGCTCCAAAGAAACAACTCCTCTTGGTCCCAAATCTTTTCTACTCTTCCTATGAATATGTCGCTAAACCTTTGCAATATCTTCCTTAGTTTCCTTATGATCCTATCCTTCTTTGAGAAAGAAACCACTCAGATGAAAACTATTTGTCTTGTCTCTCATTGGATATCCAAGTTGACGATGCACAAGAACGGGATTGTAGTTAATTCCTTCCTTTGTACCAAGAAGAGGTACATTGGGGAAACTACCACAACTATCAATAATCTCCACGTCATAATAAGTCTGATGATACCAAACAATGTCAGAATGAGTGAGAGCCATAATCTTCAGAGCCCAACGAGGTTCCTTTTTGATATCCCAGAAAGCATCAGTCTGAGGTAAGTGAGAAATAAACCATTGATATAACAAAGGCGTGAAACAAATGATCATCCATCCATGATAAAAATCCTGAAGATGGATGGAATAATAAGTAACTCCTAATAGCGTAAATACTGGATTCCCAATCAAAAAGATCCTAATGGCGTTGACATCCATAATTTATCGATGTTAGGAAATAAGAATAACCCATAGGCAAGCAAAGCAAAGATAGCCTCAAAAGCAACTATACTCTTTATCCTAGCAATGTAGCAAGCTTTCTACAATAAAAATTGAGCGGGTAAACCTCTGATTCCTCCTTTGGTAGTCATGTTAGCCTCAATCTTAATCTTCCCCATATGAGTCATGGTAGAAATCTCATGAGACTTAGGCTCTTCCTCTAAGCCAGTGAAAGGAACACGATCAATAATAGGTAAACCAAGTGAATAAGAATACTCCTCCAATATGGGCATCAGCTGATAATTAGGAAAAGTAAAACATTGGTACAATGGATCATAGAATTGGACCAATGTAGAAAGAATACCCTCCTTCATCTTGAGCTTCATAAGAGACATGATAGATCCATACTTCTTCCGGAAATCTGTGAAGTTTTCAATCTCAGGAATCAGACTCATCAATTCCTCTATCTTAGGATCCTTGAAATTGTACTTCCGAGTCTTTATTTTTCCAGAATCCATGGTCAAAAGTACCTGAGATATTTGCAAAAACTCAACTTTAAGTCCCTTGAAACAATTTTTTTAAAGGATGCTCATGGATGCATGAATGCATGATGCAAAAATCACACACAAGATCACAAACATGGGGATTCATAGGTTCGATGTCACGAGCATGAAGTCAAAGGTATTACCCACAAGGTATGGACTAATAGTTTATCACCTTCCAAACAAGGTTCTAAAAAATGTTCCCAGACTCTACATCATTCCTTCGGATGTTACCAACATCCTAATTAACTCGGTAATTAGTAATATTCTCAGGAAAAACTCGTCTGAGTGTAGTATCACATGACAACCATTTCCGGAATACTTCGTCATAGTTTCCGCTCTACACCTAAAAGGCCAAGATGGGTTAAGGGTTCTATGGTCCTCAGCTTCAGCAGGCTCCCAGGTCGAAATTAACACGTCTTCCTAATTACTCGATAAACAATACTACAGTCAAAGGAGCCTCCACTGAGTGAGGGATCTCATGTCTCCTTTTTTGTGATTACTCCCTCAAAGTTAACATAACTATACAGCCCGTCCTATCTTAAGTTTTCCCAAGTACGGGTAGAGGACATATGAGAAATCACCAAGCACCATAAAAAATAAGGAAAATCCAGACAAACATATATTCAACATATAATATACAACAAATAATAGCACATTTCTTCTGTAGCGATAGAAATGTTGAGACTAAGTCATTGGATTGACTTGACTCGCACAAATCAAATAAAAAATCGCCACCACGCTTTATTGTTTCCAGGTGTATGGGAAAAGAGTGAATAACCCAAAAAAGAAGGGGGGAGAATCTAGGTACGGGGGTTGGTTATGCAAAGGGAAGGTATTAGCACTCTAAACATCTTCGGTACTCCGCATGAACCTCTTCGAAAATTTGTGTATTTTGGCTATAAGTGTTGTATACAAAAATAGATGGTGGAGATGAGAAAAGAAGTATTTTTTTTTTACAATTTTGCACCCACTGTGGTTGCGAACCTTTAGTGCCTACGTAGCACCTTTCATGCAATAGGGTATCAGGGTACTCGTAGTTCATCTTTAAAATTTTAAAATACAAGTGTGTTGGTTAATTTTAAGAAATGAGACATCATCGTCATATCTGAGTGGAAACATACTTACTACCCACGATTATGAGAAAGGAGAATTTGCATCATCTCAAAGTGGAGGATATAGCTTAGATTTTAAAATCGACAAAGCCTCACTCAACACCCAAGTGGAAAATATCTCACTTCACTATATATCGTAGAAGTATAGTAGCTCGTATCACTATAAGGATTTACAAGAGTCTAACCTTTTGAGAAAATTTTAAAGTAAAAAAGTCAAAGTGGCAAAAATGGTTTGAATGAGATTGATTGACTTTTAGTCCTCTCACAAAAAATATCAAAGTATGATTAAGTTGGTTAAATTTTGATCAAGAAAATATTTTTGGAAATGCATGAACCTAAGCCCAAGTTTATTGTGAAAGTGGTTTAAGTTAGAAAAACAAGAATAACTTTGGAAAGGAGGGCAGAGTAACAGCCGTATACAAATGACTTCCCCATTATAGATAAAGCACATAATCAGAATAACATGTACACAAATAAAATCAACCCAATATCTCAGGGTAAACCCCAAATACTCTAGACAAAATAACAATAGAGTCACAAGGTCCCAAGGGTATCAAAGTTCGAGAGGTCCACGACTTCGTAATGCCTAGGATAGTAATCAAATAGTCCAAGTAACCTTAAACTTTTTTATCGTTTAAGTTGATTATTAAGTGTCTTTAAAAATAAAATTAAAGCTCAAGTGAGCAAAATAAAAATGGCATAAAGATAAATGCTCAAGTGAGCAAAGATAAAAAAATAATCTGGAATGTAAATGCTAAAATAAATGGTGCATAAAATTAAAGGCATAAAAGTAAAAGTATAAAGTAAAAGAATAAAGTAAAAGTCAATTGTTAGTGAATTAGAAATTATAGGTTAGTTAAATGACCATCTTAAAACTTGCATTTGAAAACTCATTAGAAGATTGATAAAATCAAAGCTTCTCAACAACAAGTTCATTTGCTTTTTGTCAAGTATATCATTCACTTTAAATTCTCAAGGAGACAACATATGACCAACGATGTTTAAATGATTCACTTAGACCAAAGTTTATGATGGTTCATTAGAGGATTGATAAGACCAACGTCTCCTAATAATGAACCTCAAGCTTATTGGATCAAAGTTTTCAAATTATCATACTTGGGCTTGCAAACATAGGTTTTGGCCACGAATGATCATTTCTCGAATCGGGACAAATTTAGCGCCATGTTAAGAAATCGCAAGTGGACTTAGGTAGAAGTCACACCTATTTTGAGATCATTCAATAGCAATCTATGTACCACATATTAGGGAAATGATATGTAGATTATTCTCCAAAAATATATAGCATGAAAGGGGTAAGATGAAGATGGAGGGGATGCATTAAATGAAATTAGGGTTTCAAATATCATCAACATCATTCATCCATTTTGGTGGATTTGGTTTTTCAACTTATCAACACCCAAGATCAAATGAGGTTGAGGAACTTGTCCCAAAATAACATCCAAATCAGAACCAAACAAAAATAATAAAATAATATCTAATAAAACAATATTTAACTGGTTAATAAAAAAAGAAAATAATTTGTAAAATACACAAAATGCATCAAAACACCAAATAAAAATCCAAAAAAAAATGTCAGAGGTCAAGAAAGGGTCAACAAGTGTTGATAAAAATTTTTAGAACTTTTTAAAGTCAGAAACTATTTTTTTAATATTTAAAGAATGAGCAAAATAAATCAAAAATTGTGAAAAAAGTAAAATCAGAAATAAAAATAAAATGAGGTCACTAATATTTGTCAAGAAGTCATTGGATTCTTCCATAATTTTTTCAGAATTTAAAAATATCAGGAAGTATTTTTAAAACAATTAAAATAAGGAAAACAATATAAAAATTATAAAAAAATATCAAACATCAAAATAAAAAAAATATAAAAATATTCACAAAGTCATAAATAATTCAAAGTATTTTTTGTATATTTTTTCATAATTTTTGGATTAAAAATAAAAGAGTTATGAATTTTTAAAGATAAAAGGGATTTAAAAAATAATTTTTTTTAAATAAAATAAATCAGGAAAAATCACATGCGTTGGATCTAACTCACTTATACACGTTGACAGATCTAATGGATCTCAGGGGAGGGAGTATCATGAATCCAAGTCAATATGCGCGTATGTAACACAAAAAAGCCCAACCAATCAAAATTAAACAAATTATTGTGTATCATTGGTTGAAGAACGACACGTAGGTCGTCTTCAACCTCCAGCCTCCTGCAAATAGGGAAAAACGCAAATCCTTCAATATGTAAATCTACACATTCACAGTGGTGCCATCAGATGTGCCTACTTGGACGATCACAATCGTATACTCGCGAATAATTTATATAAATCACAGCGTAGTTGATTTTTTTTTTAAAAATAGAGAGTTTTTGAAAACTTTGAAATCAAAAATAGAAGCATCAAATGCATTGATTCACCAAAATTGAGTTAATAGCAAGCATCAGTGAACATCATAGACCATTGCATTAATTTGAGTTAGAAGAATTAGTGCCTTAATCTACCTGAACGAAGTAGCTGAAAATTGCTCTTAAATTAGACTTTACTTGAGCAGAATAGGGCATGATTTAGCTTGCTTTTTGCTTGAAAAGTTCCACACAAGTTCACTAGAGAAGAATAGAGCAAGAGATTGAGGTGAAAGGCAAGGAAAGACTGAATTCAAAAATTCAAAAAAGAGTTGTAAAGAGAAAGTGGCAGGATAATTTTGGCTATCCAAGATTGAGAAAATAAGTGAGTGATGATCCTTATTTATAGTTGATCATGATGTAAGGCTCAAACGTGTGAATTGGATGAAAAATTAATGAAATCACGTGAACCTGCTAAGTGGGAAAATGTGACTTCACATTGCTCAAAATGAGAAAAATGGATGGTTCAAGGGTCGTTTCTCAATATGGAAAGTCCCTAAACATGGTTAGATACGGAATTGATCCCTAAACAGGATTGTAATTGGGTTTAAACTAATTTTCAAATCTGACTGAACATGAAACTTCAACTTCAAGATACCAACTTTGTAGCCATGGGACACACAACTCAGGAGGATTTATCATATGATTCTTGGAGCATTTAAAAGATGAGATTACAAACTTCATAATGTGTCAAGAAAGACATCATTTGGAGATCTGAGCAAAAACTTATGATCAGTTGAAATTGGAGAAAACACATTGGTTTGTGGACTTAGAAAAATTTCTAAGTTTTGAGTTCAAAAGTGACTCATAATCTCTTTCCTTTAAACATGGCCTTCCACTCAAATCATGTTTTGGTAAATGAATATGGCATGAAGTGGACTTCTTAAAGAGCATTGTAAAACTTATATCATATAAAAACTCCAAAAATTGAGAGAGTTATGACCTTATGAAGTTGATGAAAATCCATGAAGTGACCTATAATCTTTTGAACTCTTAAGGCATATTCTAACTTTTCAAGCTTTACACATAAAATAAGATTTTAAGTTCACACTCTTAATATCATTATGGAAAAAGAATGGGCTCTAGAAGATAAAAATTGACCAAGTTATGATAATTTGAAGTCAAACCTTAAAATTCAAAGGCCTTTAAAAGAGACTTGTAATGTTTCTCAATCATTAATGACCTTACATTCAAAATTAGCCTTATATTTCTGAAGAGAGCTTGTTAAGGACCCTTTAAAGAGAATCATGGATTTGAAGTTACTCAAAAATCTCAAAAAATGAGTAAGATATGGTCCTTGGAAGTCAATAAACCCTAGCTTAGAGAGTGTCAAAAATGACTTGAAACCCTTTTCAACTCTTGATGATTTTTCTTGCACAATTGGATCTTGTCATGTGAAGAGAAGTTATTTTTGATGATGATAATGATCTATAGAAAAAAGAACAAACTTTAAATGTTGAAAATTGAGGGAGTTATGCACTTGTTATCACTGGATCAAACATTTACTGAATTAGGTCAAACTTGTTGAACCAAACTTTGAATATTGTGATCTTTCTTGGCAAGATAAAGCATGATGAATCATAATATGTCTTGAAATGATATTGTCTTGAAGCATACTCAAAAATGGAGCTTAAGTCTCAATGAAGCTTGTTGAAGAAGACATGGAATTAAATACATGAACTTATCTCTTTGATGAGTATCAACACCAACTTTGAGGAAAGTTTGACCTAAATAAGGTGAGGGAAATCTTTGAACCACAAATATTTGATATCATGGACATATCCTTAAAACTTGAGCTCTTTCAATCCATTGAAAAATAATTTGATTGAGAACCAACCCTCAATCCTAGGTTAGATGGTGTGATGAATGCAATTGTATCTCCACCTATAATATGAAAATTCAAAGAAACATATATACATATCTTGATGTTAGTTTAAAGAAAAAATGTACCAGATACACACTTCAAGGTGCTTGGTGATCCCTCAAGAGCAAATTTAAATATAGGATGAAGACAAGGAGAACCACCCTTAATGTGTAATCTTGTTGTATTGATAAAAGTGAGATGATAAGAAATCTTAGGGGGGGAAATTGGGGTATAACACTGTGGAAATGCCCAAGCATAGCTCATTAGTCCCTCTCAAAAGGATCATTAGCTTGTTACACTTGACAAGTTGTGACAGAAGTGTGTTCAAAACAACTTCCAAAAAGCAACGTTGGCAGTATTCCTTGTGTTGAGGAATCAATGTTCTAATCTTTCTTCACAAAAGAGTCAAGCTCTGTTATCGTAAATGTTTGTGTCACATGCATAGATCATTCATTTATAATGCATAGAAATAATGTTTCATGCTTATTTGTATTTTTTGAGGTCTTGTTACTATTAACATCTTACTTTGTGGTGAAAGTCCAACTTAATAAATTCTATAAAATCGGTTTGTAGAGTGATGATTATTCTCATACATATTCAATTTATATATTGTCTAATATGAGATTCTAAATGAATCTTCTCATATTAAAAATTAAATATCTTTAATGTGAAATGAACTGATAAATAATTTGATGACGGAAACCTGATAACAAATGATTTATTGAACCTTAAACGAGATTTTTGATTTCATATGTTAAGAAATATAGTTTAGTCTAATTCAATCTTAAAAAATTTATTTGTAAAGTGAAGATCAAATATTATTCCATGCAAAATTCTTAACTATTATCAACACTTCTCTTTTATTCAAATAAAGATTTCAAATTGATTTTTTTAATGGAAAGCATATTCCTATTTGGTTAAAAATAATAAAGATTTATATATATATATATATATATATATATATATATGTGCGCGCGCGCGCGCTGTGTATGTGCATGTGCGTGTGTGCATGCCCGCATGTGAGTGTGAAAATTAAATTCTTCCTTTGTAATCCAATTTTTAATTATAATACAATATTGATAATAAATATGTTACTTATATTGATAGATTGTGATTTAACTTTCTTTTTTTTTTATGGGAGGCAAGTTAGAGGAAAAAAACATTAATCGGGTGAGTTGAGATCAAGTGGGAAAAGGAAAAAAAGATGATGGATTAGGAGTGAAGAACCTAGAAATCTTCAATATTCACTCTTATCAAAGTGGAAGTGGAGATGTCTACAAGGAAGCGATTCTCCATTGTACAAGATTTTAAAATTCATATATGGAACGTTATAAAACAATATATTATGTCGGGACAACAATATTGCGGAGAATAAAAGACCGTTTTAGTGGCAAAGACATTATTATATTAGAAGGTCTTCGTGAAACAAAAGAAAACTGTTTTGCGTACAATATTTGCATTAAGTTAGGGGAGGGTTTTCAATAATATTTTGGAAGGAAAGATGCATCAATGAAAAACTGTTGAATGAGACACACCCAAGTTTATTTAATTTAGTTGAAGGAAAAAAGGCAACTTTGTTGTAAATTCTTGGATTTGGAAGATAGATAACATTAGAGGCAAGAATGACCAAGAGACAATGTCAATGGATGAATTAAAGAGATTGTTAGAAGGAATTAACCCATTGGCAAATAATCAGGACAAGAGAATATAGATTACAGACGCCTCTAAAGGTTTTGTAAGAAACACTCTGGTCGTGCCTTCTCTCTCTCTCACACCCATTGGCATATATATATATATATGTTAATCATTTATAATTAATTCTGATAATAAATTTGTTATATTTATATATTCTAATACACTCCCTTAGTTAATACCGGAAGGGAAGAAATATTGAGACTATTTTAAAAATTATTAAAGAGTTGTAATGAAAGTCTTTTTGTGAATATGTCAACAATCTAAAAGCGAGGACGATATGAATAATATATATTTGGCCGCGAACAACTTTCTCACGCACAAAATATATATCTATTTTAATATGCTTTGTGCGTTTATGTTGAACCTGATCGTCGAAGAGTTAAACGACACTTATTTTTTCTATAAAAAATGTGAAATCAACTTTTTAAGACATCAATATGTAAGTTAATGATGCGCCTAAGAGGGGGGTGAATTAACTGATGTTCAATTTTTGCCTTCTTTTTAATGTTTTTATTTTTCTGATTATGGTGATGAAAATAATAAAATGCAAAAAGTAAATGAACACAAGATGTATACTGATTCCCCTCACACTTCGAAAGTACGTCAAGTCCTCTTGCCAACACGGAAGAGATTTCACTATAGTTTAGAACAATTGCACAAGCCTAATCAAACCAAAGGTAATGTCTTACTATCTAATCTATAGGAAGATCAAAGACTCTTAAAACCTTTAAGATCTTCAACACTAAGTGCAAGAAGAACAATCCTCTTCAATGCACACACTTGTTTCTAACAATCCCGAAAACAAGGTAACCAATACAAAAAAATCTGATTTTTTACAAAGTATGATCAATTCTTGAATAACACAATGGTTATCAAGATACTAAGACAAGATTTTAATAGGAAGTTTATAGTCATATCTAGTGCTCAATATATGCTGAAACAATGATTAGTATGAAAGTTCTAAACAACGTTTCATGCAAAAGTAAATTCTCAAAGTTTTACAACACTTAAAAAATTTTGAAATATTGAATGATATGTCTTATTTTATGATATGAGTACAAACGAAATTTATATATGAAATGTACTCTTTCATTACATCCTAAATGAGTAGAAATATGCAATGGTTGGACCTCAAGTGGTATCATCCAACAGCCATGTAAAACAGAAATTTTTGAATTTTTCTTCAGTGGTAATCGGTTACCGTAGGGCTGTAACCGATTACACAAGTATGATAATAACGTATATATTTGCAAATATGCATGCCTGTAACCGGTTACCCAAAAGCTGTAATTGGTTACCACTGAACCAAATTTTTTATTTTAATTATGTGAAGTCCTGTAACCGGCTACTGTAACCCTGTAACTGGTTACCACTGAGTGAAAGTGATAAAAATATATTTTCTAAGTGATGGACATGAAATGTTTTAATCTTAAATGATCATGACACTTATGCAAAATGTTTTAGAGTATATTTTGAGCACTATATCATCTTAAAAACCTCAAATTAAAACTTGTACCTAACTTATTGATGAATCTTCATAATTCTTCATCTTGAAAGTTGATTGTTCATGTAGAAGACTTCAAAGAGTGATCTTGAAATATTATATGATCTTGAATATCTTCTTTTTCACAACCTTGATATTTCTTTGATTTTATGTATGGTGGTCTTCATCAAAACACTTTGATTGGAATGCATGCAATCACATTCTCCCCCTTTTTGATGTAGACAACCAATTTGATATTTGTAGCTTGTTCATCAAGATCTTTGAGTATAACTTGTATGTGTATCATAGTGATGTGAATTCTCCTCCTAAGTTGGATATCTCCCCCTGAATTTATGTAGCCTTTGAAGACTTGGATTTCAAATAGGAAGCTTTATAATCTGGAAAAAACTTTTGCATCACTAAACACAAGCACATAATGTCTTCTCCCCCTTTGTAAATATCAAAAGGGTTGGGGGAAAGACCATAATAAAACAGTATATAAAAAACAAGTAAAATATAACACAAAGTTAACGGATACTTAGAAACATATTGGATACGAGGTCTTTGAAGACACAAACGGTAGGAAGAAAATATGATACAAAATGCAACAAGATAGAACAATACATAGGAAGAACATAAACAAAAAAGAAAGGTACTAAGACATTTAGAATTCTTCATCATCACTCTCAACCATAGAGTCCTCTTGAATTGGTGTTTAGAGGGCTCTCAATTCTTGACAGATATCTCGAAATTCTGAGATCATGAAATTTTCATTGAGCAAAGCTTGTGATAAATTATCGCATTTGATATTTCGCCGTTATATGTGGGTGGTGGAGGATGTGCATCTTGATTGGAGGAAGTTCCTTTTTCTCTATGCTTGAACAATCCATTGTTATCTTTGAAAATGCCCATATTTTTGTTTGTCGTCGCAATCGAAATTTCAAAATCTCTTAAAGTCATTTTTTATTTGTTTTCTCCTCGGAAGCTGATTTTTCCAAACTTGAGAAGCTTGGTTATCCAATAAACATATGAAAGTACACCGGACATATTTTTTAGATGCTCCATATAGTTCATGATTGAGTATGATCAATTTATTTGAAGAATATTTTTATTGCAAACAATACTTCCATCTCAAGATCACTTATTTGAGAGTGATTTGAGTTCTTAGGGAGAAAAAAGTAAGCAATAAAGTAATGTAGCATACGATCACTTACAGTGAGGTTGGAGGCATACAAAGTTAATCGACTTGTTGTAGAACCGACTTCATTTTTCTTGTATAAGATTTATTTTTCGGAGAGACGGGTGATGTTATAGTAGTAGCGAGTACAGTTGTAAACATCAACATCAATAGTATACACATGCTTGATGTGTAAGCCTTCACTAGGAAAACCCAAGCATCTTCCAAATTGAGTGGTTGACATTAAAATGTGCTTCCCTTTTACCCATGACGAAAGAACACCGCCGACACCAATTTGCATAGTTGCATAGAATTCACGAACTAAATCCAGGTAGTAAACTCCATATTCAGTGATAAATTCACCTACTCCTTGCCTATTTAACATTGATCGAAAACTAAAGCTCATTGAAGGGAAGGATGAGAGATTACCATATTTTGTCGGGGTGAGAAGACGGAATCGGAATGCCATGATTGGATCATGTTCTTCTTGATTTTGGGATTCTCTTTTAATTTCTTTTGACTTGTCTTTCTCCTTTCTTGATGGTTCCATGACAAAGTTTGGAGTTTTTATTGGAGAGAAAGGGTTAGGGATGGAGAAATTTATGTAAGAGAGAGAGTTTGTATTGTGAGTTGAAGATGTGAGTTGAGTGGGTATTTATAGATAATTTTTGGAGGGAGTTAGTCTTTTGGTGAAGTAAATATTGGAGGGCGTAATTTTTGGTAATAGTAATTTTTGGTGGGATGATTTTGGTGGGAAATAATTTTAGCCAAAGAGTGAAAACTAATTGGAGGGAAATAATGTGGAGAATCATAAATTCCTTGACAAAATTTAAAAATTTGAGAAAGTTCACGCGGTAACCGGTTACAGGATATGGGTAACCGATTACTGAAGGTGCCTATAAAGTGAATAACGCTTCTGTTTGCATGGTAACCGGTTACTGACTGAGGGTAACCTGTTACTGACAGTGAAAAATATGAAAGTACAGTACATACCATTTTCAGAACCTGTACTTATCTATTGTAACTTCTACCAAACATGTATAACAACATATTTACAGGTATATATGACATTAAAACATATAGATAACCATTATATAGAATCATTGAAAATGAATGTGGGATGAAGAGAGATATACTTGGTAAAAAATAATATAAAAGTTAGTGAAAAGAATACATGCACCTTTGATGTTTCAGAGATATAAATCATAGGTCATGTTCATCTAATTTACCAAGCTCTCGTTGAATATTGAAGAATGAATCTTTTGCTAGAGGCTTTGTAAAGATGTCTTCTAGTTGGTTGTGTGTATCAACAAATGAGATTTCTACGTCACCATTTTGCACAGGATCCCGGAGAAAATGATGTTGAATATCAATATGCTTTGTCCGAGAGTGCATGACTGGATTCTTCGTGATGTTGATTGCACTTGTATTGTCACATTTTAGCGGGATGCATCCAAGATTAATTCCATAGTCACGTAGTTGTTGTTTTAGCCATAGAAATTGAGCGCAACAACTTCCAGCCGCAATGTATTATGCTTCATTCGTGCTAAGAGCCACACATACTTGCTTCTTACATGCCCATGATACTAGAGCATTCCCAAGAATATGACACGTGCCACTAGTGCTTTTCTATCTGTTTTACATCCTGCATAATCTGCGTCAGAATAACCAAGTAACGAACACATACTACCTTTAGCATATCATAAGCCGGCGTCCATAATTCCCTTAAGATATTTCATAATGCGTTTAACTACAACAAGGTGAGTCTCCTTTGGATTGGCTTGAAATCTAGCGCAAAGACATACACTAAATATGATGCCGGGTCGACTTGTTGTTAGTTATAATAGGGAGCCGATCATTCCTTGATATTTTGACACGTTTATGGGCACACCGACTTTATCAAGATCCACATAAGTTCCCGAACCCATTGGGGTGGAAATAGGTTTGCATGCATCCATGTCGAATTTCTTTAATAAATCTTAACGATATTTTGATTGATGACCAGAAGCCCCTGTTGCAAGTTGCTTGATTTGTAATCCAAGAAAGTAGTTCAATTTTCCCATCATGGACATTTTGAATTCTCCTTGCATCGTGGATGAGAATTATTCACACAAGTCTTTATTTGTTTATCCAAAGATGATATCATCGATGTACACTTGAACAAGCACAGTATAATTCTTGATCTTCTTGATAAAAAGAGTCTTGTCCACTTGTCCCTTTTCAAAGGCGTTTTCACATAGAAAATTGCTAAGTCGATCGTACCATGCCCTTGGTGCTTGTTTTAAGCCATAAAGTGATTTTTTCAAATTGAAGACATGTGAAGGATTCTTGAAGTCTTCAAAACCATAGGGTTGTTTGACGTAGACTTCTTCATTGATGTATCTATTCAAGAATGCACTCTTGACATCCATTTGAAAAAGCTGAAAATTCATAGAACAAGCGTAAGCCAATAATAATCTAATTACTTCTAACTTTGCAACCGAAGTGAAGGTTTCTTCAAAATCAATTCCTTCTTCTTGATTGTGTCCTTGTGCGACCAACCTTGCTTTGTTCCGGACAATTATCCCATTTTCATCGAGTTGTTTTTGAATACCCATCTAGTTCCAATGATATGTTTTCTGTTTGGTCTTGGTACTAGTTCCCAAACTTGACTTCTTTCGAATTGGTTTAATTCTTCTTGCATAAAAATCATCCAATGATTGTCCAACAAATCTTCATCTATCTTGGAAGGTTCAATTTGTGATACAAATGACATGTGTAGACATGCATCTTGAAGATTGAGTCTTGTTGATACTCCTTTGCTAATGTCACCGATAATATTGTCAATTGGATGATCTCGATGAGTTCTCCATTCTTTGGGTAGATCTTGTTGAGAAGTTTCTTCTATGAAATAATCTTGATTGTTATTTTTATTGGCCTTGGTAGCCTCTTCTATTGGCATATCTAAAATATCATCATCATCACAAGAGACTATATCCTCTTTTGAGGGGTTCGTTTCATCAAAAGAAACATGCATAAATTCTTCTATAGTTAAATTTCTTTTGTTATATATTCTAAAAGCTTTACTTGAAAGAGAGTAACCAAGAAATATACCTTCATCAGATTTCTCGTCAAACTTATCGAGATTGTCTTTGTCATTGTTGAGGACAAAGCACTTGCATCTAAAAATGTGAAAGTGGCCAATGTTTGGCTTTCTTTCTTTGAAGAGTTCATATGGAGTCTTTCTCAAAATAGGTCTAATAATAACTCTATTTCCAATATAACATGTCATACTAACCGCATCCTCCCAAAAATATTTTGGTAGATTTGCATCACTAAGCATCGTTCTTGCAAGTTCCACTAGAAATCAATTCTTTCTTTCAACTACTCCATTTTGTTGTGGAGTCCTTGGTGCTGAAAAATTGTGAGAGATACCATGTTCTTCACAAAATTCTTCAAAAGATGTATTTTGGAATTCTCCACCATGATCACTTCTTATGGATACAATATTTAATGATTTTTTTCATTTTGAATATGCTTTGCATACTTCTTAAATGCCTTAAAAACATCACTTTTCTGCACAAGAAACAAAGTCCAAGAATATCTAGAAAAATCATCAACAATAACTAAAACATATACATTACCTCCGAAGCTTCTTGTTCTTAATGGACCAAATAAGTCCATATGCAACAATTGTAGTGGCCTTGTAGAAGACACCATATTCTTAGATTTGAAAGTTGATCTAGTTTTTTTCCCTTTTGACAAGCATCACGCAATTTATCTTTGACAAATTTTATCTTTGGTAAACCAATGACAAGACCATGTTTGGTCAATTTATTTAAATGTTCCATATGTATATGGGCTTCCCTTTTATGTCATAACTATGATTCATTATTGTTTACCATAAGAAATTTTACTTTCAAAGACAACTCATCTAAGGAAATCATAAAAATATTGTTAACTCTTTTATCTTTGAGTTTCACCTCATTGGTTGTTTCGTCCATGATCAAACATTCATCTTTATTGAATTTGATCTTGAACCCTTTGTCACAATGTTGGCTAATACTTAGAATATTGTGCTTGAGTCCTTCAACATAAAGTACATCTTCAATGGATGTGAAAGGTGGTGCACCAACTTTGCCAATGCCAAAAAATTTTCCTTTGGTATTATCTCCATAGGTGACATACCCTTTGGCTTTAAATGTTAGATGTTAAAATTTGTTAACATCTCTCGTCATATGCTTCGAACATCCACTATCGAGATACCATAGACTTTGAGTGGATTTCAAGGATACCTACAAAACAAAAGAAATTATTTCTTGTTAGTTAATTCCTTTCTTAACCCATACATAATATCCATTTGCCATACTAAAGTTTCTAACATAGAAAGCATTAGGTGTATGGCCAAGAATGCCACATAAAAACAATTTGGAATAAAGATGCTCTTATATCTTGGAACTTGTTTTTTCTTAGCAACTCTTTTCTTTCTTTTTTTATGATTATGCTTAATTTTCACATTGTTGACTTTCTCGATTTCGGATTGATTACTAGCCTTTACGAAAATGGTTTTGTTGGAATTTGATTTATTTTCTTTAGAATAACCAAGTTCACTTTTGTCATTAGGATATCTTTGTTGGCTAAGCAATCCTTCCAAATCGATTTGAACTTTTTCATATCGTTTAATAACCCTTTTTAGTTAAACAATTTGAAAAGTATATGATTCACATTTTTTGCATACAAAGTCTTGTTTTTCTTTAAGAAAAGTTTATTTTTGAAATTCAAGATCCTTGTTCATAGTATCAATCTTTTCTTGAAAATAAATAAGTTCCTTTTCTTGTGTTGATATCTTTTTATACAAGACTTTGCATTCATTTAAGAGTTCATCAATTGCACCTTGAGCATTTTCATCATAAAGGGTAAAATTTGTACTAACCTCTTCATTTTCATCATCATCAGACTCATGAGTGGCCATCAATGCTAAATCTGCATATTCCTCATTTTCTGATTCGGATGATGTACTAATTTCATTGTCATCCCAAGCGATGTAGGCTTTCTTGTACTTGGAGTATTTCTTTCCTTTGTTTCCATCCTTCTTGGAGAGGTTTGGACAATCCGGTTTAATATGGCCTTGCTTTCCACATTCATAGCATGTAACATTTGATGTGGAGGCTTCTTTATCCTTACTCTTTGAGAATTTCTTCCTTTTGACAAAGTTAGAATTACCAAAATTATTTTTAGGACCAAAGAGTTTACCTAACCATTTTACAAGAAGGATGAAATTTTTATCTTCTTATGGCTTTTCTTCAATAGCGACTTCCTTGGGTTCTACCTTCAAAGCAATTCCTTTTGATTTCTTTTCTTGATTTTCATGCTTAGCAAGTCTTCCATGTTCCGTCTCATACTCTTGAAGTTTACCAAATAGAGTTGCGGATGACATATTGGATAAATTCTTCTTTTCCGAAATAGCCGTTACTTTCGGTTGTCATTCTCTAGTTAAAGATCGAAGCACCTTTAGGTTGAGTTCGTCATTGGTGAGAGTTTTACCAAGAGCTTTTAAATGATTCGTCAAATGAATAAATCTTTTCTTGCATATTTAGAATAGGTTCTCCGGGTTCCATTATAAACATCTCGAACTCTTGACTCAATGTATTTAATTTTGATCTTTTGACTTCGGTTGTTCCTTCGTGTGTTTCAACCAAAGTATCCCAAATTTCATTTGTCGTTGTGCATTCCGAAACACGAAAGAATTTATCCATGCAAAGTGCACCTTGAATAAGATTAATTGCTTTCTTATCATAAAAGACCTTTTTCTTATCATCGTCATCCCATGATGTTTTAGGCTTTGGTGTTCCAACACCATTGACAACACATACCGGAGTAAATGGATCATTTTAGACAGCATCCCATATTTATTCTCCTTGTGCTTCTAGATGAGCCTTCATGTGAATTTTCCAAAAGTCAAAATATTCACCACAAAATAAAGGAGGCTTGTTATTACTACCACCATCTTTGAAATTTGGTTGTGCGGAAGCCATTCTGAATCGAATAGGAACAAGTTACCTTAACTTGCTCTGATGTCAAATGTAAGTTAATGATACATCTAAGAGGGAGGATGAATTAGGTGATGGTCAATTTTTTCCTTCTTTTTAATGTTCTTATTTTTCTGATTATGGTGATGAAAACAATAAAGTGCGGAAAGTAAATGAACACAGGATGTATACTGATTTCCCTCACACTTCGAGAGTACGTCCAGTCCTCTTGTCAACACGGAAGAGATTTCACTATAGTTTAGAATAATTGCACAAGCCTAATCACACTAAAGGTGATGCCTTACTATATAATCTATAGGAAGATCAAAGGCTCTTAAAATTTTTAAGATCTTCAACACTAAGTGCAATAAGAACAATCATCTTCAATGCACACACTTGTTTCCAACAATCCTGAAAACAAGGTAACCAATACAAAATCTGTTTTTTACAAAGTATGATCAATTCTTGAATAACACAATGGTTATCAAGATACTAAGACAAGATTTTAATAGGAAGTTTATAGTCATATCTAGTGCTCAATATATGCTGAAACAACAATGAGTATGAAAGTTCTAAACAATGTTTCATGCAAAAGTAAATTCTCAAAGTTTTACAACACTTAAGAATTTTTGAAATATTGAATGATATGTCTTATTTTATGATCTGAGTACAAACAAAATTTATATATGAAATATACCCTTTCATTACACCCTAAATGAGTAGAAAGATACAATGATTGGACCCCAAGAGGTATCATCCAACAGCCATGTAAAATAGAAAAATTTTGAATTTTTCTTCAGCGGTAACCGGTTACCATAGGGCTGTAACTGGTTACATAAGTACGATAACGTATATGTTTTCAAATATGCATGCCTGTAACCGGTTACCCAAAAGCTGTAACCGATTACCACTGAACCGAAATTTTTATTTTAATTATGTGAAGTCCTGTAACCGGTTATTGTAATCTTGTAACCTGTTACCATTGAGTGAAAGTGATAAAAATATATTTTCTAAGTGATGGACATACAATGTTTTACTCTTAAATGATCATGACACTTATGTAAAATATTTTAGAGTATATTTTGAGCACTATATCAACTTAAAAACTTCAAACTAAAAATTATACCTAACTTATTGATGAATCTTCAATTCGTTTATGTTATGCTTTCAAAATCAACCAAACATAAGCATTTATATGTGTCTCCGTGTCTGATTTTAACATTACTCAAAATTTTAAGTTAGATAAAACTATTTTTATTTAGAATTTATTATTTTTAGTTCATTGTTAATAAATATAAAATAATGGAAGAAATAATTGAATAGAATTGAAACGGTGACTTGATTTTTTTCAGCGTTGGAAATGTTTTTGTTTTTTTAGTCTTTTGACTTGACACTTCTTGTGTGTGTAATATCTCGTATATTTCTATGTACTTTAGCCTTTATTAATATATTATTTCATCATTCAAAAAAATTATTCGAAAAAGCCAAGTATATGAAAGCTAAAAAAAGGTGTACACATAAATATTTTGCATAAAAGTTTTATTTCATCATTTTTATTATTGTATTACATTATTAACTAGTAATATGTACTTCCTAAAGATTCGTAGTTGTTAGATAATGTATGATACGAGGTGTTTAGTTGGTCAGGGGTTCAGTTGAATTTTCCTATGGAGTGAAATATGTGGATGACAAAAGCATTTTTATTTGGTCTGAACTTGTTTTTTCAATAGGTTAGTGACGAACTCTCGTTTCTTTACTTATTGACTTCAAAACTCTATCATGTACCTTAATCAATAGTAGTTTGAGTGACATGACCTTATCCTTTTGTGCTAATGGTTTCAGTGTTGCTATTAGTTCTCATGATCTATTGATGGTGGGTCTGACGGTTAAAACTCTAGTTTGTTTTCTGTTTATTATTATTTCGGAGCTTGTGAGTTTTGTTGTTTTGGTGATTTTCTTGCTATGAATGTTTCTTATCATCCTTGTGGGTTATGTTTTCACATTGGTTTTTAGTTTCTAATTTTAGTATTTTTATTTTTGTGCTTTTTGGCACTCTCCTTATTCCTCTCATTTTTATTTTTATACTTTCGGGATATATTGAGCTTTGCCGAAAATCTGTAATCTAAAACCACTCTTAAAATCTTTGTTGTGGTTTATTGAGCTTTGTCAGAAAAAAGTTATGCTTTTGATTATTGTGACCAGCCTAAAAATCTCTAAGAAGGTTCTAGTTTATCCCGTGATAAAAGATATTTGTGGTTGAGGATAAGCCCGTAAAAATCTCAAAATCAGCTTGTATTAGAGTTTGTGGGCAACCTATAAAAGCTAAAAAGTTTAGAGTCAAAATCTTAAGAAGACCTCTTAGGGATAAGACTAGCCAACGTTTGGCCAAACTTGTATAAATCTCTAGTGAAATCCTTATAACCCTATACTTTTAATTTATGTTATCTACTTTTATTATTTGGGATGCAATTAACCCATACTAAACTACTAACAAAATCTAAATCAAGAAAAGTATAAAAGTAAGCACGCATTTTAAATACCATAATTTTCCTTAAAACTATATTCTTCAGGTGACATATGTCATATGCGATGCTCCAATAACATGTTTGATAAGTTGCACCAGTATGACAATAATACTTATACAAGATGATGGAGAAAAAATGATAAATAATATAGAGAATTGGTATCCCAGTTCGCTGAAACAACACCTACCTCTGGAGGGTTGAGTCCACAATCCAAGAAAAAAAATTCACTATTAGTAGCTTAGTACATTTAGTCTTACAAGCAATAACAAATCATTACATTGTCCTATGCCTTTTCCTAACACTACCAAATGACTTTCTATTTAGGTCTCCCCTTAAATATTAGAATCCGCTCACTTTCTTTTTGAAACACTAATCCGTTAGTGTTTTGATTATCCTAAAGACGCACATACATCTATAATAGATGAGCGTTATAATGTTTCTGATACTTTAGCTGAAAAGATGGAAAAAGTAGAATGTGTTGAATGTCAAATTTCAAAACTTGAAATTGAAAATATCAAAGGAAAATTAACTCATGTTTCTTCACCATCTTGTTCTTGTTTTAGTTCTTCAAGTGATAGAGGGACGATTTTCATACAAAAAAAAAACTCGTGTAACTAGGAGAAATAGAAGAGGAATTTCATCTAAAATTGTTTGTCGTTATTGTGGTGATAATGAACACATTAGGCCTCAATGTCACATTAGGAAATTTCAAGTTCCAAATAGTAAGATGGCATGGGTTCCTAAGTGTACCTCAACTAACCCAAATGACCCACACATTAGGGGACCTAAAGTTTCCTAATTGATTTTCTACAGGAAAGTCTTGTTTTCGCAAAAAGATTATGGTTTCTAGATAGCAGATGTTCAAGACACATGACAGGATATGCTTCCGAGCTCATCAAGTTCGATGAGAAATAAAACTGTCACATCATATATGGAGACAATATAAGAGGTAACATACTAGGAGAATGTATTGTGGGAAATCCCTCCATGATTACCATTGAAAATGTTCTTTTAGTTAAAAGGCTTAAACACAATCTTCTTATCGTTAGCCAAAAATGCGACAAAGGGTACAACATTAATTTTGATGCTCTTAGTTATTTAATTGAGCATAAGGCAATTAAGGACATTATGTTTAAGGTTTCTAGGATTTATATCATCTATATGCTTGATCTAGATGATGTGTCGATGCATATAACTAAGTGTTTAATAGCCAAGTATGAAGATTCTTGGTTATGACTTAGACGCTTAAGCCACGTGCATTTTGACTTGCTAAATAAAATAACATCCAAGAATCTAGTAGTTGGTCTTCCTAAAATGAAACTTTTGAAAGACAAATTGTGTGATGCTTTCCAAATGTGAACATAGGTGAAAGTGTCGTTTAAATTGAAAAAAAGTTGTCTCGAAATTAAAACCTCTCGAGCTTCTCCATCTGGACTTATTTGGCCTTCGCTAACAAGAAGTTTAGATGGAAACTATTACAGTTTTGTGATTGTTGATGACTATTTTAGATTCACTTGAACGTTATTTTTAGCCCATAAAGATGAAACTTTCGCTAATTTTGCTAAGTTTGTCTAAAATGTTTTTAGTTTGAAAATTATCACTCCGTAGTGATTGTAACACCCTAATTCTACCCGACAATTAATATAAAAATCAGAGTTACAAAATTTCGACAACCGAATCAGGATGCTACAATTACAACTTAAAACAATTGCATTTATTACAGATACATAACACATTAAACTTGGATGAACCAACAACAACATAAATTAAACTTCTGGAACCAACAACTTTCATAACCATGTAGCGGAATCAAATATTCAACTTAAAGAATATAACATCTTTATCCAACTGAAACAACTTCAAATAACAGTTATTTAACGAACAATAGCTTAAAGTACAACAACTGAATAATAACAATAAAATAGCAAGCGTTCATCCCCTCGAGTGTTACGTATCAGAGCAATGACACCGACTCGAACTACTGAAGGTAAACCGCATTCACTCTGGATTACCTGCACGTTACCAACATAGGGGTAACATTCAAACAGAAGGGGTGAGATATCAGACATTATAATAGAATGTATGATAAATAAAACATTAGAATCCGTTCATAAATATTCACCACTTCTAAAATTTTAACAACATAAGCATAATCAAATCAACCACAAATCTACTCAAAATGTAACTCAGAATGCAACTTGTCTTTATGCAAATGCATGTGGTACCAAAGGAGCAGAACTCCCAACTTAAAAATCTGCCAATAAATAGAGGCATCAGCAAGGCATAAGCCTTCGACTTAATATTTTGCCAATCCAGGCTAACTTAACGAGCATCAACTCCAACTTGATATACGATGTATGCGACACAACATGAATGTAGCAACAACAACAACAAACAACAACTCAACATAAATCAACATTGGCCATAAGCCTACAACATCAACAACAATTCAACATCAACATAATTCAACTTTTTCCATAAGCCTACAACATAATATATGCCAAATTAGAGACATCTCAACATAATTCATCAACCTGTAAATTCTCAATAAGGAAGACTACACAGCATGCTATAATGACCAAAACAACATATACGGGAAAAAGGGATAGGACGAACTACGCACCAATCGACATGCACAACAACAAGACAGAATAACCACTAACTAAATACCCCTTGACACACACCGAAACCAAGAAGAATAACAACTACTTATGCTCCTCGATACAACCTGCAACTTCGTACAGCTCGACATCAATAATGTGCTCTTCAGCACGTCTTGCATCCTAATACTGCTCGACATCCAACACATATATTCTCCGACACACCTCAGAGCATGCATGCCACTCGGCACCTAACACCTCAGCATCCTCCTCGACCACTAATTCCGATCAACAACATGGAATAATACAACAACATAACAACCACCACAACATAATCAATGATCTCCAACCAACTGCTCAGAATAACACAACAACGAGCAACTATATTTCCTATCAATAGATTCATTAATTGTACAAAACAGTCACGCAGAAACCCTCCTAAAACGACCACAATAATAATTCCTAATTTCCTGGCAACTGCTCGGAATACCACAACATCATAACAACCACACCACTCAGTGATAAACTACACTAACCTACTCATTAATTCTACCGGGAAATCATACAGACAACTAAAAACATCCACAACACGGCTAGCGGCCAACTTCAATAACAGGTTCACTAATCATGCGATACAATCCTATGGTGACTCCCTAACGACCACAACATAGAGAAATAGGCAACTTCGATAACAAATCCAGAAACATCAACACACACAGTCATACGAACGACCAATTCCCACATAATACACATCATAAATCCCATTATAAGGTCAGAACCCCATCCTTACCTGGATTGAAGGTTGCTCTACCAAAATTCCAACCGACTGCCTTGTTTTCCTCCGCTCGACATCGGGTAACTGCTCCTCTTTCCGCGTAACTCTTCTAGTCACGCTCAAGACTCCTTGTTCTCCAAAAACCAAACCCTTGTGTCAGCTTAACCTTATATCATCAATCCTATTGGGCTTAACATACACACCCTCACTTTACTACTTCCAACCAATAAAATAAGCCCAACACTATTTTTCCATTAAATCCAACATTATTATTATTAATCAACTAATTAATTAATTAATAATTATATAACAACTTATACCAACAATTCTCAACATCTCACAACTTTTCAATAAATAATCCAAAAATAAATTAATTATATAATTAATTAAATTAACGGGCGTTACAATTCTCCCCCGCTTAGAATATTTTTGTCCTAAAAAATTTACCTCATTCGAACAACTCAGGATAGGAGTCCCGCATCTTGCTTTCCAACTCCCGAGTCATACTTTCTCCGGAAGCTCCTAGCCAGACTACTTTCACCAAAGCAATCTCTTTACCTCTTAAAGTCTTCATTTTATGATCTGCGATTCGTACAGGCATCGTTTCCATAGTAAGATTATCCCGTACCTTCATATCATCCATATGAATCACATGAGATAGATCTGAAATATACTTCCGGAGTTGTGACACATGAAACACATCATGCAAATTCGAAAGATTAGGCGGTAAAACCACTATATAAGCAACATTTTCAGCTCAGTCTGAAATCTGATACAGACTGATAAAACGAGAAGTGAGCTTCTTAGACTTCAATGCTCTCCCAACACCAGTCACAAGTGTAACTTTTAAAAACACATGGTCACCTGTTTGAAATTCTAGATCTTCCCTTCGCTTGTCGTGATAACTCTTCTGTCTACTTTGGGAAGCTTTCATCTTTTCTCGAATCAACTTCACCTTCTCAGTAGTCTCACGAATAAGTTCAGATTCAAGCACTACATTTTCTCCAGATTCATACCAACATAAAGGAGCTCTATATCTCCGACCATACAACGCTTCAAAAGGTGTCATTCCAATATTAGAATGGTAACTGTTATTATAAGTGAACTCTATTAACAGAAGATAAGTATCCCACGAACCTCCCTATTCAAGAATATATGCTCTCAACAAATCTTCTAACGACTGAATATTCCTTTCAGTTTGACCATCCGTCTAAGGATGATTCGCCGAAATCAGCCTCAACTTAGAACCCAACGCCTCTTCCAAAAATCTGAAGTAAACCTCGGATCTCTATCTGAAACAATACATAAAGGAACACCATGCAGCTTTACAATTACACTAGTATAAATCTCTGCCAACTTTGATATTGGAAAACTGATGTTAATAGGAATAAAATGAGCCGAATTCGTAAGCCTATCAACAATCACCCAAATCGAATCATGTCCTCTTGAAGTATTAGGTAGTCCCGTCACAAAGTCCATTAAAATGATATCCCATTTCCATTATGGAACTTCTAACGGTTGCATCAACCTTACATGCTTCTGATGTTCAACTTTCGACTTCTCACAAGTTAAACATGCATACATAAACCTAGCCACATCACTCTTCATTCCCGGCCACCAAAACAAATTCTTCAAATCCTGATACATCTTTGTAGCTCCCGGATGAATGCTCAAACTGCTTATATGACTTTCCTCGAGAATCACTTTCTTCATCTCCACATCATCAGGAAAACAAATTCGATTATGAAATCTCAACACACCTTGCGCATCTAACTTAAAATCACTATTTTCAGACTGATCAATCCCAACCATCGAATCTACCAGTTTTACATCCAACTTCTGAGCCTCTTTGATATTATCCAGAAAATCATTATTAATCTTCAACATCCCCAAAATAACACTCTGTGGTTTTACTTCGTATACTAAGCTCATATCTCTGAACTATTCAATTAATTCCAACTCTTTAACCATCATTGCTGACATATGTAAAGTCTTTCGACTTAATGCATCAGCCACCACATTCGCTTTTCCTGGATGATAATTCAAACCAAAATTGTAATCCTTTAACAACTCCAACCATCTTCGTTATCTAATATTCAATTCTTTTTGATCGAATAAATAATTTAAACTCTTATGGTCTCTAAATACTTCAAATCTAGAACCATAAAGATATTGCCTCCAAATCTTCAATACAAAAACAATTGCAGCAAGCTCTAAATCGTGCGTAGGATAGATCTTTTCGTGAGTCCTCAACTGCCTTGACGCATAAGTAACTACCTTATCATTTTGCATAATCACACCTCCTAAACACATCTTAGAAGCATCACAATATACCACAAAAGGTTCTCCTGGATTAGGAAATGTCAAAATCGGAGCCGACATCAATCTTTTCTTTAATTCTGTAAAATTTTCTTCACATTGAACATCCCACACAAAAGCTCTACCCTTACAAGTAAACTTAGTCAACGAAAGTGCCAACTTAGAAAATCCTTTTATAAACCTTCTATAATAACCAGCTAATCCCAAAAATCTTCTAATCTCGATAGCCGACTTTGGAGTTTCCCATTGCAACACATCATCTACTTTAGATGGATCTACAATAATGGCACTACCTGAGATCACATGACCAAGAAAACTAATCTCCTTTAACCAAAATTTACAGTTAGACAACTTTGCATATAACTTCTTCTCTTTCAAAACTTGCAATACTATTCTTAAGTGTTCTGCATGCGCTTCTTCCGATTTAGAATAAATCAAAATGTCATCAATGAACACCACTACAAATCGATCCAAATAAGTATGAAAGATACGGTTCATATATTCCATGAATACTCCCGGCGCATTAGTAAAACCAAAAGGCATCACCGAATACTCATAATGTCCATAACACATTCTGAAAGCCGTCTTCTGGATATCTTGATCCTTCTCCTTAATCTGATGATAACCCAGCCTCAAATCAATCTTACTAAACACACAAGCACCCACAAATTGATCCATCAAGTCATCTATTCTTGGAAGTGGATACTTGTTCTTAATTGTTACTTTATTCAATTGTCTATAATCAACACAAAGTCTCATACTTCCATCTTTCTTCTTTACTAGCAACAATGGAGCTCCCCAGGGCGATACATTTGGTCTTATAAACTTCTTTTCAAGTAACTCTTCCAATTGCTTCTTTAATTCTGAAAATTCAGATGTGGACATCCTGTATGGTGACATAGAAATAGGTTTGGTACCAGGTACAAGATCAAAAGCAAATTCAACTTCTCTCTCTGGCGGTACATCATGAATTTCATCAGGGAAAACTTCAGGAAATTCACGTACCACCTGCAATTCATCAATTACAGCTTGATTCTCGACAGATAGCAACACCATCAACGAGAACATTTGAGCCTCTTCTTGCATCAACTGCCGCAACTGTCTAACAGACAATAGACTAGCTTCCTCTTCCTCAAGAGTAGAAAACCTCACTGACTTGTTATAACAGTTAATATGAACATATTTATGCTCTAACCAGTTCATACCTAAGATCACATCCAACCCACTTAGAGGTAAACAAACCAAATCAACAGCAAACTCTTTGTCGAATATCGATAAAGGACACTTTAAACACACAAGAGAAGTAGTCACTAACCTCTTGGCTGGAGTATCGATGACCATCTCTCCATTCATAGAAGACAACATAAGACCCAATCTTTCAACACAATCAGCATAAATAAAGCAATGAGTAGTACCGGTATCAATAATAGTAATTAAAGGAGTACTATTAATGAAACATGTACCTCTGATGAGTCTGTCCTCATTAGCCATCTGATTCTCAGCCAAAGCGAACACCACTCCACTGGTTTGCGCCTTCTTCGGCTTCTGACACTAACTACCAATGTGTCCTTCTTCACCATAATTGAAGAAAATCATCTCTTTATGCTTGCACTCAGATACAACATGTCCAGTCTTACCACAACGGAAACACCTCTTTACCTCAGCAGTACACGCATTTCTCTTATACCTAGGTTTTCCATATTTGAAACAAACCACACCAACAGGAGAATCTCCCCAACTAGTTCTCTGACCCTGAGCAACTTTTTGTTTACCTTTACCAACTGGGGCATCGTAAGGCTTACCACAGTTATGTTGGTGCTTACCCCTCTTCTCACTAATAATCTTATAGTGAGCGTTATTATTCTCTTCATAAATCCTGCAACTATCTATCAAATCAGTAAAGACACGAATCTTCTGGTATCCAACTGCATTTTTGATCTCTAGGCGCAACCTATTCTCAAACTTGATGCACTTTGAAAACTCCGCATTTGCCTCACTATAGTGCGGATAAAACTTAGCCAACTCCGCAAACTTTGCAGCATACTCAACAACTGACATACTCCCTTGCTTTAGCTCAAGAAATTCAATTTCCTTCTTACGGAGAACATCTTCAGGGAAATACTTCCTCAGAAATTCCCTACGAAATACATCCCAAGTGACATTTTCACCTGCAGCTTCCAACCTCTGACACGTCTCTAGCCACCAGTCATCAGCTTTGACTGCTAGCATATGAGTACAATAGAGAACCTTTTACGCTGGAGTGAAGTCCATCACATGGAAGATTCTCTTAATCTCTTTCAACCAATTCAACGATTCATCAGGATTATACTTACCCTTGAAGGTAGGCGGATTCTCCCTTTGGAAAGTCTCCAAGCTAGAGATCCAACATTGCCGTCAGTGTTCGGCTAATTATCCATAGCATGTGCCATTGCTTCTAAAGCAGCAGCGAGTGCAACATTACTCCTTCCAGCCATCTCAACTTATCACTACAACATAAAGAATGGTTAGAACTCAAATTAACAATACTCGATTGTTAGACACAACTACGACTCGACAACATGGTCGGACAAACCAACTTGCTCTGATACCAACTTTATAACACCCCAATTATATTCGACAATTAATATTAAAATAAGAGTTACAAAATTTCGACAACTGAATCAGGATGCTACAATTACAACTTAAAACAATGGCATTCATTACAGATACATAACACATTAAACTTGGATGAACCAACAACAACATAAATTAATCCTCTGAAACCAACAACTTTTGTAACCACACAGCGGAGTCAAATATTCAACTTAAAGAATATAACATCTTTAACCAACTGAAACAACTTCAAATAACAGTTATTTAACGAACAACAGATTAAAGTGCAACAACTGAATAATAACAATAAAATAGAAAGCGTTCATCCCCCCGAGTGTTACGTATCAGAGTAATGATACAGACTCGAACTACTGAAGGTAAACCGCCTTCACTCTGGATTACTTGCACGTTACCAACAAAGGGGTAACATTCAAACAGAAGGGGTGAGATATCAGACATTATAATAGAATGTATGATAAATAAAACATTAGAATCAGTTCATACATATTCACCACTTATCAAATTTTAACAACATAAGCATAATCAAATAAACCACACAATGACTCAGAATACAACTTATCTTTATGCAAATGCATGTGGTACCAATGGAGTAGAACTCCTAACTTAAAAATCTGCCAATAAATAGAGGCATCAACAAGGCATAAGCCTTTAACTTAATATTTTGCCAATCCATACCAACTTAGCGAGCATCAGCTCCAACTTGATATGCGATGTATGCGACACAACATGAATGTAGCAACAACAACAACAAATAACAACTCAACATAAATCAATGTTAGCCATAAGCCTACAACATCAACAAAAATTCAAAATCAACATAATTCAACTTTGGCCATAAGCCTACAACATAATATCTTCCAAACTAGAGGTATCTCAAGATAATTCATCAACCTGAAAATTTTCAATTAAGCACGACTACATAGCACACTGTAACGACCAAAACAACATATACGGGCAAAAGGGATAGGACAAACTATGCGCCCCTCGACATACACAGCAACAAGACAGAATGACCACTAACTCAATACCCCTCGACACGCACCGAACCAAGAAGAATAACAACTAGTTATGCTCCTCGACACAACCTACAGCTTCGTGCAACTCGACATCAATAATATGCTCTTCAGCATGCCTTGCAGCCTAATACCACTCGACATCCAACACATATATTCTCCGGCACACCTCGCAGCCTACATGCCACTCGACACCTAACACCTCAACGTCATCCTCGACCATTAATTATGGTCAACATCATGGAATAATAAAACAACATAATGACCACTATAAGACAATTCATGATCTCCGACCAACTGCTCTAAATAACACAGCAACGAGAAACTATATTTCCTATCAACAGATTCGTTAATTGTACAAAACAGTCACGTAGAAACCCTCCTAAAACTACCACAACAACAATTCCTAATTTCCTGCCAACTGCTCGGAATACGACAACATCATAACGACTACACCACCCAGTGATAAACTACACTAACCTACTCATCGATTTTATCGGGAAATCATACAGACAACTCAAAACGTCTACAATACGTCTAGCGGCCAACTTCAATAACAGGTTCACTAATCATGCGATACAGTCCTACGGTGACTCCCTAACGACCACAACATAGAGAAACAGGAAACTTTGATAAAAAAATCCAGAAACATCAATGCACACAGTCATACAAACAATCAATTCCCACATAATACACATCATAAATCCCATTATAAGGTCAGAACCCCACCCTTACCTGGATTGAAGATCTCTCTACCAAAATTCCAGCCGACAACCTTGTTTTGCTCTACTCGACACCGGGCAACTTGCTTCTCTCTCCGCGCAGGTCTTCCGGTCACGCTCAAGACTCCTTGTTCTCAAAAAACCAAACCCTTGTGTCAGCTTAACCTTATATCACAAATCCTATTGGGCCTAACATATACACCCCCACTTTACTACTTCCAACCAATAATAAGCCCAACACCATTATTCCATTAAATCCAACATTATTATTATTAATCAACTAATTAATTAATTAATAATAATCTAACAACTTATACCAACAATTCTCAACATCTCACAACTTTTCAACAAATAATCCAAAAATAAATAAATTAAATAATTAATTAAATTAACGGGAGTTACAATGATCATGGTGGTGAATTTGTTAACCACCAATTTGAAAACTTTTGCACCGAAAATGGGATTGCTCATAACTTCTCATGTCCAAGGACTCAACAAATAAATGAATTTGTTAACACCCCTTTATTGACAAAAACTAGAAGACTAATATACTTTATTAGTAAAAATAATTTTAAACAGATGATCAAATATTAAAAGCACTTACTTAAAGGGTTAATACCTTGATTAGTAAAGAGTTTTCTGATTATTCCATTTTTAAATAGTGTACTACCTTGATTACCAAGTAATCTTGATATAAACTGGCCCTTTCAAAGGTGCAACAACATAATATCACACATCCTTATCTATAGACTGTTGGATATGATAATTGGTTAAAACACGATATAAATATGTCCATTATAGACTCATTGTTTCAGCCTATTAAGAGGCCAGAAGATCATCACAAATCAGAGATGTTGAAACCATCCTCAACGAACATTTCCTTTGATCACAATCATTGATATACACCATCAACGAGCATCTTTGGATCCCCAAACTTCAATTCAAAATGGATATTGATGTATACTCTAAGGTGTCCAATTTTCTTTACATCACTTTATTTAATATGCCCTAAGGTTTCACTAAATCTGCAAAGCATTCCCGCAAAACATACTAGGTTTTCACCTTTGGTACCCAAATTTTCTTGGGTTCTGGTCCATTAGTAGTTCTATCAGGTTTAAGGTTACTACCCTTAGAGATTTTCAATTTATAAAAAAAACGACTATAAACTCTCAAATCTATTGTAGTGAGAATATTTATAAACAAGTCAATTCACTTCCTTCCTATTTAATTATTTACTACGTATTTTACCAAACTTAAACCCTAATCCAACTTTATTTAAGGAAGGCCTTTGACTTGATAGAATCAAGACAAGGTTTTATTCCCTCTTAGTAAATTTACTCAGAGTTTCATGCAAATTTTTTACTTTCTTTTTCATCAAGACACAAGTCTCACATGTTCTAGCTAGTTTTCTAGTATTAGCTATTTCATCATTCACGCTTAAGTGTTTTATTAATCTAATCTAGAAACTCAAGATAATACATAAGGTTTAAGTTACGCTTATCAATCTTATCTTTTTCATCAATTAACTTATCACTTAAAAAATATCTCCTTGTATGATAACTTTGTTACCTCATGGTCATCTTCTTTGTGAGATACTTTCAAACAAATTTCATCTTTCTTGTTGGATGAAGATTCTTTGAAGGTTCTATCTGAGGTTGACTCTTTGAGGTTCCTCCTTGAGTTTAAATCATTTTTATTTGTAGAGGATTTATTCTCCTTTATTATCTTGAAGATTCCACTAGACGAAGCTTCTTCTATACATCCTCTCCTAGAAGAAGTTCCTTTATTCGATGTTGAATCCTTTAAGGATCATTCCCTCTCTAAGACTGTTCTTTCGAAGGAGAATACTGGAGTTTATTTATCTTCACATGATTTTGTTGATGAAGTTGGTAAATATTCTTCTATACTTGAGCTCATTCCTTCATCCTTTATTTGTTGAATTAATTCATTAATCTTTTCGATGATTTCCTCATTTTTGGATTTTTCCTAAAATTCAAAAACACTCCCATCTCTCGATTTAAGGATTGGATCTGATTTCCAATTCTTAATTCTTAGATGTTTCTCAACAATGAAAGTTCTAACATTATTTCCATTTCTAAATTTTGTGAAGCATTTATGAACAAAACATTCATCTTCTCCGCCTCGTGTGTACACTTGGAAAAACTCCATATATCATTTCTAGAGTGTCCCACATTTCCTTGACGAGTTTACAATTATGAACATAGAAAATTAGATTATCATCTAAAGACATGACTAAGAAATTATTTGTTTTTAAATCAAGTTCAAAATTTCTCTTTTCTTCTATGGCCCAAAGAAAATATGATTTATCTACTACCTCTTTATTTAAATGGTGAGTAGAGATAGACAAACACTAATGATAGTTTCCCACAGTTCAAAATGAAAAACTTTGAATGAAGATTTTAAATATAGCTTTCCATAGTTCAAACCTATCACCACTAAGCGATGGTGTGTTTAAGAAAGACTTCTTGTTAAAAATAGTGTTAGAAATCATCCTCCTTCTGAGACGATTAGTCTTTGAACATGATCAGTTCGACTCTAATGTCACTTGTTGAACATATGGTGCCTCACACAAGAGCGAGGATGAAATGTGGGGGGTTTGAAAAATATTGATTTGAAATAAAATTATTTTCTAAATCAGAGTTTAAAAATATTTTCTAATTTTTTTTTTGATATGCAGCAGAAAATAGAGGTAAATTAAAATAAGCGTAAAGTAAAAAGTTAAGGGAAGAAATATAACACCAGAGACTTATAGAGGTTCGGTCTAAAAAAAGTGACTTTGTCCTCTCCCCCAAAATTTATTTTGAGAGTATCTGATAATGCTTGAGATATTTTCAAGTTTACATCGAACCAAATAGCGAATAATTGAATGAAGCGGTTAGTCTTCACACCAAATAACAAATAGAGATTCGAGCGATTAGTCTCTAAGCTAAACAAATATTTTATACATAATTATATTGAACCAGTGTGGAGTTTTGAACTGACTATCCTTTAAACCGAATGAAGGTTTTATATCGGCCTGACCACAAACCAAACTAAAATTTTATACCGGGATGATCTCGATCTAACCGAGCTTTTATACCGGTTTGAGCTCAAGAATCGATGTGAATATTTTTCTCAAGTCATTCTTCACAAACCCAAAAGAAGATATTTTACTGAAGTGGTGGAACTCACGAACAAAACAGAGACTAATATTAATCCCCTTAAAATAGATTTTAACAAGTTTAGCTACAAATCCAAACAAACACTTTTAAAGGACGGATAATTCACTCAAAAGGAAAAATAACTCCTGGTGAATTTACAAACATACCTTCTCTGAACAATTATTCCTTACTGAACACAAGAGCTTTTCTCAAAGGATTATGACTAAAAATATGTGAGAGAATTGAAAATATTTTAGAGAGATTGAGAGAGAAGAATTTGAGATATCTCATGTTTTCTGGATGAAAAGAAATGAAGGGGAAAACCTATATTTATAGGCCAAATGATAGTTCTAAAAAAGAAATAATTCATGGACAAATTAACTCACCTAATCGATTAGGTCATAAGTCTAATTGATTAGGTCACCATAAATATATTGTATGAGCCCAATTTAAAAGATTTTGATAGATAGTTGTTATCAATCATTAAAACATATACATAATCAATTTTGCTTCATCTAATCGACTAGCTTTATGAACTAATCAATTAGGTAGTTTAAAATTTTTCTTCTAATGAAGGTGACAATTCATAATAAACTGGCAAGGTTTAAAAATATTTTTAGGTGTTTTGTAAATTAAAAGAAGTTTTAAAAATGTTTTAAGTGTATGTAAGATTTAATTATATTATTTTATGAAAAAGCTCTTGTGTTTTTATAAAATTCTTATCTTTCACATTCTAAAGCTTCAACCCAAAATTTTCAACTTTATTCAAAAGAATAATTTAATAAAACTTTCTTGTACATCTTTAACCGTTTGATCTAACTTTAACACTTTCTTGTCTTTATGCATTATTGTTATTAAAATCATGTTAAGGTGTTCTTAACCTCAAAATCGAGATGGTATCAAGGCTATGAGCTTTAACCATTTACTCATTAAATCTGTAAGCACATAGTTTCATACACTACAAGAAAAATGATAGATTGGGACGGTTATTTTGGCTGATTACGACGGTTAAAACCGTCGCAATTTACAATCTACGACGGTAGAAGTACCGTCGCAGAATCGTGCGTCCCCAGCCTATTTCGCGACGGTTGCAAAAACTGTCACGCACAACAGATAGCGACGGTTATATACCGTCGTGAATTTGACTTTATTTTTTGTTTTTGTTGTTGTTTGCGACGGTTATTCTACCGCCGTAGGTTAGAAATTGCGGCGGTTTTAACCGTCGTAATCTGATTTATAAATTTCAAATAATATTTTTATTTAAATTATTATTTAGTAAAATAATTTTAAATATAATATTATTTTACTATAATATTTTACTATTATATTTAAATTATTATTTACTTTAATATTTTTTTATTTATAGTATTTTTATTTTATTTTCTATCACTTTTCAACATAATAAAGTTAATTACAATAAAAACATTTAATATCAAATAATCATCAATAATATCAAAAAAATGTGATCAAAGGTAAAAAGAAGTGCAAATTTTACCAATAAACAAGAAAAATTCAAATATCATCAAAGGCCAAATTTCATTTTAATATTTACATTGGTTTGCTACAACTTGAGAGAATTACAAAAAATGTTACAATATTTACAATATTTACATTGGTTTGCTACAACTTGAAAATATAAATCGAGCCTACTGTTCTATGTTAACCATGTACTCTAATTCGGTCATTTATCAGAGATCATGAAACACAAGAAGATCGTAGTTATTCGGCCTTTTTGTCAGTCTCTACAGGAGCCTTAACGTCCAAGCCCATCTCTCGCATTTGATGTTCAACAGAGACTAAACCAGTTTCTGCAAGAAACCTGCAGAAAAATAAAAGCATTGGAAGATCAACAGAACAATCCTAACCAACAACTGATCTCATAGTTAGATGTTACAAGAAACACAAAGCATCTCATGAGTTTAATTTGATATCTGATACTACAACAATAAAACATGCATTTCCTTTTCATTTGGTTTACTCTCGGAAATTTTCCACCAGAAGGACGCTGAAAAGGTCTGAATCATTTCATCAAAACAGAACAAGCATTATGCAATTATGATACATCAACTAATCATATATGCACTTTTGTTCCTTCCTAGTCTAATGCACCGGGTGAAAGAAAAAACCTAAGTTCATGACTAACGATATTATCGATCCATCACAAAGCATTTGACATAGCAATACACAAGGCAACAAACACGCGCATACACATAAAACTTCACTAATACTTCATGTATAAAACCCACCCATTCCAACTACATTACTTCCAAACTAGAATATTTGGCAGCTTATACAGGCAAAATGTTTGCACAACATCAACATATTCCTAGATGAGATATTTTTCATGAGATCAAATGGTGGACAAGTAGTTAAAGATAGGGAGACCTAGCAAAAATTATTACATTTCAGATGATGGGGCAAGTGAATAAAGAGAGACTGGCAGAATACCTTGGAGAGCTGCAGCGAAAGGAGAATACCAATGATCGCTATGTTGCCGCTCTAAGAGGAGAAACACTTACAAGAAAACCTTATGTCAGAATTCAACCTATTCCAGACCAAACTGCCAAGGACCAGAAAAATTGATTAACTTGCTGATCTCTGGATATTGTCAATATATGTTCTTTAAGTTCACAATGAACGGTGCTGTTTTCTTCTTTTCATTTTTAATCTCGTTTTATCCCTGAGTACATTTATTTAAGCAATCTTGTTCTTAAAGGGAGTAAGAACAGTTAGATGGAAATCGAGTGCTCATGGTTATGTCAATTTTTCATAGAAAAGGTCAAGTGTTCTCTTTGGAATACAAACTCTTTATAGGATTTATGCTTTTCTACTGAACTGTTGGTTTTTTAACGATGAATTTATGAGTGTCACTGTCGCACTTGCACTAGCCTGAAATAAAGCAGTTCTTGGTTAAGACTGCATTTCTCTTTTCAGCAACAAAAAAAATTATGATAAGTTATACATAAATTTTCATACGACAACTGCACCCAAACATAATTTACAATCATATTTACATACATTGATACATTAAACTTGAATATGTGTGATCACATAAGGTATATATGGTAGTAGTATGTGTAACTTTTTTATCTTGACAAATTATTGTAATAAGTAATTGTCAAGGTTTGATCACATTAAGGCTCACCAGTGGCATAACTTACACATATATAATGGCATTCTTAGAAAGTGGCAATCATCCAGGAAACAATCTGATACGATTGGTAATCTTCTTTCTACATATGTGACACTTGCGAATTTTCGTTCCACATTCTCTGCAAGTCTGCATTTGAATCGCTTGTTAATGATCATTGAATGTATATATGAAGTAACAAAAATGTGTTTTAAGATTTTTGGAGTTTACCATGTGCCCACAACCAAAGGCCATGTCCTTCTCATTGCCTAAGCAAATTGTACAACACTGCAATAGATATTTAATTAATACACAACAACATAATCACTCTAATTGAACCTCTTTAATTTGTCAAATTACCTGACTAGTCAAGGTTGGATTTCTGCTTAAACTGATTGTCTTGGATACCTAAATAGAGTTTAAACATAAGAAATTGATTTTAGAAACATGCAAATATGAACTAAAGTATGCATGGTTTCAGTTATTAGTAAATTTTTAAATTCTAATGATAATCCAAGAAAGGGGTGTAAAGAAATTGACAAACACAAACAAATACCTCCACAGCAGGAACTTTGGATTCACCAGCTGACATTACACTGGAAGTAATGGCTATTTTTTCCCCTGACTCTTGAGCTATTTTCATAGGAAATTTACTGACATTATCAAGCTTCTGTCTAAGCCTTTCAACATAATTATTTTGCTCTTGAAACTCTCTTTTAGCCTTATTACATTCATTCTGTAAATTAACAAATATCAATGAGTGGTAACAAAACTAGGCAGAGCAGGGGAGCAAATTTGTACCTACTGATCCCATTTATGATAATTCAAGAAAAAAGGTGGATCATAGAACAAGACATAGCAGGAACTGCTATGCCATGACATAAAAGAATAGGCACAGCAAATCCAAATGTTTCAAGCAACAAAATTAGTTCACATTTTCTGATATGGTAAATCAAGAAACACCATACCAGCTACACAGTTTAAGAAACATCAAAGACCAATTCCTTACCAAGACATACATGAATAAATGGAAAAACGAGACCAAACCAAATAGATTGAGATTAGAAGCTATTTCAATTTACCCTTGAGCAAATATACGTCCAGCACCGAGTGCGTTGTGACCAACTTCACTGTTACCCATGTCATCCTCAGTTGGAAGCCCTACAGCTTTACCATGAGCCCTAACCAATCTCCAATGTTCAGGTGCACCCTACAACATAACAAAAAAAAAACCACCACCATTAATTTTCATCTTCAAGGAAAACCCAAAACAGCAATAGATCTAAGCAGATTCAATCCAAAGTCCAAACAAGTTCAATCCAAAAGACAAATTGAAAAACAGAAGAGGTATATGCATAGTTATTATCATTATTATACCTTTTTAAGGGAATCCATGGTGGGTGTTTCGGCGATATGGATACAGTTGTACTCATTAGGGTTAGCCTCACCCCAACCATCCAAAACAACAACAGCAATAGTCTTTCCCTTTGGAAGCTTAGGATGATCCGGTAATTTCCATGAGAAATCTGAGCTACCCATCTTTCTTCTTCTTTTCTATAACAAACTCTGATTCAAAAATCTTAACAAACTAATCAACAACAAATTCCATCATATATTATCTCTATAAACATCTACAGTTCTTGTGTCGGTGTTAATTACAATTCTGTTCTGTTGAACAATGGGAAGCAAAAGAAATGGAAAGTGTGTGAATGTCAGTAAATCGTAACAGCAAGTCACTTGCTGCATAAATTTTCTTAAATTCTCAGTGACAGTACAGACATGCAGGGTGTCAGTGCATCTAAAAAACTTGTCTCCAGATGTATATTAAATTAATAATATTATATTTTTTTATCAAGCTAACTGTAAGAATAAATACCAGAAAGGAAGTGATGATGCAGAATCCTAATGTGTTGTAACGGCCGAAATATGTGTCAGAGACGAAAGCACCAAGCAAGGTAGCAACGTTGGTACTGCCATTGAAGATGTTGATGATGTTTGTAGCTGTGACGTTGTTTAGGTTGAATACAGTTGTAAGATACACCAACAGGTTCAGTAATGTTCCAATGGCTCCCAATTTCTCAAATGTTTCATTTCCTGTACATCAAAATTTTCAACCATAATTAGACTAAAAAACACTGTTTGTAAGAGAGTACATGTTTTTCTACTTCTTAGTTTAGTTACCTATAATGTAAGGCATGACCTTCCAACCTCTGTAGATGAGCTTAGAATCATCATCAATTTCATGTTTTTCACTCATCTCAAAGCTTTCTTTCTCAATTTTTTTCATTGTTGTTTCACTCTCTCCCATTATTCACAGTTATGTATGCACGTTCAAGATAAAAAGAAGCAAAGAGAAAGTAAACTTGCCTTCAAACACAATGTTGACCGTTTGACAGCATGAACATTTGACATGTTTGGCACCTGATGGATACGAAAGCAGACGTCTACAAGAACCACAAACCATTTGAGCAAAACCTGTTAACACATATTTTCTAGTCAAACTCAACAAATTAAACTCAACAAATTAATACTCAGCAAAACCTGTTAACACATATTCAATCTCTATTACATAAATCCATATATTACAACAAATCAAAATCAATTACAGTAGTGAATCAAATCCCTAATTGGTTCTAAAATCTCTAATTTGTGCTAATCCAATTTGTAACAGCAAATTGATCTAAAACCATAAAATCTAAAGCCTATAAATACAGAAGAAGAATTAACAGAGGGGGGACTGAAGACAGAAAGGGGTCGATTACAATGAAGAAGAAAATCGAAAAAACGGACGAGAATACAGAGACAGAGGGAGAGAAAACAGAGAACTTGAAGAACGCGAAGAAGGAGATACCAGCGTTGTCGTTGAAGACGAAAAGAGAAAGAGCAATTAGGATTTAAACATCTAAAACCCTAATTGCTAATCACCGTAGCTTCGCCGCCGCTATTCCATTCGAACTCGCCAGAATCTACAAAGCAAGAGAGAAAGAAGATCAGAACAAATCGGACAGAAAGTCATAAAGCAATCGCGAAAGGGGTAAGATCTTTAGCTTTTTGTTTGTTTTTGGTGGTTGGGTTTTGATTGAGGGAGAACTGGGTTTGAAGGTTGGGGGGTGAGAGGCTGCGCGGGAGAGAGATGAAGGGTTCACTGTAAAAATAAAAGTGTAACAAGAATAATGAAATGAATAAGAGCTTTTTAACTTTTTTTACGGCGACGGGTGTTTTACCGTCGTGCCCATGAGAATTTTTAAAGGTTTTGGGTGCGACGGTTGTTTTACCGTCGTGAAATGAATTTTAGGACGGATAATTTTACCGTCGTGAAAGGTTTAAAGGTGCGACGGGTGCTTTACCGTCGTGATATGCCTTTTAGGACGGTTAATTTTACCGTCGTGACTAGTTGTTGGTGAAAAATCAATGTTAAAAGTGTTAAATGGGGGCCGACGGTTGTTTTACCGTCGTAAACACTGTCTCTATATGTCAATTACGACAGTTATCACATAACTGTCGCAATTTTTGTGTCGTTAAACACTAATTTTCTTGTAGTGATAAAAGTGACCAACAAAATATTAAGGATAATTTATTTTACATTTCTATTAATTACATATAAATAATTCAATTAACACTTAATAATTATGGTTAATTCGAAAATATAAATTAATCATATTTTTATGTGAATTAAAATAATTATTTGATCAATTGAATTAACCATATTTTATTCGTGATTAATCAAATATATTTATATTTTAATTTCATTTCTTTTCTTCACGAGTACACCTCTCTCTCATGTTATTTGTTTCGGCATAAATATCCCATTTATTTTGGTTACAATTTCCTACGTTACTTCCACGCATCTTCTTTCACATATTCTCTCTTTTCCTCTCCCTCTTTCTCTACTTTCTATTTTATATAACATAAACCACAATTTTCCAACACTATATAACCTATCTCAAACCACATTTTTTCTTCCTTCTTCCAACACTTTTTCTTCCCTTCAACTCTCTTCATTTTCTTAAAGAAAAAAAAATGGTTGTGGTGGCATCTCCAAATTCAATGATAGGTGAAAAGATTTTACCTATTGACCTACCAATGATAGACCTATCAGCTGAAAGATCAATGGTTATGAAACTCATAGTGAAAGCTTGTGAAGAATATGGTTTTTTCAATGTGATTAACCATGGTGTCCCTTATGACATCATATCAAAAATGGAAGAAGTAGGTTTTGATTTCTTTGCAAAACCAATGGAACAAAAGAAACTAGTTGCACTTGATAAACCTTTTGGTTATGGTTGCAAGAATATAGGCCTTAATGGAGACATGGGTGAGGTTGAATATCTTCTTCTCAATGCCAATGTTCCTTCTATTCCCAATGATTCATCAAACTTCAGGTATTTTATGTTAATAATTATTTTTTTTTTTGTTTTTATTTATATAATGTCATTGTCAAAAACTTTTGCATTTATTACATGTTTGGTTTATTATGCTTGCAAGTAAATATGTTTACATGTGATTTTAATAAAAGTTACATTTAGTACTTTTAACCAAATAACGATGCCACCATGATTTTGTATATGTTTTGAACAAATAAGATATGAATAATATTGTGGGGGCTAAATAATTTATATTATTTATACATAAACTTTAGATCTGTATTGTAAATTTTTTTTTTGTCCCCCTTTATTTATTTAGTGGCATTTTTGTGTTTGGGAATTTATGTGAATATTTCTTATTGTTAAAAGAGATCCCTACATGGTTAAGGGAATATTAAGGAATATTCACTATTGTTTTTTAAAATGGTATAGAACATATGCGATAGTTAAATATTTTCCTTTTAGAAAATTATACTAACAATTATAAACAAATACAAAAAATTCTAAATACACCAAGAAAAAATTATAACCATCCCCATTATGGTTTTTACCATATAATTTTTTTTTTTTTTGACTCTCATATAAATTTTTCTTATTCTTTCAAATAAAATATATAACCTTAAAATATGGATTTTTTTTTTATAAATTTTATGTGGACCATTTTTTAAGTTCTTGGCAGCTTAAACTGGTGGCTACCTTAGCAATGAATCATAACATATTTTGCTGGATACTACGTACCTGCTCTTATGAGTTGTATCTGACCAACAAAGAAGAGAGAGAGGAAGATAAAGATTGTCTCACATGTCATTGGGGGCCATTGTGAGAAAAAGAAAAGCCATAAAGAAAGAAAAAAAAGAGAGTAGAAATAAGAGACATAGCTAGTAATGTGATGGAATTGAAAGAGAGATGTCAATAGAGAAAATATGTGAAGAGGAGCACACAAAAAGGCTAATTAGTGAGAAAAAAATAGAACTATAAAAAAGGCTAATATTAAAAGCTATGTGTGAAAAGATGAATTAATATAACAACAATTAAGATGATAGAAATAATATGGTAATGTTGCAAAATTTAATTCAACTAACAAAAACTTTTTTTTATATGTGATTAGTGTATTAATTGTTAAAAAATTAGTCTTTTTTTCGCTAATTCGCTGAGAGATTGAAGCCTAATTGTTTTAACTTCTTGTACAATTATCAACTGAGTTAATATTCGGAAAATAAAATAAAATAAATAATGTGGTCATTCTTTGTATGAGTGATAAAAGTGTCCCAACCATTTTTATAGGACTAGATGTTGTTTTTGTGGTCCTTAGACATATATTTGAGACACACACAATTTATGCTTCACACACTCAATTTTAGACACTAGTTGAAAAAAAAGTAATGAACTTGAGGGGACAAATTAGGCAAATAACCTTCTTTTCTAGAATAATAGCTGTCTCTCGTAAACAACAGCATGCTCCCAATGGTTAATGTGTATAGTGAAAAAAGGGGAATCAATATCTGGGATACTGCTTCATGTCACTATATATATATATATATATATATATATATATATATATATATATATATATATATATATATATATATATATATATATATATATATATATATATATATATATATATATATATATATATATATATATATATATATATCTTTCTTAATTTATATTTTTAACCAAATACGAATATGCTTTCCATTAAAAAAAAAACTAATTTGAAATCTTTAATTGAATAAAAGCAATTGTTGATAATAGTTAAGAATTTTGCATTGAATAATATTTGATCTTCACTTTACAAATAAATATTTTAAGAGTGAATTAAACTAAGCTATATTTCTTAACATATGAAATCAAGAATCTCGTTTAAGAATAAATTATTTGTTATCATATTTCCGTCATCAAATTATTTATCAGTTTATTTCATATTAAAGATATTTAATTTTGAATATGAGAAGATTCATTTATAATCTCATATTGGACAATATATAAATTGAATATGTATGAAAATAATCATCAATCTACAAACCAATTTTATAAAATTTATTAAGGCTAAATTACATCTGTTAATCATTATCACTATGAATGTTTATCATTTTCCAGCAATAATGCAATAAAAACAAGTCAAAAGGAAAAATAAATAAAAATAAACTATAAAAATAAAAGAAATAGAAGAAAAATGTTTAAGATGCACGTGAGATTTTGAAACGATCTGTGTCGCAAGCACATGGGAGTATGCAAAAGGAGTAGGTACCCCAAGAAAAGATGGAATTCACATATGTTAGACTATCTTTTTTTCTTTCTTTCATACTTTAATTTAAATCAGATTTTGATGTTGAATATATAATTGTTTAATTTTTAATATATATAGATAGAAAATATTACATCAGTTTTAAAATAACTATCATTTTAATAAATAAATTTCATTTTAAAATGATTATCATTTTCACTTTTCTATATAATAATAATTGTTATTTTTTCAATTGTTTTATTCTATATTTTACTTCTGATACATTAATAAAGTTAAATTTATAAATATATAACATTTTATGATAATATTATTATATTTTTTAATTTGTATACAAAATTTTTAAATAATATTCATTTTAAACCAGATGGAGTATAAGTTATCAAATCATTATCATCATAAATATTTGTACTTTAAACTGAAAATAAAGTGGTCATTTCAACAGTTTCATACAAACATTGGTACAACATAAAATATTATTTTTACAAATAATATTCATTTGGTGATATTAAAAAATAAATATTGTTTAAACATTTACTAATAAAAATATTAATAGTTTATTTTGTTTGATACGGTAAAAATATATATATATATAATTATTATTATATAATATATACATTCATTAAATTTCCTAAAATTGTGATATATGCAATGAAGTTTATCCATCCATGGGATCTTGTCATGTGCTGGTAGTATTTTTTAGTTGAATGATGAATAATATGATGGTGATTTTGGGACACTTTATGATTTTCTTTTGGCAAAAAGGAGAACTGAAATAGGAAAGGTCAGAAGTAAAAGAGGGTACTGTTTGTTAGATTGACATGTATGTCTAATCAAATCAAAAAATTTGTAAAAGTTGAGCTGAGTTTCAAAAGGTTGAATAATTAAACTCCAAAAATATACTCGGTTTTATTTTTAAGAGAAATTATATATTTTATATATTGAATAATCAATTTAAATACAATATAATATAGGTAGATAAATTATTTATTCAATTAATTTAAAAATATAATTTTTTTATAAATATTATAAGTTAGTTACTGTTTAATAATTTAGTACAAAATAATTATTTAACCAAGTTTGAAAAGTGTATACTTTAATATTTTAAATATGGCAAACAGAAATAAAAATTTGCTTATTAATCAATTATATAGTGAAATAAGGAAAAACAGAAATTAAAAAGAGCAGAGAGTGGCAGTGAATTGTCTGGTCATGCAGGGAGAGATTGATTGGGAGGCAGTTTGCAGGGTTAAAACCCATCCAGCTGCTGCCTCTGTCACCTTACTTTCACTTACTGCTAGGTAGCTATGGGAATTGGAATCACTAATGTATTTTTATTTTTATTTTTTAACTAGGAAAATTTCATACACTACAATATATATTTATATTATAAAATCTCATATACATGATAAATTCATATTATAATAATTGGTACATAGTATTATTTTTTAATGTAAATGTTATTTAATGATTATAAATTTATACTCTTAGGTCTTATTTATAAATAAAAAAATAATTTTTAAATAAATTTAATAATAATATATTTAGATAATATATTGTTCAAATATATTATTTATTTAATGTATTTAAAAAAAAAAAATTTTTTTATAAATGAGATAAGAGATAGTAATATGTTAATGGAATGAAAATGTGTTAGTATTAGGTGTAATGATTATGCTACTGTACATGACAGCTCTGCTGTGAGTGCATACACAGAAGCTGTACAAGAGCTGGCATGTGAGATATTGGAGCTAATGGCAGAAGGGTTGGGGGTCCCTAACACATCCATTTTCAGCACATTCATTACTCAACTTGATAATGACTCTATCCTTAGGTTCAATCACTATCCTCCTAAACACTCCAACAAAGATATAGACAACTCTAATTCCTATAACCTTGGCTTTGGTGAACATTCTGACCCTCAGATTCTTACTATCCTTAGATCCAACGATGTTCCTGGCCTCCAAATTTCTCTTCAACATGGTGTCTGGAACCCTGTTGTTCCTGACCCTTCTGCCTTCTGTGTAAATGTTGGTGATCTTCTTCAGGTATCTTCTTTTCTTAATTCAATGCAATCACCAAACTCCATCATTCATGCGGGGATGGCTGTATAGTCTAATCAGATGACTATATGACTGTATAGTCTGAACAATCATCTGACGAGACAATACAGTCACCGCTTTATATTTATATATATGTATATATATGAATGCAGTATTTTGGTTTTTTTTTCAAGACCAGTTCAATTTTGCTATGCTAAATTTAGAGTAGGAGGGACATTGGGGCTGAATTGTACTAGAGTTATATTATGTTTTGTGACATTGCATATATGAAATAATAATAAAAGTTATATGTATGCTCATTAAAGAGAGTACAATACTGAGTTGTAATGGATTTGCATATATATCTTACTTATAATTCACATTATTTTCACTATTGTTAAAAATAGATAGACATTGCATGTTAGGGTAGGTCTATAACAAAAAAAGACATGTTAGGGTAGGGGTGAAGGAAAGATTTATGTAGTTTGATATTGGTCTGGGTTGGGGGCTCATAAATTATTGTAGTTTGAAGAAAATATATTTAGTGTTTTTATAAAACACAATTTTCTAAATTTAGTTTAGTATAAAATTTGTTCTATTTTATTTTTTTAGAGACTAATATTAGGTTTAAAAACACTTTTTTTACAAAAAAAAAAAAACACAAATGTTTATGAACCTAATAGATTAATATTGAATAAAATTTACATAAAGACTCAATTTATAGGTCTTAAGTGACTTATTGATAGATTTAGTAAAAAAAAAAAAGAAGTGACTTATTGATAGATGCAATCTGTCTCAATCAATTTCTAAATTGAACACAAAATTTAAAGTTAGAATTTTTATTATAATTAAAATAAAATAATTAAACTAAGAGAATTAATATTACTAATTAAATTAAAAATTATTCTGAAACCTAAAATTTCTTGCAATCTACTTGATATAGTATTAGATAGATTTTCTTTAAAGTTATTGATTTAATAATTATTTTTGACTCATCAATAATTTGTTTATAATAGAATAAACATAAAAGAAATATTGTTGTCATAGATTTAATGATGCATCAACCTATTACCCTCATTTAACTCAACTAAAATATATATGACAATGATCTTGAATGTTTATGCTGATGTGTTTTCATACTTTGTAATATCCACATTTTTTGTATTATAAGTTAAAATATCTCTTATACTTTTGTTTCAATCTTGATAATAAATATATATATGATAGATAAAATATCTGATATACATTTTATTTTACACAATAAAAAAATAAAGAGAAAGGATGAAATGAAAATGAATTAATGATAAGAATAATTATTATGGAATGTTGACAAGTTGGTCTTCAAAATGGATGTGATTGATTATGATTTATATTCAAAATGTTTGTTTTGTAATAAAGGTTATGACAAATGGAAGATTTGTAAGCGTGAGACATAGGGCCGTGACCAACTCATACAAGTCTAGAATGTCGGTAGCATATTTTGTGGCTCCACCACTTGATGCATGCATTGTTGCTCCCTCAGTTATGGTTACACCAAACAGGCCCTCCCTTCTCTTCAAACCATTCACTTGGGAAGAATACAAGAAAGTTACATACTCTCTAAGGCTTGGAGACACTCGCATTCATCTTTTCAGAAATTGTACACAATTAGACTAATCTTGCATGAGGTGTCTAAAGCTTGTTTGGTACCAATACAAGAGTGTAAAGCCTTTTTTATTTTATGGTCCCCTTCTTAGGTGGTATATACTTTGCTAATATGTGCCAACAAATTTTGATTTCTGTTTAATGGAACTCTGAAACTTTGTAACTTTGCATAGAGGGGAAATTTAGGTAATTAATTGTTATGTGTTTATAATTTTTTTTTTGATAAAAAAAAAATGCTTGAGTTAATGTGTTTAAAATTTTAAAGACTTCTTGCTTGTTCAACTATTAGATGATTTTTAACTTTTCAAAAGTGTTTTTTTGCGATAACTCACATATAGTAATAAACTCAATAATATTTGGTTATAAGTGTTAAACTTTGTAAGAAAGAATAATGAATAAGATCACTTATGTTTAAGTGTTTGTTCTTTGTTAATTTTACAATAAAATGTAAATTTTACCAAATGTTGTTGTAGTGATTCAATGATAGTATAATTGTTGGTTGCCTTCAACCTTCAAATTTAATTCATTTATGTAAGGTCGTGATATTTAATTTTTCAATCATTTTTCATCTCCAATCACAAGTCTGTTGGGGATGATTGTTGTAGTTATATGATATGTAGGACATCTTATCATTTCACTCCTTGTACTAACACAATTGTCATGATTTTTCATTGAGATAACGTTCTCTATAGTGACTCAGCATAACAAATCTTCATCATATGAGCACATGTGACCACTAGTTCTTCGTATGGGCACAAGTTAAGTGTTGGCCATTAGACTAGGTATTGTGTTGGATAAACTCATATCCCCTAACCAATATGTTTTTCTTAAAGGGATAATGTTGGTGGATGAGGTGGTGGTTATTAATGAGGTGGTTGAGTTAGCCATGAGAACAAAAAGACCTTGTCTTATTTTTAAGGTGGATTTTGAGAAAGTATATGACTCAGTTAGTTGGAATTCATGCATTATATGTTGATTTGATTCGGATTTAGTGAGAATTGGAGGTCTTAGAGAAAATTTGTGTCTTTTTCAGAAACCTTGCGGTGTTGGTGATTGGATCTCCTACCCTAGAGACTAGCATTCAGATGGGTATGGAACAAGGGGATCCCCTTGCTCCTTTTCTTTTTCTTCTAATTGATGCGGGTCTTAATGTTTTGGTAGTGAGGGCATGTACTTTGGATTTAGTGTTGGTACTTCCTAGTTGGTAGTGTCTCACCTTTAGTATGCTGGTGATTCTCTCTTCGTGGTTGATCTGTTTATAGACAACTTATGGTGTATTAATACTATTCTTAGAGGTTTTGAGAAGGCCTCATGTCTTCATGATAATTTCTTCAAGAGTAGTCTTATTAGGGTGAATGTTGATCATTCTTTCTTTTGCATGAGACTTTCTCCATTGTGAGACAATATCTCTTCCTTTTTAGTATCTAGAGTTACGAGTGGGAGTCAATCCCGGTCTTGAGGCTACTTGAGATCCTTTAGTGTCTTGTTGGAAAAAGGTCTTAACTCTTGAAAGCATACATATGTGAGTCTAGGGGTAGAATGATTCTCCTTAATTCGATGATTAATGTTATCTTTATCTTCTTCTTGTCCTTTCTGAAATTTCCTGCTATGGCTTGGAAAAAGATAATGGAATTGCAAAGGATTTCTTTGGGGGTGAAAAATGTGTTTAAGATTCCCTAAGTGAGTTTGGATGATGTATAAAGCTAAAAAGTAGAGGAGGATTAGGAGTGAGGGATCTCAGGCTAGTTAATATTGATCTTCTGTCTAAGTGGAAATGAAGGTTGCTTGTAGGGGATTCATGGCACTGTAGGGATATTATGATAGCTAGAAATGAAGATATCTTTATCTCTTCCATCAGTGGTGGTAGGGTCATGAGGTTCAGTTCTTTCTTATCTTGGTGGAAAGAGATTTCTCATCTCGGGACTAAAGAGGAAGGCAATTCATATTGTTTTTTGATGGCATTACAAAGAAAGTGGGTCGGATTTCAGTTCTATGAGGATCCTTGGCTTGGGAACTTCCTCTTAAAGTCTAAGTTTCCTAGTTTGTTCTCTAATTCTCTCTAGCAAGGAAGGTTGATGGGTGAGATAGGGAAGGTTATCAACAGGAGCAGACTCTGAATGCCTACATTGCACCAAAGAGGATGCACATTACTTTTCTATCTTAGAGTTTTGTATTATTTTGCCCAAGAGGCATTGATGTACTCAAACTTTATCTTATTAATATAACGTGTGTTTCTTTTTTGTCTAAAGCAAATTTGAATCTTTGAAATCCTTGAAAACATTGCATATACACATATCATTCATCATAACATAAACATGTCTTTTGCAACAAGCCTCCTCATCTCTCTACTGTTTATTTCAGTAAGATGGATCTCGAGCAAACAGTGAAAGATCTCCAAGCTCAGAATACGCAGTTTCAACAATTTCTCATGACCCTAGCCAAGGGGCAAGAAGAGTTGAAGACTCTGCTGGCTAAAGAGAGAAAAAAGAAAACAAAAAGGTAACCGGAGTCTTAAACATGGGAAGAAGATTTCATGGGAAGACAAGAAGGACTTTAGACTTTGCAACAACATCCAGTGAAGGAGAGGGGAAAGGCAAGGAAACAGTTGTCCCGTTAGAATCAGAAGAAGAGGAAGAAGAAGAAGACTACTCTGAGGAACAATACCCTCCAGCTGATGATAAGTATAAACATCTTGAAGAACGGTTGAGTGCGATGGAAATCCAAAAGGTTCCAGGTTTGGACTTTGAGGAGTTGGGACTAGTGTCGTGGATTGTGATTCCTCCGAAATTCAAAGTGCCTATATTTGCCAAATATGATGGAGTTTCATGCCCTAAAATGCATCTCCGATCATATGTTAGAAAAATCCAACCCCATACCATTGATAAAGACTTATGGGTGCACTTTTTCCAAGACAGTCTGTCTGGAACACAACTCGACTGGTTCTACCAACTATAAAGGGATAATGTTCACAATTGGGAAGATCTTGCTACAGCTTTCTACAAGCAATACCAGTATAATTCTGATTTAGCGCCTACCCGTACTCAACTCCAGAATATGGCCATGGTTTCCAATGAAGGTATCAAGGATTACGCACAAAAATAGAGAGATTTGGCTGGAAGAGTTCAACCCCCTCTGTCTGAAAGGGAATTGGTGGACATGTTTTTAGGCACCTTATCTGGCCCCTTCTTTAACCATTTAATCGAAAGTTCATCTGCTGGCTTTATAGAACTAATATGAACCGGAGAGAGGGTAGAAGCTAGCATAAAAAATGGAAAGATTCAGAAGGATTCATCTTCTTCTACACCTGTAAGGAAGCCTTTCATCAGGAAGAAAGAGGTAGCTGCTATATATCCACAAAGGAACCAAGATAGGGCCGAACTCCGACCAATGGTGGGGGCTGTTATGATTCCCAAGCCTACATCTGATCAACAAAGAAGTAATCAACCAAGGGTGGAAAGGTCGGTCAGGCAATTCACCAGAGTCAACATGACTCTGTCTCAAGTATTACCTTATCTTCTGAGATCTAACTTGGCAACCTTGAAAGAAGCTCCAAAAAACCCCAATACAATGTCCCCTCATTATCATCCCAATGCCCGTTGCGCATATCACTTTGAAAGTCCTGGTCACGATACTAATAACTGTTGGGCCTTGAAGAACAAAATACAAGACCTCATTGAAGCAAAAGAAATTGAGTTTGATGCGCCCGAGAAGCCAAATGTCATTTCTGCTCCTATGCTCAGACATGGTCACAATACCAATGCTATTGAAGAAGATTTGTTTGTTACCACAGTTGATGAACTCATGACTCCACTTCCAACCATTAAGATAAACTTGTTGAAAGCCGGTGTGTTCCCGGGCTGTAATGAAGTTTTCCATCTCTGCTTGTCCTCACCAAATGATTTCCCTTTGTTGAAGACAGGCATTCAGCGCCTGATAGATAACAAAGATATTTTGTTTAAAAGTACTCTTGTTTCACCTATTCCTGTTGAAGATGTTTCAATCATTACCATTTCCGCCAGTTCTTCCAGGGTCTCCACCAAAAGACCCGTTAGAATTACATCGGTTCCAAAAGTAGCTCCTCTAATAATCACAATGCCTGGGCCAGTCCCATATAAATCAGACAAGACCGTGCCGTGGAATTACGGAGGGGACATTTACTACCATGGCGTCAAACAAGACTGGCCGACCGCCAAAGAGATAAGCTCCAAAAAGGAAGTTTCTGACATCATCAATATTGCCGGAACTAGCAAAATTACCCGAAGCGGTGGGATCTTTTCTCCAGAAATTTCTCCCCCAGAAGCAGTTTCTGGACCCGTGATCATCCTTGTGGCTTCTCCAAAGGTTACTTTTGTACACATAATCATCTCCGCAAGTGCTCCTATTGACGAAGCCGTCATAACTCCTGTTATCATTCCTACCAACACTCCTGCTACTGAGACTCGAGGAAAGAGTATTCAAGTGGAGCCTGTCCGGACGAAGGCTCAATCGCTGACTATCCCTGAGACATCTAAGAAAGAAATGGAGGAGATTCTAAAAATTATAAGGTTTATGGAGGGATTCCTGTCTATCTTTTTTTTATTCTGAGTTTACAGGTCAGTGATTATGTGACTGGTGAAGTGGTTCAGTGATAAGAATTGAAGGTGGGGTTGGTTTACAGATGAAGTTTTAGGGAGAGGTTAGAGGGATTTTTGTCTATATCTTTTTCTAGTCTGTGATACAGTTTATATAGGTGAGAATGAGTGGTTTTTGAGGGGAAATTTTGGTGAATTTGAACACTTTGAGTGCACTACTTTGTAGCCTTTTTTATGCAGTTTCAGTTTTTGCTGAATTTCTGTAATTCTTGGCTGCTTTGGTGCAGGTTTTGGACAGTATATGCAAGTTGTTTTTGGACTGGTTAAGGACAGAGGAAGCAACAAGTCTTGGGCTGGTTTTTGGTCTGTTTTATGCAGGTTTGCAATGCTTTGCAGGGCTGTTTTGTGTAGCAGGACATCATCAGATTTTCCTCTGTTTGGAACAGGTTTTATGCAAGGTTTTGGACATCAAGGCATGATTTTGGAGTATATCAATATGTGGACAAGTTTTGGCTTGAAGATTGATGAAGTTTGAAGCTTGGCATGAAGTAGGATAGGTTTCAATGTAATAACAAATGGTCCTTGTATGAAAGTACTTAAAAAAAACTTGTAAATTTTCTTGATGAAATTAAATAAATACTTGTAAAAACTTATTTTGAATTCAATTGATGAAATTTCACATGCTTTCGTGACAAAATTTATCCAAGTTGAATATTATTTTCTTCTAATCTTGAAATGATGTTGATGATGTGATGAAATTATAAATTGAATGAATATGAAATCTTGAATGATTTTGTGAAGAAAACTTTGAATCCAAATGAATCTTAAACCCTTGATATATTGAGCTTGCATCATGAAATGATGAACTTGGAATGATGAATGAACATGAATATTTGAAGGTCTTGAATCTTGAATGAGCTTTTGAATTCATAATGAACGTGAATAATGAATGAGCTCTTGGAAATGCAACCTTGAAATAAATTATGACATTATTCTTGAACTCAGATTGAATGATACTTTGGTTGTTTACTTTGAAGGATCAATATTTGAACTTGCATAAATCACATGAATGATCTTGAGCTTTGTATATTGACTTCTAAGTAATTCACTCGTATCATCTCCCAACCTTTAATATTAAATCAAATTCTTAAACAAGTTAATTGCCTTAAGAACTTTAATAAAAAAATCCAATCCAATAATCATTAACGCTCAAACACAAGTGACTTGAACTTTGAGCAACAAATGGTCAATGAATATTCAAACTCAACTTGTTGCCTCATGAATTATCTCAAAATAAGAATCAAGTTTCTTGGGAAAATGCTTATGACATGAATTGAAATTAGAAGTTAAGAACATTCTAAATCAAGAAAATGACCTATGATGATTCGATAACTTTCAAGGTCTTCTAAACACAATTTTCCTTCGATCCTTGAAGAGAACTTGTAGATGACATTGCTTATGAAAACATGCAAAAATAATCATCCCAAAATGATGAATATTGCTGAAGTTACGATCCTTGGAAGTCATGTAACAAAAAACTTGAAATTAGGTCAAAGCCTACAAAGCGACCTCTAAAGTGTTCAAATTTTTTATGATCTTTCACACATAATCAGCTCTTGACTTGTAAAGAGAAGTTGGAAATGACGTCAAGGAGATTCATACGCAAAAAGAACCATTCAAAAATATTTAATAATAAAGAAGTTACAATCTTTTGAACTTGATCTTGAAAATATTGACTTTTTACACAATATAGTTGATCTTCAGTCATCCGAGCAATTGACTGAGCGGACTTGTGATGCAAGGGATTTGATATGAGCATTCTTGAATACATATGAATAACCATGAAATCCACTTGAGACCTTGGAAACCCAATCTTGCTTGAGAAATACCAAACCCTAGTTGTGGACCCGATGCTTAGGAGGAGAATTTGTCTGATCAATTCTTGGGGTACAACATACACCATATATATCTTTTTCAAAGTATCCAACATTTCCTTGACGGTTTTGCAAAACAAGATTTCTATCTTTGTTCAAAGAAGTTTTTCCACTCCTTCATCATTTATTTGATGAGTCGGGTAAAACAGTCCATTGAATAAATTTCTAAGGAAAAAAAGGTAATATCTAAATAAAAACATATGTATATAAATTTTCAAAATGTGGTGGTGAGTTTTGAAAAAGAATCTTGTGTTGGAAGTCATCTTCTTCCTGAGACGATTAGTCCTTAAATAGGAATTAGGCTATGATGCCACTTGTTGGACTTGAGACTTCACACGCAAGAGGAGCTGAATTGCGTGGTTTGGAAAATCATGTTTCTAAAAACCTTTACTAAGATATATTAGAGTTCAAAACGTTTTTTCAAGACTTAGCAGTGTAATATATATATATATATATATATATATATATATATATATATATATATATATATATATATATATATATATATATATATATATATATATATATATATATATATATATATATATATATATATATATATATATATATATATATATATATATATATATATATATATATATATATATATATATATATATATATATATATATATATATATATATATATATAATATATATATATATATATATATATATATATATATATATATATATATATATATATATATATATATATATATATATATATATATATATATATATATATATATATAAAGTGCGGAAAATAAAAGATTTAACCGAAGAAGAAGAAGAAACACCGAGAGTTATAGATGTTTGTTCATAATAAAAGAATACCTACTCCTCTCCCCAAGAAATGATCTTGAGAGTTTCCATTATATACTTGAGAGCTTTTAATAGGTAAAGCTCACGAACCCCCTTATAAATCAGTTTGTCATATAATACAGTAAAATTATTCTCTACTTAAATATTTAATGGTTGTGGCATCTATTTAATTATCTAAAGTTTTTTTATAAATGAAAAATATTTAAGATAATTGATTTGTTTTAAATCTCATTTATTAAAAAAATAAATTATTAATAATCAAATCGTGAAAAACCAGTTAAATAGATGTATATTTATTTTAACCGTCAAGTCTTCAAGACCTGGGTTGTACAAATTTGTTGTTTTGAATCTCGTCTTTTTCATAAACATAAATGATTAACTGGACACACATCCTCAGGATCCTTGAGTACTCATACACAAGTCGTACGACTTATTTGTTCAAATGCTCATTTTCCTTCCAGATTGCGATTTGGTTGTTCTAAGTCTCGCCTTAACAACCACATCATGTAAAGATCGATTACATATATATATATATATATATATATATATATATATATATATATATATATATATATATATATATATATATATATATATATATATATATATATATATATATATATATATATATATACATATATTTTAATAGTCGATAGCTCTAGACACTACTTGTACAACTTCATTATGTTGAATCTCATAAATGAAATTTTCGATTAAAAATGAATTAAACAGATGTACATCCTTTTATCCACGAGGATTCAGATACAAGCCGTACGACTTCTCTATTATAACTCTCATATTCTTTCTCAAAAATAACTTAGTTGTCATAAGTCTTGTCTTTTTATAAATTAATAATCATACAAGTTGCACGACTTCTCTATTTTAATCTCTAAGTTTTCGTGGCGCAAATTGTACAACTTGATTGTTTCAATTCTCATCATTTTCTTATAAACCAAAATGAAATATTAAAAAAATATATTAAATGTATATACATCCTTTTATCCAAGTATGCGGACACAAGTCGTACAACTTATTAGTTCAAATACTTATTTTCCTCCTAAAAAACAATTACAACCAACAAACAATTTTCTTTCCGCCATAGCGCAAACAAATCTTTTTTTGTCCAACGATCAACTCTTTTTCCGCCATAGCGCGATAAAATAATTTTTATATTTAAAATCAACCAACGGACAAAATTGTTCTACCTAAGAACTACATAGTTTTAAATTCTCCATCGCATCAGGAGATACGTAGGATCAAGAGTCAAATCTTATCAAGCACCCTAAAAAAAACTTTTTCCATTTCTTGTAAATATGTCATAATAATTTGGAGAAATCATATACATTAGAGTTAACACTATCTTTCGTAAAATTGATTAGAGGTAACCGTTAATTAAATGGATGTCGTAGGTGCTGACACATTCCCCACACATAATCAACTCCTGAACTTAAATTTAGTTATGATGAGCATATTTTTGTTATTTAGGATTTTATCAATGTTTCACTTTTAAAAAATAAATTTTGGTGTCGACTTCATTGCTTTTGAACACTTTCGTGCTCGAGTATTTTTTGCTCTGTGACAACAATGTGAAATATATTTATCTATTAATAGAGACACTCTACAAAAAAAGGACATGAAGTTCATGTTTCAATGACCCAAATTTCTGTAAAAATAGTTTTTAAGTCATTAATTCTTTTCTCTTGTGAACGAGCCTAAATGTGAAAATTTTATTATATAAAATATCAATAATCCATATATTTGATATGAATGTGCAATTCATGTCAAAAAAATTTCTTTTATCCTGAAAAAAACAATATATATATATATATATATATATATATATATATATATATATATATATATATATATATATATATATATATATATATATATATATATATATATATATATATATATATATATATATATATATATATATATATATATATATATATATATATATATATATATATATATATATATATATATATATATATATATATATATATATATTATTCTGGACTGGGCCTGCGCTTGGTATGTCGTCAAGCAAGGCCCAACCCAACCCTACAACAAGGAAGGTTCAATAACATGTTAAGGATCGGACCTACACTTGGTTCTCCGTCGAGCAGGGTCAATCCAACGTTGTTGCGAGCAAGACTCAACAAGGCCCTGATAGTTGTGACTGTTGGGGAACGTCTCCCACTCGTTCCCTCCGAGGACGCCTCCCACACATTCCATCGAGGTTGCCTCCTACACATGTTGTAGAGGACGCCTCCTCCACATTCCCATCAAGGACATCTCCTCCACGTGCTAGACAAGGATACATGGCCAACTTTCCTTCGAATATCTCGGAGTTCATATTGCTTCCGTAAATAACGGGTCCTCTACCTCTGAAGATTACGGGACAATTGAACTAGGATAGAGACCATGAACTGGTCTTCACTACCCACGTATGACCCTGGCAGTATCCATTATGGGCTTGAGCATCCAAACTAAAATGGGGACCTTGGCCCAGTGCTGGGGGCTATAAATACCCTCTTTCACTAGAGGGTCGGGTACACTATTCTATTCATTCTAACTCCATACTTGCACTTTCGCTCTAAACCTTACTTTGACATCAGAGTGTCTTGTAGGTACCTTTTCTCCAACTTTTCCTTCATCACAACAAAAGCCCAAGTGTTACAGACCATGAAGATCCTTCTGATCCCGGTATGATCAGTGGCGCCGTGTGTGGGAATCTAAGCTTCCCCATCTTTTTTCCAAACCTAAAGACCAAAGTAGACTCATCAATACCTACCGATCTTTATGGCCAGCCAACACAACAACAACGGTAACAACGTTAAAACTGTTCATCCTACATTCGCTGATGATGGAAACAACAACAACGAGATAATTGGGCCTAATCAAGGTGACCCCCGGGGCAGATGAACCACTTCCTCCTCGTCCAGGGAGCACCCCCTCTACATCTATCAGCAGGTCGACCAACCAGGAGTATCATGAATTCCATTTGTCGCCCAATGTTGATTCCACCATTATCGCCCTGTTTGCGGCCGTTAACCAAATGAACTGCCTAGTTTTCCAACAAAACGAGTGTATTGAAATGCTAGAGAAAGGACGACGATCACATCATGGACTTGAATCTCATAGCTTATCCCTGCGGCGACAAGATTCTAGTTCCCAATCTCCCCCATAGAGACACCTAAGAGATGAATCTCATAGCCTCTCTCCTCATCGAACTGGGTGAGGCCCTCGACTGGAGAGACCATAAACCGCAGTCGTCAAAAAGCATAATCGCACTCCGCCATGCAGGGAACTAAGGTCCTTAATCCCCAAGAGGAATAAGGCCGACGGGCACCCTAGAAAAGAAAAAGACTCGACCGAGCCTTAAAGGCCCTCAGTTCGATTCCTACCTGTTGCGCTAGCCTGACCAAAGTGACAAAGATGACCCCCACGATCCCTTACCTCAGGAAATTATGGATACCCCATTCCCAGTCGGTATTGAGAAGCCACCATCTTTGGTGACCTATAATGGCAAGACAGACCCTGACAATCATATTGAGAGCTTCGATGCTCAACTACCAAAACATCGGGGGTGCTATCAAGTGCAAACTGTTCCCCACGACTCTGAGGAAAAGTGCAATTGCATGGTAAAAAAGACTCACCCTAGAGTCGGTCACCTCTTAGAGGTATCTGAAGACTCAATTCATGAGGAATTTCACAGCCTCTCGACGACATCCAAAGAATGAAACGTCGCTCGAGCCTATCATCTAGGGGAACGATGAACCCCTCCGAGCATACATCAAGCATTTCAATCGGGAGGCCATCCAAGTCCCCACCACTAACCAAATGAAGAGATATCTGCTCGAGAAAGGACTTCATCTGGGCAGCGATTTCAGAAGGGCAGTCGGCATCAAGACTCCCAATTTGCTAGATGAACTCCTCTACAAGGCATGGGCCTATATCACATATGAGGAGAAAGAGGTTGCCAACGGTGCTCGTGACTCGAGAAACCGTAAAGGGACCAAGGCCCTGAAGTTAGACAACTTTCTGCCTCCTCGACAACATGGAGACAAGAAAAGATACGACATGCCCCACGAATCCCACAAGCATAGAGGTCCAATGAACCACTTTACTGAATACATTATGCTCACCGCTCCCCGCGAGCGCATCCTCTCTGAGTGTATCAACTCTGAATTCAAACAAGGTGGTGTTTGGTTTCCCACGCCTACACCCTCTAAGGAAAATGTTGACAAGACCAAGTATTGTCGTTTCCATAAGAGCCACGACCATGTCATTGAAGATTGCATCCATCTCAAGGGTGCAATCTAATCCCTCATAAAGGAAGGTTATATGAGGAAGTACACCAAGAAGAGCGATCCTCCCCGATAAGAAATTCATAAGACAAAGAGAATCGAGGATGAAACACCACCCTCAGACAACACTCTTAATCTACAGGTCGCCCTATACATCTCCCAACCTGAGGATTTCTCTGTCTCCGAGGAAGACGACCTATCCATCTTCACTCACAACACCTGGGAAAAATTCCCCATTGCCATGGTCATATCCGGTGAAGGATTCGACAAGGTCACTGTCAGGTTAGTGAAGAGAAAGTTTGAAGAGCTGATCGACGTGAGCTCGTCTCAGAACACAACCCTCAACAAGTTTCGAGGAAAATTTGACCCCATCACTTTTTATCTTAAATAACTATCATGTGAGGCACCAAACTCCAGCATCCCCCTGATCACAAGGGAAAAGATGGCAAACTTTGAAGTCCACCGAATCTTGGTCGACGAAAGGAGCTCTGTCGATATTATGTAGACACACATGTTCATCATTCTCCAACTCAACCACACACACTTGACACCAGGCCTTGGAGTTACGTCGAGCTATTCGTGACCTTCGGGGAGGAAGAAACTGCTAGACAAATTCAATTCTATTTCTTGGTCATTTAGTGCATGTCCCTCTACAACTGCATCCTGGGAAGACCAACTTTGACCGAGCTTACTATCATGCCCTCAATGATACACTTAAAGATGAAGTACTGTTGTACCCCAAAATTTGCCCTCTCAAATCTCAAGGGTTTTCTCACAAAGACTCTCAGGATTTAAGCTTGCACAAGTGCATTGGGATTTTCCAGTACCAAAACTAAACGGAAACTGTCAAAAAGGGAGAAAACAGATAAAAATAACATTTTGACAAATTTGGCTAAAAACAAGTCGCCTTCGATTTGGCACCCTTCGATTGACTTTTAGCCTCTTTCGATTTCTCAGAATGGCTGCTAGCGTGCCTCTTTCGCATGGGCATGTGACTTCTTATTGCAGGCTTCGTTTATGTCTTTTGCTGCCTACATTATTTGCTTTGAACACCAAGTTTGCTGGCCGCAAGTGCCCCTTGCAAGGCAAACCCTTCGATTCACCCATCATGTTGCCTGCGTGCTTACTTTGAAAACCAATTTTGCTGCCACAAGTGCCCCATGCAGGGCAAGCCTTTCAATTGGACAAGTATGCTATCTGCATGCTTGCCATCAAAGGCTATGACCTGCTGGCGACATGTCCCCCCTGCAAGGAAAAGTTTTCGTTTAGAACTGTTGGCTCCTAAATTCGACACCCATGTTTATTATCATATAGACCATTAATTATGAGTCAGAAGAGTTTCCTACATAAGAAGGCTTCGACCAACTGATCATGTCGAAGGCTCATCAAATAATGACAAGATACTTAGAGAAATTCCTTTAAGTTGGAATCTTGTTGTCTTCGACGTCGAAGGAACCTCTCGACAAAGGTCCCTGATGCCCAAGGTTGAACGGTTTGAGATTTGAATTGTTTGAGGGAAAACGATTCCCAGTTACCAAGTGCAACGTGTCGAGAACATAGGCGTCGAAGGTTGTGAGCATGCCATGTGGCGTCATCTCGAAGCGGTGTAACTGCCCAGCGGTTACTTAGGATTTTTCTTAGTATAAATACTAAGTTTTATGTAGTTATTAGTGTGTTCATCATTTTATACAAGTCACTCATTTAGATTCAAGTACCCAGCGTGAGAGAAAGAATCATTGAGAATGTATGTGTGAAACACCATTTAAATTAATCAAAATCTTTTATATTCAAGCAATTTACCGTTGTTCATTTATTTACTTCCGTCGAAGCCTTTTATTTAACAATTCCTTAACGCTTTTATTTATTCTATCAAGCTTTTCTCCATGCAATTTACTTAAAGTATCTTTACTTTACTGGCATTAACCACCATTAGGATTAGTCAAACTCCAAAAATCAACCATGTCTTAGGATCAATCTGATCGATCCTGCGAGTCACCAAATAAGTAACCTTTTGAAAGATCAGCGGTTGTTTACCAATTTTCAGAGTAAACAAATTGGCACACCTGGTGGGACCTTGTGTTGATTTTCTCACGATTAACCGTTTTATATAAAATATCCTCCTTTTTCGAGAGTATTGCATGTTATTGAGAAGTGGTAGAATATACACCAACGAAACCAATACTAGGAGAAGAAGTGAAGAAATGGCGAATCTGCCAAACAACAGAGAAATCCCACAGACAAACGTGGGAGCAACGGTTATCCCAACCGTAAGTGAAGTGGTAACCGCTGGTTCAACGCCAGCAGTAACGGTTACACAAACGGGGACATTACTTCCATTTACAGGCCCCAGAATGCCTTTGGGAACTCCCCCACCAAGGGGAAACAAGGGAACTAGGCCATATGTTCCCCCAGGCTTTTCGACAGTCGGTTTAAATCGAGAACCACTCTATGGCATGCCAACTTCTGAATTGGCTAGCCTGACGAATGCTACGTCCACTTTTTCAGATCCTTTAGTGAGCGCCTCTTCGCCACTCCAAGGCTCTGGGGTTGGTATGGCGAACAGGGGTAGGACCCAACTCTTAGGAGGAATGTCCCAAGTAATGCATGGCCTTACGAATGCCTCGACAACAGTCTTGAGGCAGCAAATGGACGAAAGCAACCACGACATGGTTCAAATGTTGGCGCAAACTTTAAGTATAGTGCTAAATCCTCTAATACAGAATACCACCCAGTCGAATCAGCAAATGACAGCCCAAATCTCGCGTATGGCTGACTTTTTTGGGGTACCCCAACCTATTCGACAGCCACAAAGGGCACAAATAAGGGGGAACCAAGGCATACTTCTAGAGGAAGAAACCACTATTAACCAAGTCCAGCAGCCTGTCAAAGAGAACCTTAGGGTACAAATGGAACAACTCGGGGTCGAAGAGCCTAGAGTTATAGCCCCGGAAATAAGGATGGTTAATAGAAACCAAAACGCTGACGAAGTAGTTCAGTAGATCCAATACCAGAATGTTGGTTTGGAGAATAACTTGATAGCCATGATTGAAAGAATCATGATGCAAAATGGGATGAATATGGGCTTCCGTAGGCCCAACTTCACATCTCGGCTGTCAGAATATGTGTTACAAACGGACTTGCCTCCTAGATGCAAAGTCCCTAAGTTCACTAAGTTTTCAGGGGACACCACAGAATCCACTGTCGAACATGTGGCAAGATATTTAATCGAAACAGGAGAAATTTCAAACAATGAGAACTTGAGGATTAAGTATTTCCCAAGTTACCTAACCAAGAATGCGTTTACTTGGTTCACAACTCTCCCTCCCAATTCGATCCACCATTGGACTCAGTTGGAGAGATTGTTCCATGAGCAATTCTACATGGGACAGACCAAGATAAGCCTGAAAAAGTTGGCCAATGTAAAGAGGAGATTCACTGAGCCTATAGACGAATACCTAAATAGGTTTAGATTGCTCAAGGCAAGATGCTTTACGCAAGTGCCAGAACATGAGTTAGTCGAAATAGCCGCAGGAGGTCTAGAATACTCCATTAGGAAGAAATTAGACACTCAGTACCTGAGGGACATGGCCCAATTGGCCGATAGGGTTCGACAGGTAGAACGTCTTAAAGCTGAAAAAGCCAGGGCGACGAAAACTCATAAAAGAGAAAGGATAGCGTATGTCGAAATGGACGATGAAGATCCAGAAATGTTCGACGAACCTATAACCGTCGAAGAAAGTGAGGTCGATTTAGCTGAGTTAAAACAAGGGCCACCATACTCTTGCAAACTACTAGTCCCCTCAAGTGGAAAAAACCCCACTGGTTCTGAAAAGGCCAATGATAGGTTCCCTAAAAAGACTTACAGTTTTGATATTACGAAATGTGATGAAATTTTTGATTTACTTGTAAAAGATGGCCAAATGATAATACCCCCAGGGCTAAAAGTGCCTCCTCTTGATCAAAGAAAGAAAAGAGGCTATTGTAAATATCATAACTTTTTGGGCCATAAAACATCTCAATGTTTTCTTTTCAGGGATCTCGTGCAGAATGCTATCGAAGAAGGGAGGCTGAAGTTCGCTGATAAGGCCCCCGTGAATGTGGATTCGAGCCCTTTGTAGGCTGAAGTTCGCTGATAAGGCCCCCGTGAATGTGGATTCGAGCCCTTTGCAGGAGGAAGCCCACTATGCTGAACCTTCAGAGGTGAATGTGATCAAAGCTTCCAGAAGTCAGGTGAAAAGGCCAGGGATAACTATGGTCGAAGTCACCAAAGATCATATCAATATGCCAATCTTTGGCAGTTTTTCTGGGAACCTTTCTAGGAAGACAATTGAAGCAGTCCAAAAGGCCGCTGAAGGTCCAAAACTGGAGACAGTTGGAGCCTCAAAATCTGGAACTAAACCTGTTTCCTAGTTGGCTGCAGTGCAAGGCCAGACAAAAGACCTGGAGGCTCAAATGAAGCAAATGACTCTTGCTACTAAAGACAACGTGAATGTCAACATGGTCGAAATCTCTTAATCAAAAGTTTCAAGGGAGACCATTAGGCAAGAGCAAGCAAACAAAACAGCTTTTCCTCTGGAGAACAAAAATCTGGCAGAATTCCTGCAACGATTCCAGAAGAAGAAATCAGAAGTGATACTGTTTCCTCGATGCAGCTCTATTTTTGACAAGAAAGCTGCTGAACACATCGAAGGTGTGAGAGAAGCAAACAGAAATTGGAGCATAAATGCCCAGAAAAGTGCAGGCTCTGATGTTCGACACGATCCTAGAAGAACCTACCAAAAGGGTTCAAATCAGGAAAGGAGGCCACCAACTTTCAGGCCTCCAACCAATGTTCCAGTCGATACATGGATCAAAACATCGAGTCGAAAGAGACCCAGCGAAGAAAGGTGGCATTCCTTTGAAGTGCCAAGAGGTTCATCTTTGACACTCAAGAAAGAACCTCATGTAGGTGCCTCCAAAGTGACCCAAGTATCAAGTAACTACAAGGGAAAGAACCCAATGTCTCGATCCCAGTGGAGAAGATACCAAAGGCGGCGCAAGGCTGAGAGAGAAGCTGTCAATGAACCAAAACCAGAGTCAAGTTCAAATGTCCCCCAACGAAAGCAAAGAAAGCCTTTGGAGAGGGAACTGGTTTCCAATAGGTTGGTATGGCCTGAACAAGGCGAAGCTGGTGACGAAGATGGCTCTGAGTCTGATGACACATTAGACATCATGGTAAATATAATTTCAGTTTTGCCAATAGAATTGAATCGCCAAATGGAAGTCGAATCGAACGACTGGGAAGTCGAACAAGAGATGGCCAAGCATAGGCTAGTTTGCTACTTTGTCATGGGTAATGGCTGCACTGAAGAGCAGAATGGTTTCTTCGAACCACCAACTGAGGCGATGAAAAGTCACCTCAAGCCTTTATTCATAAGGGTAAAACTCGAAGAGGCCACTGTAAACAAAATCTTGGTGGACTGTGGGGAAACCATCAACATAATCCCCCACTTTATGCTAAGAAAAATAGGCAAGAGTGATGAAAACATCAAGCCTCATAATATGGTCCTATCGTACTACGAAGGCAGAATAGGGACCACCATGGGTGTGATTCAACTGGACCTCAAAGTGGGATCCATCCTTTGACCAACCATGTTTATGGTCATATCGGCTAAACCAAATTACAACCTATTGTTAGGCCGAGAATGGATACATGGTGTAGGAGCAGTACCATCATCAATGCACCAAAGGGTGATATTATGGCGTCCTGATGGAATTGTCGAGAATATAGAGGCAGATCAGAGCTACTACTTAGGCGAAGTAAATCACCTAGGGAAAGCTGACTTCGACAAAAATTTGGCTCACATTGGGCCATGTCCAGCACCTGACTTCGACATGGCGCCAACGCCAAATGCTTTTTGTTCCTTGTACCTACATCCTGATCATGGGTTTCAATGGGATAAAGAAGACTTGTCCCACATTGATTTCAGTGGGCTAACTGATATCCAGCCAACTGGTTGGGGAAGTAAATTCAGTGATAATGACTGAGTCACAAGCATTACAGCGAATTTCAGCTTACGTAGCCGAAACAAGAATTATAGCGGCTCTCGAAGCCGAAGTAAAATATATACCCACCAAGGCCAATGACCCAGAACCACCAGATATAGGTCCTGGAAAAGATTTTGACCCAGAACCTCCTGATATCGTGATAGAAGGAATGCTGGATCAAAGGCTCGACGCCATCTACGACGATGAGCCTTTGGGATTCGAAAAGGACTCCCTGGCGAACAACATCAAAATGTTAGCACAGGATCCTTTAGAAGAAATCAACTTGGGTGAAGGGTTAGATAAAAGGCCCACTTACATCAGCGCCAAAATAGACCCAGAGCTCAGGGTTGAAGTGATCCAATTATTAAAGGAGTTCAAGGACTGCTTTGCATGGAATTACGACGAGATGCCTGGTCTCGACAGAGGATTGGTAGAACTTCAGTTGCCAATCAAACTTGGAAAAAAGCCAGTCAAGTAATTTCTAAGACGCTTCGCTCTAGAAATACTGTCGAAGATCAAAATGGAAGTCGAAAGACTGCTGAAGTGCAAATTCATACGAGCTACGAGGTATGTCGAATGGATTGAAAACATTGTGCCAGTAATTAAGAAAAATGTTACGTTGAGGGTGTGCATAGATTTCAGAGATCTGAATGCTGCAACACCCAAAGATGAATATCCAATGCCTGTGGCGGAAATGCTAGTCGACTCTGCCGCTGGCCACGAGTACATGAGCATGCTCGACGGTTACTCAGGATACAATCAAATTTTCATCGCTGAAGAAGATGTGTCGAAAACAGCTTTTCGATGCCCCGGGGCTATAGGCACTTACGAATGGGTAGTAATGCCTTTTGGTCTGAAAAACGCTGGGGCAACATATCAGCGAGCGATGAACTCTATCTTCCATGATTTTATTAACACTTTCATGCAAGTATATATTGATGATATCGTTGTAAAATCTGTTTCCAGGAAGAACCATATAGACCACCTTCGACAATCATTTGAAAGAATGAGACATCATGGTCTAAAAATGAACCCTTTGAAGTGTGCGTTCTGTGTGAAAGCTGGAGATTTCTTGGGCTTCGTCGTCCACAAGAAAGGAATCGAAATCAACCAGAACAAGACAAAGGCAATCTTGGAAGCGAAAACGCCAACGAATAAGAAGGAACTGCAATCTCTGCTGGGCAAGATAAACTTCTTAAGGAGATTTATATCTAACCTAAGTGGAAAAGCGCAAGCCTTCTCACCCTTACTTCGATTGAATAAGGAAGGATTCGAGTGGGGGCAAGAGCAACAGGAAGCCTTCGACAAGATCAAAGGGTATCTCACCAAGCCACCTATTTTGGTGCCTCCTTGTAGCAATAGGAGTATGAGATTGTACATAGCTGCATCCGACAAAACTTTGGGAAGCATGTTAGCCCAAGAAGATGAAAATGGAGTCGAAAGACCCATTTACTACCTTAGCAGAGTCTTGAACGATGCAGAAACTAGATATAACGAAGTTGAAAAATTATGTCTATGTCTTTATTTTTCTTGTACAAAGCTCAAACAGTATATAAAACCAGTTGATGTGTATGTTTCGTCTCATTTTGATGTTTTCAAATACATGTTGTCGAAACCCATCTTGCACAGTCGAATTGGCAAGTGGGCGCTAGCATTAACTGAGTATTCATTGACCTTTATGCCTCTTAAGGAAGTAAAAGGACAAGTGGTAGCAGACTTTATAGTCGACCATTCGATTCAGGTTGAAAATATAAATTACATGGAGATAGAACCCTGGAAATTTTACTTCGATGGTTCCAGCCATAAAGATGGAACGGGAGTAGGGGTCGTAATTATTTCTCCAGAAAAAATTCCAACAACATTCAAGTACAAGATAGAAGGTACTTGTTCGAACAATGAGGCTGAATACGAAGCTCTAATTATTGGCCTTGAAATATTGTTGGAATTGGGGGAAACTCGAGTCGAAATAATGGGAGACTCAGAGTTAGTCATTAAGCAAGTCACAAAAGAGTACAAATGCATAAGAGAAAATCTCATTATGTACTTTGTGATAGCAAATCGTTTATTGAAAAAATTCGAAGTGGTTAATATTCGACACATACCTAGATTGGAAAACCAAGTAGCCAATGATTTGGCACAAATGGCATCTGGGTATAAGATTTCAAAAAACGAGACTACAAAGAGCAACCGAAGTCCGAGAAAAAATAACGGCAACCAGTTTGTCTCCAACTGATTTGGAATCAACAAAACTAGGGTATGCTGATCAAAGGAATTTCGAAATTTCATTCATAGACAATTTATCGGAGCAAGACTGGAGGAAACCCATTGTGGATTACCTGCAAAATCCAGCAGCTCTGACAGAACGGAAAATAAAATATAGGGCGTTAAGTTACGTACTCATAGGTAATGAGTTGTTCAAAAAGACGCCTGAAGGGGTATTATTAAAATGCTTAAGCGAAACCGAAGCATACATAGCCCTTTCGACTATGCATGTGGGGCTCACCAAGTAGGTCATAAGATGAAATGGTTGTTGTTTCGACAAGGACTATATTGGCCCACTATCTTGAAAGATTGTGTTGAGTTCGCGAAGGGTTTCCAGGAATGCCAAGTCCATACTGGTATCAAACATGTACCAGCAAGCGAACTTCACTCAATAGTGAAACCTTGGCCTTTTAGAGGATGGGCGTTGGATCTTATTGGAGAGATTCGACCAGCATCATCAAAGAGCCAGAAATATATACTGGTAGGCATTGATTATTTCACTAAATGGATCGAAGCTATCCCTTTAGTCAACGCAGACCAAGAAAATGTCATTGAATTTATTCAAAAGAACATTATCTACAGATTTGGAATCCCTGAGACTATAACAACTGATCAAAGGTCAGTGTTTACTGGTCGAAAGATGCAGGCATTCGCTCAAGAAACAGGCTTCAGACTCCTAACATCAACACCTTATTACGTGCATGCAAATGGTCAAGTCGAAGCGGCGAATAAAATAGTGATTGGCCTGATCAAAAAGCATGTGGGAAAGAAGCAAAAAAATTGGCACAAAACGTTAGACCAGATCTTGTGGGCCTGTCGAACGTCCCTAAAGGAAGCCACAGGTACAACACCATATCAGCTAACTTATGGTCATGACGCAGTACTGCCAGCAGAAATTTGTCTTCAATCAGCAAGGGTTCAAAGACATCAAGATATTCCCTCTGAGGTTTATTGGGATATGATGTTAGATGAATTGGTAGATTTAGACGAAGAAAGACTACGAGCTCTCGACCTACTGAGAATTCAGAAGAAAAGAGTGGAAGACTCTTACAACAAGAAAGTAAAACCTAAGGCATTCACGCCTGAAGAACTAGTTTGGAAGGTAATTCTTCCTATGGATCGAAGAGATCAAAGCATGGGAAAATGGTCACCCAAGTGGGAAGGACCCTTCAAAATCATTCAAACTTTTTCTGGTGGAGCTTATGAGGTCGAAGAGTTAAGCGAAGATAAAAGACTCTTGAGAGTAAACGGCAAATATTTGAAAAAATATAAACCTATGCTCCAAGAGATCAAAATAAATAATAATTAATGACTAAGTTAACCATAAGGCCAAAATGGAAAATGACATTGATTAACCAAAATGGCTACATTGTATTACAAAAATTACAGTACGTGGTCAATGAAATACAGAGCAAATTAAAAGGGGACATAGGCTTTGAGACGAAGATATTTGGCCCGCTGTAACTCCAGTCGTTTGTTACACAAGGCATTCGCCTGAGAAATTTTGGAAATCTAGTCATCTAGGGCTTGGGCCCTTTCAGCAAACTCTAGGCCTCGAGCAACTTCATCTTGGCTCTCTGCGTCTGAAACGGTCGAAAGGAGTTCCTCTTTGCGCTTAGTGTTAGCGTTTAACCTGGCTTCCAACTCTTGGATCTGCGCCCGTATAGAGGCGTTATCCTAATCTATGGATTCGATTTCCTGTTGCTTGGACGTCTTCTGTTTCGACAATTCTGCAATTCGAGAAGTCGATTCAGCTACTTCAGTCCAAGCAGAAGAACTCTTGCCATGCAACGTTTCGAGTTGGCTGGTGAACCCCCTTCGACGATTGTAGTCCGCATAGACTTGGTCAATAATGGAGTATAACTCCAAGATGAAGCTGGAAATCTATGGAGAAATAGCAAGCAAATCGACTGCACCTAAGACAACCCCCAAACAAGACTGGACAGTAGGGTCCCCCTCCAAAGCCTTCATTAGATCCCTCTTAAAGAATTGAGCCTTAACTTTCTTTAAGACATCATCGAGAGAAGAAGTCGAAGTAGACTTCCCTGATGCAGTAGAAGCATCATGGCTAGGGTCAGATGAATTTTCCATGCTCTCGATGATGGCATTCAGGTAGCCAATTGGATCATTTTACTTCAAGAGGGCCAAGTCCTCTTTAGACCTGGGCTTTTTTGAGGTAACCGTTTCTGCAGCAATGTGGGTTTGGGGCTGAGCATTTTCAGCAGCGTCAGCGTCAACATGACCCTCTTCATCATGTTGCTCTTCCGTCTCATTGACCAATTGAGCTTCCTCCGGGTGATGCTTCTCAGGGGCACCCTCTGTTTCAGCAAGAACTTCATCATCCACCAGTTCCTCCTCTCGTTGTCTGCTATGGTCAGCAGAATCTTGTGGCTCCGAAGTTTGATTCACTTCGTTAGCAGAACTGACAAAAGAAGAAGGATGGTAAGTGGGTTCCCCTGCGTTGTTTACAAAGGTATCAGAACCTTCGACAGGATGCCCAGTTGGCACTGAAGTTCCAGCTGTTTCCTACAAATAGAAAAGAAAAATATTCTGATTAGAGAGATGCACAATCGAAGGTGATCATCGACACCTAAGTTAAAAGTGGTCGAAGGCACTACCTGTAAAGGAACCTCAGCCCCAGGGCTAGAGTTGTCACTCTCAACGGGTTTGCTGAGCAAGACATTTAGCTCCTCCTCCGTGGGTTCTTCGATGATCACATGAGGTGGCCTGGGTTTATTCCATGTGACTTTAGTTCTAATCACAGGTCGAGGCTCAGGGGCAGGGGAAGCCTTTTTCAGCTTTCTCCGTTTGAGAGGAACAAGGGGAGATTCCTCCTCGTCGCCACTCGAAGATTCGACCGTTAATATAGGTCGCTTCTTAGGCGCAGGTTCCTGAAAATCCCAGATGGAGTCGATTTAAAACACAGCATCGAAAACAAGAATGTTTAAGACCAAAGAAGGAAACAAGAGAAATTTTGTTACCAGTACTGGAGGTTTTGTAGAGGGACCTCCACCCTGATGGCTGTCTGTGGCCTTCTTAGCCACAGGTTTTCGAACAACTGAAATAAGAAACGTTCACAAGTTATATTTGGCAGATATAAGTTGAAATGAAAAGACAAATATAATAAGAGGGAACGTACATTTCTTTATTTTGGCGAGAACCAAGATGAAGGACTTCTGGAGTTCGTCTGCAAAATCCTTTTCGTTGAAGAACTCTTCGACGTAATATCTCTTCCACCAGTCTTCAAAAGATGGTGAACAGAGGAAGTTGAGTTGGTAGTCGAACAATGATAGTACGGTCCGACCAACGTACCTACTAATATGCCTAGTAGCGGCATCTTCAGAGTAGTCATTACAAAAGTACAACAACGATTTCTCCCGAGGATAAATTAGAGAAGGAAGTGATTGGATAATGCCAAACTGTCGAGAGACAAGATTCGGCTGGTAGGCAATCAGGCTCAACTGATTCTTTGAACTCTTGAAGCGCAATGGCATTATCCTTGGAGTGAGAAACGTTTCCCACATTGTTGTGTGCTCTCCAAGGCGAGGATCCTCTGATGATTTAGGATGGGGCCTGGTAAACCACCCTGGACCAAACTTTCGACCGGCGAAAGGGGCCATGGTCGAGGTAAATTCCTTCCTCCCTGCAAACATCTGAACGAAGTTTGCAAAGGTCTTTTGTAGTTCCAGCGCATCTTCAGTAGGAGTTAATAAGGCAAGCCTGGTGCCTTCGACGCGCCTTCTGGCTATCTCAGGAGCCTTTTCATTTATTTGAGTCTTCTGGGGTAGAAATGACTCAAAAGTGGCATTTAGCCAGAGTTGAAGTAGCCAGAAGGGACCAGCAAGCAGCAAGCTGGCTCTATTTTCTATTATTTTTAATTGAGCTGCTCCACTGCTTATCGACTCATACAAGTTTGCCAGTATTAATTCGGCCAAACAGATGTTTTGGCCGTGATGAAGCTGAGTAGCAAGGGTGACCATTTTCTTCGTCACCTGTAGGGATTTCGTGCAGAACACGAAGCGCGACAGCCAAAGGGCTAGAAACGCGATGTGCTCCACATCAGTCACCACAGCCGTCGATTTGTCATGGTAATGGTTGGTGTAGGTGGTATAAGTGGGTTTGGTAGCAGAAAACCCAATCTGTTCTTCATACATTTCCTCTGGGTCGAAGTAGTCCCCAGTTGGTCGAAGACCAGTAATAGCGGCCACGTCGAAAAGAGTGGGCGTTACCATTCCACAAGGCAAGTGGAAGGTATAGTGAGTATAGTCCCAAAACAGCAAAGAAGCTACCAGCATTTCAGGACAATAGTTAAGACCAGTTTTGGACAGCATGACTAGGTCATAAATCCCCATGCCTTTCCAAATTGAAGCCTGGCACTTCTCCATCTTGTTGAGCCAAGCGTTGTATTCTGGTGTAAGGTTAGGGCTAGACCTAAAAGCCCTAACTCCCTGTTAAAAAACCGAAGATCTATTTTCTCTTTTGCAGGATCTTCGGTATCATTTATTGCCTTCTTTGAGCACCCAATGGGTTTGAGTGCCTCATGCACGGGGAAGAAACCCTAGATTTTCGTTGGGTCAGCAATGCATGTTGAAAGAGGACCTGACATGGCAAAAACCTGGTTGGAATACCCAATAGGAATCAGCAGTTGAGAACCATAAGTTTCACGCTCAGCGTCTCCCATGGGTTCAGGAACCCTTCGCATTCCCATGGAGTTAATTATCGGAGTGGTTGAGAAGATTTCCGGTTGAGTAGTTTTAGAGGGAGTGCTAGATCTGGGGACATTAGAAGCACGAGTACGTGAAGCCATTTTTTTGGTTTGAGATGAAGATGGATGAAGATGAAGAACAAAGATTACTGGGTTTGGAGAGGAAGAAGCAAAGGTTTACTTGCAGAAAATTTCGTTCAACTGAAGATTTGGATGCAAGAAAGCGTAAAGAGTCCAACAGAGGCACTTAGTGCTATTTATAGTGATTGAAAAATCACAAGGCTCGAGGTCATTTAATGCCACAGACAAGAGTGGGGCACGTGGCACTCATTTGGTGCTGTAACCGTTCTGAAGAATGGAAATGTTGCAGCGTGCGTCCTCGATTTCGGGAAATAGTCATGATGACGACATTTGAAAGGACATCGTGCATGCAAAAATGCCTTACTGAAGTGACATCTTGGGAAAAGGTGAAATGATGACTTTTTGAGATTGTCAGTTGGTTGGTAGGAGACGAAAAGCACACAAACTAATTTGTGGCTGAGAATGAAGGACAGGTGTCGAATGGAATCTCAAAGAATGCCTTTTTCTTTTCAGTGTCGAAATAAGACATTCTTAGGGGGCAATTTGTTGGCTCCTAAATTCGACACCCATGTTTATTATCATATAGACCATTAATTATGAGTCAGAAGAGTTTCCTACATAAGAAGGCTTCGACCAACTGATCATGTCGAAGGCTCATCAAAGAATGACAAGATACTTAGAGAAATTCCTTTAAGTTGGAATCTTGTTGTCTTCGACGTTGAAGGAACCTCTCGATAAAGGTCCCTGATGCCCAAGGTCGAACGGTTTGAGATTTGAATTGTTGGAGGGAAAACGGTTCCCAACAGTTACCAAGTGCAACGTGTCGAGAACATAGGCGTCGAAGGTTGTGAGCGTGCCATGTGGCGTCATCTCGAAGCGGTGTAACTGCCCATCGGTTACTTAGGATTTTTCTTAGTATAAATACTAAGTTTTTATGTAGTTATTAGTGTGTTCATCATTTTATACAAGTCACTCATTTAGATTCAAGTACCCAGCGTGAGAGAAAGAATCATTGAGAATGTATGTGTGAAACACCATTTAAATTAATCAAAATCTTTTATATTCAAGCAATTTACCGTTGTTCATTTATTTACTTCGGTCGAAGCCTTTTATTTAACAACTCCTTAACACTTTTATTTATTCTATCAAGCTTTTCTCCATGCAATTTACTTAAAGTATCTTTACTTTACTGGAATTAACCACCATTAGGATTAGTCAAACTCCAAAAATCAACCATGTCTTAGGATCAATCTGATCGATCCTGCGAGTCACCAAATAAGTAACCTTTTGGAAGATCAGCGGTTGTTTACCAATTTTCAGGGTAAACAAGAACACAGGTACCTGCATGCAAACTTCAGTTGAGCAAGAGCCTCATTCGAATGCAACTTGGATTACATCCTTCAGTTGAGCAAGAGCCTCCTTCAAATGCAACTTGGATTACATCTTTCATTTTGAGCAAGAGCCTCCTTCGAATGCAACTTGGGTATGTCCTTCATTTTGAACTTAAATCCTCCTTCGAATGCAAGTTTAGGTACATCCTTCGTTTAGATTTGAAACCTCTTTCGAATCTGGGCATTTTATCCTACAGCATGTACCTTTCATTGGGCACATGACTCCTTCAGCACAAGGTTTTGGTCAAACCTTTTGTTTGGACATTTTGGCCTCTTGCATGCACCTTTCGTTTGGCCACATGTGACCCTTGGAAAACAAACCTTCGATTGGACATAAGAAACCTACATACAAAGCTTCGATTGGAGCTTTGATTCCCTTCAAATCAGCTTCCTTCGAATCCAGTCTGAACCATTCGAAGCAAGCTTGTTCGAAGCAAGTCTAAACAAATCTCAAGACCAAATCTCACTTTTCAGGCTTGCTTTGTTTCCAAATCTTTATAATCAGAGGTTTGTACAAAGGTTTTTAACTTTGTCTTTTGGATAATACTATTCTTGGCAAAAGGCTACATACTCTTTATTTTCATAGAGAATACTTTTATCACAAAAGAAGCTTTCAGCCTGAATTTGGTCAGAACGAAAAGCAGGGCCAGAAGGACAAGTCATATCTTTTGCGCCCCAACTGCCAAAGGCCCCCACTTGTACCTTTCACGTTACCTATTATTTTATTGTTTTTCCAAGGCTGGCTACTTCAAACATGTCCATTCTTTTCTCTATAAATAGAGGAACATTTTGCAAAGCTTAGGGGGGATCTTTGGACCAGAGGAACGAATCTCCCAAGTTTTCTCAAACATAACAAAATCGCCCAAGTCCTTAAGCACTTGTGAAGAACAAACCCAGAATCCCTTTGTCCCTTTTCTTTTGATTCTGAAGAACAAACACTTTACATTTCTTTCGAATCCAAAGAGCATCACATTTGCTCTTCTCCTTCGAACCCAACATTTAAAGCCTAGCTTTTGGCCCCTCTCTTCGAATCCAGGAGAACCCAGGGCCACCACTCAAAGTCCAGTTCACCCTCAAGGCTCCAGCAAGGTAAGTCACTCTAACCCTTGAACCTTTCGTTTCATAGCATAGTATGTGAATAATTTTCCATTTCGTTTCAAAACATGCACATAACACTTTGTTTATTTTCATATTCCCCTCCTTAATATGTTTTCAGAGCTAACCCCTTTCATTTTGCTTCTTGTACTTAAATATGCATTAAGTAATAACTGATTGTAAGGCAATACTAGCATGGCCTTAGGCCATGTTGCTGTTCAAAAAAACTCAAATGAAAGAAACAGGAGACAAGAGTATGAAACAAAGCCTTTGGCTTCAACACTGAATTCCAGGCCCAGCCAGAGGCACACTCACACTAATTTCACTGGTCCAGTCGAAGAAGACAAAAAGGCAGGCTGCACCACACTGGTTTCCAGGAAGAATCGAAAGACAGGACCTTGGGCTTCACCACACACTGACTTCCAGGCCAATCGAAGGACAAGACCTCACAGGTGCCAGCCCCCAATCGAAACGCACAACCTGCTGCTTCCAGGCCCAGTCGAAGGATACCACAGGCTGAGTTCCTAGCCCCAGAATGCCAAAATCGAAGGCCATGACCTCACTGGCACAAACTCCCAATCAAAGGCCATGACCTTTCTGATTCCAGCCCCAATCAAAGAACTCCAACATAATGCAAATTGAAGGGTTCTCCTGCCCCAATCGAAAGACACTCATTTTCCTTATTTTTATCTTATTTTTGCCTTTATCTTTCTATGCACTTCAATATGGTTGTAATAATGTAGGATTTATTTTTTGCACCTTTTATTACTTTTATACAAATGCTAGTAATTAGGTGTGTATGGCAAGATAAAAAACCAACAAGTAGACCACCAAAAATCAAAGACAAAATGCATGCAAATCAAACACACTTTGCACACATGCACCCTTAGGGTAATCTCACTTGTTGCCTAGGAAAAATAGTCATGTCCCTCGAACATGAGCGTTTTAGCAAAGACCCTCAATAAAAGATCGTAGTCCCTCGATGATCCTCGATGTTACCTTCGATAAACGATCTAGTCCCTAAACGACATTGCTAAAATGTCCCATAGGTTGCCTTCTATGACTATACAAACGTCCTACGCCCGTCCCTTCACATCCAACAATGGGGCTTCTTACCAAAACCATGGTAAGATAGCAACATCTAAAGGAGGAGGAAAAGAACATCTAATACCTTTTGAGTAGGTGGATTGCTCCTAGTTGCTCGCTTGCTTACAACAAAAACATTTTATACACCAACACTCTCATTTTGAAACATTTTCAAAAGACAACACTTTATACGCGTTCTTATAGAAACGGGAGCCATTACAAAGACACCTTTTCAAAATCACTTTCAAAAATACATTCCACAAACACCTCTTTGAACTATTTTTGAAACAACACTTTGTACGTGTTCTTATAGAAACGAGAACCATTACAAAGACATTTTCAAAATACTTTCAAAACCCACACCACAAGCACACATTTAAGAAAAAGCAAGTGATCTAGCAAGCAACTAAGAGCCCGTAGATAACTACGGATGAAAAGGGTGCTAATACCTTCCCTTTTCATAATCTACCTCCCGAACTCAAGAAAACATCTCTAAAGGTCTTTCATGTTCTTTTCAGCCTTTCCTTATTGGATAGAAGAAAAGCCGGTGGAGACTCTTGCTATCTGCAACAATTGCGATCAAACACAAAACACCCAAGTCAGTTCTCCCACTGTGTTACAAGTACTATACCAAGAGAGGTTGCATCGTCACTATGCACAGAGATATTGAAGCCGCGAGAAGGTGTTCCTAAGCAGCCTCTAAGGGACAGAACTCAATCGACACGACGCCCAAGGCTGCTGCCAGCAAATAAGCCCGACTAGAGGATGAAAAGCTAGCTAGAACCACCTAATAGATTCCACCACCTCACGTTAGTCCTGTGGACCTAGACACCTGCTTCACCAGAGATGAGCTGAAGGAAGGATATGTTCGCCACGCTGATAACAGGGAACCTCTCCATCTCGTGCGCCCCATCCTATATGGAGATTTTAAAGTCATCCTTCTCAGAAATGACCTAGACAAAGGTGTGAAAATTGGGACAGGGATCCCTGACCTGGAGATGAAACAACTCAAAGCATGCTTGAGGGAGAATGTTGATTTGTTCACGTGGAGCATTGTTGAGATGCCTAGACTCAACCCCGAGGTCGCCTGCCATCAGCTGACCATAGATTCAGCCGCTAGGGCAGTAGTTCAACCTAGGCGTAGGCAATCTACTGAAAAAGCAGAGGCTACTGAAAAAGCTATAAAAGATCTCCTAGAGGAATATTTTATTCTGAGGCCCGATACACAACATGGTTGTCTAACATTGTATTAGTAAAAAAATCTAATGGAAAATGGAGAATGTGCATTGACTATACCAATCTCAGTAGAGCTTTCCTCAAAAATGCATATCCATTTTCTAACATTGATAAACTGATAGATAATTCTACAGGTTATAAACTCTTATCATTCATGGACGCGTATTCGAGCTATAATCAGATCCCCATGGCGAGGAGCGACAAGCAGTGCACCACATTTATGACCCTGTTAGGAAATTATTACTACAACATAATGCCCTTCGTCCTGAAGAACGCCAACGCTACCTATCAACGAATGATGAACAAAGTTTTCCGAGGAGAGATCGGGGATATGCTCGAGGTCTACATGGACGATATGATCGTGAAGTATCAAGAGGAAACTGACCACACTTCCCACCTTAAGAAGGTCTTCGACAGAGCAAGCAAATGTAGGATGAGATTTAATCCGGAGAAGTGCAATTTTGGCGTACGGGTAGGCAAATTCTTAGGTTTATACTTAAGTGAGCAAGGAATCACCTCGTTGTCCCGCTTCATAGCTAAATTCGCCCAGCATGCACTCTGTAACGCCCGTAATTTAATTAATTATTTAATTAAATTATTTTTGGAATATTTAAGAAGTTGTGGTATAATTAATTGGATTTGTTTTATTAAGTGGAGAAATAATATTAGAGATATAATATTATGTGGTGAAATAATATTAAAAGTGTAATATTATTTAATGTGGAATATTTTAAAGAAATAAAAGTAATAAGGGGGTGTATTGGTTTTAAGCCCAATAAGGAGATAATAGAATAATAGGGTTATTTTATTATTTGTTAGAAGGAATAGAAAGAAAGAAGCAGTAGAAATAATAAGGATTTGTAAGAGAACGTGCAAGCTGCTAGAGAAAGTGGAAGAACGGCAAGCACGAGAATTCAACCAGAAATTGTAGAGCGACCTTCAATCCAAGGTAAGGGTGGGGTTCTAACTCTATAATTGGGTTTATGATGATTGATATGTGGGTTAGAGGTGATTGCTGTCCTGTTTTGATATGAGAATATATGATTGATGTATGATGAGGATTGATGAATTCTGATGAATATTGATGTCTTGATGCTCTTAATGCTGTAAGATTATAGGGTAATTATGGGTGATGAATTGTCTTGATTAGATCAAGTTTTAGGGCTTAGTTATGGAACCCTGGTGAGATACAGTAATGGAAAACGTTGAATGTAGCAGTAATGAAAACACAAAATTATGCAGGGAAGGGAAACGCATAATTAGGCGTGAAGAACAATCAGAAGTTGTTGTTTTAGAACAATGAATCATTTAGGGATGCCGTTAAGTACTGTTCCTAATTAGGTTGGTAACAGGAAAATGAATTAAAATAACAACGTTAAGAAAAAGTAGCCATTCTGACGTTAGTAGGATGCTGATAGAAGTTGCGTTAGATTAGTGCAAGATAGAAGTTCTGAAGTTAGACATAAGCTGTTAGAAGTTGCATGGCCTAGTGAAAGGTATAAATTCTGATATTAGAAGTTGCATTAGTCAGAAGACGGCATTAGTCAGAAGATGTGATGATCAGAAGTTGTATATGATCAGAGGTTGGGTGGTCAGAAGATGAGATGATCAAAAGTTGTATCTGGTCAGAGGTTAGGTGGTCAGAAGATGAGACGATCAGAAGTTGTATCTGGTCAGAGGTTGAGTGGTCAGAAGATGAGATGATCAGAGGTTGCATCTGATCAGAGGTTGAATTAGTCAGAAGTCATAGCAGTCAAAATATTGTGTCGCTAGAGGTTGCGTCATTAGAAGTTGTGTACTTAGAAATTGTGTTGGTTAGAGGTTGCATGGTCAGAAGCTGTGTTGGCCTTTGCGTTTTTTATGCATAACGGTGAACAGTAGATGCATAGAAGCTGCTGTTTGAACCATAACAGTAGGAAAGTGACGATCTTGACTTTAGAGTTGCAAAATAATAGTGTTGTCTTACTGTAGATATTAAAATACTGTTGTGTTATTAATGAAAGTTACTAATAAATAAATGATGTTTGATGAATTATTTTGATTATTTGATATGTTTTTGAGATGATTATTTGAGATGTTTTGAGATGATTTGAGATGTTGTTAACTTGGGTGTTATCATTACATTCATGGTTGTGTCGCATACATTGCATTTTTGAGATGGAGCTTATGCTCATTGAGATGGCCTAGATTGGAAAATTTTGAGATGAAGGCTATGCCTTATTAATGCCTCTATTAATTGGCAAATTTTTGAGATGGGAGTTCTGCTCCAATGGTACCACATGCATTTGCATAGTATTGAGTCGCATTATATGATTTCATAAAGAAATGTATTTTGATGTTGATGAATGTATATTATTGTTGTAATATTGTTGATTATGAGATGAGAAGTGGTGATGTTGTTGATCTAATTTAATATATTAATTATCATGCGCTTTATTATATTGTTAGATATCTCACCCCTTCTATTTGAATGTTGCCCCTATGTTGGTAACGTGCAGGTAATCGAGAGTGAAGGCTGTATACCTTCAATAGTTCGAGTCGGTGTCATTGCTCTGATATGTAACACTCGGGGGGGATGAATGCTTGTTGTTTTTGATTGATGATTTTTAGTTGTTGAATTTTAATTTGATTATCCTTAGATATGAGATGTTTCGAAGTTGTTGTTTTGTTAGAAATGTATTTAAGAATTCTGCTGCGTAGATTATGATTTTATTTGATTAAAGATGTTATGTTGATGGTTCATCTGATGTTTGAAAAAGTTTTATATATCCTCGATGACTGAAATGAATTTGTTAGAAGAATTTGTGACGTCCCGATTCATCTGTATTATTGAAATTTTATAACTCTGATTTATTCTGCATAATTGCTTGGGGTAGAATTGGGGTGTTACACACTCTCTTTTTTAAACTATTATGCAAGGAAGCCATATTCGAATAGGCATAAGACTGCAAACAAGCTCTCCTCCATCTCAAACAAGCTCTCTCACAACCACCAGTCCTTTCACGAGCGGAAGACGGAGAGACCTTGTACCTCTACTTGGTCGTCTCAGTCGAAGTCGTCAACGCGACACTCATCCTTGAAACCTCTAATGGACAGAGGCCAATATACTTCACAAGCAAGGCCTTGCAGGACCCAGAAATAAGATACAACCAAATCGAAAAGGTCACCTTGGCCCTTATCAATGTGAAGAGGAGACTGAAACACTACTTCCTAGTGCACACGATTGTCGTACAAACGGATAAGCCCGTGAAGCAATTGCTCGATTGTCTTGACATGGCTGATAGAATGCTTAAATGGTTACTAGAACTATCAGAGTTAGATATCCGATACGATATCAGAAAGGCCCTCAAATCCCAATTCCTAGCTGACTTCGTGGCTGAGATGATCATGTCCGCCTCCCCGACGAGCAGAGCCCGCAAGTGGACTATTTTTATCGACGAAGCATCTAGCTGGGCAGAAAGCGACGCAGATATCATTCTCAAAAACAAGGATGGCATCCTAATCGAGGTCTACCTTGCCCTGTCCTTCACGATGTCAAACAACCAGGCTAAATACGAAGCCTTCCTTGCAGGACTACAACTGGCCAAAGACTTAGGAGCGCAGGAAGTAAAAATCTTCACGGATTCTCAGCTCGTCGCCTCCCAGGTACGAGGAGATTATCAAGCCAAAAATGAAAACCTCATCGAGTACTTAACTCTAGTGAAGGAAAAAATGAAACAGTTTTCTTCCGCAGAAGTCATGTACGTCCCTCGCGAACACGATGCCCGAGAAAATATCTTGTCAAAACTTGTGAGCACAACAAAAAATGGTAGAAACAAATCAATCATCCAAGAATTCCTCGCTCTCCCGAGCATCGAAAAACCTTCCATGACGCTCAAAGTAAACACCATAGGAGACCACAACTGATGGATGACCCCGGTGTACCACTACCTCACCACAGGGGAACTACCTCCCAATGAGAAAGAAGCAAACACAACTAAGCAAAGGGCCTACTCGTACGTCTTTCTCGAACACAAACTCTACCTAAGAGGATTATCCATCTCGCTCTTGAAGTGTGTCGACGAGGCCAGTGTCCCTCATATCCTATGGGAAATTCACGAAGGAATAAATGTCCAACACCTGGGAGGAAGATCCTTAGCACAAAAGGATATAGGATAAGGATACTACTGGCCCACCATGCAGCACGACGCGAAAGAACATGTCAAAAAATGCGACAAATGCCAATGCCACGCGGACATCCACTTAGGACCTCCCAACAAGCTAAAATCTCTATCCTCCCCGTGGCCCTTCTCTTGGTGGAAAAATGGACATCCTAGGCCCTTTCACCGTAGGATCCTACCAGAACAAATACCTTATTATCGTTGTTGGTTATTTCACAAATTTGATATAGGCCGAAGCCCTCGCTAAAATCATGGTGCAAAACATACTGCATTTCTACAAAATAAACGTGCTCGTCCGGTTCCACGTACCTCAGGCGCTCATCTCTGAAAACGGAATGGTTCTCTGACAGGAATTTCCAAGACTTAGTTACCAAACTTGGTATCAAGCAACACTCCACATTGATCGAGCACCCTCAAACAAATGGGCAAGTCGAGGCCACATATAAAGTGATCTTGCAAGGACTGAAACAATGGCTGTGCGAGGCCAAGAATGGGTGGGTCTAAGAGCTAGATATTGTACTTTGGGCCTGGAGAATGACACCTCAGTCGACCATGGGGGAAACTCCCTTCCGACTAGCCTACAAAACCGAGGTAGTAATCCCAGTGGAAATCAGAGATGCGTCAAAGAGAATTGAAGCTCCCTTCGACGAGGAGATGAACGACGACATCTTAAGAGAGGAGCTTGTCTTGGTCGAAGAGATTCAGACAGGGAAACCCTCTGCGAGGCTACATTAAAACAAAAGATAACTCTGTTGTGATCGGTGGAAATAGAACTGACTATTTTTTAAGCTGGTTTCGCGAAATATCGTGGTAAGCAAGAGTCGCCACCGTCTTTTATGTTCTCCAACATGGAAAGGACAAAAGCACAACAAAATTCCTTATTCGAGAATGTTTCTCGGTTCGGGAGGTAGATTTATAGAAAGGGAAGGTGTTAGCACCCTTTCTATCCGTGGTTATCCACGGGCTCTTAGGTACTTGCTCTTATGTTTTCAAGATTTGTTTGCTTTTCAAGTGTGTGGGTTTTGAAAAAGTTTCTTTGAGAGATTTCTGAATAACTCTTGTATCAGTCCTCAAGAGTGTTTGAAAAATTGTTTTGAAAAATTTTGAAAGTGTCAATGTGAAAAGATTTTTGATTTGGTTTTTTAGAGAGCAAGTATCCATGAGTCATCTACCTACCCTAAGGAATTAAGCTGTGTAGAAGTCCTTAAGGTAGTGCCATCCCACCATTGAGAGATAGGTAGCACCACCGTTGGAGGTGTTCGGGTCAATTCGAGTGTAGGGACAGTGTGGTCACCGAAGCAACAGTAGGACACCTTAGAAGCTACCCTTATGTCCTTGATCCTTTTTTAATCCGAGGCAACCGTTTTCGAGGCAACTGTTCCGAGGCAACTGTTTCGAGGCAACTGTTTCGAGGCAACTGGATCATGGACATAAGGACCGCTAAGACGTCCTATACTTGACGACCACGTTTCGAAGGCAACGAGTGAGGCGTATCCTAGAAGTGGTGTGTGCATTGTGTGTTGTATTCATGTTATGTTTGTCTTTGTAATTAGTGAGCTACGAGTTGTTTTTATTTACATACATTATTTCATGCAAGTTTAGCAGTTAAGGGATGCGGAAAGTAAATTGCGGAAACATAAATCCTACGCTATTACAAGGCGCGGGTCTGTACATCGCCAAAAATTACAAAGACCCGTTTTTGGTAAATAAGTACGGAAAGTAAATAAAAACAGTAAAAGTCCTAATTACTATTACATCCGGAGGCAATTACATAATAATCAAACTGTGCGCGAATAAAAATTAAATCGGAATGTTCTAAGGGTGTTGACCCTTTTAAGAAAAAGAAATTGATTTTTTATCTTTTTGTAATTAAAATGAAATTAAAACTAACTAATGGCTAATTAATTAATTTAATTAAAAGAAAATATTTTTTTGTTTTTATGTTTTTTATGGAATAAAATAAAAAGAAATAAAACTAAAAGTTAATTTCACCTAATTGTAGATCTATTTTAATTATTTAAGAAAAGGAATTAAAATTGCCTAATTAAACTATTTTAGTTAATATTTATTTACAAAATAAAATAATAATAATAATAATAATAATAATGATGTTAATTCTTTTTGGATTTTTTTATGAAAATGTGTTAATTGGTTAATTTGTTAATAATAATAATAAAATAAAAAAGGTTAGAAATTAAATTGGAAAATAAAAAATGAAAAGAAAAGAATAAACCAAATGGAGGGGGTATTGGGCCAGGAATGGGGGGGTGTTGTTGAAACTGGAATCAAGTGTGCAAGCATTGACTGGGAACACCATGGTCCACGCCTCATGGCCATCAGATTGGCGTTAGTGGCCACTTGGCAGGATGATCACTTGAGATGCATGATGGACGCTGTTTGGAAGCCTGCATAGGAATACCTTAGAAAAAATAATATTGAGTTTTGGGGCATCTCAAAGCAATTGAACCATACCATTAGTTTCCTGTGGACTCATACAACACAAAACAAGCAACAAATTATGTTAATGATGCATGAACAAATGAATTTCGATTCCAAGAAAATTGTGTAAACCGTGAGTTCGTGTGGGGCGATTCCTTAGGCCTGAGCGCTTGGTTTTGATTCCAAAAGACTCCTGAGAGTTCCTGCAAAGTGTTAGAAACGAGAAAAGGCTTCGAATTGCCTTGGAAGGTGGATTTCAGTTTTGACCTTTTGCTTGATTTTTTTTTGAATATGGTTTTTTTTCGTTTTAGAGATGCTTAGGGTGTCAATTGTTATTGGAAAGCTTGCATATATGTTAGTCAATGAGAATCAGTCACTATAATGCACCTTTAAGCCTTGCAATTATGTTTTGGATTTTGCCATAACCTCCATTGAAGAAACTTGCCTTTCTTGTCAAAATTTGAATTTTTATGCTTGAAATAGGTCTTGAACGAATTTGGTATATGTTTTATGGTGTATCAAAGCTATTCAAACCACAAAATATCCCTCCATTAATTTCTTTGATTTTTATTTGAATTTTAAAGATTTAAAATGCATTAAATCAAATAAAATTAAATAAAAATGGGAAAATTAATTTTTAATCTTGAAATAAATTGTGGGACACGTGGGAGGCATGGCCAAGCTGAAACAAGTGGAAAAAGTGGGCCCCTTTTGTTAAAAATGAAGTTTCAAGGATAATTGACTTTGGCCCTTTCACAAAAATTTCCCAACTTCTCCAATGCATATCTTGCTCAATTTTGAAGCTATGAACATGTTATTGGACATTTTGGAAAGGTATTGAAGTCCTATAACCAATGCCTTTGGTCCCATGTCATTTTGATTTACCAATCTCAAGTTATGGTCTTTGACTTAAAGTGCCTTTTTGTTGACTTTTGAAAATGACCTATAATGTTGAAATTGATAACTTTTTGTGAGAGCATTTCTTGGACTTGGAATGTGAAGATGAGTTGTAGGAAATGTGTTCCCCTTCAAAATGAGCATTGGATGGGATTTTTCTGATGAACCATGAAAAAGTTATGCCTTGGTCAAGGTACAGTTGACTTTTCAGCTGTCCAAAAATAGAAACTTTTGACACCTTGATGATTTTTTAGCCATGCTTGAGGAATCATGATCAAGATTTGACCAAATGATGGTTGTGGCTACAAAATAAGATGTTGACCAAAATATTTGACTTTTGACTGCCAAATGACCATTTATCCCCTACAGTTGATTGTGAAGCAATTAGGGTTTTTGACTGTGCAACTTGACCTTGTGAGCCTTGAAACTTGGCATGTAGATGCTTGATAATGTTTATAGGCGTGTGGGACTTGATTGAGCCCTTGAAAACCTCAACTTCCTTGCAAGAACCAAAACCCTAATTTGACTGGCTCAGGAGGATGCTTGACTGTGTAGCCCTTGAGTAGACTTTGAACCATTTGAGGTGATGCTTGTCAAAACTTTGAAGATTATGGGATGGCAAATTTTGGGGTACAACAGTTGCCCCTGTTCAATCTTCTTAGACCTAAGGATGTAGATTGGCTTGCGTGCCTTTCGTGATCCGAAGGTGGAAGATGATTGAACACTAGAGTGCCCAGAAATTTGCACTCACATAGTTGAGTATCAGCAGTGTGATAGAGGGAATGGGCTTACAGATGCCATTTAGAGAGATGATGGATGGGAGGATGGGCTTAAAGATGCCATCTGAAACTGTGACAGAACCTTGTCGGGAATGGGCTTATAGATGCCATTTGGAAAGATGGTGGATAGGTGAATCTGAATAAGAAATAGAATAGCTTCCATGTCTGGAGCATATCTAGTCTGTGTCTGATTGCTGACGTCTGAATAAATGGTAGAAGGACCGCCGTGTCTAGGGTATATCCATACTGCATGAGTAACAGAATGTCATCCGAATTTGGATCGTATCTGGACTGAACAATAGAAGAGCATCCGGGATGGAGCATCTCTAAGTTGTCTTTTAGAAGTTTGAATCTGAATAAGCAATAGAACAACATCCGGATCTGGAGCATCTCTAGGCTATATCTGAAAGGGAATCTGAACAAGTATCAGAATGTCGCCATGCCTGGGTCACATCTGGACTATCTCTAGAAGGAGTCTTGAATAAGCAAAAGAACAGCATCCATATCTGGAGCATTTCCAAGCTATCTCTGAAAGGAAATCTGGAATGAGTATTAGAACGTCGCCATGCCTGGGTCACATCTGAACTATATCTAGAAGGAGTCTTGAATAAGAAAAAGAACAACATCCATATCTGGAGCATTTCCAAGCTATCTCTGAAAGGTAATCTGGAATAAGTATCAGAACGTCACCATGCCTGGGTCACATTTGAACTATATCTAGAAGGAGTCTTGAATAAGCAAAAGAACAGCATCCATATCTGGAGCATTTCCAAGCTATCTCTGAAAGGTAATCTGGAATGAGTATCAGAACGTCGCCATGCCTGGGTCACATCTGAACTATATCTAGAAGGTGTCTTGAATAAGCAAAAGAACAGCATCCATATCTGGAGCATTTCCAAGCTATCTCTAAAAGGTAATCTGGAATAAGTATCAGAACGTCACCATGCCTGGGTCACATCTGAACTATATCTAGAAGGAGTCTTGAATAAGAAAAAGAACAGCATCCATATCTGGAGCATTTCCAAGCTATCTCTGAAAGGTAATCTGGAATAAGTATCAGAACGTCGCCATGCCTGGGTCACATCTGAACTATCTCTAGAAGGAGTCTTGAATAAGCAAAAGAACAGCATCCATATCTGGAGCATTTCCAAGCTATCTCTGAAAGGAAATCTGGAATAAGTATCAGAACGTCGCCATGCCTGGGTCACATCTGAACTATCTCTAGAAGGAGTCTTGAATAAGCAAAAGAACAGCATCCATATCTGGAGCATTTCCAAGCTATCTCTGAAAGGAAATCTGGAATAAGTATCAGAACGTCGCCATGCCTGGGTCACATCTGAACTATCTCTAGAAGGAGTCTTGAATAAGCAAAAGAACAACATCCATATCTGGAGCATTTCCTCGCTATATCTGAAAGGAAATCTGGAATAAGTATCAGAACGTCGCCATGCCTGGGTCACATCTGAACTATCTCTAGAAGGAGTCTTGAATAAGCAAAAGAACAACATCCATATTTGGAGCATCTCCCAGCTATATCTGAAATGAAATCTGAATAAGTATCAAAACGTCGCCATGCCTGGGTCACATCTGAACTATCTCTAGAAGGAGTCTTGAATAAGCAAAAGAACAACCTCCATATTTGGAGCATCTCCCAGCTATATCTGAAAGGAAATCTGGAATAAGTATCAGAACGTCGCCATGCCTGGGTCACATCTGAACTATCTCTAGAAGGAGTCTTGAATAAGCAAAAGAACAACAACCATATCTGGAGCATTTCCCCGCTATATCTGAAAGGAAACTCTTGAATAAGCAAAAGGACAACATCCATATTTGGAGCATTTCCAAGCTATCTCTGAAGAGAAAATATGAATAAGCAAAAGAACAACATCCATCTCTGGAGCATTTCCTAGCTATCTCTTTAATGTAGATATGCCCTGTCTAGATACAGGTATCGAATCCACAATCAATCGCTCACAGATATGCCCTGGCTAGATACAAGTATCGAATCTGGAACTGCGACAATTGATGGTAATTATCTTTGGATTGACCTTTTTCCTGAAAAGGTAAAACATCAGTTGTATGCAATGTCATGATGTATGAAATGCATGGTGTCATGATTATTCTCAGGGAGAAATGAGATTGTGTTGTATGATGCGTATGCATGCTATAATGTATGAAGATGTGATGTTTATGAACGTATCCTCGTCTAGGAAAATAAATCTTTGACGGGTGCCGGGAATTCAAATCCTGGGCTGGTGTTGAAGAGTAGAGTTCTTCGTTCCCGCTGGGGATGATGGTTGCAAGAATAAACCTGTGGGAGAAGAAGACTCCGTTGAGGGATAAACTTTGTTGAAGAGATTATTCTGTGGGGAATTACTCTGTGGGGAGAGAGGTACTTTGTTGGGATGTTTATGATAACTCCGCTGGGGATACCGTTGATAAGCTATGTTGGAAGATAAACTCCGCTGGGGGATAGGAAGAACTTTGCCGAGGACGATCTTTCCGTGGCTTTTAGCTGAGGATAACCCAGTTATAAGCCCTGGTAGGGAATAACCTTTGAATAAAGCCGGGGAGATGCGCCTGTGTTATGCAGAGAATAAGCTTCCAGAATTTACTGGGAATAAGCTTCCAGAATCTACTGGGGAGATTGATTCAACTTTCCTGGGGAGACTTTTGGACTGTACTGGGGAATGGCCCCACTGGATGTCTGTATTTCGCCGGGGAACAATCTTATATTAAGACTGCCGGGGATGCTTGCTGGGGAATAATCTGTATACTCCGCTGGGGAATATTGAGATCTTCCGGGGATAACCAAACTTCCATAAGGCTGACTGTAGGCTAACTCTGCTTGGGGAGAGTGTTGCTGACTTGCTGGAGATACTGTGCCTTTTCAGGGCTGACGGGAGACCAACTCTGCTCGGAGAGAGTATTGCTGAACTCTGGTCTTACTCTGCACGGAGTGGAGGTAACTTGGTTATGTTCTTCAGCCGAACCTACCTTGGTACCTTGGTTGACAGAGCAACTAGACCGCTTGGACAACTCATTATTGCCCGATGTTTCTGATGTGGGAGAAGAAGATACCTTGTGGAGGTGCTTGATAACTGCCGATCGATAAATCTTCTTCTGGCAGGCAAGTGACAAGATGCCGGGACATAGTCGTACGCTTTTGATCCCTAACTTTTGCCTGGACCGCCCTTTCGGGTTTTCAGCCCACCGGGATACCCATTTTTGCCTAAGCCTCCTTTTCAGGTTTTCGACTTGCCGGGTGTACAGATTTTTTATTTTCATCCCTTGTTTTTGCCTGAACCCTTTTGGTTCGCCGGGGAGCCCTTATTTTTGCCTAGGTGTGTCAACCTAGCGGGTCTTTGCTTATGCGTAGTGTTTTTCCTACTATGTCTGTGCCCTCAGGATGTAAAGAGTTGTCACTGTCAGTAGTGTTGCGTTGCCCTACTACCAGAAGATCTTCGTTTGATCGTCCAATGCCCCAAGTGATCCAGATGGAGATTTGCCCCAGGTTGGTTGGCCTTTTGAGAGATTCTCCGAATCTTGACTAGACTGCCCCAGATGATGGACAATGATCATGCCATGCCTCTTGATTGGAGGTGCTTTTGTTCACTAGATATTCTTCGTGCGAATTTCTCTGCTGTTGAACAAATAGTCATATGCAAACAATATTATTTTAAGAATGCAAAGCGTATGTCTGTCTCGAAGTTTTTTTTGCAAATGTATTTTTTTAGTAAAAACAAGTGAATTTTGTAAACTGTGATGTCAACTCGTTATTTTACCGCAAGCCTTAAGGAGTCAGGATACCTTTCGTAACAGTATGCTTTCGAACTAACCCATGCTTCAGCTAGGACTTTTACGGGTTATAACGTAGCTTGGTTCACGGTTTAAGAAACAAAGGATAAAGGCTCAAAGTATTTGTACCCACCCGCTCTTCGTGATGTTCTACAAACCTAAACTCAGTTGATCGTGCGTTAGACCTTGTTTGAGTCTTTGTCCTGATATTCCAATGATGGTTCGGATATTGATAGTTTATTTTGAATAGGCAGTCATTTCTTTTTGTGTTGAGGGTTTGTAGGACCTCTTTTTTTGATTTTATTATCCCTGTTTTTTGCCTGAACTGTTTATTTTGTGATTACAGTCAGCGGGATGCCCCAGTTTTGTAAGTCTCCTTTGTAGGTTTTTACTTGTTGGGCTTTTATTTTTGAAAGATGACGACTGCCCGTCTTTATGATTATCCGAACCATCCCTGTCTTTTGTTTTGTAAGGACTTTTTTTGGTGCCATTCGTTGGGCACTTGGATCCACTGAGAGAACTACCCTGCCCCAGGTTATGATTAAGGGTTTAATTTTTGTGAAAAGAAAACTCCCACTTCTTTGGCTCAACAAAGGGGGTAGCGAGGGATTATCTTCCTTATAACTCCAGTGTTTAGGATTTGAAACAACGCCTGTACCTCATCAGCGGGGTCTGTTCAAAATCATACTGTAAATTGTGGTATCGTTTTCGTCATCCTCCCTCAAGAGGCTTAGAATTATTAACCGAGCGTTGAACATCACGCAAAAATATGAAAGCAATTTGCAATATAGTGAATACGAAATAATTACTTCAAAACAGACATGTGTAATGCATTAATGAAATAACATCATTTGATATGAATAAATGTTTGAATAATCAAAGAAAAATACAACTTGAACATTCGAATGAACAAAAGTTTTTTTAGCTTGAACTAGTCATCTCAGATGGGAGATTCTCAGCAGAAGATTTTCATTTTGCCACCCGGCATGAACTCCAGCACCCTTCCGTCGATCAAGTCCTGGATCTTGTTCTTCAAGCTCCAACTGCCGTTGGTGTCATGTCCAGGACTGTCAGAATGGTAGGCACACCTCTCATCAGGATTGTACTTCAGGGAGGTTATGTTGAGCTTCTTAGGAGGATCCTTTAAAGCAATCAGCTTGACCTCCAACAAGCGTCTCAGTATAAGTGATGATGGTATACCAATCTCCGAGAAATGTCTTCCAGACGTATTTCACTTACGCCGATTACCCTGTTGACGCTGGTGAGGTTGATGCTGGGCTTGTGACCCCGAAGCAAACTGAGGAGCTTTTCCCTTGTCTTCTTACCCCACAGGTGGTTGAATGATGGCTTGCTCTTCAACCTTAGATGTTTGCCCCAATTGGTTATCCCGAAGTAGTTGGTTGACGAGAACCCTGAGCTCTCCTTGTCTTTGAGATAAGTCTTGGATAAGAGCCATTTGCCCCAGCATCTGGGTTCTCATTACATCCACCTTAGCTTGCAGATGTTTCAGCCGTTCGTCCTTGTCGTCTTCGGGACTCTTCCTGACCAAATTCCCCATGAGGAGTGTTCTCAGCTCTTCCTGCCCCTTGGATAGATTTAGGAGGATCTCCCCGAACTGAGTCTCTTGAGCATGAAGATCCTAGTTGTTTTTTTGGGAAACCATTGCTGAAATAAACAGCGAAGATGGTAAGTGACCTGTCAAAGGAGTACCTGTAATGCCGTGATATGTATGTATGCATGCAATATTTTCAAGGATCTCGCGGGGTAAACAAGAAAATTGTTAGAATTTGAATTTTGTAGCTTGATGGAAGGGATTTCACGTTGATGAGAGTCCTTCTTCAAGAGTCAAGGCTCACCATATCGAGTGGGTCATAGCCTCAGACTCAAGTCATTAACCTTGGCTAGAGGAAAATAAATCCCCTTTACCCCTTGCTGGACATTTGATTCATCATGACCTGCATCACAAAACCCTTGAGGTCCTTGAAATGGATTAGTCCTTATGTAGGATGCATGCAATGGTATGATGTTATGCTATGCATGGAGTGATGTAAGTAGGCCCTGTAATGAGTCTCAATTAAGGACTGTAAACAAAACCTGCAAGGAACCCGTGTTGTTAGATAACAAGTATGCAAGTAGTTCAAGTATGAAGGCACACAAGTCACAGAAGAGCCCTTAGAGTTTAGGCCAGCATGAAGTTTGGGGTACTACCCTCTTGAAGCTGGTGGTTAAGACCTGTCTTATCAAAAGTAACCGGGTTCTAGAGGATCCCAATATCACTGACTACCCTCAATCGGTTATAACTCCAGCATCGCAATCTTTTCTTGCGGCCAGAACCATCACGAGAGTTTAGCCTCAATGGGTGTAGCATACTGCTACTGTTCTATGGCCAAGTTGGGTCACATTAGGGTTCTAAGGTCAGTTGGTGCTTAATGACTCCTCAGAAGACCCATATTCTCCTCGTTGCAACACAAGGGATATCGGTACAGACCAAGGTGCCACACCAACGTAGCCACTGCTTCACCCATGTCGGTCTACGCCGGACAGGTCCCTCGCAGCTTATGCTACCTAAAAGGGTATCCCCAGATCCGGGTTAGGATCTATGAAACTCCGATGCAAAGCCCACAAATATAAAGCAATCAAAGCAAAGCAATTGAAAACATAAGTATGATCTAATCCTAAGGTACACCTCACTTTTATACTCCCCAGCAGAGTCGCCAGTTCTGTGATCGGTGGAAATAGAACTGACTGTTTTTTAAGCTGGTTTCGCGAAATGTCGCGGTAAGCAAGAGTCGCCACCGTCTTTTATGTTCTCCAACATGGAAAGGACAAAAGCACAGCAAAATTCCTTATTCGAGAATGTTTCTCGGTTCGGGAGGTAGATTTATAGAAAGGGAAGGTATTAGCACCCTTTCTATCCGTGGTTATCCACAGGCTCTTAGGTACTTGCTCTTATGTTTTCAAGATTTGTTTGCTTTTCAAGTGTGTGGGTTTTGAAAAAGTTTCTTTGAGAGATTTCTGAATAACTCTTGTATCAGTCCTCAAGAGTGTTTGAAAAATTGTTTTGAAAGATTTTGAAAGTGTCAGTGTGAAAAGATTTTTGATTTGGTTTTTTAGAGAGCAAGTATCCATGAGTCATCTACCTACCCTAAGGAATTAAGCTGTGTAGAAGTCCTTAAGGTAGTGTCATCCCACCATTGAGAGGTAGGTAGCACCACCGTTGGAGGTGTTCGGGTCAATTCGAGTGTAGGGACAGTGTGGTCACCGAAGCAACAGTAGGACACCTTAGAAGCTACCCTTATGTCCTTGATCCTTTTTTAATCCGAGGCAACCATTTTCGAGGCAACTGTTCCGAGGCAACTGTTTCGAGGCAACTGGATCATGGACATAAGGACCGCTAAGACGTCCTATACTTGACGACCATGTTTCGAAGGCAACGAGTGAGGCGTACCCTAGAAGTGGTGTGTGCATTGTGTGTTGTATTCATGTTATGTTTGTCTTTGTAATTAGTGAGCTACGAGTTGTTTTTATTTACATACATTATTTCATGCAAGTTTAGCATTTAAGGGGTGCGGAAAGTAAATTGCAGAAACATAAATCCTACGTTATTACAAGGCGCGGGTCTGTACATCGCCAAAAATTACAAAGACCCGTTTTTGGTAAATAAGTACGGAAAGTAAATAAAAACAGTAAAAGTCCTAATTACTATTACATCCGGAGGCAATTACATAATAATCAAACTGTGCGCGAATAAAAATTAAATCGGAATGTTCTAAGGGTGTTGACCCTTTTAAGAAAAAGAAATTGATTTTTTATCTTTTTGTAATTAAAATGAAATTAAAACTAACTAATGGCTAATTAATTAATTTAATTAAAAGAAAATATTTTTTTGTTTTTATGTTTTTTATGGAATAAAATAAAAAGAAATAAAACTAAAAGTTAATTTCACCTAATTGTAGATCTATTTTAATTATTTAAGAAAAGGAATTAAAATTGCCTAATTAAACTATTTTAGTTAATATTTATTTACAAAATAAAATAATAATAATAATAATAATAATGATGTTAATTCTTTTTGGATTTTTTTATGAAAATGTGTTAATTGGTTAATTTGTTAATAATAATAATAAAATAAAAAAGGTTAGAAATTAAATTGGAAAATAAAAAATGAAAAGAAAAGAATAAACCAAATGGAGGGGGTATTGGGCCAGGAATGGGGGTGTGTTGTTGAAACTGGAATCAAGTGTGCAAACATTGACTGGGAACACCATGGTCCACGCCTCATGGCCATCAGATTGGCGTTAGTGGCCACTTGGCAGGATGATCACTTGAGATGCATGATGGACGCTGTTTGGAAGCTTGCATAGGAATACCTTAGAAAAAATAATATTGAGTTTTGGGGCATCTCAAAGCAATTGAACCATACCATTAGTTTCATGTGGACTCATACAACACAAAACAAGCAACAAATTATGTTAATGATGCATGAACAAATGAATTTCGATTCCAAGAAAATTGTGCAAACCGTGAGTTCGTGTGGGGCGATTCCTTAGGCCTGAGCGCTTGGTTTTGATTCCAAAAGACTCCTGAGAGTTCCTACAAAGTGTTAGAAACGAGAAAAGGCTTCGAATTGACTTGGATGGTGGATTTCAGTTTTGACTTTTTGCTTGATTTTTTTTTTAATATGGTTTTTTTCGTTTTAGAGATGCTTAGGGTGTCAATTGTTATTGAAAAGCTTGCATATATGTTAGTCAATGAGAATCAGTCACTATAATGCACCTTTAAGCCTTGCAATTATGTTTTGGATTTTGCCATAACCTCCATTGAAGAAACTTGCCTTTCTTGTCAAAATTTGAATTTTTATGCTTGAAATAGGTCTTGAACGAATTTGGTATATGTTTTATGGTGTATCAAAGTTATTCAAACCACAAAATATCCCTCCATTAATTTCTTTGATTTTTATTTGAATTTTAAAGATTTAAAATGCATTAAATCAAATAAAATTAAATAAAAATGGGAAAATTAATTTTTAATCTTGAAATAAATTGTGGGACATGTGGGAGGCATGGCCAAGCTGAAACAAGTGGAAAAAGTGGGCCCCTTTTGTCAAAAGTGATGTTTCAAGGATAATTGACTTTGGCCCTTTCACAAAAATTTCCCAACTTCTCCAATGCATATCTTGCTCAATTTTGAATCTATGAACATGTTCTTGGACATTTTGGAAAGGTATTGAAGTCCTCTAACCAATGCCTTTGGTCCCATGTCATTTTTATTTACCAATCTCAAGTTATGGTCTTTGACTTAAAGTGCCTTTTTGTTGACTTTTGAAAATGACCTATAATGTTGAAATTGATAACTTTTTGTGAGAGCATTTCTTGGACTTGGAATGTGAGGATGAGTTGTAGGAAATGTCTTCCCCTTCAAAATGAGCATTGTATGGGATTTTTCTGATGAACCATGAAAAAGTTATGCCTTGGTCAAGGTACAGTTGACTTTTCAGCTGTCCAAAAATAGAAACTTTTGATACCTTGATTATTTTTGAGCCATGCTTGAGGAATCATGATCAAGATTTGACCAAATGATGATTGTGGCTTCAAAATAAGATGTTGACCAAATTTTTTGACTTTTGACTGCCAAATGACCATTTTGCCCCTACAGTTGATTGTGAAGCAATTAGGGTTTTTGACTATGCAACTTGACCTTGTGAGCCTTGAAACTTGGCATGTAGATGCTTGACAATATTTATAGGCATGTGGGACTTGATTAAGCCCTTGAAAACCTCAACTTCCTTGCAAGAACCAAAACCCTAATTTGACTGGCTCAGGGGGATGCTTGACTGTGTAGCCCTTGAGTAGACTTTGAACCATTTGAGGTGATGCTTGTCAAAACTTTGAAGATTATGGGAGGGCAAATTTTGGGGTACAACATCTGTCACAATGCTAAAGTCATAAAATGTGAGTTCCAAGTCGGCAGCTTAGTCCTGCGAAGAAAAAAAATGGATAGCGGGGCCTATTACCTCAAAAATTTGATTGGGGAAAAACATGCTTGACCATGAAACACATAGAAGCTAAAGCAGTACTACAGTTAAAGTCCCGATAATACTATGTTTGGATCTAACAGCCGGCCTACCCAGTTTGACATGCATCCAGGCATGCCCGGCCAGGGAAGTGTGTTATGGTATGAACACAACATCCTAATCTGAAACAAAAAGGCATACTCCCTCTCACAGGATGAGCAGAGTCTTATCCCGACAAGGACACCTCGAACAAGCTCCGTCATTGCAGTATCAATGAGGAAGAACACCCACCTAGTGATGGGAAAGTTCATGCCACTTGATCAAGACCCTGACCATGGTCTTGGTCTCGTCATTTAACAGAACCAACTCTGTTTCCTCGACATGTTCCTCGCACAGTCGAGCGCTCATAAATTATGTTGTCGAGCAAGAACCCCATATAAATAACTTAAACACTGCAAATATACATAATGGTTAGAAAACCAAGCTTTCAACAAACAAATATAGAAGCATATTGTGATACGATGGCCAGAATCGGGACTTGTTTCCCTTTTTTTTTAAGGAATTGCTGGTTTGCATTTTGCGTTTGTGTTCGCAAAATGTCGCGGTAAGCAAGAGTCGCCACCGACTTTTATTTTATCCAACAAGGAAAGGAAAAAAGCACAGAAAAATTCCTTTTTTCGAGATATTTCTGAGTACGGGGGGTAGATTATAGAAAGGGAAGGTATTAGCACCCTTTCTATCCATAGTTATCTACGATCTCTTAGGTACTTGCCCATCATTTTCAAAATTGCTTCTCTGTGTTTGTGTGCTTTGAAAAGTTTTTGTTTTGACTTCGATTTAACTCTTGCTTCTGTCTTCAAGAGTGTATTGAAGTGTTTTTGAAAACTTTGTTTGAAAGGAGTGTAAGTGTGAAAAAGGTTTATTTTGTTTGAGCAAGTACTTAAGAGCTAATCTACCTACTCGAAAAAAGAATTGTTCTATACTTGTTTCCTTTAGACAATGTTATCCCACTATTAGTGAGTAGGTAGTACCGTCGTTAGAGTTTTGAGGGTCAATTCGAAAGGGACGTACGGTCGCTAAAGCAATGTTAGGACGTCTTAGTAGTAACCCTAATGTCTTAGATCAATTATTCGAGGCAACAATTCTGAGGCAACTGTTCCGAGGCAACTTTTCTGAATTGGTACTTTGATCTTTGTTTAGACAAAAGGACGACCACTAAAGTATCCTATACTCAATGACCATTTTACCGAAGGCAACCAAGTGGGAGTGTACCCTAGGAGTGCGCATGTGCGAGTGATTCAATTTCAGATTTTTTTTTATCTTTGGACATTTTAGGGTTATCTAACTGTTTTAAAGTATTACATACATTCTTGTCATGCATCCTAATATCATACATCTAACAGTTTAATATTTTGCAGAATTTAAAATGCGGAAATTAAACTACGCTATTACAAGGCTTCGGGTATTTACATAGCAAAAAACAAACCCTTTGAAAATAAAGCGACAAAAGTAAAGGCCTAATTAACTATTACAACTTGTAGGCAGTTACAATAATAGGGTAAAAATAATAAAATAAAGTGCACGATGAAAATTAGGACGAGAACGAACTAGGGTTTTGACCCTTTCTAACCTACTTAAAAGAAAATTGTTTTTTATTGTTTTTAATTATTTTTTAAGAAAAGAAATAGGTTTTTTTGAATAAAATACACAACTAATTAGTTAATTAAATTAATTAATAAAAATAATTACATGGCCTATTTTTGTGTTTTTGTTATTTTTTAAGAAAAAGAAAATATAATTAAATTTGGACAAAACCCTAATTTTCTAATTATTTTTAGTTTATTTACAAAATGATTAAAGTTATCTAATATTAACAACCTAATTTAATTAATTAATTTTTTGATAAAAAATGAAATCTAAACCTTATTTGTGAAAAGTATTATTTTTATGATTTTTTGATAAAAAGAAAATAATTAATTGTTAGTGAATAAAAGAAATAAATGAGTTAAATGAAATATAAAAAGAAAATAGAGAAAGAAGTTTGGGCCTGAAGGTAATTGGAAGGGGGTGTGAACAGTAATTTGGGCCCAAGACCAAAGAGGTCCATTTGCCATTCCATGATCTCATGCTCTGCGTTGACTAGGCTCCATGGTATTCCTCCATTGATGGCCTATGGATCTGGTCTCCTGACAATTGGCTGGCTGGATTGTGAGGATGTATGGTAATCCCCTGGCTTGGCAAGCGCACCTGAATTTGAAAAGAAAAATAATATGCAAGCAAAGGGGGGACCTGGGATTTGAACCCAGGTCCTGAAGTATTATCCAACGCTACACTTACCAACCGTGCCACTTGTTTTTGTTGTATGTAATATAAACAAGAATTAATATAAAATAAAAAAGTGAAATAATAAAATACTAGCGCGAAAATTCAAATGGACGAGTGATGGCTTGCCACGTCTTCATCTCCCTCCTCTCTCCGTGGCTAAAAGGTTTGGAAACCTTTACCTACGGACAACGTCCGTCGCTACAGACAGAGCTCGTACCAAAATCTTCCATGAGAAATATAAATGATACCTAATGCCATGGATCGAACCGTCTTGTCCTCAGTGCGTTATAGGGCCTAGAAATGCTTGATTTTGATTGCTTTTGCTTGCTGATGACCTCAGGAAACGATTGGAATGGTCCAATGGTCTTGAATTGGCCTGGAACAATGAAATCGTGTAGGCACTTTTTTGGTGTTTTTTCAATTTTTGTTCTTAATCATACGCCTCATTCTCTAGCCTCTTTTGATCTGCCTTCCTTCTATATGTATTGAGGAATGTATTAGGGTTGATAGAATGTACTCAATCTTCTTCCATTATTGAATTTTATTGTGATTTGATACACTTGAATATCATTCCAAAAATAGCCTAAAATCAATCTTTTTGTCCACACCAATGCCTTGCACGATTTCAAATACTTGCCAACTGGATTTGAGACCTGAAACAAGTATAAAATCTTGAGTTTTCAATGCTTTAGATTTTCTCATGATTTATTTTGATTAAAATTGATTTAATTCAAATCAAAATCAAAATAAATAATAAAAACATGATAATGACAAGTGGCAAAGGGCTAGAGCTCGTGGACTATGTTTCCAACTCAAAACAAGTGAGAAAGGATGGGGCCATTTGGCAAAAAAATGAAGTTTTAGGCATAGTTGACTTTTGGCAATTTTGCAAAAAGGGTCAACTTCACCAATGCATAACTTCCTCAATTTTGACTCTTTGAGGGTGTTCTTGGACTTTTTAGAAAGCTTGAGATGTCCTCTAAACAACCCTGTTGGTATCATCTCAATTTGATATTCCATGCTCATTTATGAAGCTTTGACAAAAAGGTGTTTTTGTTCACTTTTCAAAGTGACCTATAATGTCCAAATTCATAACTTCTTGTGGGTGCATATTTTGAACTTGGGAGATGAAGATGGATTGTATAGAATTGCATCCTCTTAAAAATGAGCTTTGGATGGGTCATTTATCATAAAGTATGAGGAAGTTATGCTTGGTCAAAGTTGAGTTGACTTTTCCTACAAAACCCTAATTTAGCAACTTTTTGATTCTTGAGGAATTATGACCAATCCTTGATTAATCATGATCAACCCTTGATAAAATGATGAAATATACTTCAAAATGAGGATTTTGACCAAAAATCTTGAAGTTTGACTGTATGTGGGCCACATTTGACTTTTGCCCTAGCACAGTCGATTTTCAGGCCTTTGAGCAATTGACTGAGCAAACTTCCTCTGTAAGGTTTGAAACTTGACATGAATGATCTTGAGAACATATTAGGGCATTGGTGAGCATTTGGGATCCCTTGGACTCAAGTATCTTGATACAACATGAAACCCTAATTTGAGGTAGACTGCTTTAGGAGAGAGCTTGTTTGGCCAACCCTTGGACTACCTTGAGCAACTTGGGGATCTTTCTTGAAATGTTTTGAGAAATATGGGAGGGAAAATATTGGGGTACAACAGCTGCCCATGTTCAATCTTCTTAAACCTGAGGATATAGATTGGCTTTCGTGCCTTTCGTGATCCAAAGGTGGAAGATGATTGAACACTAGAGTGCCCAGAAATTTGCACTCGCATGAAGTGGTGTCCGTCTTGCGATATCGGGAATGGGCTTATAGATGCCATTTGGAAATTGCTGTAGGGGGATGGGCTTAAAGATGCCATCCGAAGGAGTGTCGATCGCATAAGAGATTCCTTAGCGAGAGTTTGTATATCTGTTGTTGAGGAAGATTCCGTCGGGGAATGCTGATCTCTGTCTTGATAGAAAATAGAATTTCAGGAACTTCAGTCGTCTGTTATTCTACTGGGGAATCATCTCTGTTGAATTTTAGGAACTTCGGTCGTCCGTTATTCTACCGAGGAATCATCTCTGTTGAATTTTAGGAACTTCGGTCGTCCGTTATTCTATCGAGGAATCGCCTCTTAGCCGAGGAGGTGAAAATGAACTACTATCTAGTCGTGGTCCAGGCTTCATAGTAATAAGACCGACTGCTATCTGGTCCCAATCCAGGCTTTACAATGACTTACTGGGGAGGTGAGATTATACTTGTTATCCGGTCATAATCCAGTATTCACAATCTCTCAATTCTTATCTGGTCGTAATCCAGGCTTCAGAAGGAATTAAGTTGTTATCCGGTCGCATCTGGGCTTCATCTTAAATTCGGGGCACACTAATATCCGATCGACTCCGGGCTTCTTAGTAACTGTCCAGGTAAAATTGCTATTTGGTCGAAATCCAAGCTTCACAATGTCTTTGTGATCGGTGGATCTGGAACTGACTGTTTAACGCTGGTTCGCGAAATGTCGCGGAAGCAAGAGTCGCCACCGTCTTTTATTTTCTCCAAATGGAAAGGACAAAAGCACAGAAAAATTCCTTAAAGAGATTGCTCTCGGTTCGGGAGGTAGGTTATAGAAAGGGAAGGTGTTAGCACCCTTTCTATCCATGGTTATCCATGGGCTCTTAGATACTTGCTCAATGTGTTTTCAAAATTGTTTGTTTGCTTTTCAATGTGGGTTTAAAAAAGTTTCTTTGAAAAATTTCAGTTCGACTCGTACGTCAGAGTGTTTGAAAAATTTGCTTTGAAAGCTTTTGAAAAGTGTCGGTGTGAAAAGTCTTTGAATTTTTGTTTTGAAGAGAGCAAGTATCTACGAGAACCTACCTACCCTAAGGAATTCGTCTGTGTAAATGTCCTTTAAAGTAGTGCCATCCCACCATTGAGAGGTAGGTAGCACCACCGTTGGAGGTGTTCGGGTCAATTCGAGTTTTAGGGACGTGGTGATCACCAGAGCAATGGGAAGACACCTTAGAAGCTACCCTCATGCCAGGTTCCCGGATCATGAGGACTTACTAAGACGTCCTCTACTCGACGACCACCTTTCGAAAGGCAACAGTGAGGCGTACCCTAGGGGTGGTGTGTGCGAATTGTGTGTCATGTTTCAGTTATTTGTCTCGTCATGTTTATTTGTGTTCTACGCTTGATTTTAATTCAGACATTCATTCTTGCATGCTTTTTAACAGTTATAAAGTTTGCGGGAAAATAAATCTAAACTATTACAAATGGCGCGGGTCCACATCGCCAAAATAAACCGGACCCGATTTAGCGGAAAGTAAATGAAGCAAAAGAAATAATAGTGCGAGAAATTTAAATTACAATGCTTTGGGAGAGATACAAAATTAATCAAACGACATAAAATAAAATACGCGAAATTAATAATTAAAAATATGAACATGGGCGTTGGACCCTTTTGCAAAATATTTAATAAAGAATTGAAATGAGAATTAAATGTTTTTGGTATTTTTTTGTATTTTTTAAGATTTAATGAAAAAAGAATTAATTAAACTTAAACGTCAAACCCTAATTCTAATGTTTTTTAGTTATTAAGAAAAAGATTGAATTTTTAACCTAATTTAAATCTAAGTTATTTATATACATTTAATTATAAAAACAAATAAAATAAATAAATAAATAATATTGTGATAAAAAAAGAGAAAATTTAAAAGGAATAGAAATTGTTAATTAACCTAATTCTATATTTTTTTGGATTTTTATTTATTAAAAGGATTAAAATTATAACCTAATTAAACTAAATATTTACATGTAATTTATTTATGGAGATAATAAAATAAAAATTATATTTTTTGCCTTTTTCTGATTTTATGATATTTTTCATATTTTTGTAAAAGTAATTAATTAATTAAAACAAATAAAAAAAAAAATAACATAACAATTGAGAAAATAAAATATAAAAAAGAAAAGCAAACCAGGGGGGGAGTAGCCCCAAAATTGGAGGTCTTGATCTTAGAAGGCTGGCCCAATTGATTTTGGCCTCATTGACTTTTTGGAATAGTGTGTGGATTCTTTGACTTAAGCCTACAACGTTCTTTGAATCTTGGCCATTGATCTGGATTGGATGGACGCGTGTATGTCTGGATGAGGATGGAACATGGTAGCCCTGAACACTAGCGTTGCATAGGAATTGCCATTGCAAAATAATATTGAAATTTGCCAGACCTGGGACTTGAACCCAGGTCATGAGGGTTACAAGTACGTCCACCTGCCAGCTGAGCTACAACGCGCATGTTATTATATTATAATAAATAAATAATAAAAAGAAACATTGGTTAGTGGCCTCTAAAAGCGCGCACTGGTTTGAATGAGCCACTCAGTGGTTGCCAGCACATCGTCTTCCTCACGCCTTTCTTTTTTTTCTTCTGAAACAAGGTCCTATTGCAACGGTTTTAGAAGCGTAGTTTTAGGCAGGCTTCGAGAAAATAGCGACTAGCGCTATGGTGATCATAAATTGATCGCGACTAGTGCTTTTTCTTCGTCTTGATGAGCTGATTGCAATGGTGGTCATTTGGAGTTCTAATTTTGCTTTATTATGAAAGCCCCAATTTGGAAAACCTGTAACCCTAATATTCAAACATGGTAAAATCGCATATGTGGCACAAAAACACAATTGAATACGTTGGTTAGCTTAGAAACATCATTATGAGCATGAATCAATAAAGAAAAATGCAAAAAGATGCTTGAATTATGCTATACGATTTCAAGAATTTCGTGACTCAGTTTGAACATAATCTACCAATTCTTGGAGCTTTGAAGGGTGTTTGGAATTGGAATGTGATCAGGAGTCCACGAGCAAGCTTTTTGTATAAGAATTAGGGCTTAAAACCACCTCTAACCTTGAAATCAGTTTTTGAGTTTTGGAGAAATTTTTCAAGTTTGTATGGGGTTCTTCTGCGCAGCTTCTAGTGTCATTCTTTTAGGGTTGTGATTCTGAATATGTATAGAGCATATTAGGTTAACAAATTTCAACAAAATCTCATGAATTCAATGGTTTCAATATTTGATTGTATAAGATCTTTTTTGAATCTTTTTTCATGTGTAATTTTGTTCAATCATGCCAAATCAACCAAATCTTGCCATATTTAATTGTGCACGAAATCTTGAGCCTAGAATGTGTACAAAAATATTTTTTTTAGGTCATGTTTATATTTTCTATATATTTAAATGATTTAAATGAATTAATATTAATATAAATTCAAATAAATAATTAAAAATTGAGAAAATACTTCCCTTTGGGCCTAATGGTCGTGCATAGGCTTGGCATGAAGAAACTTGGAAGAAAGATGGGCCCATTTGCATTTTTGGATCATTTGCATCAATGTTGACTTTTCAAAATTCCCAAATATTTCCCAACTTCCACAAGGCATAACTTGCTCCATTTTTAAGCTTTTCACATGTTCGTGGACATTTTGGAAAGGTCTTTGAGTCCTTTAACCAATGCCTTTGGTCCCATGTCATTTGGATTTACCAATCTCATGTTATGGCCTTTGACTTAAAGTCCCTTTTTGTTGACTTTTGAAAATGACCTATAATGTTGAAGTTGATAACTTTTTGTGAGAGCATTTCTTGGACTTGGAATATGAAGATGATTTGTAGGAAATGTCTTTCTCTTCAAAATGAGCTTTGGATGGAATTTTTCTGATAATCCATGTGAAAGTTATGCCCTGGTCAATTTCAGTTGACTTTTTCAGCTGTCCAAATATAGCAACTTTTGCATTTTTGATGATTTCTGAGCCAAATTTTGAGAATCATGATCAAGCATTGATCAAATGATGTTTGTGGCTTCAAAATGATATATTGACCAAAAATTTGAACTTTTGACTGTCAAATGACCATTTTGCCCCTACAGTTGACTGTAGTGCAATTTAGGGTTTTGACTGTGCAATTTTGAGCTGAATGCCTTGAAACTTGATATGAGGATGCTTGACCACCTTTGTAGGCATATGAGACTTGATTGTGCCTTTGAAAACTTCATTTTCTTGATCAGAACCCCAAACCCTAGTTTTGACTGTATAGGAGACAGTTGAACTGCATAACCCTTGGGGAATTTGTGACCTGGCTTGGCAATTTCTTGAAGGATATGGGAGGGCAAATTTTGGGGTGCAACAGTTGCCCCTGTTCAATCTTCTTAGACCTGAGGATGCAGATTGGCTGACGTGCCTTTCGTAATCCGATGGTAAAAGATGATTGGACACTAGAGTGCCCAGAAATTTGCGCTCACATAGTGGCAGTGATGGTGGAATGGGCTTATAGATGCCATTTGGAGATTGCTGGATAGGATGATGGGCTTATAGATGCCATCTGGATGTTGATCGCGTAGGAGATTCCTTAGCGAGAACCTGCATACCTGCAAAAGAGAAAATGAGTACCTGACACGTTGCAGGAGCTGATTTTAGATGCTTGGTATAGATGTGTCCTGACTGGTTACAGGAGCTGAGTCTGGAGCTTCAAACGCTGATGAATGAACCAGGGATGGTTACTGCCTTAGCATGGATGGTAAGAGAACCTTGGGCGATTTTAACTTCAACAACGCTCGTTGAAAAAATCTTGGGTGTCTTCTACTGGGATAAGAATCAGGGAGATCTTAGGGTCGATCTGACTGAACCAGAGGAGGCCTTGGACTGGATAAGCATCAGGAAAATCTTAGGATCGATTTAACTGAACCGGACAAGGTCTTGGAATCTTCAACTGGATAAGCATCAGGGAGATCTTAGGGTCGATCTGACTGAACCAGAGAAGGCCTTTGACTGGATAAGCATCAGGAAAATCTTAGGGTCGATTTAACTGAACCGGTCTAGGTCTTGGAATATCTTCAACTGGATAAGCATCAGGGAGATCTTAGGGTCGATCTGACTGAACCAGAGAAGGCCTTTGACTGGATAAGCATCAGGAAAATCTTAGGGTCGATTTAACTGAACCGGTCTAGGTCTTGAAATGTGATTGAGACTTTAAACTGCATCTTTCCTGAAAGGTAAAAGTCAGTCATATGCAATGAATGATATGGATCAAGCAATGATGTTCTCAACATAAAGGGGACTTGTATGATGCAGTGCGTTATGCATGCTATGATGATGTATGTGAAGTTTTATGTATGTTTTCGTCTAGGAATGTAAATCCTTGACGGATGCCGGGAAGTCGTATCCTGGGCTGATGTTGGAGAATAAGCTTTTACTTCCGCTGGGGATGATAGTTGCAAGAATACCGGTAGGAGAAGATGACTCTGTTGCGGAATAAACTTGGCAAATGGAAGATTATGTGGGGAGAAAAATACTCTAGTGACCATGCGGGGAAGCAATACTCTGTGGGAAGAGGGATGCCTTGCTGAGTTGATAGTAGTTTGCTGGGGATAGGAAGACTTTGTCGAGGACTCTCTTTCCGTGGCTTTTGGCTGAGGATAACCCAGTTATATCCTGTTAAGGAAATAACTCTTTGAATAAAGCCGGGAGACGAGTTCGCTTTGCGAAGGATAAGCTTCCAGAATTTACTGGGGATAAGCTTACTGCTTGGGGAGATGAATTCCAATTTTCCTGGGGAACTAGATTGGATTGGACTCTTCTAATGAAGTTTTGGACTGTAATGCTGTAGGTTGAAAGAGGGAACCTATGTAGGGTTGCCTGCTGATGAGCTCGTGTAAAACCGCATCTGAAATGGAGAAGGAACCTGGGTAGGGTTATTTTGATGATGAGTTTGTGTAAAACTGCGTTCTTGGAAAGGGAGAACCTGTGTAGGGTGTCCGGGTGACGAGTCCATGTAAAACTGCATCTTGAATAGGGGGAACCGGTGTAGGGTTGCTTGGTGAGGTAAGTTCATGTAAAACTTCTTGATGAACCGGGGTGAGGTTATCTTGAACTAAATCCATGTAAGACTTCTGGAGGAACCGGGGTTAGGTTACCTTGGGGTAAATCCATGTGAGATTTCTTGACGAACCGGGGTAAGGTTACTGGAGACGAGTCCATGTGAGACTTCTGGGGGAACCGGGGTTAGGTTACCTTGAGATAGATCCGTGTGAGATTTCTTGACGAACCGGGGTAAGGTTGCTTCGGGATAAGTTTGTGTAAAACTTCTTGGATGAACCGGGGTAAGGTTGCTTGAGATAAACCCATGTAAGATTTCTAGAGGCACCGGGGTAGGGTTACTTGACGAGTTTGTGTAAAAACTTTTTGATGAACCGGGGTTAGGTCATCTTGAGATGGGTCCATGTGAGACTCTTGGAGGAACCGGGGTTAGGTTACTTGGATAAGTTTGTGTAAAAACTTCTTGATGAACCGGGGTTAGGTCATCTTGAGATAGGTCCATGTAAGACTTTTGGAGGAACCGGGGTTAGGTTATTTGGATAAGTTCGTGTAAAAACTTCTGGATGAACCGGGGTAAGGTTGCTTGTGGAGGAGGAGTCTGTGTATGACTTTGTCTGAAGGTTGAGAAGAAACCGGTGTTGGGTTGCATGATTTTGATTAAGTGGATTGTTGTCCTGTTTGGTTTCGGACGCTAGCCCACGATCTGGAATTTTGTAAAGGTATATGGTAACCATCCTTATGTGGATCTTTCCTTTGTACTTTGGTTGACAGAGCAGTTGGATCGCCTGGATAACTCATTATTGCCCTTGCTTCGGAGGCGAGGGGAGAGGATACCTGTGTGGGTGATTGACACATCTTTGGGTAGGCAAGTGACGAGATACCGGAACATAGTCGTACGCTTTGATCCCTAACTTTTGCCTGAACCGCCCTTTCGGGTTTTCGGTCCACCGGGATACCCATTTTTGCCCAAGCCGCCTTTTCGGGTTTTCGACTTGCCGGGTGTACATGTTTTTTCATTTCATCCCTTCATTTTGCCCGAACCCTTTTGGTTCGCCGGGAAGCCCTTGTTTTTGCCTAGGTATGTCAACCTAGCGGGTCTTTGATTACGCGTAGTATTTTTCGACTATGTCCACGCTCTCAGGATGTAGGGAATTGCCCCTGTTGGAAATATTTTGCCATGCCCCAGGTAATGGGCAATGCTCCTACTGTGCCCCTTGATTGGAGGTACTTCTGTTCACAAGGTGTTCATCGTGCGAATTTCCCTGTTGTTCAAACAAATAATCATATGCAAACAAGGTTATTTTAAGAATGCAAAAGTCTATGTCTGTCTTGAATTTTGAAAATGCATTTTTTTGTAATACAGTGCGATGTCAACTCAATATTTTACAGCAAACCTTCAGGAGTCAGGATACCTTCGTAACAATATGCTTTCGAACTAACCCATGCTTCAGCTAGGACTTTCAAGGGTTATATCGTGGCCTGGTTCACGATTTAAGAAACAAAGGATAAAGGCTCAAATTATTTGTACCCACCCGCTCTTCGTGATGTTCTCCAAACCTAAACTCAGTTGATCATGCGTTAGACCTTGCTTGAGTCTTTGCTTTGATATTCCGGTGATGGTTCGGACATTGATGATTTATTCTGACTAGGCAGTCACTTTTGCTTTTGTTGAGGGTTTGTGAGCCCTCTTTCTTTTGATTTCGTCATCCCTTTCTTTTTTGCCTGAACTGTTTCCTTTTTGGAATTACAGTCAGCGGGATGCCCCGGTTTCATAAGTCCCTTTATAGGTTTTGACCTTTTTGGGCTTTTCATTTATGATTTTTTTTTTGATAATGACTGCCTGTCCTTATGATTGTTCTGAACCATCATTGTCTTTTGTTTTTGAAAAACTCATTTGGTGCCATTCATTGTGCACTTGGATCAATCTGAGAGAACTACCCTGCCCCAGGTTATGATTAAGGGTTTTGATTTTCGAAAATACAAACTCCTACTTCTTTGGCTCTGATGGGTTGACGAGGGATTATCATCCTTATGACTTCAGTGTTTAAGGATTGAAACAATGCCTGTACCTCATCAGCGGGGTTTGTTCAAAAGCATACTGTAGATTGTAGTATCGTTTTCGTCATCCTCCCTCAAGAGGTTTAGAATTTTCAGTTAAGAGTTGATCATCGCAAAAATATGAAAGCAGTTTTAAGCGTAGTAAACATAATTAAATCAAGACAGACATATGTAATGCATTATTGAAATAAAAGAGTTTAACATAATAATTGTTTATCTGAACAAGAAAGGAAAAATACAACTTGAATTCAAATGAACAAAAAAAAAATTCTCAATCCTAGCCATGTTTGGGCAATGGAGCAGTGATCACGTTGGGAGTCTCGGCAGGCTCGAACTCAATCTCTTTGGCGTCGACCATGTTCTGAATCTTGTACTTTAGTGCCCAACAGTCCTCAGTATCGTGCCCCGGGCTATCGGAATGATAAGCGCATCTGGCTTCTGGATTGTAGCTAGGAGAGGAGGTCTTAGGATTGACAGGAGGGTTGATTACTGCAATCAGGTTCATCTTCAGCATATGTTGCAGTGCTTGCGACCATGGCATGTTAATGTTGGTGAACTGCCTTTTAGGCCCGTCCGGCCTTTGCTGGTTTCCCCTCTGTGGTTGGCGGCGTGGTGCAGAACCAGAGATCATGACTGCCCCTGCATGTTGATCACGGCGACTCTTTTGACTGTATGCAGCATTAGATTCCTTCTTTCCCGTGTAAGGCTTTTTATGAATATCAGAAGGTGTGGCCTCTTGAATTTTCCCACTTTTGATACCAGCTTCGATTCTTTCGCCGGTCAGGATGAGGTCGGTGAATCCAGCAGATGAATTACCAATCAGGTGGTTGAAGAATGGCCCGGATAGGGTCCCCAAGAACATATCAACGAGTTCCCGGTCAGTTAATGGAGGTTGTACCCTTCCGGCAAGGTCTCTCCATTTCTGTGCATACTCTTTGAAACCCTCGCCTGCACCTATAGACATTCCATGAAGCTGAGTGCGTGTGGGAGCAAGGTCGGCATTGTACTGGTAATGCTTGTAGAAAGCAGTGGCTAAGTCTTCCCAGGTACGGATGTTGGCTCCATTCAATTGATAAAACCACTCGAGCTGAGTCCCTGAAAGACTCTCTTGGAAGAAATGGATCCATAAGTTTTTGTCAGCTGTATAGGGCTGGATCCTCCTTGTATAAGCCCTGAGATGCAACTTAGGACAGGATGCCCCATCATATTTAGCAAAGGCGGGTACCTTGAATTTGCGCGGGATCACTACCCCAGAAGACAGACCTAGATCCACAAAGTCCAGGCCGGGCACTTTTTGTATCTCCATGGCACTGAGCCGGTCTTCCAACTGTTTGTATTTATCCTCAGCCGGAGGGTATTGTTCGTCGTTGAAATCTGTCTCGTTGTCGGAGACCACTGGACTAGGCACCTCTCTCTCATGGTGGCTGCTTTCCCTCACAGATGGGGTTGTCCTCTCAGTTTCAATCTGCGGTGTATTCCCAGATCTGCGCCTTGGGCTGAACAGCACAGTCCTCTTCTTCTTCTTTTCCTTCTTCAAGAGCAGAGCCTTCAGATCTTGCTGCCCCTGGGTCAGGTTCATGATTAGCCCTTGGAATTGGGCATTCTGAGCCTGGAGGGCCTTGATAGACTGTTCAGCTGATGATTCAGGATTCATGACGATCGGCTGAAATAAACAGCGAAGAAGGTTAGTAACCTGCAGAGAAAGGGTACCTGTTATGCAATGATATGTATGACATGCATGCAATGATTTCAAGGACCTCGCGGGATAAACAGAGAAATTGTTAGAGTTGAGAACCGGTAACTTGATTGAAGGTACTTCATGTTGTTGAGAGTCCTTCTTCAAGGGTCAAAGGCTCACCATATCCAGTGGGTCATGGCCCCTGACAGCCTTGGCTAGAGGGAAAGCAATCCCTTTTGCCCCTTGCTGGGACAGTTGATTCACCATGACCTGCATCACAAGCCCTTGAGGTCCTTGAAATAGGTTAGGATGTATGCAATGGTATGATGTTATGGTATGCATGGGGTAATGTAGGTAACCCTGTCATGAGTCCCAATTAAGGACCACCAACCAAAACCTGCAAGAAACTTAGGGTACTCTGTTATGAGTCCTGCAAGAAACAAGTGTCAGGTAACAAGCATGCAGATAGTCAAGTACGAAGGCACACAAGTCACACAAAGGAGCCCTTAGAGTTTAGGCCAGCATGAAATTTGGGGTGCTACCCTCTTGAAGTTGGTGGGCTCAACCTGTCCTATCAGAAGTAACCGGGTTCTAAGGTTCCCAATATCACGGGATTGCTTTCATTGTTCATCGTTTCGATTTAGCCACTGAACTGGCGACCGAAATATTCCAGGAAAGCAACCCTCAATTGAGCGTAGTATCGAGTATCAACCAACCTCGGACTGCACCAAAGTCAGTTATCTCACTACCCTAAAGAGGCCAAGATAGTTCAATTAAGGTTCCTAAGGTCTGTTGATGCTTCACGACACCACGCGGAGGCCCCGTACTCTCCTTGACTGAACTCAAGGGTTACCGGTACACACCAAAGTGCCACATCAACGTAGCAGACTGTTTCAACCATGTCGGTATACCCCGCACAGTTCCCTCACAGCCTTGTTGCTACTTTCTAAGAAAGGTATCCCCCAGATCCGGGTTTAGGATCTCATAGAACTCCCAAGCAACCCACAATTTAAAGCACACAAGGAAAACAATTGAAAACATAGTTATGAGCTAGCCCTAAGGTACACCTCACTTTATAAAGATATCCCCAGCAGAGTCGCCAGTTCTGTGATTGGTGGATCTGGAACTGACTGTTTAACGCTGGTTCGCGAAATGTCGCGGAAGCAAGAGTCGCCACCGTCTTTTATTTTCTCCAAATGGAAAGGACAAAAGCACAGAAAAATTCCTTAAAGAGATTGCTCTCGGTTCGGGAGGTAGGTTATAGAAAGGGAAGGTGTTAGCACCCTTTCTATCCATGGTTATCCATGGGCTCTTAGATACTTGCTCAATGTGTTTTCAAAATTGTTTGTTTGCTTTTCAATGTGGGTTTAAAAAAGTTTCTTTGAAAAATTTCAGTTCGACTCGTACGTCAGAGTGTTTGAAAAATTTGCTTTGAAAGCTTTTGAAAAGTGTCGGTGTGAAAAGTCTTTGAATTTTTGTTTTGAAGAGAGCAAGTATCTACGAGAACCTACCTACCCTAAGGAATTCGTCTGTGTAAATGTCCTTTAAAGTAGTGCCATCCCACCATTGAGAGGTAGGTAGCACCACCGTTGGAGGTGTTCGGGTCAATTCGAGTTTTAGGGACGTGGTGATCACCAGAGCAATGGGAAGACACCTTAGAAGCTACCCTCATGCCAGGTTCCAGGATCATGAGGACTTACTAAGACATCCTCTACTCGACGACCACCTTTCGAAAGGCAACAGTGAGGCGTACCCTAGGGGTGGTGTGTGCGAATTGTGTGTCATGTTTCAGTTATTTGTCTCGTCATGTTTATTTGTGTTCTACGCTTGATTTTAATTCAGACATTCATTCTTGCATGCTTTTTAACAGTTATAAAGTTTGCGGGAAAATAAATCTAAACTATTACAAATGGCGCGGGTCCACATCGCCAAAATAAACCGGACCCGATTTAGCGGAAAGTAAATGAAGCAAAATAAATAATAGTGCGAGAAATTTAAATTACAATGCTTTGGGAGAGATACAAAATTAATCAAACGACATAAAATAAAATACGCGAAATTAATAATTAAAAATATGAACATGGGCGTTGGACCCTTTTGCAAAATATTTAATAAAGAATTGAAATGAGAATTAAATGTTTTTGGTATTTTTTTGTATTTTTTAAGATTTAATGAAAAAAGAATTAATTAAACTTAAACGTCAAACCCTAATTCTAATGTTTTTTAGTTATTAAGAAAAAGATTGAATTTTTAACCTAATTTAAATCTAAGTTATTTATATACATTTAATTATAAAAACAAATAAAATAAATAAATAAATAATATTGTGATAAAAAAAGAGAAAATTTAAAAGGAATAGAAATTGTTAATTAACCTAATTCTATATTTTTTTGGATTTTTATTTATTAAAAGGATTAAAATTATAACCTAATTAAACTAAATATTTACATGTAATTTATTTATGGAGATAATAAAATAAAAATTATATTTTTTGCCTTTTTCTGATTTTATGATATTTTTCATATTTTTGTAAAAGTAATTAATTAATTAAAACAAATAAAAAAAAAATAAATAACATAACAATTGAGAAAATAAAATATAAAAAAGAAAAGCAAACCAGGGGGGGAGTAGCCCCAAAATTGGAGGTCTTGATCTTAGAAGGCTGGCCCAATTGATTTTGGCCTCATTGACTTTTTGGAATAGTGTGTGGATGCTTTGACTTAAGCCTACAACGTTCTTTGAATCTTGGCCATTGATCTGGATTGGATGGACGCGTGTATGTCTGGATGAGGATGGAACATGGTAGCCCTGAACACTAGCGTTGCATAGGAATTGCCATTGCAAAATAATATTGAAATTTGCCAGACCTGGGACTTGAACCCAGGTCATGAGGGTTACAAGTACGTCCACCTGCCAGCTGAGCTACAACGCGCATGTTATTATATTATAATAAATAAATAATAAAAAGAAACATTGGTTAGTGGCCTCTAAAAGCGCGCGCTGGTTTGAATGAGCCACTCAGTGGTTGCCAGCACATCGTCTTCCTCACGCCTTTTTTTTTTCTTTCTGAAACAAGGTCCTATTGCAACGGTTTTAGAAGCGTAGTTTTAGGCAGGCTTCGAGAAAATAGCGACTAGCGCTATGGTGATCATAAATTGATCGCGACTAGTGCTTTTTCTTCGTCTTGATGAGCTGATTGCAATGGTGGTCATTTGGAGTTCTAATTTTGCTTTATTATGAAAGCCCCAATTTGGAAAACCTGTAACCCTAATATTCAAACATGGTAAAATCGCATATGTGGCACAAAAACACAATTGAATACGTTGGTTAGCTTAGAAACATCATTATGAGCATGAATCAATAAAGAAAAATGCAAAAAGATGCTTGAATTATGCTATACGATTTCAAGAATTTCGTGACTCAGTTTGAACATAATCTACCAATTCTTGGAGCTTTGAAGGGTGTTTGGAATTGGAATGTGATCAGGAGTCCACGAGCAAGCTTTTTGTATAAGAATTAGGGCTTAAAACCACCTCTAACCTTGAAATCAGTTTTTGAGTTTTGGAGAAATTTTTCAAGTTTGTATGGGGTTCTTCTGCGCAGCTTCTAGTGTCATTCTTTTAGGGTTGTGATTCTGAATATGTGTAGAGCATATTAGGTTAACAAATTTCAACAAAATCTCATGAATTCAATGGTTTCAATATTTGATTGTATAAGATCTTTTTTGAATCTTTTTTCATGTGTAATTTTGTTCAATCATGCCAAATCAACCAAATCTTGCCATATTTAATTGTGCACGAAATCTTGAGCCCAGAATGTGTACAAAAAGATTTTTTTTAGGTCATGTTTATATTTTCTATATATTTAAATGATTTAAATGAATTAATATTAATATAAATTCAAATAAATAATTAAAAATTGAGAAAATACTTCCCCTTGGGCCTAATGGTCGTGCATAGGCTTGGCATGAAGAAACTTGGAAGAAAAATGGGCCCATTTGCATTTTTGGATCATTTGCATCAATGTTGACTTTTCAAAATTCCCAAAAATTTCCCAACTTCCACAAGGCATAACTTGCTCAATTTTTAAGCTTTTCACATGTTCTTGGACATTTTGGAAAGGTCTTTGAGTCCTTTAACCAATGCCTTTGGTCCCATGTCATGTTGAGTTACCAATCTCAAGTTATGGCCTTTGACTTAAAGTCCCTTTTTGTTGACTTTTGAAAATGACCTATAATGTTGAAGTTGATAACTTTTTGTGAGAGCATTTCTTGGACTTGGAATATGAAGATGAGTTGTAGGAAATGTCTTTCTCTTCAAAATGAGCTTTGGATGGAATTTTTCTGATAATCCATGTGAAAGTTATGCCCTGGTCAATTTCAGTTGACTTTTTCAGCTGTCCAAATATAGCAACTTTTGCATTTTTGATGATTTCTGAGCCAAATTTTGAGAATCATGATCAAGCATTGATCAAATGATGTTTGTGGCTTCAAAATGATATATTGACCAAAAATTTGAACTTTTGACTGTCAAATGACCATTTTGCCCCTACAGTTGACTGTAGTGCAATTTAGGGTTTTGACTGTGCAATTTGAGCTGAATGCCTTGAAACTTGATATGAGGATGCTTGACCACCTTTGTAGGCATATGAGACTTGATTGGGCCTTTGAAAACTTCATTTTCTTGATCAGAACCCCAAACCCTAGTTTTGACTGTATAGGAGACAGTTGAACTGCATAACCCTTGGGGAATTTGTGACCTGGCTTGGCAATTTCTTGAAGGATATGGGAGGGCAAATTTTGGGGTGCAACAGTCTTGTACTGCTATCTAGTCATAATCCAGGCTTCACGATGTTTTATACAATCATCTGGTCGAATCCAGGCTTCATGGTGTCCTGTACTGCTATCTGGTCGAAATCCAGGCTTCACAATACCTTACTTCTTATTTGGTCGAAATCCAGGCTTTAGAAGAAATCAAGTGGTTATTCGGTCGCATCCGGGCTTCCCTTTGACTGTTGGGCCTACTAATATCCGGTCGAATCCGGGCTTCATAGTAATTGGCTGGGTGAACTGCTATTTGGTCGTAATCTAAGCTTCACAGTGTCCTTCACTATTATCTGGTCGTAATCCAGGCTTCAGTGTCTTTTACCGCTATCTAGTTGTAATCCAGGCTTCGCGACGTCTCATACCACTATCTGGTTGAAATCCAGGCTTCATGGTGTTCGGAGGAAATCAAGATACTATCCGGTCGTGATCTGGGCTTCATAACTTGTGTTAAAGATATACCACTATTTGGTCGTAATCCAGGCTTCGTAGCATTCTTGGTTGCTATTTGGTCTTAATCCAAGATTCACAACGTCTTCTACCATTATCTGGTCGTAATCCAGGCTTCACGGTCTTGTATTTCTATCTGGTCGTAATCCAGGCTTCACAATAACTTGTTGAGCTGTTATCCGGTCGTAATTCGGGCTTCACGACTTGTGTTTATGATATACCACTATCTGGTCGAATCCAGGCTTCATGGTGCTTGCTGAGCTGTTATCTGGTCGTAATCCGGGCTTCACGGCTCGCTGGGGATTAAACTATTATCCGGTTGAATCCGGGATTCATAGCTTGCTTTTAAGAGATACCACTATCTGGTCGTAATCCAGGCTTCGTGGTGTTCGATACTGCTATCCGACCGTAATCTGGGCTTCACAATATGCTGTAGAAATCAAGATACTATTCGGTCGGATCTGGGCTTCATAGCTTGAACTTGGTGAGAATTTTATTGTATCTTTCCTGAAAGGTAAAGGGTTAGTCGTATGTAATGCATGACATGTATTAAGCAATGATGTTCTCAAAATAAATGAGATTTTGCTGTATGATGCGTATGCACATGTCATTATGTATGGACATGCAATGTTTTTATGATAATTTCTAGCTGGAGAAAATAAATCCCGGGTTGCTGCTGGAGAGTGCAAGAAGTTGAACTCTTCGTTTCCGCTGGGGATAGTGAATGAAGATGATTGTGAGAATGATCCCGTAGGAGAGAATAAATCTGTTGGGGAATAAACTGATGAGGAAATGTCTATGTGGGGAGGACAAACTCTGCTAGAAAACCTGTTGATTTGGAGAAATAACTTCGGCTGGGGATGAATCATCATTGTCGGTGATGATAAACTCTATTGGGGATTGAGTTTCTGTTTGTAAAAGGAATGAACTTCGCTGGGGATGATTTTCCAGTTGCGACTTCACTGGGAATAATCTTTTAGACTCTACTGGGGACAATCTTCCAGAGTTTACTAGGGATAATTCTCCAAACTCCACTAGGGATAATTTTCCAAACTCCACTGGGGATAATTTTCCAGTGCTGATGGTAGATAAACTCTGCCTGGGGAGAATATTGCTGACTCATTCGTGGTTGCGAGCCTCAGCTGGGAAGAGTTAACACCGCTGTCCTTCTCTTACTCTGCGGGGAGTGAATGTACTTTAAATCGTTTCCTCCAACTAGGTCTATCCCTATACCTGGTGGACAGAGCAACTGTACGGTTTGGACATTTCTTGTTTGCCCCTGTTTCTGATATTACAAGTAATCGTCTTTTGTTTCGCATGTAAATATTTATGAGCAGCAATTATTGTCAAATGCATATATAAAAAATGAACCATTGGACGTTCTTTCAAAACAAAACAGAAAAGGAAAACAATTTGAAATTTCTTTGTGAAAATGAATTGTATTGATTTTGAAGTCAGCCTGTAAATATGCGTTTTTTGTACAAGAGGCTGACGTCCTAGTAAGAGAACACCACTGAACAATAGAGTTTATACAATTTGTGTAAACAAAGAAAAACAGCTATGTAAATAATCTCACTGGTTTCCAACTCTGCTATCGCCTTTATATCCTCGAGAATCTCATCACTTTGCTACTTGGTTGAAGGTAAATCAGATTGTTTGGCGTCGTTCGAGCCTGATAGTCGATACTGAAGTCTGGTTGTAAGGTGATCCAATGAGACATAGTGTTACGCTTTGATCCCTAATTTTTTCCTGGACCGCCCTTTCGGGTTTTCAGTCCACCGGGATACCCTTTTTTGCCCAAGCCGTCTTTTCAGGTTTTCGACTTGCCGGGTGTACAAATATTTTTTATTTTCATCCCTTATTTTTGCCCGAACCCTTTTAGTTCGTCGGGAAGCCCTTATTTTTTCCTAGGCCAGTCAACCTAGCGGGTCTTTAATTGTGCATAGTATTTTTTCACTATGTCTGCATTGACGAGGTGAGGAAGGTCGTCACCATCCATGGTGGTTAGAATCATGGCTCCTCCTGAGAAAATGTTCTTAACCACAAATGGCCCTTCGTACGTAGGGGTATATTTTCCCCTAGGATCACCTTGAGGTAATATGATGTGTTTGATCACCAGATCCCAAACTTGATACTCTTGTCATCTAACTTTCTTGTTAAATACCTTGATCATCCTCTTTTGATACGTTTGACCATGACAAATAGCAGTAAGTCTCTTTTCGTCGATTAAGTTCAGCTGATCAAGCCGGGTCTGGATCCAGTCGTCCTCGCTCAAACCTGCGTCCTTCATAATCCGAAGAGAGGATATCTGAACTTCAATGGGCAAGACTGCCTTCATGCCATATACCAAGAAATAGGGTGTTGCCCCTGTTGACGTCCGCGTTGAGGTACGGTACCCATAAAGAGAAAATGGTAACAACTCGTGCCAATCTTTGTATGTCACCGTCATCTTCTGCACAATCTTCTTGATGTTCTTATTAGCCGCTTCGACAGCCCCATTCATCTTCGGCTGGTAAGGAGAAGAGTTATGATATTGTATCTTATACTGCTTGCAGAGCTCGGTGATCATTGTATTGTTGAGATTTGTACCGTTGTCTGTAATGATTCTCTCTGGTACACCATATCGACATATCAGGTTATGCTGAATAAACCGTGCCACGACGTTCTTGGTTACTATAGAAAATGAATTTGCATCAACCCACTTCGTAAAGTAATCAATAGCTACCAAGATGAAACGATGCCTGTTGGATGCAGTAGGTCTGATCTCCCCAATCATATTGATGCCCCATATTGCAAAAGGCCAAGGAGCTGTCAAGACGTTCAGAGGAACTAAAGGTATGTGCACCTTATCAGCATAGACTTGGCACTTATGACAGGTCCGAGAATGCTGATAACAGTCGGCTTCCATAGTAGACCAATAATATTCTGCCCGTAGGATCTTCTTTGCCATGGTGTGTCCACTGGAACGAGTTCCGAAAGTACCCTCATGTAACTCCGCCATGATCCTTTCTGCCTCGTTCTTGTCCACACATCGTAGTAAGGTTGAATCATGGTTACGCTTGTAAAGGATACCATTACTGATGAAGAACATCGCCACGAACCTCCTCAGAAACTTCTTATCATTAACAGATGCATCCTCGGGGTATTCTTGAGCCTCAAGATGCCTTTTTACCTCATGAAACCAGGGTTTATCTACCACCTCTTCAGTCTCAATGTCACAGCAATGTGCGGGTTCGTCCAACCTTTCAATGGTGATCTGGGGAGCCTCATTGTCCCACCTGACCTTAAACATAGAAGGCATCATAGCTAGCACGTCCGCTAACTGATTCTCCTCTCTTGGTAAGTGTTCAAAGGTTATCTCCTCGAAGTGTGGGAGCAGCGTCAATACATACTCTTTGTAAGGAATAAGATTTGGGTGTTTCGTATCCCACTCGCCTTTGATCTGACTGATCACGAGAGCGGAATCTCCGAACACACTCAAGAACTTTATCCTTAGGTCAATAGCTGCTCGAAGGCCCATAATGCACGCTTCATACTCCGCCATATTGTTGGTGCAGTTAAAACATAATCGGGCGGTAAACGGAGTATGACAACCTTCAGAAGATATGATCACGGTGCCAATGCCATTACCTAAAGAGTTTGAAGCTCCATTAAAGTACATAGACCATCTGGATCCCTTCTCAGGTCCTTCATCCGATCCAAGTTTCTCACAGTCGGTCACCAACATGATGTTCTCATCCGGAAATTCGAAGTTCATGGATTGGTAGTCGTCTACAGCCTGATGCGCCAAATGATCTGCCAACACACTTCCCTTGATTTCCTTTTGGGTTGTATACTGGATATCATACTCGGCCAAGATCATCTACCATCTTGCTATTCTTCCGGACAAGGTAGGCTTTTCGAAGATATACTTGATTGGATCCATCTTTGATATCAATAGGGTAGTGTGAGTCAGCATATACTATCTCAGCCGGCGAGCAGCCCATGCCAAAGGACAACAAGTTTTCTCAAGTAACGAGTATCGGGTCTCGCAGTCGGTAAAATTTTTGCTAAGGTAATAAATAGCATGCTCTTTTCGGCCAGACTCGTCATGCTGCCCCAACACACACCCCATTGAATTGTCGAGTACTGTCAAGTATAAGATTAAAGGTCTTCCTTCAACTGGAGGTATCAGAATAGGTGGCTCTTGGAGATATTCTTTGATCCTTTCGAAAGCAGCCTGACATTCATCATTCCATCTTACCACTTGATCTTTCTTCAGTAGCTTGAAGATTGGCTCACAAGTAGCAGTTAGGTGCGAAATAAATCAGGCAATGTAATTCAGACGCCCCAAAAAGCCTATGACTTCCTTTTCAGTTCGGGGAGCCGGCATCTCCTGTATAGCCTTCACCTTTGCAGGATCCACCTGAATACCTTTATCACTAACGAAGAAACCCAACAGCTTACCAGACCTCACCCCGAAGGTGCACTTGTTCGGGTTTAACCTCAGCTTATACAACTTCAAGCTGTCAAATAGCTTCTGAAGATGGTCAAGGTGACCTTCCTCAGTCTAGGACCTTGCAATCATGTCGTCAATGTATACCTCAATCTCATGATGAATCATATCGTGGAACAAAGCAACCATAGCGCGCTGATACGTTGCCCCAGCATTCTTCAATCCGAACGGCATGACTTTGTAGCAAAAAGTGCCCCACTGTGTAACAAAAGTTATCTTCTCCATGACTTCGGGAGCCATCTTAATCTGATTGTAACCAGAGAAACCATCCATAAAGGAGAAGACCTTATGTTGTGCAGTGTTGTCAACCAGAACGTCGATATGAGGCAGAGGCAAATCGTCTTTGGGACTGGCCCTGTTCAGATCCCTATAGTCTACACACATTCAGACCTTACCATCTTTCTTCGGCACTGGAACCACGTTGGCAACCCACTGCGGGTAAGAAGTAACTGCTAGAAAACCGGCATCAAACTGTTTCATAACCTCAGCCTTGATTTTCTCAGACATCTCTGGGTGCATTCAAAGAAATTTCTGCTTCACTGGAGGACAATCCTCTTTAGTAGGCAGACGGTGAACCACGATATCGGTATCTAACCCAGGCATATCTTCATAAGACCAGGCAAAGATCTCAACATAGTCACGCAGTATCTGAATCAACCATTGCTTAACACTAGACTCCAGATTTGCACCGATCTTGACCTCTTTCTTGTCTTCCTCGGTACCCATATTTACTGTTTCCACTGGCTCTTCATGGGGCTGTATGGACCTCTCTTCCTGAAGTAACAATCTAGCAAGCTCCCCAGGCACCTCACAGTCATCCTCACCTTCGTCCTCGGCTTGGTTGATCGGATTTTCAAAGTCATAACCGGTAGTAGCAGAGTCGTTATCAGTGGGATCCAGAGTGGATGGTGACCTGTATATGTGAGTGTGTGTAAGATAAATAGCTGTTTTGATAAAGTGCAAGATAGAAAAGAAAAACAAGGAGCGCAAAATTTGTAATGCAAGAAAAAACGTCCAATGCTTTTATTGATGATATATGGAGATGACACATAATAAACCCTCAAACAAAGCCACGGTGTCTCGGGCAAGGCACCGGGCCGTAAAGTTTCAAACTGTCTGTTACAAGCCTCAAAACAAAAGTCTATTACTGTGTAATAAAAGAAACGGGCACGAAGTCCTTCACCGTCCAATTGTTCAAGCCACCGTCGGTAGTCGGGTAAATCTAGCTGTCAAACTCAGACTCTTCATCATCATCTTCAATTGCATTCACTTCTGGATTACTGATACACAGGGGAGGTCTTCCAATCCGCGCACGCCGAACATCCCTTTGAGCTTCTGCAGTAAAACCCAAACCAAACTTGCCAGTCTTGTGTGCAAAGTCAGGGAGTTGGCCCTAATTCGCACACCCACCTTTTTCAATAACAGCTCGGGCATCCTTGAGGGAAGCCATCTTTATTGGTGGATCTTCAGTAACAGTTTCAGTCGACGCCAGCGTCTGTGGGACTTCTTCAAAGTTCTGACACGGGGTTTCAATGAATTCCCCATCCATCTCCACATACCGAAAAGAGTTAAGGTGGCTCACCATGTACTCCTCTTCTCCTCGTACTGTAACAATTTCCCCTTCACTGGATATTTTAACATCTGATGGAGCGTAGAAGTTACTTCCCTAACCTTATGAATCCAAGGGCGACCCAGCAAACAAGAATAAGATGGTCGAATGCCCATCACATAGAACGTAGATGTGAAAGTCTGGGAACCAACTTTAACAGGGACGTACACCTCTATGTGCACCATCCTTTTGGACCCGTCAAAGGCCCTAACCACAATATTACTTGGCTTCATAACCAACCCTTCACAGTCCAACCGGTCTAACGCTTTCTTGGGTAAAACATTTAACGAGGACCCAGTATCCACCAGCACATGAGCCAGATTAGTGCCCCTGCACTCGATTGAAACATGCAGAGCATCATTGTGATTCTTTCCTTTGGCAGCCAGATCTGCGTCGGAGAAACCCAACCCGTTGTCAGCGGTCAAACTAGCCACACAGTCTTTGAATTGATCAGCAGATGTTTCTTGTGGCACATGCGAAGTTGTAAGGAAAGCAATTAAAGCCTTAGCATGGTCTTCTGAGTACAACAATAAAGACAACATAGAGATCTTCGACGGGGTTTGCCCCAACTGTTCGACTATGTTGTAGTCGCTTTTCTTGATGATATTCAGGATTTCCTCCATCTCCTGTCTAGAGGTCTCAACAACAATCTTCTTAGGTGCCTCCGTCCGGGCAGGCTCACCTGTAACTTATTTGCCCCGAGCGTCAGATGACTCGGCAACAGGGGTAATGATTGGAACATGAACATGGACAGTAGCAGATGTACTGGCAGGTGCAATAGCAATAGGTTTCTGAACAGTCGGTGGGGAAATCTCAGGATAGAAGATTCTTCCGCTTCGGGTGACCTTGCTAGACCCAACAATATTGCTGACATCAGTATCAGCCTCTTCAACCTTCAAGTCTTGTTTGATCCCATGATAATACACATCGGCCCCATAGTGCCACGGGACAGCCTTATCCGAAGTGTACGGGGTAGGACCAGGGATAGTAATGATCAATGGAGCAACTCTTGTAACGGGTGTAATCCTAACAGGCTTTCTCGAGGAAGCCTTGGAAGGATTGGCGGAAATGGTGATTATGGAAACATCTTCAATAGGAATCAATGGAACCAAAGTTTTCTCGAACAAGATCTCTTTGTTATCCATCAGGCATTGAACACCTGACTTTAATAGATGGCAACCAGTAGGTAGGATGGAACACAGGTGGCAACCTTCGCCACAGCCCGGAAATAAACTGGCCAATAATAAGTTCTTCTTAACGATCGACAACGGAGTAGAAATGTCTTCCACGGAGGTCACAAATGAATTGTCGTCCACAACATTTACTCCATGCTTGGGCATAGGAGCAGTCATGACATTAGGCTTTTCTGGTGCGTCAAACTCAATTTCTTTAGCTTCAATCAAATGTTGTACCTTATTCCTCAAGGCCCAACAATTGTTTGTATCATACCCTGGGCTATCAGAGTGATAGGCACAGCGGGCGTTTGGATTATACAACGGCGATGTGGTACTGGGATTCTTTGGAGCTTCCCTCAGGGTTACCAGGTTGGTTTTCAATAACTGCGGCAAAATTTGAGAAAAGGTCATACTGAGCCGAGTATACTGTCTTTGCGGTCTCTCTGCTCTTTGCTGATTGTTGCGTTGTGGGACAACAGTTTGTCTTGATATTACTACCGCATTGACTGCTTGGCGGAGTTCAAGTCGATTTTGGCTCCTCGAGCTATAAACTACACTAGATTCCTTCTTGAAAGGCTTCTTCTCTGTACTTGACGAAGCACCTTTCTGTATCTTGCCACTTCTGATACCAGCTTCAACCCTCTCCCCCGTCATAATCAATTCAGTGAACCCAGATGATGAACTACCGATCAAATGATTGAAATATGGACCAGACAAAGTCCCAAGAAACATATCCACCAACTCCCTGTCAGCCAGAGGGGGTTGGACTCTTCCAGCAAGATCTCTCCATTTCTGAGCGTAGTCCTTAAAACCTTCGCTCGCACCCATAGACATACCCTGAAGTTGAGTACGCGTGGGAGCAAGGTCGGTATTATACTGGTAATGCTTGTAAAAAGCAGCAGCAAGGTCCTTCCAGTTACGAACATTAACTCCTTCCAATTGATAGAACCATTCAAGTTGAGTCCCTGACAGACTATCTTGAAAGAAATGAACCCAAAGGTTCCTATCAGCAGTATAGGGTTGAATCTTTCGGACATACTAGCGGAGGTGTAGCTTTGGGCAGGATACCCCATCGTACTTAGCAAAGACATGAGCTTTAAACTTGTGTGGGATCACCACCCTAGATGCCAAACCCAAATCTCCGAAGTCCAACCCAGGTATCTTCTGGATCTCCATTGCACTCAACCGGTCTTCAAGTTGCTTATACCTATCCTCAGCAGGAGGACACTGGTCTTCATCAAAATTTGTGTCATTGTCAGAAACCACAGGACTAGGAGCCTTCCTTTCCTCTTGATTCTCTCCTCCTACAGATGAATGGGACAAATCAACTTCTTCTCGCAACCTGTTCCCAAATCTGTGACCCATATTCAGCAGGACCACCTTCTTCTTCTTGGTCTTCTTGTCTTTCAAGATAAGAGTCTTCAAATCTTGTTGACTCTTGGCCAAGTTCAAGAACATCTCCTAGAACTGAGCATTCTGAGCTTGAAGAGCCTTAATAGCTTGATCAGTAGGTGTTTCAGAAGACATGTTGGGCTGAAATGAACAACGAAGGAGATAAGAAACCTGTAATGGTACCTATAATGAGGTGCATGGGAATGGAATGTGTATGAAATGATTTCAAAGATTTTGGGAGATTCAAATTTGTAAACCAAAATAAAACACGCTTTATTAGATTAAAACTTGAAACAATGTTTAAAAAATGCCTTTAAGGCGTTACAAAAGAAATACTGAAGGCAAATCTAAACTAGAAACAATAAAAGACATCAGAAATCCCATGGTCGTTTTCCCTTCGTGCTGACATAATCGTTGATTGTCCTCTCATTCTCAAGATGCCTTGTAACTTCAAGATCTTCCGTTCCTGCTCATGATACTTCTCTCTGTAGGTATCCCTTTCTTCCTTTAGCTGGATCCAAGATCTCTTCAATGCCCCAAGATCAGTAGGCATGTATGGGTGGATGGCCGTATAAGGGACACCTTCTTCATTAGTATGCTCTACGATCACCGGCAAAACCGCTTCATAAGGCATCCCCAGCTTTTGAACATGGGCTCGAACCCACTGGAGATATGGTTGCATCGTGAGAGAATTCTTCATTCCTAGCTCATGGGAGTCAGACCTGTTCACCCTATCCCAAGCTCGTATAAACCTGCGGTGATGTCCCTCAACATCCCCTTTGAAGTCAAAGACAATGCCTGTAAGCAGCAGCTCATGAGGACCGTCTCTCCGAGCTCGTCCAAACTGTCGTAAATCCAAACAGGGATTGTAGGTTATTCCCCCTTGAATTCCAAGCAATGGAACATTAGGGTATTCCCCATATCGATCAATGACAGCTACTCTTTCCATATCTTTAGTACTCTAAAGGATGTCCGTATGAGCAAGGGACATGGTTTTGTAAGCCCAACCTACACCTTCCTCATTCTTCAAAACAGACTTTGGGAGGTGCGAAATAAACCACATCGCCAGCAGCGGTGTACAACACATGAGAGTTCCCCTTCTCCGCACAGTACGGGTATAAAGAGCATGCAGAGTATCACCTAAGAGAGTAGGCACTGGGTTACGAGACATGAAAATCTTGACCGCATTCACATCTATGAAGGCATATGGATTCGGGAACAGAACCAAGCCATAGATGAGGAGAGCCAGGATGTCTTCAAATGCTTGAAAGTCCAAACTATCCCAGAACTATTGAGCTTGATCAATCAAAAACTTAGCCAAGAAACCTTTAACCCCACTCCGAATCTCCCAGTTAGATACTACATTAACCATTTTTAGATGTAGGGCTGAAGCAATATCCTCTGGCCTAGGAGCTATCTCCAAACCTGTAAAAGGTGTCTGCTCTAGAATAGATATACCCAGCAAATCAGATAACTCCTCCAAAGTAGGGACTAGCTGATAGTCCGGGAAGGTGAAACAGTGATGCAACAGGTCAAAAAACTGGAACAACACGCTCATCATTTGCTCATCCAACTTTGAAGTGACCAGGCTAAGGAGATGACCATGTCTTCTAACAAAGGAAGAAGTATCAGGAACCTTTGAAACCAACTCTCTGAGCTGAGCAGGGATTTGCACGAAGTTGACTCGAATGGTATTTCTGCGCATAGAGGCCATAATCTGCAAAACAGAATAAAGATGAATCCCCTTGGTCTTTGAAATGGTCAGTCTAATGAGATATGCATGCTATGTCATGATGCATGATGTCATGATAAAAACACACCACAGGTATCACAGATAGCAAACATGGTAAAGGCAAACAAGTCATACAAGAGCCCTTAAATTTCAGGCTGGCATGGAGTTTAGGTACTACCCTCTTGCAGTTTAGTTGGTTCAACCTGTCCTAGTAATAGTAACCGGGTTCTAGAGGTTCTCAATATCACTGAACATCCTCCATCGGTCATAATTCCAGTCACACAATCTTTTCTTGCAGCCGAAACCATCTCGAGAGTATGGTCTCAATGAGTGTAGCATCTTGTTACTTTCTATGGCCAAGTTGGTCAATTATAGGTTCTAAGGTCAGTTGATGCTTAATGACCCATATAGCAGCCTCATACTCTCCTTGTTCCTCCACAAGGGATATCGGTACCAACTAATGTGCCACATCAACGTAACTACTGCTTCAACCGTATCGGTCTATGTTGTACAGTTCCCTCACAGTCTATTGCTACTTACCTAAAAGGTGTCCCCTAGATCCGGGTTAGGATCTATAGTAACTCTGATACAAAGCCCACAAAGATAAAGCAAACAAATCAAATAACTGAAAAAATATGATGAACTAATCCTAAGGTACACCGCACTTATATTATCCCCAGCAGAGTAGCCAAGTCTGTGATACGGTGGCCAGAACCGGGACTTGTTTCCCTTTTTTTTAAGGAATTGCTGGTTTGTGTTTTGCGTTTTGTAGCGGTAGAAATGTTCAAGACTAAGCCATTGGATTGACTAGACTTTATACAAATCAAAATAAAAATCGCCACCGTGCTTTATTATTTCCAAAGGAATGGGAAAAGAGCGAATAACCCAAAAAGAGGGGGAAAGATTCAAGGTAAGGGGGTTGGTTATGTAAAGGGAAGGTATTAGCACCCAAAACATCTACGGTACTCCGCAAGAGCCTCTTTGAAAAATATGTATATTTTGGCTATAAAAATGTGTTGTATATAAAATGGATGGTGGAGGTGAGAAAAGAAATATTTTTATGATTTTTTCACCCGCCGCGGTTGCGAATCCTTAGTGCCTACGTACCACCTTTCGTGCAATAGGGGATCAGGATACACGTAGTTCCTCTTTTAAAAATTTGAAACACAAGTGTGTTGGTTAATTTTATGAGATAAGACATCATCGTCATTGTCCGTGTGGAAAACATACTTACTACCCACAATCATGAGAAAGGATAATTTGCATCATCTCAAAGTGGAGGATATGGCTTGGATTTTAAAATCAACAATGCCTCACTCAACACCCAAGTGGAAAATATCTCTCTTTACTACATATTGTAGAAGTACAGTTGCTTGCATCACTACAAGGGTTGACAAGAGTCTAATCTTTTAAGAAAAGTTTTAAATTAAAAAGCCAAAGTGGCAAAAATGGTTTGAAATGAGATTGATTGACTTTTAGTCTTCTCACAAAAATGTCAAGGTATTATTAAATTGATTGAAATTTATTTATGAAAATGTTTTGAAAATGCATGGACCTAAGTCCAAGTTTATTATGAAAGTGTTTCAAGTTTAGAAATAAGAAGAGTTTTTAAAAGGAGGGAGAAGATTTTTGAAATTAAAGAAGATGGGAGGAGATGAAGAGACTATCCTAAAGCATAAGGTAAAAGCTAGGGATAAGAACCATCTAACTAACAAGAAGCCAATACTTGACATTATGAGTTGATATAGAATTATCATTCTTCGGTTTGAAACTAAGCAAGCAAAGATACTAGACCTCTTGAGAGAACCAAACTTCAAGTGTATTAAGTCTTCGCAAAAATTGGGCAGAGTAACGGCTGTATACGGGTGAATTCCAGATTATAAACAAAGTATGTAATCACAATAACCTGCATACAAAACAAACAAACAACCCAATGTCTTGAGGTAAACCTCAAGAACTCCAGACAAAATATCAAATAAATTCACAAAGTCTCCAAGATATGCCAAGGTCTCTAATCCTAAGTCCATGAAGTCCAATACTCCATAATGCCAAGGATAGTAACCAGATAATCCAAGTATCATTAAAGATTTTTATGGTTCATGTTGATTATTAGGTGTCTTTAAAAGGAAAAGAAAATCTCAAGTGAGCAAAATAAAAATGACATAAAAGTAAATGCTCAAGTGTGCAAAATAAAAATGGAATAAGAATAAATGCTCAAGTGAGCAAAATAAAAAATGGAATGAAATGTAAATGCTTAAATTAAATGGTACATAAAGCATAAAAAATAAAAGCATAAAGTAAAGTCAATTGTTAGAAATTAGTGGTTAGTTGGATGACCATCTTGAAACTTGCATTTGGAACTCATTAGAGGATTGGTAGAACCAAAGCCTCCACACAACATATTGCATTTGCTTTTTGTCAAGTATATCATCCATTTTGGAATCCTCAAAAAGTAACATTTAATAATCAACGATGTTTAAGTGATCCACGTTGACCAAAGGTGTTGTAGATCCATTAGAGGATTGGTAGAACCAAAGCCTCCACACAAAGAATCTCAAGCTTATTAGATCAAAGAGATCAAATTAACATACATGGGATTGAAATCATAAGTTTGGGCCACGAATGATCATTTATTCGAATCGGGACAAAATTTAGCCCTATGTTAAGCAATCGTAAGTGGACTTATGTAGAAGTCGCACCTATTTTGAGGCCGGTCAATAGCAATCTATATACTTCATGTTTGGATAAATGATATAGAGATCACCATCCCTTAACATGTAGCACAATTAAAAAAAGAAATGGATAAGATGAAGAGGGAGGGGGATGATAAGCTAATTTGGATCACCATCTAAAAATTCTTTCATCTTTAAATTCAACCACTCCTCTAGATGGATTAAAGCAATAAACATATCATTAATCCAAAGCACCAAAAATGAATTAAATAATTCACTCTTAGGTAGATTTGAATTGATGAACATTTATCCAACTTCATCTACATCACAAAGTCCATTGAGTTTAAAGACAAATTGGACGTTTAAAATTGCAATCCAAACCAACAATCAAAGGAGTGGGTAGAAAAAGCATTTTGGATCAAAGCTGCCCCAAAACAAGGCAAAAAAATGAATTTTGTCCCTGTGTAAATCGATTTCACTAATGTGTTAATCGATTTACACAGTACAGTTTTCAAAAATTTGTGCAAAATTGCTTCTGTGCAATCGATTGCACACTGTTAGAAGCAACAAAACAGCATTTTAAAAGGCCAGATTCTTGTTCAAACTTTCCATCAAACACCTTATGATCATGGATTCAATTGAGCATGAAAATTCCATCAAATCATGAGAAAATAACACCATTGGAATCACAAAATAATTCTCAATGAATCAATCCCAAATATCACCAAGAGATCACATTGTGAAAGATGAGTTATCCAACTTACCAAAGGTAGATCTAGAGAATTATCAAAACAACTTCAAGAATTTGCTTCAATTCAACCACAAGAATAAATTGCCAAGTTTGGATGTAGAGAATTGATGAAGAAAAAGTGTTTGGATGAAGGTTTAGCTCAAAGATTAGTAAGCTTCAATGCAAAGCTTACTAACTTTTTGAAAATGGAGCTTTGAGTGATTTTGGTAGATGGAGAGAATTGAGAGATTGTTTAGTAAAGTGATTTTGGCTATCAAAAGCTTATAATTTAAATGAGATGAGGGCTCTATTTATAGAGTTTAGGATTGGGATTAGTGGTAATTTGGTAATTGATTCTTGGAGCCAAAAATTGAATTAATGATATAATTTTCAAATTGTGCAGAAAAAATGGAGCCAAAAAGATGACAGTTTTGAAATTACGGGCTTTTTTTCAAAAATCATGTGTGTTTTGCTGCTATGAGTCGACACAAGAGTCATATGCATCGACACATTCTAGTTGTATAACACAACATGAGTCGACGCAAGCTTCTATGGATCGATACAAGCTGCTATCTCAACACAATACAGAATCAATCAATTAGCATGAGTAAACACATAACATGTATGTGTCGACACATGCTAGTTATACAAAACAGGATGAGTCGACACAAGCCTTTATGGATCGATACAAGCTGCCTTTTCAACTCAATACAGAATTAATCACTTTGCATGAGTCGACACATAACATGTATGTGTCGACACATGCTAGTTATACAAAACAGGATAAGTCGACACAAGCCTCTATGGATCGATACAAGCGGCCTTTTCGACTTAATACAAAATTAATCACTTTGCATGAGTCGACACATAACATGTATGTGTCGGTACATACTAAAAAAAATTATTTTTGAAGGCTAAAAATACACTTTTCTCAAAGATTGTGCACAATACATTGTGCAATGGAATGCACTATGGGAGCAACCGATTGTACAGGAAAAATTTTAAATTTTTTTTTTTTTGCAAATAGAGATTTTAGGGAAATAATACCGGAAAACCTTATTTGTCGGATGCTTTGACTCGGTACCTACAAAACACAATTTTGCAAAGACAAAGACAAATATTTTTTTGTATTTTGGTTAGAGGTTAATTATCAACGCATATACAAAATACACAACTAAGGTGCTTGGAGATTCCTCAAGAGCAAACTTAAAGATAAGAGATAGAAAAAAAGAGGAAGAACCAACCCTAATGTGATTTTGTTATGATCAAGTTGACATGATATGATAGGGGAATCTTAGGGGCAAAAATTGGGGTACAACAGCTTCCCTTATTTAAGTGTCTTCTATCCGGAGATACGAAGGTTAAAAATCTTCGTGTCGACGCGATTGAAGATACTTAAATATAAAACAAGCCCTATTTTTGTCTCTAAGATGCCATGCAATGCTTATGATTATGAATGCATATGAACAGAACAAAAGAGACGCAAAGTATCATTGGGGATCCCACAAAAATGAAGAAACAAAGGAGCAACCCCACCAGGAAAATAAATCACTGGTGGACCAAAAGAATTGAATCAGAGAGGAGGATAACAAGCATCGACATTCACTGCCGATGTATACCAACATTCACTGAAGGTAGAGAAAAAATATCATACCACCGCCGTTCACTGAAGATGAACTATCAACGTTCACTGAAGATAGCAAAAAGATAATAAACACCGACGTTCACTGCCGATGTCCTACCAACGTTCACTGAAGGTAGAAAGAGAAAATATCATATCACCGTCGTTCACTGACGATGAACTATCAACGTTCAATGAAGATAGCAAAAAGATAAGAAACACCAACGTTCACTGCCGATGTACTACCAACGTTCGCTGAAGGTAGAGAGAAAATATATCATACCATCGTTGTTCACTGACGATGAACTATCAACATTCACTGATGATAGTAAAAAGATAAGAAACACAAACGTTCACTGCCGATGTACTACCAACGTTCACTGAAGGTAGAAAGAAAAGATATCATACCATCTCCGTTCACTGACGATGAACTATCAACGTTCACTAATGATATCAAAAAGATAAGAAACATCGACGTTCACTGTCGATGTACTACCAATGTTCACTGAAGGTAGAAATAAAATATATCATATCATCGCCGTTCACTGATGATGAACTATCAACGTTCACTAAAGATAGCAAAAAGATAACAAACACCGACGTTCACTACCGATGTACTACCAACGTTCACTGAAGGTAGAGAGAAAATATATCATACCATTGCCGTTCACTGACGATGATCTATCAATGTTCACTGATGATAGCAAAAAGATAAGAAACACCGACGTTCACTGTCGATGTACTACCAACGTTCACTGAAGGTAGAAAGAAAATATATCATACCATCGTCGTTCACTGACGATGAACTATCAACGTTCACTGATGATAGCAAAAAGATAAGAAACACCGACGTTCACTACCGATGTACTACCAACGTTCACTGAAGGTAGAGAGAAAATTTCATATCACCGCCGTTCACTGACGATGAACTATCAACGTTCACTGAAGAGAGCAAAAAGATAAGAAACACCGACGTTCACTGTCGTGTACTACCAACATTCACTAAAGGTAGAAAGAAAATATATCATATCGCCGCCATTCACTGACGATGAACTATCAACGTTCACTGAAGATAGCAAAAAGATGAGAAACATCGACGTTCACTGTCGATGTACTACCAACATTCACTGAAGGTAGAAAGAGAAAATATCATGTTTTCCCCAAAATTCTGCTGTTTCACCTAGAACGGGTCTCAACTTCTTCTTTAACCAAGGCACTCTGCCTGGAAAGGGTAATATGTAAGCTTATCTCAAATAAAGAGACTTCCACTCATTGTCAATGGGAATTGCAAAGAGAAATGACTTTCTGGGGATAGAAATATGGCTTCCTGGGGAAAGAGATATGACTTCCTGGGGAAAGAGATATGACTTCTTGGGGAAAGAGATATGACTTCCTGGGAATAGAAATATGGCTTCCTGGGGAAATGCCACGTTATTCCTGCTGAGAAGATAAAGTCTTCTCGTGCAAAATAAATGCACAAACCAAAACTCAAAGTTCTCGGAAATCCAAAGTAAATAATATCGTCATGCAACCACGAATCCAATTAGAAACAAACTGGAGCAAGACGGCCAACGGAGATACATCCTTTGAGAAATAAACTCAAGAGGGAAAACCAAATCCACCTAAGCAAGGAGCGCTGCAGGAAGGTTAGAACACAATGTCAATAAAAAATGATTTGTAGCAATGCATGATGCATGTATGAATGTATGAGTGATATCGTGCATATGCTGGTAAAAGGATACATAATTAGTACAAACAAACAAAACTGCCTCAGGTACCAACAACATTGGGCTAAACTTCAACCAGAAAGATAAATCCAAGAAAGGTAAAAGCAACTGCAGAAACCAAACCTATTGCCTGTCCTAACTTCACTGAGGATAAACATAATACGGATGTAGCTAAATCAAACAGATACCGGGATAGAACATCTTTCTTCTGGTTTCATCGGGGAAACCAGTTTTTCAAAAGCAACATACCTACTGGAGATTGCAAGACCAGCCTCAAATAAAGCAGACTGACGCCGAGACAATCAAACCTCACTGGTGAATTCAAGCCTACCCCCCTGGGGAAAGATGCAGATTGAAACTTTACATCATGAAAACCTATTCCGACAAAAGATCCCCTGGGATAGCCTTCCCGGGAAATCAAGAAGTCAACACTAATGCCAATACTGCAAAAAGAGCGATATCTTAGCACACCAAGGGAATAAAACCTTTCATCATATGAGGGAAAACTTCGCTGGGGAATCTGGGACGGAGGCTTCTGACCATGCAAATCCAAAATCAAAAGCGAACCAAGACTTGGTCGGGGATAATGGGATCACAAACCTAATATTGTACTTTGCACCCACTGGTATCGTCTTTAACTATCTGAGAAACACACAAAGATTGCGCACATACCAACAAGATGACCTAAGAAAAACCTTCATTAAGGAAGTAAATCTTCTTAAAACAACCGGAGTTTATTCATTCTTGGGATCGCCATTTTTGTTGTCATTGTTTCATCACAAATCTCAAAGTAAATTGAATTGTGAAGATCTCCCCTTTTTTTTTGAAAAGTCAATTTTGCTTTTTAATCTTTTTGCTTTAAAAATTATTATCAGTAATAAATGGAGTCTTTGCAAGCTAAATAAAAATAAGAACACAAAGAATTGGGCAAAAGCTCGAATTTCATTAATAGAATGGTAGTCTGCGAATGGCGAGACTCCATGGATGATTACAAAGTTTGGGAAATGGTAATATATAATGGAAAAGATACATTGAGATACAATGACCACCATTCCCCCTAACAACTTTTGAAATCCTGAGCAGCAACTTTTGTTGAAATATGGTGAGGATCCGAGAAGATTGTTTCTTCAATGATCAAGTCTTGTCTGACGTAGTTACTTGCCAAGAAAAATCCCTAACTTTTGCCTAAGCTGCCCTTGCGGGTTTTCAATTTAGCGGGAAATTTATTTTGTTTATGTCTCTAATTTTTTCCTAGACCGTCCTTTCGGGTTTTCATCCTACCGAGACGCTCCTTTTTGCCTAAGCCGCCCTTTCGGGTTTTCAACATAGTGAGCTGTTCTTTTATTTCTTTAGGCAAAGTATTTCTTGATTGCGTCAACATTCATGGGACGTGGGAACTCCTCGCCATCCATAGTTTCAAGAATTAATGCACCACCAGAGAAGGCTTTCTTGACAACATACGAGCCTTCAAAATTGGGGGTCCACTTGCCTCTAGAATCAGTGTTAAAAGACATGATCTTCCTAAGCACGAGGTTGCCTTCTCTGAATTCAAGAGGTTTGACCTTTTTATCAAATTCTTTCTTCATTCTTTTCTGATATAACTGCCCATGACACAAAGTTGTCATTCTCTTCTCTTCAATCAAATTCAATTGGTTAAACCTGTTCTGGACCCATTCAGCCTCTGTCAACTTGGCTTCCATTATCACACGCAACGAGGGAATCTCTACCTCAACAGGGAGTACAACTTCCATTCCATATACCAGGGAGAACGGGGTTGCTCCTGTTGAAGTGCGGACAGATGTTCGATATCCATGCAGAGCAAAAGGGAGCATTTCATGCCAATCCTTACAAGTAACAACCATTTTCTGGATAATTATCTTGATATACTTATTAGCAGCTTCAACAGCCTCATTCATCTTTGGCCTGTATGGAGATGAATTGTGATGGACAATCTTGAATTCTTCACATAGTCCTATCATCATCTTGTTGTTCAAATTCGAGCCATTATCAGTGATGATTCTACTCGGCACACCATACCGGCATATAAGATTGTTTTTGATGAAACGCACAACCACCTGTTTGGTATCATTGGCATAAGAAGCAGCCTCTAACCATTTGGTAAAGTAGTCAATTGCTACCAAGATGAAATGGTGTCCATTCGAAGCTTTGGGTTCTATCATCCCGATCATGTCTATACCCCACATATAGAAAGGCCATGGGGAGGAAATCACATTGAGAAGTGTCAGAGGAACATGGACCTTGTCTGCATAAACCTGACATATATGGCACTTCTTTGCAAATTTGTAACAATCAGATTCCATTGTCAACCAATAGTAACCTGCCCTTAGCATCTTTTTAGCCATTGAATGCCCATTAGCATGAGTGCCAAATGAACTTTCATGAATCTCATGCATCAACATGTCTGCTTCGTGTCTATCCATGCATCTGAGCAAAACCATGTCATAATTTCTCTTGTATAACACATTTTCACTGAGGAAGAAACTGCCTGCCAATCTTCTCAGTGTCTTTCTATCTTTCCTTAATGTACCAACCGGGTATTCCTGAGTCTGCAGAAAATGCTGGATGTCATAATACCAAGGTTTTTCATCTGCTACCTCCTTTGTTATAAACACATGAGCCGGCCTATCCAGCCGTCGAACTGTAATACGGGGTATATCATTCCAAGTATTCACTTGGTACATGGAAGCCAGAGTTGCCAAAGCATCCGCCTTTTGATTTTCATCTCTAGGAATGTGTTGGAATTCAACTTTATTGAAGAAAGGTAGTAATCTTCTAGCATAATCTTTGTAAGGGATCAAGCCAGGGTGACGAGTACCCCATTCTCCTTTAATCTGCTTTATTACCAAAGCTGAATCACCATACACATCTAGAATTTTGATTCTAAGATCAATAGCTTCCTCAAGACCCATGATGCAAGCCTCACATTCCGCCATATTATTAGTGCAATCAAATGTTAACCTTACAGTCAAAGGAATGTGCGATCCATGATGAGTGACAATCACAACACCAATTCCTTTACCATAAGCATTCACTGCTCCATCAAATATCATACTCCAACGAGATTCAGGTTCGGGGCCTTCCTCGGGCAATGGTTCATCACAATCTTTCACTTTCAGGAACATTACATCCTCAACGGGGAATTCATATTCTGCAAACTGATGATCTTCCACCGGCTGGTGAGCAAGGTAATCTACCAACACACTACTTTTGATAGCTTTTTGAGTGCGGTACTCAATATCATATTCAGATAACAACATCTGCCAGTGGGAAATTCTTCCAGTAAGAGCAGGCTTCTCAAAAATATACTTGATTGGATCCATTTTGGAGATCAACCAAGTGGTATGATTCAACATATACTGCTGCAAACGCTTTTCCGCCCATGCCAAAGCATAACACATTTTTTCTAGTGTGGAATACCGCAACTCACAATCAGTGAACTTTTTGCTGAGATAATAAATGGCGAACTCTTCCTTGTTTCATCATGTTGTCCCAGAATACAATCCATGGATTTGTCTAACATTGTTAAATACATAATCAACAGTCTTCCTTCTACGGGAGGGAGCAAGATAGGAGGTTCAAGCAGATACTCTTTAATAATCTCAAATGCCCTTTGGCAGTCATCCGTCCACACACAACCTTGATCTTTCTTTAACAACATAAATATCGGTTCACACTTTGCAGTCATGTGGGAAATGAATCTGGAAATATAATTCAAACTCCCGAGGAAACCCCTGACTTGCTTTTCAGTTCTTGGTGCTGGCATTTCTTGAATTGCTTTGACTTTATCAGGGTCAACTTCAATTCCTTTCTGGATAACGATAAAACCTAACAATTTCCCCGATCTTACTCCGAAGGTGCATTTTTTTGGATTCAAGCGGAGACGATACTTTCGCAAACTCTGAAACAACTTCAACAAATATTTTATATGCCCTTCTTCAGTTTGGGATTTTGCAATCATATCATCAAAATATACTTCAATTTCCTTGTGCATCAGATCATGGAATAGGGTTGTCATAGCCCTCTGGTACGTTGCACCAACGTTCTTCAACCCGAAGGGTATCACTTTGTAACAGAATGTTCCCCAGGGTGTGATAAACATTGTTTTTTCCATGTCCTATGGAGCCATTCTTATTTGATTATACCCGGAAAATCCATCCATGAATGAGAATATCTTGAATTTTGCTGTGTTGTCCACTAACATGTCAATGTGAGGCAATGGAAAATCACCTTTCGAACTAGCTTTGTTTAGATCTCTGTAATCTACGCACATGCGGACTTTTCCGTATTTTTTCGGTACTGGGACAATATTGGCAATCCATTGAGGATACACTGACGTCACAAGAAAACCAACATTAATTTGTTTTAGGACCTCCTCTTTGATCTTTACTGCCATATCTGAGTGGGTTCTTCTCAACTTTTGTTTAACTGGCGGACACTCTGGCTTCAACGGAAAACGATGCTCGACAATGTCTATATCTTGACCAGGAATATCTTCATAAGACCAAGCAAAAATATCCACATACTCTTTCGACAGCTCAATCAACCCGCTCTTCACATCAGGATGCAACGATGCTCCAATCTTAACTTCCTTCGGATCTTCTTCTGCACCCAAATTAATCACTTCCAAAGGCTCCTTATATGGTTGAATGGTATTTTCCTCGTGCTCAAGCAACCGTGAGACATCTTCTGGAATCTCATCATAATCTTCTTCAGCCCCAAACACAGGACAATCAAAGTTGGGAGAGGGTGCAGGGTCATTGTATTCAACGGGTTTTTTTAAATAATCTGCACAAGTGATTTTTGATTGCTTTTAGAGACTGACACATATAACAAGTGATCATGCAGATTAATTTTCAGTTATTATTTATTTTGAAAGGGTTTTTTATTTGATTACCATTTCCCAAGAAAAAGCAGAAAATAAAAACATATTTTTGGAACAAAGACAACTTTTATTAATGATCTTAACAGTCAAAGAAAACAGATAAGCCCATACAATACTTTCACCTTGGGCAGAGTGAAAGCTTTTCAAAAGAAAGAAACAAATTAACAAAAAAAATTACTTTGAAATATGTATGCAAGAAGGAACATCACTGGTGACCCAGTTCTGAACTCGGACTCCATGCGTCACATAATTCGGTACTTCCTGCTCTGCTTCATCCTCTTCAACATCATTAATTCCAGAACCAATTGGATGGAGGTAGCCTCCGCTGCGGAAAACATCATGATAACTGTTCACAGAAGACTTTGACTTCAAACTTTCGCCTTTTCCATTCTTCAAATAGAAACCCAAACCAGTTCTGTTTTTGTTCACGGGTGGATCCACAAGTTGTTCCCAAACTGCATTATGACCATTGCGCATAACCTGCTGCGCGTCCTTAAGCGAAACCACATAATTCTCATTCCTCCTTATGTTGTCAATAGATAGGGCTTGGAACTGGGTTCCAATAGCAGCCTCATCCGCTTCTACAATACTGAAAGAGGATAAATGGGATATCAACAACGCCTGCTCCCCATTTATGATCACCATCTTCCCGTTGCGCACAAACTTTAACTTCTGATGCAGAGTTGAAGTGACAGCCCCTGCTTCGTGTATCCATGGCCGTCCTAGCAAACAAATATATGCGGGAATAATGTCCATGACCTGGAAGGTTATCAAGAACAAATATGGTCCTATATGGATGGGCAAGTCCACTTCACCGATGACAGATTTCCTCGACCCATCAAAAGCCTTCACAATGATGCCACTCGGGCGCATAGGTGCTCCTTGATACTTTAACTTCATGAGGGTACTCCTCGGTATAACATTCAGCGTGGATCCATTATCAATTAACACATTGGACAACTAATCATTCTTGCAGTTCATAGATATGTGGAGGGCCAGGTTGTGATTCCTCCCTTCATCTGGTAACTCATCATCGCAGAAACTCAAATTGTTACATGACGTAATGTTTCCAATTACGCTGCTGAATTGATCTAATGGCATGTCATTCTCCACAAAAGCTTGGTCTAGTAATCTCATCAGTGATTCTCTATGAGCAGAGGAATTCATTAATAAAGCTAGAATAGATATCTAGGAAGGAGTCTGCAATAGCTGATCTACAATTTTGTAGTCGCTCATCTTAATTATCTTCAAAATATCATCCACTTCTTTCTCTAATGTAGCTCTACCATTCTCTCCTGTAGCCTTCTTAGGCTCATCGTTCTCAGCAATTTTTTTTCCAGCAACAACATCTCTTCGAATAACCGGCGCAAACAGACGACCGCTACGGGTCACCCTGCTAATATCAGCTATATTTCCAACATCTAGCATTGGCTGGATGGGAATCTCTACCCCGTCTTCTAAGATTGTAGCATTGTATTTGTAAGGCACAACCTTGTCTGATTCATAGGGAACATGACCTGGCAGACTAATTACCAATGGGGTAACAACTGGTTTGCTATGGTACTCCACCTCAAGATGAGTGGGTGCACCAAAACAAGGTACAATAACGTTTACCCCTTCCTCAACACAATCAGCCATCAAAAAGTCATTTCCGACAAACAAAACTTCGTCTGAAGAGAAATACTCATCTGCGGAGGCATACTTTTCCTCTGACTCTTCTTCCATCAAATAAACTTCAACCATATCAATCTCGTGATAATCATCTCTCTGAACTGTGATCTTGATAGTTCCATTTTCTAACAGCAACTGACCACCTTCCCTCACAATTGAACATCCTCTGGGATTTCGACAACAAACTATGCAAGACCCATATTGGTGTTCCACCTGACCAGCAGTACAACAGAAGGTAGCATGCAACTGCACGAGATCCTCATTCAAATGATCCACATCAAAAATTCTGAACTCACCAGGACATCCAGAAACCATATTCACTTCCTCTTCATATTCCGCCCTAGGCCTGATTATATGGATTAAACCTTCATCCATCATCTCCTGTAAATCAACCTTTATCTTCACGCAACCCTGTATATTTATACTGCAAATAGCACAACCAGCATGGTCATGCATATAATAACTGAATTCACAGAGGTCTGCGTGCATCTTCACCAAATCTCCTCTAACCAGATTAATGTCAAAAATTTGAAAGTCGCATGGACAACCGGCCACCATATTTACAGCATTCACTCCCGCGTGCTTGGGTAGAGGATTGTCTTTCACATTAGGTCCCACGTCTTTGAAAGATAAAATTCCAGACTTCACCAACCTTTGCACTTCAGTCCTCAAAGGATAACAATTCTCAACACTATGCCCTGGTGCTCCCTGATGAAAGGCATACGTCTGGTCTGCTTCGTAATACCAAGGCAATGGTGATGGTATGGTGGGAGGTGGTCGTGTCTGGACCAACTTATTTTGAATCAATGTTGGTAGTAGCTCTGCATAGCTTATGGGAATAGGATCATAGTTCTCCCTTCTCTGATTATACCCTTGATTCCCCTGCTGGGACGGTCTCTGATAAGCGAAGGTAGTCGGAGCGACATTCATAACAGGAGTAACTGAGGTGACTTGCTGATGACGCTGATAATTCTTTCTAGGAGCATTTACCCTTCTCTCTTGCATAACAACATTTGTAACCCCCTCTTTCTTCTTTGTAAACCCATAAGCTGGCTTTTTCACCCCTCCGGATCCTTCACCCTTTGTCAAACGGCCTTCTCTTACTGCCTCTTCTAGGCGGACACCCATTCCTACCATCTCTGTAAAATCACTTGGGGCACTTGCTACCATTCTTTCATAGTAGAAAGTGCCTAGCATCTTCAGAAAAATCTTAGTCATTTCTTTCTCCTCCATGGGAGGAATCACTTGTGCAGCCACTTCGCGCCATCTCTGTGCATACTCTTTGAACGATTCTCTGTCTTTCTGAACCATGGCCCTAAGCTGGTCACGGTCAGGCACCATGTCCACATTGTACTTGTATTGTTTAATGAATGCTTCTCCCAAATCATTAAAAGTATGGATGTTGACGCTGTCTAAACTCATGTACCATTTCAACACTGCGTTGGTCAGACTATCCTGGAAAAAGTGAATCAGCAGACACTGATCATCAGTGTGGGTAGACATTCTTATTACATACATCACCAAATGAGCACGAGGGCGAGTGTTGCCCTTGTACTTCTCAAATTCCAGGACCTTGAACTTAGCATTCACTTTAGCATTCGAGACCAAACACAGCTCATTCACATTCTTCCCAAATAGCTCTTTTCCCCTAAGAGTCTTCATCTCTCTTTGAATTCTATCAAACTGTTCTTGGAAATCATCCATTATGTCATAAAGACCCAAGTCTTCACTCGGCAGAGGGAAAGGACGACACATATCTTCATTAACAAATGGAACCAAATTCACCGAAGGTGGTGCAGCAGGAACAGTATGCACCACAGAAGGTGCAGGAGTAACAACATTTTGGACCACTGGAGCATCTTGAGGGCCGAGATTGAAACCTTCAGGTGCAAAATTCTATGGAATTCCCCATGGATAAACCTGAGGCACACAGTTTTGAACAACAGTTGGAGTAACGGATACATGAATAGTAGGAACTTCAGCATTTTCCCTTGTTGGTTGAGGTTGAACACTTGGTGGCTGATTCTGAGCAACCACCAGAGCTTCCATCAGAGTAGTCAAGTTAGCCAAGCCAGCCTTCAAAGCGGAAACTTCTTCGTACAGCTCGCAGTTCTCCTGTTCTAAGTTGTCCATCTTCTTTTTGAAATTAGCCCGAGTGTTGTAGTGATGAGTCAGCTTGCTGAACGAAGTAAAGAAGTTGGGTAAGGCGCCTGGATATGCATAACAAATGCAAGAAATATGTGCAATATGATGCATGATATGCAATGCATATGATTGTTTTTACTTTATCATTTAATATTTCAAGGGATTTATGGTTTATAGACATATTACAAACATCCAAGTAATAAAGCTTTTGAAATACTAAATTTTTTTTATTATAATAACTTCAAAATGGATTGCAAGTTTCAATGATCCCAAGTACAAGATGAAAATACAATCTAAAATCCTGAGAAGAGGAACTAATGGAGATCAATCTGTACGCTGGCCCTTCCCTGTGAGCCTGACAATCTGAGCCCTCAACCTCTGGTTTTCTTCCACATGTCTGATGGAAACCTCCTTCCAATCATCTGAAGCAGGAAGTGAGTAATCAACACCTGTTTGAGGCTTAGGATAAAATAAATCCCCTTGCCTCTCCATAGACTCCACCGCTTGACTCTCAAGGATCTCGATCAAATCATCTTTCTCCTTCAGGTCTACTCTGTAGGAACTCTCTAAAGTCTGGAACTTGTTCTTCCAAGCATCCCTTTCCTGTTGCATCCTAACCAAAGCAAGTTGCAGCTCTTCTAGATCATCTAATAAGGGAGAAATGGTCTTCGCAAACAAATCGGGCATGGGTGTCTCCCGAGTATACGGCATCTTCAACTGAATGGATCACGATCGGACCCACTGAAGATATGGCTCCAAAGAAACAGCACCTCTAGGTCCCAAATCCTTCCTACTCTTCTTATGAATGTGACGCCAGGCCTTCGTAATCTGCTCCCTAGCTTCCCTGTGGTCTTCTCCTTCCTTCAGAAAGAAACTACTCAAATGAATACTATTCGGTTTATCCCTCATCGGGTAACCAAGTTGTCGCCGTGCAAGAACAGGGTTATAGTTAATTCCTTCCTTTGTACCAAGAAGAGGCACATTGGGGAAACTACCACAACTGTCAATAACCTCCACATCCTGGTAAGCTCGATGATACCAATCAATATTCGAGTGAGTAAGTGCCATAATCTTAGGAGCCCAACGGGGTTCCTTCTTGACATCCCAAAAAGCATCAGACTGAGGCATATGAGAGATAAACCACCGGTACAACAAAGGCGTGCAACAAATAATCATTCCCCCATGATAGGAACTCTGAAGATGAGCAGAGTAATAAGCATCACCCAACAGTGTAGGAACTAGGTTTCCAATCATGAAAATCCTGATAGCGTTAATGTCGACAAACTTGTCCACATTAGGAAATAAGAATAATCCATAGGAGAGTAAAGAAAAGATGGCCTCAAAAGCAATCGTACTCTTCATCCTGGAAAAGTAACGAGCTTTCTCCAATAAGAACTGAGCTGGTAATCCTCTAATCCCTCCTTTGGTAGTCATATGGGCTTCCACCTCAGACTTCCCCAGATGAATCAAAGCAGCAATCTCATGTGGTTTTGGCTCACCCTCCAAACCAGTAAAAGGAACACCATCGGTAACAGGTAAATCCAATAGATAGGAATACTCTTCCAGTGTTGGCATCAACTGATAATCGGGAAAAGTAAAGCAGTGATACACCGATCATAGAACTGGACCAAAGTTGAGAGAATACCCTCCTTCATCTTCAGCTTTATGAGAGCAATAATGGATCCATACTTCTTTCGAAAGTCTGCAGAACACTCAATCTCGGGAATTAGACTGATCAACTCATCTATCTTAGGATCTTTGAAACTGTATTTCCCGGTCTTTCTCTTTCCAGAATCCATGGTTTAAAAGTACCTGAGATATTCACAAATAGTCAACCTTTAAATCCCTTGAAATATTGTTTTCTTCAAAATATGCTTATGAGTGCATGGATGCATGATGCAACAATCACACACAAGATCACACATATAGGGTTCATAGGTTCAACGTCACGAGCATGAGGTCGAAGGTACTACCCATAAGGTATTGGTCTAAAAAGTTATCACCTGCCGAATAAGGTTCTAAGAGGTTCCCAAAGTCTATATCTTTCCTTCGGATATTACCAACTTCCCGATTAACTCGGTAATTAGTAATATTCTTAAGAAATACTCGTCCGAGCTTAGTATCGCGTGACAACTATTTCCGGATTACTCCGTCATAACTTCCGCACTACACCTAAAAGGCCAAGATGGGTTAGGTAATCTACGGTCCTCAGCTTCAGCAGGCTCCCAGGTCGAAAGAAGTACGTCTTCCCGTTTACTCGATAATCGACACTACAGTCAAAGGGGCCTCCACTGAGTAGGGGATCTCATGCCTCCTTTTTTGGGATTACTCCCTCAAAGTTAACATGACTATACCGCCCGTCCTATCTTAAAGTTTGCCCAAGTTCGGGTATAGGACTTATGAGTAATCACAAAGCACCCTGTAAACCAGGAAAATCCAGACAAACATATATACAAAATATAACACATGAACACAATAACACATATACAGATATAAACAAAGATAGGCTCAACCCACTTAGGGATGGACCAGCAAGAGGGCAATCTTTCCCCAGTGAAGTCGCCATTTTTCTGTAGCGGTAGAAATGTTCAAGACTAAGCCATTGGATTGACTAGACTTTATACAAATCAAAATAAAAATCGCCACCGTGCTTTATTATTTCCAAAGGAATGGGAAAAGAGCGAATAACCCAAAAAGAGGGGGAAAGATTCAAGGTAAGGGGGTTGGTTATGTAAAGGGAAGGTATTAGCACCCAAAACATCTACGGTACTCCGCAAGAACCTCTTTGAAAAATCTGTATATTTTGGCTATAAAAATGTGTTGTATATAAAATGGATGGTGGAGGTGAGAAAAGAAATATTTTTATGATTTTTTCACCCGCCGCGGTTGCGAATCTTTAGTGCCTACGTACCACCTTTCGTGCAATAGGGGATCAGGATACACGTAGTTCCTCTTTTAAAAATTTGAAACACAAGTGTGTTGGTTAATTTTATGAGATAAGACATCATCGTCAATGTCCGTGTGGAAAACATACTTACTACCCACAATCATGAGAAAGGATAATTTGCATCATCTCAAAGTGGAGGATATGGCTTGGATTTTAAAATCAACAATGCCTCACTCAACACCCAAGTGGAAAATATCTCTCTTTACTACATATTGTAGAAGTACAGTTGCTTGCATCACTACAAGGATTGACAAGAGTCTAATCTTTTAAGAAAAGTTTTAAATTAAAAAGCCAAAGTGGCAAAAATGGTTTGAAATGAGATTGATTGACTTTTAGTCTTCTCACAAAAATGTCAAGGTATTATTAAATTGATTGAAATTTATTTATGAAAATGTTTTGAAAATGCATGGACCTAAGTCCAAGTTTATTATGAAAGTGTTTCAAGTTTAGAAATAAGAAGAGTTTTAAAAAGGAGGGAGAAGATTTTTGAAATTAAAGAAGATGGGAGGAGATGAAGAGACTATCCTAAAGCATAAGGTAAAATCTAGGGATAAGAACCATCTAACTAACAAGAAGCCAATACTTGACATTATGAGTTGATAGAGAATTATCATTCTTCGGTTTGAAACTAAGCAAGCAAAGATACTAGACCTCTTGAGAGAACCAAACTTCAAGTGTATTAAGTCTTCGCAAAAATTGGGCAGAGTAACGGCTGTATACGGGTGAATTCCAGATTATAAACAAAGTATGTAATCACAATAACCTGCATACAAAACAAACAAACAACCCAATGTCTTGAGGTAAACCTCAAGAACTCCAGACAAAATATCAAATAAAGTCACAAAGTCTCCAAGATATGCCAAGGTCTCTAATCCTAAGTCCATGAAGTCCAATACTCCATAATGCCAAGGATAGTAACCAGATAATCCAAGTATCATTAAAGATTTTTATGGTTCATGTTGATTATTATGTGTCTTTAAAAGGAAAAGAAAATCTCAAGTGAGCAAAATAAAAATGACATAAAAGTAAATGCTCAAGTGTGCAAAATAAAAATGGAATAAGAATAAATGCTTAAGTGAGCAAAATAAAAAATGGAATGAAATGTAAATGCTTAAATTAAATGGTACATAAAGCATAAAAAATAAAAGCATAAAGTAAAGTCAATTGTTAGAAATTAGTGGTTAGTTGGATGACCATCTTGAAACTTGCATTTGGAACTCATTAGAGGATTGGTAGAACCAAAGCCTCCACACAACATATTGCATTTGCTTTTTGTCAAGTATATCATCCATTTTGGAATCCTCAAAAAGTAACATTTAATAATCAACGATGTTTAAGTGATCCACGTTGACCAAAGGTGTTGTAGATCCATTAGAGGATTGGTAGAACCAAAGCCTCCACACAAAGAATCTCAAGCTTATTAGATCAAAGAGATCAAATTAACATACTTGGGATTGAAATCATAAGTTTGGGCCACGAATGATCATTTATTCGAATTGGGACAAAATTTAGCCCTATGTTAAGCAATCGTAAGTGGACTTATGTAGAAGTCGCACCTATTTTGAGGCCGGTCAATAGCAATCTATATACTTCATGTTTGGATAAATGATATAGAGATCACCATCCCTTAACATGTAGCACAATTAAAAAAAGAAATGGATAAGATGAAGAGGGAGGGGGATGATAAGCTAATTTGGATCACCATCTAAAAATTCTTTCATCTTTAAATTCAACCACTCCTCTAGATGGATTAAAGCAATAAACATATCATTAATCCAAAGCACCAAAAATGAATTAAATAATTCACTCTTAGGTAGATTTGAATTGATGAACATTTATCCAACTTCATCTACATCACAAAGTCCATTGAGTTTAAAGACAAATTGGACGTTTAAAATTGCAATCCAAACCAACAATCAAAGAAGTGGGTAGAAAAAGCATTTTGGATCAAAGCTGCCCCAAAACAAGGCAAAAAAATGAATTTTGTCCCTGTGTAAATCGATTGCACTACTGTGTTAATCGATTTACACAATACAGTTTTCAAAAATTTGTGCAAAATTGCTTCTGTGCAATCGATTGCACATTGTTACAAGCAACAAAACAACATTTTAAAAGGCCAGATTCTTGTTCAAACTTTCCATCAAACACCTTATGATCATGGATTCAATTGAGCATGAAAATTCCATCAAATCATGAGAAAATAACACCATTGGAATCACAAAATAATTCTCAATGAATCAATCCCAAAGATCACCAAGAGATCACATTGTGAAAGATGAGTTATCCAACTTACCAAAGGTAGATCTAGAGAATTATCAAAACAACTTCAAGAATTTGCTTCAATTCAACCACAAGAATAAATTGCCAAGCTTGGATGTAGAGAATTGATGAAGAAAAAGTGTTTGGATGAAGGTTTAGCTCAAATATTAGTAAGCTTCAATGCAAAGCTTACTAACTTTTTGAAAATGGAGCTTTGAGTGATTTTGGTAGATGGAGAGAATTGAGAGATTTTTTAGCAAAGTGATTTTGGCTATCAAAAGCTTATAATTTGAATGAGATGAGGGCTCTATTTATAGAGTTTAGGATTGGGATAAGTGGTAATTTGGTAATTGATTCTTGGAGCCAAAAATTGAATTAATGATATAATTTTCAAATTGTGCAGAAAAAATGGAGCCAAAAAGATGACAGTTTTGAAATTGCGGGCTTTTTTTCAAAAATCATGTGTGTTTTGCTGCTATGAGTCGACACAAGAGTCATATGCATCGACACATTCTAGTTGTATAACACAACATGAGTCGACGCAAGCTTCTATGGATCGATACAAGCTGCTATCTCAACACAATACATAATCAATCAATTAGCATGAGTAAACACATAACATGTATGTGTCGACACATGCTAGTTATACAAAACAGGATGAGTCGACACAAGCCTTTATGGATCGATAGAAGCTGCCTTTTCAACTCAATACAGAATTAATCACTTTGCATGAGTCGACACATAACATGTATGTGTCGACACATGCTAGTTATACAAAACAGGATAAGTCGACACAAGCCTCTATGGATCGATACAAGCGGCCTTTTCGACTTAATACATAATTAATCACTTTGCATGAGTCGACACATAACATGTATGTGTCGGTACATACTAAAAAAAATTATTTTTGAAGGCTAAAAATACACTTTTCTCAAAGATTGTGCACAATACATTGTGCAATGGAATGCACTATGGGAGCAATCGATTGTACAGGAAAAATTTTAAAATTTTTTATTTTTGCAAATAGAGATTTTAGGGAAATAATACCGGAAAACCTTATTTGTCGGATGCTTTGACTCGGTACCTACAAAACACAATTTTGAAAAGACAAAGACAAATATTTTTTTGTATTTTGGTTAGAGGTTAATTATCAACGCATATACAAAATACACAACTAAGGTGCTTAGAGATTCCTCAAGAGCAAACTTAAAGATAAGAGATAGAAAAAAAGAGGAAGAACCAACCCTAATGTGATTTTGTTATGATCAAGTTGACATGATATGATAGGGGAATCTTAGGGGCAAAAATTGGGGTACAACAACTTCCCTTATTTAAGTGTCTTCTATCCGGAGATACGAAGGTTAAAAATCTTCGTGTCGACGCAATTGAAGAAACTTAAATATAAAACAAGCCCTATTTTTGTCTCTAAGATGCCATGCAATGCTTATGATTATGAATGCATATGAACAGAACAAAAGAGACGCAAAGTATCACTAGGGATCCCACAAAAATGAAGAAACAAAGGAGCAACCCCACAAGGAAAATAAATCACTGGTGGACCAAAAGAATTGAATCAGAGAGGAGGATAACAAGCATCGACATTCACTGCCGATGTCTACCAACGTTCACTGAAGGTAGAGAAAAAATATCATACCACCACCGTTCACTGAAGATGAACTATCAACGTTCACTGAAGATAGCAAAAAGATAACAAACACCGACGTTCACTGCCGATGTCCTACCAACGTTCACTGAAGGTAGAAAGAGAAAATATCATATCACCGTCGTTCACTGACGATGAACTATCAACGTTCAATGAAGATAGCAAAAAGATAAGAAACACCGACGTTCACTGCCGATGTACTACCAACGTTCGCTGAAGGTAGAGAGAAAATATATCATACCATCGTTGTTCACTGACGATGAACTATCAACATTCACTGATGATAGCAAAAAGATAAGAAACACAAACGTTCACTGCCGATGTACTACCAACGTTCACTGAAGGTAGAAAGAAAATATATCTTACCATCTCCGTTCACTGACGATGAACTATCAACGTTCACTAATGATAGCAAAAAGATAAGAAACACTGACGTTCACTGTCGATGTACTACCAATGTTCACTGAAGGTAGAAATAAAATATATCATATCACCGCCGTTCACTGACGATGAACTATTAACGTTCACTAAAGATAGCAAAAAGATAACAAACACCGAAGTTCACTGCCGATGTACTACCAACGTTCACTGAAGGTAGAGAGAAAATATATCATACCATTGCCGTTCACTGACGATGATCTATCAATGTTCACTGATGATAGCAAAAAGATAAGAAACACTGACGTTCACTGTCGATGTACTACCAACGTTCACTGAAGGTAGAAAGAAAATATATCATACCATCGTCGTTCACTGACGATGAACTATCAACGTTCACTGATGATAGCAAAAAGATAAGAAACACTGACATTCACTACCAATGTGCTACCAACGTTCACTGAAGGTAGAGAGAAAATTTCATATCACCGCCGTTCACTGACGATGAACTATCAACGTTCACTGAAGAGAGCAAAAAGATAAGAAACACCGACGTTCACTGTCGTGTACTACCAACATTCACTGAAGGTAGAAAGAAAATATATCATATCACCGCCATTCATTGACAATGAACTATCAACGTTCACTGGAGATAGCAAAAAGATGAGAAACATCGACGTTCACTGCCGATGTACTACCAACATTCACTGAAGGTAGAAAGAGAAAATATCATGTTTTCCCCAAAATTCTGGTGTTTCACCTAGAACGGGTCTCAACTTCTTCTTTAACCAAGGAACTCTGCCTGGAAAGGGTAATATGTAAGCTTATCTCAAATAAAGAGACTTCCACTCATTGTCAATGGGAATTGCAAAGAGAAATGACTTTCTGGGGATAGAAATATGGCTTCCTGGGGAAAGAGATATGACTTCCTGGGGAAAGAGATATGACTTCTTGGGGAAAGAGATATGACTTCCTGGGAATAGAAATATGGCTTCCTGGGGAAATGCCACGTTATTCCTACTGAGAAGATAAAGTCTTCTCGTGCAAAATAAATGCACAAACCAAAACTCAAAGTTCTCGGAAATCCAAAGTAAATAATATCGTCATGCAACCACAAATCCAATTAGAAACAAACTGGAGCAAGACGGCCAACGAAGATACATCCTTTGAGAAATAAACTCAAGAGGGAAAACCAAATCCACCTAAGCAAGGAGCGCTGCAGGAAGGTTAGAACATAATGTCAATAAAAAATGATTTGTAGCAATGCATGATGCATGTATGAATGTATGAGTGATATCGTGCATATGCTGGTAAAAGGATACATAATTAGTACAAACAAACAAAACCGCCTCAGGTACCAACAAGATTGGGCTAAACTTCAACCAGAAAGATAAATCCAAGAAAGGTAAAAGCAACTGCAGAAACCAAACCTATTGCCTGTCCTAACTTCACTGAGGATAAACATAATACAGATGTAGCTAAATCAAACAGATACCGGGATAGAACATCTTTCTTCTGGTTTCATCGGGGAAACCAGTTTTTCAAAAGCACCATACCTACTGGAGATTGCAAGACCAGCCTCAAATAAAGCAGACTGACGCCGAGACAATCAAACCTCACTGGTGAATTCAAGCCTACCCCCCCTGGGGAAAGATGCAGATTGAAACTTTACATCATGAAAACCTATTCCGACAAAAGATGCCCTGGGATAGCCTTCCCGAGAAATCAAGAAGTCAACACTAATGCCAATATTGCAAAAAGAGCGATATCTTAGCACACCAAGGGAATAAAACCTTTCATCATATGAGGGAAAACTTCGCTGGGGAATCTGGGACGGAGGCTTCTGACCATGCAAATCCAAAATCAAAAGCGAACCAAGACTTGGTCGGGGATAATGGGATCACAAACCTAATACTGTACTTTGCACCCACTGGTATCGTCTTTAACTATCTGAGAAACACACAAAGATTGCGCACATACCAACAAGATGACCTAAGAAAAACCTTCATTAAGGAAGTAAATCTTCTTAAAACAACCGGAGTTTGTTCATTCCTGGGATCGCCATTTTTGTTGTCATTGTTTCATCACAAATCTCAAAGTAAATTGAATTGTGAAGATCTCCCCTTTTTTTTTTGAAAAGTCAATTTTGCTTTTTAATCTTTTTGCTTTAAAAATTATTATCAGTAATAAATGGAGTCTTTGCAAGCTAAATAAAAATAAGAACACAAAGAATTGGGCAAAAGCTCGAATTTCATTAATAGAATGGTAGTCTGCGAATGGCGAGACTCCATGAATGATTACAAAGTTTGGGAAATGGTAATATATAATGGAAAAGATACATTGAGATACAATGACCACCATTCCCCCTAACAACTTTTGAAATCCCGAGCAGCAACTTTTGTTGAAATATGGTGAGGATCCGAGAAGATTGTTTCTTCAATGATCAAGTCTTGTCTGACGTAGTTACTTGCCAAAAAAATCCCTAACTTTTGCCTAAGCTGCCCTTGCGGGTTTTCAATTTAGCGGGAAATTTATTCTGTTTATGTCTCTAATTTTTTCCTAGACCTTCCTTTCGGGTTTTCATCCTACCGAGACGCTCCTTTTTGCCTAAGCCGCCCTTTCGGGTTTTCAACTTAGTGAGCTGTTCTTTTATTTCTTTAGGCAAAGTATTTCTTGACTGCGTCAGCATTCATGGGACGTGGGAACTCCTCGCCATCCATAGTTTCAAGAATTAATGCACCACCAGAGAAGGCTTTCTTGACAACATACGAGCCTTCAAAATTGGGGGTCCACTTGCCTCTAGAATCAGTGTTAAAAGACATGATCTTCCTGAGCACGAGGTTGCCTTCTCTGAATTCACGAGGTTTGACCTTTTTATCAAATGCTTTCTTCATTCTTTTCTGATATAACTGCCCATGACACAAAGTTGTCATTCTCTTCTCTTCAATCAAATTCAATTGGTCAAACCTGTTCTGGACCCATTCAGCCTCTGTCAACTTGGCTTCCATTATCACACGCAATGAGGGAATCTCTACGTCAACAGGGAGTACAACTTCCATTCCATATACCAGGGAGAACGGGGTTGCTCCTGTTGAAGTGCGGACAGATGTTCGATATCCATGCAGAGTAAAAGGGAGCATTTCATGCCAATCCTTACAAGTAACAACCATTTTCTAGATAATTATCTTGATATTCTTATTAGCAGCTTCAACAGCCTCATTCATCTTTGGCCTGTATGGAGATGAATTGTGATGGACAATCTTGAATTCTTCACACAGTTCTATCATTATCTTGTTGTTCAAATTCGAGCCATTATTAGTGATGATTCTACTCGGCACACCATACCGGCATATAAGATTGTTTTTGATGAAACGCACAACCACCTATTTGGTATCATTGGCATAAGAAGCAGCCTCTAACCATTCGGTAAAGTAGTCAATTACTACCAAGATGAAATGGTGTCCATTCGAAGCTTTGGGTTCTATCATCCCGATCATGTCTATACCCCACATATAGAAAGGCCATGGGGAGGAAATCACATTGAGAAGTGTCAGAGGAACATGGACCTTGTCTACATAAACCTGACATATATGGCACTTCTTTGCAAATTTGTAACAATCAGATTCCATTGTCAACCAATAGTAACCTGCCCTTAGCATCTTTTTAGCCATTGAATGCCCATTAGCATGAGTGCCAAATGAACTTTCATGAATCTCATGCATCAACATGTCTGCTTCGTGTCTATCCACGCATCTGAGCAAGACCATGTCATAATTTCTCTTGTATAACACATTTTCACTAAGGAAGAAACTGCCTGCCAATCTTCTCAGTGTCTTTCTATCTTTCCTTAATGTACCAACCGAGTATTCCTGAGTCTGCAGAAAATGCTGGATGTCATAATACCAAGGTTTTTCATCTGCTACCTCCTTTGTTATAAACACATGAGCCGGCCTATCCAGCCGTCGAACTGTAATACGGGGTATATCATTCCAAGTATTCACTTGGTACATGGAAGCCAGAGTTGCCAAAGCATCCGCCTTTTGATTTTCATCTCTAGGAATGTGATGAAATTCAACTTTATTGAAGAAAGGTAGTAATCTTCTAGCATAATCTTTGTAAGGGATCAAGCCAGGGTGATGAGTACCCCATTCTCTTTTAATCTGATTTATTACCAAAGCTGAATCACCATACACATCTAGAATTTTGATTCTGAGATCAATAGCTTCCTCAAGACCCATGATGCAAGCCTCATATTCCGCCATATTATTAGTGCAATCAAATGTTAACCTTACAGTAAAAGGAATGTGCGATCCATGAGGAGTGACGATCACAACACCAATTCCTTTACCATAAGCATTCACTGCTCCATCAAATATCATACTCCAACGAGATTCAGGTTCGGGGCCTTCCTCGGGCAATGGTTCATCACAATCTTTCACTTTCAGGAACATTACATCCTCAACGGGGAATTCATATTCTGCAAACTGATGATCTTCCACCGGCTGATGAGCAAGGTAATCTGCCAACACACTACTTTTGATAGCTTTTTGAGTGCGGTACTCAATATCATATTCAGATAACAACATCTTCCAGCGGGAAATTCTTCCAGTAAAAGCAGGCTTCTCAAAAATATACTTGATCGGATCCATTTTGGAGATCAACCAAGTGGTATGATTCAACATATACTGCTGCAAACGCTTTTCCGCCCAGGCCAAAGCATAACACGTTTTTTCTAGTGTGGAATACCGCGACTCACAATCAGTGAACTTTTTGCTGAGATAATAAATGGCGAACTCTTCCCTGTTTCATCCTGTTGTCCCAGGATACAATCCATGGATTTGTCTAACACTGTTAAATACATAATCAACAGTCTTCCTTCTACGGGAGGGATCAAGATAGGAGGTTCAAGCAGATACTCTTTAATAATATCAAATGCCCTTTAGCAGTCATCCGTCCACACACAACCTTGATCTTTCTTTAACAACATAAATATCGGTTCACACTTTGCAGTCATGTGGGAAATGAATCTGGAAATATAATTCAAACTCTCGAGGAAACCCCTGACTTGCTTTTAAGTTCTTGGTGCTAGCATTTCTTGAATTGCTTTGACTTTATCAGGGTCAACTTCAATTCCTTTCTGGATAATGATAAAACCTAACAATTTCCCCGATCTAACTCCGAAGGTGCATTTATTTGGATTCAAGCGGAGACGATACTTCCGCAAACTCTGAAACAACTTCAACAAATCTTTTATATTCCCTTCTTCAGTTTGGGATTTTGAAATCATATCATCAACATATACTTCAATTTCCTTGTGCATCAGATCATGGAATAGGGTTGTCATAGCCCTCTGGTACGTTGCACCAACGTTCTTCAACCCGAAGGGTATCACTCTGTAACAGAATGTTCCCCAGGGTGTGATAAACATTGTTTTTTCCATGTCCTCTGGAGCCATTCTTATTTGATTATACCCGGAAAATCCATCCATGAATGAGAATACCTTGAATTTTGCTGTGTTGTCCACTAACATGTCAATGTGAGGCAATGGAAAATCATCTTTTAAACTAGCTTTGTTTAGATCTCTGTAATCTACGCACATGCGGACTTTTCCGTCTTTTTTCGGTACTGGGACAATATTGGAAATCCATTGAGGATACACTGACGTCACAAGAAAACCAACATTAATCTGTTTTAGGACCTCCTCTTTGATCTTTACTGCCATATCTGAGTGGGTTCTTCTCAACTTTTGTTTAACTGGCGGACACTCTGGCTTCAACGGCAAACGATGCTCGACAATGTCTATATCTTGACCAGGAATATCTTCATAAGACCAAGCAAAAATATCCACATACTCTTTCAACAGCTCAATCAACCCACTCTTCACATCAGGATGCAATGATGCTCCAATCTTAACTTCCTTCGGATCTTCTTTTGCACCCAAATTAATCACTTCCAAAGGCTCCTTATATGGTTGAATGGTATTTTCCTCGTGCTCAAGCAACCGTGAGACATCTTCTGGAATCTCATCATAATCTTCTTCAGCCCCAAACACAGGACAATCAAAGTTGGGAGAGGGTGCAGGGTCATTGTATTCAACGAGTTTTTTAAATAATCTGCACATGTGATTTATGATTGCTTTTAGAGACTGACACATATAACAAGTGATCATGCAGATTAATTTTCAGTTATTATTTATTTTGAAAGGGTTTTTTATTTGATTACCATTTCCCAAGAAAAAGCATAAAATAAAAACATATTTTTGGAACAAAGACAACTTTTATTAATGATCTTAACAGTCAAAGCAAACAGATAAGCCCATACAATACTTTCACCTTGGGAAGAGTGAAAGCTTTTCAAAAGAAAGAAACAGATTAACAAAAAAAATTACTTTGAAATATGTATGCAAGAAGGAACATCACTGGTGACCCAGTTCTGAACTCGGACTCCATGCGTCACATAATTCGGTACTTCCTGCTCTGCTTCATCCTCTTCAACATCATTAATTCCAGAACCAATTGGATGGAGGTAGCCTCCGCTGCGGAAAACATCATGATAACTGTTCACAGAAGACTTTGACTTCAAACTTTCGCCTTTTCCATTCTTCAAATAGAAACCCAAACCAGTTCTGTTTTTGTTCACGGGTGGATCCACAAGTTGTTCCCAAACTGCATTATGACCATTGCGCATAACCTGCTGCGCGTCCTTAAGCGAAACCACATAATTCTCATTCCTCCTTATGTTGTCAATAGATAGGGCTTGGAATTGGTTTCCAATAGCAGCCTCATCCGCTTCTACAATACTGAAAGAGGATAAATGGGATATCAACAACGCCTGCTCCCCATTTATGATCACCATCTTCCCATTGCGCACAAACTTTAACTTCTGATGCAGAGTTGAAGTGACAGCCCCTGCTTCGTGTATCCATGGCCGTCCTAGCAAACAAATATATGCGGGAATAATGTCCATGACCTGGAAGGTTATCAAGAACAAATATGGTCCTATATGGATGGGCAAGTCCACTTCACCGATGACAGATTTCCTTAACCCATCAAAAGCCTTCACAATGATGCCACTCGGGCGCATAGGTGCTCCTTGATACTTTAACTTCATGAGGGTACTCCTTGGTATAACATTCAGCATGGATCCATTATCAATTAACACATTGGATAACTAATCATTCTTGCAGTTCATAGATATGTGGAGGGCCAGGTTGTGATTCCTCCCTTCATCTGGTAACTCATCATCGCAGAAACTTAAATTGTTACATGACGTAATGTTTCCAATTACGCTGCTGAATTGATCTAATGGCATGTCATTCTCCACAAAAGCTTTGTCTAGTACTCTCATCAGTGATTCTCTATGAGCAGAGGAATTCATTAATAAAGCTAGGATAGATATCTTGGAAGGAGTCTGCAATAGCTGATCTACAATTTTGTAGTCGCTCATCTTAATTATCTTCAAAATATCATCCACTTCTTTCTCTAATGTAGCTCTACCAGTCTCTCCTGTAGCCTTCTTAGGCTTATCGTTCTCAGCAATTTTCTTTCCAGCAACAACATCTCTTCGAATAACCGGCGCAAACACACGATCGCTACGGGTCACCCTGCTAATATCAGCTATATTTCTAACATCTAGCATTGGCTAGATGGGAATCTCTACCCCGTCTTCTAAGATTGTAGCATTGTATTTGTAAGGCACAACCTTGTCTGATTCATAGGGAACATGACCTGGCAGACTAATTACCAATGGGGTAACAACTGGTTTGCTATGGTACTCCACCTCAAGATGAGTGGGTGCACCAAAACAAGGTACAATGACGTTTACCCCTTCCTCAACACAATCAGCCATCAAAAAGTCATTTCCGACAAACAAAACTTCGTCTGAAGAGAAATACTCATCTGCGGAGGCATACTTTTCCTCTGACTCTTCTTCCATCAAATAAACTTCAACCATATCAATCTCGTGATAATCATCTCTCTGAACTGTGATCTTGATAGTTCCATTTTATAACAGCAACTGACCACCTTCCCTCACAATTGAACATCCTCGGGGATTTCGACAACAAACTATACAAGACCCATATTGGTGTTCCACCTGAGCAGCAGTACAACAGAAGGTAGCATGAAACTGCACGAGATCCTCATTCAAATGATCCACATCAAAAATTATGAACTCACCAGGACATCCAGAAACCATATTCACTTCCTCTTCATATTCCGCCCTAGGCCTGATTATATGGATTAAACCTTCATCCATCATCTCCTGTAAATCAACCTTTATCTTCTCGCAACCCTGTATATTTATACTGCAAATAGCACAACCGGCATGGTCATGCATATAATAACTGAATTCACAGAGGTCTGCGTGCATCTTCACCAAATCTCTGCTAACCAGATTAATGTCAAAAATTTGAAAGTCGCATGGACAACCGGCCACCATATTTACAGCATTCACTCCCGCGTGCTTGGGTAGAGGATTATCTTTCACATTAGGTCCCACGTCTTTGAAAGATAAAATTCCAGACTTCACCAACCTTTGCACTTCAGTCCTCAAAGGATAACAATTCTCAACACTATGCCCTAGTGCTCCCTGATGAAAGGCACACGTCTGGTCTGCTTTGTAATACCAAGGAAATGGTGATGGTATGGTGGGAGGTGGTCGTGTCTGGACCAACTTATTCTGAATCAATGTTGGTAGTAGCTATGCATAGCTTATGGGAATAGGATCATAGTTCTCCCTTCTCTGATTATACCCTTGATTCCCCTGCTGGGACGGTCTCTGATAAGCGACGGTAGTCGGAGCGACATTCATAACAGGAGTAACTGAGGTGACTTGCTGATGACGCTGATAATTCTTTCTAGGAGCATTTACCCTTCTCTCTTGCATAACAGCATTTGTAACCCCCTCTTTCTTCTTTGTAAACCCATAAGCTGGCTTTTTCACCCCTCCGGATCCTTCACCCTTTGTCAAACGGCCTTCTCTTACTGCCTCTTCTAGGCGGACACCCATTCCTACCATCTCTGTAAAATCACTTGGGGCACTTGCTACCATTCTTTCATAGTAGAAAGTGCCTAGCATCTTCAGAAAAATCTTAGTCATTTCTTTCTCCTCCATGGGAGGAATCACTTGTGCAGCCACTTCGCGCCATCTCTGTGCATACTCTTTGAACGATTCTCTGTCTTTCTGAACCATGGCCCTAAGCTGGTCACGGTCAGGCACCATGTCCACATTGTACTTGTATTTTTTAATGAATGCTTCTCCCAAATCATTAAAAGTATGGATGTTGACGCTGTCTAAACTCATGTACCATTTCAACACTGTGTTGGTCAGACTATCCTGGAAAAAGTGAATCAGCAGACACTGATCATCTGTGTGGGTAGACATTCTTATTACATACATCACCAAATGAGCACGAGGGCAAGTGTTGCCCTTGTACTTCTCAAATTCTGGGACCTTGAACTTAGCATGCACTTTAACATTCGGGACCAAACACAGCTCATTCACATTCTTCCCAAATAGCTATTTTCCCCTAAGAGCCTTCATCTCTCTTTGCATTCTATCAAACTGTTCTTGGAAATCATACATTATGTCATAAAGACCCAAGTCTTCACTCGGCAGAGGGAAAGGACGACACATATCTTCATTAACAAATGGAACCAAATTCACCGAAGGAGGTGCAGCAGGAACAGTATGCACCACAGGAGGTGCAAGAGTAACAACATTTTGGACCACTGAAGAATCTTGAGGGCCGAGATTGAAACCTTCAGGTGAAAAATTCTCTGGCATTCCCCATGGATAACCCTGAGGCACACGGTTTTGAACAACAGTTGGAGTAACAGATACAGGAACAGTAGGAACTTCAGCATTTGCCCTTGTTGGTTGAGGTTGAACACTCGGTGGATGATTCTGAGCAACCACCAGAGCTTCCATCAGAGTAGTCAAGTTAGCCAAGCCAGCCTTCAAAGCAGAAACTTCTTCGCGCAGCTCGCAGTTCTCCTGTTCTAAGTTGTCCATCTATTTTTTGAAATTAGCCCGAGTGTTATAGTGATGAGTCAGCTTGCTGAACGAAGTAAAGAAGCTGGGTAAGGCACCTGGATGTGCATAACAAATGCAAGAAATATGTGCAATATGATGCATGATATGCAATGCATATGATTGTTTTTACTTTATCATTTAATATTTCAAGGGATTTATGGTTTATAGACATATTACAAACATCCAAGTAATAAAGCTTTTGAAATACTAAATTTTTTTATTATAATAACTTCAAAATGGATTGCAAGTTTCAATGATCCCAAGTACAAGATGAAAATACAATCTAAAATCCTGAGAAGAGGAACTAATGGAGATCAATCTGTACGCTGGCCCTTCCCTGTGAGCCTGACAATCTGAGCCCTCAACCTCTGGTTTTCTTCCACATGTCTGATGGAAACCTCCTTCCAATCATCTGAAGCAGGAAGTGAGTAATCAACACCTGTTTGAGGCTTAGGAGAAAATAAATCCCCTTGCCTCTCCATAGACTCCACCGCTTGACTCTCAAGGATCTCGATCAAATCATCTTTCTCCTTCAGGTCTACTCTGTAGGAACTCTCTAAAGTCTGGAACTTGTTCTTCCAAGCATCCCTTTCCTGTTGCATCCTAACCAAAGCAAGTTGCAGCTCTTCTAGATCATCTAATAAGGGAGAAATGGTCTTCGCAAACAAATCGGGCATGGGTGCCTCCCGAGTATACGGCATCTTCAACTGAATGGATCTCGATCGGACCCACTGAAGATATGGCTCTAAAGAAACATCACCTCTAGGTCCCAAATCCTTCCTACTCTTCTTATGAATGTGACGCCAGGCCTTCGCAATCTGCTCCCTAGCTTCCCTGTGGTCTTCTCCTTCCTTCAGAAAGAAACTACTCAAATGAATACTATTCGGTTTATCCCTCATCGGGTAACCAAGTTGTCGCCGTGCAAGAACAGGGTTATAGTTAATTCCTTCCTTTGTACCAAGAAGAGGCACATTGGGGAAACTACCACAACTGTCAATAACCTCCACATCCTGGTAAGCTCGATGATACCAATCAATATTCGAGTGAGTAAGTGCCATAATCTTAGGAGCCCAACGGGGTTCCTTCTTGACATCCCAAAAAGCATCAGACTGAGGCATATGAGAGATAAACCACCGGTACAACAAAGGCGTGCAACAAATAATCATTCCCCCATGATAGGAACTCTGAAGATGAGCAGAGTAATAAGCATCACCCAACAGTGTAGGAACTAGGTTTCCAATCATGAAAATCCTGATAGCGTTAATGTCGACAAACTTGTCCACATTAGGAAATAAGAATAATCCATAGGAGAGTAAAGAAAAGATGGCCTCAAAAGCAATCGTACTCTTCATCCTGGAAAAGTAACGAGCTTTCTCCAATAAGAACTGAGCTGGTAATCCTCTAATCCCTCCTTTGGTAGTCATATGGGCTTCCACCTCAGACTTCCCCAGATGAATCAAAGCAGCAATCTCATGTGGTTTTGGCTCACCCTCCAAACCAGTAAAAGGAACACCATCGGTAACAGGTAAATCCAATAGATAGGAATACTCTTCCAGTGTTGGCATCAACTGATAATCGGGAAAAGTAAAGCAGTGATACACCGGATCATAGAAATGGACCAAAGTTGAGAGAATACCCTCCTTCATCTTCAGCTTCATGAGAGGAATAATGGATCCATACTTCTTTCGAAAGTCTGCAGAACACTCAATCTCGGGAATTAGACTGATCAACTCATCTATCTTAGGATCTTTGAAACTGTATTTCCCGGTCTTTCTCTTTCCAGAATCCATGGTTTAAAAGTACCTGAGATATTCACAAATAGTCAACCTTTAAATCCCTTGAAATATTGTTTTCTTCAAAAGATGCTTATGAGTGCATGGATGCATGATGCAACAATCACACACAAGATCACACATATAGGGTTCATAGGTTCAACGTCACGAGCATGAGGTCGAAGGTACTACCCATAAGGTATTGGTCTAAAAAGTTATCACCTGCCGAATAAGGTTCTAAGAGGTTCCCAGAGTCTATATATTTCCTTCGGATATTACCAACTTCCCGATTAACTCGGTAATTAGTAATATTCTTAAGAAAGACTCGTCCGAGCTTAGTATCGCGTGACAACTATTTCCGGATTACTCCGTCATAACTTCCGCACTACACCTAAAAGGCCAAGATGGGTTAGGTAATCTACGGTCCTCAGCTTCAGTAGGCTCCCAGGTCGAAAGAAGTACGTCTTCCTGTTTACTCGATAATCGACACTACAGTCAAAGGGGCCTCCACTGAGTAGGGGATCTCATGCCTCCTTTTTTGGGATTACTCCCTCAAAGTTAACATGACTATACCGCCCGTCCTATCTTAAAGTTTGCCCAAGTTCGGGTATAGGACTTATGAGTAATCACCAAGCACCCTGTAAACCAGGAAAATCCAGACAAACATATATACAAAATATATCACATGAACACAATAACACATATACAGATATAAACAAAGATATGCTCAACCCACTTAGGGATGGACCAGCAAGAGGTCAATCTTTCCCCAGTGAAGTCGCCATTTTTCTGTAGCGGTAGAAATGTTCAAGAATAAGCCATTGGATTGACTAGACTTTATACAAATCAAAATAAAAATCGCCACCGCGCTTTATTGTTTCCAAAGGAATGGGAAAAGAGTGAATAACCCAAAAAGAGGGGGAAAGATTCAAGGTAAGGGGGTTGGTTATGCAAAGGGAAGGTATTAGCACCCTAGACATCTACGGTACTCCGCAGGAACCTCTTTGAAAATCTATATATTTTGGCTATAAAAATGTGTTGTATATAAAATGAATGGTGGAGGTGAGAAAAGAAATATTTTTATGATTTTTGCACCCGCCGCGGTTGTGAATATTTAGTGCCTACGTACCACCTTTCGTGCAATAGGGGATCAGGATACACGTAGTTCCTCTTTTAAAAATTTGAAACACAAGTGTGTTGGTTAATTTTATGAGATAAGACATCATCGTCATTGTCCGTGTGGAAAACATACTTACTACCCACAATCATGAGAAAGGATAATTTGCGTCATCTCAAAGTTGAGGATATGGCTTGGATTTTAAAATTAACAATGCCTCACTCAACACCCAAGTGGAAAATATCTCTCTTTACTACATATTGTAGAAGTATAGTTGCTTGCATCACTACAAGGATTGACAAGAGTCTAATCTTTTAAGAAAAGTTTTAAATTAAAAAGCCAAAGTGGCAAAAATGGTTTGAAATGAGATTGATTGACTTTTAGTCTTCTCACAAAAATGTCAAGGTATTATTAAATTGATTGAAATTTATTTATGAAAATGTTTTGAAAATGCATGGACATAAGTCCAGGTTTATTATGAAAGTGTTTCAAGTTTAGAAATAAGAAGAGTTTTTAAAAGGAGGGAGAAGATTTTTGAAATTAAAGAAGATGGGAGGAGATGAAGAGACTATCCTAAAGCATAAGGTAAAAGCTAGGGATAAGAACCATATAACCAACAAGAAGCCAATACTTGACATTATGAGTAATATAGAATTCCCATTCTTCGGATTGAAACCAAGCAAGAAAAGATACTAGACCTCTTGAGAGAACAAAACTTCAAGTGTATTAAGTCTTCGCAAAAATTGGACAGAGTAACGGCTGTATATGGGTGAATTCCAGATTACAAACAAAGTATGTAATCACAATAACCTGCACACAAAATAAATAAACAACCTAATGTCTTGAGGTAAACCTCAAGAACTCCAGACAAAATATCAAATAAAGTCACAAAGTCTCCAAGATAGGCCAAGGTCTCTAATCCTAAGTCCAAGAAGTCCAATAATCCATAATGCCAAGGATAGTAACCAAATAGTCCAAGTATCATTAAAGATTTTCATGGTTCATGTTGATTATTAGGTGTCTTTAAAAGGAAAAGAAAAGCTCAAGTGAGCAAAATAAAAATGACATAAAAGTAAATGCTCAAGTGAGCAAAATAAAAATGGCATAAGAATAAATGCTCAAGTGAGCAAAATAAAAAATGGCATGAAATATAAATGCTTAAATTAAATGGTACATAAAGCATAAAAAATAAAAGCATAAAGTAAAGTCAATTGTTAGAAATTAGTGGTTAGTTGGATGACCATCTTGAAACTTGCATTTGGAACTCATTAGAGGATTGGTAGAACCAAAGCCTCCACACAACAAGTTGCATTTGCTTTTTGCCAAGTATATCATCCATTTTGGAATCCTCAAAAAGTAACATTAAATAATCAATGATGTTTAAGTGATCCGCGTTGACCAAAGGTGTTGTAGATCCATTATAGGATTGGTAGAACCAAAGCCTCCACACAATGAATCTCAAGGTTATTGGATCAAAGAGATCAAATTAACATACTTGGGCTTTCAATCATAAGTTTGGGCAACGAATGATCATTTATTCGAATCGAGACAAAATTTAGCGCTATGTTAAGCAATCGTAAGTGGACTTATGTAGAAGTCGCACCTATTTTGAGGCCGGTCAATAGCAATCTATGTACTTCATGTTTGGATAAATGATATAGAGATCACCATCCCTTAACATGTAGCACAATTAAAAAAAAAAGGGATAAGATGAAGAGGGAGGGGAATGATAAGCTAATTTGGATCACCATCTCAAAATTCTTTCATCTTTAAATTCAATCACTCCTCTAGATGGATTAAAGCACTAAACATATCATTAATCCAAAGCACCAAAAATGAATTAAATAATTCACTCTTAGGTAGATTTTAATTGATGAACATTTATCCAACTTCATCTACATCACAAAGTCCATAGAGTTTAAAGACAAATTGGACGTTTAAAATTGCAATCCAAACCAACAATCAAAGGAGTGGGTAGAAAAAGCATTTTGGATCAAAGCTGCCCCAAAACAAGGAAAAAATGCATTTTGTCCCTGTGTAAATCGATTGCACTACTGTGTAAATCGATTTACACAGTACAGTTTTCAAAAATTTGTGCAAAATTGCTTCTGTGCAATCGATTGCACACTGTTACAGGCAACAAAACAGCATTTTAAAAGGCCAAATTCTTGTTCAAACTTTCCATCAAACACCTTGTGATCATGGATTTCATTGAGCACGAAAATTCCATCAAATCATGAGAAAATAACACCATTGGAATCACAAAATAATGCTCAATGAATCAATCCCAAAGATCACCAAGAGATCACATTGTGAAAGATGAGTTATCCAACTTACCAAAGGTAGATCTAGAGAATTATCAAAACAACTTCAAGAATTTGCTTCAATTCAACCACAAGAATTAATTGCCAAGCCTGGATGTAGAGAATTGATGAAGAAAAAGTGTTTGGATGAAGGTTTTTCTCAAAGATTAGTAAGCTTCAATGCAAAGCTTACTAACTTTTTGAAAATGGAGCTTTGAGTGATTTTGGTAGATTTAGAGAATTGAGAGATTTTTTAGCAAAGTGATTTTGGCTATCAAAAGCTTCTAATTTGAATGAGACGAGGGCTCTATTTATAGAGTTTAGGATTGGGATTAGTGGTAATTTGGTAATTGATTCTTGGAGCCAAAAATTGAATTAATGATATAATTTTCAAATTATGTAGAAAAATTGGAGCCAAAAAGATGACAGTTTTGAAATTGCTGGCTTTTTTTCAAAAATCACGTGTGTTTTGCTGCTATGAGTTGACACAAGAGTCGTATGCATCGACACATTCTAGGTATATAACACAATATGAGTCGACGCAAGCTTCTATGGATCGATACAAGTTGTTATCTCAACACAATACAGAATCAATCAATTAGCATGAGTCGACACATATCATGTATGTGTCAACACATGCTAGTTATACAAAACAGGATGAGTCGACACATGCCTTTATGGATCGATACAAGCTGCCTTTTCAACTCAATACAAAATTAATGACTTTGCATGAGTCGACACATAACATGTATGTGTCGACACATGCTAGTTATACAAAACAGGATGAGTCGACACAAGCCTCTATGGATCGATACAAGCTGCCTTTTCGACTCAATACAGAATTAATCACTTTGCATGAGTCGACACATAACATGTATGTGTCGATACATACTAAAAAAAATTTATTTTTGAAGGCTAAAAATACACTTTTCTCAAAGATTGTTCACAATACACTGTGCAATTGATTGCACTATGGGAGCAATCGATTGTACATGAAAATTTTTAATTATTATTATTATTTTATTTTTTTTGCAAATAGAGATTTTAGGGAAATAATACTGGAAAACCTTATTTGTCGGATGCTTTGACTCGGTACCTACAAAACACAATTTTGCAAAGATAAATACAAATATTTTTTTATATTTTGGTTAGAGGTTAATTATCAACGCATATGCAAAATACACAACTAAGGTGCTTGGAGATTCCTCAAGAGCAAACTTAAAGATAGGAGATAGAAAAAAAGAGGAAGAACCAACCCTAATGTGATTTTGTTATGATCAAGTTGAGATGATATGATAGGGGAATCTTAGGGGCAAAAATTGGGGTACAACACGTTTGTATTTGCAAAATGTCGTGGTAAGCATGAGTCTCCACCGACTTTTATTTTATCCAAAAAAGAAAGGAAAAAAGCACAGAAAAATTCCTTTTTTCGAGATATTTTTGAGTACGGGGGGTAGATTATAGAAAGGGAAGGTATTAGCACCCTTTCTATCCATAATTATCTACGGGCTCTTAGGTAATTATAGAAAGGGACTGGATGGGGGAAACTCCCTTCCGACTAGCCTACGAAACCGAGGTAGTAATCCCAGTGGAAATCAGAGATGCGTCAAGGAGAATTGAAGCTCCCTTCGACGAGGAGATGAACGACGACATCTTAAGAGAGGAGCTTGTCCTGGTCGAAGAGATTAAGACAGGGAAACCCTTTGCGAGGCTACATTAAAACAAAAGATAACTCTGTCACAATGCTAAAGTCATAAAATGTGAGTTCCAAGTCGGCAGCTTAGTCCTGCGAAGAAAAAAAATGGATAGCGGGGCCTATTACCTCAAAAATTTGATCGAGGAAAAACATGCTTGACCATGAAACACATAGAAGCTAAAGCAGTACTACAGTTAAAGTCCCGATAATACTATGTTTGGATTTAACAGTCGGCCTGCCCAGTTTGACAGGAATCCAGGCATGCCCGGCCAGGGAAGTGTGTTATGGTACGAACACAGCATCCTAATCTGAAACAAAAAGGCATACTCCCTCTCACAGGACGAGCAGAGTCTTATCCTGACAAGGACACCTCGAACGAGCTCCGTCGTTGCAGTATCAATGAAGCAGAATACCCACCTAGTGATGGGAAAGTTCATGCCACATGATCAAGACCCTGACCATGGTCTTGGTCTCGTCATTTAACAGAACCAACTTTGTTTCCTCGACATGTTCCTCGCACAGTCGAGCACTCATAAATTATGTTGTCGAGCAAGAACCCCACATAAATAACTTAAACATTGCAAATATACATAATGGTTAGAAAACCAAGCTTTCAACAAACAAATATAGAAGCATATTGTGATACGGTGGCCAGAACCGGGACTTGTTTCCCTTTTTTTTAAGGAATTGCTGGTTTGCATTTTGCGTTTGTGTTCGCAAAATGTCGCGGTAAGCAAGAGTCGCCACCGACTTTTATTTTATCCAACAAGGAAAGGAAAAAAGCACAGAAAAATTCCTTTTTTTGAGATATTTCTGAGTACGGGGGGTAGATTATACAAAAGGAAGGTATTAGCACCCTTTCTATCCATAGTTATCTACAAGCTCTTAGGTACTTGCTCATCATTTTCAAAATTGCCTCTCTGTGTTTGTGTGCTTTGAAAAGTTTTTATTTTGACTTCGATTTAACTCTTGCTTCTGTCTTCAAGAGTGTAATGAAGTGTTTTTGAAAACTTTGTTTGAAAGGAGTGTAAGTGTGAAAAAGGTTTATTTTGTTTGAGCAAGTACTTAAGAGCTAATCTACCTACTCGAAAAAAGAATCGTTCTATACTTGTTTCCTTTAGACAATGCTATCCCACTATTAGTGAGTAGGTAGCACCGTCATTGGAGTTTTGAGGGTCAATTCGAAAGGGACGTACAGTCGCTAAAGCAATGTTAGGACGTCTTAGTAGTAACCCTAATGTCTTAGATTAATTATTCGAGGCAACAATTCCGAGGCAACTGTTCCGAGGCAACTTTTCTGAATTGGGACTTTGATCTTTGTTTAGACAAAAGGACGACCACTAAAGCATCCTATACTCAATGACCATTTTACCGAAGGCAACCAAGTGGGAGTGTACCCTAGGAGTGCGCATGTGCGAGTGATTCAATTTCAGATTTTTTTTATCTTTGCACATTTTAGGGTTATCTAACTGTTTTAAAGTTTTACATACATTCTTGTCATGCATCATAATATCATACATCTAACAGTTTAATATTTTGCAGAATTTAAAGTGCGGAAATTAAACTACGCTATTACAAGGCTTCGGGTATTTACATAGCCAAAAACAAACCCTTTGAAAATAAAGCGACAAAAGTAAAGGCCTAATTAACTATTACAACTTGTAGGCAGTTACAATAATAGGGTAAAAATAATAAAATAAAGCGCACGATGAAAATTAGGACGAGAACGAACTAGGGTTTTGACCCTTTCTAACCTAATTAAAAGAAAATTGTTTTTTATTGTTTTTAATTTTTTTTAAGAAAAGAAATAGGTTTTTTTGAATTAAATACACAACTAATTAGTTAATTAAATTAATTAATAAAAATAATTACATGGCCTATTTTTGTGTTTTTGTTATTTTTTAAGAAAAAGAAAATATAATTAAATTTGGACAAAACCCTAATTTTCTAATTATTTTTAATTTATTTACAAAATGATTGAAGTTATCTAATATTAACAACCTAATTTAATTAATTAATTTTTTGATAAAAAATGAAATCTAAACCTAATTTGTGAAAAGTATTATTTTTATGATTTTTTGATAAAAAGAAAATAATTAATTGTTAGTGAATAAAATAAATAAATGAGTTAAATGAAATATATAAAAAAATAGAGAAAGAAGTTTGGGCCTGAAGGTAATTGGATTTGGGGGTGTGAACAACAATCTGGGCCCAAGACCAAAGAGGTCTGTTTGACATTCCAAGATCTCATGCTCTGCGTTGACTAGGCTCCATGGTGTTCCTCCATTGATGGCCTATGGATCTGGTCTCCTGACACTTGGTTGGCTGGATTGTGAGGACGTATGGTAATCCCCTGGCTTGGCAAGCGCACCTGAATTTGAAAAGAAAAATAATATGCAAGCAAAAGGGGACATGGGATTCGAACCCAGGTCCTGAAGCATTATCCAACGCTACACTTACCAACCGCGCCACTTGTTTTTGTTATATGTAATATAAACAAGAATTAATATAAAATAAACAAGTGAAATAATAAAATACTAGCGCGAAAATTCAAATGGACGAGTGATGGCTTGCCACGTCTTCCTCTCCCTCCTCTCTCCGTGGCTAAAAGGTTTGGAAACCTTTACCTACGGACAACGTCCGTCGCTACAGACATATCTCATTCTAAAATCTTCCATGAGCAATATAAATGATACCTAATGCCATGGATCGAACCGTCTTGTCCTCTGTGTGTTATAGGGCCTGGAAATGCTTGATTTTGATTGCTTTTGCTTGCTGATGACCTCAGGAAACGATTGGAATGGTCCAATGGTCTTGAATTGGCCTGGAACAATGAAATCGTGTTGGCACTCTTTTGGTGTTTTTTCAAGTTTTATTCTTAATCATACGCCTCATTCTCTAGCCTCTTTTGATCTGCCTTCCTTCTATATGTATTGAGGAATGTATTAGGGTTGATAGAATGTACTCAATCTTCTTCCATTATTGAATTTGATTGTGATTTGATACACTTGAATATCATTCCAAAAATAGCCTAAAAACAATCTTTTTGTCCACACCAATGCCTTGCACGATTTCAAATACTTGCCAACTGGATTTGAGACCTGAAACAAGTATAAAATCTTGAGTTTTCAATGCTTTAGATTTTCTCATGATTTATTTTGATTAAAATTGATTTAATTCAAATAAAAATCAAAATAAATAATAAAAACATGATAATGACAAGTGGAAAGGGCTAGAGCTCGTGGACTATGTTTCCAACTCAAAAAAAGTGAAAAAGATTGGGCCCATTTGGCAAAAAATGAAGTTTTAGGCATAGTTGACTTTTGGCAATTTTGCAAAAAGGGTCAACTTCACCAATGCATAACTTCCTCAATTTTGACTCTTTGAGGGTGTTCTTGAACTTTTTAGAAAGCTTGAGATGTCCTCTAAGCAAAAAATTTGGTCTAATCTCAATTTAATATTCCATGCTCATGTATGAAGCTTTGACAAAAAAGGTGTTTTTGTTGACTTTTCAAAGTGACCTATAATGTCCAAATTCACAACTTCTTGTGGGTGCATATTTTGAACTTGGGAGCTGAAGATGGATTTTAGAGCATTGAATCCTATTAAAAATGAGCTTTGTATGACTCATTTCTCATAAAGTATAAGGAAGTTATGCTTGGTCAAAGTTGAGTTGACTTTTCCTACAAAACCCTAATTTAGCAACTTTTTGATTCTTGAGGAATTATGAGCAATCCTTGATGAATCATGATCAACACTTGATCAAATGATGAAATATACTTCAAAATGAGGATGTTGACCAAAAATCTTGAAGTTTGACTGTATGTGGGCCACAGTTGACTTTTGCCCTAGCACAATCGATTTTCAGGCCTTTGAGCAATTGACTGAGCAAACTTCCTCTGTAAGGTTTGACACTTGACATGAATGATCTTGAGAACATATTAGGGAATTGGTGAGAATTTGGGATCCCTTGGACTCAAGTATCTTGATGCAACATGAAACCCTAATTTGAGGTAGACTGCTTTAGGAGAGAGCTTGTCTAGCCAACCCTTGGACTACCTTGAACAACTTGGGGATCTTTCTTGAAATGTTTTGAGAAATATGGGAGGGAAAATTTTGGGGTACAACACATATATTTAATGCATTTAAAAGTGTCAACCACGAAGGTTGACATTGTCAAAATAATACATCGAAAGGGCTGGGCAGAGCCCATTATCCAAATATTACAAGTGATGAGGCACACAGGTCCAACCAAACAAGAAACAATAATAAATTTCATTCTTCGTGACGACCATCATATTCGGTATCAGGGGAATCTATAGGAGGAACTAGCTTTCCATCAACCACCTGAGACAGGAACCTGACCCTATCAGTGTTAATCCTGGGGTTCAACAATGCGAGCTGAGTCATCGCGGTGTTAAAATCCATTGTCACTGCATACATGTAATCCTACTCGAGAAGCTAAACCCGAGCAACAAAGTCAGTGCGAGTCTTTAAGGATTTCACCTTGTCGGGCTCATTCTCGATAGGAACCGTCGTAGCTTTCAAGTTAGAAATCTTGTTCTGAAGGCGCTTCTTCTTGAGAAGCCAGGAGTCCTTCGCCTCAGACAACTTGGTCACCTCCTCCTCCTCCTTGTTCTTCAGCTTGGTCCCCTGAGCCCAAAATTTCTCTTTGTAACCATCAAGGGCGGTTTTTAGCTTGCTCGTTTTGTCATCGAGGGCATTTTTCTCCATCTACAATTTATCCAACACAGTAATAAAGCCAGTCTCCTCGCCCGAGAGGACCACTGCCATCTCCAAAACCTTCATCATCCCAGCAGCACCTTCAGCCAGTTGCTTCCTCTTGCCCGCCAAATCAAGACCCCAAATGAATGCAGACTCTCTTTCAGGGACAATCAAGGGATACTCGTCGAAGAAGACCTTCTGAGAAAAGAAGGGGAAATGTTAAAACCCAGGTGTCAAAATCGCTCCCTGTCAGATTTAGAGTATTATTTTCGGGTTGACCCCTCTTTCTACCTGAAAACCCATGCATGGGTTAAGGTTGTTCGACGTTCATAGACAAAGAGGAGATGTTGGAGCCATCCTTGGCCTGGTCTAGAGTGGGAGCAAAGCGAGTAGGTTTCACTATCTTTTTTCTCCTCTTCTGGTCGTGCGCCAGCTTGAGCAAACGCTCACGAGAGTCTGCCATGTTATCTGTAGAAAACAACAAGCTCGGGTCATTACATTAAGAAAATACAGGCGAGCACACTAAAAGAGAAAGAAATACGAGAAATAATATAGGAAGGTACCTAGGAGCACTACGACATCCTCGTAAGAATGACACTTGAGGAGTGTCTTAGTGTTAATTGGTCGAGCCTCAAATACAAGCTCGCCATTATCATCAAGGTACTTTCCCCTCCCTCGTCACCCACTAGGTAAGGTAGAAGCTTACAATGAATTTATTAAGTTTTACGTAGGACTCTTCGTCCTCGTCATCCATAGGGCCAGCCGAGGTGAGGTAATAACTCGAACTATGATCATAGTGGAGTCACACACCAGTGAAATGGGAATTTTGAGACCAACTCCGTCTCCATGTTCCCATTCTCGGCATGGAGTGCAATGCCATCCTCGCCGACCACTATCGCTTCCTCCAACACTAAGTCTAAGGCCTCCTCTGACACCGCCTCAATGGGGAAATACTTGTCCTTGAAGTCCCGGACGGAGTCTACGAACATCTAGAATATCATTTTCTTCGGTTGCTTCAGAGAAACCCAACTATGTTTCTCATCCACAGTTTGACTCTGAAGTTAAAAACAACGTAAGAATAGAGGAATTGTGGCATTGAGATGAAGGTACTGGCACACAAACTCGAACGCCAGTACAAAGGCGACCGCATTCAGATGCAACTAATATTTTGCCAACAACATATGCCCGAAAACCCTGAGTCTCGGCCGGCTCGGTGATAAGGGTGTCAACAGGGGTAATCACAGGAATTGCAATAGTAGTATCAGCAGGAACAACAGTAAGAATGATCACGGGACTAGTAACAGCTTTTGGAGGAGAAATCTCAGGGGAGAACACTCTTTCACTTGTAATTTTACTAGTTCCAACAATGTTTCCAATTTCGGGATCACCATTTTCAGAAACCACGATCGTGCTTGGGCATAGGAGCAGTGATAACATTGGGAATCTCAGGAGCATTAAATTCAATCTCCTTCGCCATGATCAGGTCTTACACCTTGTTTTTCAAAGCCCAACAGTCGTTTGTATCATGACCTAGACTGTATGAATGGTAAGCACAGCGAGAATTTGGATTATAGCGAGGAGACGCGGTGTTGGGATTCTTTGGAGCTTCCCGCAAAGTCACCAGATTATATTTCAGCAAGTGTGACAAGACTTGAGACAGAGTCGTGTTTATGCGGGTAAAATGTCTTACAGGTCTTTCTGCTCTAGGCTGATTATTCCTTTGTTGAGTAGGTGCAGACTTAGAGATCATAACAGCCCCTACCGCTAGACGGCGCTCGGTTCTGCCCTAATTCCCTTGGCTATAAGTGGAATTGACTTCCTTTTTTCCAGCAAATGGCTTCCTTACTGTACTGGAGGATGCATCCTTCTGGATCTTACCACTCTTAATTCCAGCTTTCACTCTCTCTCCCGTCGAGATCAATTCAGTAAAGTCGGCTGAGGAGCTTCCAATCAGGTGATTGAAAAATGGACCAGACAGGGTATCCAGAAACATATCCACTAGCTCCCTATCGGACAGGGGAGGTTGGACTCTTCCTGCTAAGTCCCTCCACTTCTGAGCATAGTCTTTAAAGCCCTCGCTCGAACCCATAGACATACTTTGGAGTTGTGTACGGGTGGGAGCAAGGTCTGCATTATACTGATACTGCTTATAAAAAGCAACAACCAGGTCTTGCCAATTACAAATGGTTGTCCTTTCCAGCTGGTAGAACCATTCTAGTTGAGTTCCGGATAGACTATCTTGAAAGAAGTGGACTCATAAGTCCTTGTCAGCAGTGTGAGGCTGGATCTTCCTCACATAAGATCGAAGGTTCATCTTGGGACATGAAACCCCATCATATTTGGCGAACACCGACACCTTGAACTTCGGCCGGATGACAATCCCAGAAACCAAACCCAGCTCTTCAAAATCCAGCCCAGGTACCTTCTGGATTTCCATTGCACTCAGACGTTCTTCCAGCTGTTTGTATTTTTCGTCGATCGGAGGGTACTACTCTTCATTGTAGTCAGTCTCATTGTCAGATTCCCTTGGACTGGGGTCTTCCTCTCTTGTCTCCCCTTCTTGATTATCTCCTTCTTTTTATGAAGATGACAACTCAACCACTTACCTTAGCGGTCCTTCTTTTTATGAAGATGACAGCTCAACCAATTGCATTAAGAAGTTTTATTGGTCACAATGACACCTCTTGGGCTTACAAGGGAAATAACAAAGCAAAAGTAAACTCCCAAAGAAAATAGACTCAAGCTTCCCACAGATGCATCCTCTTTGGTGAAATGTAAGCGTTTATACTCTTCCCTTCGTGAAGTAACCTGGTGAGCTCTAAAACCTTCTTCTCGCTGGCGTAGAATTGGGTTTTGAAGGTATCACGTTCTTCTTTGAGTTGGATCCAAGATTTCCGTAGCTCCTTAAAATCAGTTGGCTTGTCAGGATGAAGAACCATGTAAGGAGTGTCTCCCTCAGCAATCGGCTCCATAATCACATGTAAGATGGCAGGGTAAGGCATCATAAGACATTGAGCACGTGCTTGCACCCATTTGAGGTTAGGCTCAAGAGGGATGGAATTCTTGTGCCATGGTGTCTTGCTATCAGCTTTGTTTATCATGCCCCAAGATCGAATGAACCTCTTGCGATAACCATGAACATCATTCTCATAGTCAAGTGTGATTCTTTGAACGAGTGTGTCATGAGGACCATCCCTTCTAGCATAACTAAACTGTCGCAACACCAAACAAGGATTATAAGTGATTCCCGCCCTAATTCCTAAGAGAGGGACATTAGGGAATTCCCCACAGCAATCAATGATAGTGATACTCTCCAAGGACCGAGAACACCAATGAATATTCGAATGTGTAAGGGACATCAGGCTATGAGACCATCTCATACCCTTCTCATTTCTCAAAACAGACTGGGGTAGGTGTGAAATAAACCACCTATCCAATAGAGGAGTGCAACACAGAAGGGTCCCTCTTCTCTTTAGAGTGCGAGTATGCAGAGAGTGTAGAATATCCCCAAGTAATGTAGGTACCAGATTATGTGATAGAAAGACCTTAACCGCGTTCACATATATGAGTTGGTCCGTGTTAGGGAATAATACCATCCCATAGATGAGAAGGGCCGACACCTCTTCAAAAGCTTGTAAATCCAGGTTATCCCAAAAATAGTGAGCTTTCTTAAATAGAAACTTAGTTGGAAATCCTTAGACACCTCTTCTGGTTTCCCAATTTTCCACTACATCAGACCGTTGTAAAGATAGAGCTTGAGAAATCTCTTCAGGCTTTAGGTCTCTTTCCGTACCGTCGAATGGTAGCTGATTAAGGATAGGTACCCCGCACTAACTGGTAATCCAGGAAAGTGAAGCAATGGTATAACGGGTCAAAGAACTGAAAAAGCACCTTTAAAATTTCTTCATCTGGGTTTAAAGTGACCAAGTTGAGAAGTCAACCATGCTCTTCAGTGAAGTGGGACTTTCAGGAATCCTTGATGCTAAGTCCTTGAGTTGAGGATGTACTTTCACAAGGTTGACTTGGATAGTGTTCCTGCGAGCGAATGCCATGTCCTACAAAACAAGAAAAAGATAAGCCCTAGAAAATCCTTGAAACGGTTAGTATGATATGCCATGTTATAGTGCCATGATTATGCAAAGAAATCACAGATATAACAAGCACAAGAAAATCACACAAAAGACCTTAGGTTTAAGGCTTGCATGGGTTTTAAGGTAATAACCTCTTAAAGTTTGGATTGGTTTAACCTGTCCTATAAATAATAATCGGGTTCTAAGGGATCTCAATATCACTGATCTTTCCGACAAGTTCCATTCGATAGACAACTGACTTGCAACCAAATAAAACTCGTGAGTCAAATCTCAATGAGTGTAGCATCGAGTATCTTCCAACTTTAGGAATACACCAAAGACGGCCATCTCACTACGTCTTAATGGCCAAGTTATTCAATTAAAGGTTCTAAGGACAGTTGACGCTTTATGACACCACGCAGCAGCCCTGTATTCTCCTTGATTAACTCAAGGGCTATCAATACCAACCAAAGTGTCGCATCAACGTAGCCATCTCTTCAACCGTTTCGGTATACCCCACACAGTTTCCACGATCTATTGCTACTTACCTAAAAGGTTTACCCCAGCTCCGGGTGTAGGATCTTATAGTAACCCAAACAGTACCCTTAAAATAAAGCAATCAAAACAAACAGAGAAGCAAAATGATCTAGACCTTAAGGTAAACCCCACTTTTATTATGGTCCCCAGCAGAGTCACCAGTTCTGTGATACGGTGGCCGAACCGAGTGTTAATACTGGTTTGTATTTTTTGTTTGCAAATGTCGCGGTAAGAAAGAGCCGTCATCGACTTTTCTTTTATCCAACAAAGGAAAGGGTGAAAAGAACAGAAAAAGACCTTTTTCGTGATTTTTTTAGTAGGGGGTAGATTATGGAAAGGGAAGGTGTTAGCACCCTTTCCATCCATGGTTTTCCATGGGCTCTTAGGTACTTGTTCATTTTTGAAAACTGCTTTCGTGTTTGTGTGTTTTGAAAGATTTTTGTTTGCTTTATAATAACTCTTGTATCAGTCCTCAAGAGTGTGATAAAGAGTTTTTTAAAGTAGTTTTTGAAAAGTGTGTAAGTGTATAAAAAAATCATATTTTGAGCAAGTACTTAAGAACTATCTACCTACTCGAAAAAGGACGTTCTTTTCCCCCTTTCCTTTAGAAAGTGATATCTTACTATTAGTGAGTAGGTAGCCCTATCGTCGGATGTTGAGGGACTATCGAAAAGGACGCTTATGGTCATTGAAGACAACATGTAAGGATACCTTAGCATTTCGAAGGGACTGTCATCATGTAGGCAACATCGAGGGACAACATCATTTCTTGTATGGAACTCGGGGGATGTTAAGGGACCATGATCTTTATGTTTACCTTTAGATTGAGGGTTATTGCTAAGATATCCCTACGTTTGAGGGACATGACCATTGCTTTTCGAGGCAGCCAAAGTGAGGTATGCCTTAAGGGTGCAAGTGTGCAATAGTGCTTTTTTCAGATATTCGTCTTGAGATTAGTGACCTAATGATTAATTGATTTAATCTCGTCATGCACGCCTAATTTACTAACAATTTATATACAGGCATATAAGAAATATAAAGCGAGAAATAAAGGTTCATACTCTATTACAAGGCTTTAGTGTAGATACATAAATGATGACTGAAAAAGTAAAATGCGAGAATTGAAAACCCTAATTAACTATTACAAACCGGGCGCAGTTACATAAATGATAAAAAATAATCGTATGGAAAGATAATAACGCGCAAGAATTAAGATAGGCCTACGTTTGAAACCCTAGAAATCTTATTGCACATTAAAAATATTTTTGGTATTTTATGAAAAAATATTTGAAATTTAACCTAATCTCTAACTAATTTTAAATTAAAGAAAATAAGTTAAAGTTAATTAAATTAATTAATTTGCAAAAAAATAATTTATTAAAAAAACTTAGTCCTAATTTTTTTATCTTTTCTGATTTTATGATTTAAAAAAAAAGTGAATAAACAAAATAAATAAACTAATAAAAAAATTAGAATAAAGAAGTTAGAAAAATGGGCCTGAGGGGGTGTGAAACCAAATTGTAGGGGTGTGCTGGAATTTATGCTATGGGCCCCGATTTGTTGGCCCATAGCCTGCGTTGGATCCAGTGTTGTTGAGGCAGGCAGGTCCATCATGGGGAAGCATTTCTGGGCACTGGATTTGGAGGATGAGTGATCCAATGGTACAACTGTGATAGCCCATGATGCGCGCCTGGGGTGTGGAACCACTGAATCTGCAAGTAACAATTCAGAAAAATAATATGCAGGAGGCAAGGGTCGAACCCCTGACCTCCCACATGTACAACGCCTTAAACCCTTCACTCTTGCCATCTGCGCTGCCTGATCATTAATGCATATAATCAAAACAAAAATATATAATATAAAACAAAGGCATTGGATGACTCATCAAAATACACGCGCACTTGTGGGGCCCTGATTTTTAAACAAGCCAATCAAAACATGTAAAACTGCCACGCAAGGTCCTTGGCGGGTCAAACCACCGTGGATGGTGGTTCCGGTCATCTTCTCCGTTTAGACAAAAATCAAAACTTGTGAAATCTCATGAAAACGAACATGAAAAGAATCCTACTGGACTAATTAGGACCTTGTGATTCCAATGGTGGGGTTTGTTTTGTCTGAAGAGGCCTGTATCTTGAGATATGAAGCTTGGTTGAAGCTTTGTCCTAACAATGGCAAAGCTTCATCCCTGTGTTAAACCTCTCATGTAATGACTCTAAACACACATAATCATTAGTATAAACACAAATATGCATATGAAAATCATTTATATTACGTGAAGAAAAAGTTTGAGATCGTCAAAATATATCAAATGGAGTAATGGTGATACGCTTGATTTAGACGTTGCACTGCTTACTTGAAGACTGGGCTGGGGTCCTGGAAGCCTCGGGGAGGTGTTTGAATGCTTGAAGGATCCTGATAGTGGCTGGAACACGAGATATGTGTTTGCAATATTCTTTGAAATTTTTTAAATTCTCTAGGGTTCCTGTTAGGCTGGCTGTGCATGTCCTTTTGACTTAGGGTTCTTGTGCTTATGTAGTATATCTCATTAGGTTTAATCACATCCCAAGAGAATCAATTCTGATCATTTGTTTTAAAGCATAAAGATTTTCTTCAAAACTTGCTAAAATAAAAAAATCTCCTTCTCCTTTTGTCTCATGCGTTTTTGCTTGGTCATGCCAGCCTATCTTATCCCTTATTTGATGAGAAAAAGATTCTTAAATCATATCTCACATTATTTCTTTTATTTATTTAATTAATTTGAATTTTAATGAAAATAAAATAAAATAAATAATAAAAATGATGAGATAATGTATGAGCAAGCTCAGAGGTCGTGGGCCATGTTAAGAACAAGTTTCAAGCATGAAAGTATGGGCCCATTTGGAAAAAATTAAAGTTTGGTTAATATTGGCTTCATGCACATTTCCAAAAATTGGTCAACTTTAGCAATGCATATCTCTCTCATTTTTAATCCTAAGAGGGTATTCTTGGTATTTTTAGAAATCTTAGAATGTCTTATAAACAAACCTTTTGGTTTCATCTCAATTGGATCTTCCATGTTCATGTAAGGAGCTTTGACCCAAAAGGTGTTTCTGTTGACTTTTTGAAAGGACCTATAATGTATGAACTTGTATCTTTCCAATGGTGCATTTCTTGAACTTGAGGACTGAAGATGAGTTGTAGGGAATTATATTCTCTTCAAAATTAGCCTTTGTAGAAAAATTCTAATAAAGTATGAGAAAGTTATGCCTGGTCAAAGTTTGGTTGACTTTTCCTATAGAAACCCTAATTTGCCATTTTGACTTTTGATGAGTTAGGAGCATTTCTTGAGGAATCATGATCAACCCTTGATAAAATGATGGATATCACTTCAAAATGTTGATGTTAACCAAAAATCTTGAAGTTTGACTGTATTTGGTCCACAGTTGACTTTTGACCTAGTACAATTGATTTCCAGGCATTTGAGCAATTGACTGGGAAAACTTGTTGTTCAAGGCATGAAATTATGCATGGATGATCTTGAGAATACATTAGGACAATGGAGAACATTTGGGATCCTTGGGATTCACTCATCTTGCTGAAAATTGAAACCCTAGTTGAGGTTTGTTGCCTTAGGAGGAGAATTTGTTGGTCAATTCTTGGTCATCCTTGAGCAATTGAAGATCTCTAGGAGTATGTCTTGAGTGAAAATGGGAGGACAAATTTTGGGGTACAACAATGAGGATGTGATTCCTCGAGTAAAACTAGCATATCCTTCCGCTCCCATTCGGCATGACGACTTTCCAATTTTTCTTGATGTAAGGATCATCTGTCCTGTCCTCGACATACGTGAACACACTGGCTAAATACTTCATATACCGTGAAGCTATACCTCAAGGTTCGGGGGAAACCCGGTGCAGTAGGGGATCAATGAATGTGTCGACCAACTCGATGCTCGGGGAATTATCAGCCATTTCACCTGAAAAGAAGAGGAAAACTGTGAATTCAATGATCAAATCAAATCCACTATTCCACCGAAATTCAAGTGAAAGGTCGTATCATGAAACAAAGACGACGTCCCTGGCACAAAACCCTAACTAAACAGCTAACGATAAATCAAGATGAGTCCCTCGGCGAAGGGAACACCCTAATAAACTAGATAGACAGGGGCACATACTCCGCACGGGGATAAGCCCTCCTCGTCAAATAAGGGTTTTCATGGACCTCAGTGACTCCTGAATCTTGCGGGGAAACTCAAGAATCTCGCGGGGAAACACATGAACCTCACGGGGAAGGTCATGAATCTATGAATTCCACGGGGAAGAACCTTCCCAAAACATGAATATCATCAAGAATCTATGAATTCTACGAGGAAGAACTTTCCCGGAACATGAAGATCTTCAAGAATCTATGAATTTCACGAGGAAGAACCTCCCCGGAACACGAAATAGATCTAAATCATGTGCTTTACAAGGACTAAAAACATGGTTAGTCACAGGGATAAAGAGAACACTTACTTGATTAAGGTTTGAACGGAGGTTGTGACGACATACACTGCGATAGTTGCGGTAGAGAGCAAATCAGAACCAGAGAGGCGAGAAGGGAAAGAAAGTGTGAACTTTGAAAATGAACTTCACAAATGAGAGACTAGGTCTATTTATAAACTTGGCACGGGAGACGAAACATCACTTCGAGTGGCACGTCAACGCCTCGACACGCAGCCGCCCACGCTCTTAGGCCATAATGACCCATACACCTAGGTTAATCATTACACCTTAAACGCTACAATATGTGGCCCAGGAAACAAACGCTGACCAAACTTTTCGATTCCCCGGATGACGAGCATGGAAAAATTCGTCCCTCATAAGCATAATCCTGTAGTGTGGCTACGAGAATCATGAAAACATTCTGCGTGGGCACACCTTAACTCCCGACCACAGTACTTATGCAACATCCTCCTTGTCCACGCAAAATTTCTCGAGTGGTACTGATCCGGGAGGAAGATTGTTAATCTAGGTAATCACATCCCCCTTCTTGCATATGTTGGACTGAAAGCCGAGACACGCGTCCCTGCCGATCCTACTTGAGATAATGACAATCCTCGATACCCGAGCTGACCTAAAAGTCATAACTCCTCTATTTAGGAGCAACAACTCGGGGGGCTTTTGATCTGGGATGGGCATGCACTTGATAATACCATCAAGCAAGGCCCAGCCCAACTCTGCAACAATGAAGGCCCAATAACCTGTTGAAGATTGGACCTGTACTTGGTCCTCCGTCGGGCAGGGCCAGCCCAACGTTGTTGTGAGCAAGGCCTAACAAGGCCCTGGTAGCTGTGATCGTTGGATAACGTCTCCCACACGTGCCTGCCGAGGATGCCTTCCACACGTGTCGTCGAGGACGCCTCTTCCACGTGCCCGTTGATGACATCTCCTCCACGTTTCCATCAAGGATATGTGGCCAACGTTCCTCCAAATATCTCAGAGTTTATCTTATTTTCGTAAATAACGGTCCTCTACCTCCGTAGATCACAGGGCAGTTGAACCAAGATAAAAACCATGAAGTGGTCTCCTCTACCCACGTAGGATCCTGTCAGTCTCTATTATGGGCCTGGACATCCAGTCTAAAATGGGGACCTTGGCCCAGCGCTAGGGGCTATAAGTACCCACTTTCACTAGAGGGTCAGATACACTATTATATTCATTCTAACTTCATACTCGTACTTTTGCTCTGAACCTTACTTTGATATCAGAGTGTCTTGCAGGTACCCTCACTTTTCCTTCATCACAGCCGAAGCCCAAATTTTGTAAGCCACGAAGATCCTTCTGATCCTAGATTATATATATATATATATATATATATATATATATATATATATATATATATATATATATATATATATATATATATATATATATATATATAGAGAGAGAGAGAGAGAGAGTTGAGCTTGTTATTTGTTCTTTCTTTTAGTGTATTGTTTTGATTTTCTATTTTATTGCGATTTTTTTTGTCATATAGTTTAGTAATTGAAATTTCATAATTTAAAAAAAAAAGCATATTTTAAAGGTGAATAGATAATGTGTTATAGATTTGAATCTACCCGTATGTAATTTAATTGTTTTTGCATAAACACCATACAACTAAGTCAGTTTATTTAGACATTTTGTTGTGATATTCATTTGATTTAGATTCTTAGATCAATTTCTATCCACTATAAATTATATCAATTTTTTAATCGTTTAAGAAGATATTAGTATTTCTATAATCACTTATTGTCACATTTGTATCTACTCTATCTTTTTCATGCTATTAACTTAGACGAATGGAATCGATTCATTTTTTAAAACTTGAAACAACATACTATTTTTAATATACTTATAAAAGTTTGAGTGACTGAAAATAAATTAAAAAAACCGTAGATAACTATAAATACATCTTGTTCCGTTACCACTTGGAATCTCATGGAATCATCAAGATACATCTTGTTTGAAAGCTTATTATTATGATGCACATTCATTAGTAGGCAAGAGCAACATCAATATTAGAATGGATTAGTTAGGATGTAGTTGAAATTCACGAACCATTAGTGTACATTATGTATGTATTAACGTAACTAAATAGGGATTAGCGAGTTGTTTCATCACGTAATAAGAATTAATATTTGGTCTTATCCATAAGATATGAAGATTAAGAACGTGTCCATGACTCAGTTCCTTCTCAGCCCAACCAAGTTAAACCACTGTGTTACTGCTTGCTGGAAGAAGTTGGCACTTGCCTACTTGAATTATAGACTTTCGAATATTGGACCTTAGCCCAGTTCATGCAACCCAAAATCAAATAAGTGACCCCCCTTCAATTAAACTACATTAAAGTAGGGAGATACTCTTACGAAATTTCTTAATCCATTCTCTATGTTTTTCTAACACACCGTGTAAAAATATTTAAATGTTTTCAGATTCTGAAGATACATTTCTTAGACGCATCAAAGATGTACTAATCATATATTTTTTTGAAGATGTATTTTCGAGTTCAAATTGACTATATATTTTCGGAATAATGCTTTGCAGAGAGCAGAAAAACAAAATCAAAAAACACCAACTTGAAAAAAATTAAAATATCATTGATATCATAAAATAAGTAATACATAAGAGATTTTAACATAGATCAAACATTATACTTCAATATTCAGGTGGACGTTGTAACTGTTAGAACATAGTTTGATTCTACAACCCTTAGTTAGAGTTTTGATGATAACAAATACAAAGAACAAATATGCACCCTAAAATTATGTTATTTTGTATGCAAAAGTTCTGACCAAATCAGCATAAGAAGTTAAGCTATAGAAGCTACACGTTGAGATAATTAGAATTTGCGCTGAAGAATGATGATCAGAACCTGCGCTTAAGTGAAGTAAACTCTGATTCTGAACAGAAGGGTTATAATCTAAGGCATCAATATTCTGAAGCATCAGCAGCAAGCAAGGATGTAAGATTCTGAAGCGTTACTATTCAATCAAGGCAGCATCAATTACAACGACTTCATTCAGACAGGATCTTCTCAAAATGGAAACTGCGTTGATGACCATTATCACGCTTAATGATGAACAGGAGTCCATTGCCTATATAAACAAGATAAGAGATCAAATCGTTTACGATTTCACAATGCTACTGCAATACAATTCAAAAACACTGCAAGCTTTCTCTAGTATTTTCCAAGCTCTAAAATTGTGTAAATTATCACAGTTGTGATAACTGTTTTTGTAACGAAAAACATCTACACATAATTCTTGTATCTTTGATTAAGACAGTTATTCCTTGAGATTAACGGATTGTGGTTGTACTCACGAGGACTTTGACAGTTGTCAAAGTAGTGATTGTAATTTGTTTGTGATTAGTGGATTAAGACCTCGTTGGAGAGAGGCGAAATCACCTTGACGGGTGGACTGGAGTAGTTTGAGATCAAACGAACCAGGATAAAAATATTGTGTCATTGTGCATTTGATTTCAAGTTTTCAATTCAACCCCCCACCCCCTTCTTGTCTTTTTCACTTCTTTAATTGGCATCAGAGTGTCTGGTTCTGAGTTCATAGATTTAACCGTGTCAGTACAAGATCCAAGCTTCAGAAAAACACTATGGTGGGACCAAGCCAAAACATCAACAATGACTATCATGAAGACAAAGACAGAATCAGTGGCAAACCTCCAGTCTTTGATGGAGAAAATTTTGACTACTAGAAAGACAGAATTGAGAGCTTCTTTCTGGTCCATGATGCTGATCTATGAGACATGGTAACTGATGGATACACACATCCAGTGGATGGAAGTGGTTAGGAGATAGACAGAAAAATGATGTCTGACCAGCAAAAACGTGATTTCAGAAATTATCATAAGGCCAGAGCAATGCTTCTAAGTGCTATCTCATACTCAGAATATGAGAAAATCTCTAACAGAGAGACAGCCAAAAATATGTTTGACTCTCTGAGAATGACACATGAAGGCAACATTCAAGTCAAAGAAACCAAGGCCCTTGCGCTCATTCAGAAGTATGAGGCATTCAAGATGAAAGATAGTGAATCCATAGAAGCAATGTTCTCAAGATTCCAGATCCTTGTTGTTGGGCTGAAGGTTCTTGACAAAGGATATTCTACTGCTGATCATGTAAAGAAGATCATCAGAAGTCTACCCAAGCAATGGAGGCCAATGGTCACAACACTTAAGCTAGCCAAAGATCTCAACAAGATATCTCTGGAGGAACTTGTCAGCTCCCTGAGAAGTCACGAGATAGAGTTAGAATAAGATGAGCCTCAAAAGTAAGGTAAGCCACTAGCTTTAAAATCTAACAGAAAATCTGATTCTAAGGTTTTGCAGGCTATGGAAGAAACCTCTGATGGATCCTCATCAGAAGAAGATGAATTGTCTCTCCTCTCCAGAAGGGTGAATCAACTGTGGAAGCATAGACAAAGGAAATTCAGAAACCCTAGAAGATCAGAGAATCAAAATGAATCCTCTTCCAGATACAGAAAGTCTGAGTCTTCCTCTGGATATAGAATATCTGAAGGCTCTTCAAGACACAGAAAGTCAAATAAGAAGGACATCATCTGCTATGAGTGCAATGAGCAAGGGCACTACAAAAGTGACTGTCCAAAGCTTCAGAAGGAGAAGCCCAAAAATAAGTTCTTCAAGGAGAAGAAGAAAAGCCTCATGGCAACATGGGAGGATTCTGACACTTCTGATGCTTACTCAGAGTCAGATAATGAAAGAGAAAACATAGCTCTCATGGCAAACATGTCAAAAGACAGTGAAGCTTCTGGTTCAGATTCAGAATCAGACACTGAAGAGGTATTTCCTGACTTTGCTATTAATTTCACTAAGGCTGAACTTGCAGAAAGTCTAAATGAAATTTTGGAAAGGTATCAGCAAATCAAAGTCAAATTCAAGAACCTGAAAAAGGAACTTGTCTCTGACTCAGAAAAGACCGAGAGTCTAAGATTAGAAAATTCTGAGTTAAAAGAAAAAGTTTCAAAATCTGAAAACAATTTGCAAAACTCTCAGAAGGAAATAATCTCAGAGACTCCCAGTAATGCTGATGAGATCATCAAAGAATATGATCACAGCTTTCAGAAGTTTCTGGCTAAAAGCATAGATAGAAGCAATATGGCTTCAATGATCTATGGAGTTAGCAAAAATGGCAGAAAAGGGATAGGATATCAAGGTAAGGTACCTACACCTAAGAAAGCCATGGACTTAGTCATAAAATGCACACCACTTAAATCACACTTCATATATGCGCACACACATGACCTAAATTACACTAGTCATAATTACTTTGTCAAACCAAAATTCAACCAGAATTTTGGTAAAACTAACAAACCAGGACCCGAGAAGATATGAGTACCTAAGGATAAAATTATATATGTAGCAGATATCTTTAGTAGCAAGGCTAAAACACCAATCATGGTACCTGGACTCTGGATGCTCTCGACACATGACGGGAAGAAAGCATATGTTCCAAAACCTGGAACTTAAACCTGAAGGCTACGTGGGCTTTGGAGGAAACCAAAGAGGAAAAATCATTGGCTCTGGAACAGTAGGTAATGGAAATCTTCCCTCTATAAATAATGTACTATTAGTTGATGGATTAATGCATAACCTGTTATCCATAAGTCAATTAAGTGATAACGATTATGATATAATCTTTAATCAAAATTCATGCAAAGCTGTTAGTCAGAAAGATGGAACTATCCTTTTTAATGGAAAGAGGAAAAACAACATTTATAAAATAAAACTTTCTGAACTAAAGAGTCAGAATGTAAAATGTCTTCTCTTTGTTAACAACGAGCAATGGGTCAGGCACAGAAGATTGAGGCATGTTAGTATGAGAAGAATATCTCAGATTAACAAACTCAATCTGGTCAAAGGACTTCCTAATTTGAAGTTCAACTCAGATGCTCTGTGTGAAGCATGTCAGAAAGGCAAATTTTCAAAACCTGCTTTTAAATCTAAAAATGTTGTTTCCACCTATAATCCATTAGAACTTCTGCATATAGACTTATTTGGACCAGTAAAAACTGCGTCTGTCAGTGGCAAGAAGTATGGGTTAGTGATCGTAGATGACTATAGCAGATGGACATGGGTAAAGTTCTTAAGACACAAGGACGAGTCACACTCTGTTCATTGCATTCTGTAACCAAGTTCAGAATGAAAAGGATATTAGAATTGTCAAAGTCAGAAGTGGTCATGGTGGAGAATTTGAAAATAAATATTTTGAATCATTTTTTAATGAAAAAGGCGTCTTGCATGACTTCTCTTGTCCTAGAACTCCCCGACAAAATGGAGTTGTAGAATGAAAGAACAGAACATTGCAAGAAATGGCCAGAACCATGATCAATGAGACTAACATTGCTAAGATCTTCTGGGAAGAAGCAATTAACACAGCGTGTTACATTCAGAATAGAATCTCTATAAGACCTATTATGGAAAAGACTCCATATGAACTGCGGAAGAACAGAAAGCCCAACATTTCTTATTTCCATCCGTTTGGATGCACTTGTTTCATTCTGAATACTAAAAATTATCTATACAATACAGAAACACAGATTGTTGAAGAGTCAATGAGTGTTAGATTTGATGATAAGCTTGACCCTCAGAATTCAAAGCAGAATGAATTCTTTGTAGATATAGAAGTTGAATTCACAGGTGCTGAAGATAAATCATCAGAAGTTCTCAACAGAGACGCTCCAACAACGTCAGAAAGAAATGTTACAAGCAATCTAGCACCTTCTATTGATCAACTCCAGAAAAGTTTTTCCAGAAGCAGCGTAGCTCACCCAGAAGATAAAATCCTGGGAAAGAAGGATGATCCAATCAGAACAAGATCAACATTCAGAAACTCTGAAGAATCCCTCATGGGACTGGTCTCTCTGATTGAACCAACAACCATTGATGAAGCTCTTCTGGACAATGACTGGATTCTAGAAATGTAGGAGGAATTAAATCAGTTCACCAGAAATGACGTATGAGATCTGGTTCCCAAATCAAAAGGATTCAACGTCATTGGAACAAAGTGGGTGTTCAGAAACAAACTGAACGAGCAAGAAGAAGTCATCAGAAACAAAGTACGACTGGTGGCACAAGGCTATAGTCCGCAAGAGGGGATAGACTATACAAAAACCTTTTCTCTAGTCGCCAGGTTAGAATTTATCAGACTCTTAATCTCATATGCTGTAAACAATGGCATCACTCTGTATCAGATGGATGTCAAAAGTTCTTTCCTAAATGGCTATATAGATGAAGAGGTATATGTGCACCAACCCCCTGGGTTTGAGAATTCCAAACACCCAGAATATGTTTTCAAACTAAAGAAGTCACTCTATGGTCTGAAACAAGCTCCCAGAGCTTAGTATGAAAGACTAAGTAACTTCCTGTTAGAAAAGGAATTCACCAGAGGGAAAGTGGACACAACCTTGTTCTGTAAGTCATTTAAGAATGACATTTTAGTGTGTAAGATTTATGTAGATGACATCTGTTGTACCCCAAAATTTGCCCTCCCATATTCTTCAAGATTTGCCAAGATCAAGCTTTAAAATCTCTCAAGGGTTGCACAGTCCAATTGCCTCCTAACACAGTCAAAATTAGGGTTTTGGTTCTGGAAAAGAAGTTAAGGTTTCCAAGGGTCCAATCAAGTCCCACATGCCCTTATACATTGCCAAGCATCCATATACCAAGTTTCAAGACTCACAGCATCAAATTGCACAGTCAAAAACCCTAAATGCTCCACAGTCAACTGCAGGGGCAAAATGGTCATTTGACAGTCAAAAGTCCAAATTTTTGGTCAACATCTTATTTTGAAGCCACAAACATCATTTGATCAATTCTTGATCATGATTCTCAAGGCATGGCTCAAAAAATCTCAAGATGCAAAAGTTTCTATTTTTGGACAGCTGAAAAAGTCAACTGCAAATTGACCAGGGCATAACTTCCACATGGTTTATCAGAAAAATTCCATCCAAAGCTAATTTTGAAGAGAATGACATTTCCTACAACTCATATTCACACTTCAAGTCCAATAAATACTCTCACAAAAAGTTATCAATCTCAACATTATAGGTCATTTTCAAAAGTCAACAAAAAGGCACTTCAAGTCAAAGACCATAACTTGGGATTGGTAAATCAAAATGACATGGGACCAAAGGCATTAGTTAGAGGACTTCAAGACCTTTCCAAAATGTCCAAGAACATGTTCAAAGCGTAAAAATTGAGCAAGATATGCCTTGTGGAAGTTGGAAATTTTTTGGGAATTTTGAAAAGTCAACTTTGCACAAAAGGGTTCAAAAATGCTAATGGGCCTCAATTTCTTCCACGAATCATTACCTAAAGGCCATGCACGACCCATTAAGCTAAAAGGGAGTTATTTTCTTATTTTTAATTAATTAAATGAATTTTTAATCTTATTAATTCATTTAATTAAAATTAATTATGAGAAAAATACTAAATCATGTTTTTTTAAATCCTTTTATGCAGCAAATAGGTCCATTATGAGCTCAAGATTTCGTGTGCCTTCTCAAGAGACAAAATCTTCCATAATTGGCAAGTTTCCATGGCAAAAAGATTTGGAAAAAAGATGTGGAAAATCAAATATTCAAAGTCATAAATGGATGGATTTTGGGCTGGCTTTTTGACCTAATTCTGTTCAAATACATAAGCATAAGTTAACCTAATGCATAGAGACACAGAAGCTGCGCAGAAGACATAGAACAAACTTGCATTTTTGACAAAAATATTGAAAACTGAAAACCTAATTACAAGGTGTTTCAAGGCCTGAAAAGTGTTCCAAAACATTGCTGAGGGATCCAGGAAACTATTGCAATCGAAACCAAGTCTCAAGACTTCAAGGGTTGGTAGAATGACATCATACTTTCTTGAAAATTATCCATTATCGTTTTATGATTAACATGCATTTTTCATCTGTTTTTAATGTTGATTTACACTAATATGAACATTCTGAAGCTAATGGTACTACTCAATTGAACTAATAATGCCTGTATAAGAATTCACCATGAAAGTTTTCTAGGGTTTCAGAAGCTCCAAAAGGGGGGTTTCTTCATCTGGAAAAATTGGCCCTTCAAACCGGTACCAATGGATTCGTGACATCCAAACGAAGCTAAATCACCCATCGCGCCCTTTTTATGCTTGCCTATATCCTAATCGCTATTTTCTAGCACTTGTGTTTGTGGGGGTTTAAAACCCCCGCTATTTAGTGTTATTTACAGGAAAAAGAGGAAGACGAAGATGGCGTGTCTGAGCATGATTGAAGGTTTTGAATACTGGCGCGTTTTTTAATTGCCTCAGCGTAATTTGGTTTGTTCACATATATTAATCATGTTCCACTAAATTAACAAATACGCGCGTTGGTTCAGTTGGCTGTTGCGTTGGCATGCAGGTATTGGGACCTGGGTTCGATTCCCAGGTCCCCCATATTTCTCAATAATTTTGTTTGTAACATGTTCAGGTGAAATTCTCCTCCAATGGTCCACCATGCGCGCGTGTGCTTGTGCCTGCCAAGTGTCCAAGGGATCAATCCAATGGCCAGAACATGCAGCCTACCATACGCGCTAGTCAACTGATGCATACGCAACCACAAAAAGTCAAAAAGGCCTGGAATTCAATGGGCCAAATTACTCACAATTAACCTCCAAAGGGGCCAGATACCCCTATGGTTTGTCCAATTTTCAACTTTTATTTATTTTTTCTTCTATTCTTTTATTTGTTTTTTTTTAATTAATTGTTTCCTTTAAATTACACAAAAATAATTTTCACAATAATAAATACAGAAAAATACAAAAAAGTGTTTTATTGTTATTAACATTAATTTAATTTATTATATTTTTGTAAATAAATTTGTAATAATCAATTTAGGTTAATTTAGGTTAAAATTTTAATGTTTTTTTTCTTAAATAACTAAAATATGTAGAAATTAGGTTTTTAGCATTTTTATTCTTTTTCTCAATAAATAATTTCTTCTTATTATTATTATTAATTAATTTTGTAAATAAACATGTAATTAATTAATTAGGGTAAATTAGGTTTTAGACTTTAACTTTTTTTAATAATTAAAAACAACTTAGAATTAGGGTTTTATTTAACTTTTAATTTTAACTAATTTTCTTTATTTTCATTAAATACCAAAAACCATAAAAAATAATTTCCTTTCTTTATTAAATAATTAATTAATTTTTAATTTCATTTAATTTCTTTAAAGGGTCCAACGCCCTCGAATTCTCGATTCTAATTTCTTTTCGCACGTTTATTCTTATGTTTCTTTTTTAAATATTATGTAATTGCCCAAGCCTTGTAATAGTAATTAGGAAATTTATTTACTTTCTGCATTTTATTAAAAAACGGATCTTTGTTAATTTGGCGATGTATAGACCCGCGCCTTGTAATAACGTAGGACTTTATTTTCCGTACTTTAATTTCCACACCCCTTAACTGCTAAATTTTGCATGAAAGAATGAATGGCCCAAATAAAATCAAAGCGTAGATCACCATAATGCATGACAAGATAAAACATAACTGAAAACAATACACAAATTCACACACCACTCTTAGGGTACGCCTCACTGTTGCCTTGCCCCTCGAAACGTGGTCGTCGAGTATAGGACGTTTTAGTAAGTCCTTATGTCCATGAACATGGCATAAGGGTAGCTTCTAAGGTGTCCTATTATTGCTCTGGTGACCACACTATCCCTAACCCTCGAATTGACTCGAACACCTCCAACGGTGGTGCTACCTACCTCTCAATGGTGGGATGGCACTACCTTAAGGACATTTACACAGCCTAATTCCTTAGGGTAGGTAGATGACTCGTAGATACTTGCTCTAATTCAAAACAAATCAAAACTTCTTTTCACACCGACACTTTCAAAAAGCTTTCAAAACAATTTTTCAAACACTCTTGAGGACTGATACAAGAGTTGATCTGAAACTTTTAAACGAAAATTTTTCAAACTCACTCACAATTGAAAAGCAAACCACTTTGAAAACACAATGAGCAAGTATCTAAGAGCCCATGGATAACCATGGATAGAAAGGGTGCTAACACCTTCCCTTTCTATAAATCTACCTCCCGAACCGAGAAACTATCTCATAAGGAATTTTGCTGTGCTTTTGTCCTGTCCATGTTGGAGAAAATAAAAGGCGGTGGCGACTCTTGCTTACCGCGACATTTCGCGAACCAGCTACAAACAGTCAGTTCCAGATCCACCGATCACAGAACTGGCGACTCTGCTGGGGAAACTTATAAAGTGAGGTGTACCTTAGGATAGTTCATAATTGTGTTTTCAATTGTTGTGCTTTATTTGCTTTATTATTGTGGGTTGCATCGGAGTTACATAGATCCTAACCCGGATCTGGGGATACCCTGTTAGGTAGCATAAGCTGTGAGGGACTTGTCCGGCATAGACCGACATGGGTGAAGCAGTGGCTACGTTGGTGTGGCACCTTGGTCTGTACCGATATCCCTTGTGTCGCAACGAGGAGAATATGGGTCTTCTGAGGAGTCATTAAGCACCAACTGACTTTAGAACCTTAAATGACCCAACTTGGCCAATAGAACAGTAGCAGTATGCTACGCCCATTGAGGCTAAACTCTCGTGATGGTTCTGGCCGCAAGAAAAGATTGCGATGCTGGAGTTATGACTGATTGAGGGTAGTCAGTGATATTGGGATCCTCTAGAACCCGGTTACTTCTGATAGGACAGGTCTGAACCAACAAACTGAAAGAGGGTAATACCTAGACCTCATGCTGGCCTAAACTCTAAGGGATGTCTTGTGTGACTTGTGTGCCTTATCATGTATGCCTTTGTGAATATTTGTGGTGTACTTTATCATAACATCATGCCATCATGAACATTGCATGCATCCTGCATAAGGACTGACCATTTCAAAGACAAGAGGGTTTCACCTTTGCTCTGTTTTGTAGGACATCATGATGCCTATGCGAAGGAATACTATCCGGTTCAACTTGGTTCACCCACCTGAGTTGCTTGAAGAGTTGGTTAGTAGAATTCCAAATACTACTTCCTTCATCCAGAGGCATGGTTCTCTTCTCAGTTTAGTCACGGCAAAGTGGGACCAACAACTGATGAGTGTCCTGACCCAGTTTTATGACCCTCTATACCAGTGCTTCACCTTTCAAGACTTCCAGCTGGTCCCTACCCTGGAAGAGTTCTCTGATTTTCTTGGTATCCCTATCTTGGACCAGACCCCCTACACTGGTTGGGAAAAGACTCTTAGGCTTGAGGAGGTTGCTGCAGCTCTTCCCTTGACCCACCAAGAAGTAATGGACAACTGGGTGACTAGAAGCAAAGTTAAGGGTTTCTTGGCCAAATTCCTGGTTGGTAAAGCTAACAGTTTCTGGAATGACTTGGACTTTAGGGCATATGAAGACATCCTGGCTCTCTTAATCTATGGTCTAGTCTTGTTTCCTAATCCTGATAACTTCATTAACGTCATTGCCATAAGGATCTTCATGTCTCAGAATCCTGTGCCCACTCTCTTGGGTGATATCCTGCATCAACTTTATGCTCGTACTGCCCGAAGACGAGGAACTCTGTGGTGTTGTATCCCTTTGTTAGTAAGGTGGTTTATTTCGCACCTCCCTAAGTTCGTGCTGAAGAACAAAGAAGGAAGAGGATGGGCTCATAGGTTAACGTCTCTCACTGATAAGGACATCATTTGGACTCTCAGAGGTTTGGACGAGGTAGCTGTTATTGATCGTTGCGGGGAATATCCTAATGTTCCTTTGATTGGTACCCAAGGAGGAATCTCTTATAATCCATGTTTAGCTCTCTGTCAGTTTGGAAGGGCCAGAAGAGCAGGGCCTCATGAGATGTTGGTTCCTCACCTCAGTTTTGAGTTTCAGGTGGATAGTGACGAGCTGCGTCGTAGGTTCATCAAGGCTTGGGACAGAATCCACAAAGCTGACCCACAGGAGTTGGGACCAAAGACTTCTCTACCTATGGAGGCCTACTACAAGTGGGTCCGCATCCGTGCTCAGAAGTTAGGTATGCCATATGAAGCTGTCAGACCCGTCATTCTTGAGTGTCCTGATAAAGATGGGGCTCCTCCAACTGTTCTCCCTCCTCAGATACCCACTGATTATGAGACACTAAAGAGGTCTTGGGCGCAACTGCGAGAAGAACGAGATTCTTATCGGGAAAAGTTCAACGAGCAGGAATTGAAGATCCAGAAGCTGACAAAGCAGTTGGAGAACGAACGAGCTTTGAATGACTACATCTGTACTGAGAAGAGGAGACCCTGGGATCAATGATTAGTTTTGGATGTTCTTTTACAGTTTTTATTTCCCTTTTCAGTATTTCCATTTTATGTAACGCCTAAGGGCAACCTGTTGAACAATTTAAATTTCAAAGTTGAATCTAATGAAGTGTGTTCCTTTTTGTTTACAAAGTTGATTCCCGATTGTCTTTGAAAACATAAATCATACGCATTCCATTCATCATGTGCATAACAGGTACTCTTCTTTTCAGGTTGCTTACTGTTCTTCGCTGTTTATTTCAGCATCATGAACCCTGAATCATCTACCGAGCAATCTATCAAGGCCCTTCAGGCGCAGAACGCCCAATTTCAAGAGCTGGTCATGGGTTTGGACCAAGGTCAAGAGGAGCTGAAGGCTTTGCTGGTTAAGAAGAAGAAGAAGAAGAGAACTGTTCTATTCAACACGGGCCGGAGGTTTGGTAACACATTGCAGAATGAGGAAGCTGGTTCTTCTGTAGGCAAGGACAATCCCCAGGGGGGAAGGGCTCCTAGTCCGGTGGTCTCTGACAATGAGACTGATTTTAATGAGGAGCAGTATCCTCCAGCTGAAGACAGATACAAGCAGTTGGAAGACCGTCTGAATGCCATGGAAATTCAACAAGTGCCTGGGTTGGATTTCAGAGACTTGGGTTTATCTTCTGGTGTGATCATCCCGCACAAGTTTAAAGCACCATCTTTTGCCAAGTATGATGGGGCGTCTTGCCCTAAGCTACATCTCAGATCTTATGTGCGGAAGATTCAACCATACACAATGGACAAAAACTTGTGGATCCACTTCTTCCAGGAGAGTCTTTCAGGGACTCATCTCGAATGATTCTATCAGCTGGATGGAACCAAGGTTCGTAACTGGGAGGAGTTGGCTACTGCTTTTTACAAGCAGTATCAATATAATGCCGACCTCGCTCCTACACGTACCCAACTCCAGGGTATGTCGCTAGGATCGGGAGAAGGTTTTAAAGAGTATGGGGCAGAAGTGGAGGGACCTGGCTGGCAGGGTGCAGCCACCATTAACTGACCGTGAATTGGTAGATATGTTCTTGGGGACCCTATCCGGGCCGTTCTTTAATCATCTCATTGGCAATTCATCTGCAGGATTCACAGACCTCATTCTGACTAGGGAAAGGATAGAGGCTGGTATGAAGTCAGGAAAGATTCAGAAAGGCGCGTCTTCAAATTCTGAGAAGAAACCTTTCAAAAAGGAGGCCGGTGCTGTGTATAGGCCTATAAGGCAAGATAAACCAGAGCGCCACCAATCTGTCAACGCGGTGGTGATTGCAAAGCCTGCTGCCGCTCCTCGGCAAGCTAATCAACCAAGGGGTGAGAGACCCAGAAGAGAATTCACTCGGCTGAGTATGACCTTGTCACAAATCTTGCCGCAACTTCTATCAACCAACTTGGTGACCATCAGAGAGGCTCCGAAGGTTGTGAATACTGCATCCCCTAAGTATAATCCAAATGCCCGCTGTGCTTATCACTCCGATAGCCCGGGGAATTCTACTGATGATTGCTGGGCCCTGAGGAATAAGGTGCAAGACCTTATTGATGCAAAAGAGATACAATTTAAGGCGCCTGAGAGGCCAAATGTGGTGACTGCTCCTATGCCCCAGCATGGAGTAAATGCCATTGATGAAGACTTGTATGCCGTTTCTGTGAATGATGTAGCTACTCCTCTGTTGACTGTTAAGAGGAACCTGTTGCTAGCCGGTTTATTTCCGGGTTGTAGCGAGGGTTGCCTTTTGTGTGCTGTTTCCCTTACTGGTTGTCCGTTGCTGAAGTTAGGCATCCAAAGCCTGATGGACAACAAAGAGATTCTGTTCAAGAAGACCGTTGTTCCTTGTGTTCCCGTTGAAGAAGTATCTGTCGTTACAATTTTCAACAATCCAATCAAGGCTCCCCCGAGGAAGCCAGTTAAAATCATGATTGTTGCACCCATTGTTATTACTGTTCCGGGGCCCCTCCCCTATGAGTCTGATAAGGCTGTCCCATGGCACTATGGGGCAGATGTGTATGTACTTGGAATAAAGCAAGAGTTCAACACCGGTTCCAGTATCAGTAATATCACTGGTCCAGCCAAATTAACTCGCAGTGGCAGGCTCTTCTCGCCTGACATTGCTCCACCAGTTATCTGAAGACCTCTTATAATAACGCCTGCAAGTGCGCCTGTTTCCACTTCTGATCAAGTTGCTTCCCCTGCTGCCGAGTCATCTAATACTCGGGGCAAAGGGATTGATGATGAGCCTGCCCGGATGGAGGCACCAAAGTCTGTGAATGTTGAAGCCTCCCAGCAAGAGATGGAGGAAATTCTTAAGATAATCAAGAAGAGCGACTTCAATGTCGTTGAACAGCTGGGGCATACACCCTCCAAAATCTCTATGCTATCATTGCTGATATGCTCAGAGGCCCATGCCAAGGCCCTGATTTCATTTCTGAAGATGGCCCATGTGCCACAGGAGACATCTGCAGATCAATTCACTGACTGTGTAGCCAATTTGACAGCTGACAATGGCTTGGGTTTCTCGGATGCTGATCTTACCGCTAAGGGAAAGAACCACAATGATGCCCTGCATGTCTCTATAGAATGCAGGGGCACTACTCTTGCTCACGTGTTGGTGGACACCAGTTATTCACTGAATGTGTTGCCCAAGAAGGCCTTAGATAGGTTAGATTGTGAGGGCCTGGAGTTGAAACCCAGCAACATCATTGTCCGAGCCTTTGACGGGTCGAAGAGGATGGTTCATGGCGAGGTAGATATTCCTATTCGTGTGGGTTCTCAAGTATTCGACTCAACTTTCTATGTGATGGATACTCGTCCATCTTATTCCTGTTTACTGGGTCGACCTTGGATTCACAAAGCTGGGGCCGTGACCTCCACTCTGCACCAGAAGCTCAAATACCCTGTCAGAGGGAAGATTGTCACTGTGCAGGGGGAGGAAGAATATATGGTTAGTCATCTGAATTCCTTCTGGTATATTGAGATGGACGGGGAGTTTATTGAAACCCCCTTTCAACATTTTGAAGAGGTACCTCCAACATTGGCAGCAGCAGAAGCAGTGACCAAAGAGAGTTCTCCTTTGAAGATGGCCTCCTTAAAGGCCGATCGGGCTGTAATCGAGAAAGGTGAATGTGCTAACTGGGGCAGGCTCCCTGATTTCACTCCTAAAACTGACAAGTTTGGACTGGGTTTTACTGCAGAGGCTCAGAGGGCTGTGGTCAAAGCTAGGATCAGAAGACCTCCCGTGATTATCACCAACCCGGGAGTGAATGCTATTGGGGATGAAGACGAAGTGGAAGAATCAGAGTTCGATAGTTGGATCTACCCGACGACTGACGGTGGATTGAACAATTGGACCGCAAAAGATCATACACCTGTTACTTTTATTACGCAGTAATGAATTCCTTTGTTTTTGCTATTTGTAATAAACAATAAACTGAAACATTATGGCCCGGTGTCTTACCCGGGGCACCGTTGGCTTCATTTGTGAGTGCTTATAACTGTCATTTCCATATATCATGAATAAAGACACTGGATGTTTTTCGCATTTCAAATTTTGTGCTCCCTTTCTTTCTTTCTTTCTTTATATATTGCAAAACAACTATATTTACACACACTCACCTATACAGGTTTCAATCCACTCTGAATCTCACTGGTAACGACTCTGCTACTGCCAGTTATGACTTCGAAAATCCGATCAACTTAGCCGAAGACGAAGGTGAAGATGATTGCGAAGTGCCTGGCGAGCTTGCAAGACTGTTACTCCAGGAAGAGAGGGCAATTAAACCACATGAAGTGCCAGTGGAAACGATAAATCTGGGTACTGAGACAGATAGAAAGGAAGTCAAGATTGGTGCTAATTTGGAGCTCAGCGTAAAACAACGGTTGATTCAGATGCTGCATGATTATGTGGAGATCTTTGCCTGGTCCTACGTAGACATGCCCGGGTTGGACACCGACATTGTGGTCCATCATTTGCCTACCAAAGAAGACTGCCCTCCGATTAAGCAAAAGGTCCGCTGTATGCGTCCAGAGATGTCTGAGAAGATCAAAGCTGAGGTTATGAAGCAATTTGACGCCGGTTTTCTTGCAGTGACTTCTTACCCTTAGTGGGTTGCCAATGTGGTACTGGTACCGAAGAAGGATGGTAAGGTCAGAATGTGTGTTGATTACAGGGATCTGAACAGGGCCAGCCACAAGGATGACTTCCCCTACCTCACATTGATGTTCTGGTTGATAATACTACTCAGCATAAGGTGTTCTCTTTCATGGATGGTTTTTCAGGGTAAAATCAGATCAAGATGGCTCCTGAAGATATGGAAAAGACTACCTTTGTTACTCAGTGGGGCACCTTCTGCTACAAGGTCATGCCTTTTGGATTGAAAATGCTGGGGCAACCTACCAACGTGCCATGGTTGCTTTATTTCAAGATATGATCCATCATGAGATTGAAGTGTATGTCGATGATATGATCGCAAGGTCCCAAACTGAGGAGGAACACCTTGACCATCTGCAGAAACTGTTTGACCGTTTGAAACTGTACAAGCTGAGGTTGAACCCGAACAAGTGCACCTTCGGGGTAAGGTCTGGAAAGTTACTGGGCTTCGTCGTAAGTGACAAGGGTATTCAAGTGGACTCTGCCAAGGTCAAAGCCATACAAGAGATGCCAGTGCCTAAGACAGAGAAAGAGGTCAGAGGCTTTCTAGGACGTCTGAATTACATTACTCGATTCATCTCACACCTAACTGCTACTTATGAACCAATCTTCAAGCTGCTGAAGAAAGATCAGGTAGTACGTTGGAATGATGAATGTCAGGCCGCTTTTGACAGAATCAAAGAGTATCTCCAAGAACCACCCATCCTTATGCCACCGGTTGAAGGGAGACCTCTGATACTATACTTGACAGTACTCGACAGCTCAATGGGGTGTGTGCTGAGGCAGCATGACGAGTCTGGCCGAAAAGAGCATGCCATTTATTACCTTAGCAAAAAGTTTACCGACTGTGAGACCCGATACTCACTGCTCGAGAAAACTTGCTGCGCTTTGGTATGGGCTGCTCGCCGGCTGAGACAGTATATGCTGACTCACACTACCTTGTTGATCTCAAAGATGGATCCAATAAAGTACATATTCGAAAAGCCTGCTCTGTCTGGAAGAATAGCAAGATGGCAAATGATCTTGACAGAATACGACATCCAGGACACGACCCAGAAAGCTATCAAGGGAAGTGTATTGGCAGATCACTTGGCACACCAAGCAGTAGACGACTATCAGTCAATGAACTTTGAATTTCCAGACGAGAGCATCATGATAGTGACTGATTGTGAAGTACCTGGACCGGATGAAGGACCTGAGGAAGGATCCCGATGGTCTATGCACTTTGACGGAGCATCCAACGCTTTGGGTAACGGTATCGGCGCTGTGATCATATCCCCTCAAGGCACTCATACTCCACTTACTGCCCGGCTATGTTTCAACTGCACCAATAACATGGCGGAATATGAGGCGTGCATCATGGGTCTTCAAGCTGCGATCGACTTAAGGATCAAGTTTCTGAGTGTCTTCGGAGATTCCGCTCTCGTGATCAATCAGATCAAAGGCGAGTGGGATACGAAACACCCAAACCTTATTCCTTACAAAGAATGTGTGTTGACATTGATCCCCCATTTCACAGAGATAACTTTTGAACATTTCCCAAGAGAGGAGAATCAGTTGGCGGACGCGTTAGCTACGATGTCTTCCATGTTCAAAGTCAAATGGGACAATGAGGCTCCCCGGGTCATTATTTGGAAACTGGACGAACCAGCATACTGTTGTGATCTTGAGGCTGAGGTAGTGACTGAAAAACCTTGGTACCATGAGGTGAAGAGATATTTGGAAGCCCAAGAGTATCCTGAAGGTGCATCTGTCAATGATAAAAAGTTTCTGAGAAGATTCGCAGCAAATTTCGTCCTCAGTAATGGCATTCTATACAAGCAAAACCATGATTCGACCTTACTGCGTTGTGTGGATAAAACTGAAGCAGAAAGGATCATGGTAGAGCTACATGAAGGTACCTTCGGAACACATTCCAGTGGGCACACCATGGCAAAGAAGATCCTTCGGGCAGGATACTTCTGGTCCACATTGGAAGCTGACTGCTACCAACATTCTCGGACATGTCATAAGTGCCAGATATATGCTGACAAGGTGCATGTTCCTCCAGTTCCTCTGAATGTCCTGACTGCACCTTGGCCTTTTGCAATATGGGGTATAGATATGATCGGCGAGATTAAACCTACGGCATCCAATGGGCATCGCTTCATCCTGGTGGCGATTGATTACTTTACAAAGTGGGTTGAAGCAGCTTCTTACGCCACTGTAACCAAGAATGTTGTGGCACGGTTCATTCTGCATAACCTGATCTGTCGATACGGCGTCCCGGAAAGGATCATTACGGACAACGGTACCAATCTCAACAACAAGATGATCACTGAGCTCTGCGAGCAGTTTAAGATACAGCACCACAACTCTTCTCCCTACTAGCCGAAGATGAATGGGGCTGTGGAAGCAGCAAATAAGAATATCAAGAAAATTGTGCAGAAGATGACAGTGACCTATAAAGATTGGCACGAGATGTTACCGTTTGCTCTACACGGGTACCGTACCTCAGCAAGGACGTCAACCGGGGCAACTCCTTTTTCCTTGGTCTACGGTATGGAGGCAGTCTTACCAATCGAAGTGCAAATACCCTCTCTCTGGATAATGAAGGATGCAGATCTGAATGAAGATGATTGGATCCAGACACGACTTGATCAGCTAAATCTAATTGACGAAAAGAGACTCACTGCTATTTGTCATGGTCAGACGTACCAAAAATGGATGATTAGGGCATTTAACAAAAAGGTCAGACCACAAGAGTATCAAGTTGGGGACCTGGTAATCAAGCGCATCATCCTTCCTCAGAGTGATCCCAGGGGCAAATGGACCCCTACGTACGAAGGGCCATTTATGGTTAAACATGTGTTCTCAGGAGGAGCCATGATTCTGACCACCATGGATAGTGACGACCTTCCTCACCCCGCCAATGCAGACATAGTAAAAAGATACTACGCGTGATAAAAGACCCGCTAGGTTGACATACCTAGGCAAAAATTAGGGCTTCCCGGCGAACCAAAAGGGTTCGGGCAAAATGAGGGATGAAATGGAAAAAATCTGTACACCCGGCAAGTCGAAAACCTGAAAAGGCGGCTTGGGCAAAAATGGGTATCCCGGTGGACTGAAAACCCGAAAGGGCGGTCCAGGAAAAAGTTAGGGATTAAAGCGTAATACTATGTCTCATTGGATCACCTTGCATCCAGAATCCGGTATCAACATCAAGCTCAAACGGCATCGATCAATAAGCTTCATCGTCAACTAAGCAGCAAAGTGATGAGACGCTCGAAGATATAAAGGCGATAGCAGAATTGGAACCCAGTGGGATCATTCTTTTCACATAGCTGTTTTGTTTTCCTTTTTCACAAAATTGTATAAACTCTGTTGTTCGGCGGTGTTCTCTTACTAGGACGTCAGCCTCTTGTACATAAAACGCCTATTTACAGGCAAATTCAAAAAATCAATACAAATTCACTTTTCAGATCAATTGCCAATTGTTTTTCCTTTTTCTGTTTTGTTTTGCGAAGAACGTCCAAGGTTCAATTTGTGATATATGCATTTGACAATAATAGCCAACTGTTGTACCCCAAAATTTGCCCTCCCATTTCCTCAACATTTTCTCATCACAAGACATTTGAAGATCAAGATACAATTAGGGTTTCCTCTGCTCAAGACTTCTCCTTGCATTGTGGACTCAAATTAGGGTTTGTATTTGCACAAAGATGTTTTAACCTAAAATGCCTAAGATGACTTTCATGCTTCATGTTGGACTCCCAGGTTTACCTATACCAAGTTTCAAGTCTTGATTCCAAGTTTTACCCAGTCAATTGGACAGTTGACCTAGAAAACAACTGTATTGGGGAAAAAGTCAACTGTGGCCAATTGACAGTTAAACCTCATGAAATTTGATCCACATCAACATTATGAACTCACATGGACCATTTGATCAAGTTTGGATCACAATTCCACAAGAAATTTGATCAGATCATCAAAAGGGCAAAATGGTCATTTCTAGGGTTTTGACTGCACAAAGGCAATTTTTGACTGTTTGACCTAGCCAATGGCAAACCAAGCTCACATATGGACTCAAGGACCCCATGGAATTATCTTGATATGTTCATCAAGCTCAAAAGATCCCAAGTACACAAGATTGACAGTTGAATTTCCCAGTCAATTGATCAATTTTGACTGTATACTGAAAAGTCAAACTTTGACTTTTTGGTCAAAATCAAGAGTCAAGATTCATTTTTCATCAAAACATGCCAAATCATGAAACTTGTTCACCAAGAAATCTCAAAATGCAAATTAGGGTTTGAAAATGGAATTTTTCATAACTTAGAATTTTTCTAAGTTATGGAAAACCCTAATTTTTTCCCAACTTTGCCCCATCTTTTCACCATGATCCATTTGGATTCAAACCAAAGTCAAAACATGAAAGTTGTAGCTTGTTGCATAATCTACAACTTTGATTCACAAAGTTTTCTCATTTGAAGCTTGTATCTCAAGTTATGATTTTTTGAATAAGGGCACTAAACCATCTTTTAACTTAGTGAAATTTGACCTATTTTGACAAGGTTTTCTACCCTACTTCAAGGCCACTTTTCATACCCTTCCACTTGGAATTTTGATTTGCATTTCAAAGATGGATTGTAGTACACATTCCAAGCTTTCCAAAATGTCCAAGAACTCATCAAACAACCTCATAACTTGAGAGATTCGAATTTCACAAGTTGGCAAAAATTCACTTTTGTTCTTCATCAAGACATGTTCACAAACTTGCAAATTTGAATTCAGTTTTCTTTATGCTTAATTACAGGTCCTTGAACCAATCCATACTCAATAATTTAATGCATATTCTTTGTACTAAGACCAAGTTCTTTGAGTTCAAGCTTTGTCTAATGGTTTAATCCTAAATTAGATAAAGTAAACTATCCATTTTTGCAAAAGTTCACTTTATGTCAATTTGAAAATCAAACAAGTACAAGCTAAATCTGAATGGCACAAGATTATGGACAAATTGATCTGATCAAGAGAAGATTATGCAGCCCATTAGGAGGTCCCCTACATGCCTAGAACATCAACTTGCATTTCTTTGCTTCACATAGAAGAAACATCCATAACTCATGCCAACTCTCTCTTCAGCTGAGAAACACAAGAACAAAGTTGTCAAACACGTTACACATAACATATCCAAGCTAACACACGAGCTTTTGACCTCCAATACACCCTCCATCTCAGAATCATCCTCAAACTGCACAAACAGGGGTGCCCCTGCAGTTTGAGTGCAAACTCCCAATCCCTTCGAGCATTTTGATCAAGACCTGTTCCTCTACCTTCCCTACAACATATGCAAGCTAACCATGGCCTAAAACCTGACCTGTAATCACTCTAACAGTTTCCACCATTTTCATTTTTTCCTTTTGCAGTTGAAGTTCCATAGCTTGATTCAGAAGCTCTCAAGACAAAGTAAGCATTGAAACAGCATCCCTGGACCTCAAGGAAGCTTTTCCAATCATCACCTTGCACTGAAAGTTCCTCATTCTCCAGATTGAAGTTCAACTGCACAGGTAAAAGTTTGAATTCGTATCTCTCTTATTAGGCATCTTTAGTCTTAAGTTTGTGAAGAAACAAGGTCCTACTCATAGCCCTGAACATGTACATATCTTTACATTTCATTTCTTTTGCCTGAGTAGAGAGAATTTAAGCTTTGAAAATGGTAGAAAAACTAGGTCAGAAAAGAGGGGGAGAGAAATTCTCCCTCATCTTAGAGAGATAGGTCAAGTTCTTTATATGGTTAGAACCGTCTCTTCATGCTTAACATCTTTTGTGTTGGAAGTTTGTTCAAAAAATCAAGGAATCAAGAGTTAGAAGAAGCTGAACATGGCGCGCGTTTTTCAAATGTTTTGTGCTGGAGGTTGAAGACAGTGTTTCATTGGGCTGGGCTTTTGTGTTCTTTCTTTTCACACCATCTTTTTTGGCTCACACCCCCCTGAGCCCATTTACTCATTTTTTAACATTTTTGACTTTTTCCTTTTTTGCTGATTTTGTTTATTTTTTCTCATGCCATAAAAAAATTAAAAATATTTTTTTCATTATTTTTTGCATTTATTGCATATTTATTTGATTTATTTCTTTGTTTATACATAAATATATATATATATGTATTATTATTAGAATAAATAAGAAATAATGTAAATACAATTTTTATTTTTATTTACTTTCTGAAAATATTTCACACAAAAAAAATACTCTTTTATTTATTTTATTAAAATATTAAATAAAAATTTATTTTAGAATAATACATATTTAGGGTTATATATATATATGTGATTATTAATATATTTAAGACAAAAATATAAAAATACTTGATTTTTTTCATTTTATTAATATTTAATATAAAAATACCTTTTTTCACAATACACTTCATTTTATTTTATTTTTGTACATAATAAATAAATAGTTGAATTAAATTAGAAAATAATACCCTTTTCTTTAAAATTAGGGTTTTTGCCCTAAATTCAAAATATTCAAAAAAATAATACATTTTTATTTCCTTTTTTCCTTTTACATAAATAATATTTTCTCATGCACATAAAAACTTTCTTTTTTGCATTTCACATATTTATTTAATTTACATTTAATTATGCAATTTATTTACTATGCAAATATCCAATTGATGTAATAATTTAGATTTAAATTCTTGTCAATATCCCCATTTGAACATTTGTACCCCCCTTCCCATATTTGGTTTTGTAATAGCTTAGTAATTTTAATTTCGCACTTTATTGCTTTCTAATGATAACATGTTAGAATTAGGGTTTGTATGCGAAAAAACGATAAAAAATAGTTTGACCTAATACAAGATAAACAAGCATGAAAATGGACACACAAATCACACTTGCACCCCCTAGGGTATTCCACTTGTTGCCTTCAAATAAATGGGCCATGTTGCATGTTAAACTTCTTTGGGCAAAGCAAACAATTTGAATGATCATAGTCCCTCGACAAAACTTTTCAAAAAAAAACAAACAAAAACAAATGATCAAGTCCCTTAGAGAAATTGCTCAAAGACATTTAACGCCGTTGCAATTATGGTCCATACGATGACCCGCGCCTGTCCCTTTCACATCCTAACACAAGGTTGCCCACCAAATACAATGGTGGAGCAAACTTGTTAAAAGGGTTAAAGTATAGCAATGATCTGTTGAGAAATTTAGGAGTAGATAACCTCTTAGTTACTTGAATCAACTTGCAAAACAAAACACTTGCCTAATTTCAAAATCACACATCACTACACTTTCAAAACAACATTTCAAAAACAAATGAAAACTTTTTCAAAAGACATACATCTTTGTATACATCCCCACATGGATCATTACAAAGGTTGCCACCACATTGGCCTCTTTTCAAAACATTTTCAAACCCACACACTCAAGCACCATTTAAAACAATTGAAAACAAAAGGCAAGTGATCTAAGCAAGTAACTAAGAGCCCATGGATAACCATGGATAGAAAGGGTGCTAATACCTTCCCTTTCTATAATCTACTCCCCGAACCCAAGAAAACATCTCAAAAGGTTTTTGCTGTGCTTTTTAACCTTTCCTTAGGATAAAATAAAAAGTCGGTGGCGACTCTTGCTAACCGCAACATTTGCGAATACGAACGAAAAACCTCAAGTCAGTTCTCCCACCGTATCACAGAACTGGCGACTCTGCTGGGGAAAACTTTTAAAGTGGAGTAACCTTAGGGTTTAGATCACCTTTGTTTTCAATTGCTTGCTTTGTTTGCTTTTACATATTGTGGGCTTTGTATCGGAGTTTTATAGATCCTAACCCGGATCTGGGGAAACCCTTTTTAGGTAGCAACAAGGCTGTGAGGGAACTGTGCGGGGTATACCGACATGGTTGAAGCAGTCTGCTACGTTGATGTGGCACTTGGGTGTGTACCGGTAACCCTTGAGTTCAGTCAAGGAGAGTACGGGGCCGCCGCGTGGTGTCATGAAACATCAACTGACCTTAGGAACCTTAATTGAACCATCTTGGCCTTTTAGGGGTAGTGAGATAACTGACTTTGGTGCAGTCCGAGGTTGGTTGATACTCGATACTACACTCAATTGAGGTTTGCTTTCCTGGAATATTTCGGTCGCCAGTTCAGTGGCTAAATCGAAACGATGAACAATGAAAGCAATCCAGTGATATTGGGACCTTTAGAACCCGGTTACTTTTGATAAGACAGGTTGAACCTACCAAGCTTCAAGAGGGTAATACCCAGACCCCATGCAAGCCTAAACTCTAAGGGTTGGTGTGACTTGTGTGCCTTACCATGTTTTGCCTCTGTGAATGTTTATAGTGCATTTAATCATCACATCATTACATCATACAAACATCATGAGCATTGACTAACCATTTCAAGGGTTTCGAATCTTCATATTTGTTCTTGTTTTATAGGACATGGAAACTGCTCGCAGGAAGACAATTCAGATTAGCCTTGTAAAAATCCCTCCTCAGCTTAAGGAGCTTCTGTCCAGGATTCCCGAGGGTTCTTCATTCAGTGAGAGACATGGAAGACTCATCAACTTGGTTAACACCAACATTGAGGAGGACTTGATAAAAGTCCTGTTCCAATTCTTTGACCCTCTACATCACTGCTTCACTTTTCCGGATTATCAGTTGGTGCCTACATTGGAAGAGTTCTCCCGACTCCTGAAGGTCCCTATCCTTGATCAACCACCCTACAACGGTACGGAAGAGGAGCCCAAGCTTGAAGAGATTGCTAAAGCCTTGCACTTACAGACATCTGACCTCAAAGGACATTGGGAAGTTAGAAGTGGTATCAAAGGGTTCTTAGCCAGATTTCTGTTTGAAAAAGCTCAAGAATGTTGGAACTCTCTTGACCTACGAGCTTTTGAAAAAGTTATGGCCCTCCTTGTCTATGGTTTGGTGTTGTTCCCTAACCCAGATCAGCTTATTCATATCAGTGCTGTCCAGATCTTTATGACCAGGAATCCTGTACCTACACTGTTGGGGGACATCCTTCACTCATGTTACACTCGAACCATGAGGAGAAGGGGTGTCCTTATGTGTTGCACTCCTCTCTTGGGAAGGTGGTTTATTTCGCATCTTCCACAATCAGTTTTGAAGAACGAGCGGGGTTTGAGATGGTCACAACGGTTAATGACTCTCACGCATGCAGATATACATTGGTGCCCTAGGTCTAGGGAAGACATCACTATCATTGATCGTTGTGGGGAATACCCTAATGTTCCTTTATTTGGAATCAAAGGAGGTATCACCTACAACCCATGCCTGGCTTGGAGACAGTTTGGTTATGCTCGGAAGGATGGCCCTCATGACATGTTAATTCCTGACATAGTTTTCGATTTCGACAACGATACTCAAGGACTTCGTCAGAGATTTATCAGAGCTTGGAGGATGCCAAGTAGGATAGACAGCAAGACATTGGGGCACCGGAACTCCATCCCGTTGGAACCTTACCTCAAGTGGGTACGAGCCCGCTCCCAGAAGTTAGTAATGCCTTACCCTCACATGCTACCTGTAATCAAAGAGCCAGTCTTGGAAGGAGAAGCATCCTACACCATTCAACATCCCGACATGCCCACCTCCTGGGAAGAGATGCAGAAGAGCTGGACCCAACTTAAGGAAGAACGGAATTCTCTTGAGACCAGTTTACATGCTAGTGAAAAGAAGGTCCTGGAACTCACCCGCCTGCTGCACGAGGAAAGGAATCTCAACACCTACATCGCGCCAAAGAGGATGCGCAATGTCTTTTTACCTTAAGGAGTTATTTTGTAATATTTGGCCCATGAGGCATTTATGTACTAACGAATTCCTCCTTATTAATATGATGTGCGTTCCTTTTTGTCTACAACAAATTTTGAATGTTCTAAATCCTTGAATGCATTGCATACATACGCATTCCATTGCACCATATGCATAGCAGGTACCCTATTTCACAGGTTGCTTAATTTTCTTCGCTGTTTATGTGCACAATCATCATGAATCCAGAGTCCTCCAGTGAGCAAGCAATCAAGGCCCTTCAGGCCCAAAGTGCACAGTTTCAAGAGATGGTCCTAAGCCTAGCCCAAGGTCAGCAAGAGTTGAAGACTCTACTCATGAAGAAGAAGAAGAAAAAGAGGACTGCATTGTTCAACACCGGACGCAGATTTGGGAACACACTCCACAATGAAGCTGATCCAACCACTTCTTCTGCTGAGAAAAATAGTCCCCAAGGGGGAGGAGCTCCTAGTCCTGCAGTCTCCGACAACGAGACGGACTATAATGACGAACAGTACCCACCTGCTGCTGACAGATACAAACAATTGGAGGACCGCTTGAGCGCCATGGAGATTCAGAATGTGCCGGGACTGGATTTCGGAGATTTGGGGTTATCTTCAGGGGTAGTCATTCCACACAAGTTTAAGGCGCCTGCCTTCGCCAAGTATGATGGGGTCTCCTGCCCAAAGCTGCATCTGAGGTCGTATGTAAGGAAAATCCAACCTTACACGGCGGATAAGAACCTCTGGATTCACTTCTTCCAAGACAGCCTCTCGGGGTCTCAGCTTGAATGGTTCTACCAATTAGATGGAACTAGCATCCGACACTGGGAAGATTTGGCAACCGCATTCTACAAACAATACCAATACAATTCTGATCTCGCTCCTACACGTACCCAACTTCAGGGTATGTCTCTAGGAACGGGTGAAGGGTTCAAAGAGTACGCTCAAAAATGGAGAGATTTGGCTGGCAGGGTGCAGCCTCCATTAACTGATCGAGAGTTGGTTGATATGTTCCTTGGGACGTTGTCTGGTCCGTTTTTCAATCATTTGGTTGGTAACTCCTCCGCTGGGTTCACAGATTTGATATTAACGGGAGAGAGAATTGAAGCTGGCATCAGGTCAGGCAAGATACAAAAGGCTGCCTCTACAAGTGCTGAGAAGAGGCCGTTTAAGAAAGAAGCAAGTGCCGTCTATGGTCCTAGAAGACAAGTCAAGCCCGAAAGTCGCCAAGCCGTCAATGCTTTGGTCATCTCTAAACCTGTTGCTGCTCCTCAGCAGTACAATCAACAAAGAAGTGAAAGACCCAAGAGGCAGTATACCCGATTGAGTATGACATTATCTCAAATTTTACCCCAACTGTTATCCACCAACCTGGTGACCCTCAAAGAAGCTCCTAAGGTCGTCAACACTGCGTCTCCTAAATACAACCCAAATGCCCGGTGTGCTTATCATTCTGATAGTCCCGGGCACACTACTGATGATTGCTGGGCCTTGAGAAACAAAGTGCAAGATCTGATCGACGCGAAAGAAATTCAGTTTGAAGCGCCGGAAAGACCAAATGTTGTAACGGCTCCTATGCCCCAGCATAGGGTAAATGCCATTGAGGAAGAAGTGTACGCTGTTTCGGTAGATGAAGTTGTTACCCCTCTGAAGACTGTTAAGAAGAACCTACTGCGGGCCGGTTTATTTCCGGGTTGCGGCGAAGGTTGCCCATTCTGTGCTATTTCCCCATCTGATTGTCCCTTGCTAAGGTTAGGCATCCAAGGCCTAATGGATAGCAAGGAGATTCTATTCAAAAGGACTGCTGTTCAATTGGTTCCGATGAAAGAAGTTTCCGTGATTACCATCTTCAAAAATCCAATCAAGGCTCCCCCGAAAAAGCCTATTCAAATCTTGACAGTTGCGCCTGTGATCATTACTGTTCCAGGACCCCTCTCCTACGTGTCTGATAAGGCTATCCCCTGGCATTATGGGGCAGACGTGTATGTAAATGGAATCAAGCAAGAATTCGACGCTAGTGCCAGTATCTGCGATATCACTGGTCCCGCTAAAGTCACCCGCAGTGGCAGGCTCTTCTCGCCTGACATTGCGCCGCCCGCTATTCGAAAACCCCTCCTCATAAAACCTGCAAGTTTACCTAGTCCTGTTGCTGATCAAATTGCATCCCCTGCTGCCGAGTCATCAAATGCTCGGGGCAAAGGGATTGAAGAAGAGCCTGCCCGGATGGAGGCACCAATACCCGTAAATGCTGAGGCCTCCCGACAAGAAATGGAGGAGATTCTGAAAATAATAAAGAAAAGTGATTTTAATGTTGTCGAGCAATTGGGGCATACACCCTCCAAGATCTCCCTGCTCTCCTTATTGCTATGCTCCGAGGCTCATGCTAAAGCCTTGATCTCATTTCTCAAGACGGCCCATGTGCCGCAAGAGACGTCTGCAGTCCAGTTCACCGACTGCATAGCGAATCTGACGGCGGACAACGGCTTGGGTTTTTCAGATGCTGACCTGACCGCAAAAGGGAGAGACCACAACGATGCCCTGCATGTCTCTATTGAATGCAGGGGCACTACTCTGGCACATGTATTGGTGGACACTGGTTCTTCCTTGAATGTTCTTCCGAAAAAGGCTTTAGATCGTCTGGATTATGAAGGCCTGGAGTTGAAACCCAGCAATATCATCGTCAGGGCTTTCGACGGTTCCAAGAGGATGGTTCATGGAGAGGTTAACATCCCTATTCGTGTGGGCTCTCAAGTGTTTGACTCTACCTTTTATGTGATGGATATACGTCCATCATACTCTTGTCTGTTGGGTCGACCTTGGATCCATAAAGCTGGGGCAGTGACCTCCACCTTACACCAAAAGCTGAAGTATCCCGTCAGGGGGAAGATCGTCACTGTGCAAGGAGAAGAGGAGTATATGGTGAGCCATTTGAATTCCTTCAGGTACATCGAGATGGACGGAGAGTTCATTGAAACCCCCTTCCAACATTTCGAGGAGGTACATCCAATTTCAGCAGCTGCAGAGACAATGGCCGAAGAGAATGATTCCTTGAAGATGGCTTCCCTAAGGGATGCCCGGGCTGTGGTTCAGAAAGGCAATTGTGCATACTGGGGTCAGCTTCCTGACTTCACTCAGAAGAACGACAAGTTTGGGCTAGGCTTTACTGCAGAGGCTCAGAAGGCAGTGCGCAAAGAGAAGATCGGAAAGGCTCTGGTGTTTATTTCCAGCTCAAGGGTGAACGCTATTGAGGAAAATGTGGAGGAAGCAGAGTTTGATAGTTGGATCTACCCGACTACCAGCAACGGACCTAGCAACTGGACGGTAAAGGATTTTACCCCTATCACATTTGTCACGCAGTAATTGATTTCTTTTGATTTCCAAATTTGTAACAAACAATATGTTAAAACTCTGTTGGCTCGGTGTCCTACCCGGGGCATCGTAGCTCCATTTGTGAGGGCTTTTTGTATGACATTTTCATATATCATCAATCAAAACATTGGACGTTTGTTGCATTTCAAATCTTGCGCTCTTTTCCTTTATGTGTTATATATATTGCAAAACAGCTATATTTACACACACTCACTTATACAGGTTTCAATCCACTCTGGATCTCACCAGTAACAGCTCTGCTACCGCCAGTTATGACTTCGAAAATCCGATCAACTTGGCCGAAGACGAAGGTGAAGATGATTGCGAAGTGCCTGGTGAGCTCGCAAGACTGCTACTCCAGGAAGAGAGGGCTATTCAACCACATGAAGAGCCTGTGGAGACAATTAACCTGGGTACTGAGACAGATAGGAAAGAGGTCAAGATTGGTGCCAATCTAGAGCTCAGCGTGAAGCAACGATTAATCCAGATGCTACAAGACTACATGGAAATTTTTGCTTGGTCCTATGAAGATATGCCTGGTTTGGACGCCGACATTGTAGTTCACCATTTGCCAACCAAGGAAGATTGCCCTCCGGTAAAGCAAAAAGTTCGACGGATGCGTCCAGAGATGTCTGAAAAGATCAAGGCCGAGGTTATGAAGCAGTTTGATGCCGGGTTCCTTGCAGTGACTTCTTACCCTCAATGGGTTGCCAATGTTGTGCCAGTGCCGAAGAAGGACGGTAAAGTCAGAATGTGTGTCGACTACAGGGATTTGAACAGGGCCAGCCCCAAGGATGACTTCCCTCTACCTCACATTGATGTCCTTGTTGACAATACAGCTCAACACAAGGTGTTCTCCTTCATGGATGGTTTTTCAGGGTATAATCAGATCAAGATGGCTCCAGAGGATATGGAGAAGACTACCTTTGTGACTCAGTGGGGCACCTTCTGTTATAAGGTCATGCCATTCGGATTAAAAAATGCTGGGGCAACCTATCAACGTGCCATGGTTGCTTTATTTCATGATATGATCCATCATGAAATTGAGGTATACGTTGATGACATGATTGCAAGGTCTCAAACTGAGGAGGAGCACCTTGACCATTTGAGGAAGTTGTTTGACCGACTCAAGTTGTACAAGCTGAGGTTGAATCCCAACAAATGCACCTTTGGGGTAAGATCCGGAAAGCTGTTAGGTTTCATTGTAAGTGATAAAGGTATTCAGGTGGATCCTGCCAAGGTAAAAGCCATACAAGAGATGCCGACTCCAAAAACAAAGAAAGAAGTCAGAGGTTTCCTAGGACGACTGAATTACATTGCCCGATTCATCTCACATCTAACTGCTACTTGTGAGCCAATCTTCAAATTACTGAAGAAAGACCAAGTAGTACGCTGGAATGATGAATGTCAGGCCGCCTTTGAAAGGATAAAGGAATATCTCCAAGAGCCACCCATTCTTATGCCACCGGTGGAAGGAAGACCTCTGATACTATACTTAACAGTGCTTGATAATTCAATGGGGTGTGTGCTGGGGAAGCATGACGAGTCTGGCCGAAAAGAGCACGCTATTTATTACTTGAGCAAAAAGTTTACCGACTGTGAGTCTCGTTACTCACTGCTTGAGAAAACTTGCTGCGCTCTTGTATGGGCTGCTCGCCGGCTGAGACAGTATATGCTGACTCACACTACTTTATTGATTTCAAAGATGGATCCCATAAAGTACATATTTGAAAAGCCTGCTCTGTCTGGAAGAATAGCGAGATGGCAAATGATCTTAACAGAATATGATATCCAGTATACAACTCAGAAAGCAATTAAGGGAAGTGTACTGGCTGATCATTTGGCACACCAACCTGTGGACGATTATCAATCATTAAACTTTGATTTTCCGGACGAAGACATCATGGTGGTAACTGACTGTGAAGTACCTGGACCGGATGAAGGACCTGAGGAAGGATCCCGATGGTCTATGCATTTTGATGGAGCCTCCAATGCTTTGGGTAACGGCGTCGGTGCTGTAATCATATCTCCCAAAGGAACTCATACTCCCCTCACCGCCCGATTATGTTTCAGCTGCACCAACAATATGGCAGAATATGAGGCATGTATCATGGGTCTACAAGCTGCAATCGACTTGAGGATCAAGTTTCTAAGTGTCTTCGGAGATTCCGCTCTCGTGATCAATCAGATCAAAGGCGAGTGGGATACGAAACACCCGAATCTCATTCCTTACAAGGAGTATGTGTCGACCTTGCTCCCCCACTTTGAAGAGATAACTTTTGAACATTTCCCCAGAGAGGAAAATCAGCTAGCGGATGCACTAGCCACGATGTCTTCAATGTTCAAAGTTAAATGGGACAATGAGGCTCCCCGAATCATAATCTGGAAGTTGGATGAACCAGCATACTGCTGCGAGCTCGAGGCCGAGAAGGTGACTGAAAAACCCTGGTATCACGAGGTAAAGAGGTATTTGGAAGCTCAGGAATACCCTGAAGGTGCATCTGTCAACGACAAGAAGTTCATGAGAAGGTTTGCTGCAAAATTCTTCCTCAGCAACGACATTCTCTACAAACGGAATCATGATTCGACTCTGCTGCGTTGTGTGGATAAGGCTGAAGCTGAGAAAATCATGATGGAACTGCATGAAGGTACATTTGGAACACATTCCAGTGGACACACCATGGCTAAGAAAATCCTTCGGGCAGGATATTTCTGGTCCACAATGGAAGCCGATTGTTACCAGCACTCCCGAACTTGTCATAAATGCCAAATCTATGCTGACAAGGTGCATATCCCTCCGGTTCCTTTGAATGTCCTGACGGCACCTTGGCCTTTCGCAATGTGGGGCATCGATATGATCGGTGAGATCCGACCGACGGCATCCAACGGACATCGCTTCATCTTGGTAGCGATCGATTACTTCACGAAGTGGGTTGAGGCAGCTTCCTACGCGACGGTAACCAAGAGCGTCGTGGCACGTTTCATCCGGCATAATCTGATCTGTCGGTACGGCGTCCCGGAAAGAATCATTACGGATAATGGTACCAATCTCAATAACAAAATGATCACTGAACTCTGTGAACAATTCAAGATACAGCACCATAATTCTTCCCCCTACCGGCCGAAGATGAATGGGGCTGTAGAGGCAGCCAATAAAAATATCAAGAAAATTGTGCAGAAGATGACAGTGACCTATAAAGATTGGCACGAGATGTTACCGTTCGCTCTTCATGGGTACCGCACCTCAGCAAGGACATCGACCGGGGCAACTCCTTTCTCCTTGGTCTATGGCATGGAGGCAGTCTTGCCAATCGAGATCCAGATACCCTCTCTCCGAATAATGAAGGATGCAGACTTGAATGAAGATGATTGGATCCAAACTCGACTTGATCAACTAAATCTGATTGATGAAAAGAGGCTCACTGCTATATGTCATGGTCAAACGTATCAGAAACGGATGATCAGGGCATTTAACAAGAAAGTCAGGCCGCAAGAGTATCAAGTTGGGGACCTGGTAATCAAACGCATCATCCTTCCTCAAAGTGATCCCCGGGGCAAATGGACCCCTACTTACGAAGGGCCATTTTTGGTTAAGCGTGTGTTCTCAGGAGGAGCCATGATCCTAACCACCATGGATGGTGACGACCTTCCTCACCCCGCCAATGCAGACATAGTGAAAAAATACTACGCATAAATAAAAGACCCGCTAGGTTGACATACCTAGGCAAAATAAGGGCTTCCCGGCGAACCAAAAGGGTTCGGGCAAAAATAAGGGATGAAATAAAAAAAAATCCGTACACCCGGCAAGTCGAAAACCTGAAAGGGCGGCTTGGGCAAAAATGGGTATCCTGGTGGACTGAAAACCCGAAAGGGCGGTCCAGGCAAAAGTTAGGGATAAAAGCGTAACACTATGTCTCATTGGATCACTTCGCATCTGGAATTCGGCATCAACTATCTGGCTTCAGATTGCAGCATTGACCAATCAGCTTCATCTTCAAATTGGACAGCAAAGCGACGAGACGTTCGAAGACATAAAGGCAACAGCAGAGTTGGAACCCAGTGGGATTGATTCACATAGCTGTTTTGTTTCCTTTTTCAAATTGTAAACTCTATGCTATTTGGCGATATCCTCTTACTAGGATGTCAGCCTCTTGTACAAAAACGCCTATTCACGGGCAAAGTTTAAATCAATACAAATTCGCTTGTCCATACAAATTACCATTATTTTCCTTTTTTTCTTTCTTCTGTTTTGTCTTGCGAAGAACGTCCAATGTTCATTTTTGATATATGCATTTGACATTAAATTGCTGATTCATAAATATTCGCATATGAAACAAGAGATTAATTACAGGTAACATCAAAGACAGGGGCAGTGTGGAGTTGTCTAATGCAGTCTAGTTGTTTTGTCATCCAAAGCACCAAGGTAGGTTCAACTGAAAATGTGGCCAAATCATCTCAATTCCCCGCAGAATAAGACAGGATGCGACAATACTTTCCCCAGGCAGAGTTGGTCCCCCGTCGATCCTAAAAAGGCACAACATTCCCCGGCGAAGAACGGACGTCTCGCCCAAGTTTTATTTAGAGTTATTTCCTCACAAGGACTTATAACTGGGTTATCCTCAGCTAAAGGCCACGGAAGACCGCTCTCGGCAAAGTTCCTTCAATCCCCAGCGGAGTCTATCTTTGGTATTCCCAAGCAGAGTTTATCTTTGGAGTTCCCCAGCGGAGTTTATCATCATTATCCTCAGCGGAATCCATCATTAAAGTCCTCAGCAGGCCTCTCATCAAAACTTCGGCCAAGTATCTCTTCCGCAGAGCAGCTTCCCGGCCGTTCGTCAAGGATTTATTTTCCTAAGAAGAAATTACACTCATAAACATTTCACATTTTCATACATCTTGCTTACATACATGATGAAATGCATATAAATGTTGAACATCATGACATCATGCATATCATACATCATGACATCGCATACAACTTACATTTTTGCCTTTTCAGGAAAAAGACAATCCCAAAAACAATTACCGTCAACTGTCGCGATTCCGGATTCGATACCTGTATCTAGCCAGGGCACATCTGAGAGTGACAGCATTTCCGAATTCGACTCCTGTATCCAGCCAGGGCATATCTGTTGACCACGTTTCCAGACTCGATTCCTGTACCTAGCCAGGGCACGTCTGAAGAGTTCGAAGATTCGATTCCTGTATCCAGCCAGGGCACATCTATCAACTACAACATTTCCAGATTCGACTCCTGTATCCAGCCAGGGCATATCTGTTGACCATGTTTCCAGACTCGATTCCTGTATCTAGCCAGGGCACGTCTGAAGAGTTTGAAGATTCGATTCCTGTATCCAGCCAGGGCACATCTATTGACGACTATTCCCAGATTCGACTCCTGTATCCAGCCAGGGCACATCTGTGAGCAACCGATTGTAGACTCAATTCCTGTATCTAGCCAGGACATATCTGCATAAGGAGATTTAAGATCAAACACCTGTAACAAGCCAGGAAAACATCCGTCCTTCTCAAATACACAAGTTCTCGCTAAGGAATCTCTTATGCGATCAACACTTCCAAATGGCATCGAGAAGCCCATTCCCGTCAAAGTTCTGTCACTGCTCCAGATGGCATCTGTAAGCCCATCACCCTATCCACCATCTCTCCAAATGGCAATTGACAGTCAACTGTGGCCAATTGACAGTTAAACCTCATGAAATTTGATCCACATCAACATTATGAACTCACATGGACCATTTGATCAAGTTTGGATCACAATTCCACAAGAAATTTGATCAGATCATCAAAAGGGCAAAATGGTCATTTCTAGGGTTTTGACTGCACAAAGGCAATTTTTGACTGTTTGACCTAGCCAATGGCAAACCAAGCTCACATATGGACTCAAGGACCCCATGGAATTATCTTGATATGTTCATCAAGCTCAAAAGATCCCAAGTACACAAGATTGACAGTTGAATTTCCCAGTCAATTGATCAATTTTGACTGTATACTGAAAAGTCAAACTTTGACTTTTTGGTCAAAATCAAGAGTCAAGATTCATTTTTCATCAAAACATGCCAAATCATGAAACTTGTTCACCAAGAAATCTCAAAATGCAAATTAGGGTTTGAAAATGGAATTTTTCATAACTTAGAATTTTTCTAAGTTATGGAAAACCCTAATTTTTTCCCAACTTTGCCCCATCTTTTCACCATGATCCATTTGGATTCAAACCTAAGTCAAAACATGAAAGTTGTAGCTTGTTTCATAATCTACAACTTTGATTCACAAAGTTTTCTCATTTGAAGCTTGTATCTCAAGTTATGATTTTTTGAATAAGGGCACTAAACCATCTTTTAACTTAGTGAAATTTGACCTATTTTGACAAGGTTTTCTACCCTACTTCAAGGCCACTTTTCATACCCTTCCACTTGGAATTTTGATTTGCATTTCAAAGATGGATTGTAGTACACATTCCAAGCTTTCCAAAATGTCCAAGAACTCATCAAACAACCTCATAACTTGAGAGATTCGAATTTCACAAGTTGGCAAAAATTCACTTTTGTTCTTCATCAAGACATGTTCACAAACTTGCAAATTTGAATTCAGTTTGCTTTATGCTTAATTACAGGTCCTTGAACCAATCCATACTCAATAATTTAATGCATATTCTTTGTACTAAGACCAAGTTCTTTGAGTTCAAGCTTTGTCTAATGGTTTAATCCTAAATTAGATAAAGTAAACTATCCATTTTTGCAAAAGTTCACTTTATGTCAATTTGAAAATCAAACAAGTACAAGCTAAATCTGAATGGCACAAGATTATGGACAAATTGCTCTGATCAAGAGAAGATTATGCAGCCCATTAGGAGGTCCCCTACATGCCTAGAACATCAACTTGCATTTCTTTGCTTCACATAGAAGAAACATCCATAACTCATGCCAACTCTCTCTTCAGCTGAGAAACACAAGAACAAAGTTGTCAAACACATTACACATAACATATCCAAGCTAACACACGAGCTTTTGACCTCCAATACACCCTCCATCTCAGAATCATCCTCAAACTGCACAAACAGGGGTGCCCCTGCAGTTTGAGTGCAAACTCCCAATCCCTTCGAGCATTTTGATCAAGACCTGTTCCTCTACCTTCCCTACAACATATGCAAGCTAACCATGGCCTAAAACCTGACCTGTAATCACTCTAACAGTTTCCACCATTTTCATTTTTTCCTTTTGCAGTTGAAGTTCCATAGCTTGATTCAGAAGCTCTCAAGACAAAGTAAGCATTGAAACAGCATCCCTGGACCTCAAGGAAGCTTTTCCAATCATCACCTTGCACTGAAAGTTCCTCATTCTCCAGATTGAAGTTCAACTGCACAGGTAAAAGTTTGAATTCGTATCTCTCTTATTAGGCATCTTTAGTCTTAAGTTTGTGAAGAAACAAGGTCCTACTCATAGCCCTGAACATGTACATATCTTTACATTTCATTTCTTTTGCCTGAGTAGAGAGAATTTAAGCTTTGAAAATGGTAGAAAAACTAGGTCAGAAAAGAGGGGGAGAGAAATTCTCCCTCATCTTAGAGAGATAGGTCAAGTTCTTTATATGGTTAGAACCGTCTCTTCATGCTTAACATCTTTTGTGTTGGAAGTTTGTTCAAAAAATCAAGGAATCAAGAGTTAGAAGAAGCTGAACATGGCGCGCGTTTTTCAAATGTTTTGTGCTGGAGGTTGAAGACAGTGTTTCATTGGGCTGGGCTTTTGTGTTCTTTCTTTTCACACCATCTTTTTTGGCTCACATCCCCCTGAGCCCATTTACTCATTTTTTAACATTTTTGACTTTTTCCTTTTTTGCTGATTTTGTTTATTTTTTCTCATGCCATAAAAAAATTAAAAATATTTTTTTCATTATTTTTTGCATTTATTGCATATTTATTTGATTTATTTCTTTGTTTATACATAAATATATATATATGTATTATTATTAGAATAAATAAGAAATAATGTAAATACAATTTTTATTTTTATTTACTTTCTGAAAATATTTCACACAAAAAAAATACTCTTTTATTTATTTTATTAAAATATTAAATAAAAATTTATTTTAGAATAATACATATTTAGGGTTATATATATATATATATATATGATTATTAATATATTTAAGACAAAAATATAAAAATACTTGATTTTTTTCATTTTATTAATATTTAATATAAAAATACCTTTTTTCACAATACACTTCATTTTATTTTATTTTTGTACATAATAAATAAATAGTTGAATTAAATTAGAAAATAATACCCTTTTCTTTAAAATTAGGGTTTTTGCCCTAAATTCAAAATATTCAAAAAAATAATACATTTTTATTTCCTTTTTTCCTTTTACATAAATAATATTTTCTCATGCACATAAAAACTTTCTTTTTTGCATTTCACATATTTATTTAATTTACATTTAATTATGCAATTTATTTACTATGCAAATATCCAATTGATGTAATAATTTAGATTTAAATTCTTGTCAATATCCCCATTTGAACATTTGTACCCCCCTTCCCATATTTGGTTTTGTAATAGCTTAGTAATTTTAATTTCGCACTTTATTGCTTTCTAATGATAACATGTTAGAATTAGGGTTTGTATGCGAAAAAACGATAAAAAATAGTTTGACCTAATACAAGATAAACAAGCATGAAAATGGACACACAAATCACACTTGCACCCCCTAGGGTATTCCACTTGTTGCCTTCAAATAAATGGGCCATGTTGCATGTTAAACTTCTTTGGGCAAAGCAAACAATTTGAATGATCATAGTCCCTCGACAAAACTTTTCAAAAAAAACAAACAAAAACAAATGATCAAGTCCCTTAGAGAAATTGCTCAAAGACATTTAACGCCGTTGCAATTATGGTCCATACGATGACCCGCGCCTGTCCCTTTCACATCCTAACACAAGGTTGCCCACCAAATACAATGGTGGAGCAAACTTGTTAAAAGGGTTAAAGTATAGCAATGATCTGTTGAGAAATTTAGGAGTAGATAACCTCTTAGTTACTTGAATCAACTTGCAAAACAAAACACTTGCCTAATTTCAAAATCACACATCACTACACTTTCAAAACAACATTTCAAAAACAAATGAAAACTTTTTCAAAAGACATACATCTTTGTATACATCCCCACATGGATCATTACAAAGGTTGCCACCACATTGGCCTCTTTTCAAAACATTTTCAAACCCACACACTCAAGCACCATTTAAAACAATTGAAAACAAAAGGCAAGTGATCTAAGCAAGTAACTAAGAGCCCATGGATAACCATGGATAGAAAGGGTGCTAATACCTTCCCTTTCTATAATCTACTCCCCGAACCCAAGAAAACATCTCAAAAGGTTTTTGCTGTGCTTTTTAACCTTTCCTTAGGATAAAATAAAAAGTCGGTGGCGACTCTTGCTAACCGCAACATTTGCGAATACGAACGCAAAACCTCAAGTCAGTTCTCCCACCGTATCACACCAACTCATAAATATTTGCATACGAAACAAAGGATTAATTACAGGTAACATTAGAAACAGGGGCAATAATGAGTTATCTAAGCGATCTAATTGTTTTGTCCACCAAGGTACCAAGGTAAGTTCAGCCGAAGAACATAACCAAGATCTCTTAACTCCCCAGAGAGTGAGCCAGCAAGTCAACATACTCTCCCCAAGCAGAATTAGTCCACAGGCAACCTTAAGGAAGTTGGGTATCCCCTACAGATCTCAACATTCCCCCCAGGAGTATACAGACATTCCTAACAAGCATCCCCGACAGTCTCGATCTAAGATTGTTCCTCGGCGGTATATCAGACATTCAGTGGGGCCACCTCCCCAATATATCTCAAAAATTTCCCCAGGAGAGTCCAGTCTGAAGTTCCCCCAGGAAAGTGGAATCTATCTCCCCAGCAGTAAGCTTATCCCCAGTAGATTCTGGAAGCTTATCCCCTGTAGAGCACGAACGCGTCCTCCGGCTTTATTCAAAGGTTATTTCCCTACCAGGATATAACTGGGTTATCCTCAGCCAAAAGCCACGGAAAGATCGTCCTCGGCGAAGTCTTCTCATCCCCAGCGGAGTCTATTAAAACTTCCAACATAACAACCATATCCCCAGCGGAGTTATCATCACATCTCAACGGAGTACCTCTCTTCCCACAGAGTATTGTTCCCCAGCAAGATCGCTAGAGTAATTTTCCCCCGCAGAGTAATCTCCAAGTTTATTCCCCAACGGAGTCATCTTCTCCTACCGGTACCCTTGCAGCCATCACTCCCTAGTGGAAACAAAGAATGCTATTCATATCAGCCCAGGATTTAACTTCCCGGCATCCGTCAAGGATTTATTTTCCTAAGACAAAAACATACATTCATAAACATCGCATCTTCATACATCATAGCATGCATATACGCATCATGAACATACAATCTCACTTATTTTGAGAACATCACGCATGTCATACATCATGACATTACGCACAACTAACGTTTTGTCTTTTCAGGACAAAAGTTAATACAAAGATGATTGTTATCAATAGTCGTGATTCCAGATCCGATTCCTGTATCTCGCCAGGGAGTATCTGTTGGCGGCTATATTCCAGACCCGATTCCTGTATCTTGCCAGGGTGCGTCTGAAGAGTTTGAGGATCCGATTCCTGTATCTTGCCAGGGTGTATCTGTTGACGACTAACATTACCAGACCCGATTCCTGTATCTTGCCAGGGTGCGTCTGAAGAGTTCGAAGATCTGATTCCTGTATCTTGCCAGGGTGTACCTGTTGACGACTAGCATTACCAGACCCGATTCCTGTATCTTGCCAGGGTGCGTCTGAAGAGTTTGAGGATCCGATTCCTGTATCTTGCCTGGGTGTATCTGTTGACGACTAACATTACCAGACCCGATTCCTGTATCTTGCCAGGGTGGGTCTGAAGAGTTTGAGGATCCGATTCCTGTATCTTTCCAGGGTGTATCTGTTGACGACTAACATTACCAGACCCGATTCCTGTATCTTGCCAGGGTGCGTCTGAAGAGTTTGAGGATCCGATTCCTGTATCTTGCCAGGGTGTATCTGTTGACGACTAACATTACCAGACCCGATTCCTGTATCTTGCCAGGGTGCGTCTGAAGAGTTCGAAGATCCGATTCCTGTATCTTGCCAGGGTGTATCTGTTGACGACTAACATTACCAGACCCGATTCCTGTATCTTGCCAGGGTGCGTCTGAAGAGTTTGAGGATCTGATTCCTGTATCTTACCAGGGTATATCTGTTGACGACTATATTCTCCAGACTCGATTCCTGTATCTCGCCAGGGCACGTCTGAAGAGTTTAAAGATCTGATTCCTGTATCCAGCCAGGGCGCATCTACACAAAGAGTTTGAAGACCAACTCCTGTAACAGGCCAGATAATCATTTTCTTTCTCAGGTACGCAAGTTCTCGCTAAGGAATCTATTACGCGATCGACAACCTCCCGATGGTATCTATAAGCCCATCCTCCTATCCATCAGTCTCCAAATGGCATCTATAAGCCCATTCCCTACATCATGCTGCTGACACTCTACTATGTGAATGCAAATTTCTAGGCACTCTAGTGTTCAATCATCTTCCACCTTCGGATCACGAAAGGCACGTAAGCCAATCTACATCCTCAAGTCTAAGAAGATTTAACAGGGGCAACTGTTGTACCCCAAAATTTTCCCTCCCATATTCTTCAAGATTTGCCAAGATCAAGCTTCAAAATCTCTCAAGGGTTGCACAGTCCAATTGCCTCCTAACACAGTCAAAATTAGGGTTTTGGTTCTGGCAAAGAAGTTAAGGTTTCCAAGGGTCCAATCAAGTCCCACATGCCCTTATACATTGCCAAGCATCCATATACCAAGTTTCAAGACTCACAGCTTCAAATTGCACAGTCAAAAACCCTAAATGCTCCACAGTCAACTGCAGGGGCAAAATGGTCATTTAACAGTCAAAAGTCCAAATTTTTGGTCAACATCTTATTTTGAAGCCACAAACATCATTTGATCAATTCTTGATCATGATTCTCAAGGCATGGCTCAAAAAATCTCAAGATGCAAAAGTTTCTATTTTTGGACAGCTGAAAAAGTCAACTGCAAATTGACCAGGGAATAACTTCCACATGGTTTATCAGAAAAATTCCATCCAAAGCTCATTTTGAAGAGAATGACATTTACTACAACTCATCTTCACACTTCAAGTCCGAGAAATACTCTCACAAAAAGTTATCAATCTCAACATTATAGGTCATTTTCAAAAGTCAACAAAAAGGCACTTCAAGTCAAAGACCATAACTTGATATTGGTAAATCAAAATGACATGGGACCAAAGGCATTGGTTAGAGGACTTCAAGACCTTTCCAAAATATCCAAGAACATGATCAAAGCTTAAAAATTGAGCAAGATATGCCTTGTGGAAGTTGGAAATTGTTTGGGAATTTTGAAAAGTCAACTTTGCACAAAAGGGTTCAAAAATGCTAATGGGCCTCAATTTCTTCCATGAATCATTACCTAAAGGCCATGAACGACCCATTAAGCTAAAAGGGAGTTATTTTCTTATTTTTAATTAATTAATTGAATTTTTAATCTTATTAATTCATTTAATTAAAATTAATTATGAGAAAAATACTAAATCATGTTTTTTTAAATCCTTTTATGCAACAAATAGGTCCATTATGAGCTCAAGATTTCGTGTGCCTTCTCAAGAGACAAAATCTTCCACAATTGGCAAGTTTCCATGGCAAAAAGATTTGGAAAAAAGATGTGGAAAATCAAATATTCAAAGTCATAAATGGATGGATTTTGGGCTGGCTTTTTGACTTAATTCTGTTCAAATACATAAGCATAAGTTAACCTAATGCATTGAGACACAGAAGCTGCGCAGAAGACATAGAACAAACTTGCATTTTTGACAAAAATATTGAAAACTGAAAACCTAATTACAAGGTGTTTCAAGGCCTGAAAAGTGTTCCAAAACATTGCTGAGGGATCCAGGAAACTATTGCAATCGAAACCAAGTCTCCAGACTTCAAGGGTTGGTAGAACGACATCATACTTTCTTGAAAATTATCCATTATCATTTTATGATTAACATGCATTTTTCATCTGTTTTTAATGTTGATTTACACTAATATGAACATTCTGAAGCTAATGGTACTACTCAATTGAACTAATAATGCATGTATAAGAATTCACCATGAAAGTTTTCTAGGGTTTCAGAAACTCCAAAAGGGGGGTTTCTTCATCTGGAAAAATTGGCCCTTCAAACCGGTACCAATGGATTCGTGACATCCAAACGAAGCTAAATCACCCATCGCGCCCTTTTTATGCTTGCCTATATCCTAATCGCTATTTTCTAGCACTTGTGTTTGTGGGGGTTTAAAACCCCCGCTATTTAGTGTTATTTACAGGAAAAAGAGGAAGACGAAGATGGCGTGTCTGAGCATGATTGGAGGTTTTGAATACTGGCGCGTTTTTTAATTGCCTCAGCGTAATTTGGTTTGTTCACATATATTAATCATGTTCCACTAAATTAACAAATACGCGCGTTGGTTCAGTTGGCTGTTGCGTTGGCATGCAGGTACTGGGACCTGGGTTCGATTCCCAGGTCCCCCATATTTCTCAATAATTTTGTTTGTAACATGTTCAGGTGAAATTCTCCTCCAATGGTCCACCATGCGCGTGTGTGCTTGTGCCTGCCAAGTGTCCAAGGGATCAATCCAATGGCCAGAACATGCAGCCTACCATACGCGCTAGTCAACTGATGCATACGCAACCACAAAAAGTCAAAAAGGCCTGGAATTCAATGGGCCAAATTACTCACAATTAACCTCCAAAGGGGCCAGATACCCCTATGGTTTATCCAATTTTCAACTTTTATTTATTTTTTCTTCTATTCTTTTATTTGTTTTTTTTTAATTAATTGTTTCCTTTAAATTACACAAAAATAATTTTCACAATAATAAATACAGAAAAATACAAAAAAGTGTTTTATTGTTATTAACATTAATTTAATTTATTATATTTTTGTAAATAAATTTTTAATAATCAATTTAGGTTAATTTAGGTTAAAATTTTAATGTTTTTTTTTCTTAAATAACTAAAATATGTAGAAATTAGGTTTTTAGCATTTTTATTCTTTTTCTCAATAAATAATTTCTTCTTCTTATTATTATTAATTAATTTTGTAAATAAACATGTAATTAATTAATTAGGGTAAATTAGGTTTTAAACTTTAACTTTTTTTAATAATTAAAAACAACTTAGAATTAGGGTTTTATTTAACTTTTAATTTTAATTAATTTTCTTTATTTTCATTAAATACCAAAAACCATAAAAAATAATTTCCTTTCTTTATTAAATAATTAATTAATTTTTAATTTCATTTAATTTCTTTAAAGGGTCCAACGCCCTCGAATTCTCGATTCTAATTTCTTTTCGCACGTTTATTCTTATGTTTCTTTTTTAAATATTATGTAATTGCCCAAGCCTTGTAATAGTAATTAGGAAATTTATTTACTTTCTGCATTTTATTAAAAAACGGGTCTTTGTTAATTTCGCGATGTATAGACCCGCGCCTTGTAATAACGTAGGACTTTATTTTCCGTACTTTAATTTCCGCACCCCTTAACTGCTAAATTTTGCATGAAAGAATGAATGGCCCAAATAAAATCAAAGCGTAGATCACCATAATGCATGACAAGATAAAACATAACTGAAAACAATACACAAATTCACACACCACTCTTAGGGTACGCCTCACTGTTGCCTTGCCCCTCGAAACGTGGTCGTCGAGTATAGGACGTTTTAGTAAGTCCTTATGTCCATGAACATGGCATAAGGGTAGCTTCTAAGGTGTCCTACTGTTGCTCTGGTGACCACACTGTCCCTAACCCTCGAATTGACCCGAACACCTCCAACGGTGGTGCTACCTACCTCTCAATGGTGGGATGGCACTACCTTAAGGACATTTACACAGCCTAATTCCTTAGGGTAGGTAGATGACTCGTAGATACTTGCTCTAATTCAAAACAAATCAAAACTTCTTTTCACACCGACACTTTCAAAAAGCTTTCAAAACAATTTTTCAAACACTCTTGAGGACTGATACAAGAGTCGATCTGAAACTTTTAAACGAAACTTTTTCAAACTCACTCACAATTGAAAAGCAAACCACTTTGAAAACACAATGAGCAAGTATCTAAGAGCCCATGGATAACCATGGATAGAAAGGGTGCTAACACCTTCCCTTTCTATAAATCTACCTCCCGAATCGAGAAACTATCTCATAAGGAATTTTGCTGTGCTTTTGTCCTGTCCATGTTGGAGAAAATAAAAGACGGTGGCGACTCTTGCTTACCGCGACATTTCACGAACCAGCTACAAACAGTCAGTTCCAGATCCACCGATCACAACATCATATTTGGATCCACTAAATATTCTCTGGGAAGAGAGTTTGTTAAGTGCATGCAGGCAGAGTTTGAGATGAGCTTAATGGGGGAACTCAAATTCTTTCTAGGAATTCAGATAAACCAAACTCCAGAAGGAACTTACATTCATCAGAGAAAATATGTCAGAGAACTTCTGAATAAATTTGATCTCTCAAAATGTAAGCCCTCAAAGACTCCAATGTACCCCACGTGCATTCTGGAAAAGGAAGAGGTAAGTAAAAAGGTAGAACAGAAAGTCTACAGAGGTATGATTGGTTCTCTCCTTTATCTGCCAGCTTCAAGGCCTGAAATTTTATTCAGTGTTTGCTTATGTGCTAGATTCCAATCAGATCCTAGAGAATCTCACTTAACAACAGTTAAGCGAATTTTCAAGTATCTGAAAGGTACTACTAATCTGGGTTTGTTTTATAGAAAATCCAATGAATACAGATTAGTAGGATATTGTGATGCTGATTTTGCTGGAGACAGAGTAGAACGTAAAAGTACTTCTGGAAGCTGCCAGTTTCTGGGAGAGAATCTGATCTTATGGACCAGCAAGAGACAGTCCACAATAGCATTGTCAACAGCAGAAGCTGAATACATAGAAGCTGCTGGATGTAGCACTCAAATTCTCTGGATGAAAAGTCAACTTGAAGACTTCAACATATTTGAGAGTAACATTCTTATCTTCTGTGATAACACTTCAGCTATATGTGTCAGTAAGAATCCTATTTTGCATTCTAGGGCTAAGCATATAGAAATAAAAAATCACTTTATTAGGGACTATATTCAGAAAGGAATTCTTATCTTAAAATTTATTGACACATACCATCAATGGGCTGATGTATTTACAAAACCTCTTTCTGAAGATAGATTCAATTTCATTCTGAAACATCCCAGCATGAAGTTATGCCCAGAATAAAATGTTTTATTTGCATATCTTAACCTTCATAACTTTATTGTTTTCTATGAACATCTGATCAACCTGTCTTCAGAAGTTAGAAGTACAGTTGCCTCAGAGTTTATCCACAAAGATATGAACGTTTCATTTCAAGGATAGAGGCGTGCAGTTCACACCATCAAACATCTGTCATCCTCTCACAAGCCACCTTCTGAGGCTGAACACGCGTTCAAATTCTGAAGGGTCAAAGGCTCTGATTGGATGCATTGAGACACTTGTCAGTGGTAAACCGTTCAAATATCTTTCTAAATCCCCTAATCTCAGGTTTCATTAATGCATATAATCATTACTTATTTTCTTACCTACTGCTTACGTTTTCCAAAAACCTATTTAAACTCAAATTTACTATTTCATTCATTCACTTTTACTATCCTCTCTATTCTCTCTTGTTTCAAGTTTCGTTTTCAAAAAAAAAATTCATCTTCCTCAATAAACCCGTGTGAACAATGGCTTCTTCATCAAACCTCAAAAATCTCAGTGCTCCTGAATCTGCATCAATAGAACAATATGAAGAACCCATCAGGACGCTTCTCACTCTTGTTGATAACCTGGAAGTTCTCTCATAACTGATCATTGATTTTGAGAGTCTACAAGAAAATGGGTTCAATCTCTATGAAGACGTAACTGCTCAAGGTTGGAACGGGTATTTTGACCTTCTGCTGGGTCCAACGTTTCCCATTCTCGTCAAAGAATTCTGGATTCACGCTACATCTTCCAACCACCAGGTTACTTCTTATGTTATGGGAAAGAAAATAGTGACTACAAAAGATCTTATTGGGAAGCTCATTGGTTACAATGGTGGTGGAGTCAGATGCATTGATATGGCAGATAGATGTTCTGACCTAAAATCTATTGCCAAGGAAATTTTCACTTCTAGACAGCCATCTAGCAAAATTAGAGATTTGAAGGATCATCTTAGAATCTGGACCAGAATCATTCTGGGATGTATCAATCACAGGAAGCCTACAAGCTCTCCTGATTAAGTCATTATTGATCAGCAATTTCTGATTTATTTCATTGCTAAGAAGACAAAGATAAATCTTCCATACTTGCTCTTCAACCATCTCAGAACAAGTGTGAAAGAGACAAGAGAAGAAGAAAGAACTAAGAGGGATTAGATTCCCTTAGGAAGATTGATATCAGATATTCTGACGGAAAACAGGCTGATAGAATATCTGACAAAGGCTCGGGAAATAAGCACTCTGGAAGCAACTGCTGGGAAGCCTTTGAACACCAAGAATCTGAAGAAAATGAAGATCATTGAGAACATTCAGAAGGAACCAACTATTGCTTCTCATGAGAGCATTACTTCTAGGAGAATCCCTCTGAAGGATTTTCCACTATTTTCTGAGATAGACGCCAACCCAGAAATCATCGTCAGATATCTTGAAGCTTGCAAGGCTGATGGGACTGCTCCATAAATAAACATTCAAGATCTGCATAGGCCAGCTCCAAAGCTTGCGCTAAAGAAATCCAAGAAGAGGAAAGCAACAGGAGAAGGATCCTCTCAGAAGGCACTTAAAGCTGCGAAAACAAAAGGTAATCCATCTTTTGTTTCTGTTATAAAATCAATTGATGTTACAACATCTGAAACCATTCCCCCTCAAACAATAGAAAATCCTTTACCCCAAACATTTGAGGATTTTGACATAGAGTTTGATCCCTCTGTAACTCTAGGAAAATTTTGAATGAACCTCACTCCCCCAATCAAAATCCAAATCTAGAACATCATCAACCAGAACTTGTCAAAGTTCTATCAGACATTGAACTGTTTGACCAATAGTTTTCCTCACAAATACCAGAAAACCCAAACACTCAATCTCCACTCCCAGAAAATCCAAACTCTCAACAACTCCCAGAAAATCCAAACTCCCAACAACAACCAGAAAATCCACAACCACACTCTCCTCAACCAGAACATCTGAAACCCAACTCACCACAACCAAAAGATAGACTCTCTCTCTCTCTCTCTCTCTCTCTCTCTCTCTCTCTCTATATATATATATATATATATATATATATATATATATATATATATATATATATATATATATATATCCACCTTCTGAAAACCCATCTTCTGATATTCCTGAACCAGAAACCCAACACGCTGCCGCAAACCAATCTAAAGACTCTCCTTTAGATTCTGATACCCATATCCCAATCTATGGAATAACAGAACCTCTTGCGATTCGTATGCCTCTAACTATTCATGATATTCCAGAAATCCCTTCATCCCTTGAATCCACACCACCAAACTCCCCTAATAGACCAATTCTAATTCCTGACTCTCCCACTCCTTCACCCATCAACCATCCAACTGACAACGTCAGAATTGTCATTGATCCACAAGTGCTGGAACGACTTGCTTCCACCTTACACAAAATTTCCATTCCCAAACCTAAACCAACCTCAACTAAATTAGATGTTGGTAAGAGTCTGTTGATTTTTGAAACAGAAATGCAGGAATAGATCAATTCTTTGAAGCAAGCAAGCCTAGAGATTTCTAATTCTGCTGCTTCTGATTCTCTGTGGGAAAGATTCAGAAAATGGCTCAACACTGAAACTCTGAAGCTGAAGGAATTGGGTTATGAAAGGGCTCAGTAGAACTTCAGTGATCAGCTGAAAGCCTTTCAAGATCAAGTTCTGAGTCAATGGTGCAAGGAAGACATTCTTCCGCTGGATAATGCTCCCTGGAAAGAGCACCATCCTTTAGAAGTTGCTGAACCAGATTCTGATAGTCTCTCCCTGACTACTGCTCCAGAAGGCATGATTGTAGAAGAAGAAGTGGTTCGATCAGAAGAAGCTGCATAATATTCTGAACATCATGCAACCCCTGAAGAGACACCAGCTTCCTCTCTAGTCATGCAAACTCTGGAAGAGTTAAAGAAAGAGAATGCATTAATCCATGCAAGAATGGATAAGCAAGAGGATACGAACAAAGAGATCAAGGGTATTCTGGATAAACAAGAAGATACTACAAAGGAAATTAAAGATATTCTGGGAAATCAGGAAGAGTCAAGCACTCAGATCAAGAGCTTGTTGGAAGCATTGTTCACACGTCTTCCCCCTCCTTCTTAGATTTTCTTTAAAAACTGTTTATCTGTAATCTTTTATCTTTACCTCCTTGTTTCTGAAACTTGTCATTGCATTCTGTTTTTAATATAATTCATCTTTTTGACTCTAATTATATTGCTTTTTGATACTTGACAAAAACGGGGAGAAAGTAAGATATTTTCAATAACAGTATACCGGGACAAAGTCTCAAACATTCTGAATTATTTAACCTCTACTTTCTGAAAAGTTTGAACAGGAACAAATTCTGATAGGAGATGCCGCAAAAGCTCTGACGAGAAGGAACTTCAGGGAAGTAATCAACTCAGGGGGAGTCTCTCTTAAACTTTTTGTTCTCTATTTTTCATTGAAAATTCTAGTTTTTGTCTTCATCAAAAAGGGGGAGATTGTTAGAACATAGTTTGATTCTACAACCCTTAGTTAGAGTTTTTATGATAACAAATACAAAGAACAAATATGCACCCTAAAATTATGTTATTTTGTATGCATAAGTTCTAACCAAAGCAGCATCAGAAGTTAAGCTATAGAAGCTACACGCTGAGGTAATCAGAATTTGTGCTGAAGAATGATGATCAGAACCTACGTTTAAGTGAAGTAAACTCTGATTCTGAATAGAAGGATTATAATCTAAGGCATCAATGTTCTGAAGCATCAGCAACAAGCAAGGATGTAAGATTCTGAAGCGTTACTATTCAATCAAGACAACATCAATTACAACGGCTTCATTCAGACAGGATCTTCTCAAAATGAAAACTGCGTTAGTGACCATTATCACGCTTAATGATGAACATGAGTCCATTGCCTATATAAACAAGATAAGAGATCAAATCGTTTACGATTTCACAACGCTACTGCAATACAATTCAAAAACGCTGCAAGCTTTCTCTAGTATTTTCCACGCTCTAAAATTGTGTAAATTATCACAGTTGTGATAACTGTTTTTGTAACGAAAAACATCTACACAGAATTCTTGTATCTTTGATTAAGACAGTTTTTCCTTGAGATTAACCGGACTGTGGTTGTACTCAAGAGGACTTTGACAGTTGTCAAAGTAGTGATTATAATCTGTTTGTGATTAGTGGATTAAGACCTCGTTGGAGAGAGGAGAAATCACCTTGACGGATGTACAAGAGTATTTTGAGATCAAACGAACCAGGATAAAAATACTGTGTCATTGCGCATTTGATTTCAAGTTTTCAATTCACCCCCCCCCCCCCCCCCTTCTTGTGTTTTTCACTTCTTCAGTAACATCTTTATAATATCATCAACCAATCTCGAAACAGTCGCATCCAACTCGATCGAAACTTTTGATTCTAAATGAAAGAATGTTCTCCACATAGCCCACACATCTGTTGTCCTCTTCAGCTTATGGTTGTTGAACTCAAGCTTTCCTTCTTTGTCAATGAATGGCGAGCAAAACTCGATCTTCACAATTTTGTGATTGTTGCCATATGGTAGAAGGTCATGTAATGTGTATCGTAGATCTTCATAAGGGGTATACTCGGTGAATTTAAATTCTCTCGATGGTGTATTGCCGATAAAGTGAACATTTCCAACATGACAAATGATGTTCATTTTGGATTTTTGTGTTTTGGTATTAAACAATATGACAAGTGAGCTTATTTATAGTAGGGATGCTAATATGGACCACACAAACCCTATCTTTTGACAGAGAAAGTTCTGGAGATGTAACTCCGGAAACACCCTTTATTTGTTTATTTAGAAGATGTACTTCCAGAAACATCCATGGTATTAGAAAACAAAACAGAAACATAAACTTGTATTGAATGCTGAATTTTTGGTCAAACTACAAAATTATTATATTAGACAACATAACACATTAAAAAAATGTCATATACAATAAAATGATAAATAACTACTTAAATGAACTGAAATAATTGTCGTTGGCCAAATCTACAGGTGATACCCCCTTTGACTTTTCCTTCTTTTTTTCTATTTCAATGTTGTTCAATTTGGTGCACTCTTGCATCCTTCCAATAAATTGGTCCGATCAATTCTCAGATTAGATTGTATAATGAGCTATCCACTTCGGTGATGTTAGAGGTATAGGGAATCCCGATTTAAAATACACTTGAAGAAAATGTCGCAGACTTGAAACTCACCCAACACAAATGATACGACCATTGAGATTTGATGGTGAAGCAGTGCGCAGTAGGAAAAGAGTTTTCGAGAAACCGTATCTTGTAAGATCAACACACTCTCTCTCATACGCACTTGCTTTGAGATGACCCATCTCAGGGAAGCGCATCCATTTATCCTCTGGTGTAGGTCCACTAATGTAACGTACAAAAGTATGATAAATTTCTTTAACTTTCTCTTTATTCCCAAACACTCATGTGTATAATTCTTTATTGCTCCTCAACTCTTTGATAAGGGTATGGCGGACAAGTGTGTGATCTTATTCCCATTTATCGAGCAAAGTAGACACATCCCAGAAACTACATTTACCGTCATGTGTGACATTGACGATCTGTTCAATGTAATTGTGCATAAAAACTGACATCTCCTCAATGAATGGTATTTTTGGTGGAGGCGGTGTAGAAGGTGGTTTGCTAATGCGGGATCCTTTAAAAACACTTGTCTGGGATTTAGGTGTCGATGAATCGGGGAAAAGTTTTTTAACATGTTCAAAATATGATGGAGTCCTCGTTGTTGAATTGTCACCCGGTGTAGGTGCTCCTTTTTTTACCAGTTAAGAGGGTGGTTTCAAGTCTGTGGTCCAGAAATTCAATCTTCCTCAATTGCTATTTAATGCGGAGTTTTGTGTTGTCATTGGCTTTCAAAAATATTTCTTGTATCGCTTCCTATTCCTTCAAGATGGAGATATTCTATTTACCGTCTTTCATAACATCGTCATCACAAAAAATGAGCCTCTTCCAATGATTGCAGACTTCGTCCATTCGTATCGGGCTATCAAGTTTGACCTTCTTAGACATAACACAAACACATGGGAGACCATAGGCTCTCACAAGTTTACAACCATACTTTGAGATATATGAACCTAAATTACTAGCTCGTTTGGCTTCATGAAATATATAATTCAGAGCTGATCGAGATATGTTGTCGACCAACTGAGAATATATAGTGTTGTATTTGTACGTGTGTTCCAAAACTGTGATACTATGACTAAATGATGTTTGTATCTCATTGTGCTGGTTTAGTATCATTTGATTCACAGTTTCCCAATCCACACATAAATCACCCTTGCTATTTCTTAATCAATTCTTCAAACAAGCATGAGCAGACACAACTCAATTTGTTGTTGCATTTCCAAGGTATATGACCTGACCAGTCCAAGCACAAACAATCTTCTCATTTATCTGATCCGAAATTGTGCTTTTAATATATTTCAGTAAATCAGGATATTTCACACACACATTCCTGAAATGTATAACAACATCAGCATATAGCTCTTTTATAGATGTATTTATTATAACATTCCACGCATCCATAATTTTCTCCACAATAACGCCCGCCTTGACTAGTTTTCCATCTTTGACTTCTATCTGTTTTGTCCCTACCGCAGGTTTAACCCGACTTCTCACATTCTTAGTAATGTAATACCTATAAAGTAATGCATAAGAAGTTAGAAATACCACTGAAACTGAGTTCATTAATGTGGTATCACGGTCGGTAAGAATGACTTTTGGTATATCTTCTTGGTCCTTCAACATTGACCGACAAACCTCTAAAGCCCATGCAAAATTGTCCTTTTTTCGCACTCTAAAAATGCAAAACCAACATAATACATTTTCTCAGTAGACGTAACACCAACAATTTCCAACAATGGAGTCCTATATTTGTTTGTCTTATATGTTGAATCAATTATAAGCACAGTGAGAAAAATATTGAACAATTTAATGGAATCAGGATAAGTCCAATACATATCTCTTAATGTTGCTCCATCCTCACATCTCTGGTGCCTAGAAATGTAATTGTTGTCATCTAAAATTTTTAAGAGGTGTTGCATTTCAATTTGACCCCCCCCCCCCCCCCCTAAGCGCTAATTTGGATTGATAGCGCCTATTATACACTTGCTTGATATTTGAGATATTCCCTGGTCTTTTGTGCTTTAAGGTTGGAAGTATGTTTTTGGGAGGTTCCAAATTCAATGTCATGTCGGAAACACATTCCTTCTCTTCCGGCAAGATCCGACATGCAATTGGATGATCGGCTAATTTTGCACATAAGTCATGATTATGTAAACCACATATTCAATGAAATCTCCATTTATTATTTGTCAATCGATAACCACGTAACTTAAATGGACATTCACACTTTCTTGAACCGGTTTCATCTCGTTTCAAATTCCAGAGAGGAGGTCTATATTTACCACTTTTTTCGTATTCCAAAGTCACAAATGCACTTCTTATTTCTAAACCATTATTGAACCTTCCGATAACAACACCAAACCCTAGTTTGGTGGCCTCTGTATGTATCCACTACAGCATGTCATCATGAAATTCATACTCTTGATGATTTTTAAAATGGTTCTAAATATCTACCACCTTCACTAGGAGAGGTGAAACAACTTGAGACACAATATGTTTGGGGATAACATCGGGATGTATCATACCTAATGTAAACAAAAACATATAAAATAAGAAACATCCAGAGCAATAACAAAATTGTTGGAAAATCAGCACAGACAGATACCAAAAATGTATCTCCGAACAAGCTCATTGTGTTTCCAGAAATATACTTCTGCTATAAGCGTCACATTTTTTTACTGAAAAAATGGATTAATGTAATGAATGAGGGTTGATATGAATGAACTTTACCTTAAATTCCACTTCCTTTATTTTCTTTTGATATGACGAAACACAAGAATGAATATTTACAGTAAAAAAATTGATTGAGAATGAAAGGATTTTTGGAGATGGTTTAAGGAAACTATTGCAAATGAAGGTTATGCTGGTTGTTGTTTTTAGCAATTTGACTTTTGATTTTTCCGGAAATACATCTTCGAAAATATCTGAACTTCAAAGGTGATAGGAATTCTAATTTCCCGCACTAATTTACAGAGATACATCTCCGGTCATGTTTACGTAATGTTTCTGAATCAATTAATTATATTATAATTCTAAAGATATATCTCTGGGACTTTTCTTAATTTTCCAATGAGGTAGCACCACATTTGATCGCGTTTGTGTGGTGTGAAAGATACGTCCAGAAATATACTTCTGAAATTAGAGGGACAATTTTGAGTTTTCATAAAAAAAATTTCCACCTATATAGAATGTAATAAGATTTTTAGGGAGTCACAATTGAATCTATTAACATATATTTTTAATGATCAAATGGTCACATTTAATGATGAAATGAATTATCTTTATCATAAGTTTTAAATTCATTAAATCTATTTTTTTTAAAAATGTTTTTTCAAAAATAAATCAATTTTTTTGGTAAATAAAAAGAATTTGTTTTTGGAAAATACAAAAATTTATTATTATTCAAAAATACAAAAGTCGGATTTTTCCAAAAAAAAAAAAACTATTATGGTTACAAACAAAAATTTTGAATTTTTCAAAAAAAAAGTTTTTTCAGAAAACAAAAAAAACTATGTTATGAAAATACGAAAAAATAGTTTTTTTTTAAAAAACAAAGAAAAATCAGTTTTTTTTAAACATAAAAACAGTATTTTCCGAAAGAAAAAAATGATTTTTTTCAAAAAATAAAAAAAAATCGGCTTTTTTTTCTTCCGAAAACAACAAAATTAGGTTATTTCCAAAAACATAGAAACCATTTATCTTGAAAATACATAAAAACAGTTTATTTTTGAAAAACAAAAAAATACAGTTTTATCCGGTAAAAAAAATTATTTTTCCGAAAATAAAACAGTTTTTTCAAAAACATAAAAATTTGATTTTTTTCCAAAATCGTAATCGATTTTTCAAAAAATTAAAAAAAAAAATCAGTTTTTTATCAAAAACAAAAAATAAATCACTTTTTCTGAAAACAAAAAAAAATCGGCTTTTTTCAAAAATATTGAAAATAGGTTTTTTTAAACAAAAAAAATCATGTTTTTTCAAAAATACAAAAATTAGTTTTTTAAAAAATACGAAAATCAGTTTTTTTCGAAAAATGAAGAATAGATTTTTTTAAAGAAAACTTATTTTCCAAAAATAAAAAACGATTTTTTTTAAAATAAAAGTAACTATTTTTTTTTGAAAAATTTATTTTTAAAATTTATTTGTTTATAAAATAAATCTATTTTTATTTCGAAAAACATAACAAAAATATTCTATACTAAATTTGTTTGTCTAAAAAATGAATTGATATTTTAAAATTTATTTTTTGGATAGATGGATATTGATCCTTTAAAAAGATGTTAATAGATGGATTATATTCTTTATGGATGAATGAATTGGATATTTTTAAATAAGTTTTAATGAATTATTAATGAACTAATGAATTGTTTTGATCCATCTATTAACAATTATTTTCATATTTATCAAATTCATCTATTTTGACACCTCTAATTACTCTTTTCACTCTTAGTTGTGAAGAGTCAACCTTCTAAAATCTAAAGTTATCCTTCCCAAATTCTGAAGTATAGTTCTGTATACATTCAAAATACATTAAATTCATTTGTAAGTGAGCCACTCATTCTATTTTTCTAAAAATTAGTCTAGAAGTATATCTTTGAACTTATGGAAGGGTGAGTCTATATGGGCACTTCCATAACAATCCCTGAATACATTTTGATATGGTAGAATGTTTATTTCACAATTAAGAGAATATGTGATTGTTTAGTTTTTTAAGCAGCTATAATTTCACATTGTTTCTGTTACATATTATTTTTTATACTATTATACTTTCATATTTTAAGCAACGATATATTTTTGACATCATAGTTTGGCATAGTATAGACCACAATTATGCAAGTCCTAGAAATGTGGTTAATAGAATATGTTGATGTTCATATGAGACAACATATTTTGAAAATAACATAATCATTAATAATTAACTTTATTACAAATTGTTCTAAAAAGGCACACATATTGTGCTTTACAAGATGTTCATAAAAGGCACTAATTATGCATTAAAGGATGTTCGAAAAATGCACACATTATGTACTACAAAATGAAAAACATAGAAATTCACAAACATAGAAAATAGAAAACTTAGTAAATATCAAACTACAAGTGAGATCATCATTCAGACAATTGCCTAGAAATCTCTTCCCATGACTTCATTTTTGTCACATATGAGCCTAACTTGGGTCTTGATTGGAAGCATCAATAGATTCAAGAAATGTATCATTAACTTTTAATGGTGTAGAAGCACTTGATCTTGGGCCTATGTTATTCCTAGACCTCCACATTTTCTTCAATTTGTCACTACATCTCTTAGGTGCCATGTGTTTCTTTTTTGCAACCTTTGTCTTCTTTGGCTTTTCTTTTTTTTTTGCGGTGTGGGTTTAGGAACTGGTGTTGGATTGCATACATGGAACGTTTGTTCTTGGGAATGTTGGTCATCATAAGAGTCAATCCCATGCCTTCTTGTCATGTTGCTTCAACTCACTTTACTATACAATATCAAAAGCCACATTTACTCATACACTCTACCCTAACCCTATAACTCTCATTTTTAACAAACTTATCTCTCTTCCATTGGATATAAAACACTCTCTAATAGCATCTTTGAATTCTCCCAAAGAATTAAATTGCATACCTAGCTTAAATTGGAAGTCTTTGTTCATCAACTCACCTATAAACTTCTCACACTTTGGATGCTTTTCATTGCCATTATCCCTAGGGTCTGAACTGTCCAATTCATTACTAGCATAATTAATATCTTCTTTTGACACATTATTGGGATTCCTTTTTGAACTAGAACCTAATAGCTTCGCAAGAATAAAAAGGTTGCCTTTGGATAAGGAAATGAAGTCCTTCTTGGATTTGTTAGCCCTTACCTTGAATCTGAGACACTTTCCATTCACCTCAACCCTTGAATCTTGTGTAGGTTTGTCCACTACAACTTTCACAAAATCTTCATTTCTTTCTGATTTTCTTTCTTTTTCACTGTCATAAAATCGGATACCATCAACATCACTACTACCATCATTGTTGTTATCATGACTTCCTTAGTTGAGATGACAAACATTAGTTGCAAAAACATTGCTTAGTATATCTTCAACATCGCGTTCAACCAATATCTGACAATCCATATTATTAGCAATGCAATGTGTGGCAATTTCTTCAGCTTCTTTGTCATTAATGTAGTGGAAATATCCTCATCAACTCCTGGAATTTGTCTCCACAATCTAACTCCTACATTTCCCACCTCTGTAAAACACAAACTTGTCATGCACAAAGTAGCCCCCATGATGAAATATAACATTGAATAGGCCCATTTCTGAAAATAAACGCATAAATGATGGTTAAAACAGTAAATCCTAAACACAATGTAATGTCATATAACTCTAACATTTACCCCATGGTGAAAAGCTAAGTTTGGGACCTTTGCAAAGTAAACAAATGTTTGGGACCATAATCGTACCTTTTTTTGAATCATCTTGAAATCTTCTAGGACGACTTCATAGCTACGACAATGTTAGCGATGAACATGATGAAATTCTGTTGAAAATGTCAGCTACCTTGGAGAAAATGTGATTACGAGCCACTTGGATTGAGGTTGGAGATGCGAAAATGGATGAAGAACGATTTTACATTTTGGGGAAGATGATGGAGGTAAATGTTAGATTAGGGTTTCAATGAAAATGCAAGTAACATTTTGATTAGTTATTTTATTGTGGTTCAATTACATTATTTGAAAAAGATTAATGTTTTAACCATAGACAAATGTCACATGACTTTTATTTTAATTTAAAACTAATAAAATATTACAGAATATTCATGCCTCATCATAGTTTTTGTGGACTGGGCTTAGTGAGGGACCAAATGTGTTGAATCTTAAAATGTTGAGGATGTAAATCACATTTGTTATAGGAGGATTTTTCAAAGTTTTCCCATATAGCAGGGGAAAATACCTATTAACTCAAATTAAATTCATAAATGGAAGAAAACGCATAAACCCAACATGCCATATGCTATAAATATAAAAAAATATAAAGGCATGCCTCTATAAACTACATATCATGAATGTAACGACAACCTATGTACCTTAAACAACCTATTTCATAATGCATGCACCACAAATGAAAAAAAAGGAAGGAAATGAAAAAACTTACCAAAATGTGAGAAGTGAAAGCTCTTGGATTGATTGGATTGGAGTAGAGATTGAGAAAGCTCTCTGATTAAGTTCAATGCAGTATAAATTATGAGAAAGGTTGAAAAATGGTGAAAAGGGGATTTCTCAGGAGCACTTTTTTTGGTTTAGAGTAAGTTTTGAAGAAAATGAGGAAGGAAATGTTTTTCACAATAATATCACTCAATACATTTAGAGGTATACTTCTGAAGTTTTTACGAAGATACATATATGTACTAATTTATGGTAACATGAGTGTGACACACTCATGAAGTATTGTGGTGTGGACTTTTGGTGCGTTAGTTAATACTCGTGCGGGTATTTGGGGCTAGATATGGCAATAAAATTTGTATTTTCGGGTACCTGTTCGAACACATCTCAAGTTTAAAAGGGAAACCTCGCTTTGACTAGGTTCGTGTCTGAGTTTGGATTTTTCCGGGTTTTAAAATATAGGTACGCGACGTATAATGAGAACATTAATATCCATGATAAACCTGTCTTCAAAAATGTTCCAATGATGATTTTAGATATTTGATTTTTATAATTTAAAATATTAATTCTTAGGTAATACATTGATATATGGTGTGTATTTCTTTATTTGAAATATAAAGGGTATATTTGAAAATTGTCAAGATTGTCTTTGATTATTTTTAATGTTTGTTAGAATTCGAGATATAATATAGGAAAATAGGAGACTTAATTAACAAGAAAAGGGTTTAAAGAGAATGATTACTAGCATTAATGATTCCTGAAAAAAGGGATAGTGTAAAGATATGAAACAGATACCGATATGACATAAGTCTCAATGCATCCAATCAATGTTTCAGTCTCTTCAGAGTTTGAACACGTGTTCATCCTTAGAGGAAAACCTTGCGTGAAGTTGACAAATGTTGATATTGTGAATTGCAAGCTTCTATCTTTGAAATGAACCGTTTGGAGAATGTTCAGATCTTCTTAGATAGATCCTGATACAAATTTCCTTCTTACTTCTGAAGAACTATTGATCAAGTTTCACAAAAAAAAAAAATAAAGGCATAAAGTTTTGAGGGTTAACGTATACATAAACAAAACTATCATTATGGGCATAATTTCATGCTGAGATATTTCAGAATGAAATTAAACCTATCTTCAGAAAGGGGTTTAGTGAAAACATCATCCCATTAATGGCATGTGTCTATAAATTTTAATGAAATAATTCCTTTCTGAATATAGTCCCTAATAAAATGATGTTTAATTTCTATATGCTTAGCCCTAGAATGTAAAATGGGATTTTTTGAAAGACATATAGCAGAAGTATTGTCACAGAGAATAGGAATGCTACTCTCATATATGTTGAAGTCTTCAAGTTGGATTTTCATCTAGAGCATCTGTGTGTTGCATCCAGCTGCTGCTATATATTCAGCTTCAACAATTGATAATGCAATGGTGGATTGCCTCTTGCTGGACCACGAGATTAGATTGTCTTCCAGAAATTGGCAGCTTCCAGAAGTGCTTTTCCTTTCTATTCTGTCTCTAGCAAAGTCATCATCACAATACCCTACTAATTTGTATTCTTTGGTTTTTCTATAACAAATACCAAGATTAGTAGTACCTTTCAGATACTTGAAAATTCGCTTAAAAGCTATTAAGTTAGATTCTCTAGGATCTGATTGGATTCTAGCACACAGACAGACACTATATATAATATTAGGTCTTGAAGTTGTTAAATATAAGAGAGAACTAATCATACCTCTGTAGATCTTCTGTTCTACCTTCTGACTTACGTTTTCATTTTCCAGAATGGATGTGGGATGCATAGGAGTTTTGGCAGGCTTACATTTTGACAAGTCAAATTTCTTCAGAAGTTATTTGAAATACTTTCTTTGATGTATGTAGGCTCCTTCTGGAGTTTGATTGATTTAGATACCCAGAAATAACTTGAGTTCTCCCATCAAACTCATTTCAAATTTTGCCTGCATAGATTTAGAAAATTCTCTTCCTAGAGAGGCTTTAGCAGATCCAAAAACAATAGCATCTACATAAATTTGACAAACCAGAATGTCATTTTTAAATAGTTTACAGAATAAAGTAGTGTCCACCTTCCCTTTGGTAAAATTATTTTCTAAGAGAAAGTTACTTAGTCTTTCATACCAAGCTCTTGGAGCTTGTTTCATACCATATAACGATTTCTTAAGTTTATAGACATAATCTGGATGTTTTGAATTTTCAAAACCATGAGGTTGGTGCACATAAACTTCTTCATTAATGTAACCATTTAAAAACACACTTTTAACATCCATCTAATAAAGAGTGATGCTGTTATTTACTGCAAAAGAAATTAAAATCTGATAGATTCTAACCTAGCAACTGGAGAAAAGGTTTATGTATAGTCTATCCCCTCTTACTGACTATAACCTTGTGCCACCAGCCTTCCTTTGTTTCTGACGATGTCTCCTTGTTCATTTAGTTTGTTTCTGAATACCCATTTGGTTCCAATGATGTTAAACCCTTTTGGTTTAGGAACTAGATCCCACACATCATTTCTGGTGAACTGGTTTAATTTTTCCTGCATTGCAAGTATCCAATCATTGTCCAGAAGGGCTTCATCAATGGAAGTTGGCTCAATCAGAGACATTAATATCATGAGAGATTATTCATAATTTCTAAATGTAGATCTTGTTCTGATTGGGTCTTCTTTCTTTCCCAGAATCTTATTTTCCGGATGAGCTAAACTGCTTCTGGATTATCTTTTCTGGAGAGGCTCTTCAGATGTTATTGTAATGTTTGTGACAACTTCTTCTGGAGTTGAATGTGATTCTTTGTAAGCAACTTCTGATGTAGTGTCTTCAGTACCTGTAAGTTGAACTTCTATATCTGCAAAAAAATTTACCCTGCTTTGACTTTTAATAGCCAAGCTTATCATCAAATCTGACACTGATAGACTCTTCCACAATCCGTGTTTCTGTGTTATATAGTCTATAACCTCTTGAACATTCAGAGTATCCTAACATGAGACACTTTTGTGCTTTAGAGTCAAACTTGTTCAAATGTTCTTTAGTGTTTAAAATGAAACGAGTACATTCGAATGGATGAAAATAAGAAATGTTGGGATTTCTGTTCTTCCACAGTTCATGTGGATTCTTATCCAAAATAGGTCTTATGGAGATTCTATTCTGAATATAACACGTTGTGTTAATTGCTTCTGCCCAGTAGTTCTTAGCAATGTTAGTCTCGTTGATCATGGTTCTGGCCATTTCTTGTAAAAGTCTATTCTTTCATTCTACAACTCTGTTTTATTAAGGAGTTCTAGGACAAGAGAAATCATGAGAGATGCCATTCTCATTAAAAAATAATTCAAATTTTTTTCTTCAAATTCCCCATGTGATACGGTGGCCAGAACCAGACTATTTTAGGAATGCTGGTTTGCATTTTGCGTTTGTGTTTGCAAAATGTCGCGGTAAGCAAGAGTCGACACCGGCTTTTATTTTATCCAACAGGAAAGGAAAAAAGCCCAGAAAAATTCCTTTTTTCGAGATTTTGAGCACGGGGGGTAGATTATAGAAAGGGAAGGTATTAACACCCTTTCTATCTGTGGTTTTCCACGGGCTCTTAGGTACTTGCTCATCATTTTAAAAATTTATTCTGTGTTTGATTTGAAAAGTTTTTTTGAATTCGATTTAACCCTTGCTTCTGTCTTCAAGAGTGTTACGAAGTGTTTTTGAAAGCTTTGTTTGAAAAGAGTGTAAGTGTGAAAAAGTTTGTTTGGATTGAGCAAGTACTTAAGAGCTAATCTACCTACTCGAAAAAGAGAATTGTTCTATGTTTTTTTCCTTTAGACAGTGCTATCCTACTATTAGTGAGTAGGTAGCACCGTCGTTGGAGTTTTGAGGGTCAATTCGAAAGGGACGTACGATCACTAAAGCAACGTTAGGACGTCTTAGTAGTAACCCTAATGTCTTAGAACAATTATTCGAGGCCACAATATCCGAGGCAACCATTCCGAGGCAACATTTCTGAACGGGACTTTGATCTTTGTTTAGACAAGAGAGCGACCACTAAAGCATCCTATACTTAATGACCGTTTACCGAAGGCAACCGAAGTGAGAGTATACCCTAGGAGTGCGCATGTGCGAGTGACTCAATTTCAGATTATTATCTTTGCACATTTAGGGTTTGCTAACCGTTTTAAAGTTTATCGTACATTCTTGTCATGCATCCCTATTATTCATACATCTAACAGTTAATATTTGCGGAATTTTAAAGTGCGGAAAGTAAAGCTACGCTATTACAAGGCTTCGGGTATTTACATAGCCAAAAACAAAGGATAATTCAGTTGAGATTTAAGAACCGGTCGGGTCTTCGACTAAGCTGAGAACTTTAACTGTATCTTTCCTGAAAGATAAAGGTCAGTCATATGCAATGTATGATATGGATCAGGCAATGATGTTCTCAAAATAAATGAGATTGTATTCGTATGATGCATAGATGCATGTATCATGATGTATGGGAATATAATGTTTTAGCTGGGGAAAATAAATCCCGGAGTTGTTGGAGAATAGAGTTGAGTTCTTCGTTTCCGCTGGGGATGATGAACGAAGATGATTGTGAGAATAAACCTGCAGGAGAAGAGAACTCCGTTGGGGAATAAACTGATGAAGAGATTACTCTGTGGGGAATTACTCTGTGGGGAAGAGATGTTCTGCTGAAGATTTTAACGATAAACTCCGCGGGGGATTCCGCTGATAAAATCTGCTGGGGATGGATTATCGTTGCTGGTGATATTGAATCTGTTGAGGATTGAACTCCTGTTTGGGGAAAGAAAGAACTTCGATGGGGATGATCTTTCAGTTGCGACTTGCTAGGGATAACCCTGTTAGACCCTTGTGGGGATAATCCTCTGAATTATGCTAGGAATGATCCTTTGAACTTGGCTGGGGAGATTTATTCTTGTACTCCGCTGGGGATAAACTTCCAGAGTCTACTGGGGAAGATGATTCAACTCTGTTGGGAAAGCTTTTTCAGACCGTGCTGGGGAAATATTGACTCCACTAGGGGTATCTTGTATGCTGCCTGGGAACATTCTTATACTATGTGAAGGAATTTTAAGACTGCCGGGGATACTCTTATACTTGCTGGAGAATATTCTTATACTCCGCTGGGGAATATTAAGACCTTCTGGGGATACCAAGCCTTTTTAGGGCTGATGGTAGACTAACTCTGCTTGGGGAGAGTATTGCTGATTCGTCCATAGTTGCAAGTCTCAGTTGAGAGAGCTACCATTACTGTCTTACTCTGCGGGGAGTAAAGGTATCCTAGCCATCTTCTTCAGCTGAATCTACCTTTGTACCTGGTGGTCAAAGCAACTGAACAGTTCAGACACTTCTTATTGCCCCTGTCTCTGCTATTACCAGTAATTCATCTTTTGTTCGCATGTAAATATTTATGAGCAACAATTAATGTCAAATGCATATATCAAAAATGAACATTTGACGTTCTTTGCAAAACAAAACAGATAAAGGAAAAACAGTTTGAAATTTGTTTGAAAATGAATTGTATTGATTTTAAAGTTTGGCCTGTAAATAGGCGTTTTTGTACAAGAGGCTGACGTCCTAGTAAAAGAATGCCGCCGAACAAATAGAATTTATACAATTTGTAAAAAGAAAACAAAACAGCTATATGAATAATCCCACTGGGTTCCAACTCTGCCATTGCCTTTATGTCCTCAAGCATCTCATCACTTTGCTACTAGTTGAAGATGAATTAGGTTGATTAGTGTCGTCCGAGCTTGATAGTCGATACCGAAGTCCGGATGCAAGATGATCCAATGAGACATAGTGTTACGCTTTTGATCCCTAACTTTTTCCTGGACCGCCCTTTCGGGTTTTCAGTCCACCGGGATACCTTTTTTTCCCAAGCCGCCTTTTCAGGTTTTCGACTTGCCGGGTGTACAGATTTTTTATATATTTTCATCCCTTATTTTTGCCCGAACCCTTTTGATTCGTCGGGAAGCCCTTATTTTTGCCTAGGCCAGTCAACTTAGCGGGTCTTTGATTATGCGTAGTATCTTTTCACTATGTCAGCATTAACAGGGTGAGAAAGGTCGTCACCATCCATGGTGGTTAGAATCATTGCTCCTCCTGAGAAAATGTTCTTAACCACGAATGGCCCTTCATAAGTAGGGGTCCATTTGCCCCTGGGATCACCTTGAGGTAAGATAATGCGCTTGATTACCAGGTCCCCAACTTGATACTCTTTTCGTCTAACTTTCTTGTTAAATGCCTTGATCATCCGTTTTTGGTATGTATGACCATGACAAATAGCAGTAAGTCTCTTTTTGTCGATTAAGTTCAGCTGATCAAGCCGGGTCTGAATCCAGTCATCTTCACTCAAACCTGCATCCTTCACGATCTGAAGAGAGGGTATCTGAACTTCAATGGGCAAGACGGCCTCTATGACATATACCAAGGAATAGGGTGTTGCCCCTGTTGACGTCCGAGCTGAGGTACGGTACCCATGAAGAGAAAATGGTAACATCTCGTGCCAGTCTTTGTATGTCACTGTCATCTTCTGCACGATCTTCTTAATGTTCTTATTATCCGCTTCGACAACCTCATTCATCTTCGGCGGGTAGGGAGAAGAGTTGTGATGCTGTATCTTGAACTGCTTGCAGAGCTCAGTGATCATCTTGTTGTTAAGATTGGTACCATTTTCCGTAATGATCCTCTCTGGTACACTGTATCGACAGATCAGATTGTGCCGAATAAACCGTGCCACGACGTTCTTGGTTACAGTAGCAAAGGAAGCTGCTTCAACCCACTTTGTAAAGTAATCGATAGCTACCAAGATGAAACGATGCCCGTTAGATGTTGTAGGTCTGATCTCGCGGATCATATCAATGCCCCACATTGCAAGAGGCCAAGGTTCCATCAAGACGTTCAGAGGAACTGGAGGTATGTGCACCTTATCAGCATAGACTTGGCACTTGTGACATGTCCGAGAATGCTGATAACAGTCGGCTTCCATTGTGGACCAATAATATCCTGCCCGTAGGATCTTCTTTGCCATGGTATGTCCACTGGAATGAGTCCTGAAAGTACCTTCATGCAACTCTGCCATGATCCTTTCTGCTTCATTCTTATCCACACAACACAGTAAGGTCGAATCATGGTTACGTTTGTAAAGAATGCCATTGCTGATGAAGAACTTCGCTGCAAACCTCCTCAGAAACTTCTTCTCATTAACAGATGCACCCTCGGGGTATTCCTGAGCTTCAAGATACCTCTTCACCTCATGATACCAGGGCTTTTCTGTCACCTCTTCAGTCTCAATATCACAACAATGTGTAGGTTCATCTAATCTTTCAATAATGATCCGGGGAGCCTCGTTGTCTCAATTGACTTTGAACATAGAAGACATCGTAGCCAGCGCGTCCGCCAACTGATTCTCCTCTCTTGGGAAGTGTTCAAAGGTTATCTCCTCAAAATGGGGAAGCAACGTCAATACATACTCCTTGTAAGGAATAAGGTTTTGGTGTTTCGTATCCCACTCGCCTTTGATCTGACTCATCACGAGAGCGGAATCTCCGAAAACACTTAGAAACTTAATCCTTAGGTCAATTGCTGCTCGAAGACCCATGATGCACGCTTCATACTCCGCCATATTATTGGTGCAGTTGAAACATAGTCGGGCGGTATGAGAGCCTTTAGGAGATATGATCACGGCGCCAATGCCATTACCCAAAGCGTTCGAAGCTCCATCAAAGTACATAGACCATCTAGATCCTTCCTCAGGTCCTTCATCCGGTCCAAGTGTCTCACAATCAGTTATCAACATGATATTCTCGTCCGGAAATTCAAAATTCATAGATTGGTAATCATCCACTCCCTGATGTGCCAAATGGTCTTCCAATACACTTCCCTTGATTGCCTTTTGAGTCGTGTACTGGATGTCATACTCAGTCAAGATCATCTGCCATCTCGCTATTCTTCTGGACAAGGCAGGCTTTTCGAAGATATACTTGATTGGATCCATCTTTGATATCAATAGAGTAGTGTGAGTCAGCATATACTGTCTCAGCCGGCGAGCAGCCCATGCCAAAGCGCATCAAGTTTTCTCAAGCAGTGAGTATCGGGTCTCACAGTTGGTAAACTTTTTGCTAAGGTAATAAATAACATGCTCTTTTCGGCCAGACTCGTCATGCTGTCCCAACACACACCCCATTGAGTTATCGAGTACTGTCAAGTATAAGATCAGAGGTCTCCCTTCAACTGGTGGCATTAGAATAGGTGGCTCTTGGAGATACTCTTTGATTCTTTCGAAAGCGTCCTGGCATTCATCATTCCAACGTACCACTTGATCTTTCTTCAGTAGCTTGAAGATTGGCTCACAAGTAGCAGTCAGGTGCGAGATGAATCGGGCAATGTAATTCAGTCGTCCCAGAAAGCCTCTGACTTCTTTCTCTGTTTTGGGAGCTGGCATATCCTGTATGGCTTTCACTTTTTCCGGATCCATTTGAATACCTTTTTTGCTTACGACGAAACCTAGCAGCTTACCAGATCTCACTCCGAAGGTGCACTTGTTCGGGTTAAACCTCAGCTTGTACAATTTCAACCTGTCAAACAACTTCTGCAGATGGTCAAGGTGTTCCTCCTCAGTCTGGGACCTTGCAATCATATCATCGACGTATACCTCAATCTCATGATGGATCATGTCATGAAACAAAGCAACCATGGCACACTGATATGTTGCCCCAACATTTTTCAACCCAAAAGGCATGACCTTGTAGCAAAAGGTACCCCACTGAGTAACAAAAGTTGTCTTCTCCATGTCTTCGAGAGCCATCTTTATTTGATTATAACCGGAGAAACCATCCATAAAGGAGAATACCTTATGCTGAGCAGTGTTGTCAACCAGAACGTCAATGTGAGGTAAAGGGAAATCATCCTTGGGGCTTGCCCTGTTCAGATCCCTGTAGTCAACACACATTCGAACCTTACCATCTTTCTTCGGCACAGGGACCACGTTGGCCACCCACTGAGGGTAAGAAGTAACCGCTAGAAAACCGGCGTCAAACTGTTTCATCACCTCAGCCTTGATTTTCTCAAACATCTCTGGGCACATTCGGCGGACCTTCTGTTTTACTAGAGGACAGTCTTCCTTGGTAGGCAGGCGATGAACCACAATATCAGTATCCAAACCAGGCATATCTTCGTAATACCAGGAAAAGATCTCAACGTAGTCACGCAACATCTGAATCAACCGTTGTTTCACACTAGGCTCCAGATTGGCACCAACCTTGACTTCCTTCTTGTCTGTCTCAGTACCCAGATTCACCGATTCCACCGGCTCTTCGTGCGGCTGAATGGCCCTCTCTTCTTGGAGTAACAGTCTTGCAAGTTCACCAGGCACTTCGCAATCATCTTCACCTTCGTCTTCGGCTAAGTTGATCGGATTTTCGAAGTCATAACTGGCAGTAGCCGAGTCGTTACCAGTGAGATCCAGAGTGGATGTGGACCTGTATATGTGAGTGTATGTAAATAGTTGTTTTGCAATATATAATAAAGAAAAACAAGGAGCGCAAAAATTTGAAATGCAAGAACGTCCAATGCTTTTATTAATGATATATGAAAATGACACACAAAAGCCCTCACAAATGAAGCCACGGTGCCCCGGGTAAGACACCGGGCCATAAAGTTTAAACATTGTCTGTTGCAAATTCAAAACAAAAAGTTTCATTACTGGGTGATAACTGAAACGGGCATAGAATCCTTCGCTGTCCAGTTGCTTAATCCACCTTTGGCAGTCGGGTAGATCCAACTGTCGATATCAAACTCTTCATCATCATCATCCCTGATAACATTCACCCCTGTATCTTGTTTAGGCTTCTCTGGTGCTCCGAACTCAATCTCCTTCGCATCAATCAAGTCTTGTACCTTGTTCTTCAAAACCCAACAGTCATCCGTATTATGCCCCGGGCTATCAGAGTGAAAAGCACATCGGGCATTAGGGTTATACCTCGGTGATGTGGTATTTGGATTCTTCGGGGCTTCCTTTAGAACCACCAGATTAGTCTTTAGCAACTGTGGCAGAATCTAAGATAAGGTCATGCTGAGACGGGTGAATTGCCTTCGAGGTCTCTCATCCTTTTGTTGGTTGCTGTGCTGAGGAGCACCAGCAGGTTTTGAAATAACAACCGCATTCACAGCTTGACGATGTTCAAGTCTATTCTGGTTTCTTGAACTGTAGACAGCACTGGACTCTTTCTTGAATGGCTTCTTCTCGGTGCTTGACGAGGCACCCTTCTGTATCTTACCAGCCTTAATATCAGATTCTATCCTTTCACCAGTCAAAATAAACTCTGTAAACCCAGACGAAGAGCTTTCAATTAGATGGTTGGAAAATGGACCAGACAGGGTCCCCAGAAACATGTCCACAAGTTCCCAATCAGCTAAGGGTGGTTGCACTCTCCCGGCGAGGTCCCTCCACTTCTGAGCATAATCTTTGAATCCTTCACCCGTTCCCATTGACATACCCTGGAGTTGGGTACGCGTAGGATCGAGGTCGGAGTTGTACTGATACTGCTTGTAGAATGCAGTAGCCAAATCTTCCCAACTGCGGATACTGGCTCCGTCCAACTGATAGAACCACTCAAGCTGAGTCCCCGAGAGACTGTCTTGAAAGAAATGGATCCATAAGTTCTTATCAGCAGTGTACGGCTGAATCTTCCTCACATACGACCGAAGGTGTAGCTTCGGACAAGAAACTCTGTCATACTTAGCAAAGGCTGGTGCCTTGAATTTGTGGGGAATCACTACCCCAGATGATAGACCTAGATCTCCGAAGTCCAGACCAAGCACCTTTTGAACCTCCATAGCACTCAACCGGTCTTCCAGTTGTTTGTACCTATCCTCAGCAGGAGGGTACTGTTCTTCATCACAGTCCGTCTCGTTGTCGGAGACCACAGGGCTAGCAGCCCTCCTTTCCTCTTGACTACCTTTCCCTCCAGATGAGGTGGTCAGATCAACTTCATTCTGTAGCCTGTTCCCAAACCTGTGTCCTGTGTTGAACAGGATGGTCCTCTTCTTCTTCTTCTTCTTCTTCTTCTCTTTCAGAATCAGGGTCTTCAGGTCTTGCTGACCCTTAGCTAGACTCATGAACAACTCTTGAAATTGGGCATTCTGGGCCTGGAGGTCCTTGATAGCTTGCTCAGTTGAAGGTTCAGCAGACATGATGAGTGAATGCTGAAATAAACAGCGAAGAAGATAAGAGACCTGTAAAGGGTACCTGTTTATGAAGTGCATGGGATGAAATGCGTATGACTATGATTTCAAAGACAATTGAGAGATTTAAATTTGTAAACAAGAAAGGAAACACACTTTATTAGATAAACTTTAGAATTCAAATTGTTCAACTGATGCCATTAAGGCGTTACATGAAAAGAAATACTGAAAAGTAAAAATAAAACTGGAAAGGAAATCATCAAAGGCCCATCAATGCTCCCATGGTATCTTCTTCTCAGTGCGAACATAGTCGTTGAGAATCCGCTCGTTCTCCAGTTGCCTAGTCAGCTTCTGGATCTTTTGCTCTTGCTCGTTGAACTTCTCTCGGTAAGAATCCCGTTCTTCCCTCAGGTGCATCCAAGATCTCTTCAGTGCCCCAATGTCAGTGGGCATATAAGGATGAAGGATGGTTGGAAGAAACCCCTCTTCATTGGCAACTTCAAGAATGACAAGCCGGACAGCTTCATACGGCATACCCAGCTTTTGGGCACGGATACGGACCCATCTGAGATATGGCTCCATCGAGAGTGAAGTCTTTGGACCCAACTCATGTGGATCAGATTGGTGAACTCTATCCCAAGCCCTTATGAATCTGCGACACTGCTCGTCGTTATCCCCTTGAAAGTCAAAGATGATATGAGGCATTAGCATCTCATGAGGTCCTTCTCTTCTGGCTCTTCCAAACTGACGGAGAGCTAAGCATGGGTTGTAAGAAATTCCTCCATGGGTTTCTATCAATGGAACATTAGGATACTCTCCACAACGATCAATGATAGTCACCTCGTCCATACCCTTAAGAGTCCAAATGATGTCATTATGAGAGAGAGACATCACCCTATAAGCCCAGCCCATTCCTTCTTTGTTCTTCAGCACTGACTTGGGGATGTGCGAAATAAACCACCTCGACAATAATGGAGCACAACATATTAAGGTTCCCCGCTTTCGAGCAGTACGAGCATAAAGCTGATGAAGAATGTCACCCAAGAGAGTGGGTACAGGATTCTGAGAGATGAAGATCTTTATTGCATTCACATCAACAAAAGTGTCAGGATTCGGAAACAATACCAAGCCATAAATCAGAAGAGCCAGAATATCCTCGAAGACCTTGAAGTCTAGACCATCCCAGAAATAGTTAGTCTTACCAACCAAAAACTTAGTCAGAAAGCCCTTTGCTCCACTTCTAGTCTCCCAATTAGCCATTACCTCCTCTTTGGTCAAATGAAGGGCTGCAGCAATTTCTTCGGGCCTAAGGGTCTTCTCCCAACCAGTAAACAGGGTCTGCTCCAGAACAGAGATACCGAGCAGCTCAGAGAACTCTTCTAGGGTGGGAACCAGCTGATAGTTTCGAAAAGTAAAACAATGGTACAACGAATCATAGAATTAGACTAGGACACTCATCATCTGCTCGTCCAATTTGAAGGTGACCAAACTGAGAAGAGAACCATGCCTCCTGATGAAGGAAGTAGTGTCAGGCATCTTGGCAACTAACTCTTTAAGCAAGGTAGGGACTTGGACGAAGTTGATCCGGATGGTATTCTTACGCATGGGCATCATGATGACCTACAAAACAGAATAAAGATGAATCCCTCCTGTCTTTGAAATAGGTTAGTCTAATGCAAGATGTATGCAATGTTATGATGTCATGATGTCATGATAGTAGGCACATCACAAGTATCCACAAATAGCAAACATGGTAAAGGCACACAAGTCACACAAAAGAGCCCTTAGATTTCAGGATGGCAAGGAGCTTAGGTACTACCCTCTTTCAGTTCAGTTGGTTTAAACCTGTCCTAAAAATAGTAACCGGGTTCTAGAGGATCTCAATATCACTGACTACCCTCAATCGGTCATAATTCCAGTTTAGCAACCTTTTCTTGCTGCCGGAATCATCACGAGAGTTTAGTCTCAATGAGTGTAACATACTGCTACTGTTCTATGGCCAAGTTGGTCAATTTAAGGTTCTAAGGTCAGTTGGTGCTTAATGACCCCTTAGAAGACCCATATTCTCCTTGTTCCAACATAAGGGATATCAGTACAGACTAAAGTGCCACACCAACGTAGCTACTGCTTCGACCGTGTCGGTCTACGTCGGACAATTCCCTCACAATTTATTGCTCCTTACCTAAAGGGTACCCCCAGATCCGGGTTAGGAACTATAGAAACTCCGATACAAGCCCACAAAATTAAAGCATACAAAGCATACAGTTGAAAACACAATGATCTAATCCTAAGGTACACCTCACTTATTAAGTTAAAAATTCCCCAGCAGAGTCTCCAGTTCTGTGATTGGTGGGAAAGAGAACTGACTCTTTTTGGAATGCTGGTTCGCGTTTTGCGTTTGTTTTCGCAAGATGTTGCGGTAAGCAAGAGTCGCCACCGTCTTTTATTTTATCCAACAAGGAAAGGAAAAAAGCACAAAAAAATTCCTTTTTCGAGATGTTTCTCGGGTTCGGGAGGTAGATTATAGAAAGGGAAGGTGTTAGCACCCTTTCTATCCATGGTTATCCATGGGCTCTTAGGTAATTGCTCAAAGTGTTTTCAAAATTTGCTTTTCTTTGTGTTTGTGGGTTTGAAAGAAGTTTTTGTTTGAAAGGAGTGTAAGTACGAAAAGTTTTGTTTTGTTTTAAAAGGAGTAAGTACTTAAGAACCATCTAGCTACTCGAAAAGGGAATTAAACTGTGCTAATGTCCTTTAGACAATGCTATCCCACTATTGATGAGTAGGTAGCATCGTCGTTGGAGTTTAAGGGTCAATTCGATTAAGGGACGCGTGGTCACTAAAGCAACGTTAGGACGCCTTAGCGGTAACCCTAATGTCTTAGATCATTTTTCTGAGGCAACTACTTCGAGACAACTATGATCTTTGGGCAAGAGGGCAACCTCTAAAACTTCCTATACTCAATGACCACGTTCGAAGGCAACCAAGTGAGGTGTACCTTAAGAGTGCGCATGTGCGAGTGTGTTATTTCGGTTAATTTTATCTTTGTACATGTCATGGGTGAGCTATGTTGATTTTAAGTTCATACATCCGATCTTGTCATGCATTCCCTATTATCAAACATCTAACAATGTATAGTTGCGGAATTTAAATTTGCAGAAATTAAATCTAAACTATTACAAGGCGTCGGGTATTTACATCGCCAAAAACAAACCCTTTAATTTAAATTACAGAAAGTAAAATAAAGCGATAAATAATTAAAGTCCTAATTAAAAGCTATTACATACCAAAAGCAATTACAATATTGGATAAAACGATACGCGTGCGAGAAATTAAATTGGGCGAGTTTTTAGGGTTTTGACCCTTTTTGGAAGAAAGCATGTTTTTTTATTATTTTGTGAATTAAATGGAAATTAAATTAGGTCAAAATTAATTAATTAATTAATAAAAATATTTTTGGGTTTTTGAATATTTAAGGAAATAAAATAAAAATGATTAAAAGTTAGTAAAACCTAGTTATTCTAAATTGATTTTGATTACTTGCAAAAAAAAGATATTGAAATTATACCTAATTAAATGATAAATTGATTAAATTATATTTATTTACAAAAATAAAGTCAAATTTAATTTTAATAAATAAAAATAATATTTTTTTGGGTTTTCTAATTTTATGAGAAAAATTATTAATTGGTTAGTTTTAAATAATAATAATAATAATTAACAAAATAAATAAATGTAATGAAGAGAAAAAGAAATAACCAAAAAAAAGGGGGTGTTGGGCCTGGATCAGGGTGTTTGATAGCAATTGTTTGGCCCATTTACGTTCAAGCCTGTATGACTTTTCCTGCTTCCATGTGACACGTTGACTGGTGTGTATGGTGGAAGTCATCTTGTCACCATCAGATTTGGCCTGAAGGCCATCTGGCGCTTGAGATCTGAGGGAGCATGATGGGCCTACGCGCTTGAGTGCATACTGGAATACCTGAAATAAAATGACACAATGTTTTTGGGGGACCTGGGATTCGAACCCAGGTCCCAATGGACAATCCACTAGCGCCTTCACCAACTGAACCATTGCACGTTTTTGTTATTATAATACACAACAACTAATATATGGAAAACAAACAATTATGCCTGAAATAAAAAAATAAAAAGCGCGTAATTTTTATTGGCCAATGGGAAGAAGACACGCCTTCGTCTTCTTCGTTGAAAAGCCTGGATATTTACCTGCGGATTTTATCTGCAGCTAAATTCCTAGGTTCGTCCTAAAATCAATTCTAGGCTATAGAAATATAATCCAAAGCCATGGTTCGCTTCGTCTCTCCTTCTTGAGCACGCCTATACCCATTATTCGTTCCAATTTTCCCTGCAAAGCAAACGCCTAAAAACAAGAACCAAAACCCTAGTTTCGGGTACAAGGTTACAGGCTACAAAAATGAAATCAAATATTGCAGAAAGACTGGAAATTGAACGTTAAGCATGATTGTACAAAAAATTTGCTCAAAGGATGCAGGAATATGGAATCACGATTTCATGTACAGGGTCATGTTCATGGACACTTACAGCGCGTTTCAGGTGGTTTCAGAACCTGTGAATGGTTGCTTTAGCTCTAGTGGATGTTAGGAAAGAAGGCTACGTTGAGCTTTTGCCTTGAATTGGACTCCAAACAAGATTTTGATCTCCAACTTTTTCAAGCTTTTTTCAGTTTTTGTTCTTGTGTTTTGGGCAGCTTTCTGGTCGTGTGCCTGATGTCTTTGCCTTGTATGAGTAATAAGGAATGAATTAGGTTAAAGGTTGGGCCTTGAATCCATGTGAATTGATGAATTAAGATATGATTTGATCTTCCATGAACAAGCTTCCATATTTGTCAAAAAATCCAATATTTGTTCATGATATTCCTTGGTACAAATTTGATTGTGTGCATCATGATAATTAAGACCTGTAATGATAAAAAAGATCACAAGTTATTAATATTTAGATTTTATTTTGATTTAAATTGATTAAAAATGAATTAAATCAATAAAAATCAAATAAAATAGAAAAATTAATAAATTGGCACAAAACTGAAGATATGACACATGTGTGGTGTGACAAGATCAAATTAAGTGGAAAAAAGTGGGCCCTTTTGTCAAAAATTGGAGTTTTGGGGATAGTTGACTTTTGGCAATTTTGGAAAAATGCCCAACTTCAACAATGCATAACTTCTCCAATTATGAACTTTTGGAGGTGTTCTTGGACTTTTTAGAAACCTTGAGATGTACTCTAACCAACCCGTTTTGTCTCATCTCATTTTGATATTCCATGCTCAAGTTATAAGCTTTGGAAAAAAAGGTATTTTTGTTGACTTTCAAAAATGACCTATAATGTCCAAATTTGTAAATTTTTGTGAGTGCATTACTTGATCTTGGGGTGTGAAGATGGATTGTAGGATATTGCATCCTCTTCAAAATGAGCTTTGGATGGGTCATTTCTCATAAAGTATGAGAAAGTTATGCTTGGTCAAAGTTGAGTTGACTTTTCCTACAAAACTCTAATTTAGCAACTTTTGAGTCTTGATGAATCTTGAGTAATCCTTGATGAATAATGATCAAACCTTGATCAAATGATGAATTATCCTTTAGAATGATAATGTTGACAAAAAATCTTGAGGTTTGACTGTATGTAGGCCACAATTGACTTTTGCCCTAGCACAGTCGAGTTTTGGGCCTCTTGAGCAATTGACTGACCAAACTTTCTCTGCAAGGCTTGAAATTTGACATGGATGATCTTGAGAACATATTAGGACATTGGGGAACACTTGAGGCCATTTTTATGCAAGGACCTTGATGCAACACAAAACCCTAATTTGAGGTTGACTGCCTTAGAAGATGATTTGACTGTCCAGCTCTTGAGCAATCTTGAGCCACTTGGAGATTATTCTTGAAAGGTCTTGAGAAATATGGGAGGGAAAATTTTGGGGTACAACAACCCGTGTTCCTGATATTATAAGTAATCGTCTTTTGTTTCGCATGTAAATATTTATGAGCAACAATTATTGTCAAATGCATATATCAAAAATGAACATTGGACGTTCTTGCAAAACAAAACAGAAAAAGAAAAACAATTTGAAATTTCTTTGTGAAAATGAATTGTATTGATTTTGAAGTTGGCCTGTAAATAGGCGTTTTTGTACAGGAGGCTGATGTCCTAGTAAGAGAACGCCGCCGAAAGATAGAATTTATACAATTCATGAAAAACAAAGAAAAACAGCTATGTGAATAATCCCACTGGGTTCCAACTTTGCTATTGCCTTTATGTCTTTCGAGAGTCTCATCACTTTGATACTTGGTTGAAGGTAGATCAGATTGATTAGTGACGTCCGAACTTGATAGTCGATACCGAAGTCTGGTTGCAAGATGATCCAATGAGACATAGTGTTACGCTTTGATCCCTAACTTTTGCCTGGACCGCCCTTTCGAGTTTTCAGTCCACCAGGATACCCGTTTTTGCCCAAGCCAACTTTTCAGGCTTTAAACTCGCCGGGTGTACATATTTTCATTTTCATCCCTTATTTTTGCCCGAACCCTTTTGGTTCGCCGGGAAGCCCCTATTTTTTCCTAGGCCAGTCAACCTAGCGGGTCTTTGATTATGGGTGGTATTTTTTCACTATGTCTGCATTGACGGGGTGAGGAAGGTCGTCACCATCCATGGTGGTTAGAATCATAGCTCCTCCTGAGAAAATGTTCTTAACCACAAATGACCCTTCGTATGTATGGGTCCATTTGCCCATCGGATCACCTTGTGGTAGTATGATGCGTTTGATCACCAGATCCCCAACTTGATATTCTTGTCGTCTGACTTTCTTGTTAAATGCCTTGATCATTCTCTTTTGATACGCCTGACCATGACAAATAGCTGTAAGTCTTTTCTCGTCGATTAAGTTCAGCTGATCAAGCCGGGTCTGGATCCAGTCATCCTCGCTCAAACCTGCATCCTTCATAATCCGAAGAGAGGGTATCTGGACTTCAATGGGTAAGATCGATTCCATACCATACACCAAAGAGTAGGGTGTTGCCCTTGTTGAAGTCCGTGTTGAGGTTCAGTACCCATGAAGAGTAAATGGTAACATCTCGTGCCAATCTTTGTATGTCACCGTCATCTTCTACACAATCTTCTTGATATTCTTATTAGCTACTTCAACAACCCCATTCATCTTCGGCCGGTAAGGAGAAGAGTTGTGATGCTGTATCTTGAACTGCTTGCAATGCTCGGTGATCATTGTATTATTGAGATTTGTACCATTATCTGTAATGATCCTCTCTGGTACACCATATCGACAGATCAAATTGTGTCGAATAAACTGTGCCACAACGTTCTTGGTCAATGTAGCAAAGGAAGCTGCTTCAACCCACTTTGTAAAGTAATCAATAGCCACCAGGATGAAACGATACCTGTTGGACGCAGTAGGTTTGATCTCGCCGATCATATCGATGCCCCACATTGCAAAGAGCCAAGGAGCTATCAAAACATTCAAAGGAACTGGAGGTATATGCACCTTATCAGCATAGACTTGGCATTTATGACAGGCCCGAGAATGTTGATAACAATTGGCTTCCATGGTGGACTAATAATATCCTACCCGAACGATTTTCTTTGCCATGGTATGTCCACTGGAATGAGTTCCGAAAGTACCTTCATGTAACTCTGCTATAATCCTTTCTGCCTCGTTCTTATCCACACATCACAGTAAGGTTGAATCATGGTTACACTTGTAAAGGATACCATTACTGATGAAGAACTTCGCCACGAATCTCCTCAGAAACTTCTTATCATTAACAGATGCACCCTCGGGGTATTCCTGAGCCTCAAGATACCTCTTTACCTCGTGAAACCAGGGTTTATCTGCTACCTCTTCAGTCTCAATATCATAGCAATGTGCGGGTTCGTCCAACCTTTCAATAGTAATCTAGGGAGCTTCATTGTCCCATTTGAACTTGAACATATAAGACATGGTGGCTAGCGCGTCCGCTAGCTGATTCTCCTCTCTAGGGAAATGTTCAAAGGTTATCTCCTCGTAGTGCAGCAGCAACGTCAGTACATACTCTTTGTAAGGAATAAGATTTGGGTGTTTCGTATCCCACTCGCCTTTGATCTGGATGATCATGAGAGCGAATTCTCCGAACACACTCAAGAATTTAATCCTTAGGTCAATAGCTCCCCGAAGGCCCATGATACACGCTTCATACTCCGCCATGTTGTTGGTGCAGTTAAAACATAATCGGGCGGTGAACGGAGTATGACAGCCTTCAAGAGATATGATCACGGTGCCAATACCATTACCCAAAGCGTTTGAGGCTCCATCAAAATACATAGACCATCGGGATCCTTCCTCAGGTCATTCATTCGGTCCAGGTTTTTCACAGTCGGTCACCAACATGATGCTTTCATCCGGAAACTCGAAATTCATAGACTGGTAATCATCCATGGCCTGATGCGCCAAATGATCTACCAATACACTCCCCTTGATTGCTTTCTAGGTTGTATATTGGATGTCGTACTCAGTTAAGATCATCTGCCATCTTGCTATTCTTCCAGACAAGGCAGGCTTTTCGAAGATATACTTGATTGGGTCTATCTTTGATATCAACAGGGTAGTGTGAGTCAACATATACTGTCTCAGTCGGTGAGCAGCCCATGCCAAAGCGCAACAAGTTTTCTGAAGCAGTGAGTATTGGGTCTCACAGTCGGTAAAATTTTTGCTAAGGTAGTAAATAGCATGCTCTTTTCGGCCAGACTTATCATGCTGCCCCAGCACGCACCCCATCGAATTGTCGAGTACTGTCAAGTATAAGATCAAAGGCCTCCCTTCAACTGGAGGCATCCGAATATGGGGCTCTTGGAGATATTCCTTGATCCTTTCGAAAGTGGCCTGACATTCATCATTCCATCTTACCACTTGATCTTTCTTCAACAGCTTGAAGATTGGCTCACAAGTAGCAGTCAGGTGTGAAATGAATCGGGCAATGTAGTTCAGACGTCCCAAAAAGCCTCTGACTTCCTTTTCCATTCGAGGAGCTGGCATTTCCTGTATAGCCTTCACCTTTGCAGGATCCACTTGAATACCTTTATCACTAACTACGAAACCTAGCAGCTTACCAGACCTTACCCCGAAGGTGCACTTGTTCGGGTTTAACCTCAGCTTGTATAACTTCAACCTGTCAAATAGCTTATGGAGATGGTCAAGATGTTCTTCTTCAGTTTGGGATCTTGCAATCATGTCATCAACGTATACCTCAATCTCATGGTGAGTCATGTCGCGGAACAAAGCGACCATGGCGCGCTGATACGTTGCCCCAACATTCTTCAATCCGAACAGCATGACTTTGTAGAAAAAGGTACCCCACTGCGTAACGAAAGTCGTCTTCTCCATGTCTTCGGGAGCTATCTTAATCTGATTGTAACCAGAAAAACCATCCATAAAGGAGAAGATCTTATGCTGCACGGTGTTGTCGACCAGAACATCGATATGAGGGAGTGGGAAATCATCCTTGGGACTTGCCCTATTCAGATCCCTATAGTCCACATACATCCGAACCTTACCATCTTTCTTCGGCACCAGAACCACGTTGGCAACCCACTGCGGGTAAGAATTAACTGCTAGAAAACCGACATCAAACTGTTTCATGACCTCATCTTTGATTTTCTCAGACATCTCTGGGAGCATTCGGTGAAATATCTGCTTCACTGGAGGACAATCCTCTTTGGTTGGCAAGCGGTGTACCACGATATCGGTATCCAACCCAGGCATATCTTCATAAGACTAGGCAAAAATCTCAACATAGTCACGTAGCATTTGTATTAACTGTTGCTTGACACTAGACTCCATATTTGCACCGATATTGACCTCTTTCTTGTCTTCCACTGTACCCAGATTTACTGATTCCACTGGCTATTCATGGGGCTGTATGGCCCTCTCTTCCTGTAGTAACAGTCTAGCAAGTTCCCCAGGCACTTCAATATCATCCTCACCTTCGTCCTCGGCTTGGTTGATCGGACTTTCGAAGTCATAACTGGCAGTAGCAGAGTCGTTATCAGTGGGATCCAGAGTGGATGTGGATCTGGATTATGATATGTGAGTGTGTGTAAGACAATAGCTGTTTTAATAAAGTGCAATATAGAAAAGAAAAACAAGGAGCGCAAAATTTGTAATGCAAGAAAACGTCCAATGCTTTATTGATGATATATGAAAATGACAAATAATAAGCCCTCACAAACAAAGCCACGGTGCCTCGGTCAAGGCACCGGGCCGTAAAGTTTCAAATTGTCTGTTACAAATTTCAAAACAAAAGTCTATTACTGTGTAATAAAAGAAACGGGCACGAAGTCCTTCGCCGTCCAATTGTTCAATCCACCATCGGTAGTCAGGTAAATCCAGCTGTCGATATCTGACTCTTCTTCATCATCCTCAATGGCATTCACTCCCTGATCATGTTTGGGCCTAGGAGCAATTGCGACGTTGGGCTATTCTGGTGCGTCAAACTCAATTTCTTTAACTTCAATCAAATCTTGCACTTTATTCCTCAAGGCCCAGTAGTTGTTTGTATCATGCCCTGGGCTATCAGAATGATAGGCTCAGCGGGAGTTTGGATTATACATCGGTGATGTAGTATTGGGATTCTTCCGGGCTTCCCTCAAAGTTATCAAGTTAGTCTTCAATAATTGCGGCAGAATTTGAGACAGGGTCATACTTAGCTGAGTATACTGTCTTTGCAGTCTCTCTACCCTTTGCTGATTGTTGCATTGTGGGGCAACAATGGGTCTTGATATTACTACCGCATTAACTGCTAGGCGGCGTTCAGGTCGATTTTGGCTCCTCGAGCTGTAAACTGCACTAGTTTCTTTCTTGAAAGGCTTCTTCTCTGAACTTGAGTAAGCACCTTTCTGTATCTTGCCACTTTTGATACCATCTTCTACTCTCTCCCCAGTCAAAATCAATTCAGTAAACCCTGATGATGAACTGCCGATCAAATGGTTGAAAAATGGACCAGACAAAGTCCCAAGAAACATATCCACCAACTCCATATCAGACAGAGGGGGTTGGACTCTTCCAGCCAGATCTCTCCACTTCTGAGCATAGTCCTTAAAGCCTTCGCCTGTACCCATAGACATACCTTGAAGCTGAGTACACGTAGGAGCAAGGTCGGCATTATACTGGTATTTCTTGTAAAAAGCAACAACATGGTCCTCCCAGTTGCGGACATTAGCTCTTTCCAATTGATAGAACCATTCAAGTTGAGTCCCTGACAGACTATCTTGAAAGAAATGAACCCACAGGTTTCTATCAGCAGTGTAAGGTTGAATTTTTCTGACGTACGAGCGGAGGTGAAGCTTCGGACAAGATACTCCATCATACTTAGCAAAGACATGAGCTTTAAACTTGTGAGGGATCACCACCCCAGATGCCAGTCCCAAATCTCCGAAGTCCAACCCAGGTATCTTCTGGATCTCTATTGCACTCAACCGGTCTTCAAGTTGCTTATACCTATCCTCAGCAGGAGGATACTGTTGTTCATCAAAATCAGTGTCATTATCAGAGACCACAAGACTAGGACCCTTTCTTTCCTCTTGATTCTCTCCTCCTCCAGATGAATGAGACAAATCAGCTTCTTGTCGCAACCTATTCCCAAATCTATGACCCATATTCAGCAAAACCACCTTCTTCTTCTTCTTCTTCTTCTTCTTCTTCTTCTTCTCTTTCAAGATGAGAGTCTTCAAATCTTGTTGTCCTTTAGCCAAGTTCAGGAACATCTCTTGGAACTGAGCATTCTATGCTTGAAGAGCCTTGATAGCTTGATCAGTAGGTATTTCAGAAGACATGTTGTGCTGGAATAAACAACGAAGAAGATAAGAAACCTGTAATGGTACCTGTAATGTGGTGCATGATAATGGAATGCGTATGAAATGATTTCAAAGACTTTGGGAGATTTAAATTTGCGAACCAAGAAATAAACAAACTTTATTAGATTCAAACTTGTAAAATGTTTAACAATGCCTTTAAGGCGTTACAAAAGAAATAACTGAAAATAAATCTAAACTAGAAACAAGCAGAAATCAGAAATCCCATGGTCTCTTTCCCTTCGTGCTGACATAAACATTAATTGTCCTTTGGTTCTCAAGCTTCCTTGTAAGCTTCAAGATCTTCCTCTCTTGCTCATGATACTTCTCCCGGTAAGTATCCCACTCCTCCTTTAGCTGAATCTAGGATCTCTTTAATGCCCCAAGATCAGTAGGCATGTAGGGATAAAGCATGGCATAAGGAACCCCTTCTTCATTAGTATGCTCCACAATTACTGGCAAAACAGCTTCATAAGGCATCCCCAGCTTTTGAGCACGGGCTCGAACCCACTGGAGATAAGGTTGCATAGGGAGAGAAGTCTTTAATCCTAGCTCTTGAGGGTCATACCTGTTCACCATGCCCCAGGCTCGTATAAACCTTCGGCGATGCTCTTTAACGTCCTCCTTGTAGTCAAAGACAATGTCTGTAAGAAGTAGCTCATGAGGACCGTCTCTCCGAGCGCGACCAAATTTTCTCAAAGCCAAACAAGGACTATAGGTTATTCCCCCTCTAATTCCAAGCAAAAGAGCATTAGGGTATTCCCCATATCGATCAATGATAGCTACTCTTTCCATATCCTTAGAACTCCAAAGAATGTCTGTATGAGCAAGAGACATGATTCTGTAAGCCCAACCTACACCTTCCTCATTCTTCAATATGTATTTGGGGAGCTGCGAAATAAACCACCTCGCCAGCAGCGGCATGCAACACATAAGGGTCCCCCTTCTTCGCACAGTACGAGTATAGAGAGCATGTAAAATATCACCCAGAAGAGTAGGTACTGGATTGCGAGACAAGAAGATCTTAACTGTGTTCACATCTATGAAGGAATCTGGATTCGGGAAAAGAACCAAGCCGTAGATGAGGAGAGCCAAGATGTCTTCAAAAGCTTGAAAGTCCAAGTTATGCCAGAATTGTTGAGCTTGATCGATCAGAAACTTAGCCAAGAAACCTTTAACCCCGCTCCGTGTCTCCCAATTAGACACTACATCAGCCTTTTTCAAGTGTAAAGCTGAAGCAATATCCTCTGGCCTAAGAACCTCCTCCAAACCTGTGAAGGGTGTCTGCTCGAGGATAGATATGCCTAATAAATCAGAAAACTCCTCCAAAGTGGGAACTAGCTGATAATCCGGGAAGGTGAAACAATGATGCAACGGATCAAAGAACTGGAAAAGGACGCTCATCATCTACTCATCCAACTTTGAAGTGACCAAACTAAGGAGATGACCATGTCTTCTAACAAATGAGGAAGTATCAGGAACTTTTGAAACTAAATCTCTGAGCTGAATAAGTATTTGCACAAAGTTAACTCGAATGGTTTTCCTGCGCATAGAAGTCATGATCTGCAAAACAGAACAAAGATAAATCCCCTCGGTCTTTGAAATGGTTAGTATAGTGAAGAATGCATGCTATGTTATGATGCATGATGTCATGATAAAACACACAACAGGTATCACAGATAGCAGACATGGTAAAGGCAAATAAGTCACACAAGAGCCCTTAAGTTTCAGGCTTGCATGGGGTCTAAGTATTACCCTCTTGAAGTTCAGTTGGTTTCAACCTGTCCTAATAATAGTAATCGGGTTCTAGAGGTTCTCAATATCACTGACCATCCTCCATCGGTCATGGTTTCAGCTCACGCAATCTTTTCTTGCATCCGGAACTATCTCGAGAGTATGGTATCGACCAGGTCCTAGCTCTATGCCGAGGCCGACTATCTCACTACTTCCTATGGCCAAGTTGGTCAGTTATAGGTTCTAAGGCCAGTTGATGCTTAACGATCCATATAGCAGCCACATATTCTCCTTGTTCCTCCACAAGGGTTACTGGTACCAACTAATGTGCCACATCAATGTAGCTACTGCTTCAACTGTATCGGTCTACACCATACAGTTCCTTCACAGTTTATTGCTACTTACCTAAAAGGTGTCCCTCAGATCCGGGTTAGGATCTATAGTAACTCCGATACAAAGCCCACAAAGATAAAGCAATCAAATCAAACAATAGAAGGAATATGATGAACTAATCCTAAGGTATACCTAACTTATTAATTCCCCAGCAGATTCGCCAGTTCTATGATACGGTGGCCAGAACCGGACTGTTTTAGGAATGCTAGTTTGCGTTTTGCGTTTGTGTTTGCAAAATGTCGCGGTAAGCAAGAGTCGACACCGACTTTTATTTTATCCAACAAGAAAGGAAAAAAGCACAGAAAAATTCCTTTTTTCGAGATTTTGAGTACGGGGGGGCAGATTATAGAAAGGGAAGGTATTAGCACCCTTTCTATCTGTGGTTTTCCACGGGCTCTTAGGTACTTGCTCATCATTTTAAAAATTGCTTATGTGTTTGATTTGAAAAGTTTTTTTGACTTCGATTTAACCCTTACTTCTGTCTTCAAGAGTGTTACGAAGTGTTTTTGAAAGCTTTGTTTGAAAAGAGTGTAAGTGTGAAAAAGTTTGTTTGGATTGAGCAAGTAGTTAAGAGCTAATCTACCTACTCAAAAAAGAGAATTGTTCTATGTTTGTTTCCTTTAGACAGCGCTATCCTACTATTAGTGAGTAGGTAGCACCGTCGTTGGAGTTTTGAGGGTCAATTCGAAAGGGACGTACGATCTCTAAAGCAATGTTAGGACGTCTTAGTAGTAACCCTAATGTCTTAGAACAATTATTCGAGGCAACAATATCCGAGGCAACCATTCTGAGGCAACACTTCCGAACGGGACTTTGATCTTTGTTTAGACAAGAGAGCAACCACTAAAGCATTCTATACTTAATAACCGTTTACCGAAGGAAACCGAAGTGAGAGTATACCCTAGGAGTGCGCATGTGCGAGTGATTCAATTTCAGATTATTATCTTTGCACATTTAGGGTTTACTAACCGTTTTAAAGTTTATCATACATTCTTGTCATGCATCCCTATTATTCATACATCTAACAGTTAATATTTGCGGAATATTAAAGTGCGGAAAGTAAAGCTACGCTATTACAAGGCTTCGGGTATTTACATAGCCAAAAACAAACCCTTTACAAAAAAACGATAAATGAAAGTAAAAGGTCCTAATTAATCTATTACAACTTGTGAACAATTACATTAATATGATCAAAATAATAATAAAGCGCGAGCGAGGAAATTAAGAACGATAAGAAATTAGGGTTTTGACCCCTTCTAACCTAATTGGAAGAAAAAATGTTTTTGTTATTTTTAATTATTTTAAAGAAAAGAATATGGTTTTTTAAATAAAATACAAATCTAATTAATAATTAAATTAATTAAAGAAAATGACTAAATTTAACCTATTTTTGTGTTTTGGTTATTTTAAGAAAAAAAAGAAAATATAATTAAGTTAGAAACAAAACCCTAATTGTTCTAATTGTTTTTTTTTAAATTTATTTACAAAATAATTTAAGTTATCTAAAATTAAATAACCTAATTAAATTAATTATTTTTTTGATAAAAATAAACCTAAACCTAATTGGATGAAAATATTATTTTTTGTGATTTTTTTGAATAAAAGAAAATTAATTTGTGTTAGTAATTATAAATAAATAAATTAATAAAAGAAAATATAAATGAAAAGAAGAAGGAAATTGGGCCTGAAACCAACAATTTAGGGGGTGTGAGAATCAGATTCTGGGCCCAAAAGAAGGTGACCCACGTTTGACTTCCAAGATCCCATGCTTTGCTTTGACTAAGGCCTTTGGTGCTCCTTCATCTGATGGCCTTTAGATCTGGCCATCTGGACACTTGGTAGATTGGATGATGAGGTCACATGGTGGTCTCTTGGCTTTATACGCGTGCCTGAACATTGAAGGAAAAATAACATGAAAAAATAAGGGGACCTGGGATTCGAACCCAGGCCCCAAAGCATTTTCCCACTACTCCACTACCAAATGCACTAGCTTTGTTAATTGTTCATATAATAAAACATAAAAAATAATATGAGAAAACAACAAAAATACTAAATCCAAACGCGCGAATTTTCAAACAGACGAATGGTTGCTTTCCACGACATCTTCTTCTCCAAGGATTTGTCGTCTTAGATGACAAACTTTTACCAACGGGCATTCATCGTAGGTATAAACCTATGTGTTTCAAAAATCATGTACAAGCACAATAAATCAATGGTAATGGTACCAATCCATTCGTCTCAATCTCACGAACTTCATGGTACCCTAATCATGGCTCAATTTTGCCTAGGTTAAAAAACCCCAAAATGAGCTTGTAAACCCTAGCTATGGCATATGGCTATTCCTGCGTTATAAATGTAATCAAACAGTACCAATAGCTTGCAAATTAGATGGTGAACAAGAATATGTGATTAGCATGTGATGAATGTGCAAGAATAGCAAGATTCAGTTTTGGAAATATGGGCAAACTGTGGGAGTCGTGGGGACGAATTCTAGGTACTAGCGCGCTTGTTTTCGATTGGTACTGCTTGCTTGCACTCCCAGGAAGTGAATGGGATTGTCAAGAAGCCCTGGAATCGCCTGGAACTATGAATTCGACTTAGCACTTTTTTGTGTTTTTTTCAAGTTTGTTCTGACTTCTCACGCCTCTCTAACCTCTTGTTTTAGGCCTGCAATTGTTCAATATATATCAATGATTGAATTAGGGTTGCAAACATGATCTTAATCTTCCTCCATTATAACTTTTGATTTGGATTTGATTCACTTGAAGATACTTCCAAAAATAGACCAAACTCAATCTTTTTGTGCACACCAAGGCTTTGCACGAATTCAATCACTTGCCAACTGGATATAGGACCTGAAACATGTACAAAATCTTGAGATTTCAATGTTTTAGATTTTTTCATGATTTGTTTTGATTAAAATTGATTTAATTCAAATAAAAATCAAAATAAATAATAAAAATAATATAAAGACAGATGGCAAGATCTAGGGCTCGTGGATCATGCTACTAACTCAAAACAAGTGCAAAAGATTAGGCCTATTTAGCAAAATTTGCAATTTGAGGCATAGTTGACTTTTGGCAATTTTGCAAAAAAAGGTTAACTTCACCGATGCATAACTTCCTCAATTTTGACTCTTTGAAGGTGTTCTTGGACTTTTTATAAATCTTGAGATGTCCTCTAAGCAACCATTTTGGTCTCATCTCAATTTAGTACTCCATGTTCATGTATGAAGCTTTGACAAAAAAAGTGTTTTTGTCGACTTTTCAAAATGACCTATAATGTCCAAATTTATAACTTCTTGTGAGTGCATATTTTGAACTTGGTTGATGAAGATGGATTGTCGATAATTGCATCCTCTTCAAAATGAGCTTTGGATGGGTCATTTCTCATAAAGTATGAGAAAGTTATGCTTGGTCAAAGTTGAGTTGACTTTTCGTGCAAAACCCTAATTTAGCAACTTTTGGTTCTTGATGAATTATGAGTAACCCTTGAGGAATCATGATCAACCCTTGATCAAATGATGAAATATACTTAAAAATGAGGATGTTGATAAAAAATATTTAAGTTTGACTGTATGTGGGCCAGAATTGACTTTTGCTCTAGCATAGTCGATTCTCAGGCCTTTGAGCAATTGACTGAGCAAACTTCCTCTGAAAGGCTTGAAACTTGACATGGATGATCTTGAGAACCTATTAGGACAATGGTGAGCATTTGGGATCCCTTGGACTCAAGTAACCTGATGCAACATGAAACCCTAATTTGAGGTAGACTGCCTTAGGAGAGAGCTTGTTTGGTCAACCCTTGGACTTCCTTGAGCAACTTGAGGATCTTTCTTGAAATGTTTTGAGAAATATGGGAGGGAAAATTTTGGGGTACAACACCCCACCATGATCACTTCTGACTTTAACAATTCTAAGATCCTTTTCATTTTGGACTTGGTTACAGAAAGCAAAGAACAGAAAATGTGAATCGTCCTTGTGTCTTAAGAACTTTACTCATGTCCATCTGCTATAGTCATCTACGATCACTAATCCATACTTCTTGCCACTAATGGATGCAGTTTTCGTAGGTCCAAAATAGATCTATATGCATAAGTTCTAATGGTCTAGAGGTAGAAATAACATTTTTTGTTTTGAAAGAAGGTTTTGCAAACTTGCATTGTTTACATGCTTCACACAGAGCATCTAAGCCGAATTTCAGGTTAGGAAGTCCTCTGACCAGATTGATTTTGTTAATATGAGATATCCTTCTCATACTAACATGCCCCAATCTTCTGTGCCAGACCCATTGCTCATTGTTAACAGACAATAGGCATTTTACATTCTGGATTTTTAGTTCAGAAAGTTTTATTTTGTAAATGTTGTTCTTTCTCTTTCCATTAAAGAGGACATATTCATCTTTCTGACTAACTGCTTTACTAAACTTTTGATTCAAGATTACATCATAACCGTTATCACTTAATTGACTTATGGATAACAGGTTATACATTAATCCATATACTAACAAAACATTAGTTATAGAAGGAAGTGTATTGTTACCAATAGTTCCAGAGCCAATAATATTTCCTTTCCGATTGTCTCTGAAACCTATGTAGCCTCCAAATTTAAGCTTCAGGATTTTGAACATATGCTTTCTTCCCGTCATGTGTCATGAGCATCCAGAGTCCAGGTACCAAGATTGGTGTTTGAATGTTGTTGTTAAAGACATCTTCAACATAGACAGTTTTGTCCTTATGTACCCATATCTTTTTGGGTCCTTGTTTGTTAGAGTTACCAAAATTCTGTTTGAATTTTTGTTTAGCAGAAAAAGCATTACCAGTATACTTTATGTCATGTGTGTGCCCATAGGTGAAGTGAGAATAAAGAGGTGTGTGTTTTATGACCATATCCTTAACTTTCTTAAGTTGATATACTTTACCCTTGTATACTATTCCTTTTCTGCCATTTTTCTAACTCCATAGATCATTGAAGCCATCTTGCTTCTATCTATATTTTTAGCAAGAAATTTTTGAAAGCTATGATCATATTTCTTTATGATCTTATCAGAGTTACTAGGAACTTCTGAGACAGTTTCTTTATGAGCCTTTTGTAATTTATTTTCTAGTTTAGATATTGTTTCTTTAAGCTCATAGTTTTTTTATCTCAGTTTCTTAGTTTCTTCAGAGTCAAAAACTAGATCCTTTTTCAGGTTCTTGTTTATGACTCAAAGTTTCTGATATCTTTCAAGAATTTCTGACAGACTTTATTCTAATTGAGATCTATAAAAGTTAGAGAATACATCTTCTTCCTCTGAGTCTGATTCTGATCCAGATGGTCCAGTATCATCTGATACGTTGGCCATTAGGACTATGTTGACTCTTTCATCTTCTGATTCTATTTCAGCTTCAGAAGAATCTGAGTCGTCCCATGTTTCCATGAGGATTTTCTTCTTTTCCTTAAAGAACTTATTCTTAGGTTTCTCTTTTTGAAGATCTGGACAGTCGCTTTTGTAGTGCCCTTGTTCATTGCATTCGTAGCATACAATGTCTCTGTTACTTGATTTTCTGTATCCAGAAGATGGTTCAGAATGATTTCCCGTTCTTCTGGAAGTTCTGAACTTCCTCTGCTCGTGCTTCCACAGCTAATTAACTCTTCTGGAGAGAAGAGACAGTTCGTCTTCTTCTGATGAGGATCCACCATAGTTTTCTTCTTTTGCCTGTAAAACTTTCGGTTCATAACTTTTTTTTAAATTTAAGAGCTAAAGATTTACCTTGCTTCTGGGGCTCATCTTCTTCTAACTCTATCTCATGAATTCTCAGGAAGATGACAAGTTCTTCGAGAGAGATTTTGTTCATATCTTTGGCCAGTTTAAGAGTTGTAACCATGGGTAAACTTCTGATGATTTTCTTTACATGATCTGCAATTGAGTACCCTTTATCCAGAACTTTTAGCCCAATTACTAGAATTTGAAATCTTTAGAACATTGTTTCAATGGTTTCATCTTCTTTCATTTTGAAGGCTTCATACTTCTGAATGATAGCATGAGCTTTGGTTTCTTTGACTTGCATGTTGCCTTCATGCGTCATTCTCAAGGAGTCAAACATGTGTTTTGCTGATTCTCTGTTTGTGATTTTCTCATACTCTCTGTACGAGATAACACTCAAGAGAATTGATTTGGCCTTATGATGATTTTTGAATTCCCTCTTTTGATGATCTGTCATTCTTTTTCTGTCAATCTTCTGACCGCTTTTGTCAACTGGATGAATGAACCCATCAGTCACCATATCCCAGAGATCAGTGTCATAAGCTAGAAAGAAACTTTCGATTATGTCTTTCCAGTAATTGAAGTTTTCACCATCAAATATTGGAGGTTTATTGTTGATTATGTCTTTCTTATTATGATAATCATTGCAGATGTTCTGACTTGGACCCACCATAGTGTTTTTCTTGCTAGGATCTTTTTTTGACACGATTAAGTGCTTGTACTCAGAACCAGGTGGTCTGATGCCAATTGAAGAATGGAAAAACATAAGAAAGGGGGGTTTGAATTTGGGTTTTTAAAACTCAAAGTAAAAGACACGTTGGTTATCCTGGTTCGTTTGAACTCAAACTACTCCAGTCCACCCGCCAAGTTGATTTCTCCTCTCTCAACAAGGTCTTAATCCACTAATCAAACTTCATTACACAGATACGATGATAATCGTCGACGTCTTCTTGAGTTTAAACCATAAACCAGTTTTCTCAAGGTATTACACAATACAATATTTGAAAGAGTGTACAAAATGTGTTTTCTAACAAAACAATATCATACAAGTGATGTTTTACACAAATGAATATTTGTAAGATGAAGGTGATGAAAATATTTCGTTTGTAGTGCACAGCAAAATCGTAAACGGTTTCTCCTTCAAGTGTTGTATATATAGGCAACGCATGTGAGGAGCTTTTGGAATGTTGATAAATAGTAATTAAAGAACTTTCCAAACATAGAGATTCTTGTCCTCTTTTAGCCGTTACTTTTGAATAGCCATAAATGAAATGAAACGCTTCAGAAAATGATTGCTTCAAAATGCTTCAGAAGATGAATGTTACATTTGGGACTCCTTTAATTCTTTCCAGAACTATATGAATCAGAATGACGGAGTTCCTATTTGCAGCGTTTAGTGCACTCAGAAGTTGTAGCTTGAGAACTTCTCTATATAAGATGTGTTGAATCAAAGTTTAAACAACGATCTAACTCATCTTCTGTGCTTCTTCCATCAGAACTTCTTTTCAAAACAAAATACTTATTTAGGGAGCATAATTGTTCTTTGAGTGTTTGTTATCATCAAAACTCTTACAAGGGTTGTAGAATCAAACTATGTTCTAACAGTCTTAACTGCAACAATAAAACCTTGAGGTCATCGTCAAAGAGGCTCAACCTACTAAGGTATCCCTACTTTCTTTCGATTTTTTAATCATTTAAATAAGTTATTTTTTTTTATCTTATTCCATTGCTTTTAGGGACGAAAACATTCTTCGACCTCCAAAAGTGTTGCCCACAAACCCTCAAAGAAAGATAAGGTTTCCAAAACTCAGGTACATATATACATTATTTTTTCATGTGTTTTTCTATATTGTCGTAGATTAGCACCTGAATCCTCACATGTTCTTCTAGACTTCTGAAAAGAGGCCACAACCTTCCATCGACCCGAACGGCTTAGAAAATAGTGATGGTTCCCATATTTTTTTCTTTTTTTAAAGCTCTGAATCTTGCCAAGCCCAAAGGGCCTCAAAAACCTAAGAAAATCACTATCAAAACCAACACTTCGAAACCTAAAACTGCTGGCACTGATTCTTCACTTCCTCCCAATCATGATCAAGAGGAAACCTCACCACCTTGACAACTAATTCCACCAATTCCATCTCCAAGAAAACAATATGTCCAACCGAATGAAGATGTATTTATTTATTTCACCACTTCCTTTTGCAAAACAAAATCTTCTTTAACCCTTGTACTGTTTTCAGGCACAAGTCTATAAGGAAGTGGTCGAAACTACTCCGTCTGTTGAAACGACTTCGGCTAGAGACACTACTTCCTCATAAACCGGAAAAAATAGTTTGATCGACATCATTTCCCACTCAACACCACCACACAATTTTCTTGTACGCACAAGCAAAAATAATACTAAAACCAATCGAGAGTCTGCTATTGATAAAGCCCTTCTTGAGGAAAAACCTGACCAAAAAGCTCCTATTGGTGATGACTTGGTACATTGTACCTTCATCAATCCACAACCTCAGATCCTACAATACACCACCTCCAACAGTTCTCTGAGCCAAGAAGAAATTCTGGCGATGAAACAAAAGCACTTGGCTGAGACTTTACGGAGATTTCAAAAACTCAGACAAGAACCTGCTGAATCTCATCTCCCTGATTCAATAGCTTCTCCTATTACTATCTTTAATGCCGACATGACTCTTAAATTGTGGTAATTAAAAGCGTACTTGCTCAACGATGATTTCCTCTCTGTTTTTGCTGACAAGAATGATTTGGTGACTGGTGTTTTCAAATTGTTTGATGAAATTTCTCAGCACTCCATCCCTGAGGCGTGGATTCAATATTTTATTGACCTCAAGTCGTTCTTTCACCAGACTACCAATGATCTTTCTCTGAGCAAACAAATTGACGATCAACTCAAATTTAGCATTGCCGAGATGGGAATAGAATGTTATCTCAGTAAAGCTTGTGAAGAGAGACTAAACAACGTTGAGTCTAAGAACCGGGAACATTCCGAAAAGCGTCTCACCTTTGTTTAACAAATTTCTTCTTACAAAACTCAAATAACTAAGCTCCTGAAGAAAATAGCTGATGTCAAACACAAAAAGGCTCTATTGGATTCGATTGAGAGACCCCTAAGCCGAAGCGAGATTGATGAAGAGATCCAGAAAGGAATTGCTCATGGTGAAAAGGAATTAAAAATCAAAGGCAGGATTAGCGAGCTGATGATGAAGAAAGCACGTCTCGACAGTAAGATTGTCATCGAGAAAGCCCGCTTTGAAGATTTTAAGTCTCTTTTTCCTTATTAAAACTTTTTATTATTGTACATTGTGTTTTGTCAAGATTAAATCTCCCTTTTGGACATGTATCTTAGCATGCTTTGCTATTACTTCCTGTCAGTGTAATTGACTGGATTTTCTTAATTTTTTTTACAATTGGCTTTCGCCAATCTGTATCTGACAAATAGACAATGGCCAAAACTAAGTTTCTTACAATTATCTTTCGCCAATCTATATTTTACAAATAGTCAATGGCCAAAACTTTCAAGTATTTTCAAAATAGTTTAAAATTTCTCAAATTTCTGCTAATTCATTTGCCCCCCCCCCCCAGTTTTGGGGATTGACAATTTTGATTATCTTTTTTGTCGAAATCACAACGTAGCCTTCCAACGCCCTTAAAGGCATATAAATAATAAAAACCCAGTTAATGCGGCTAGTGCCCATTCCCCCAATTCGTGTATGCAAAATTGGCCTGGACAACATATGTTACCATCACATTGAAACGAAACATAAACATCAACTGGTTTAATATACTACTTAAGCTTAATACATGAGAAGCACTAATTCAAGCATAATTTTTCTATCATGTTATACCCATCTATTAATACTCGACTAAGGTAATATATGGATATTTCGACTCCATTATTATCCTCTTGGGCTAACATGCTTCCTATTGTTAAATCAGATGCATCTACATACAACGCTTTGTCAAATATTCATTGATTGCATCAAAAGCCTCTTCTTGTACCTTTCCCCAATGGAAGTCACTTTCCTTCTTGATCTTCAATAATGGCGATAAAACCTTCGTATTGCCACTTAGATTTGAGATAAATCTTCTCAAGAAGTTGATTTTCCCCAACAAATACTGAAACTGTTTCTTTGTTAAAGGAGGCTTCAGATCCAAAATTGCTTTTGTTTAGCTTTGATTAAACTCAATGCCTTTTTTATTTACTAAAAAACCTAAAAATCTCCTTGCGGTTCTGAAGAACTTTCTTTTGAGCAGCCTTTCAATCTCCTGTTTGATCTTCAAGGTGATCTCAAGAGCTTTCAACAGTTTGATCAGCTTGACTTTCATTTTCGACCTAACTTTGGTGCTGATGTAAGTTGGTCTCTTCGTTAAACTGTCTCCTTGATTAACTTCTTCCAACGGATCTTGGGCTTACATCTTCTATACTGAATTCAATGGGTCTTTTTAAACCCCCAAAGGTTCATTGTCACAAATACAATCTAACCTCCGACTTTCTGAAGTTGTTGTTTGGCCTTGTTGGCGTTTTTCTTGATCTACTGGTTTGGCTTCGACATCTATACTCCATGGTCTTTCAGCTTCCAAAGCCGATTTCATTTTGTTTGCAGCTACATAAGCCGAAATTTGAGCCAGACTTTCTGACTCATTGGTCATCATTGATGATTATAGGCCACCTCGCAGGTGGAATCGACTCCTTGAGCATTACTGCCTCTTCAGAATCCCACATAAAACCAAGATTAGGATCGAAGCTTAGAAAACTATTTAATTTTTCATTCATAGTGTAATTGTCATCATCACAAGGCGCCATATTCGCCAAGTGCTGGTCGAAGGATTTATTTCCACCTTTAACCTCTTCTACCTTATAGTAGCTCTGATCAACCTCTATATTTTCCACCACACTATCTTTCCTCCAAATGGAAATCCTCTGGTGCAAAGTCGACGAGACTGCACCTATTTCATGAATCCATTCTTAGCTTAGTAATAAATTGAAGTTTGCTTTGGAATTTATTAACATGAACAAAGTTGACCTGGTGGTTGTTCCAACAACCAATTCGACCTGGATGGCCCTAATTATACTACTGTTTTTCCCTTTATAGTTGGACAAAACCATGTTATGAGGTCGAAGATGTGATCCACACTTCCCCATTTTCTTGAACAGAGCATGTGGCATTAAGTTCGCAACTGCTCCACGATCGACAAACATTTTATTCACCAGCATGACATCTACCTTTACCCTTATAAATAAAGGCTTAAGATGATACAAGAACCATGTGCCTGGTTTCTTAAACACATCCTTCTGTTCTTCAACAACACCACTATTCATGATATAGTAGCTGTAATACGGTTGGAAAACTGACTTGGGTGTTTTGTGTTTTATCACAAATGTTGCGGTTAGCAAGAGTTGCCACCGACTTTTCTTTTATCCAAAAGGAAAGGCTAAAAAGAATAGGAAAGACCTTTGAGATTATTTCTTGTGTTCGGGGGGTAGATTATGAAAAGAAAAGGTATTAGTACCCTTTTCATCCATAGTTATTTATGGGCTCTTAGTTTCTTGCTAGATCACTTGCTCTTGTTTGAAAGTGTGCTTTGTGTGGTTTTTGAAAGTATTTTGAAAAGGCGTCTTCGTTTAGGAAAACTTTGTAATAGTTCTCGTTTGTAAGAACATATCCAAAATGTTGAGCATTTGAAAATATTTTATGTTTGGAAAGTGTTTTTGAAAGTGTTTAGTGTTTGTTTTGAAAATAAGCAAGAGTGTTTGATTTGAAAATGAGCAAGCAACTAGGAACCATCTACCTACTCAAAAGTCTTAGTTCATTTCTTCCTTTCCTTTGATATTTCTATCTTACCATTGATTTGGTAAGAAGCCTTATCTTTGGATGTAAAGGGACGGGTGTGGGTCATCGTATAACCATGATAGCAATGTTGTGAGATATCTTAGCATTTCTCTTTGAGGGACTAAGATCATTTTTGAAAGGCAACATTGATAGAATCATCGAGGGACTATGATCTTGTATTTTTTATTGCTTTTTTCTAAGATATCCCACATGCATAACATTCCAAAATATCAAAATATAAACCGGGGACGGCTTGGATCTCAACAAATTTCAATCTTTCTTCTAACTGCTTGTATTTGACATCAACAGGTGGGTACTACTCGTCAAAATAATCATCATAAAACGCTTGATCATTAACACAGTTAGCCTGGGTACTCTTTACCTCACCAATCAGATTCTCATCTTCTTTAGACGAGTCTTTAACTATCGAGATCTGACGAACCGACTCTTTGAACCTTCTGCCTAGTTGACCAGGGCTCTCTTCTTGGGCTTTTTCTTAACTGCCAGCAGTGCCATCATATCTTGCGGCCCCTTGGCTAGGGCCAGTAGAGTCTCTTGGAATTGAGAGTTTTGTTCCTGAAGATCCTTCACAGTTTTCTCTAGATCCATCTTGCTGAAATAAACAGCAGAAAGATAAGGACATCTGTTGTGTGAAAACCTGTCATGTTATGATGCATGGAAGATGTATATGCAAATGATTTCAAGGATTTCTGAAATTTAAATTTGTATAGACAAAAGAATGAACAAACGTCAATTTTCATTAATTAGTTCAAAAATATTACATCATGCCTCTTGTGCTTACAAAATAACTCTCTAAGATAAAAGACTGAACACATCCTCTCCGGTGCAAGATAGGCGTTCACACTTTGCTCTTCTTGTAACTGCTTTGTAATATCCAAGACTCTCTTCTCACTACCATATAAATTAGATACAAAAGTATCTCGTTCTTCCTTCATCTCTATCCAACCCTTTTGAAAGTCTTCAAGAGAGGTAGGCATGTCGGGGTGGAGAACAGTGTACGGGACATCTCTTTCAACCACAGACTCCATGATAACTGGTAAGATGGAAGGATAAGGCATCACAAGTTTCTGAGCACGTGATCGTACCCACCTATGTTAAGGCTCAAGGGGAATGGAATTCTTGTGTCCTAGCGTCTTTCTATCCACTTTTCTTATCATCCTCCAAGCTCGGATAAACCTCAGACGGTAGCTTTGATCGTCGCTCTCATAGTCGAATACCACTCCTAGGATGAGCATCTCATGTGGACTATCCCTTCGGGCCTAACCAAACTGTCGTAAGGATAAGCAGGGGTTGTAAGTGATACCTTCTCTAATTCCAAGAAAAAGGACATTAGGGAATTCCCCACAACGGTTCATGACAGTAACATTCTCTGAGGATCGAGAACACCAATGAACATCTGAATGTCTGAGCGTCATCAGCCTATGGGACCACCTCAAACCTTGCCCGTTCTTTAACAAAGATCTGGGAAGATAAGAAATAAACCATCTTGCCAAGATAGGAGTGAAACACATGAGGATTCCTCTCTTCCTGATAGTGCGAGAGTGAAAAGAATATAGGATATCTCCCAACAAGGTAGGAACCAGATTGCGAGACATGAATATTTTGACAGCGTTTACATCTATGAGTTGGTCAGGGTTTGGAAACAAAACAATCCCATAGATCAGAAGGGCCAATATTTCTTCAAAATCTTGTAAGTCCAAAGAGTTCCAACAATCTTGAGCTTTCTCGAACAAGAACTTGGCTAATAAACCTTTGACACCACTCCTTATTTCCCAATTAGCCTTGATATTAGATTGTTGCAAGTGTAGTGCTTGAGCAATCTCTTCAAGTTTTTGATCTCTTTCCGTACCGTTGAAGGGTAGTTGATTGAGAATGGGAATCCTCAAGAGTTGTGAGAATTCTTCTAGAGTAGGCACAAGTTGATAATCGGGAAAAGTGAAGCAATGGTGTAGAGGATCAAAGAACTGGAACAACACCTTCATCATATCTTCATCAGTGTTGGAGGTAACCAAGTTTAGGATGCGACCATGTCTTTCGGTGAATGGAGAATTCTCAAGAACCCTTGATGCAAACTCTTTGAGTTGAGGAGAAATCCTTATGAAATTGACTTGGATAGTATTCCTACGGATATAAGCCATGTCCTACAAAACAGAACAAAAATAAATCCCAAAAATCCTTGAAATAGTTAGAATGAGTATGATGTTATGATGTCTATGATGTCATGTATAAGTAAGGATATACAAACAAGGAAAACAAGTCCTTAGGTTTAGGCTTGCATGGAGTCTCATAGGTAAGTACCCTCTTTAAGTTTAGTTGGCTCAAACCTGTCCTAGAAATAGTTACCGAGTTCTAAGGGATCTCAATATCACTGATTTGTCTTCTCGGGCATTGTTTCAGCGCAAGCCTCTTTCGTGGCAACCAAAATATCCCGAAAAGTCAAATCTCAATGAGTGTAGTATCGAGTATCAACCAACTTCGGACTGCACCAAATCCGGTTATCTCACTACGTCCTAATGGCCAAGTTGATCAAGTAAAGGTTCTAAAAGTCAGTTAGTGCTTCATGACATCACACAGCGGCCCCGTATTCTCCTTGACTACTCAAGGGCTACCGGTACCCACAAATATCTCACACTAACGTAGCTATTGCTTAGACAATGTCGATATACCCGCACAGTTTCCATAACGTATTGCTACTTACCTATAAGGTATCCCAAATTCGGGTAGAGGATATAAACAAGCCCAAACAAGGAACCAAAATGTAAAGAAAACAAATTAACCAATGAAAGCAAATAAATGTGATCTAGCCCTAAGGTAACCCCACTTTTAAGTTATTCCCCAGCAGAGTCACCAGTTCTGTGATACGGTGGGAGAACTGACTTGGGTGTTTTGCGTTTTATCGCAAATGTTGCGGTTATCAAGAGTTGCCACCGACTTTTCTTTTATCCAAAAGGAAAGACTGAAAAGAATAGGAAAGACCTTTGAGATTATTTCTTGAGTTCAGGGGGTAGATTATGAAAAGGGAAGGTATTAACACCCTTTTCATTCATAGTTATCTATGGGCTCTTAGTTGCTTGCTAGATCACTTGCTTTTGTTTGAAAGTGTGCTTTGTGTGGTTTTTGAAAGTATTTTGAAAAGGAGCCTTCGTTTAGGCAAACTTTGTAATAGTTCTCGTTCGTAAGAACGTATACAAAGTGTTGAGATTTTGAAAATATTCCATGTTTTGGAAAGTGTTTTTGAAAGTGTTTAGTGTTTGTTTTGAAAATAAGCAAGAGTATTTGATTTGAAAATGAGCAAGCAACTAGGAACAATCTACCTACTCAAAAGTCTTAGTTCATTTCTTCCTTTCCTTTGATATTGCTATCTTACCATTGATTTGGTAAGAAGCCTTATCTTTGGATGTAAAGGGACATGTGTGGGTCATCGTATAGCCATGATAACAATGTTGTGAGATATCTTAGCATTTCTCTTTGAGGTACTAAGATCATTTTGAAAGGAAACATTGATAGCGTCATCGAGGGACTATGATATTGTATTTTTGATTGCTTTTTGCTAAGATATCCCACATGCATAACATGACCATTTTTATAAGGAAACAAAGTGGAATTACCCTAAGGGTGCAAGTGTGCAAATGTGTTTGATTTACATGCATTGTTTATCTTAGATTAGGGTTTGCTACTTGTTGGTTTTAGCTTTCCATACAAACTCTAATTACTAGAATTTATATAAAGCGATAAATTACGGAAAGTAAAATTACTAAGCTATTACATCATTGAGGGAGGGGGTATACAAATTTACAAATAGGGATTGCAAGAAAATTAAACCTAATTATCTATTACAACAATATTGAATATTGTACAAGAATTGAAAATAAAATGCAAGAATGTAAATGGAAAAAGAAATGATTTTTATTTGGATTTTATGAAAGGGTTTGGTCTTGACCTAATTTAAGAAAATGATTAGTTAAAAATAAACAAAATTAAATTTAAACTAATTAAGAAAGAAATTGAGTTAAAAATGATTTTTAGGGTTTTTATGAAAAAAGGTTATAAGTTAATAAAATAAAATGAAAGATTAATTAATTAAAACAAACCTAAGTTCTAAATTAATTTTAAATAAAAAGAAAAGTAATAATTAAACCTAAATGTAAATATTTATTATTTAAAAAAAGAAATTAATTTATTAAAATAAAATGTTTTTGTTCTTTTTGTCTTTATAAAGAAAATGAATAGATAAGTGTAAATAATAAAAAAATTATATTTTTTAATAATAAAAAATAATAATAATATTAATAATAATAATAATAGTAATAAAAATAAAATAAAGAAAAAGAGATAAAATAAAAATAAGAAAAAGAAAAATAATAAGAGAGGAGTTGGGCCAGGAATGCAAAAATAAGGCAGGGGGTTAGAAGCAGCAAAAGGCAAGGCCCAACTGTTTGGAGGCTCAGGCGCTGCAAGCTTGTAACACAAAGAGAGAAAAAAAGTATAAAAAAAAATGAGAAAAGTGGCAACGCTGGGGCTTGAACCCACACCCTAAGCATGAAACGTGTGTTGCCTTACCACTGGGGTGGCTATACATTCGGTAACATAAACAAAATAAATAATACATAACACAAGCCTTGCCCTGAATGTAACTTCATCTTCAACCTCCAGCCATGGATCCTATAACTTCACTATTTCTTAACAAAAATGAAATATGCAAACATGAAAGTTGCTCCATTTTTTCTCATGAATCCAACCATATAAATAACTAAAGCTATAAATCAAAGATGAATGAGAATTTCTAAAATTACTAAATTCTGACCTAATTATTTCAGCAAGTTCAAACTTAAAATTCTCACTACTCAAGCAATATAAATGAAATCTATGGACATGTACAGTTTCAGGGCAATCATGTCTACATTTTATCTTTGAAACTAGGAAGCTAACAATGCCTATATAAAGATTTCAAAAGTCAGAAAACTTACCTCAAAAATAGATTTCGTGTTTTACAAATGAGCTTGATTCAAAGTGCTGCAATGATCAGGTTAGCTTCCTTGAGTCTCTAGGAAGCTAATGCAATGCTTAGCTTGAGTTGAGAGTGGCTGAAATGGCCTAGAGAAGTCAAGTTGCAGACCCTTGTTTTTGAGCTTGGACAATGGTGAAAATGGTGTTACAGTTTAGAAACAGGGATTGGGATGAGTTATATTTGAAGTAAGGAAGCTTTTGAGATGATTTAGAAAGAAAACACACGAGTGGTTTGAGAGATGGGAGTTTTTGGTCAGGTCCTGCACAACAATGGAGGTTTTGTGCAATTTGAGTTTTCAAGGAGTTTGAGTGAGTTTGAGGGTGTTAATGCTCGTGTCTTAGCTCATAAATAGTGACTCTGCTTATAAGCAACAAGTTTGGAGACTTATTGTTGATCAGAATTCAAAAACAAATGTTTAAACTCAACATGTGATTTTTGAGAAATCCAAGTTTCAATGCCTTGTGTACTTGCTAATGTAGAGTGGTTATGCTTTAAACAAGTTTTCTTCTGACTTTGTAGATGGAGTGTGATCAGAGGGAACAAGTTAGATGCTCAAGAATTGACTTTGTGCATAAAGCTTGCTTTTCAAGAATGGCATTCTTCACTTTCTTCCCAAAATGGAAATGTGAATTGGATAAAGCTTAAACCACTTGGATTATAGCTCAAAAGTTTGTGTAATCCATTAATGATGGATATATACACAAGTTAGAAGGCCTGCAAAGCAAGATTATGCAGCCTAACATTGAAATTGCATTATGTATTTATCAAGAAATGGCTTGTAATTTAAGAATGAAACCCTAACTTCTTGCCTTCGATTCTGATTACTCAAGTATGATATCAGTGAGTTCTTGGGCATTTTGGAAATATTGTAACATCCTCTACAACCTCTATGTTGGAAATTTCTGAAAATTCATCGTGGAACTATGTGAAAAATTGCCATGAAGTTAGGTCAAAATCCTGCCTAAACTAGGGCAAAATTTCACTAAGTTTCCAAGTTTCATGAACATGTATTCTTAAAATCATAACTTAAAATCCATGCATTTATAGAAAAAGTCGTGTTCTACAATATTTTAGATCTCATTGAGATCCACAACTTTCATGTTGGAAGTTTCCTTTGAATCATCTTGCATCATGGTAAAAATTTGGCCCAAAGTTATGAAAAAATATGAATTTTCCAACACTTAGAAAATTTTCTAAGTTTAGAATGTTTGACTTTTCAAAATGAAATATTTACTTTTTGATTTTTTGATGACAAGTGTCATATTTTGACATGTATTGATGATTTGTTATTTTTGAAACTTGATTTTGATCAAAAAGTCAAAGTTTGACTTTTCAGTGTATAGTTGACTTTTCATCAATTGACTGAAATTCATCTATCAACCAATTGATCTTGAGAGATGTTCTGAGCCATTCCATTAGGTCAAAATGATGCATTTGAATCCTTTATATCATAACTTAAACCAATCAATCATTTGCTAGGTCAAAAATCAGAAATTGCACCTTCTCAATCAAAACCCTAATTTTGACCATTTTGCCCTTTTGATGATCTGATCAAATTTCTTGAGGAATTATGATCCAAACTTGATCAAATGACATATATGAGTTCATGATGTTGATATGGATAAAAAATTATGAAGTTTGACTGTAAATTGACTACAATTGACTTTTTCTGCAATATAGCTGATTTTAGGTCAACTGATCAATTGACTGAGCAAAAATGTGATCCAAGACTTGAAAATTGACACGAGAAAACTTGAGAGTCCAAAATGATCCATTAAATTCTTATGGGGCATTAAAATTCCATTTGTCCTTGTGCAATCTCAAACCCTAATTTTCAGTCATCAGTGTTAGAGGATGTGTCTTGAGCTGATCAACCCTTGTGCAGTCTTGAACCAAAGGATATCTTTATGAGAGTTTATTTGATAAATGAGAGGCAAAATTTTAGGGTACAACAGCTGCCCCTGTTCAATCTTCTTAGACCTGAAGAGTTAGATTGGCGGATCCGCCATTCGTGACTTGAAGGTGGAAGATGATTGGACACTAGAGTGCCCAAAAATTTACACTCGAAGATGGATTGGGAATGGGCTTATAGATTCCATTTGGAAGGATGATGATAAATACTGGAAGAAGTATCAACACAAATATTTGGTCGATTAATACTAAAACCTGATGTTTCACCTGTGGGACAAAAAGGTTAGTAAAATGCAGATGTATGCATGATGTTCACAAGATGTAGTATTATGCTAGATGAATTTTGTATGTATATGCTATGATGTATGAATGTGAGATGCATATTTGTCTGAGAAAATATACCCCTGACTGTTGTTGAGGAGTTTTGAATCCCAGATTGCTGTTGGGGATTTAAGAATACATATCTTCAAACTTTGTAGGGAGAATGCTTCCGCTGGGGAATATCTCTTGCATGTTAGTTGTTATCTGGTCGAGTCCAGGCTTCACAACTTGCCGATGATGAGGAATTCAACTGCTATCTTGTCGGATCCAAGCTTCACGGTAACTTGCCGGGGAAGGATAAATTAACTGTTATCTGGTCAGATTCCAGGCTTTGCAGAAAATTTATTGGAATTGAATTGTTATCTGGTCGGATCCAGGCTTCACCATAACTTTCTGGGGATAAGGAAGTTAACTGTTATCTGGTTGGATTCCAGGCTTTACAATAACTTGAAGTGGTAACTATTATCTGGTCGGGTACAGGCTTCATAGTTTTTGAAAAATTATAATATTATCTGGTCGGATCCAGGCTTCATAGTGTCTTGCTGGCATTGTAGCTAGTTATTATCTGGTCGGACTCCAGGCTTCATAATAGCTTACTTGAATAGACGAGGTTGAACTGATACCTGGTCGGATCCAGGCTTCATCAGTAACTTGCTTGGAGCTTAGTTGTTATCTGGTTGGATTCCAGGTTTCAAACTTCTGAGGGGAATTGCTATCTGGTCGAATCCAAGCTTCACAATAACCATCTTGAAAAAGATGAGGTTGAAAACTAATATCTGGTCGGATCCAGGCTTCACAGTAACTTGTTAGGGTAGATGCAAACTCTACTAAGGAAAAGAAGTTAAACCCCGGTTTGGTTGGGTCCAGTTTCTTCTATATCTTTGAAGAGTTAAACTATTATCTGGTCGGGTCCAGGTTTCATAGTATTTGAAAGGTTTTCACTATTATTTGGTCGAATCCATGCTCTATAATGTCTTGAGAAGTTGACTATTATCTGGTCGGTCCAGGTTTCATAGTATCTTTTGGAGATAGTAAAGGTTGACGACTTTACTAGGGATTAGGGGTTGTGGCCCTATGATTTGCAATAGTCTGAAAGGAAAACTCAAGCTGGAGAGTGCGAAATCAGTAGGGGAGGACAGACTCAGCTTGGGGGATATACTCATCTTGGGGAGGATATACTCAGCTGGGGATAACAGATTTAGCTGGGGAAGATAGACTATGCCGGGGGAATTTGAACTTGGCTGGGGAATTATGCCACTCATTGTTTGTTGGGGAAATAAACCTTGTTGATGAATACTTGATGAACTGCTGATGAAGTGAGTTCTTTGAGGAAGATATCCACAAGGCTTCTACTTGTATGATTAAAATAGTCGGGGATAGAGATGTCAAGAGATTGATACTCTAGTTGGAGATTGACCTGTGCAAAGAAACTTTGTGGGTAACTTTGTTGAGGATTGGTTTATTGTAACTGTCTTGTGGGTATAATGCTAATGAAATAACTTTGTGGGGATATTCCATATACATTAAAAAGATGCTTGTTGCTGTTTAGCAGGACACACGTGCCAAATAGTTTTAATTATGTTCATATGTATATGTTCGTTCAATTTTAGTCATTGGACAAGTTTGCATTCAAAACAAAAACATAAAGTTTTCACTTCAAAGTATATTTGTATTGATATTTTGCCCATGAATGTGCGTTTTTTGTACAAAGAGACGGAGATCCTAGTAAGAGGAAATCGTCGAAAGGAAAACAAGATTTGAAAACAAAAACAAATAGCTATGTGGAAATGATCTCATTGCATTCCAACTCTACTATTGCCCCCAATGTCTTCGAATTCCCCATGTTGTTGAAAGAAGTTGATTGGATTGATCTTGGACCATTTGAACTCGAACCTTGGTGATAAAGTTGACTGTGGTGATTCCACGGGACATAGTCATACACTTTTAATCCTTAACTTTTTCCTGGACCATCCTTTCGGGTTTTCAGCCCACCAGGATACCCATTTTTGCCCAAGTCGCCCTTTCGGGTTTTCAACTTGCCGGGTGTATAATATTTTGCATATATCCCTAATTTTTGCCCAAACCTTTTGGTTTGACGGGATGCCCTTAGTTTAGCTAGGTATGTCAACCTAGCGGATCTCTTATGCATAGTATTTTTTAACTATGTCCACGTTTATAGGATGTGGGAAGTCTTCACCATCCATGGTAGTCAGCATCATGGCACTTCCAAAGAACACTCTCTTGACAACAAATGTCCCCTCGTAGGTGGGAGTCCATTTGCCTCTGGGGTCGCCTTATGGCATAATGATGCGCTTTATTACCAAGTCACCAGCTTGATATACTTGAGGCTTGATCTTTTTATTAAAAGCCTTGATCATACGTTTTTGGTACGTCTGACCATGACAAACAACAACCAATCGTTTTTCATCGATCAAGTTCAACTGATCCAATCTCGTCTGAATCCACTTGTCTTCACCTAAGCTTGTCTCATTCATAATCCTTAGTGAGGGAATCTGAACTTCTACTGGCAAAATAGCTTCCATGCCATAGACTAAGGAAAAGGGAGTTGCCCCAGTTGATGTTCTAGCTGAAGTACGGTAGCTGTGATGCGGTGGGAGAACTGACTTGAGGTTTTGCATTTGTGTTCGCAAATGTTTCGGTTTAGCAAGAGTCGCCACAGACTTTTTATTTTATCCAAAAGAAAGGTCAAAAAGCACAGGAAATACCTTTGAGATTGTTTTTGGGTTCGGGGGGTAGATTATGAAAAGGGAAGGTGCTAGCACTCTTTTCATCCATGGTTTTCCATGGGCTCTTAGTTACTTGTTTTAGATCACTTGCTTTTGCTTTTCAATTGTTTGAAATGGTGTTTTGTGTGTGGTTTTGAAAGTATTTTGAAAAGAGGCCTTTATTTAGGCAACCTTTGTAATGATTCTTATTTGAATGTATACAAAGGTGTTTGTCTTTTGAAAAATGTTTCAATGTTTGAAAGTGTGTTTTGGGAATTGTTTTGAAATTGTGTTATGTGTTTTTGAAAATAGCAAGGATGTTTGCAAGTTTGATCAAGTAACTAGGAGTTGTCTACCCTTACTCAAAGATCTTTCTTATACATTTTTAACCCTTTGACATTGTTGTTTTACCATTGTATTTGGTAAACAACCTTGTCTTTGGATGTTAAACGGGACAGGCGCGGGTCATCGTATGACCATGATAGCAATGGTGCTAAGTATCTTAGCAAGTTTTTGAGGGACTAGATAATTTTTGTATAGGCAACCAAGATAGCGTCATTGTGGGACTATGATATTTTTGTTTTGTTTTGTTTTGCCAAAATACCTAGCATGCATACCATGGCCATTTTTAAGGCAACAAGTGGGTGAAACCCTAGGGATGCTTGTGTGCATTGTATTGTCATTTTTCATGCTATTTTGTCTTGTATTTAGTCATACTATTTGTTTTGATTTTGGTCTTTGCATACAAAACCTTAATTTACTAATCATGCATATAAAAGCAATAAATGCGTAAAAGTAAATCTAAGACTATTACAACATTATTATGGGGAGGGGGTACAAGTTTGAATAAGGGGATATTGCACAAAATAAAGCCCTAAAACTATTATAACCATATTGAATTTATTTGTACAAATAAATAAATGAATAATATTTAAATATGCAATTAAATATAAATATGAAAAAATGTTTTTGTATTATTTTTATGTATGTAAAAATAAATTATTTATGTCTCAAAAATAAGAAAATAAAAATGATTATTTTTAGAAAGGGTGAAAACCCTAGTTTTTGATTTTTTTAAAAAGAAAACATATATTATTTATTTATTCATTTATGTACAAAGAAAATAAATAAAAAATATATATATAAAATGTTAAAAAATAATATTTGTGAGAAAATAACATTTTGAGTGTATAAATAATAAAAATAAAAATATATGATATTTTTGTATTATTTACAAATTTATTTAAGAAAATAAAAGTATATATTATTTAATAAACTATTCTTATGCCAAAAAAATAATAAAAATAATAAAATAAAATGTGAAAATTTAAAAAAATATTTTTGGTGATTTTTAATATTTTGAAAAAATAAATAAAGTCAGAAAATATAAAAGAAATAGAAAAATATACAAAAATAAAACAAATGGGCCAAGGGGTGCAGAAAGCAAGCAGGGGGTGTCAAGAGTCAAAAGAACCAAGCCCAGCTCAAAGTCACACTTCATCCCTGTCCTTGGAACGAAAACACGCGCGCCATGGTTCAAATCCCGTTCTCTCTTGTTCTTGCATGAAATCAAAAACTCACAACATAAAAGTTATAGCATTTTCAATCACGATTTCAATGATATAAAAAACTTGATCTAACTCTCCAAGACCAGAGAGAATTTCCTTGGCACTAAATTCTAACCTAGTTTTTTCAGCAACTTCAACATCTAAATTCTCCTAGCTCAGTTAACATAAATGAATTATATGCATATGTACAACTCAAGGACAATGAGGACTACATTTTTGCTTCACAAACCTAAGCCTAATGATTCCTAAATAAGGAGATAGAAGTTTGAGAAATACTTGTTTCAGTCAAGTTCGAATATGGAAATATGGGTGTTGTGAGTGAGGCCTGAAGGACTTTTAAGCTTGCTTGATGTTCCCTTGATCTTTCCCAATGCTCAGCTTGCTTTGAAATGGCTTGAATCTCTCTATAGAACTCAACCTGCAAACTCAGAATTTGAAAATGGTGAAGCTTTAAAATGCAGTTACAATTGTTTGAGATGGGCTAGGATAGTTCAGATGTATTGTTTTGAAAGTGTTTGAAGTGTTTTGGGACAAAACGCACGAGGCAATGTGAAGATGGCTTGAGTTCTGCAGGGCTTGCCCTGTTTTGGGCAGAAATGGAGTGTTTTGATGTATTTTGGTGTTTGAGAGGCTATGAGCTCGTGTTTCTGGCCTTAGACAATGTGTTGAACTTGTTTGAAATGAACACAAAGCTTTCTCTTTTCAGATTACAAAGTTATGTGGACTTTTGCAAGTTACTTGCTTTTGAAGCAAAAGTTGATTTTGACAATGTCAAGACCTGTACAGGCCTTCTTCTTAGCTGCACATAGTTGGTGTACTTTGCCCCAAGTTTATGGACTTTGTTTGCTGCAAAAGATTAGGTTCAAGGCTCAAGGGAAACAAAAATGCATAAAGTGAACTTTATGGAAATGGCATTGTTATCTTTATGCCAAAAATGGAATAAACCCTTGTATAATGTTCTAAAGCTCAGAATCAAACCTTTGTCCAATGTATTTTCATTTAATTAAGGAGAGTGGAAAGGTTTAAGACCTGTAAAACAAGTACAAGCATGCTTTGGGCAGATTTGCAAGTTGTAGCAATGTGCAAAATGCCTTGGCCAAAAGTGATAATTTTCCATTTTCAAACTTTCGATTCTCCCTAACCATGAATGATCTTGGAGAGTTCTACGACATTTTGGAAATCATGTAACATGCTCTACAATCCATCTTTAAAATGAATTTTGAGATTACACTTGGAACTAGGTGAAAAATTGCCATGAAGATAGGTTAAAATCCTGCCTAAACTAGGGCAATAATTCACTAAGTTAGAAACTTTTTGGACCCCTATTCACAAAATAATAACTTGAGATCCAAGCATATTTTTGGAAAACTTTGTGAATCAAAGTTGTATATTTTATGGAGGACTACAACTTGCATGTTGTAAGTTTTCTTTGAATCCAATTGCATCATGGTGAAAAAGTTGGGAAACATTGGGAAAAAATAAGAAATTTTCATAACTTGGAAAATTTCTAAGTTATGAAAATTTTCCATTTTAAACCCTAATTTTCAAAATTAGGTTTCTTGGTGAACAAGTTTCATGTTTTGACACATCTTGATGAAAAATGACCCTTGGTACTTGATTTTGACCAAAAAGTCAAAGTTTGACTTTTCAGTGTACAGTTGATTTTTGATTAGTTGACTGGAAAATTCATCTGTCAATCCAATGCATTTGAGATCTTTTGAACCTTATGATTAGGTCAAGATGATGACATTGAGTCCTTGAAACCATGATTGAACCCAATTTGCCATTGGCTAGGTTAAAAATCATAAATTGCCCTTCTGCAGTCAAAACCCTAAAAATGACCATTTTGCCCTTTTGAAGATCTGATCAAATTTCTTGAGGAGTTGTGGTCCAAACTTGATCAAATGGTTCATATGAGTTTATAATATTGATGTGGATCAAAAATTATGAGGTTTGACTGTAAATTGGCCACAGTTGACTTTTTCCCCAATACAGTTGATTTTTAGGTCAATTGTCCAATTGACTGGGCAAAAATTTGATTCAAGGCTTGAAACTTGGTATGGGAAACCTTATAGGTCCAGCATGAAGTATGAGAGTCAAATTGAGCATTGGAAGTCCAAAAATCCCTGTGCAAACTCAAACTCTAATTTCAGGTCAACAGTGCAAGGAGATGTCTTGAGCAGAGCAAACCCTAATCCTGTTTGGAGACCAAAGTGTCTTGTGGAAAAAATCTTGATAAAATGAGAGGAGTTTGGGGTACAAAAGTTGCCCCTGTTCAATCTTCTTGAACCAGAAGAGTTAGATTGGCGAGTTTTCCGTTCGTGACTCGAAGGTAAAAGATGATTGGACCCTAGAGTGCTCGTAAATTTGCACTCGTCAAAATGTTAAGGGAATGGGCTTAAAGATGCCATTTGGAGATGTGACAGAATCTTGTCGAAGATGGGCTTAAAGATTCCATCCAAGACTGTTTGTTGAATTAAATGTTGTAAGTCAAAAGAATGAGTATCAGAATGGTATCTATGTCTGGAATGTATCTGAACTGTATCTGGAGACTGAATCTGTATGAGCAAGGGAATGGCGTCCGTGACTGGAGCATATCCGAGCTGTAACTGGAGATTGGATCTGAATGAATAACAGAATGACTTCCGTGTCTGGAGTGTATCTGTATTGTATCTGAAATCTAAAATCTGAATAAGCGACAGAATGACATCCGTGTTTGGAGCAACTCTGGGCTGGGGAAAAGGTCTGAATGAGTGACAAAATGGCTTCCGTGTCTGGAGCGTATCTGGACTGTATCTGAAATTGAGATCCGTATGAGTAGAAGAATCACTTCCGTGTCTGGAGTGTATCTGAACTGTAATTGGGATTTTAATAGGTGACAGAATGACTTCCGTGTCTGGAGTGTATCTGAACTTGAAATTGATAGTTGAATCTGAATGAGAAATAGAATGGCTTCCGTGACTGGAGCATATCTAATCTATATCTGATTGTTGAAGTCTGAATGAGTAACAGAATGACTTCCGTGTCTGGAGTGTATCCGTATTGTATCTGAAATCTTTGAATATTTGTTAAAGATAGCTTTTAATCTTATCCTGAAAAGGGTAAAATGTTAGCTGAAACACAAGGTTATGTTGCATGAAATGTATGATGCAATAAGATGTGTTTTATGACATATGAATGTAATGTATGCGCATGTAAGCTGATTGACTGTATTGCTGAGGAAAATAAATCCTTGATAGCTGGAGATAATAAAATCCTTGATTGCTGCCGGGGGAAATAAATCCTTGACTGCTGCTGGAGATTCAAAATCTTTGATTGCTGAGGATGAGAAATCCTTAGACCACTGTTGTGGATAGAAAATCCTTGGCAACTCGCGGGGATTATCAAAAACTTGACAACTTTTGTGGGGATGTGAGAATCCTTCACGACTTTTCTGGGGATATAGGGATCCTTCAAGTCTTTGGAGTTGGAGGATGATAAAAATTCTGTTGTGAGAATAATGTCAAGTGTTGGTTGAGAAACCTGCTTGGGGAATCCTGAGAACTTTGATGACTATGGTTGGGGATTACACAATGGGAATCCTTACTCGGCTGGGGAATAGGGAAAACTCTAGCGATCTCTACCGGGGATCAAACAAAGGAAAACCTTGATCTGTTGGAGAATAAGGAAGACTCTGATGGCTTCTGCGGGGAACTGAGAATGAGAATCTTTATTCTTCTAGGGGAATTTGAATCCTAGGGGACTTCAAGCTGGGAAGTCAAGAATGTGAATCTTCAATCTGCAGGGGACTAAAAATTCTGACAAATTCATGTTAGCGAGTAATGAAGACTCTGGCAACTTCACTGGGGGATCAAGAATGAGAATCTTCATTATGTTGGGAAGTAAAAACTCTGTGGGGAATAACTATACTGCTGGGGAGTAGCTATCCTGCTGGAGAGTAAGTTCAAGACTTTGGGGGAAAAGGCTTATTCCTGTGTGGAAAATCTCAAGAGTTTGGGTTGTATGCCACTCTACTGGGGGATTATCCTAGCTTGGGGATAAGACAAAAGCTAACTGTTATCTGGTTGATTCTCAGATTTTAAGACAACTTGCTGAGGAAATCGGGGAAAACTGAATGGTTTCCGTTGTAGATTGATAGTTGGAAATTTGACTCCGTTGGGGAAGAAGGCTTCGTCTCTGTTGAGGGTTTGTAGTTCAAAGTTTTTGCTCCGCTGAGGATTGGGAGTTTGAGGACTTAACTCTGATGGTGGATTAAGGGTTTGAAATATAACTCCGTCGGGGATTGGGAGTTTTGAAGTTTGGCTCTGACGGGGATTGGAAATTTAATTCCGCTGGCAATATGTATTTCAAGGTTTCAGCTCCGCTCGGGATCTAGATGATGTGCTGCATGGGATTTCTCTTAGAATAGCCTAAAGACATTTTCCTATCCTTTCAATTTGTCAGTAATTATTCTTTCACATTTCGTTTATTTGTAAGCAGTGATTATATTCAAATGCATATGCTCATTTAATAAATCATTGGACATTTTCAAATAAAACACAAGTGTAAAGAAAAGAAAAGGCAAATAGTTTTCTACACTTTGAAGTATCTTTGTATTAACTTTGCGTAAGTATTTTGTACAAAGGAGACAGACATCCTAGTAAGAGAATGTTTCCATAAAGAATGAGAAAAATTTATACAAAGAAAGATGGCTATGTGTAAAAATTCCATGGGGTTCCCATTCTGCTATAGCCTTCGTAACTCTGAATATCTTACCCATTCATTGCTTTGTCCTAAGATGATTGAGTTAATCAGAAGCCCGAAGCTTGTCTGTGAAGAGATTGTCCTTAAAGTGATCCGACGAGACATAGTCATACGCCTTAATTCCCTAACTTTTTCCTGGACCGCCCTTTCGGGTTTTCAGTCCACCGGGAAACCCTTTTTTGCCCAAGTCTCCCTTTCGGGTTTTCAACTTGCCGGGTGTACATATTTTTTTATTTATCCCTAATTTTTTCCTGAGCCGCCCTTTCGGGTTTTCGATTCACCGGGATGCCCATTTTTGCCCAAGTCGCCCTTTCGGGTTTTAAACTTGTCGGGTCATTTATGTGTAGTATCTTTTGACTATGTCTGTGTTCGCAGAGTGCGGCAGGTCGTCACCGTCCATGGTGGTTAAGATCATTGCCCCACCAGAAAAGATGTTTTTGATCATAAATGGTCCTTCGTAGGTAGGAGTCCATTTGCCCCTGGGATCACTTTGCGGCAAGATGATCCGCTTGATTACAAGATCCCCAACTTGATATACCTGGCGCCTGACTTTCTTGTTGAGAGCCTTGATCATCCGCTTTTGATATGTCTGACCATGGCAAACATCAGTAAGTCGCTTTTCATCAATCAAGTTAAGTTGATCCAGCCGGGTTTGAGTCCAATCGTCTTCACTCAAACCAGCATCTTTCATGATTCTCAAGGAGGGAATCTGAACCTCGATAGGCAAAACAACTTCCATGGCGTATACCAAAGAATAGGGTGTTGCCCTAGTTGATGTGCGTGTCGTGGTACGATACCCGTGAAGAGCAAACGGTAGCATGTCATGCCAGTTCTTGATATTTTTGTTCGCAGCTTCGACAACACCGTTCATCTTTGACCGATAGGGAGATGAATTGTGATGTTGAATCTGGAACTGCTCGCACAAAGCGATGATCATAGTATTGTTAAGGTTTGTACTATTTTCGGTGATGATCCTTTCGGGGATGCCGTACTGGCAGATGAGGTTCTGCTTGATGAAGCGGGCAACCACATTCTTTGTAACAGAGGCGAAGGAAGCTGCTTCGACCCACTTGGTAAAGTAATTAATGGCCACTAGAATAAAGCGGTGTCCATTGGATGTTGTAGGCTTGATCTCTCCAATCATGTCGATTCCCCACATAGCGAATGGCCAAGGAGCTGTTAAGACATTGAGAGGAACTGGAGGTATATGTACCTTGTCTGCATAGATTTGACATTTATGGCATGTTCGGGAATGTTGATAGCAGTCAGCTTCCATGGTAGACCAGTAATAGCCTGCCCGTAGAATCTTCTTAGCCATCGTATGTCCGCTAGAGTGAGTGCCAAAGGTACCATTGTGCAGTTCAGCCATGATCTCTTCATCTTCAACCTTATCCACACAACGAAGCAGAATGCAATCATGATTGCGCTTGTATAGGATACCATTACTCAGGAAGAACTTGGCTGAGAACCTCCTTAAGAACTTTTTGTTGTTGACTAAAGCTCCTTCAGGGTATTCCTGAGCCTCAAGATACCTTTTGACATCATGAAACCAGGGCCGGTCCACTACTTCTTCAGTATTAATCTCGTGACAGTGTGTAGGTTCGTCCATCCGCTCTATGGTGATTTGGGGAGCCTCATTATCCCAATTAAGTTTAAACATGGATGACATTGTAGCTAGAGCATCTGTTAGCTGATTTTCTTCTCGCGGGAAGTGCTCAAAGATAATCTGCTCGAAATGTGGTAATAATGTCAGGACATGTTCTTTGTAAGGGATGAGGTTTGGATGTTTAGTATCCCACTCTCCTTTGATTTGACTGATAACCAAAGCTGAGTCCCCAAATACAATCAATGATTTGATTCCCAAGTCAATAGCGGCCTTGAGACCAAAGATACAAGCTTCATACTCGGCCATGTTGTTGGTGTAGGTGAAGCAGAGTCTGGCGGTGAAAGGTGTATGGCAACCTTCTGGAGAGATAAGTACAGCACCGATATCATTACCAAGTGCGTTAGAAGCACCATCAAAGTACAGGGTCCATCGGGATCCTTGTTCAGGTCCGTCGTATGGTCTGAGATCTTCAATGTTGTCCAAAGTCATAATGTCCTCGTCGGGGAAGTCAAACCTCATGGATTGGTAATCTTCGACAGCTTGATGGGCCAGATGATCGGCTAGCACACTCCCCTTTATAGCTTTTTGGGTCGTGTACTGTATATCGTATTCTTTCAGGATCATCTGCCATCTAGCGATTCTTCCAGATAGAGCAGGCTTCTCAAAGATGTACTTGATCATATCCATCTTAGATATCAGCAAAGTGGTATGAGTCAACATATACTGCCTTAGCCGGAAAGCATCCCATACCAAAGTGCAGCAAGTTTTCTCGAGCAGTGAGTATCAGGTCTCACAGTCGGTAAACTTTTTGCTAAGGTAATAAATGGTATGCTCTTTTTGGCCAGACTCGTCATGTTGTCCCAGTACGCACCCCATTGAATTCTCTAGGACAATCAGATACATGATTAGCGGTCTTCCTTCGACCGGAGGCATCAAGATAGGAGGTTCTAGCAAATACTCCTTGATTTTATCGAAAGCAACTTGACAGTCATCATTCTATTTAACCACCTGATCTTTCTTCAACAGCTTGAAGATTGGTTCACAAGTAGATGTTAGGTGAGAAATGAACCTTACAATGTAGTTTAGGCATCCCGAGAAAACTCTGACCTCCTTCTCAGTGCGAGGGGCAGGCATTTCTTGTATAGCTTTGACTTTGGTAGGATCAACCTCGATGCCTTTGTTGCTGACTATGAAACCCAAGAGTTTACCGGACCTGACTCCGAAAGTGCATTTGTTAGGGTTCAGTCTGAGCTTGTACTCCTTCAACCTGACAAACAGCTTTTGCAAATGGTCGATGTGTTCTTCTTCCGTTTGTGATCGGGCTATCATGTCGTTTACGTAAACCTCTATCTCATGATGTATCATATCATGAAACAAAGCTACCATGGCGCGTTGATAGGTTGCCCCGGCATTCTTCAATCCGAATGGCATCACTTTGTAGAAGAACGTACTCCACTGTGTAACAAAAGTAGTTTTCTCCATATCTTCAGGTGCCATTTTGATCTGGTTGTAACCTGAAAATCCATCCATGAAAGAAAATACCTTGTGATGAGTTGTATTGTAAACCAAGATGTCAATGTGCGGTAGTGGAAAGTCATCTTTAGGGCTTGCCCTATTTAAGTCTCTGTAATCCACGCACATTCTCACTTTGTCGTCCTTCTTAGGCACGGGCACAATGTTAGCAACCCATTATGGATAGGAAGTAACAACAAGAAAACCATCATTGAACTGCTTCATAACTTCTGCTTTGATCTTCTCAGACATGTCGGGCCTCATGCGGAGAACTTTCTGTTTAACTGGTGGACAGTCTTCTCTTGTGGGTAGACGATGTACCACAATATCTGTATCAAGTCCCGGCATGTCTTCGTAAGACCAGGCGAAGATCTCAACATATTCATTCAACAGCTGAACTAAGCGCTCCTTGACACTTGGCTCTAGGTTGGCACCCACTCTAACTTCTTTTCTGTCTTCCTCTATACCCAAGTTGATTGTCTCTAACAACTCCTCATGAGGTAGAATAGCCCTTTCTTCCTATTGTAGCAGTCTAGCCAATTCTCCAGGCACCTCACAATCTTCATCACCTTCGTATTCGGCATGGTAGACCAGATCTTCAGAGTCACTGAAGGCCATAGCAGAATTGTTACCCATGGAATCCGGAATGGAAGGGTACCTGCATTTGTGAGTGTGGGTGTGTGTAAGGGATAGCCACCTTTAAACAAATAAAATGTAAAAGGAAAGACAATGAACACAAAAGTTTATATGTGAAAACGTCCATGATTCATTAAAATGGCATATGAAGATGAAAAATCAAACCCTTACAAATGGACCTATGTGCCTCGGGTAAGGCACAAGGTAAAAAGTGTACGAATTATTTAAGAATTATTACAAACCAACAGAAATGTTTGAAAGATAAATTACTGATTGATGAAAGTAATGGGAATAAAGTCCTTTGCCTCCCAATTGCATAGTCCTCCTTCCATAGTGGGGAAAATCCAGTCTTCCAGATTGCTCTCCTCTTCACCATCCTCCAAAGCGTTGACTCCATGATGGGTGATCTTCACTGGTGGCCCTCCATCCCGGGAGAGGCGCACAACCTTTTGAGCAGAAGCAGTGAAACCCAAGCCGAATTTATCAGATCTGAAAGGAAAAACGGGAAGCTACCCCAAGATTGTGCTTCCTCCTTCTTCAATCACAACCTTTGTATCTTTGAGAGACGACATCTGAGGTGGAGGTCCGGTAGTCATGGGTACAAAAGGCACTATCTTGGTCGCCGCAATCTCCTGAGCTACCTCTTCAAAATGTTGAAAGGGGGTTTCGATGAACTCACCATCTAATTCTACATAGAGGAAAGAATTAAGATGGCTTATCATGTATTCCTCTTCGCCGTGAATAGTTACAATTTTCCCCTGGACAAGGTACTTGAGCTTTTGATGCAGAGTAGAAGTGACGGCTCCAGCATGATGAATCCAGGGTCTTCCTAACAAGCAAGAATAGGAGGGACAGATGTCCATCTCATAGAATGTGGAGTTGAAGGTTTCAGTTCCCACTTTAATCGGGATGTCCACCTCCCCGTGGACCATCCTTTTAGAACCATCAAAGGCTCTGACAATGATGTTGTTGGGCTTCAAGGTTAAACCTTCACAATCCAACCTATCCAATGCCTTCTTTGGTAGGACATTTAGCGAAGAACCAATGTCTACCAGAACGTGTGCCAGAGTAGTTCCTCTGTATTCCACCGAGACATGCAAAGCGTCATTATGTTTTCTCCCTTTTGACGTTAAATCAGCATCGGAGAATCCTAGATCGTTGTCAGCTGTTAGGCTAGATACACATTCCCGGAACTGATTCGCGGAGGTTTCCTGGGGCACATGGGCCATCTTCAAGAATCTGATCACAACTTTGGCATGAGCTTCTGAATAAAGCAGCAAAGCCAACATAGATATTTTTGAGGGGGTTTGCCCCAGTTGCTCAACAACATTATAATCGCTTTTCTTGATTATTGTCAAAATCTCTTCCATTTCTTTCTGAGTGGTTTCAGGGATGATCAACGGCTGAGCCCTCGTCCTGACAGGCTCTTCTTGGATCCCTTTCCCTCTATCATCAGCAACAGCAGAGGGGACAACCACAGGAGTTACAACTTCTTAAATAATCAGAGTTCTCGCAGATATGTTGACCGGTACAAGAGTAACCTTAGGAGCAGCTGAGGGTCCGAAGATTGCCTTTGGAGGCGCAATCTCCAGAGAGAAAATTCTTCCACTGCGGGTGATTTTACTCATTCCGGCAATGTTTCCAATGTCGGAAGTCTCTTCATCAGAACTCTCTTCAGTTGATTCAATTTGTTTAACATCGTGGTAGAAGATCTCTCCCCCATAGTTTCACGGTATTGATTTGTTGGACTTGTACGAGATAGGCCCCGACATGGTTATCTTCAAAGGTGCAATCTTCGGATCGGATGTAATCTTAACAGGTCTTTTGGAGACCTTGGAAAGATTGGAGGATATGGTAATTATCGAAACATCATTGACAGAAGTCGGTATAACAGGAGTCTTCTCAAAAAAAATTTCTTGGTTATCCATTAGGCATTGGATGCCTAACTTCAACAACGGACAGTCGGTTGGTAAGGATGAACAAAGGTAGCAATCTTCTTCACAACCTGGGAAAATCCCAGCCTTCAACAAATTCAGCTTGATTATCGGTAGCGGAGTCATCAAATCATCAACAGCAGTAACAAAAAGATCTTCTTCAACAGCATGGGCATTGTGACCATGTTTTGGCATTAGAGCAGAGATCACATTAGGCTTTTCAGGGGCGTCGAATTCAACTTCTTTAGCATCTATAAAATCTTGAATCTTATTCTTGAGGGCCCAACAATTGTTGGTGTCGTGCCCCAGGCTGTCTGAATGATAAGCACACTTTGCATTTGAATGGTAGTAAGGAGAAGATGTATTCGGATTCTTCGGAGCCTCTTTCAGACTGGCAAGGTTTAACTTCAACAGATGAGGGAGAACCTGAGCAAGTGTCATGTTTATCCAGGTGAATTGTCGTGCAGGCCTTTCCACCCTTGCTTGGTTGGTTCTGAGTTGATTGTTTCTAGGCTGATCAGCTGCAGACTTCTGAATCATTACGGCCCCCACCGCTGGCCGGCGCTCAACTCTTCCTTGACTTCTTTGGGAATAGACAGCTGAGACTTCTTTCTTTGCTGGAACAGTCTTTTTGATGGCAGCAGAAGCAAATGCCTCCTTTTGAATTTTCCCACTCTTTATGCTGGCTTCAACTCTCTCACCAGTTAGAATCAACTCGGTGAACCCCGCAGACGAACTTCCAATCAGGTAATTGAAAAAGGGGCCTGATAGTGTACCCAAGAATATTTCTACCAGCTCCCTCTCAGATAGAGGTGGTTGTACTTGTCCCGCCAAGTCTCTCCATTTATGGCCATACTCTTTGAAACCTTCATTTGAGACCATGCCCATACTCTGTAGTTGAGTATGGGTTAGTGCTAAATCCGCATTATATTGATACTGTCTGTAAAAGGCCGCCGCCAAATCCTCCCAATTATGCACATCAGACCTCTCTAGCTGGTAGAACCAATCTAGATGTGTCCCTGATAAACTGTCCTGGAAGAAATGTACCCACAGGTCTTTGTCAGAAGAATGTGGTTGGATTTTTTTGACGTAAGATCGCAAATGCATCTTTGGACAAGACAAACCATCGTACTTAGATAAAAGAGGCACCTTGAACTTGGGGGGAATAATAATGCCAGATACCAACCCTAGCTCTTCAAATTCCAGCCCAGGCACTCTTTGTACCTCCATGGCAGCCAGACGTTCTTCCAGGTTCTTGTACTTGTCATCTGTAGGAGGGTACTACTGTTCAGAATAGTCTTCATCCTCTTCTTCCTCTTCTTCCTCAGACTCAGATTGCACTGCAGTTCCTTTACCTTTTCCTACCCCTTCATCAGATGTTGAGGGGAAATCCAGGACTCTTCTAGCTTGACCTTCAAATCTTCTGCCCAAAGTAGCCACACCAACTCTCTTCTTTTTCTTTTTCTCATTTTCCTTTTCCAGTAGAGTTTTGAGCTCCTCCTGACCCTTAGCCAAGGTCATGAGTAGCTGTTGGAACTGTGAATTTTGCGCTTGTAAGTCTTTGACCATTTGCTCAATATCTATCTTGCTGAAATAAACAGCAGAGAGATAAGGAAACCCGGTGTAAAGACCTGTTTATGCATACGATGAATGATATGTATTCATGTAATGCATTCAAGGATTCAGAAATGCAAATTTGTTTTAAACAAAAAGGAACACACGTAATATTAATAAGATAGAATTTGTTAGTACATCAATGCCCCATGGGCAAAATAATACAAAAATTCTAATGTAAAAAGACGTTCGCATCCTCTTTGGTGCAATGTAGGTGTTGAGAGTCTGCTCTTCATGAAGTTGACGAGTAAGTTCCAAAACCTTCTTCTCACTGGCATAGAATTGGGCTTCAAAAGTATCACGCTCTCCCTTGAGCTGTATCCAACTCCTTTGTAAATCTTCAAGTGATTTGGCATGTCAGGATGTAGGAGGGTGTATGGAACTTCTCCTTCCATAACAGGCTCTTTGATCACGGGTAGAATGTAGGGGTAAGGCATCCTAAGACTTTGGGCGCGGGTTCGTACCCACTTGAGGTAAGGCTCAAGGGGGATGGAATTCTTGTGTCCCAAGGTCTTACTGTCCACCTTGTTGGGCATCCTTCAAGCTCGGATGAACCTTTGTCGAAGTCCTTGATCGTCATTGTCGAAGTCAAAAACCAAGTCTAGAATCAGCATGTCATGTGGGCCATCCCTTCGGGCATACCCAAACTGTCTCAGAGCCAAGAAAGGATTGTAGGTAATGCCTCCCCTAATGCCAAGTAGAGGGACATTAGGGAATTCCCCACAATGATCAATGATGATGACATTCTCTTTTGATCGAGAACACCAATGAACATCTGAATGTGTAAGAGTCATCAACCGCTGTGACCACCTCAAGCCTTACTCATTCTTCAAGACTGTTTGAGGAAGATGAGAAATAAACCATCTTGCCAGTAGAGGAGTACAACACATGAGAACACCTCTTTTCCTCATTGTTCGAGTGTGAAATGAGTGGAGGATATCCCCAAGCAATGTAGGAACCGGGTTGTGAGCCATGAAGATTTTGACAACATTGACATCTATAAGCTGGTCAGGGTTTGGGAACAATACCAACCCATAGATGAGAAGAGCTACAATCTTCTCAAAAGCTTGTAAGTCCAATGAATTCCAGCATTCTTGAGCTTTCTCAAACAGGAACTTTGACAAGAATCCCTTGACACCACTTATGGTTTCCCAATGACCTTTTACATCAGATGGTTACAAGTGTAGGGCTTGAGCAACATCTTCAGGCTTTGGATCTCTTTCCGTACCGTTGTAGGGTAGTTGATGGAGAATAGGAATCCTCAAGAGTTGAGAAAATTCCTCCAAAGTAGGCACTAGTTGGTAATCAGGAAATGTAAAGCAATGATGCAAAGGGTCAAAGAACTGGAAGAGAACTTTCACGATGTCTTCCTCAGTATTGGTGTTGACTAATTTGAGAAGACGACCATGCCTCTCGGTGAATGGAGAATACTCTGGAATCTTGGAAGCAAGCACCTTGAGTTGAGGAGGAACTCTCACAAGGTTGACCTGAATAGTTTTCCTGCGGAGTGAATCCATTACCTACAAAACAGGAACAAAGATGAAGATCCAAATCCTTGAAATGGTTAGTAGATGCATATGATGCTTCATGATGTGCATGATGTTATGCACAAGTATATATGTACAAACAAATCACACAAGTTCCTAGTTTCAGGCTTGCATGGGGTTTCATAGGTAAGTACCCTCTTGAAGTTTAGTTGGCTCAACATGTCCTATAAATAGTAACCGTGTTCTTTGGAGCTCAATATCACTGGATTATTTTCTGTGTTCATTTTTTCAGTTTAGCCACTTTATTGGCGACCGAAATATTCCAAGAAAACAACCCTCAATGAGTGTAGTATCGAGTATCTACCAACTTCGGACTGCACCAAAGCCGGTCATCTCACTACCCCTAAAAAAGGCCAAGTTGGTCAAGTAAAGGTTCTAAAAGTCCACTAGTGCTTCATGACATCACTCAGCAGCCTCATATTCTCTTTGATTGACTCAAAGGCTACCGGTACCCACAAATATGTCACACTAATATAGCTATTGCTTCAACCATGTTGGTATACCCTGCACAATTCCCATAATGTATTTCTATTTACCTATGAATGTTTCCCAAATCTGGGTAGAGGATTTCAAACCCAAACAATAGAACCAAATGTAAAGCATACAAGTCAAGCAAGATAAGCATTTAAAGGTGATCTAAAACCCTAAGGTAACCCCACTTTCAGATTTATCCCCAGCAGAGTCGCCAGTTCTGTGATGCGGTGGGAGAACTGACTTGAGGTTTTGCGTTTGTGTTCGCAAATGTTTCGGTTTAGCAAGAGTCGCCACCAACTTTTTATTTTATCCAAAGGAAATTTCAAAAAGCACAGGAAAGACCTTTGAGATTGTTTTTGGGTTTGGGGGGTAGATTATGAAAAGGGAAGGTGCTAGCACCCTTTTCATCCATGGTTTTCCATGGGCTCTTAGTTACTTGTTTTAGATCACTTGCTTTTGCTTTCCAATTGTTTGAAATGGTGCTTTGTGTGTGGTTTTGAAAGTATTTTGAAAAGAGGCCTTTGTTTAGGCAACCTTTATAATGATTCTTATTTGAATGTATACAAAGGTGTTTGTCTTTTGAAAAATGTTTCAATGTTTGAAAGTTTGTTTTGGGAAATATTTTGAAATTGTGTTATGTGTTTTTGAAAATAGCAAGGATGTTTGTAAGTTTGATCAAATAACTAGGAGTTGTCTACCCTTACTCAAAGATCTTTCCTATACATTTTTAACCCTTTGACATTGTTGTTTTACCATTGTATTTGGTAAACAACCTTGTCTTTGGATGTTAAACGGGACAGGCGCGGGTCATCGTATGACCATGATAGCAATGGTGCTAAGTATCTTAGCAAGTTTTTGAGGGACTAGATCATTTTTGTATAGTGTTGTACCCCAAAATTTACCCTCCCATATTCTTCAAAGTTTTGACAAGCATCCTCTTCAAATGCTTCAAAGTCTACTCAAGGACTACACAGTCAACCACCCTCCTAAGCCAGTCAAATTAGGGTTTTGGTTCTTGCAAGGAAGTTGAGGTTTTCAAGGGCTCAATCAAGTCCCATATGCTCATATACATTGTCAAGCACCTGCATGTCAAGTTTCAAGGCTCACAAGGTCAAGTTGCACAGTCAAAAACCCTAATTGCTCCACAGTCAACTGCAGGGGCAAAATGGTCATTTGGCAGTCAAAAGTCAAACTTTTTGGTCAACATCTTATTTTGAAGCCACAATCATCATTTGGTCAAGTCTTGACCATGATTTCACAAGAATGGCTAAAAAATCATCAAGGTGTCAAAAGTTTCTATTTTTGGACAATTGAAAAGTCAACTGTAACTTGACCAAGGCATAACTTTTTCATGGTTCATCAGAAAAATCCCATCCAATGCTCATCTTGAAGGGGAGGACATTTCCTACAACTCATATTCACATTCCAAATCCAAGAAATGCTCTCACAAAAAGTTATCAATTTTAACATTATAGGTCATTTTCAAAAGTCAACAAAAAGGCACTTTAATTCAAAGACCATAAATTGAGATTGGTAAATCCAAAATGACATGGGACCAAAGTAATTGGTTAGAGGACTTCAAGACCTTTCCAAAATGTCCAAGAACATGTTCATATGATCAAAATTGAGCAAGATATGCATTGGGAAAGTTGGGAAATTTTTGTGAAATGGCAAAAGTCAACTATCCTTGAAACTTCAATTTTTGACAAAAGGGCCCACTTTTTCCACTTGATTCAGCTTTGCCATGCCACCCACGTATCCCATGATTTATTTCAAGATTAAAAATTAATTTTTCTATTTTTATTTAATTTTATTTGATTTAATTCATTTTAAATCTTTAAAATTCAAATAAAAATCAAAAAAATTAATTAAGGGATATCTTGTGGCTTGAATGGCTTTGATACATCATAATCCACCTACCAATTTCGTGTAAGGTCCATTTTAAGCATAAAATTCAAATTTTGGACAAGAATGGCAAGTTTCTTTAATGGTGGTTATGGAAAAATCTCAAACTTCATTGCAAGGGTTAATGGCTCACATTATTGCTTGATTCTCATTCAAAGACATATATGCAAGCCTCTCATACCATTTACAAGGGCTAGAACTCTCTAAAACGAAAAAACAAAATTCCAAAAAAAAAAAGCTCTGCAGAAAATCCCTATCCATGCTCACAATTTTTTTCGTACTCCATTCATTTTTTTTTTACATAGCTAACAACTAATTTTTATACTTTTCTTACTTGTGTTTTATACACCACGAATCTTTAATTTCCTTCACCATCCATGACTACTACCAACAACTTTTCAATCTGAATTTCCAAACCACTATCATTTACATCTATTCACTAAATTTCACTATTAGACCAAAACATCTTGCAGAACCGCTGTAGATCCGAGAACCACCGTTTCCTAACCGCCATCACCCTCTGCGTGTAATTATGTTTTTTTTGTCAACATTTTGTTTTTTGTTTTTGTGTATGCAGGAAAGGGAGAATAAAGGTGCCTCTTTTTTTTTCTACTCTTTAAAGAAGAAGAATGGAAAACAATCTATTAGGATGACAAAAGGGGAAAAGTAATTACAAGAGAAGGATAATAAAAAAGGTGCGATGAAGTGGTATCTTGACACAAACAAGCGAATGATGTAGTGGTTGATGTGAGTTGGCTGGTAATCATTGGGACCTGGGTTCGATTCCCAGGTCCCCCTATAATTTCCATCTTATTTTTTTCAATGCTTTCCTGTGCAGATTCCAAAATAAGGTGCACCATAAGCCTCACATCCCAGTGCTCCAAGTGTCCACAGATGCAGATCAAAAGGATGAAAGGTGACGAATACCATGTGCTCAGTTAGAGCATGCTGCAGGAAATCAAGGAAAGTCAACAGGCCTTGTTCAAATGGGCCTCAAATCTCAATCCAACACCCTCAAATTCCAACCACACCCCCCTTGGGTTTTAATCTTCCTTTTTTTTAATTTTGCCATTTTTCATTTTTATTTGCCTTATTTTCTTATTAACAATTAATTAACCAACTAATATTTTCATAAAAAATCAAAAAAATAGAATTAACATTATTATTATTATTATTATTCTCATATTATTTTTGTAAATAAATATTAAATAAATTAGTTTTAATTAGGCCATTTTAACCTTTTTTTTAATAACTAAAATAACTTAGAATTAGGTTAACTCAGAATTTTAATTCTTTTATTTTATTCCATAAAAAAACATAAAAAACACAAAAATGTATTTTCATTTAATTAATTAGTTTAATTATTTAATTAATTTCATTTAATTAACAAAAAGACAAAAAAGTCAATTTCTTTTCTAAAAAGGGTCAACACCCTTAGAACATTCCCGATTCTTTCTTTCGCGCGCATTTTAGTTTTAATTCCTTATTTTGATTATTTCTGTAACTGCCTCCGGATGTAATAGTAATTAGGATTTTACTGTTTTTATTTACTTTCCGTACTTATTTACCAAAAACGGGTCTTTGTATTTTTGGCGATGTATAGACCCGCGCCTTGTAATAGCGTAGGATTTATGTTTCCGCAATTTACTTTCCGCACCCCCTAACTGTTAAATGCATGAAAGAATGTATGTAAATAAAAACAACCTGTATCTCACTAATTACCAAGACAAACATTAACTGAATACAACACACAATGCACACACCACTTCTAGGGTACGCCTCACTCGTTGCCTTCGAAACGTGGTCGTCAAGTATAGGACGTTTTAGCGGTCGCTCTTATGTCCATGATCCAGTTGCCTCGAAACAGTTGCCTCGAAACGGTTGCCTCGGATTAAAAAAGGATCTAGGATGTAAGTAGCTTCTAAGGTGTCCTACTGTTGCTTCGGTGACCACACTGTCCCTCAATCGAATTGACCCGAACACCTCCAACGGTGGTGCTACCTACCTCTCAATGGTGGGATGGCACTACCTTAAGGACTTTTACACAGCCTAATTCCTTAGGGTACGTAGATGACTCATGGGTACTTGCTCTCTTCAAAAACAAATCAAAAATCTTTTCACACTAACACTTTCAAAAGCTTTCAAAACAATTTTTCAAACACTCTTGAGGACAGATACAAGAGTCATTCAGAAATCTTTCAATGAAACTTTTTCAAACCCACTCACATTTTGAAAAGCAAACATTTTGAAAACATAAGAGCAAGTACCTAAGAGCCCATGGATAACCATGGATAGAAAGGGTGCTAACACCTTCCCTTTCTATAAATCTACCTCCCGAACCAAGAAACGTTCTCATAAGGAATTTTGCTGTGCTTTTGTCCTGTCCATGTTGGAGAAAATAAAAGATGGTGGCGACTCTTGCTTCCGCGATATTTCGTGAACCAGCTTTAAACAGTCAATTCTATTTCCACCGATCACAGAACTGGCGACTCTGTTGGGGATAGCTTAAAGTGAGGTGTACCTTAGGATAGCTCATACTTGTGTTTTCAATTGCTTTGTTTTGTTTGCTTTATTATTATGGGCATTTGTCTTGGAGTTTCATAGATCCTAACCCGGATCTGGGGATACCCTGTTAGGTAGCATAAGCTGTGAGGGACCTGTCCGGCGTAGACCGACACGGGTGAAACAGTGGCTACGTTGGTGTGGCGCCTTGGTCTGGACCGATATCCCTTGTGTTGCAACAAGGAGAATATGGGTCTTCTGAGGAGTCATTAAGCACCAACCGACCTTAGAACCCTAATTTGACCCAACTTGGCCATAGAACAGTAGCAGTATGCTACACCTATTGAGGCTAAACTCTCGCGATGGTTCTGGCCGCAAGAAAAGGTTGCGACGCTGGAGTTATGACCGATTGAGGGTAGTCAGTGATATTGGGATCCTCTAGAACCCAGTTACTTTTGATAGGACAGGTCTTAACCAACAAACTGAAAGAGGGTAGTACCTGAACTTCATGCTGGCCTAAACTCTAAGGGCTCTTTGTGTGACTTGCGTGCCTTCCAACTTGACTACTTGCATGCTTGTTATCTGACACATGAGTTCCTTGCAGGTTTTGTTTACAGTCCTTAATTGGGACTCATTACAGGGCCTACTTACATCACTCCATGCATATACGCATCATACAATCTCATTTTATGTTGAGAACATCATCGCTTGATCCATGTCATGCATTGCATGTGATTGACCTTACCTTTCAGGAAGGATACAGTTAAATAATCAGCTATGTCAAAGAAGACAGATACAGTCAAAAGAGGCCAATCCAGCCAAAGAAGACAGATTCAGTCAAAAAAGACAAGTCCAGTTAAATCCCAAAGGTTTTTATGGTGCTCATCCAGTCAAGGAAGACAAGTCCAATTAAAATTAATTCCTAAAGTCATTGAAGACAGCCTGTCATTATAGACAACCCGTCGTCATAGACACCCGTCATTATAGACACCCGTCGTAATAGACACCCGTCGTCATAGACACCCGTCGTCATAGACACCCGTCATTGAAGACAACCCGTCGTTATAGACACCCATCGTCATAGACACCCGTCATTATAGACACCCGTCGTCATAGACACCCGTCGTCATAGACACCCGTCGTCATAGACACCCGTCGTCATAGACACCCGTCGTTATAGACACCCGTCGTTATAGACACCCGTCGTTATAGACACTCGTCGTTATAGACACCCGTCGTTATAGACACCCGTCGTCATAGACACCCGTCGTCATAGACGGCCGTCGTCATAGCCACCCGTCGTTATATACACCCGTCGTTATAGACACCCGTCGTTATAGACACCCGTTATCATAGACACCCGTCGTCATAGACACCCGTCGTCATAGACACCCGTCGTCATAGACACCCGTCGTCATAGACACCCGTCGTTATAGACACCCGTCGTCATAGACACCCGTCGTCATAGACACCCGTCATTATAGACACCCGTCATTATAGACACCTGTCGTCATAGACACCCGTCAATATAGACACCCGTCAGTGAAGATAACCCGTCAATATAGACACCCGTCAGTGAAGACAACCCGTCATTGAAGACAACCCGTCATTGAAGACAACCCGTCATTGAAGACAACCCGTCAATATAGACACCTGTCAATATAGACACTCGTCATTGAAGACAACCCGTCAGTATAGACACCCGTCATTGAAGATAACCCGTCAGTATAGACACCCGTCATTAAAGACAACCCGTCAGGATAGACACCTGTCATTGAAGACACCCCGTCATTGAAGACATCTCGTCATTGAAGACATCTCGTCATTGAAGACTACTCGTCATTGAAGACAACTCGTCATTGAAGATCACTCGTCGTTAAAGACAACCCATCAGTATAGACACCCGTCATTTAAGACAACCCGTCATTGAAGACAACTCGTCATTGAAGACAACTCGTCATTTAAGACAACCCGTTATTAAAGACAACCCGTCCATGAAGATAACCTGTCCAAAGAGACAACTCGTCAAGAAAGACAAAACCTCCTATGGTTCAGTTAAATCCTAAATATTTCTCTGAGATAACCTGTCAGTAAAGACAACCCATCAACCTTTTGAAGTTCCAGATTCGATACCTGTATCTAGCCAGGGCATGTCTGTGAGCGACTGAGTGAAGATCAACCCCTGTAACAGGCCAGGTAATTATCTTTCTTTCTCAGGTACGCAAGTTCTCGCTAAGGAATCTCTTACGCGACCGACACCTAGATGGCATCTATAAGCCCATCCTCCCATTACAGTTCCAAATGGCATCTATAAGCCCATTCCCGACAAGGTTCTGTCACATTTTCAGATGGCATCTATAAGCCCATCCTCCTATCCACCATCTCTCCAAATGGCATCTGTAAGCCCATTCCCGACATCACGCTGCTGATACTCTACTATGTGAGTACAAATTTCTGGGCACTTTAGTGTTCAATCATCTTCCACCTTCGGATCACGAAAGGCACGCAAGCCAATCTACATCCTCAGGTTTAAGAAGATTGAACAGGGGCAACTGTTGTACCCCAAAGTTTTCCCTCCCATATTCTTCAAAGTTTTGACAAGCATCCTCTTCAAATGCTTCAAAGTCTACTCAAGGACTACACAGTCAACCACCCTCTTAAGCCAGTCAAATTAGGGTTTTGGTTCTTGCAAGGAAGTTGAGGTTTTCAAGGGCTCAATCAAGTCCCATATGCTCATATACATTGTCAAGCACCTGCATGTCAAGTTTCAAGGCTCACAAGGTCAAGTTGCACAGTCAAAAACCCTAATTGCTCCACAGTCAACTGCAGGGGCAAAATGGTCATTTGGTAGTCAAAAGTCAAAAAATTTGGTCAACATCTTATTTTGAAGCCACAATCATCATTTGGTCAAGTCTTGACCATGATTTCACAAGAATGGCTAAAAAATCATCAAGGTGTCAAAAGTTTCTATTTTTGGACAATTGAAAAGTCAACTGTAACTTGACCAAGGCATAACTTTTTCATGGTTCATCAGAAAAATCCCATCCAATGCTCATCTTGAAGGGGAGGACATTTCCTACAACTCATCTTCACATTCCAAATCCAAGAAATGCTCTCACAAAAAGTTATCAATTTCAACATTATAGGTCATTTTCAAAAGTCAACAAAAAGGCACTTTAATTCAAAGACCATAACTTGAGATTGGTAAATCCAAAATGACATGGGACCAAAGGAATTGGTTAGAGGACTTCAAGACCTTTCCAAAATGTCCAAGAACATGTTCATATGATCAAAATTGAGCAAGATATGCATTGGGAAAGTTGGGAAATTTTTGTGAAATGGCAAAAGTCAACTATCCTTGAAACTTCAATTTTTGACAAAAGGGCCCACTTTTTCCACTTGATTCAGCTTTGCCATGTCTCCCACGTATCCCATGATTTATTTCAAGATTAAAAATTAATTTTTCTATTTTTATTTAATTTTATTTGATTTAATTCATTTTAAATCTTTAAAATTCAAATAAAAATCAAAAAAATTAATTAAGGGATATCTTGTGGCTTGAATGGCTTTGATACATCATAATCCACCTACCAATTTCGTGTAAGGTCCATTTTAAGCATAAAATTCAAATTTTGGACAAGAATGGCAAGTTTCTTTAATGGTGGTTATGGAAAAATCTCAAACTTCATTGCAAGGGTTAATGGCTCACATTATTGCTTGATTCTCATTCAAAGACATATATGCAAGCCTCTCATACCATTTACAAGGGCTAGAACTCTCTAAAACGAAAAAACAAAATTCCAAAAAAAAAAAGCTCTGCAGAAAATCCCTATCCATGCTCACAATTTTTTTCGTACTCCATTCATTTTTTTTTTACATAGCTAACAACTAATTTTTATACTTTTCTTACTTGTGTTTTATACACCACGAATCTTTAATTTCCTTCACCATCCATGACTACTACCAACAACTTTTCAATCTGAATTTCCAAACCACTATCATTTACATCTATTCACTAAATTTCACTATTAGACCAAAACATCTTGCAGAACCGCTGCAGATCCGAGAACCACTGTTTCCTAACCGCCATCACCCTCTGCGTGTAATTATGTTTTTTTTGTCAACATTTTGTTTTTTGTTTTTGTGTATGCAGGAAAGGGAGAATAAAGGTGCCTCTTTTTTTTTCTACTCTTTAAAGAAGAAGAATGGAAAACAATCTATTAGGATGACAAAAGGGGAAAAGTAATTACAAGAGAAGGATAATAAAAAAGGTGCGATGAAGTGGTATCTTGACACAAACAAGCGAATGATGTAGTGGTTGATGTGAGTTGGCTGGTAATCATTGGGACCTGGGTTCGATTCCCAGGTCCCCCTATAATTTCCATCTTATTTTTTTCAATGCTTTCCTGTGCAGATTACAAAATAAGGTGCACCATAAGCCTCACATCCCAGTGCTCCAAGTGTCCACAGATGCAGATCAAAAGGATGAAAGGTGACGAATACCATGTGCTCAGTTAGAGCATGCTGCAGGAAATCAAGGAAAGTCAACAGGCCTTGTTCAAATGGGCCTCAAATCTCAATCCAACACCCTCAAATTCCAACCACACCCCCCTTGGGTTTTAATCTTCCTTTTTCTATTTTTGCCATTTTTCATTTTTATTTGCCTTATTTTCTTATTAACAATTAATTAACCAACTAATATTTTCATAAAAAATCAAAAAAATAGAATTAACATTATTATTATTATTATTCTCATATTATTTTTGTAAATAAATATTAAATAAATTAGTTTTAATTAGGCCATTTTAACCTTTTTTTTTAATAACTAAAATAACTTAGAATTAGGTTAACTCAGAATTTTAATTCTTTTATTTTATTCCATAAAAAAACATAAAAAACACAAAAATGTATTTTCATTTAATTAATTAGTTTAATTATTTAATTAATTGCATTTAATTAACAAAAAGACAAAAAAGTCAATTTCTTTTCTAAAAAGGGTCAACACCCTTAGAACATTCCCGATTCTTTCTTTCGCGCGCATTTTAGTTTTAATTCCTTATTTTGATTATTTCTGTAACTGCCTCCGGATGTAATAGTAATTAGGATTTTACTGTTTTTATTTACTTTCCGTAATTATTTACCAAAAACGGGTCTTTGTATTTTTGGCGATGTATAGACCCGCGCCTTGTAATAGCGTAGGATTTATGTTTCTGCAATTTACTTTCCGCACCCCCTAACTGTTAAATGCATGAAAGAATGTATGTAAATAAAAACAACCCGTAGCTCACTAATTACCAAGACAAACATTAACTGAATACAACACACAATGCACACACCACTTCTAGGGTACGCCTCACTCGTTGCCTTCGAAACGTGGTCGTCAAGTATAGGACGTTTTAGCGGTCGCTCTTATGTCCATGATCCAGTTGCCTCGAAACAGTTGCCTCGAAACGGTTGCCTCGGATTAAAAAAGGATCTAGGATGTAAGTAGCTTCTAAGGTGTCCTACTGTTGCTTCGGTGACCACACTGTCCCTCAATCGAATTTACCCGAACACCTCCAACGGTGGTGCTACCTACCTCTCAATGGTGGGATGGCACTACCTTAAGGACTTTTACACAGCCTAATTCCTTAGGGTACGTAGATGACTCATGGGTACTTGCTCTCTTCAAAAACAAATCAAAAATCTTTTCACACTGACACTTTCAAAAGCTTTCAAAACATTTTTCAAACACTCTTGAGGACAGATACAAGAGTCATTCAGAAATCTTTCAATGAAACTTTTTCAAACCCACTCACATTTTGAAAAGCAAACATTTTGAAAACATAAGAGCAAGTACCTAAGAGCCCATGGATAACCATGGATAGAAAGGGTGCTAACACCTTCCCTTTCTATAAATCTACCTCCCGAACCAAGAAACGTTCTCATAAGGAATTTTGTTGTGCTTTTGTCATGTCCATGTTGGAGAAAATAAAAGACGGTGGCGACTCTTGCTTCCGCGACATTTCGCGAACTAGCTTTAAACAGTCAATTCTATTTCCACCGATCACAGAACTGGCGACTCTGTTGGGGATAGCTTAAAGTGAGGTGTACCTTAGGATAGCTCATACTTGTGTTTTCAATTGCTTTGTTTTGTTTGCTTTATTATTATGGGCATTTGTCTTGGAGTTTCATAGATCCTAACCCGGATCTGGGGATACCCTGTTAGGTAGCATAAGCTGTGAGGGACCTGTCCGGCATAGACCGACACGGGTGAAACAGTGGCTACGTTGGTGTGGCGCCTTGGTCTGGACCGATATCCCTTGTGTTGCAACAAGGAGAATATGGGTCTTCTGAGGAGTCATTAAGCACCAACCGACCTTAGAACCCTAATTTGACCCAACTTGGCCATAGAACAGTAGCAGTATGCTACACCCATTGAGGCTAAACTCTCGCGATGGTTCTGGCCGCAAGAAAATGTTGCGACGCTGGAGTTATGACCGATTGAGGGTAGTCAGTGATATTGGGATCCTCTAGAACCCAGTTACTTTTGATAGGACAGGTCTTAACCAACAAACTGAAAGAGGGTAATACCTGAACTTCATGCTGGCCTAAACTCTAAGGGCTCTTTGTGTGACTTGTGTGCCTTCCAACTTGACTACTTGCATGCTTGTTATCTGACACATGAGTTCCTTGCAGGTTTTGTTTACAGTCCTTAATTGGGACTCATTACAGGGCCTACTTACATCACTCCATGCATATACGCATCATACAATCTCATTTTATGTTGAGAACATCATCGCTTGATCCATGTCATGCATTGCATGTGACTGACCTTACCTTTCAGGAAGGATACAGTTAAATGATCAGCTATGTCAAAGAAGACAGATACAGTCAAAAGAGGCCAATCCAGTCAAAGAAGACAGATTCAGTCAAAAAAGACAAGTCCAGTTAAATCCCAAAGGTTTTTATGGTGCTCATCCAGTCAAAGAAGTCCAATTAAAATTAATTCCTAAAGTCATTGAAGACAGCCTGTCATTATAGACAACCCGTCGTCATAGACACCCGTCATTATAGACACCCGTCGTCATAGACACCCGTCGTCATAGACACCCGTCGTCATAGACACCCGTCATTGAAGATAACCTGTCGTTATAGACACCCATCGTCATAGACACCCGTCATTATAGACACCCGTCGTCATAGACACCCGTCGTCATAGACACCCGTCGTCATAGACACCCGTCGTCATAGACACCCGTCGTCATAGACACCCGTCGTTATAGACACCCGTCATTATAGACACCCGTCGTTATAGACACTCGTCGTCATAGACACCCGTCGTTATAGACATCCGTCGTCATAGACACCCGTCGTCATAGACGGCCGTCGTCATAGACACCCGTCGTTATAGACACCCGTCGTTATAGACACCCGTCGTTATAGACACCCGTTATCATAGACACCCGTCGTCATAGACACCCGTCGTCATAGACACCCGTCGTCATAGACACCCGTCGTTATAGACACCCATCGTCATAGACACCCGTCGTCATAGACACCCGTCATTATAGACACCCGTCATTATAGACACCTGTCGTCATAGACACCCGTCAATATAGACACCCGTCAATATAGACACCCGTCAGTGAAGACAACCCGTCAATATAGACACCCGTCAGGGAAGACAACCCGTCATTGAAGACAACCCGTCATTGAAGACAACCCGTCAATATAGACACCTGTCAATATAGACACTCGTCATTGAAGACAACCCGTCAGTATAGACACCCGTCATTGAAGATAACCCGTCAGTATAGACACCCGTCATTGAAGACAACCCGTCAGTATAGACACCTGTCATTGAAGACACCCCGTCATTGAAGACATCTCGTCATTGAAGACATCTCGTCATTGAAGACTACTCGTCATTGAAGACAACTCGTCATTGAAGATCACTCGTCGTTAAAGACAACCCATCAGTATAGACACCCGTCATTTAAGACAACCCGTCATTGAAGACAACTCGTCATTGAAGACAACTCGTCATTTAAGACAACCTGTTATTAAAGACAACCCGTCCATGAAGATAACCCGTCCAAAGAGACAACTCGTCAAGAAAGACAAAACCTCCTCTGGTTCAGTTAAATCCTAAAGATTTCTCTAAGATAACCTGTCAGTAAAGACAACCCATCAACCTTTTGAAGTTCCAGATTCGATACCTGTATCTAGCCAGGGCATGTCTGTGAGCGACTGAGTGAAGATCAACCCCTGTAACAGGCCAGGTAATTATCTTTCTTTCTCAGGTACGCAAGTTCTCGCTAAGGAATCTCTTACGCGATCGACACCTAGATGGCATCTATAAGCCCATCCTCCTATTACAGTTCCAAATGGCATCTATAAGCCCATTCCCGACAAGGTTCTGTCACATTTTCAGATGGCATCTATAAGCCCATCCTCCTATCCACCATCTCTCCAAATGGCATCTGTAAGCCCATTCCCGACATCACGCTGCTGATACTCTACTATGTGAGTACAAATTTCTGGGCACTTTAGTGTTCAATCATCTTCCACCTTCGGATCACGAAAGGCACGCAAGCCAATCTACATCCTCAGGTTTAAGAAGATTGAACAGGGGCAACTGTTGTACCCCAAAGTTTGCCCTCCCATATTCTTCAAAGTTTTGACAAGCATCCTCTTCAAATGCTTCAAAGTCTACTCAAGGACTACACAGTCAACCACCCTCTTAAGCCAGTCAAATTAGGGTTTTGGTTCTTGCAAGGAAGTTGAGGTTTTCAAGGGCTCAATCAAGTCCCATATGCTCATATACATTGTCAAGCACCTGCATGTCAAGTTTCAAGGCTCACAAGGTCAAGTTGCACAGTCAAAAACCCTAATTGCTCCACAGTCAACTGCAGGGGCAAAATGGTCATTTGGTAGTCAAAAGTCAAAATTTTTGGTCAACATCTTATTTTGAAGCCACAATCATCATTTGGTCAAGTCTTGACCATGATTTCACAAGAATGGCTAAAAAATCATCAAGGTGTCAAAAGTTTCTATTTTTGGACAATTGAAAAGTCAACTGTAACTTGACCAAGGTATAACTTTTTCATGGTTCATCAGAAAAATCCCATCCAATGCTCATCTTGAAGGGGAGGACATTTCCTACAACTCATCTTCACATTCCAAATCCAAGAAATGCTCTCACAAAAAGTTATCAATTTCAACATTATAGGTCATTTTCAAAAGTCAACAAAAAGGCACTTTAATTCAAAGACCATAACTTGAGATTGGTAAATCCAAAATGACATGGGACCAAAGGAATTGGTTAGAGGACTTCAAGACCTTTCCAAAATGTCCAAGAACATGTTCATATGATCAAAATGGAGCAAGATATGCATTGGGAAAGTTGGGAAATTTTTGTGAAATGGCAAAAGTCAACTATCCTTGAAACTTCAATTTTTGACAAAAGGGCCCACTTTTTCCACTTGATTCAGCTTTGCCATGCCATCCACGTGTCCCATGATTTATTTCAAGATTAAAAATTAATTTTTTGATTTTTATTTAATTTTATTTGATTTAATTCATTTTAAATCTTTAAAATTCAAATAAAAATCAAAAAATTAATTAAGGGATATCTTGTGGCTTGAATGGCTTTGATACATCATAATCCACCTACCAATTTCGTGTAAGGTCCATTTTAAGCATAAAATTCAAATTTTGGACAAGAATGGCAAGTTTCTTTAATGGTGGTTATGGAAAAATCTCAAACTTCATTGCAAGGGTTAATGGCTCACATTATTGCTTGATTCTCATGCAAAGACATATATGCAAGCCTCTCATACCATTTACAAGGGCTAGAACTCTCTAAAACGAAAAAATAAAATTCCAAAAAAACAAAAGCTCTGCAGAAAATCCCTATCCATGCTCACAATTTTTTTCGTACTCCATTCTTTTTTTTTTACATAGCTAACAACTAATTTTTATACTTTTCTTACTTGTGTTTTATACACCACGAATCTTTAATTTCCTTCACCATCCATGACTACTACCAACAACTTTTCAATCTGAATTTCCAAACCACTATCATTTACATCTATTCACTAAATTTCACTATTAGACCAAAACATCTTGCAGAACCGCTGCAGATCCGAGAACCACCGTTTCCTAACCGTCATCACCCTCTGCGTGTAATTTCGTTTTTTTTGTCAACATTTTGTTTTTTGTTTTTGTGTATGCAGGAAAGGGAGAATAAAGGTGCCTCTTTTTTTTCTACTCTTTAAAGAAGAAGAATGGAAAACAATCTATTAGGATGACAAAAGGGGAAAAGTAATTACAAGAGAAGGATAATAAAAAAGGCGCGATGAAGTGGTATCTTGACACAAACAAGCGAATGATGTAGTGGTTGAAGTGAGTTGGCTGGTAATCATTGGGACCTGGGTTCGATTCCCAGGTCCCCCTATAATTTCCATCTTATTTTTTTCAATGCTTTCCTGTGCAGATTCCAAGATAAGGTGCACCATAAGCCTCACATCCCAGCGCTCCAAGTGTCCACAGATGCAGATCAAAAGGATGAAAGGTGACGAATACCATGTGCTCAGTCAGAGCATGCTGCAGGAAATCAAGGAAACTCAACAGTCCTTGTTCAAATGGGCCTCAAATCTCAATCCAACACCCTCAAATTCCAACCACACCCTCCTTGGATTTTAATCTTCCTTTTTTTTTTGTTGCCATTTTTCATTTTTATTTGCCTTATTTTCTTATTAACAATTAATTAACCAACTAATATTTTCATAAAAAATCAAAAAAATAGAATTAACATTATTATTATTATTATTCTCATATTATTTTTGTAAATAAATATTAAATAAATTAGTTTTAATTAGGCCATTTTAACCTTTTTTTTAATAACTAAAATAACTTAGAATTAGGTTAACTCAGAATTTTAATTCTTTTATTTTATTGCATAAAAAAACATAAAAAACACAAAAATGTATTTTCTTTTAATTAATTAGTTTAATTATTTAATTAATTGCATTTAATTAACAAAAATACAAAAAAAATCAATTTCTTTTCTAAAAAGGGTCAACACCCTTAGAACATTCCCGATTCTTGTTAGAACAATGTTTGAATCTAGTACCCTATAATTAAGTTTTGATGATAACAAAGTGAAAAGATATAGTAGTTAAATATTTCATGATTGAATTATATGCTACTTAAAATTACTATGCTCTGACTTGCAGATATGCTGATTAAAATAAGCAAGATCACGTTCTCAGCATCAGAATATGAGTTTGCACACCAGCATCAGAAGTTGCTGAATCAGAACGTCAAGATCAGAAGATCAACGCTTGCACATGCTGAAGCTTGATGAACAGAACTGCGCGTAAAATACTCTGATACAGAAACAAATTAGTTCATCAGCAGCGAAGCAGAATCAGAATGAGCCAAGCCAGATCGTGCATTGAAGAAGCAACGGTACTGTGCATTGAAAGCTAATCAATACCAACGGCATCATTCTAGACAAGATCTGCTCAGAAAGGAAAGCTTGTAAATAGCATTGAATCAAGAATATTTGCTTCAACGTTCATCTTCTCAAAGTGCTATATAAACCAAGCTTTGAAGATTATCACGGCTAATGCTTCCAAACTCTCTACACGTACAAAGCTGAACATTAATCTTCACTCTACAAGTTTTGCTAAACCACCAAACTCTGATACTCTATTAGCGTTTAGCAACTTAGTATTCTAAGCTTCATTTGTGTAAACATCACAGTTGTGATATAGTTTTTGTAGAAACATTCACACACATTTGATTATTCCTTTGTAAGAAAGTGTTGCCTTGACAAACCGGATTGTGGTTTGAATCAAGAAGGTTTTAGCAGTTGCTAAAGCAGATTTGTATTCAGTTGAATATAGTGATTTAAGACCTCGTTGGAGAGAGGCGAAATCACCTTGAACGGGTGGACTGGAGTAGTTTGAGATCAAACGAACCAGGATAAAAATACCTTGTCATTTGCTTTAAGTTTCCAGTTTTACAATTCAACCCCCCCTTCTTGTGTTTTTCACCCCTTCAATTGGCATCAGAGCGCCTGGTTCTGAGCTAAAACACTTAACCGTGTCAGTAAAAGATCCAGCATCAGAAAAACACTATGGCAGGAAACAACTCTCATTTCAGCAATGACAACAATGAGGATAGAGACAGATTCAGCGGCAAACCTCCAGTCTTTGATGGAGAAAACTTTGACTACTGGAAAGACAGAATTGAAAGCTTCTTTCTAGCACATGATGCTGATCTGTGGGATATGGTGACAGATGGATACACGCACCCTGTTAATGCAACTGGTCAGAAGATTGATAGAAAATCAATGACTGATCAACAAAAGCGTGATTTCAAGAATCACCATAAGGCCAGAACCATCCTTCTCAGTGCTATCTCCTATACTGAGTATGAGAAGATCTCCAACAGAGACACAGCTAAGAACATCTTTGATTCTCTCAGAATGACGCATGAGGGCAACGTTCAAGTCAAGGAAACAAAGGCTCTGGCGCTCATTCAGAAGTATGAGGCGTTTAAAATGGAAGAATCTGAATCCATTGAAACTATGTTCTCTAGATTCCAGATTCTGGTAGCTGGTCTCAAAGTTCTGGACAAGGGGTACTCTACTGCTGACCATGTCAAGAAGATAATCAGAAGTTTACCCAAGCAGTGGAGGCCTATGGTTACTGCTCTGAAGCTGGCGAAAGATCTCAACAAAATCACTCTGGAGGAACTTATAAGCTCCCTCAGAAGTCATGAGATAGAGCTGGAAGCTGATGAGCCTCAGAAGCAAGGTAAGCCTATAGCTTTGAAATCTAACAGAAAATCTGAATCTAAAGTTTTGCAGGCAGTTGAGGAAACATCTGATGGATCCTCATCAGAAGAAGACGAGCTCTCTCTTCTCTCCAGAAGAGTAAATCAACTGTGGAAGCAAAGACAAAAGAAGTTCAGGAATCCCAGAAGATCTGATCATAACGAGTCTTCTTCCAGACACAGAAGGACAGATTCTTCCTCTGGATACAGAAGATCTGAAGGCTCCTCAGGTAGCAAGAAGCCAAATACAAAAGACATCATCTGCTACGAGTGCAATGAGCAAGGTCACTACAAGAGTGACTGTCCAAAGCTTCAGAGGGAAAAGCCAAAAAGGAAGTTTGGAAGAGAGAAGAAGAAAAGTCTCATGGCCACATGGGATGACTCTGACTCGTCTGAAGCTGACTCAGAATCAGATGATGAACGGGCGAACTTAGCGCTTATGGCTAACATTCAAGATGACAGTGAAGCTTCTGACTCAGACTCAGAATCAGACACAGAAGAGGTATTCCCTAACTTCGCTGTTAATTTTACAAAGGCTGAACTTGCTGAAAGCCTAAATGAAATTCTGGAACGTTATCAGCAGATTAGAGCTAAATTCAGAGACCTGAAAAGGACTCTTGAATCTGACTCTAATAAGTCTGAGAGTCTCAGATTGGAAAACTCTGAGCTGAGAGATAAAATTTTAAAATTAGAAAACTCTTTACAAAACTCTCAGAAGGAACCAATTGCTGAAACTCCCAGCAACGCTGATGAGATCATCAAGGAGTATGATCATAGTTTCCAGAAGTTCCTTGCTAAAAGCATAGATAGAAGCAGAATGGCTTCAATGATCTATGGAGTTAGCGGAAACGGCAGGAAAGGAATAGGATACCTAGGTAAGGTTCCTACACCTAAAAATGTCATGGATTTAGTTATTAAACACACTCCTATAAATTCACACTTTGTGTATGGTCACACACATGACATCAAATATACTAGTAGTAATCACTTTGTGAAACCAAAATTCAATCAGAGTTTTGGTAAAACTAACAAAACAGGACCCAAGAAGATCTGGGTACCTAAGGATAAAATAATACATGTTGCAGATATCTTTAGCAGCAAGTCAGAAACACCAGTCATGGTACCTGGACTCTGGCTGCTCACGTCACATGACGGGAAGAAGGCATATGTTCCAAAGCCTGGAACTTAAGCCTGGAGGCCACGTTGGCTTTGGAGGCAATCAGAAGGGAAAGATAATTGGCTCTGGAACTGTAGGTAACGGAAATCTTCCCTCTATTAATAATGTTCTGCTTGTTGATGGATTGATGCATAACCTGTTATCCATAAGTCAATTAAGTGATAACGGTTATGATATAATCTTTAATCAAAAATCATGTAAAGCTGTTAGTCAGAAAGATGGGACTATCCTATTTAATGGTAAGAGGAAAAACAACATTTATAAAATCAAACTCTCTGAACTTAAGAGTCAGAACGTAAAATGTCTTCTGTCTGTTAACAACGAGCAGTGGATCTGGCACAGAAGATTGGGGCATGTTAGTATGAGAAGAATATCTCAGATTAACAAACTCAATCTGGTCAGAGGACTTCCAAATTTGAAGTTCAATTCAGATGCTCTGTGTGAAGCATGTCAGAAAGGCAAATTTGCAAAACCATCTTTTAAATCCAAAAATGTTGTTTCTACCTCTAAGCCATTAGAACTTCTGCACATTGACTTATTTGGACCAGTTAAGACTGCTTCTGTCAGTGGCAAGAAGTATGGGTTAGTAATCGTAGATGACTATAGCAGATGGACATGGGTAAAGTTCTTAAGACACAAGGACGAGTCACACTCTGTGTTTGTTACCTTCTGTAACCAAGTTCAGAATGAAAAAGATCTTAGAATCGTTAAAGTCAGAAGTGATCATGGTGGAGAATTTGAAAATAAAGATTTTGAGTCATTCTTTAATGACAAAGGCATTCTGCATGACTTCTCTTGTCCTAGAACTCCCCAACAAAATGGAGTTGTAGAACGAAAGAACAGAACATTGCAAGAAATGGCCAGAACCATGATCAACGAGACAAACGTTGCTAAGACTTTCTGGGCAGAGGCAATAAACACAGCGTGCTACATTCAGAATAGAATCTCAATAAGACCTATTCTGGAAAAGACTCCATATGAATTGTGGAAGAACAGAAAGCCCAACATTTCGTATTTTCATCCATTTGGATGTACTTGCTATATGTTAAATACTAAGAATTATTTGAACAAGTTTGATTCTAAGGCACAAAAGTGTATTATGTTAGGATACTCTGAACGCTCAAGAGGGTACAGAGTATACAATACAGAAACACAGATTGTGGAAGAATCAATCAGTGTTCGTTTTGATGACAAGCTTGACTCTGAAAAGTCAAAGCAGAATGAAAATCTTGCAGGTATAGAAATTGAATTTGCAGGTTCTGAAGACAAGTCATCAGAAGCTCACAACACAGACATTCCTTCAACGTCTGAAAGAAGCAATGCTAGAAATCCTACAACTGCTGCTGATCAACCTCAGAAGAGAGTACCCAGAAGCAGTTTGGATCACCCAGAAGAATCCATTCTAGGAAGAAAGGAAGATCCAATCAGAACAAGAGCAAGCCTCAGAAACTCTGAAGAAACTCTGATGGGACTTGTGTCTCTGATTGAACCTTCTTCTATTGATGAAGCACTTCTGGACAATGACTGGATTCTGGCAATGCAAGAAGAGCTGAATCAATTCACCAGAAACGACGTATGGGATCTCGTTCCAAGACCAAAAGGATTCAACGTCATTGGAACAAGATGGGTGTTCAGAAACAAGCTCAATGAACAAGGTGAAGTCGTCAGAAACAAGGCACGACTGGTTGCACAAGGTTATAGTCAGCAAGAGGGGATAGACTATACAGAAACCTTTGCTCCAGTCGCCAGGTTAGAATCTATAAGACTTTTAATCTCATTTGCTGTTAATAGAGGCATCACTCTGTATCAGATGGATGTCAAAAGTGCATTCTTAAATGGTTATATAGAAGAAGAAGTGTATGTTCACCAACCCCCAGGTTTTGAAAACACAAAACATCCAGAACATGTTTTCAAACTGAAAAAGTCACTGTATGGTCTGAAACAAGCTCCCAGAGCTTGGTATGAAAGGCTAAGTAACTTTCTGCTTGAAAATGAGTTCACCAGAGGGAAAGTGGACACCACTCTATTTTGTAAAACAGTTAAGAGTGACATTTTAGTTTGTCAAATTTATGTTGATGATATAATCTTTGGTTCTACTAATCCTTCTCTTGGAAGAAAATTTGCTAAGTGTATGCAGGCAGAATTTGAGATGAGCCTCATGGGGGAACTGAAGTTCTTTCTAGGAATTCAGATCAATCAAACTCCAGAGGGAACTTACATTCATCAGAGCAAATACATCAGAGATCTTCTGAAGAAATTTGACCTCTCAGAATGTAAGCCATCAAAGATTCCAATGCATCCCACGTGCATTCTGGAAAGAGAAGAGGTAAGCAAAAGCGTAGAACAGAAAGTCTACAGAGGTATGATTGGTTCTCTCCTTTATCTGACTGCTTCAAGACCTGATATTCTATTCAGTGTATGTATTTGTGCTAGATTCCAATCAGATCCTAGAGAATCTCACTTAACAGCTGTTAAGCGAATTTTCAAGTATCTGAAAGGTACTACTAATCTGGGTTTGTTTTATAGAAAATCTAGTGATTACAGTTTAGTAGGCTACTGCGACGCTGATTTTGCTGGAGACAGAGTGGAACGAAAAAGTACTTCTGGAAGCTGCCAGTTTCTGGGAGAAAATCTGATCTCGTGGTCCAGCAAAAGGCAATCAACTATTGCTCTGTCAACAGCAGAAGCTGAGTACATAGCAGCAGCTGGTTGCAGCACACAGATGCTCTGGATGAAAAGTCAGCTTGAAGACTTTCAGATTTTTGAGAGTAACATTCCTATTCTTTGTGATAATACTTCTGCTATTTGCTTAAGTAAGAATCCTATTTTACATTCTAGAGCTAAGCATATAGAAATAAAACATCATTTCATTAGGGACTATATTCAGAAAGGCATTTTAAACTTGAAATTTATAGATACAGACCATCAATGGGCTGATATCTTTACTAAACCCCTTTCAGAAGATAGGTTTAATTTCATTCTGAAACATCTCAGCATGAAAGTATGCCCAGAATGAAAATGCTTTAATTCCATATTTTTATCTTTCAGAATGTAATTATATTACTGTGAACTTCTGATCAATCTTTGTTTCAGAAAGTTAGAACATGCAGATTGTATCAGAGGCAAGTCTGAAGATCTGAGAGTCTAATCTCAAAGACAGACGTGCTGATCACTATATCAAACAAGTGTCATCCAATCATCAGCAAATCCCTGAAGCAGAACGCGTGCACGTTTCTGAGAAAGGAAAACGCTGATTGGGTGCATTGAGACACATGTCTGGTAACCGTTTTTAAGTATCTTTCTCAAATCCCCCAAAATCAGCAAGCATTAAATGCAAAAGTAATCACGCTTGTTAATTGCAATCATTATTTTTTTTCTCTCTCTTAAAAACGTTTTATTTTTCAAAATAATTTTTGAAAATCCTATTTAAGCACATTACTCTTCATTCTTAATCTTTACGCTTACTCATAATCTCTTAAGAATTTTTCTGCATATCTCCTTCAAAAAACCCTAGCTTTTCTCAAATCACTCTCAAGCTTTTTGTGTGAGAACAATGGCATCCTCCAGCATTTCTACAGGAAATCAGAAGAAGGAAACCTCTGAGCAATATCAAGCGCCTACCAGAACTCTTCTCACACCAGTAAAGAATCTTGAGGTTCTCTCTGAGTTAATCGTGGATTTCGAAAGTTTGAAGGAAAATGGATTTGACCTAGCTGCTGAAGGAAGTTGAGAGTCAGCTGCCTCAAGAAGTTGTGCTCCCTCTGGACTCTGAATCGTGGTCTGAGAAAGAGCAAGCTGCTCAGGTGGAACCAGCAGAAGAAGACAAGACCCTTCAAGAAGAGAATCCAGCAGAAGATGTAGCTGAAAGTTCTGAGAAGCTTCCTCCTGCTGAAAGTTCTCAAGCTGCCTTGGACAGGCAGGCTCTGGAAGAATTAAGGCTGAATGACTTGCGTCTACAGCAGCGGATGGATGAGAATAATCAGAAGATGGAAGCTAGAATGAATGTCCAGGACAGCAAGATTGATTCTGTTGTCACCTTGGTTCAGAAGCAGAATGCAACTTCTGAAAAGATTCAGGCAATGCTGGAAAGCCTGTTCTCACGCATGCCCCCACAACCCTGAAATTTTTTTTCATGCATGACATTCTCTATATTTTCCTTATTTTCTGATGTACTTTTGACTATGTTTTGACTATGGTTTGTAATGCTATTTTGCTCTGATTCTGAACTATCTTTAATATTATTAGTTTTTCTGATCTAAATCATTTTAGCACATCACCAGCACTTTTTGATTGCTGACAAAAAGGGGGAGAACAAGAATGATATTTAAAATCAATAACGGATAACTAGACAGAAACTCTCAAACATTCTAACTCTCTATTACTTGAAATGTTTTTCTGTTTTGTCTTTAAGTCTACAGGCACAAGGAAGCTCTTGAACACAATGAAGGCTAGAAGCTCATGTTGCTCTGATCAAATATGAAGTTCTGATATATGAAGCTCTGATCAACCTAACACTCTGATCCGAAGCAAAGCTCTGACAGGAAAAGCTCTGAAGCTCTGCTTTCTGATAAGTCAAAGACTTACAATCTGATGCTCAAAGATAGAAAAAGATCTGACTCTGAAGAACACGCATATCAAAGGGAAGTAACAAACTCAGGGGGAGTATTTCTTAAACTCTGACTTCTCCGTACTTCTTATTCTGATACATAGATCTGATAACTTTTCACGTTATTTTTCATTTAAAATATCTAGTTTTTGTCATCATCAAAAAGGGGGAGATTGTTAGAACAATGTTTGAATCTAGTACCCTATAATTAAGTTTTGATGATAACAAAGTGAAAAGATATAGTAGTTAAATATTTCATGATTGAATTATATGCTACTTAAAATTACTATGCTCTGACTTGCAGATATGCTGATTAAAATAAGCAAGATCACGTTCTCAGCATCAGAATATGAGTTTGCACACCAGCATCAGAAGTTGCTGAATCAGAACGTCAAGATCAGAAGATCAACGCTTGCACATGCTGAAGCTTGATGAACAGAACTGCGCGTAAAATACTCTGATACAGAAACAAATTAGTTCATCAGCAGCGAAGCAGAATCAGAATGAGCCAAGCCAGATCGTGCATTGAAGAAGCAACGGTACTGTGCATTGAAAGCTAATCAATACCAACGGCATCATTCTAGACAAGATCTGCTCAGAAAGGAAAGCTTGTAAATAGCATTGAATCAAGAATATTTGCTTCAACGTTCATCTTCTCAAAGTGCTATATAAACCAAGCTTTGAAGATTATCACGGCTAATGCTTCCAAACTCTCTACACGTACAAAGCTGAACATTAATCTTCACTCTACAAGTTTTGCTAAACCACCAAACTCTGATACTCTATTAGCGTTTAGCAACTTAGTATTCTAAGCTTCATTTGTGTAAACATCACAGTTGTGATATAGTTTTTGTAGAAACATTCACACACATTTGATTATTCCTTTGTAAGAAAGTGTTGCCTTGACAAACCGGATTGTGGTTTGAATCAAGAAGGTTTTAGCAGTTGCTAAAGCAGATTTGTATTCAGTTGAATATAGTGAATTAAGACCTCGTTGGAGAGAGGCGAAATCACCTTGAACGGGTGGACTGGAGTAGTTTGAGATCAAACGAACCAGGATAAAAATACCTTGTCATTTGCTTTAAGTTTCCAGTTTTACAATTCAACCCCCCCTTCTTGTGTTTTTCACCCCTTCAATTCTTTCTTTCGCGCGCATTTTAGTTTTAATTCCTTATTTTGATTATTTCTGTAACTGCCTCCGTATGTAATAGTAATTAGGATTTTACTGTTTTTATTTACTTTCTGTACTTATTTACCAAAAACGGGTCTTTGTATTTTTGGCGATGTATAGACCCACGCCTTGTAATAGCATAGGATTTATGTTTCCGCAATTTACTTTCCGCACCCCCTAACTGTTAAATGCATGAAAGAATGTATGTAAATAAAAACAACTCATAGCTCACTAATTACCAAGACAAACATTAACTGAATACAACACACAATGCACACACCACTTCTAGGGTACGCCTCACTCGTTGCCTTCGAAACGTGGTCGTCAAGTATAGGACGTTTTAGCGGTTGCTCTTATGTCCATGATCCAGTTGCCTCGAAACAGTTGCCTCGAAACGGTTGCCTCGGATTAAAAAAGGATCTAGGATGTAAGGGTAGCTTCTAAGGTGTCCTACTGTTGCTTCGGTGACCACACTGTCCCTCAATCGAATTGACCCGAACACCTCCAACGGTGGTGCTACCTACCTCTCAATGGTGGGATGGCACTACCTTAAGGACTTTTACACAGCCTAATTCCTTAGGGTAGGTAGATGACTCATGGGAACTTGCTCTCTTCAAAAACAAATCAAAAATCTTTTCACACTGACACTTTCAAAAGCTTTCAAAACAATTTTTCAAACACTCTTGAGGATAGATACAAGAGTCATTCAGAAATATTTCAATGAAACTTTTTCAAACCCACTCACATTTTGAAAAGCAAACATTTTGAAAACATAAGAGCAAGTACCTAAGAGCCCATGGATAACCATGGATAGAAATGGTGCTAACACCTTCCCTTTCTATAAATCTACCTTCCGAACCAAGAAACGTTCTCATAAGGAATTTTGCTGTGCTTTTGTCCTGTCCATGTTGGAGAAAATAAAAGACGGTGGCGACTCTTGCTTCCGCGACATTTCGCGAACCAGCTTTAAACAGTCAGTTCTATTTCCACCGATCACATATAGGCAACCAAGATAGCATCATCGAGGGACCATGATCTTTTTGTTTTGTTTTGTTTTGCCAAGATACCTAGCATGCATACCTTGACCATTTTTAAGGCAACAAGTGGGTGAAACCCTAGGAATGCTTGTGTGCATTGTATTGTCATTTTTCATGCATTTTTTTCTTGTATTTAGTCATGCTATTTGTTTTGATTTTGATCTTTGCATACAAAACCCTAATTTACTAATCATGCATATAAAAGCAATAAATGCGTAAAAGTAAATCTAAGACTATTACAACATTATTATAGGGAGGGGGTACAAGTTTGAATAAGGGGATATTGCACAAAATAAAGCCCTAAAACTATTACAACAATATTGAATTTATTTGTACAAATAAATAAATGAATAATATTTAAATATGCAATTAAATATAAATATGCAAAAATGTTTTTGTATTATTTTTATGTATGTAAAAATAAATTATTTATGTCTCAAAAATAAGAAAATAAAAATGATTATTTTTAGAAAGAGTGAAAACCCTAGTTTTTGGTTTTTTTAAAAGAAAATATATATTATTTACTTATTCATTTATGTACAAAGAAAATAAATAAAAAAATATATATAAAATGTTAAAAAATAATATTTGTGAGAAAATAATATTTTGAGTGTATAAATAATAAAAATAAAAATATATGTTATTTTTGTATTATTTACAAATTTATTTAAGAAAATAAAAGTAGATATTATTTAATAAACTATTCTTATGCCAAAAAAATAATAAAAATAATAAAATAAAATGTGAAAATTTAAGAAAATATTTTTGGTGATTTTTAATATTTAGAAAAAATAAGTAAAGTCAGAAAATATAAAAGAAATAGAAAAATATACAAAAATAAAACAAATGGGCCAAGGGGTGCAGAAAGCAAGCGGGGGGTGTCAATAGTCAAAAGAACCAAGCCCAGCCCAAAGTCATACTTCATCCCTGTCCTTGGAACAAAAACACGCGCGCCATGGTTCAAATCATGTTCTCTCTTGTTCTTGCATGAAATAAAAAACTCACAACATAAAAGTTATAGCATTTTCAATCACGATTTAAATGATATAAAAAACTTGATCTAACTCTTAAAGACCAGAGAGAATTTCCTTGGCCCTAAATTCTAACCTAGTTTTTTCAGCAACTTCAGCATCTAAATTCTCCTAGCTCAATTAACATAAATGAATTCTATGCATATGTACAACTCAAGGACAATGAGGACTACATTTTTGCTTCACAAACCTAAGCCTAATGATTCCTAAATAAGGAGATAGAAGTTTGAGAAATACTTGTTTCAGTCAAGTTCGAATATGGCAATATAGGTGTTGTGAGTGAGGCCTGAAGGACTTTTGAGCTTGCTTGATGTTCCCTTGACCTTTCTCAATGCTCAGCTTGCTTTGAAATGGCTTGAATCTCTCTATAGAACTCAACCTGCAAACTCAGAATTTGAAAATGGTGAAGCTTGAAAATGCAGTTACAGTTGCTTGAGATGGGCTAGGATAGTTCAGATGTATTGTTTAGAAAGTGTTTGAAGTGTTTTGGGACAAAACGCACGAGGCAATGTGAAGATGGCTTGAGTTCTGCAGGGCTTGCCCTGTTTTTGGCAGAAATGGAGTGTTTTGATGTATTTAGGTGTTTGAGAGGCTATGAGCTCGTGTTTCTGGCCTTAGACAATGTGTTGAACTTGTTTGAAATGAACACAAAGCTTGCTCTTATCAGATTACAAAGTTATGTGGACTTTTGCAAGTTACTTGCTTTTGAAGCAAAAGTTGATTTTGACAATGCCAAGACATGTACAGGCCTGCTTCTTAGCTGCACATAGTTGGTGTACTTTGCCCCAAGTTTGTGGACTTTGTTTGCTGCAAAAGATTAGGTTCAAGGCTCAAGGGAAACAAAAATGCATAAAGTGAACTTTATGGAAATGGCATTGTTATCTTTATGCCAAAAATGGAATAAACCCTTGTATAATGTTCTAAAGCTCAGAATCAAACCTTTTTCCAATGTATTTGAATTTAATTAAGGAGTGTGGAAAGGTTTAAGACCTGTAAAACAAGTACAAGCATGCTTTGGGCAGATTTTCAAGTTGTAGCAATGTGCAAAATGCCTTGGCCAAAAGTGATAATTTGCCATTTTCAAACTTTCGATTCTCCCTAACCATGAATGATCTTGGAGAGTTATTGGACATTTTGGAAAGCATGTAACATGCTATACAATCCATCTTTGAAATGAATTTTGAGATTCCACTTGTAACTAGGTGAAAAATTGCCATGAAGATAGGTCAAAATCCTGCCTAAACTTGGGCAAAATTTCACTAAGTTAGAAAGTTTTTGGACCCCTATTCACAAAATCATAACTTGAGATCCAAGCATCCTTTTGGAAAAATTTATGAATCAAAGTTGTAGATTTTGTGGAGGACTAAAACGTTCATGTTGGAATTTTTCTTTGAATCCAATTGCATCATGGTGAAAAAGTTGGGAAAAAATAAGAAATTTTCATAACTTAGAAAATTTCTAAGTTATGAAAATTTTCCATTTTAAATCCTAATTTTCAAAATTAGGTTTCTTGGTGAACAAGTTTCATGTTTTGACACATCTTGATTAAAAATGACCCTTGGCACTTGATTTTGACCAAAAAGTCAAAGTTTGACTTTTCAGTGTACAGTTGATTTTTGATCAATTGACTGGAAAATTCATCTGTCAATCCAATGCATTTGAGATCTTTTGAACCTTATGATTAGGTCAAGATGATGCCATTGAGTCCTTGAAACCATTATTGAACCCAATTTGCCATTGGCTAGGTTAAAAATCAGAAATTGCCCTTCTGCAGTCAAAACCCTAAAAATGACCATTTTGCCCTTTTGAAGATCTGATCAAATTTATTGAGGAGTTATGGTCCAAACTTGATCAAATGGTTCATATGAGTTTATAATGTTGATGTGGATCAAAAATTATGAGGTTTGACTGTAAATTTGCCACAGTTGACTTTTTCCCCAATATAGTTGATTTTTAGGTCAACTGTCTAATTGACTGGGCAAAAATTTGATTCAAGGCTTGAAACTTGGTATGAGAAATCTTATAGGTCCAACATGAAGTATGAAAGTCACATTGAGCATTGGAAGCCCAAAAATCCTTGTGCAAACTCAAACCCTAATTTCAGGTCAACAGTGCAAAGAGATATCTTGAGCAGAGCAAACCATAATCCTGTCTGGAGTCCAAAGAGTCTTGTGTGAAAAATCTTGATAAAATGAGAGAGAAAATTTTGGGGTACAACAGTAGCCATGTAGAGAAAACGGTAACATCTCATGCCAATCCTTATAGGTTACTACCATCTTCTGCACAATCTTCTTAATGTTTTTGTTGGCCGCTTCAACTGCGCCATTCATTTTAGGTCTATATGGAGAAGAATTATGATGCTTGATCTTGAACTGAGTGCAAAGTTCGGTAATCATAACATTGTTCAGGTTAGTCCCATTTTTGGTGATGATCCTTTCGGGGATACCATAGTGGAAAATGAGGTTATGTTTGATGAATCTGGATACCACACTCTTGGTGACTGAGGCGAATAAGGCGGCTTCGACCCATTTAGTGAAATAGTCGATAGCAAAAAGAATGAAGCGATGTATGTTGGAAGAAGTGGGCTTGATCTCTCCGATCATGTCAATGCCCCACATTGCAAATGGCCACGGAGCGGTCATGATGTTCAGAGGGATAGGAGGCACATGGACCTTGTCAGCATAGATTTCGAATTCGTGACAAGTTCTTGAATGTTGATGGCAATCAGTCTCCATTGTTGACCAATAGTAACCAGCTCTCAGGATTTTCTTGTCCATCGTATATCCGCTTGAGTGAGTGCCAAAAATACCATCATGCATGTCTTCCATAATTTCCTCTGCCTCCTTCTTGTCCACACATCGGAGTGGAGTAGAATCATGGTTGTGCTTGTACAATATTTTGTTGCTTAGGAAGAATTTGGCTAAAAATCATCGTAAGAACTTTCTGTCATTGATGGATGCTCCCTCAGGGTATTCTTGTGCTTCGAGATATCCCATCACCTTATGGTACCATGGATTTTCTGCGTCAGTTTCAAGCTCACAACAATGCGCAGGTTCGTCGAATCTCTCAATTATAATCATAGGAGCTTCGTTGTCTCATCTGACCTTGAACATTGAAGACATGGTTGCCAAGGCGTCAGCCAACTGATTTTCTTCTCTAGGGAAGTGCTCAAAGATGAACTCTTCGAAGTAGGGAATCAAGGATAGTATAAGTTCCTTGTAAGGGACGAGATTAGGGTGTTTAGTGTCCCAATCTCCCTATACTTGACTGATCACTAGAGCGGAATCCCCAAACACATTCAAATGCTTGGTCCTCAAATCAATGGCATCCTTCAGACCCAAGATGCACGCTTCATACTCAGCCATATTGTTCGTACAATCGAAGCATAGTCTGGCAGTGAAAGGAGTGTGGCAACCTTCAAGAGAGATGATCACAGTGCCAATTTCGTTCCCCAAGGCGTTGGAAGCCCCGTCGAAGACCATAGTCCATCGAGATCCTTGTTCAGGTCCGTCATATGGTCTAAGTTTCGCACAGTCGGTCACCAGTATGATGTTATCATCCGGGAAGTCAAAGTTCATAGACTGATAATCATCCATAGCTTGATGGGCCAAATGATCTGCTAGTACGCTTCATTTGATGTCCTTTTGTGTCGTGTATTAAATGTCGTACTCAGTCAAGATCATTTTCCATCTTGCTACCCGTCAAGAAAGGGAAGGTTTCTTGAAGATGTACTTGATTGGGTCCATCTTAGAAATCAACAGAGTTGTATGAGTCAATATATATTGTCTTAGCCGGCGAGTAGCCCATGCCAGAGGGCATCAAGTTTTCTCGAGCAGTGAATATCTGGTTTCACAGTCGGTAAACTTTTTGCTCAGGTAATAAATAGCATGCTCTTTTCGACCAGACTCGTCATGTTGGCCCAAAACACACCCCATAGAGTTCTCTAGTACTGTCAAGTACATGATCAATGGTCTTCCTTTAACTGGAGGCATGAGAATAAGAGGTTCTTGTAGATATTGTTTGATTTTTTCGAAGGCAGCTTGGCATTCATCATTCCATCTGACTACTTGATCTTTCTTCAAGAGTTTGAAGATTGGTTCACAAGTAGTAGTCAAGTGAGATATGAAGCAGACAATGTAATTAAGACGACCCAAGAATCCTCTAACCTCCTTTTCAGAGTGGGGGACTAGCATTTCTTGGATGGCCTTTACCTTGGCGGGATCAACTTCAATGCCTTTATTGCTGACTATGAAGCGGTGGGAGAACTGACTTGAAGGTTTTGCATTTTATCGCAAATGTCGCGGTTAGCAAGAGTCGCCACCGACTTTTCTTTTATCCAAAAGGAAAGGTAAAAAAGCACAGGAAAGACCTTTGAGATATTTTCTTGAGTTCGGGGGGTAGATTATGAAAAGGGAAGGTGCTAGCACCCTTTTCATCCATGGTTTTCCATGGGCTATTAGTTACTTACTTAGATCACTTGCTTTGTTTTGTTTGAAATGGTGTTTGGTGTGATTTTGAAAGTATTTTGTAAAATAGGCCATTCGTTTAGGCGATCTTTGTAATGATTGTCGTTTGTAAGAATGTATACAAAGATGTTTGTCTTTTGAAAATGTTTTTTATGTTTTGTAAGATGTTTTAAAATGTGTGTGTGTTTGTTTTGAAAATAGCAAGGATTGTTTGAAAAGGAGCAAGTAACTTAGAAGCTATCTACCTACTCAAATGTCTTTCTTGTGCATTTTTATTCCTTTGACATTGTTGACTTACCATTGATTTGGTAAGCAACCCTATCTTTGGATGTAAACGGGACGGGCGTGGGTCATCGTATAACCATGATTAGCAATTTTGCAAAGTATCTTAGTATTTTTGAGGGACTAAGATCATTTTTGTAAGGCAGCTTTGAATAGCGTCATCGAGGGACTATGATCTTTTGATTTTGTTTGTTTTACCAAGATACTTTGCATGCGTAACATGGCTATATTTTTTTGTATAAGGCAACCGAATAGAGGAACCTTAAGGGTGTTTGTGTGCAAGTGTGTTTTATTGCATGCATGATTTTATCTTGAATTAGGATTTTCTATTTCATTGATTTTTTCTTGCCATACATGTCCTAATTGCTAGCATATACATTTGAAAGCGATAAAAATGTGGAAATGTAGAATCCTACGCTATTACAATATTTAGGGGGGTGGGGGTACACACTTATGAATAGGGAATCCAGCGAGAAAAATAAAGAAAAATAACAAGGGGAAAAAAAAAGAAAGAAGGAGGGGGTCAGCGCGCTGCTGAGAGGAAGTCAGAAGTTCTGACCCAGGCCTGCTACAGGATATCAACCTGTTAGTGAAAATGTATAGGTCATAACTTCTGACCCTGGTGCGCTGCAAAACAGAAACCTGTTAGTGGGGAGGTCAGAAGTTCTGACCCCAGTGCGCTGCAAAACAGAAATATGTTAGTGGGGGGATCAGAAGTTCTGACCCTGCTGGGAACATAGTAGTTTTCAGAAGTTCTGATATTACTGATACCAAAATAGGCCTCAGAAGTTCTGGCGTCAAAGTTAGAGCTTGGTTTCCCCCTTGTGCTAATCAGAACGTCTGCAGTTTGATTATTTTTCCACAAAACAGAAGGCATGCTTAGGCCAGTCTCAGCAAGTGCCATAACGTTTTAGAAGACAGAACCAAAAAGGTCACAGGCAAGTTCTGTTCTGATTCACTTCCTACTTAAACATACAGAGGCGTGAAAATCTTAAAACATGTACAGCAACAGAAGCATGATATCTACATTGTTCTTCTTGAGCATGCAAATCTGATGATGCTTAAACAGTGTGGGGAGAATCAGCAGATGCTTACCTTGCTATTGGAAGAAATTCTGTGAACTGGAGTTAATCTAAACTCTGATAGTATTCTGGACAGGTTCTTTGTATGGGTGGATAGAGGGTATATATGTGGTCCGAAACTGTATGGTTGTTCTTTAGTTATGAAACAAATTGGGTGCAAATGAAGTTTTTTTTTGAGGCAGAAGATTCAAAACTGTGTTTAAGGCTCTTGAAACACTAGGAATTTTGACAGAGTTTCAAGGTGTTTTCTTGCTAAAAAATTTATGTTTCTTTCCTAGCAATTTTTCTGATGCCCCCCTTTTTCAATGGATAATGGTGCTCTATTTATAGGCAAAGCTTTGTGGGTTTTTTTTAAACGTTAAGTGGCGCCAATATCATGCTTTAGATGCTGACTTATTCTTGAAGAAAAGTTCATAAAAAGTTGTGATGATTTTCAGCTTTTAGCCTAGGCTGGGTTAGTAAGCGAGGATTAAGGAAAAGTGACACCCATGAGCGAAAAGTAGCGCATGAACCCATACCTAAATCTGCACAGGAATGTTGTTATACTGCACGTGGAAAGACCCTTTGGACAAATGTTCAAAAGTAGTTGTGAGCATTAATGAGCATTAAATGGTGATGAGATTGGTCAAGACTAAGAAATCTTGTAATGTGAGATTTGTATCATTACTTATATCTGAGCCAACAGTTCCTACTTCAGCATACAACGCACTCAAACTCTGATCTTAGTATCCTGCTGCCTCAGCAAATGCTGAGGGTTCTCCAGACTTTCTAGCATGTTCCTTGGATTTGCTTCTGAAAATTCTGGACTTTAGAGATTTTATTTCAATGTAACACCCACTCTTCTGACCCCTTCATCTTCTGATTCCAGCATGTTCTGAAGGATTTTTCAGGCTTCTTTGCTTTCTTTGCATTCCTCTAGCAAACTCTGGCTGAACTTGCGTAACTGCTGAAAGAGCCATGTTCTGTTTGAAGATTACATGTTGAACCACGTTTACAACCTCTAACTGAGTTGGCATAGCTGCTGAAGAGCCACCTTCTGACTGAATGTTATGTGCTGAGCCAAGTTTGCAACTTCTGATCGTTTCTGCCTGGAGGTTGGTTCAAAAGTTCTGAAGTGCCATTTTTCTTAAATATTTTAGAAAAATTCTAAGTATCAGAATTTAACTTTTTCAAGGTAAAATTTTACTTTTGAGCTTGCAAATGACCACTTTGCTCTTGTAAATGGTTTACTTGGAAAGAAATGATAATTCAGGGCTTGGATTTGTTTAAGAGAAACTTTGAGAATCCAGGATGATTTCCTAAAGAATGAGAGGGCAAATTTTGGGGTACAACAGCTGCCCCTGTTCAATCTTCTTGAACCTGAAGTGTTAGATTGGAGAGCTTTGCCGTTCGTGGCTCGAAGGTAAAAAATGATTGGACACTAGAGTGCCCATAAATTTGTACTCGATAAAGTGTAGTTGAGGGAATGGGCTTAAAGATGCCATTTGGAGAGGTGATAAAATCTTGTTGGAGATGGGCTTGTAGATGCCATCCAAGAATGTTTGTTGGATTATAAATTGTAAGCTGAAAGAATGACTATCAGAGTGGTGTCCGCGTATGGAACGTATCTGAGCTATATCTGAAAGCTGAATCTGAATGAGTATCAAGATGGCATCCGTATCTGGAGCATATTTGAACTGTATTTGAAAACTAAATCTGAATCAGTATTAGGATGGCATCCATATCTGGAGTGTATCTGTACTGTAATGTGATAGTTGAAATCTGAAAGAGTATCAAAATAGCATCCGTATCTGGTGTGTATCTGAACTAGAATCTGAATAAGTGACAGAATAACTTCTGTGTCTAGAGTGTATCTGGACTGTATCTGAAGTTGAGATCTGAATAAGTATTAGAATGGCATCCTTGTCTGGAGCGTATCTGAACCGTATCATGAACTTAGAATTTGAATGAATATCAGAATGGCATCTCTGTCTGGGGCGTATCTGAACATGAATCTGAACGAGTAACATAATGACTTCCGTGTCTGGAGTGTATCTGTACTTGAATCTGAACGAGTAACAGAATGACTTCCGTGTCTGGAGTGTATCTGTACTGTATCTGGAATCTTTGAACATTATTAATGGTAGCTGTTAATCTTATCTTGAAAAGGGTAAAATGTTAGCTGAAGCACAAAGTTATGTTGCATGAAATGTATGATGCGACATATGTGCTTTGTCAATGTTTATGATATATGGATGTAATATATGCGCATGTAATCTGATTTGCTGCATTGCTGAGGAAAATAAATCCTTGATTGCTGAGGATATGTGGATTCTTCATGTCTTGAAGTTAGAGTATTGACAAAAATTCCGTTGCAAGCAATGCCATATACTGCTTGAGTAATCTGCTTGGGGAATCCAGAGAATTTTGATGACTTCTACTGGGGAATTAACAATGAGAATCTTCATTTTGTTGGGGAGCAATGAAAACTCTGTGGGGAAAAAGCTTATTCCTGTTTGAAAAAAAGTTCAGGAGTTTCGGTCGTCTGCCACTCTACCGGGGAGTTATCAGAAGTTGTTGTCTGGTTGGTTTTTAGGCTTTCAAGACAACTTGCTGAGGGGACCTGGAGAAACTGGATGGTTTTTGCTGGGGATTAAGAGTTTGAAGTTTTAGCTCTGCTGGGGATCTTAATGACACACCGTAGGGATTGCTCATGGAATAGCCTAAAGACGTTTTCCTATTCTTTCAAACTGTCAGTAATTGTTATTTTCCATTTTGTTTATTTGTAAACAGTAATTATGTTCAAATGCATATGTTCATTAATGAATCATTGGACGTTTTTTCAAATAAAAACACAAGTGTAAAGAAAAAGGCAAATAGTTTTCTGTACTTTGAAAGAGATATCTTTGTATTTACTTTGAATAAGTATTTTGTACAAAGGAGACAGACATCCTAGTAAGAGGATGGTGTCATAAAAGTAAGAAAGATTTATACAAAGAAAGATAGCTATATGTGATAATCCCACGGGGTTCCCATTCTGCTATAGCCTTCATATCTCTGAATATCTTGTCTATTTGTTGCTTCGTCCGAAGATGATTGAATTGATCAGAAGCTTCGAGTTTGTTCGTGAAGAGATTGTCCTTAAAGTGATCCAACGAGACATAGTCATACGCTTTAATTCCCTAACTTTTGCCTGGACCGCCCTTTCGGGTTTTCAGTCCACCAGGAAACCCTTTCTTGCCCAAGTCTCCCTTTCGGGTTTTCAACTTGCCGGGTGTACAGATTTTTTATATTTTATCCCTAATTTTTGCCCGAACCTTTTGGTTCGCCGGGATGCCCTTGTTTTTCCTAGGTGTGTCAACCTAGCGGGTCTCTTATGTGTAGTATCTTTTGACTATGTCTGCGTTCGCAGGGTGTGGCAGGTCGTCGCCGTCTATGGTGGTTAAGATCATTGCCCCACCGAAAAATATGTTCTTGACTATAAATGGTCCTTCATAGGTAGGAGTCCATTTGCCCCTGGGATCACTTTGTGGCAAGATGATACGCTTGATCACTAGATCTCCAACTTGATACGCTTGGCGTCTGACTTTCTTGTTGAAAGCTTTGATCATCCGCTTTTGATACGTCTGACCATGGCAAACAACAGTAAGTCTTTTTTCATCAATTAAGTTCAACTGATCAAGTCGGGTTTGAATCCAATCGTCTTCACTTAAACCTGCATCCTTCATAATTCTCAAAGAGGGGATCTGAACCTCGATAGGTAAAACAGCCTCCATGCCATAAACCAAAGAATATGGTGTTGCCCCAGTTGATGTGCGAGCCGTGGTACGGTACCCATGGAGAGCAAACGGTAGCATCTCATGCCAGTCCTTGTAGGTGACTGTCATTTTCTGTATGATCTTTTTAATGTTTTTATTAGCAACTTCGACTGCACCATGCATCTTTGGCCGATAGGGGGATGAATTGTGATGTTGAATCTTGAACTGCTCGCACAGGGCGGTGATCATAGTATTGTTAAGGTTCGTACCATTATCAGTGATGATTCTTTCTGGGATACCGTATCGGCAAATAAGATTCTGCTTGATGAAGCGGGCAACAACATTCTTAGTAACGGATGCGAAGGAAGCTGCTTCGACCCACTTGGTGAAATAGTTAATGGCCACTAGAATGAAACGGTGTCCATCAGAGGTTGTAGGCTTGATCTCCCCAATAATATCAATTCCCCACATAGCGAAGGGCCAAGGAGCTGTTAAGACATTTAGAGGAACCGGAGGCACGTGCACCTTGTCTGCATAGATTTGACATTTATGGCAGGTCCGGGAGTGTTGATAACAGTCAGCTTCCATGGTAGACCAGTAATAGCCTGCCCGTAGGATTTTCTTTGCCATCGTATGCCCGCTAGAGTGAGTGCCAAAGGTACCTTCATGCAATTCAGCCATGATCTTTTCGGCTTCAACCTTGTCCATACAACGGAGCAGAATGGAATCATGATTAAGTTTGTACAGGATGCCATTACTTAGGAAAAACTTAGCAGAGAATATCCTTAGGAACTTTTTGTCATTGATTGAAGCTCCTTCTGGATATTCTTGAGCCTCAAGATACCTTTTGACTTCATGAAACCATGGCTGGTCCACTACTTCTTCGATATTAATCTCGTGACAGTGTGCTGGTTCGTCCATTCGTTCAATGGTGATCTGGGGAGCCTCGTTATCCCAATTAAGTTTAAACATAAATTACATTGTGGCTAGAGCATCTGCTAGCTGATTTTCTTCTCGCGGGAAATGCTCGAAGGTAATCTGCTCTAAATGTGGTAACAATGTCAAAACATGTTCTTTGTAAGGGATAAGGTTTGGATGCTTAGTGTCCCATTCTCCTTTGATCTGACTTATGACCAAAGCTGAATCTCCAAATACAATTGAAGATTTGATTCCCAAGTCTATGGCAGCCTTGAGACCAAAGATGCATGCTTTGTATTCTGCCATGTTTTTCGTACAGTTGAAGCAAAGTCTGGCGGTAAAAGGAGTATGGCATCCTTCCGAAGATATGAGTACAACACCGATACCGTTACCAAGTGCATTGGATGCCCAATCAAAGTACAGGGTCCATCGGGATCCTTGTTCATGTCCGTCACGTGGCCTGATTTCTTCACTGTTGTCCAATGTCATGATGTCTTCGTCAGGGAATTCAAACTTCGTGGACTGATAATCCTCTACAGCTTGATGAGAAAGATGGTCAGCTAGTACACTTCCCTTTATAGCTTTTTGGGTAGTGTACTGTATATCATGTTCTGTTAGGATCATCTACCATCTAGCTATTCTCCCAGACAGAGCAGGCTTTTCGAAGATGTACTTTATCGGATCCATCTTAGATATCAGCAAAGTGGTATGAGTCAACATATACTGTCTTAGCCGGCGAGCAGCCCATACCAGAGCGCAAAAAGTTTTCTCGAGCAGTGAATATATGGTTTCACAGTCAGTAAACTTTTTGCTTAGGTAATAAATAGCGTGCTCTTTTCAGCTAGACTCGTCATGCTGCCCCAATAAGCACCCTATTGAGTTCTCTAAAACGGTCAGATACATGATTAGTGGCCTTCCCTCGACTGGTGGCATCAAGACAGGAGGCTCTTGTAAATACTCCTTGATTTTGTTAAAAGTGATCTGGCAATCATCATTCCATCTGACTACTTGATCTTTCTTCAACAGTTTGAAGATTGGTTCACAAGTAGATGTTAGGTGAGAAATGAATCTGGTAATATAGTTTAGGCGTCCCAAAAAACCTCTGACTTCCTTCTCAGTGCGAGGAGCAGGCATTTCTTGTATTGCTTTAACCTTGGCATGATCAACCTCGATGCCTTTGTTGCTGACAATGAAACCTAAGAGTTTACCGGACCAGACTCCGAATGTGCACTTGTTCGGGTTCAACCTTAACTTGTACTCCTTCAATCTGACAAACAGCTTTTGCAGGTGATCAAGGTGTTCTTCTTCAGTTTGTGATCGGGCTATCATGTCATCTACGTAGACCTCTATCTCATGATGTATCATATCATGAAACAAAGCTACCATGGCGCGTTGATAGGTTGCCCCGGCATTCTTCAGTTAGAATGGCATCACTTTGTAGCAGAACGTACCCCACTGTGTGACAAATGTAGTTTTCTCCATGTCCTCAGGTGCCATTTTGATCTGGTTATAGCCTGAGAATCCGTCCATGAAAGAAAATACTTTATGCTGGGTTGTATTGTCAACCAGGATGTCGATGTGTGGAAGTGGAAAATCATCTTTAGGGCTGGCTCTGTTTAAATCTCTATAATCCATGCACATTCTCACTTTGCCGTCCTTTTTAGGTACGGGAACAATGTTGGCCACCCATTGAGGATAAGAAGTAACAACTAGAAATCCAGCATTGAATTGTTTCATAACTTCTGCTTTGATCTTCTCTGACATGTCAGGTCTCATGCAACGAACTTTTTGCTTCAATAGTGGATAGTCTTCTCTTGTGGGTAGACGATGTACCACGATGTCCGTATCGAGTCCCGGTATGTCTTCGTATGACCAGGAAAAGATCTCAACATAATCATACAATAGCTGAATTAGGTGCTCTTTGACACTCGACTCTAGATTGGCACCCACTTTGATTTCCTTTTTATCTTTCTCGGTATCCAAATTGATTGTATCCAACAGCTCCTCATGAGGCTGAATAGCTCTTTCCTCTTATTGTAATAGTCTGGCCAATTCCCCTGGCAGCTCACAATCTTCCTCACCTTCGTATTCGGCTTGGTAGATCAGATCTTCAGAGTCATTGAAGGCTATAGCAGTATCGTTACCCATGGGATCCGGAATGGAAGGGTATCTGCATTTGTGAGTGTGGGTGTGTGTAAGGGTATAGCCATCTTAAAACAATAAAATATAAAAGAAAGACAATGAGCACAAAAGGTTTATATGTGAAAAAGCATCCATGATTCATTGAATGTCATATGAAGATGAAATAAAAACCCTTACAAATGGACCATTGTGCCTCGGGTAAGACACAAGGTTTTTAAAGTGCGAATTATTCGTGAATATTACAAGTCCAACAGAAATGTAAAAGATAAATTACTGAGAGATGAAAGTTATTGGGATGAAGTCTCTGGCTTCCCAGTTGCGAAGTCCTCCGCTGACAGTAGGAAATATCCAATCTTCCAAGCTGCCATCCTCTTCATTGTCTTCTACTGCATTGACCCCTTGGTTGCTAATCTTCACAGGTGGCCCCCCAGCACGGGTACGGCGCACAACCTTCTGAGCAGTCGAAGTAAACCCCAAGCCAAACTTGTATAATTTGTAGGTAATATCTGGAAGCTACCCCCAGATGGTACATCCCCCCTCTTCCACTACTGCCTTTGCATCCTTTAGAGATGACATCCGAGGTGGAGGTCTTGTGATCTTAGGAATCGAGGATACCGCCTTGGTCGCTGCTACTTCTGGAGAGACTTCTTCAAAATGTTAGAAAGGGGTTTCAATGAACTTGCCATCTAACTCCACATATCGGAAGGAATTCAGATGGCTAATCATATACTCCTCCTCCCCATGGACAGTTATGATCTTTCCTTGGACCAGGTACTTTAGCATCTGATGCAATATGGAGGTGACAGCACCGGCATTGTGAATCCAGGGGCGTCCTAACAGACAGGAATAAGAGGGACGGATGTCCATCACATAGAAGGTTGAGTTGAAAACCTGAGTTCCCACCTTTATTGGGATGTCCACCTCCCCGTGGACCATCCTCTTCGAACCATCAAAAGCTCTCACCACTATGTTGCTGGGTTTTAAAGTCAGCCCCTTACAATCCAATCTATCAAGGGCTTTCTTCAGTAAGACGTTTAAAGATGATCCAATATCAACCAAGACATGGGCTAAGGTTGTTCCTCTACACTCCACTTAGACATGTAATGCCTCGTTGTGTTTTCTCCCTCTGGGCGTCAAATCAGCATCAGAGAAGCCCAAGCCATTATCAGCTGTCAAACTGGCCACACAGTCCTGGAACTGGTCAGCAGACGTCTCTTGTGGCACATGAGCTGTCTTCAGAAATTTTACCAGAGCTTTGGCATGTGCTTCAGAGCACAGCAGCAGGGCTAGCATAGAGATCTTGGAAGGGGTTTGCCCCAACTGTTCAACCACATCATAATCACTTTTCTTTATTATCCTCAGGATTTCTTCCATCTCCTTCTTGGATGTTTCAGGAACAGCTAGTGATTGAGCCTTCGTTCGGACAGACTCCTCTTGAACGTTCTTTCCTTTATTCTCAATAGTGGAAGTAGGGATAGGAATTGTGTTGTCTTTGTCGGTAAGTACACTTGCAGGTATAATCACTGGTGCAGAGGTAATCTTTGGAACAGCCTTGGGTCCAAAGACTTCCCTTGGAGGAGCAATATCTGGAGAGAAGATTCTACCACTGCGGGTAATCTTGCTAGTTCTGGCAATATTGCTAATGTCGGAATTGTCCTCTTCAGAGCTTTCTTCTTCGGCAGTCAGTTCATCCTGTTTAATACCATGGTAGTAGATTTCTCCACCATAATTCCATGGTACTGTTTTATCTGATTTGTATGGGGCCGGCCCGGGCATTGTAATCTTAAGCGGAGTAGTCTTTGGAGTAGGTGTAATCCTAACGGGTCTTTTAGGGGCCTTGGAAAGGATTGGCGTAGATGGTTATAATTGAAACTTCTTTAACTGGAACAGGTGAAATAGGAGCATTCTCAAATAGAATTTCTCGGTTATCCATCAGTCCTTGGATACCTTTCTTCAATAGAGGGCAGTCAAATGATGAGGACAGGCAAACATGGCAGTCTTTGTCACAACCTGGGAATATACCAGCTTTCAACAAATTCAACTTAATAATCGGGAGCGGAGTCAACAATTCAGCCACGGTAGCAACAAATAAATCTTCTTCAATAGCGTTGGCATTGTGACCATGCCTAGGCATTGGAGCGGAAATAACATTTGGTTTCTCAGGCGCTTCAAACTCAACTTCTTTCGCGTTTATCAGGTCTTGAATTTTGTTCTTCAGGGCCCAACAGTTGTTAGTGTCGTGCCCTAGACTTTTAGAATGGTATGCGCACCTGGCACTCAGATGGTAATATGGAGACGCAGTATTGGGATTCTTTGGGGCCTCTTTTAGAGTGGCCAGATTCAACTTCAGAAGATGTGGTAGAACTTGGGCTGGAGTCATGTTAATCTTGGTGAATTGCCGAACTGGTCTTTCCACCCTTTGCTGGTTAGTTCTTGGCTGGTCTGATGCAGGCTTCGGGATCATAACGGCCCCCACCGTTGGTCGGTGCTCAGTTCTTCCCTGATTCCTCTGTGAATAAACAGCAGATACTTCCTTTCTTCCAGTGAAGGGCTTTTTTACAGTTGTAGAGGTAGACGCGTCTTTCTGAATTTTCCCACTTCTTATACCAGCCTCCACTCTTTCGCCGGTTAATATCAATTCAGTAAACCCGGCAGAGGAACTCCCAATCAAATGATTGAAGAAAGGACCTGATAGAGTTCCCAAGAACATGTCCACCAACTCCCTCTCAGATAGAGGGGGTTGCACCCTTCCGGCTAAGTCCCTCCACTTTTGTGCGTAGTCTTTGAAGCCCTCATTGGAAACCATGGCCATACTCTAAAGTTGAGTACAAGTAGGCGCCAAGTCAGTGTTGTACTGATATTGTTTATAGAAAGCTGCTGCCAGGTCTTCTCAATTGTGGACGTCTTCCGTTTCTAATTGGTAGAACCAATCAAGTTGCGTTCCTGATAAATTGTCTTGGAAAAAGTGGACCCATAAGTCTTTGTCGGTAGAGTGTGGTTGAATCTTCCTGACATATGATCTGAGGTGCATTTTAGGGCAAGACACCCCATCGTACTTGGCAAATAGTGGCACTTCAAACTTTGGTGGGATCACAATTCCTGACATCAGCCCCAACTCTTCAAAATCTAGCCCTGGTACTCTCTGGATTTCCATAGCGCTTAATCGCTCTTCAAGGTATTTGTACTTGTCATCAGCCAGAGGGTATTGTTGTTTAGAGTAGTCCTCCTCTTCCTCCTCTTCTTCAGAATCTGATGGTACTGCCGTTTCTTTTCCTTTTCTTTCCCCTTCTTTAGATGTTGTTAGAAATTCTAAGGTCCTTCTGGCTTGTCCCTGAAACCTTCTGCCCATGATTACCACACCAGCTGGCTTCTTCTTCTTTTTCTCTTTCTCTTTTTCTAGCAGAGTCTTTAGCTCCTCTTGCCCCTTGGCTAGGGTAATGAGCAACTGTTGAAATTGCGTGTGTGATACGGTGGGAGAACTGACTATGAGTTTTGCGTTTGTATTCGCACTTGTTCGGTTGAGCAAGAGTCGCCACCGACTTTTTATTTTATCCTAAAGGAAAGGTTTAAAAAGCACAGCAAAAACCTTTTGAGATATTTCGTGGGTCCGGGGGGTAGATTATGAAAAGGGAAGGTATTAGCACCCTTTTCATCCATGGTTATCCATGGGCTCTTAGTTACTTGGTTTTTAGATCACTTGCCTTGATTTTCGATTGCTTGAAATTGTGGTGTGTGTGTGTGTTTTGAAAATGTTTTTGAAGAGATGCCTTGTCTTGGGCGACCAATGTATTCGACTCGTGTTTGAGTGTTTTACAAAAGTGTGTATCTTTTTGAAAAGATGTTTCAAATGTTTTTGAGAGTTTGTTTGAAAATATGTATGGAGTGTGGTTTTTGAAAAGAAGGCAAGCGTTTTTTGCAAGTTGATCTCAAGTAACTAAGAGTTTTGTCTACCCTATTGTACTCAAAGGTTTTCTCTATGTTTTCAACCCTTTTTTAACAATTTTGTTCCACCATTGCATTTGGTGGACAATCTTGCGTTTAGGATGTTTAACGGGACGGGCGCGGGTCATCGTATGGACCATGAATGCAATGGTGCCAAGTGTCTTTGGCAATTTGCTTTGAAGGGACTATGATCATTCCGTTTTAGGCAACATTCGAAAGCGTCATCGAGGGACTTATGATCATTTGAATTTGTTTTGCCAAAGATACTCGACGTGCAAGCATGGCCCATTTTGGAAGGCAACATGTGGGATTACCCTAGAGGGTGCAAGTGTGATTGTGTATTGATTTCATGTGTTTGTCTTTGTATTAGGTTATCTAGCGTTTGATTTTATGTACATGCAAACCCTAGGTCTAACCATGGTATAATTGGAAAGCGATAAATTGCGAGAATTTAAAGTCTACGCTATTACAAAATAGGTATCCGGGAGTGGGGGTATAAATTTACGAATGGGGATGAGACTTAGGAATGTAATGTCCAATAAGTTACAACCAAATCGAATTTGCGATCAAATGTAAATGTAACGAATATACAGAATAAGCAAATGTAATATGTATCAAGTATAAGCACATTGTGTAAGTGTGCGTGCATATATGTATGTAATTATTTATAGGTTCGACAATGTGAATTTAAATGCGTATTATTAAGTATTGTTTTAACTTAAAGAACAATTAAATGCTTATCTAATCTAATTAATAATCTTGTATTTTCTTTAATATGTACAAAAATAAATGTTTTAATTAGATGTTTTAAATTCTAATAAAGTTACATATATAAAAAAGGGTATTTTGTCTTGATTACGTATAAACATTTCTAAGAAAGGAAAATGTATTTATTTTAAAAGAATTTATGTTCAAAGAGAATATTTCAATTAAAAGAAAAAGGTGTTTTCAATTTTAATCATATTGTGTAAAAAAATGTATTTTTGTGTATTTGTGTTTAATATATATTCAAAAAATGTTTTAAATTAATTAAATTAGGTATATAAAAAAGTGTATTTATTATGTACAAGAAGAGTATTTTTAGAAATAAAAGAAAAGTATTCTTAAGAGAAAAACCAATATTCAAAAAGAAAATGTAAGTTTAATAGTAAGGGAAACAAAAAATATTAATTTCATGTGAAAAAAAGTATTATTAATGTGAAAAAAAAATGTTATATTAATCTATTGATCAAAATAATGTGTTTTTAAAAATCTAAAAAAAAAGATTTGAATGGGCTTGGGCCCAAGCAGAAATAAAAAGAACAAAGCAAAGAAAAAAGGGGGTGTATTAGGAATACAGTGGGCTTTAGGCGTGGTTGAAACGTGTTAGGCCCAGCTGTGGAAACGAATGCATTAGGGTTTGAAACATTTATTTTCAGTTGGGAATTGCTTTAGGGTTTGTGAGCAGCGCGTCGTTCGTTCGTTTTTCGTTCATCTTCTTCGTCCTCAATACTGAGATGCAACTCTCTGCCCAGAGCCACCATGCCATCTCCTCCTCCGTCTACCCTCCTCCATGGGTCATCCACGTTAGGTACGGAAATTTGTTTTCAGTCTCGTTCAGAATTTCTTTTCGTCTTGCATGCTATGGTTTCATATTTATTTGCTTTTTGTTTACTGATTTACGCGAGGTTTTGAAGAAAGAATGAAAAAGATTTTACCTTTGCGAAGGAGGAGGAAGGAGGCACTTGGAAGCTTGACGAGCGGAGGGTTTGCGCGATGAAATTGGCTTTTTGGTGACCCTGGTATTTCTATACTCTTCTCTAGGCTTTATGATGTTCGCCTGAAAGCTTGATACACATGTCTTCTTTTCTTCTTCTCCTTCTTGTGTTGCCTTCTGTTTATGTCGCCTCAAATGTTTGCTTTTGAACGATTTGCCTTTGAGTTACCTTTTTAAATGTGATGCCTTTGATGTTGCTTCTGTATCTTCTTTGCCCAAGGATGAACCTAGAGTTCTGAGGGCTCTGAATGCATGCTTATGTTGCTTGTGTTGGATGCCTTGAGATGCTTCTCGTTTGTTTACTTTGAGCTGCCTTCGAACGTTTTGCCTGTTTGGTTGCCTTGTATTGCCTAATGATGAAGAGATTCTGAAGGCATTTGGTGGGTTTGGGAAATTGGATTTACAGGTTATGTATATTCTGGTTTTAGTTTGGCCAAAGTTATGTTACTATAGCTTAGGCTTTGAAAATGGCTATATGGTTTGGAGATTTCACAGGTTTTAGGTATATGCTGGTATGGCTTGGACTTGGTTCACATTTCACAGGTTTTAGGTATATGCTGGTATGGCTTGTGATGTTTATGCTTGTATGTGAGTTGAATGGTACAGGTTTTTTTTGGTTATGGCCTTTGACAGGTTAGGTTTGAGGCTTGAACTGAATGGTACAGGTACAGGTTTGAAACTGGTTATTTTTGTTAGGCTTCAGGCAGGGTGAGGCTTGAGGCTTGAACTGGTTTTTTTTGCTTGAGGTTTGATGCTTAGGCAGGTTGGATGCTTAGGCAGGTTTTTGCTTAAGGTTTTTGCTTAAGGTTGATGGCCTTTTTGCTTTGACAGTCGTTTCATGGTTTTTTTTGAATGGCCTCCAGGTTATGTGTTTTCAGATTGTTTTATGCTGGCTCCACTGGTTAGGCTTTTTAGGCATCTGCAGGATTTAGGCTTTTGTCTATATGTTTGTTTGATAACAGGCAGGTTTGGCCTTTGGTTCAGTAGGCTTGGCCTGGTTTTTATGTTTATGCAGGGGATAAAGGCTTCAGCAGGTTCTAGCTGTGGCTTGACAGGGACCCTAAGTTTATATCTTTGTCATGGTTGTCTTGCTGCCTCTCTCTCCCTGTACTGTGTTCAGTTTTTGTATATTTTTCTATCTTCCTGCCTAAAGCCTAAGACCTGCTTTCTTTTTCTCTTCTTCTTTCTCTCTCAGTACAGTTGCATTAAGATATTATTTATGCATTGTACTTCTTGTTCTGAAAGGGCCACTTCTTTTGGGAAATGATGAAAAGAAAATGTGTTTTGCTTGCATAACAATTTTGCTCTGCATTCTTGTCTCTTCTTTTGACAGCTTTTGTACTTTGTATCTTTTGATATCTTTGCCAAATCTTCTTTTTTGATAGATTGGGTAGCTTTGTGACAGTTTGACAGCATGTTTGAATTTTTCAGTTTGGACTTCTAGTTTGATTTGCACTTGGAGTTTTGAGACTTGAACTTATGCAGTTTGAACAATTTTTGAATTGTGCAATTTTGACTTTTGTGCATTCATTTTTTAGCAAATAAAAATTCGTCCCTCTTTGTGAACCGGGAGAAATCCCGTGATTTGCAGAGAGGGTTAACTGATCCCAATCAGTGGCCCTTAATGATGAACTGTCTTTTATTTATCTGTCATTATTTATTTATCTGCTATTTGACTTTTCTTCTTTTCTTTTGCAGATGAATATTTGAATGGAGAGGGGTATTAAATGAAGAATGAAGAATTAGAAAAAATAGGATAGTTTCATTTTTTTAAATTTAAACTAATGTAAAATTATTGTTGTAAATAAATTGTAAACAATAATTGTACGAATAATTTAAAAATAAATAAAAGTTTTTATTATCCAATTAATTCTATTTCCTCTTTTATTGTTTATTTATTATTTAAAATTCTTTGAATTAAAATAATTGAAAAATAAATTCCAATCACTTAACCTCAGAATAATAAATAATTTAAATAAACAATGCCTTAGCAATTTACTCAGTTAAACCTGGCCTTTCCAAAATCCAAAGCAAAGCAACATTTAACCAAAACAACTGATCAGGCGCATTCCCTTTTCACTGATTTTTACCAAACACTGTAAATCCAAACTGCATGGATCTTTTGACTGGTTCAATCAAATGAATGTGAATTCAAACCAAATGCCTTCTTTTACTGATTAAATCAAACAATGCGAATCCAACCCAAATCTCGGAATAACTTGCAAAGTGCTGTAGAATTTAAATCCTTTTGAGAACATGCCCAAAAAAAACCCTAATTCCTGATTAAATTCCAAAGAGCGTTCGCCTGATCAAAGTTGAGCCAAAATCAACCAAAACCCTAAGCCAACTGTGTGAAACATTCCAGAGCCCTGAAAAATCAATAAAACCCTAATTTTGCTTGGCTGACGAGAAAAGTCCGTTTGACTGATTCTTGAGCCAATCTGAAAAATCAGGAAACGCCTGAAGCTGTGATTTCTTGAGAAAAATGCGAGGGCAAATTTTGGGGTACAACAGTTGCCCCTGTTCAATCTTCTTGAACCTGAAGAGTTAGATTGGCAAGTTTGCCTTTCGCGACTTGAAGGTAAAAGGAGATTGGACACTAAAGTACCCAGAAAATTTGCACTCGGCGATGTGATGGTAGAGGTGAATGGGCTTACAGATGCCATTTGGTGATGGGCTTAAAGATGCCATCTGATGCGATAGGATCTTGTCGGGGGATGGGCTTAGAGATGCCATCTGGAAATGGGCTTAAAGATGCCATCTGGAAATGGGCTTAAAGATGCCATCAGGAAATGTTGAACTGTATGTCAATGGTGAGTGGACGAGTATCAGAAAGGCACCCCTGTTTGGGAACATTTCTGAATTGGGGGTCTGAATAAGCAATAGATTGACATCCATGTCTGGAGAATCCGTGAACAGTTTTCAGGAGTTGAGAAGAGTCTGAACAAGTGATAGGTTGACCTCCGTTACTGGAGAACCCGTGAACTGTTTTCAGCAGTTGCATCTGAACAAGTTGGTAGATTAACATCCGTTGTTGGGAAGAATCCGTAAACTGTTTTCAGAAGTCTTGAGAAGAATCTGAACAAGCGATAGGTTGACCTCCGTTACTGGAGAACCCGTGAACTGTTTTCAGAAGTCTGGAAGTTGAATAAGCAATAGAGCAGCATCCGTTGTTGGGAAGCGTCCGTAAACTGTTTTCAAAAGTTGCATCTGAACAAGTTGGTAGATTAACATCCGTTGTTGGGAAGAATCCGTAAACTGTTTTCAGGAGTCTTGAAGAATCTGAACAAGTGATAGGTTAACATCCGTTACTTGGAGAACCCGTGAACTGTTTTCAGAAGTCTTGAGGAGGAACCGGTGTAGGGCTTCCTGATGATGAGCTCGTGTAAAGCTGCATCTGGATGAATCTGGAATAAGTATCAGAATATGCCGTATCCAGGTCATATCTGAACTATTTCTGGATAAATCTCGGAAGATGATCTTTGTCTGTCGACTGATCTTTCCTGAAAAGGTAAAGGGTTAGTTGCATGCAATGTTATGATGCATGATGCAATGTATGTGACATCAATGTTTATAACATGAACGTGATGAATGCGCATGTAAGCTGATGAGCTATCTTGCTGAGGATAAATGAATCCTGGATGGCTGCAGATAAAAGAATCTTGACTGCCGCCTGGGAGAATAATTCTTTGGCTGCTGCTGTGGAGGGCAAGAGTCTTCAATTGTTGAAAATGAGAAGTCTTGGGACCATTGTTGGGAGAATCAGAAGCTTGGGTTGTATGCCAAACTACTGGGGTCTTCCTGTTTTGAGGAGATCTGTGTAGGATTTCCTGATAATGAGTTCGTGTAAAACTGCATCGGGTTTTTTGAACACTTTTGACATTCGACTGCCCCAAGTGGTGAGGTAGATAATTTCCTGGCTTGTTACAGGTGTTGATCCACAATCGGTCGCTCATAGATATTTTCCTGGCTTGTTACAGGTGTTGATCTAGAACTAGTCGTCAATAGATACGCCCTGGCTAGATACAGGAATCGAATCTTCAAACTCTTCAGACGTGCCCTGGCTAGATACAGGAATCGAGTCTGGAAATAGTCGTCAACAGATATGCCCTGGCTGGATACAGGAATCGAATCCTCAAACTCTTCAGACGTGCCCTGGCTAGATACAGGAATCGAGTCTGGAAATAGTCGTCAACAGATATGCCCTGGCTGGATACAGGAATCGAATCCGGAAATAGTCGTCAATAGATATGCCCTGGCTGGATACAGGAATCGAATCTTAGAACTCTTCAGACGTGCCCTGGCTAGATACAGGAATCGAGTCTGGAAATGGTCGTTAACAGATATGCCCTGGCTGGATACAGGAATCGAATCTGGAAATAGTCGTCAACAGATATGCCCTGGCTGGATACAGGAATCGAATCCTCAAACTCTTCAGACGTGCCCTGGCTAGATACAGGAATCGAGTCTGGAAATAGTCGTCAACAGATATGCCCTGGCTGGATACAGGAATCGAATCCTCAAACTCTTCAGACGTGCCCTGGCTAGATACAGGAATCGAGTCTGGAAATAGTCGTCAACATATATGCCCTGGCTGGATACAGGAATCGAATCTGGAAATAGTCGTCAACAGATATGCCCTGGCTGGATACAGGAATCGAATCCTCAAACTCTTCAGACGTGCCCTGGCTAGATACAGGAATCGAGTCTGGAAATAGTCGTCAACAGATATGCCCTGGCTGGATACAGGAATCGAATCTTCAAACTCTTCAGACGTGCCCTGGCTAGATACAGGAATCGAGTCTGGAAATGTGATAGTTAATTTGTTGAACACTTTTGACATTCGAATGCCCCAAGTGGTGATGAAGGAGTCTTGAATCAGATTACTCTGCATATTGAGATTTCTTGAAATCTTGACTGGACTGCCCCAGATTAACTGGATTTTGAAAGATCTGTTGGACCTTGACTGGACTGCCCCAGGTTAATTGGATGGTGCTATGTCATGCCCCTTGTTGATAGGAGATTTGTCGTTGGAAGTGTTATCCTCTTGAAGTGATTTTGCTCACTGAGAGAGTTTTTGTTCCTCCGAACATTCGCTGTCAAACAAAAAGCCAAATGCAGACAGTGGTATTCAAGCAATGCAAAGTTTATGTTTGTCTTGAAGTTTTGCAAAATGCGTTTTTTAGCAAAAAACTTTTTTATAAGACAGATCAACACAAGATTTAGAGCAAAGCCTTACAGGAGTCAGGATACCTTTTGTAACAGTATGCTTTCGAACTAACCCATGCTTCAATTAGGACTTTTGAAGGGTCGTAACGTGGCTTGGTTCACGGTTTAAGAAACAAAGGATAAAGGCTCAAAGTATATTTATGCCCACCCGCTCTTCGTGATGTTCTTCAACCTAAGCTCAGTTAATTGTGCGTCACACTCTGTTTTGAGTTTGGAACGACTTTTGGGCGATGGTTCACCAGTTGAATTTGGGGAGACAGTCATCATCTCCTTTTTTTCTTTTTCAGCATTTTCCATGTTGTTGAGGATTTTGTAATGACCTCACTATTTTGATTTTGATTTGTTATCCCTAACTTTTGCCTGACTGTTACCGTTTTCCGGGATTACCGTCAGCGGGATGCCCCAGCTTTCTTAAGCCTCCTTTATAGGTTTTGGCTCGGTGGGCTTTTTCTCTTTTGAGAGATTGACTGTCTATGTGATAGGGAACCACCCTTGTCTTTTGATTCCAAAGGAATGTTCTCTTTTTCGACGTCGTTCGTTGTGAACTGAGAGTTTGCGACTTCAATGTGCATTTTCTTTTGAATTAACTGAGAGACTACCCTGCCCCAGGTTTATATCAAAGGTTTTGATTGCTTAGAACAGAAAACTCCTACTTCTTTGGCTCGAAGGGGTTGACTAGGGATTAACTTCCTTATAACTCCAGTGTTTGGGAATTGAAAGAAATGCCTGTACATCATCAGCAAGGTCTGTTTAAAAGCATACTGTATAAGATCATGGTATTGTTTCGTCATCCTCCCTCTAAAGGCTTGCAGCTTTTTATCAAGAGTCAAATATCATAAAGAAAAGCATAAGAGTAGTGAAACGAATGGATGAATTCAAGACAAACATATGCAATGCATTAATGAAAACAGAGTTTAACATCAACAGATAATTGTTTGGCAGCAAAAGAAATTACAACTTTGAAAATTCAAAAAGAAGCAAAAGTATTTCAGCTTGAGCTTCGTCACTTTAGGTGGAGAACCCTTTAACGGAAGATTTTCATCTCGCCGTCTGGCATGAATTCCAGAACCCCAATGTCGATCAGATCTTGAATCTTGTTCTTCAAGGCCCAACAGTCGTTGGTGTCGTGTCCCGGGCTATAGGAATGGTAAACACAAAATGCGTCGGGACGGTAGTTAGGAGAGGAGGTATTGAGCTTCTGAGGAGGATCCTTTAAGGTAAGCAGGTTGACCTCCATCAGGCGCTTCAGTATAAAGAATGATGGTATTTCAGTCTCCGTGAACTGTCTTCCCGGCGTTTCTTGCTTACGCCGATTACCCCATTGACGCTGGCGAGGTTGTTGATGGGCTTGTGACCCTGAAGCAAGCAAAGGAGCTTTCCCCTTGTTTTCTTGAGTGGCTGGAGGCTGGGCGGTGACTTTCTCTTCAACCTCATATGTTTGCCCCAATTGGTTACTTGGAAGCAGTTGGCGGACAAGAACTCTGAGTTCCTCTTGTCTTTGAGATAGGTCTTGGATGAGAGCCATCTGGCCCACCAACTGTCCCATCACTTGGGTCCTCAAGGTTGTCAGATCAAACTGCAGCTCCGCAAGCTGGTCACTCCTGGCATTGTTTGAATTCTCCAAGCCCTTTGTGAGGAGAGCTTTCATCTCTTCTTGCCCCAGAGACAAGTTCAGGAACATATCCTGCAGCTGAGCAGTCTGGTCTTGGATGTCTTTGATAGACCTTTCTAGAGCCATCTCTTACTGAAATAAACAGCAGGAGAGTAAGGAAACCTGAGAAAGGAAAGACTGTCAAAATGCAATGCATGATATGTGGATGCATGCTTTCAAGGATCTCTTGGGGTAAACATAAGAAAATGTTAGAGGTTGAACTTTGCTCTTGGATTGGAGATCTCCGCACCGGTGGATGTCTTTCCACTAGAATCAAGCTCACCATGTCGAGTGGGTCATAGCCACTGATTCAAGTTGTTGTACTTGATCTTTGACTGGAGAACTTTGTATCGATGGATGTCCTTCCACGAGAATCAAGCTCACCATGTCAAGTGGGTCATAGCCACTAATTCAAGTTGTTGTACTTGATCTTTGATGGCATTTGTTTAGAGGAGAAACCTCTTGCCCCTTGGTAGATGTCTGGTTCAATGTAACCCTGCATCAAAAGAACCCTCGTGATCCTTGAAATGGTTATTGAAAATGCTATGGTATGATGTTATGATGTTATGTACATGTATGCAAAAAGCAAGTGAGTGTATATACAGGCAAACATATTCACACAAAGCAAACAAGTCCTTAGGTTTAGGCTTGCATGGGGTTCAGGTACTACCCTCTTTCAGTTTCGTTGGTTAAAACCTGTCCTATCAAAAGTAACCGGGTTTTAGAGGATCTCAAATCATTGGCTACCCTCGATCGGTCATAACTCCAACATCGCTATCTTTTCTTGCGGCCAGAACCATCGTGAGAGTTTAGCCTCAATGAGTGTAGCATACTGCTACTTTTCTAATGGCCAAGTTGGGTCAATTTAGGGTTCTAAGGTCGGTTGGTGCTTAATGACTCCTTGGAAGACCCATATTCTCCCCGTTTCAACACGAGGGATATCGGTACAGACCAAGGCGCCACACCAACGTAGCTACTGCTTCACCCATGTCGGTATACGCCGGACAGGTCCCTCACAGATTATGCTACCTAAAAGGGTATTCCCCAGATCCGGGTTAGGATCTATGAAACTCTGATACAAAGCCCACAAATGTAAAAGCAAACAAAGCAATCAATTGAAAATAAAGGTGATCTAAACCCTAAGGTAACCCCACTTTTAGTAGTATTCCCCAGCAGAGTCGCCAGTTCTGTGATACGGTGGGAGAACTGACTATGAGTTTTGCGTTTGTATTCGCACTTGTTCGGTTGAGCAAGAGTCGCCACCGACTTTTTAAAGGAAAGGTTTAAAAAGCACAACAAAAACCTTTTGAGATATTTCGTGGGTCCGGGGGGTAGATTATGAAAAGGGAAGGTATTAGCACCCTTTTCATCCATGGTTATCCATGGGCTCTTAGTTACTTGGTTTTTAGATCACTTGCCTTGATTTTCGATTGCTTGAAATTGTGGTGTGTGTGTGTGTTTTGAAAATGTTTTTGAAGAGATGCCTTGTCTTAGGCGACCAATGTATTCGACTCGTGTTTGAGTGTTTTACAAAAGTGTGTATCTTTTCGAAAAGATGTTTCAAATGTTTTTGAGAGTTTGTTTGAAAATATGTATGGAGTGTGGTTTTTGAAAAGAAGGCAAGCGTTTTTTGCAAGTTGATCTCAAGTAACTAAGAGTTTTGTCTACCCTATTGTACTCAAAGGTTTTCTCTATGTTTTCAACCTTTTTTTAACAATTTTGTTCCACCATTGCATTTGGTGGACAATCTTGCGTTTAGGATGTTTAACGGGACGGACGTGGGTCATCGTATGGACCATGAATGCAATGGTGCCAAGTGTCTTTGGCAATTTGCTTTGAAGGGACTATGATCATTCCGTTTTAGGCAACATTCGAAAGCGTCATCGAGGGACTTATGATCATTTGAATTTGTTTTGCCAAAGATACTCGACGTGCAAGCATGGCCCATTTTGGAAGGCAACATGTGGGATTACCCTAGAGGGTGCAAGTGTGATTGTGTATTGATTTCATGTGTTTGTCTTTGTATTAGGTTATCTAGCGTTTGATTTTATGTACATGCAAACCCTAGGTCTAACCATGGTATAATTGGAAAGCGATAAATTGCGAGAATTTAAAGTCTACGCTATTACAAAATAGGTATCCGGGAGTGGGGGTACAAATTTACGAATGGGGATGAGACTTAGGAATGTAATGTCCAATAAGTTACAACCAAATCGAATTTGCAATCAAAGGTAAATGTAACGAATATACAGAATAAGCAAATGTAATATGTATCAAGTATAAGCACATTGTGTAAGTGTGCGTGCATATATGTATGTAATTATTTACAGGTTCGACAATGTGAATTTAAATGCGTATTATTAAGTATTGTTTTAACTTAAAGAACAATTAAATGCTTATCTAATCTAATTAATAATCTTGTATTTTCTTTAATATGTACAAAAAGAAATGTTTTAATTAGATGTTTTAAATTCTAATAAAGTTACATATATAAAAAAGGGTATTTTGTCTTGATTACGTATAAACATTTCTAAGAAAGGAAAATGTATTTATTTTAAAAGAATTTATGTTCAAAGAGAATATTTCAATTAAAAGAAAAAGGTGTTTTCAATTTTAATCATATTGTGTAAAAAAATGTATTTTTGTGTATTTGTGTTTAATATATATTCAAAAAATGTTTTAAATTAATTAAATTAGGTATATAAAAAAGTGTATTGATTATGTACAAGAAGAGTATTTTTAGAAATAAAAGAAAATTATTCTTAAGAGAAAAACCAATATTCAAAAAGAAAATGTAAGTTTAATAGTAAGGGAAACAAAAAATATTAATTTCATGTGAAAAAAAGTATTATTAATGTGAAAAAAAATGTTATATTAATCTATTGATCAAAATAATGTGTTTTTAAAAATCTAAAAAAAAGGTTTGAATGGGCTTGGGCCCAAGCAGAAATAAAAAGAACAAAGCAAAGAAAAAAGGGGGTGTATTAGGAATACAGTGGGCTTTAGGCGTGGTTGAAACATGTTAGGCCCAGCCGTGGAAACGAATGCATTAGGGTTTGAAACATTTATTTTCAGTTGGGAATTGCTTTAGGGTTTGTGAGCAGCGCGCCGTTCGTTCGTTTTTCGTTCATCTTCTTCGTCCTCAATGCTGAGATGCAACTCTTTTCCCAGATCCACCATGCCATCTCCTCCTCCGTCTACCCTCCTCCACGGGTCATCCACGTTAGGTACGGAAATTTGTTTTCAGTCTCGTTCAGAATTTCTTTTCGTCTTGCATGCTATGGTTTGATATTTATTTGCTTTTTGTTTACTGATGTACGCGAGGTTTTGAAGAAAGAATGAAAAAGATTTTACCTTTGCGAAGGAGGAGGAAGGAGGCACTTGGAGGCTTGACGAGCGGAGGGTTTGCGCGATGAAATTGGCTTTTTGGTGACCCTGGTATTTCTATACTCTTCTCTAGGCTTTATGATGTTCGCCTGAAAGCTTGATACACATGTCTTCTTTTCTTCTTCTCCTTCTTGTGTTGCCTTCTGTTTATGTCACCTCAAATGTTTGCTTTTGAACGATTTGCCTTTGAGTTGACTTTTGAAATGTGATGCCTTTGATGTTGCTTCTGTATCTTCTTTGCCCAAGGATGAACCTAGAGTTCTGAGGGCCCTGAATGTAGGCTTATGTTGCCTGTGTTGGATGCCTTGAGATGCTTCTCGTTTGTTTACTTTGAGCTGCCTTCGAACGTTTTTCCTGTTTGGTTGCCTTGTATTGCCTAATGATGAAGAGATTCTGAAGGCATTTGGTGGGTTTGGGAAATTGGCTTTACAGGTTATGTATATTCTGGTTTTAGTTTGGCCAAAGTTATGTTACTATAGCTTAGGCTTTGAAAATGGCTATATGGTTTGGAGATTTCACAGGTTTTAGGTATATGCTGGTATGGCTTGGACTTGGTTCAGGTTTCACAGGTTTTAGGTATATGCTGGTATGGCTTGTGATGTTTATGCTTGTTTGTGAGTTGAATGGTACAGGTTTTTTTTTGTTATGGCCTTTGACAGGTTAGGTTTGAGGCTTGAACTGAATGGTACAGGTACAGGTTTGAAACTGGTTATTTTTGTTAGGCTTCAGGCAGGGTGAGGCTTGAACTGGTTTTTTTTGCTTGAGGTTTGATGCTTAGGCAGGTTGGATGCTTAGGCAAGTTTTTTCTTAAGGTTTTTGCTTAAGGTTGATGGCCTTTTTGCTTTGACAGTCGTTTCATGGTTTTTTTTGAATGGCCTCCGGGTTATGTGTTTTCAGATTGTTTTATGCTGGCTCCACTGGTTAAGCTTTTTAGGCATCTGCAGGATTTAGGCTTTTGTCTATATGTTTGTTTGATAACATGCAGGTTTGGCCTTTGGTTCAGTAGGCTTGGCCTGGTTTTTATGTTTATGCAGGGGATAAAGGCTTCAGCAGGTTCTAGTTGTGGCTTGACAGGGACCCTAAGTTTATATCTTTGTCATGGTTGTTTTGCTGCCTCTCTCTCCCTGTACTGTGTTCAGTTTTTGTATATTTTTCTATCTTCCTGCCTAAAGCCTAAGACCTGCTTTCTTTTTCTCTTCTTCTTTCTCTCTCAGTACAGTTGCATTAAGATATTATTTATGCATTGTACTTCTTGTTCTGAAAGGGCCACTTCTTTTGGGAAATGATGAAAAGAAAATGTGTTTTGCTTGCATAATAATTTTGCTCTGCATTCTTGTCTCTTCTTTTGACAGCTTTTGTACTTTGTATCTTTTGATATCTTTGCCAAATCTTCTTTTTTGATAGATTGGGTAGCTTTGTGACAGTTTGACAGCAAGTTTGAATTTTTCAGTTTGGACTTCTAGTTTGATTTGCACTTGGAGTTTTGAGACTTGAACTTATGCAGTTTGAACAATTTTTGAATTGTGCAATTTTGACTTTTGTGCATTCATTTTTTAGCAAATAAAAATTCGTCCCTCTTTGTGAACCGGGAGAAATCCCGTGATTTGCAGAGAGGGTTAACTGATCCCAATCAGTGGCCCTTAATGATGAACTGTCTTTTATTTATCTGTCATTATTTATTTATCTGCTATTTGACTTTTCTTCTTTTCTTTTGCAGATGAATATTTGAATGGAGAGGGGTATTAAATGAAGAATGAAGAATTAGAAAAAATAGGATAGTTTCATTTTTTTTAAATTTAAACTAATGTAAAATTATTGTTGTAAATAAATTGTAAACAATAATTGTACGAATAATTTAAAAATAAATAAAAGTTTTTATTATCCAATTAATTCTATTTCCTCTTTTATTGTTTATTTATTATTTAAAATTCTTTGAATTAAAATAATTGAAAAATAAATTCCAATCACTTAACCTCAGAATAATAAATAATTTAAATAAACAATGTCTTAGCAATTTACTCAGTTAAACCTGGCCTTTCCAAAATCCAAAGCAAAGCAACAGTTAACCAAAACAACTGATCAGGCGCATTCCCTTTTCACTGATTTTTACCAAACACTGTAAATCCAAACTGCATGGATCTTTTGACTGGTTCAATCAAACGAACGTGAATTCAAACCAAATGCCTTCTTTTACTGATTAAATCAAACAATGCGAATCCAACCCAAATCTCGGAATAACTTGCAAAGTGCTGTAGAATTTAAATCCTTTTGAGAACGTGCCCAAAAAAAACCCTAATTCTTGATTAAATTCCAAAGAGCGTTCACCTAATCAAAGTTGAGCCAAAATCAACCAAAACCCTAAGCCAACTGTGTGAAACATTCCAGAGCCCTGAAAATTCAATAAAACCCTAATTTTGCTTGGCTGACGAGAAAAGTCCGTTTGACCGATTCTTGAGCCAATCTGAAAAATTAGGAAACGCCTGAAGCTGTGATTTCTTGAGAAAAATGTGAGGGCAAATTTTGGGGTACAACAGCGTGTTCTGAGCTTGCAGATCTTTGACCATTTGTTCGAGATCCATCTTACTGAAATAAACAGTTAGAGAGATGAGGAAACTTGTTGCAAAGACTTGTTTATGTTTATGATGAATGATATGTATTCATGTAATGCTTTCAAGGATTTAAAAATTCAAATTTGTTTTAAACAAAAAAGAAACATACGTCATATTAATAAAATAGAATTTGAGTATATCAATGCCCCTTGGGCAAAATAATACAAGATTCTAAGGTAAAAAGAAATTGCGCATCCTCTTTGGTGCAATGTAGGTATTGAGGGTCTGCTCTTTATGAAGTAGCCGAGTGAGTTCCAAAACCTTCTTCTCGCTTGCGTTGAATTGGGCTTCGAAAGTATGCGCTCTCCTTTGAGCTGTATCCAATCCCTTTGTAGGTCTTCGAGTGATGTCGGCATGTCAGGATGTAGGATAGTGTATGGAACTTCTCCTTCCTTAACAGGCTCAATAATCATTGGGAGAATGGAGGGATAAGGCATCATAAGACTTTGAGAGCGGGTTCGTACCCACTTGAGGTAAGGCTCAAGAGGGATGGAATTCTTGTGTCCCAAAGTCTTGCAATCCACCTTGTTTAGCATCCTCCAAGCTCGGATGAATCTTTGGCGAAGTCTTTGACCGTCGTTGTCGTAGTCGAAAACCAAGCCTTGAATCAGCATATCATGTGGGTCATCCCTTCGGGCATAACCAAACTGTCTTAGAGCCAAGCACGGGTTGTAAGTGATGCCTCCCTTAATGTCAAGTAAAGGGACATTAGGGAATTCTCTATAATGGTCGACAATGATAACATTCTCTTTGGATCGAGAGCACCAATGGATATCTGAATGTTTAAGTGTCATTAACCTTTGTGACCACCTCAAACCTTTCTCATTCTTTAAGACTGATTGGGGAAGATGAGAAATAAACCATCTTGCCAGGAGAGGAGTGCAACACATAAGAACACCTCTTTTCCTCATTGCACGAGTGTGAAAAGAGTGTAAGATATCCCCAAGCAATGTAGGCACCGGGTTGCGAGACATGAAGATTTTGACAGCGCTTACATCTATGAGTTGATCAGGATTAGGGAACAAGACCATCCCATAGATGAGAAGAGCTACAATCTCCTCAAAAGCTTACAAGTCTAGTGAATTCCAACAGCTTTGGGCCTTCTCAAACAGAAACTTTATCAAGAATCCTTTGACACCACTTCTAGTTTCCCAATGAGTTGTGACATCAGATGAGTGCAAGTGCAGGGCTTGAGCAATCTCTTCTGGCTTTGGATCTATTTCCGTACTGTTGAAGGGTAGTTGATTGAGAATAGGAATCCTCAGAAGTTGAGAGAATTCTTCCAAAGTGGGCACAAGTTGATAGTCAGGAAATGTGAAGCAATGATGCAAAGGGTCAAAGAACTGGAAGAGAACCTTCAGCATATCCTCCTTTGTGTTAGAAGTGACCAAGTTAAGTAGACGACCATATCTCTCGGTGAATGGAGAGTTCTCAGGGATCCTTGAAGCCAGCTCCTTGAGTTGTGGAGGAATCCTTACAAGGTTGATTTGGAGAGTTTTCCTGCGAGGTGAATCCATATCCTACAAAACAAGAACAAAGATGAATTTCCAAGATCCTTGAAATGGTTAGTGAATGCATATCATGTTCATGATGTCCATGATGTCCATGATGTTATGTACAAGTATATATGTACAAGCAAATCAAACAAGTTCCTAGTTTAGGCTTGCATGGGGTTTCATAGGTAAGTACCCTCTTGAAGTTTAGTTGGCTCAACCTGTCCTAACAATAGTAATCGGGTTCTAAGGAGCTCAATATCACTGGATTGTTTTCTTTGTTCATTGTTTCAGTTCAAGCCTCTTTATTGGCGACCTAAATATCCCAAGAAACTAACCCTTAATGAGTGTAGTATCGAGTATCTACCAACTTCGGACTGCACCAAAGCCGGTCATCTCACTACATCCTAAAAGGCCAAGTTGGTCAAGTAAAGGGTTCTAAAAGTTCATTAGTGCTTCATGACATCACTCAGCGGCCCCGTATTCTCTTTGATTGACTCAAAGGCTACCGTTATCCACAAATATGTCGCACTAACATAGCTATTGCTTAGACCGTGTCGGTATACTCCGCACAGTTTCCACAATGTATTGCTATTTACCTATAATGTTACCCAAATCCGGGTGGAGGATTCAAACCCAAACAATAGAACCAAAATGTAAAGCAAACAATTCAAACAATTGTAAGCAAATAAAGGTGATCTAAACCCTAAGGTAACCCCACTTTTAGTTTTCTTCCCCAACAGAGTTGCCAGTTCTGTGAAGCGGTGGGAGAACTGACTTGAAGGTTTTGCGTTTTATCGCAAATGTCGCAGTTAGCAAGAGTTACCACCGACTTTTATTTTATCCAAAAGGAAAGGTAAAAAAGCACAGGAAAGACCTTTGAGATATTTTCTTGAGTTCGGGGGGTAGATTATGAAAAGGGAAGGTGCTAGCACCCTTTTCATCCATGGTTTTCCATGGGCTCTTAGTTACTTGCTTAGATCACTTGCTTTGTTTTGTTTGAAATGGTGTTTGGTGTGATTTTGAAAGTATTTTGCAAAAGAGGACATTCGTTTAGGCGATCTTTGTAATGATTCTCATTTGTAAGAATGTATACAAAGATGTTTGTCTTTTGAAAATGTTTTTTATGTTTTGTAAGATGTTTTAAAATGTGTGTGTATTTGTTTTGAAAATAGCAAGGATTGTTTGAAAAGGAGCAAGTAACTTAGAAGCTATCTACCTACTCAAATATCTTTCTTGTGCATTTTTATTCCTTTGACATTGTTGACTTACCATTGATTTGGTAAGCAACCCTATCTTTGGATGTAAACGGGACGGGCGTGGGTCATCGTATAACCATGATTAGCAATTTTGCAAAGTATCTTAGTATTTTTGAGGGACTAAGATCATTTTTGTAAGGCAACTTTGAATAGCGTCATCGAGGGACTATGATCTTTTGATTTTGTTTGTTTTACCAAGATACTTTGAATGCGTAACATGGCTATATTTTTTTTGTATAAGGCAACCGAATAGAGGAACCTTAAGGGTGTTTGTGTGCAAGTGTGTTTTATTGCATGCATGATTTTATCTTGAATTAGGATTTTCTATTTCATTGATTTTATCTTGCCATACATGTCCTAATTGCTAGCATATACATTTGAAAGCGATAAAAATGTGGAAATGTAGAGTCCTACGCTATTACAATATTTAGGGGGGTGGGGGTACACACTTATGAATAGGGAATCCAGCGAGAAAAATAAAGAAAAATAACAAGGGGAAGAAAAAAAGAAAGAAGGAGAGGGTCAGCGCGCTGCTGAGAGGAAGTCAGAAGTTCTGACCTAGGCCTGCTACAGGATATCAACCTGTTAGTGAAAACGTATAGGTCAGAACTTCTGACCCTGGTGCGCTGCAAAACAGAAACTTGTTAGTGGGGAGGTCAGAAGTTCTGACCCCAGTGCGCTGCAAAATAGAAATCTGTTAGTGGGGGATCAAAAGTTCTGATCCTGCTGAGAACACGGTAGTTTTCAGAAGTTTTGATATTATTGATACCAAAACAGGCCTCAGAAGTGCTGGCGTCAAAGTCAGAGCTTGGTTTCCCCCTTGTGCTAATCAGAACGTCTTCAATTTGATTATTTTTCCACAAAACAGAAGGCATTCCTAGGACAGTCTCAGCAAGTTCCATAAAGTTTTAGAAGACATAACCAAAAAGGTCACATGCAAGTTCTGTTATGATTCACTTCCTACTTAAACATACAGAGGCGTGAAAATCTCAAAACATGTACAGCAGCAGCAGCATGATATCTACATTGTGCTTCTTGAGCATGCAAATCAGATGATGCTTAAACAGTGTGGTGAGAATCAGCAGATGCTTACCTTGCTATTGGAAGAAATTCTGTGAACTGGAGTTAATCTAAACTCTGGTAGTATTCTAGACAGGTTCTTTGTATGGGTGGATGGAGGGTATATATGTGGTCAGAAACTGTATGGGCGTTCTTTAGTTATGAAACAAATTGGGTGCAAATGAAGTTTTTTTTTTTGAGGCAGAAGATTCAAAGTTGTGTTTAAGGCTCTTGAAACACTAGGAATTTTGACAGAGTTTCAAGGTGTTTTCTTGCTAAAAATTTTCTGTTTCTTTCCTAGCAATTTTTCTGATGTCCCCCTTTTTCAAAGGATAACGGTGCTCTATTTATAGGCAAAGCTTTGTGGGTTTTTTTTAAACGTTAAGTGGCGCCAATATCATGCATTAGATGCTGACTTATTCTTGAAGAAAAGTTCATAAAAAGTTGTGATGATTGACAACTTTTAGCCTAGGCTGGGTTAGTAAGCGAGGATTAAGGAAAAGTGACACCCATGAGCGAAAAGTAGCGCATGAACCCATACCTAAATCTGCACAGTAACGTTGTTATGCTGCACGTGGAAAAACCCTTTGGACAAATGTTCAAAAGTAGTTGTGAGCATTAATGAGCATTAAATGGTGATGAGATTGGTCAAGACTAAGAAATCTTGTAATGTGAGATTTGCATCATTACTTATATCTGAGCCAGCAGTTCCTACTTCAGCATACAACACACTCAAACTCTGATCTTAGTATCCTGCTGCCTCAGCAAATTCTGAGGGTTCTCCAGACTTTCTAGCATGTTCCTTGGATTTGCTTCTGAAAATTCTGGACTTTAGAGATTCTGTTTCAGTGTAACACCAACTCTTCTGACCCCTTCATCTTTTAATTCCAGCATGTTCTGAAGGAGTTTTCAGGCTTCTTTGCTTTCTTTTCATTCCTCTAGCAAACTCTAGCTGAACTTGCGTAAATGCTGAAAGAGCCATGTTCTGTTTGAAGATTACATGCTGAACCACGTTTATAACCTCTAACTGAGTTGGTGTAGCTGCTGAAGAGCCACCTTCTGACTGAATGTTATGTGCTGAGCCAAGTTTGCAACTTCTGATCGTTTTTGCCTGGAGGTTGGTTTAGAAGTTCTGAAGTTCCATTTTTCTTAAATATTTTAGAAAAATTCCAAGTATTCAGAATTTAACTTTTTCAAGGTAAAATTTGACTTTTGAACTTGCAATTGACCACTTTGCTCTTGTAAATAGTTTACTTTGAAAGAAATGATAATTCAGGGCTTGGATTTGTTTAAGAGAAACTTTGAGAATCCAGGATGATTTCCTGAAGAATGAGAGGGAAAATTTTGGGGTACAACACTGACGACAAAACCTAGAAGCTTTCCAAATCGTACTCCAAATGTGCACTTGTTAGGGTTTAACCTTAACTTGTACTTTTTCAACCTTTTGAATAGTTTGTACAGGTGATCGAGATGTTCCTCCTCAGTTTGTGATCTGGAAACCATATCATCCACATTTACCTCTATTTCATGATGAATCATGTCATGAAACAAAGCTACCATAGCTCTTTGATATTTTGCCCCTGCATTCTTCAATCTGAACGACATCACCTTGTAGCGAAAGGTACCCCATTGCGTAACGAAAGTAGTCTTCTCCATGTCTTCGAGAGCCATCCTTATCTGATTATAGCCGGAGAAACCGTCCATGAATGAGAATACTTTATGTTGAGCAGTATTATTTACCAAGACATCAATGTGTGGTAGAGGGAAGTCATCCTTGGGGCTTGCCCTATTCAGATCCCTATAGTCTACGCACATGTGAACCTTTCTGTCTTTCTTCGGTACTGACACTACATTGGCAACCCATTGGGGATAGGATGTCACAGGTAGGAACCCAACATCAAATTGTTTCATCACTTCAGCTTTTATCTTTTCAGACACGTTAGGCCTCATGCGACGAAATTTTTGTTTGACAGGAGGACAGTCTTCTTTTGTTGGCAGATGATGAACTACGATGTCAGTATCCAACCCTGGAATATCTTCATAAGACCAAGAAAATACTTCCACATAATCATGGAACATCTGAACCAACCTGCTCTTGACACTGCTTTCCAAGTTAGCGTCGATCTTGATTTCCTTCTTCTCTGTCTCAGTACTCAGATTGATGACTTCAATTGACTCTTCGTTTGGCTGAATAGCTTTCTCCTCTTGTAATATAAATCTGGCTAGTTCTCCCGGTATATCACAATCTTCCTCGCCTTCGTCTTCAACTTGGTTAATTGGACATTCAAATTCATAGTTGGCAATAATAGAGTCATTGGCAATAAGATCCAGAATGGATGAGGACCTGTAAGAGTGTGTGTGTGTATGTGTGTGTGTGTGTGTGTGTGCATGTAAGATACATGGCTATTTTGAAAAACGTAAGAAAAGAAAGACAATGAACACAAAGATTTGAATGCAAAAAGAGTCCAATGATTTGTATTGAATGATCATATGATTAGATGAACATAAATAAAACCCTTGACAAATGGACCAAAGTGCTCCGGGCCAAGCACATGGCTTAAAAGTCATTGTTAAATATTAAAGACAAAATGTTCTTGAATTGAAAGAAAAGCAATAACAAGTAGATTACTCCTCAAGGAAGGAGATGGGCACGAAGTCCTTTGCATGCCAATTATTCAGCTCCATTGTAGTAGGATACACCCAATCTTCAAATGTAGCTTCTTCATCAGAATCACCCACAATGTTAACTTCATTGACACCCTTGTCATGCTTTGGCATAGGCGCGGTGATTACATTCGGAGTTGGAGGAGGGTCAACATTGGTCAGTTTCATGCCCGGGGCTACTTGAGTGGTAAGAATATTTACCGTTCGGATTATACTTTGGTGAAGAGGTATCTGGATTGGCAGGTGGATCGCGCAATGTCACTAAATTAGCCTTTAGAAAATGTTATAGGGATTGATATAGTGACATTCCTATCCTCGTAAATTGTCTTCTCGGAGTTTCAAAACATTGATGATTAGCATATGGTCTTGGAGTAGGAGTTGGATTGGAGATTCAGACAACATTAATAGACGGATGATCATTCTTCTTGGTACGGGCCCTTTCCCCGTACACAACATTGATTTCCTTCTTTGCAGCAAAAGGTTTCTTTACAGGATTTGAAGTGGAGGCAGATGCCATGGGAATCTTCCCACTTTTGACGCCACTTTCAACTCTTTCATCGGTTAAGATTAATTCGGTGAAGCCAGAAAAAGAACAACCAACCAATAGATTAAAGAATGGACCAGATAAAGTGCCCATAAACATGTTAATGTGCTCTCTATCAGTCAAATATGGTTGAACCATATTGGCGAGGTCTCTCCACTTTTGTGCATATTCTTTAAATCCTTCATTCTTTCCCATGGTCATATCTTGCAACTGAACTCTTGTTGGCGCCAAGTCGGCGTTATACTGGTATTGATGGTAGAAGGCGATAGCTAAATCCTCCCAAGTATTGATACAGGAACCATCTAACTGATAGAACTATTCTAGTCGTGTTCCAGTCAAGCTCTCTTGAAAAAAGTAAACCCATAGTTTCTTATCAGCGGTGTGCGACTGTATCTTGCGCACATAAGATTTCAGGTGAAGTTTTGGACAAGAAACTCCATCGTACTTTGAAAAGACTGGTATTTTGAATTTTTTGGGAATAACAAACCCAAAGATCAAACCCAAATCATCAAAATCTAAACCGGGGATGGCTTGGATCTCAACGGCTTTCAATCTGTCTTCAACTGCTTGTATTCGACATCGGCGGGTGGATACTGCTCATCGAAATAATCATCATCAGACGATTGATCATTAACATAGTCATCCTGGGTACTCTTAACCTCACCAATCTAATTCTCGTCTTCTTCAGATGAGTCTTCCACTACCGAGATCTGACGAACCGACTCTTTGAACCTTCTACCCATATTGACCAGGGCTCTCTTCTCGGGCTTCTTCTTAACTGCCAACATTGCCATCATATCTTGCTGCCCCTTGGCTAGGTCCAGTAGAGTCTCTTGGAATTGAGAGTTTTGTGCCTGAAGATCCTTCACAGTTTTCTCTAGATCCATCTTGCTGAAATAAACAACAGAAAGATAAAGACACCTGTTGTATGAAAACCTATCATGTTATGATGCATGGAAGATGTATATTCAAATGATTTCAAGGATTTTTGAAATTTAAATTTGTATAGACAAAAGAATGAACAAACATAAATTTTCATTAATTAGTTCAAAAATATTAAATCATGCCTCTTGGGCTTACAAAATAACTCTCTAAGATAAAAGACTGAACGCACCCTCTTCGGCGCGAGATAGGCGTTCACACTTTGCTCTTCTTGTAACTGCTTTGTAAGATCCAAGACTCTCTTCTCACTAGCATAAAGTTGAGCTTCAAAATTATCTCGTTCTTCCTTCAGCTGAATCCAACCCTTTTGAAAGTCTTCAATAGAGGTTAGGCATGTCGGGGTGGAGAACAGTGTACGGGACATCTCCTTCAATCACAAGCTCCATGATAACTGGTAAGATGGAAGGATAAGGCATCACAAGTTTCTGAGCACGTGCTCGTACCCACCTATGGTAAGGCTCAAGGGGAATGGAATTCTTGTGTCCTAGCGTCTTGCTATCCACTTTGCTCACCATCCTCCAAGCTTGGATAAACCTCGGACGATAGCTTTGATCGTTTCTCTCGTAGTCGAATACCACTCCTTGGATGAGCATCTCATATGGACCATCCCTTCGGGCATAACCAAACTGTCGTAAGGCTAAGCAGGGATTGTAAGTGATACCTCCTCTAATGCCAAGCAAAGGGACATTAGGGAATTCCCCATAAAGGTCGAAGATAGTAACATTCTCCAAGGATCGGGAACACCAATGAACATCTGAATGTCTGAGCGTCATCAGCCTATAAGACCACCTCAAACCTTACTCGATCTTTAACACAGATCGGGGAAGATACGAAATAAACCATCTTTCCAAGAGAGGAACACATGAGTATTCCTCTCTTCCTCATAGTGAGAGAGTGAAAAGAATGTAGGATATCTCCCAACAAGGTAGGCACCTGATTGCGATTGTTGCAAGTATAGTGCTTGGGAAATCTCTTCAGGTTTTGGATCTCTTTCTGTACCGTTGAAGGGTAGTTAGTTGAGAATGTGAATCCTTAAGAGTTGTGAGAATTCTTCTAAAGTAGGTACAAGTTGATAATCGGGAAAAGTGAAGCAATGGTGTAGAGGATCAAAGAACTAGAACAACACCTTCATCATATCTTCATTAGTGTTGGAGGTAACCAAGTTTAGGATGCGACCATGTCTTTCGGTGAATGGAGAATTCTCAGGAACCCTTGATGCTAACTCTTTGAGTTAAGGAGGAATCCTTACGAGATTGACTTGGATAGTATTCCTGCGGATAGAAGCCATGTCCTACAAAACAGAACAAAGATAAATCCCAAAAATCCTTGAAATGGTTAGAATGAGTATGATGTTATGATGTTTATGATGTCATGTACAAGTAATCATATACAAACAAGGCAAACAAGTCCTTAGGTTTAGGCATGCATGGAATCTCATAGGTAAGTACCCTCTTGAAGTTTAGTTTGCTCAAACTTGTCCTAGAAATAGTAATCGGGTCCTAAGGGATCTCAATATCACTGATTTGTCTTCTCGGGCATTGTTTCAGCACAAGCCTCTTTCACGGCGACCGAAATATACTGAAAAGTCAAATCTCAATGAGTGTAGTATCGAGTATCAACCAACTTCGGACTGCACCAAAGTCGGTTATCTCACCACGTCCTAATGGCCAAGTTGGTAAAGTAAAGGTTCTAAAAGTCAGTTAGTGCTTCATGACATCACATAGAGGCATCGTATTCTCCTTGACTACTCAAGGGCTACCAGTACCCACAAATATGTCACACTAACGTAGCTATTTCTTAGACAATGTTGGTATACCCCGCACAGTTTCCACAACGTATTGCTACTTACCTATAAGGTATCCCAAATCCGGGTAGAGGATTTAAACAACCCCAAACAAGGAACCAAAATGTAAAGCAAACAAATTAACCAATGAAAGAAAATAAAGGTGATCTAGCCCTAAGGTAACCCCACTTTTAAGTTATTCCCCAACAAAGTCGACAGTTCTGTGATACGGTGGGAGAACTGACTTGGGTGTTTTACGTTTTATCGCAAATGTTGCAGTTAGAAAGAGTTGCCACTGACTTTTCTTTTATCCAAAAGGAAAGGCTGAAAAGAATAGGAAAGACCTTTGATATTATTTCTTAAGTTCGGTGGGTAGATTATGAAAAGGGAAAGTATTAACACCCTTTTCATCCATAGTTATCTATGGCCTCTTAGTTGCTTGCTAGATCACTTGCTTTTGTTTGAAAGTGTGCTTTGTGTGGTTTTTGAAAGTATTTTGAAAAGGTACCTTCGTTTAGGCAAACTTTTTAATAGTTCTCGTTCGTAAGAACGTATACAAAGTGTTGAGATTTTGAAAATATTTCATGTTTGGAAAGTGTTTTTGAAAGTGTTTAGTGTGTTTTTTTTAAAATAAGCAAGAGTGTTTAATTTAAAAATGAGCAAGCAAATAGGAACAATCTACCTACTCAAAAGTCTTAGTTCATTTCTTCCTTTCCTTTGATATTGCTATCTTACCATTGATTTGGTAAGAAGCCTTATCTTTGGATGTAAAGGGACGGGTGTGGGTCATCGTATAGCCACGATAGCAATGTTGTGAGATATCTTAGCATTTCTCTTTGAGGGACTAAGATCATTTTGAAAGGCAACATTGATAGCGTCATCGAGGGACTATGATCTTGTATTTTTGATTGCTTTTTGCTAAGATATCCCACATGCATAACATGGCCATTTTTGTAAGGCAACAAAGTGGAATTACCCTAAGGGTGCAAGTGTGCAAATGTATTTAATTTACATGCATTGTTTATCTTGGATTAGGGTTTGCTACTTGTTGGTTTTAGCTTTCCATACAAACCCTAATTACTAGCATTTATATAAAGCGATAAATTGCGGAAAGTAAAATTACTAAGCTATTACATCATTAAGGGAAGGGGTATACAAATTTACAAATGGCGATTGCAAGAAAATCAAACTTAATTATCTATTACAACCATATTGAATATTGTACAAGAATTGAAAATAAAATGCAAGAATGTAAATGGAAAAAGAAATGATTTTTATTTGGATTTTATGAAAGGGTTTGGTCTTGACTTAATTTATGAAAATGATTAGTTAAAAATAAACAAAATTAAATTTAAACTAATTAAGAAAGAAATTGAGTTAAAAAATGATTTTTAGGGTTTTTATGAAAAAAAGTTATAAGTTAATAAAATAAAATGAAAGATTAATTAATTAAAAGAAACCTAAATTCTAAATTAATTTAAAATAAAAATAAAAATAATAATTAAACCTAAATCTAAATATTTATCATTTAAAAAAATAAATTAATTTATTAAAAGAAAATGTTTCTTTTTGTCTTTATAAAGAAAATAAAATAAATAAGTGTAAATAATAATAAAAAATAATATTTTTTAATAATAAAAAAAATAATATAATAATAATAATAATATTAATAAAAATAAAATAAAGAAAAAGAGATAAAATAAAAATAAGAAAAAGAAAAATAATAAGAGAAAAGTTGGGCCAGGAATGCAAAAATAAGGCAGGGGTTAGAAGCAGCAAAAAGGCAAGGCCCAACTGTTTGGAGGCTCAGGCGCTACAAGCTTGTGACACAAAGAGAGAGAAAAGTATTAAAAAAAATGAGAAAAGTGGCAGCGCTGGGGCTTGAACCCACGCCCTAAGCATGAAACGTGTGATGCCTTACCACTGGGTTGGCTATACATTCGGTAACATAAACAAAACAAATAATACATAACACAAGCCTTGCCCTGAATGTAACTTCATCTTCAACCTTCAGCCATGGATCCTGTAACTTCACCATTTCTCAACAAAAATGAAATATGCAAACATGAAAGTTGCTCCATTTTTTCTCATGAATCCAACAATATAAAAAACTAAAGCTATAAATCAAAGATGAATGAGAATTACTAAAAGTACTAAATTCTGACCTAATTATTTCAAGAAGTTCAAACTTAAAATTCTCATTACTCAAGCAATATAAATGAAATCTATGGACATGTACAGTTTCAGGGCAATGATGTCTACATTTTATCTTTGAAAATGGGAAGCTAACAATGCATATATGAAGATTTCAAAATTCAGAAAACTTACCTCAAAAATTTATTTCGTGTTTTGCAAATGAGCTTGATTCAAAGTGCTGCAATGATCAGGTTAGCTTCCTTGAGTCTCTAGGAAGCTAATGCAATGCTTAGCTTGAGTTGAGAGTGGCTGAAATGGCCTGGAGAAGTCAAGTTGCAGACCCTTGTTTTTGACCTTGGACAATGGTGAAAATGGTGTTACAGTTTAGAAACAGGGATTGGGATGAGTTGCATTTGAAGTAAGGAAGCTTTTGAGATGATTTGGAGAGAAAACGCACGAGTGGTTTGAGAGATGGGAGTTTTTGGTCAGGTCCTGCATAACAATGGAGGTTTTGTGCAATCTAAGTTTTCAGGGAGTTTGAGTGAGTTTGAGGGTGTTAATGCTCGTGTCTTAGCTCACAAATAGTGACTCTACTTATAAGTAACAAGTTTGGAGACTTGTTGTTGATCAGAACTCAAAAACAAATGTTTAAACTCAACATGTGATTTTTGAGAAATCCAAGTTTCAATGCCTTGTGTACTTGCTAATGTAGAGTGGTTATGCTTTAAACAAGTTTGCTTCTAACTTTTTAGATGGAGTGTAATTAGAGGGAACAAGTTAGAGGCTCAAGACTTGACTTTGTGCATAAAGCTTGCTTTTCAAGAATGACATTCTTCACTTTCTTCCCAAAATGGAAATGTGAATTTGATAAAGCTTAAACTACTTGGATTATAGCTCAAAAGTTTGTGTAATCCATTAATGATGGATATATACACAATTTATAAGGCCAGCAAAGCAAGATTATGCAGCCTAACATTGAAATGACATTATGTGTTCATCAAGAAATGACTTGTAATTCAAGAATGAAACCCTAACTTCTTGCCTTCGATTATCCTTGCTCAAGTATGATCTCAATGAGTTATTGGACATTTTGGAAAGCTTGTAACATCCTCTAAAACCTATATGTTGGACATTTTTTAAAATTCATCATGGAACTATGTGAAAAATTTCCATGAAGTTAGGTCAAAATCCTGCCTAAACTAGGGCAGAATTTCACTAAGTTTCCAAGTTTCATGAACATGTATTCTTAAAATCATAACTTAAAATCCATGCATTTCTAGAAAAAGTTGTGTTCTACAATGTTTTAGGTCTCATTTATATCCATAACTTTCATGATTGAAGTTTCCTTTTAATCATCTTGCATCATGGTGAAAATTTGGCCCAAAGTTATGAAAAAATATGAATTTTCCAACACTTAGAAAAATTTCTAAGTTTAGAAAGTTTGATTTTTCAAAATGAAATCTTGACTTTTTGATTTATTAATGAACAAGTTTCATATTTTGACATGTCTTGATGAATTGTTATTTTTGGAACTTGATTTTGATCAAAAAGTCAAAGTTTGACTTTTCAGTGTACAGTTGACTGAAATTCATCTATCAACCAATTGATCTTGAGAGATGTTCTGGGCCATGCCATTAGGTAAAAATGATGCATTTGAATCCTTGAGATCATAACTTGAACCAATCAATCATTTTCTAGGTCAAAAATCAGAAATTGCACCTTCTCAGTCAAAACCCTAATTTTGACCATTTTGCCCTTTTGATGATCTGATCAAATTTCTTGAGGAATTGTGATCCAAACTTGATAAAATGACATATATGAGTTCATGATTTTGATATGGATAAAAATTATGAAGTTTGACTGTAAATTGACTACAATTGACTTTTCCCCCAATACAGCTGATTTTAGGTCAACTAATCAATTGATTGAGCAAAAATGTGATCCAAGACTTGAAACTTGACATGAGAAAACTTGAGAGTACAAAATGATCCATGAAAGTCATATGGGACATTAAAATTCCGTTTGTCCTTGTGCAATCCCAAACCCTAATTTTCAGTCATTAGTGCTAAAGGAGGTGTCTTGAGTTGATCAACCCTTGTGCAGTCTTGAACCAAAGGAGATCTTTGTGAGAGTTTATTTGATTAATGAGATGGAAAATTTTTTGGTACAACAATAACACATAGGCTTTTCATCAGCTTCTTTGTCTGAGGTAAAGTCTTCTTCGTTTTCTGATACCTCTAACACTCTATCATATTCTGCAGGCAGAATTGACACAATTCCACAACTAAGGATGAAGTTCTCACCATAATCACCATCCACCATATCATCTTCTGGAGAAGGTTCATAATCAGGCTCTTCGTCTTCTTCATCCTCCAATCTAGGAGTATACTCAGGTGTAGGAGTATATATAACATTTTGTGTTTCCACCAGCTCTTTGTTACCTAAAGGAGCTACCTTCATAGCCAGCCTTTGGTTGGTTGTGATATTCTCCTTTTCAGTCAACCTTGGCCTTGGATAAAATCATTTATAAACTGGAGCTCCACCAAGTTTTGCAACCTCTGCTGGTTGCGTGTTTTCGACACGCCTAGCCACTTCGATAAGTTTCGACTGGGAAGTTGACGCCTTCTATGCAGCTTTCTTATTCCTCTGATAACGCCTCCATGGCGTCCTTGTCATTGGATTTTTCCCATTATAATTAGGAGAAACTTGATAAGCCTTCGAATCAACCTTCTTTTCTTGGGCCTCAGCCTCATGCACAATCACCTTCTACTTTGGCCTTTTGCCCTCCTTTTGGCTCACCGGTTCCACCCATTTTTCTTGTGGGGGTGTCCGACGGAGGACGAAAGGTTTTTGAACGAGTTGGCGGGAACAATCTTCTGTACTCTTCATTGTGTCGAGGAGTTCTGTCTTGTTCGAAAACAAACCTTGGGACTGGAGGCTTCTCTTGCCTGAGATCCTCTTTTTTGAAAGCTTCATATTTCTCAATTGTTTCTTCATCATACATAGCCTTACATCTTGGGCATAATTTGGCCTTAGATCTTTTCACTCTGAATTTTCCGGAAATTCAGCCAAACTTTCCTCATGCTGAGGGTATACTTCTTGTAATTCCTCTTCCATATTTATGTCGAAACTTTAATTAGTTTAAACCATAATAAATTCTATTTCTCCAATCATTATGGCTTCATGTTGAGGCCCTCAGTAGCTTCGACCATCATATAATCCATAGGCTCTGAGTATAAATCCTCCTCCACCTTCAAAGGATCAATGTCGACCTGCATCTTTGTCTTTTCACCAAATTGAAGCATGCCTTCTTTCAAAGCTTTTTGCACCAAATACCTGAAAAGAACACATTGAGAAGTTTTATGACCAAGAAAATTATGAAATTTGCATAATCCCTTTTTCTTCTTTTGTTCAAGTGGGGGATTCTTTAGGCCCTGAGGGACCACAACTTGACCATCAGCCACTAACAAATCAAATATTTCATCACATTTAGTTATGTAAAAAATGTAAGTTTTGGTGATGGTTTTTCCATTCTTTTCGGTTTTGACGAGGTTTTTCTTGTTCAAAGGTTTCAATAGCTTACACACATAAGGAGGTCCAGACTGGAGCTCATCCACATTAACCTATGTTTCTTCCCCTGACTCTTCTTCTTCAGAAAAATACTCGTCATTTGCTATGTAAGCAACCTTCCCTTTTTGTGGTACTTATTCGGTTTGGTTTTCTCATTATTCAAACGTTCGATCAATCGAACTTTGATAGCCAACTGAGCCATATCCTTCAAATACTTAGTATCTAACAACTTCTTTCTGATAGAATGCTCTAATCAATTCGCATCCATTTCAATGAACTCGTGTTCAAAGACTTGTGTAAAGCATCATGCTTTCAAAAGTCTGAACCTATTAAGGTATTGGTCTATTGAATCAGTGCTTTAGTTTAACACTGGACAATTCTGTTAGGCTTATTTTGGATTTCCCCATGTGAAATTGTTTATGGAACAATTTCTCCAACTGAATCCATGTTTGGACCGACTACGAGGGAAGCGTTATAAACCAAGTAAACACATTCTTTGTAAAGTAATTTGGAAAATACTTCATCCTCAAATCCTTATTCACTACTAAATTTCCAAGCTTAGTATGATACCTGATAACTTGTTCGACAATGGATTCTTCGACATTCCCTGCGAACTTAGTGAATTTTGGGAGTTTCCAACCTCTTGGTAACTCCATTTGTAAACTGAAATCTGGAAATGGCGAGACATATGTAGTCCTCTGACAGCCAGTATTCATTCCATTCTTAACCATAATTATTTCGACAATGGCTTCTAGGTTTTGTTCCCCATCCACTGCCTCTCATCGAATATGCCTGACACTGTTTACCGTGGTTATTGGTAAACAACCGCTGATCCTCCAAATGGTTACTTATTTGGTTACTCGCAGGATCGATCAGATTGATCCTAAGACATGGTTGATTTTGAGGTTTTGATTAAGTTGGATAATGGTTAGATGACAAGAAAATAAAGAGGCTTTAAGTAAAGTGCATGAAGAAATGGGCTTGATAAAATAAATGAAGGCTTGAAATAAAGGGCTTCGACAGGAAAAGTAAAGAAGAAAACAAGTAAAGTTTCTGGAAAGTAAATGACTTTGATTAATAAAAGTGGTGTTTCACACATACATTCTCAACAATTCTTTCTCACACGCTGGGTACTCGAATCTATATGAGTGACTTTGTATATATTTGTGAACACACGCGAAAAACTGCGTGACCTACTACTATTTATACTAAAACATCCAAGTAACCGTCAGGCAGTTACACTGCTTCGAGATGACTCCACTTGGCATGTTCTCAGCGTTCGACGCTCCAGATCTTTGCACGTTGCACTTGGTAACCGCTGGAAACCGTTTTCCCTCCAAACGCTTGAATTTCAAACCGTTCCACTCTGAACCATCGAACACCTTCATCGAGAAGCATCTTCAACGAGAAACACCTTCGACGTCGAAGGCAACCAACTTCTCCCTTGGAAGAAATCCTCTAAGTACATTGCCACCTTTCGATGGGCATTTCGACAGACCCAGCTGGTCGAAAACATCCTTCAGCTTTAATGGCTGATATTAATAAAACAAGGGTGTCGAATTTAGGAGCCAACAAATTGCCCCCCAAGAATGCCTTATTTCGACTCTGAAATAAAAAAGACATTCTTTGAAATGCCATTCGACACCTGTCTTTTCATTCTTAGTCACAAATTAAATTGTGCACCTTTTTTGTCTTCTACCAACCACTGACAATCCCAAGGAAAAGCCATCATTTCATCCGTACCTAAGACGTCACTTCAGTACGGCGTGCAGTGTGCCAAACGTCTTTTCACAAATTGTCATCATGACAATTTCCAAAAACGAGGGCGCACGCTGCACCCTTTCATTTCTACAGAACGGCTACAACAACAGAGAGACGCCACGTGTCCCACTACCTTCTGCAACATTAAATGGCATTAAATGTCCTCGAATTTGGGGATTTCCCCAACTACTATAAATAGCGCTAAGTACCCATTGTGGGACTTTTTCACGCTACCTTGCCTTCAGATATTCCTCATTGCATACAAACTCTTGCCTCCTTTGCAAACCACCTTTTTTTCGCTTCATCTTCAACCTTAGTATCAACAATGGCATCTGGTTCTTCCAACGCTCCTAGCGCCAACACTCCCTCTGGAAATGTCAAACCCAGGATTTTCTCCACTGCTCCCGTAGTGACTCCCACGGGCCAACGAAGGGTCCCTGAGCCTTTGGACATTGCTGTACGTGATGCTTATTCACGCCACCTCATGATTCCGGTTGGATATTCCAACCAAATCTTTGCCATGTCTGGCCCGCTATACCCAAGCATTGCTGAAGCCATGAAGATTAAAAGCTACTTTCCAGTACTTGAAAAACTCAAACCGGTTGGATGCTCCAAGAAAGATGCAGAAGATAATGAAGATCCTACTAAGGAGAAAATCGACCTTCGTTTTTTCAACAGAGTTATTAGGGCTTTCAGGTCTAGCCCTAGCCTTACTCCTGACTATAGTGCTTGGCTGGAAAAAATGGAGAAACGCCAGGCTTCGATTTGGAAAGACATGGGGATATTCGACCTGGTTATGTTGTCGAAGACAGGTCTTAACTATTCCCCAGAAATGTTGATAGCTTCCTTACTCTTCTGGGATTACACCCATTTCACCTTCCATCTTCCCTGTGGAATGCTGACTCCCACGCTCTTCGACGTGGCCGCCATCACTGGCCTTCGACCCACTGGGGACTACTTCGACCCAGAGGAAATGTCGGAGGATCAGATTGGATTCTCTGCCATAAAACCAACCTACACCACCTTCATCAATCACTACCACGATAAGTCGACGGACGTTGTGTCGGATGTAGAACATATCGCGTTTCTAGCCCTATGGCTGTCACGCTTTGTGTTTTGCACCAAGTCTTTACAGGTGACCAAGAAGATGGTCACTCTCACCACTTAACTCCACCATGGCCAAAATATCTGTTTGGCAGAATTGATTTTGGCGAATCTGTACGAGTCGATTAGCAACGGAGCGACTCTTCTGAAGATCATCGAGAACAGAGCCAGTCTGCTGCTTGCTGGACCTTTTTGGCTGCTTCAGTTGTGGCTCAATGCCACCTTCGAGTCTTTCTTGCCTCAGAAGACTCAAATAAATGAGCAGGCTCCAGAAATAGCAAATAGGTGCATCGAAGGCACCAGATTGGCTCTGCTGACCCCAACGGAAGATGGGCTGGAGCTTCAACAAACTTTTACAAACTTCGTCTTGATGTTTGCAAAAAGGAAAGAGTTTGCTTCGACCATGGCTCCGTTTGCTCGACGAAAGGTTGGCCCGGAGTGGTTCACGAGGCCACATCCTAAGGCGTCAAGTGGTCCTCAGGTCGAAGAGCATACAACAGTGTGGGAGACATTTCTCACGCCAAGAATAATGCCCCTACGATTCAAGAGCTCCAAGACTCACTTGAGTCTAATCGCGTATCAACCAAACTTGGTGTCTCGCCAGTTTGGTATTATTCAAACACTACCTTCTCCAATTTTTCCCAGGGAGAAGTCTATGTTATACTTCTGCAACGACTACACTGAAGATGCTGCCACTAAGCATATCGGCAGATATGCTGGTCGAACAGTTCTTTCGTTGTTTGACTATCAGCTTAACTTTCTCTGCTCACCATCCTTCGAGGAGTGGTGGAAAAGTTACTACACTGAGGAGTTTTTCGACGAGAAGGACTTCGTGGACGAACTTCAGAAGTCTTTTGTCCTTGTCTTGGACAAAATAAAGAAATGTAAGTTCATCCTTCCAAATTAATTTGTCTTTCCCTTTCGACTGGTAGCCTGTTAATTATTTTGTCTACTTTCAGTTGTTCGAAAGCCTGCAGCCAAGAAGGCTGCAGAAGGCCAACAGGGAGGAGGCCCATTAACAAAACCTCCACCACCGGCGAAGACTATAGCGCCGGCGAAGACCACAACAAACCAACAGGGGGAAGGCCCTTCGAAAAAGCCTTCTGCATCGGTAACCAGACTTTTATTATTTTCTTCTGGCTTTAACTTTCTGACTTTCGATGCAACTTCTAAATCGAACTCCAATTGGTTTTTTAGGCACCTTCACCCAAGAAACGGCCAGCACTGACGGTCGAATCTGGGAGTGACGAAGAAGATGATTCTCCCCCTGCTCCTCTTAAAAGATGAAAGCTGAAGAAGGACGTTCCTCTTCCTGAGGCTCGAACAATCAGGATAAAGGTTGCTGGGAGAAAGCCCAGGCCACCTCTAGTAATCATTGAAGAGCCAACGGAGGAGGAACTAAATGTTCTTCTCAATAAACCTGTCGAAAGCGACAATTCCAGCCCTGGGGTTGAAGCTCCTTTGCAGGTAATCTCTTTGATCCCTTTGTAACTCAGGTGTCGATACCTACATTCGATTATGTCTCTTTCGAATTTAGAAGATTCTTCTTCTTCTCTTTTCAGGACACCACTGAAAGCTCAGCGCCAAGGACTTCTGAAACATTGGATTCTGCTGAACTCAGCAGGCCACAAGAAAAAGACTTGGCGAACGATGAAGCCAATACTGAAATAAATGAAGCCAATGCTGAGACAGCAGAACAACCAACAGAAGATCCACAAACAGAAGAGCAACAACCAAAAGAGATTTAGGTGGTTGATCTGTCGGAAGAAAATCGTGACGAAGGGGACCGCGGTGACGCTGGCGAAGAGGATCAAGGTGACGCTGGCGAAGGGGACCATGATGACGCTGGTACTGCCGCAGTCCGAGTCGAAGAGCGTCAAGTCGAGGCAAATGCTACTCAACAGCCTCAACCCCAAGACAACGCTGTTGCAAAGGTTGTCACCTCAACAAAGCATAGGTCGAAAGAAGACTTAGAACTCCTGAAGCAAACTGATCTTGTTGGCTATCTGAACGCCATCATCGAGAGCAAGGGAAGTTCGTCTGATGTTAGTCAGGAGGCTCCTACTCTGTCGGGGAAGTCCACTGAAACTTCTCCTCTCGATGAGGCTTTGACGAAGGTTAAGGCAGTTCTTCAAGAAGGATTTGATGAAAGCTTTGGAGGGGGACCCTACTGCTCCATCATATTTGGGGGTTGTTTTGAATGCCGTAGACTTGCTAGTTGTACCTCCGGAGGTTTCAGGCTTTATCATGGAGTTACACTCCATTATTGATCAAGTCTCAGCAGATTATCGGCGACAAAGGGGCTTTAATAGCCAGCTTGAAGTATTATATGGCAAAAGCTCTTCTGCATGGACTGCTGTAGCAGAGACAACTTCTCGAATTGCGGAGTTGTCGAAGCAAAAAGCATCTAAACAAGAAGAAGTTGATGCCATCGATTGAGAGAATGCTTCCATCAAAGCGCAAATCGAAGAACTAGAGGCTAAGATGAATGCCAATACTAAGTGCAAGGAGGAACTTCTCTCGACTGTTCCAGACACCGAAAGTCAAGCTGAAATCACACAAGGCCTAGAATTTGCTGAGAAAGCTCAAGCCTTCGACGATTAAATTGCCAAGCTTGCGCAGGCGAATGCCTTGTGCAACAAAATATTGGAGCTGCAGCAAGCTAAATACCTTCGACTCAAGGACTCCATCCCCTTCTGATTGATTCAGCCCTTTAACCATATATTGTAATATGTATTCGACAATATTTCCATTTTGGCTAATTTATAAAAAATTTCCATTTTGGCTTATTTATGGTTAATTTAGTCGTTACTTGTTATTTATTTTTATCTCTTGGAGTATAGGTTTATACTTTTTCAAATATTTACCATTTACTCTAAAGAGCCTTTTATCTTCACCTAGCTCTTCGACTTCATAAGCTCCACCAGAAAAAGTCTGGATAACTCTGAATGGTCCTTCCCATTTGGGTGACCATTTTCCCATGCTTCGATCCCTTCGATCCATGGGAAGAATCACCTTCCAAACTAGCTCTCCAGGCGAAAATGCCTTAGGTTTCACCTTTTTATTATAAGAGTCTTCTACTCTTTTCTTCTGAAGCCTGAGTAGGTCAAGAGCGCGCAATCTTTCTTCGTCTAAATCCACTAGTTCGTCTAACATCATATCCCAATAAATTTCAGAGGGAATATCATAATGTCTCTGAACCCTTGCAGATTGAAGACAAATTTCTGCTGGCAACACTGCGTCATGGCCAAAAGTTAGCCTATATGGTGTTGTGCCTATGGCTTCTTTTGGGGACGTTCGACAGGCCCACAAAATCTGGTCTAACGTCTTATGCCAATTTTTGGGCTTCTTCCCAACATGCTTTTTTATCAAGCCAATCACTACTTTGTTCGCTGCTTCGACTTGACCATTCGCCTGTGCATAATAAGGCGTTGATGTTAGGAGTTTAAAGCCCGTTTCCTGAGCGAATTCCTGCATCTTTCGACCGGTGAAAACTGATCCTTGATCAGTTGTTATAGTCTCAGGGATTCCATATCTAAAGATAATGTTCTTTTGAATAAATTCAATGACATTTTCTTGGTCCACATTGACTAAAGGGATAGCTTCGATCCACTTAGTAAAATAATCAACGCCTACCAATATATACTTCTGGCTCTTTGATGATGCTGGTCGAATCTCTCCAATGAGGTCCAACGCCCATCCTCTAAAAGGCCAAGGTTTCACTATCGAGGTTCGCTTGCTGGTACATGTTGGATGCCTGTGTGGACTTGACATTCTTGGCAACCTTTAGCGAACTCGACACAATCTTTCAACATGGTGGGCCAGTATAGTCCTTGTCGAAACAACAACCATTTCATCTTATGGCCTACTTGGTGAGCCCCACATGCTCCAGCGTGCATAGTCGAAAGGGTTATGTATGCCTCAGTTTCACTTAAACATTTTAGCAATACCCCTTCAGGCGTCTTTTTAAATAACTCATTACCCATGAGTACATAACTCAACGCCCTGTACTTTGTTTTTCGTTCCGTCGAAGCTACTGGATTTTGAAGATAATCCACAATGGGCTTCCTCCAATCTTGCTCTGACAAATTATCTATGAACGAAATTTCGAAGTTACTTTGATCAGCATATCCTAGTCTTGTCGATTCCAAGTCTGTTGGTGATAGACAAGTTGCTTTTATCTTTTCTCGAACTTCGATTGCTCTTTGTAATCTCGTTTTTGAAATCTTGTACCCAGATGCAATTTGTGCCAAGTCGTTGGCTATTTGATTTTCCAATCTGGGTATGTGTCGAATATTGACCATTTCAAATTTTTTCAATAAACGATTTGCTATCACAAAGTACATAATGAGATTTTCTCTTATGCATTTATATTCTTTTGTGACTTGCTTAATGACTAACTCTGAGTCTCCCATTATTTCGACTCGAGTTGCCCCCAATCCAACAATATCTCAAGGCCAGTAATTAGAGCTTCATACTCAGCCTCATTGTTCGAACAAGAACCTGATATCTTGTACTTGAATGTTGTTGGAATTTTTTCTGGAGAAATGATCAAGACTCCTACTTCTGTTCCATCTTTATGGCTGGAACCATCGAAGTAGAATTTCCAAGGTTCTATCTCCACATAATTAACATTCTCAACTTGAATTGAGTGGTCGACTATAAAGTTTGCAACCACTTGTCCTTTTACTGCCTTAAGAGGCATAAAGGTCAAGGAGTATTCAGTTAATGCTAGTGCCCACTTGCCAATTCGACTGTGCAAGATGGGTTTCGACAACATGTACTTGAAAACATCAAAATGAGACGAAACATACACATCAACTGGTTTTATATATTGCTTGAGTTTTGTACAAGAGAAATACAGACATAGACACAATTTTTCAACTTTGCTATATCTAGTTTCTGCATCGTTCAAAACTCTACTAAGATAGTAAATGGGTCTTTCGACTCCATTCTCATCTTCTTGGGCTAACATGCTTCCCAAAGTTTTGTCGGATGCAGCTATGTACAATCTCATACTCCTATTGCTACAAGGAGGCACCAAAATAGGTGGCTTGGTGAGGTACCCTTTGATTTTGTCGAAGGCTTCTTGTTGCTCTTGCCCCCATTCGAATCCCTCTTTATTCAGTCGAAGTAAGGGTGAAAAGGCTTGAGCTTTCCCACTTAGGTTAGATATGAATCTCCTTAAGAAGTTTATCTTGCCTAACAGAGATTGCAGTTCCTTCTTATTCGATGGCGCTTTCGCTTCCAGAATAGCCTTCGTCTTGTTCTGGTTGATTTCGATTCCTTTCTTGTGGACAACGGAGCCCAAGAAATCCCCAGCTTTCACACAGAATGCACATTTCAAAGGATTCATCTTCAGACCATGTTCTCTCATTCTTTCGAATGATTGTCGAAGGTGGTCAATATGATTCTTCCTGGAAACAGATTTTATAACAATGTCATCAATATATACTTGCATAAAAGTGTTAATAAAATCATGGAAGATAGAATTCATTGCTCGCTGGTATGTTGCCCCAGCGTTCTTTAGGCCAAAAGGCATCACTACCCATTCGTAAGTGCCTAGAGCCCCAGGGCATCGAAAAGCTGTTTTCGACACATCCTCTTCAGCAATGAATATTTGATTATATCTTGAATACCCATCGAGCATACTCAGGTATTCATAGCCAGCGGCAGAATCGACTAGCATTTCCGCCACAGGCATAGGATATTCATCTTTGGGTGTAGCAGCATTCAAATCTCTGAAATCTATGCACACCCTCAATGTACCATTTTTCTTAATTACTGGCACAATGTCTGCAATCCATTCGACATACCTCGTAACGCGTATGAATTTGCACTTCAGCAGTCTTTCGACTTCCGTTTTGATCTTCGACAGTATTTCTGGAGCGAAGCGTCTTGGACTTTTCTTGATTGGCTTCTTCCCAGGTTTGATTGGCAACTGAAGTTCTACCAATCCTCTGTCGAGACCAGGCATTTCGTCGTAATCCCATGCAAAACAGTCCTTGAACTCTTTCAACAATTGGATTACTTCCAACCTAAGTTCTGGGTCAATTTTGGCGATGATGTAAGTTGGATTTTTCTCTGACCATTCGCCTAAGTTGATTTCTTCTAAAGGATCTTGCGCTAACATTTTAATGTTGTTCGCCAAGGGGTCCTTTTCGAAGCCCAAAGGCTCATCGTCATAGATGGCGTCGAGCCTCTGTTCCTGCATTCCTTCTGGCATGATATCAGGGGGTTCTGGATCGAAATCCTTTCCAGGACCTGCAGCAGATAACTGTTGATCATTGGCCTGTGTGGCCATGTACTTTACTTCGGCTTCGAGAGCCGTTATCATCTTTGTTTCGGCTACATAAGTCGAAATTCGCTCCAATGATTGTGACTCAGTCATTATCACTGAATTCACTTCCCCAACCAGTTGGTTGGATATCAGTTAACCCACTGAAGTCTATGTGGGACAAGTCTTCTCTGTCCCATTGAAAACCATGCTCAGGGTGCAGGTATAGGGAACAAAAAGTATTTGGCGCTGGCGCCAAGTCGAAGTCAGGTGTTGGACATGGCCCTATGTGAGCCAAGTTCTTGTCGAAATCTGCCAACCCTAGGTGATTCACTTCGCCCAGGTAATAGCTTTGATCTGCTTCTATGTTTATTTCTGGAGCGAAGCGTCTTGGACTTTGCTTGATTGGCTTCTGGATGCCTCGATCATGTTCACCTCTGAAGGTTCAGCATAGTGGGCTTCATCCTGCAACGGATTAGAGTCCACAGCCATGGGGGTCTTGTCAGCAAACTTCAACCTCCCTTCTTCGATAGCGTCTTGCACAAGATTCCTGAAAAGAAAACATTGAGACGTTTTATGGCCCAGAAAATTATGATATTTACAAAAGCCTCTCTTCTTTCTTTGATCAAGAGGAGGCACTTTTACCCCTGGGGGTACTATCATTTGGCCATCTTTTACAAGAAAGTCAAAGATCTCATCACATTTTGTAATATCAAAACTATAAGTCTTTTTGGGGAACCTATCGTTGGTCCTTTCTGGACCAGTGGGATTTTTCCCACTTGAGGGGACTAATAGTTTGCAAGAGTATGGTGGCCCTTGTTTTAGTTCCGCTAAATCGACTTCTCCTTCTTCGACAGTTATAGTATCGTCGAAGGATTCTGGATCTTCGTCATCCATCTCAACATACGCTATCCTCTCTCTCTTATGAGTTTTCGTTGCCTTTGCTTTTTCAGCTTTGAGGCGTTCTACCTGTCGAACTCTATCGGCCAGTTGGGCCATGTCTCTCAGGTATTGAGTGTCTAACTTCTTCCTAATGGAATAATCTAAACCGCCTGCGGCTATTTCGACTAACTCATGTTCTGGCACTTGTGTAAAACATCTTGCTTTGAGCAACCTAAACCTATTTAGATATTCGTCTATAGGTTCAGTGAAACGTCTCTTTACACTGGCCAATTCTTTCAGGCTTATCTTGGTTTGCCCCATGTAGAATTGCTCGTGGAACAATCTTTCCAACTGGGTCCAATGATGGATCGAATTGGGGGGGAGAGTTGTAAACCAAGTAAAAGCGTTCTTTGTTAAAGAACTTGGGAAGTACTTAATCCTCAGGTTTTCGTTGTTCGAAATATCTCCTACTTCGATCAAGTATCTCGCCACATGTTCGACAGTAGATTCTGTCGTGTCCCCGGAGAACTTAGTGAATTTAGGGACTTTACATCTAGGAGGTAAGTCTGTTTGTAACACGTATTCTGACAGCGGGGATGTAAAGTTGGGCCTTCGAAAGCCCATGTTCATCCCATTTTGAGTCATGATCCTTTCGATCATGGTTGCCAGATTATTTTCCAAACCCATGTTTTGGTATTGGATATGCTGAACTACTTCGTCAGCATTTTGGTTTCTGTTAACTAACCTTACCTCTGGGGTTATTACCCTAGGTTCCTCGACAGGTTGCTCCAATCGTGCCCTAAGGTTTTCTTCGACAGGCTGTTGGACTTGGTTGATAGTGGTTTCTTCCTCTAAGAATACACCCTGGTTTCCCCTTATTTGCGCCCTTTGGGGCTGTCGAATAGGTTGGGGTACTCCAAAGAAATCAGCCAAACGCGTCATTTGCGCTGTCATCTGCTGATTCGATTGAGTAGTATTTTGTATTAGAGGGTTCAGCACTGTACTTAAAGTTTGTGCCAACATTTGAACCATATCATGGTTGCTTTCGTCCATTTGTTGCCTCAAGACTGCTGTCGAGGCATTTGTAAGGCCATGTGCTACTTGAGACGTTCCTCCTAAGAGTTGGGTCCTATTTCTATTCGCCATACCTACTCCAGAACCTTGGAGTGGCGAAGAGGCACTCACTAAAGGGTCTGAAAAAGTGGACGCAGCGTTCGTCAGGCTAGCCAAGTCAGAAGTTGGCATGCCATAGAGTGGTTCTCGATTATGACCGCCTGTCATAAATCCTGGGGGAACATAAGGCCTTGTGCCTAAATTTCCCCTTGGTGGGGGAGTTCCCAAAGGCACTCTGGGGCCTGTGAACGGAGGTAATGGCCCCGTTGTTGTGACCGTTACTGCTGGTGTTGAACCAGCGGTTATCGCTTCACTTATGGTCGGGATAACCGTTGCTCCCACATTCGTTTGTGGGATTTCGTTATTGTTTGGCGGATTCGCCATCTCTTCCCTTCTTCTGGCAGTATTGGTATCATTAGTGTATATTCTACCACTTCTCAATAACATACAACACTCCTCGAAAAAGATGAGATTATGTTTAAAAAGGTTAAACTTCAAAAATCAACACACGGTCCCACCGGGTGTGCCAATTTGTTTACCGTGGTTATTGGTAAACAACCGCTGATCCTCCAAATGGTTACTTATTTGGTTACTCGCAGGATCGATCAGATTGATCCTAAGACATGGTTGATTTTGAGGTTTTGATTAAGTTGGATAATGGTTAGATGACAAGAAAATAAAGAGGCTTTAAGTAAAGTGCATGAAGAAATGGGCTTGATAAAATAAATGAAGGCTTGAAATAAAGGGCTTCGACAGGAAAAGTAAAGAAGAAAACAAGTAAAGTTTCTGGAAAGTAAATGACTTTGATTAATAAAAGTGGTGTTTCACACATACATTCTCAACAATTCTTTCTCACACGCTGGGTACTCGAATCTATATGAGTGACTTTGTATATATTTGTGAACACACGCGAAAAACTGCGTGACCTACTACTATTTATACTAAAACATCCCAAGTAACCGTCGGGCAGTTACACTGCTTCGAGATGACTCCACTTGGCACGTTCTCAGCGTTCGACGCTCCAGATCTTTGCACGTTGCACTTGGTAACCGCTGGAAACTGTTTTCCCTCCAAACGCTTGAATTTCAAACCGTTCCACTCTGAACCATCGAACACCTTCGTCGAGAAGCATCTTCGACGAGAAACACCTTCGACGTCGAAGGCAACCAACTTCTCCCTTGGAAGAAATCCTCTAAGTACATTGCCACCTTTCGATGGGCATTTCGACAGACCCGGCTGGTCGAAAACATCCTTCAGCTTTAATGGCTGATATTAATAAAACAAGGGTGTCGAATTTAGGAGCCAACAGACACTTGATCGGCATTCTGGGTTCAATTCGCTATTACTATTAAGGGTTATTGGAACACCATATGTATCAGATCGACATGCTAGGGAATCAATGGTTCTCGTCAGACTGTTTCATCAACCACCTCTTCATACGAAATCGGTTCCTCACGTGGAGGCGGTGTATCCTGTAGAACTGGCGCTCTCAGGGTACCAAGGAAATCACCGATGCGAGTCATTTGCATTGCTAAAGTCTGATAATTCTTCATTGAGTTCTCAATCAATGGTCTTAATATGACATTTATCTGTTGAGTAAGCATATTGATAATCTCATGATTACTTTCACCATCTGCTGCCTCATGATGGCAATGGTACTTGGGGTGAAAGTAGGCATGATTTAGGGGGAAAGTCCCAATCCATTCGAACGACTAAATTGATTTCCAGCGGCCCTGGGGAATGATACGGGGAGTCGACACAAAGTTTTCACCAAATATCGAACTACTACTATGTAGGCCTGCCAAGATCTCCGTTGGAATTTTGTATTCTTGTTAAACATTATGCGTATCTCTTACAAAACTAGGCACATATTGCCCAGAGGTTAGGCATATTACTGGCTGAGTTGTGGTAACTATGTTCGGGGCAGTCGAAGACACAATCATAGAACTTGAACCCACACTCACCTCCGCACTGGTATTTCCTCCGAGGATTTGATCCCTTTCAGAAGTCCTAGGATCTGCCATTTTTCTCCCACTTCTCAATTTCATACACGAAATGAGAAAGACTCAAACACAATGGGTCCAACTCAAACAGAACGGGTCCCACTAGGCGTGCCAATTTGTTTCTCGCAAACAATCTCTAGCCTCTTATTAAAGGTTACTTGTAGAATCGACTACAATAATCCTAGATTTAGTGTTTGAGTGTTTTAGTTTGGAACTGGTTGATATGGGGTTCGTAGGTATAAAAGGGCAAAAGTAAAGGACAGTTGCAAAGTAAAGAAAACAAATGATAAGACTTGTAGTTTAAAGTGAAAATTGGAAATTGCTTTGAATTAAAATGTGGAAGCATTCATACATTGTCAAGCCTGAACTCGTTTCTCTCTTAGATGTGGGTACTTTGAGTGTAATGCTTTAAATATGAAGAAATGTGACCTTTAACACAAATACGAACGTTTGCTTAAATAGAAATTATAAAAGTGTAACCGTCGACGGTTACTAGTCCCACGTTGGGATTCATGGAGAACTGTCATAAACTGCTTAGAAACATCCCCACATTCTTGTTGGCTTGTGAGTTGATAACTGCTCTTGTTACCACTTATCCTTGCCTGTCGACATTTGTATTTGTCGAACCTACCTTTAAAACTGTTGCCTTCGTCGACCAGCCTTCCTGATTTCCTTGGTCGACGCATCCCATTATTTTTATAGAAACATACATTTCTAACCAAAGATACCTTATAACTCGAGGGCTTACTTCCTAGTCGAAAATCGTTTGTCAACAGCCGAATATCATTTATAGAAGGCCCATTCGTATTCTAAGGCATCCCACATGGATGAAGGACTTTGTGTCCAAATAAATTGCTCTATTCCTTTATTTTTATGTTTAGTTTTATTTCAGAGAGTTGGGCTTGGCCCATTAACTGATCCATCACCATCTTGTTTGTATTTAAGCCACTTTTGCTTTTGATATTGAAATAGAGAAATTATTTAGATCTTCATTTCATCTTGTTTTGTATTTATTTCAATGAGTAATCTTAGATTTAGTAGTAGTTGCTAAAAACCCTTTCCATCACTTTCCCTCATAATATGACAATCATATTACTATTAAACGTGCCTTCTATTTTGGCTAAAGAAGCTTTGACTATGAGATAACTACAACAATAGAATTTCCAAAATCAAACATATAAGACAATAGTTTTCTCTAACCAAACGCAATACAAATCATACTTTTCTATTCTAAAATCAACAAGCTAAGTTTGAAACCCATATGTTCATGCTTAGTGATATTCAATTGATTTAGTTAGCTAAAAAATCATCATACATGAAGACCAATTCAAAACATGGTTTTCCTTTAAATGGAAAAAAACCAATATAAGCATTCACTCAATTGTTACGGGTTGGAAAGAACTTCTCTCCATTTGAGGTAATGACCTATGAAAAATAACAAGAGGTGGCCACTTAACTTCTATTTGCACACCTTCAACTTGTGGCTGTGAAGGATTGAGAAAAATCTTTTGAAAAATCCTTAAGAATTGTATTCTGTAAGAAAATCTTTAACATGAAAGCATGATTTTTTTCCCTTCATAAAACTCCACGCAAGTATTAGTGGATAAAAGATAATGGGACGTAACCATAGTGATGGATAAGAAAATAGAAGAAATTGTGTTGGGGCTTTCCTCCTTTAATCAAACAAAAAAATACAACAAAATTGTGTTGAAAATTCTTTGCAGTTTATGCTTTTCTTTGCTTTGAAAATATATCGATGCATAGTAGAGTAAAATAATGCAATTAAAAGTTTTTGTTTTTTTAGTTTCAATGCAATGAAAATTTTATGTAATAGATAACGTGGTATAGTATAAAATAAAAAATAAATTAATGCAATGAAAGATTTTTGAAATGAATATATCTGATGAAAAATATTGTTTTTATCAAAAGTAATATTTTTTTTATCAGATATGTCTATTTCAAAAATCTTTCTCTATATTAATTTACTTTTTATTTTATACTATGTCACATTATCTATTACATAAAATTTTCATTGCATTGGAACCAAAAAAAAAAAAACTTTTAATTGCATTATTTTACTTTACTATGCATCGATATATTTTCAAAGCAAAGAAAAGCATAAACTGCAAAGAATTTTCAACATAATTTTGTTGTATTTTTTTGTTTGATTAAAGGAGGAAAGCCCCGACACAATTTCTTCTATTTTCTTTTATATATATATATATATATATATATATATATATATATATATATATATATATATATATATATATATATATATATATATATATATATATATATATATATATATATATATATATATATATATATATATATATATATATATATATATATATTTCTTTTTTATTTTATTTTATATAAAATAGTAAAGATTTCGGCTCTTAAATAAAGTTAAAGAGGATTTTTAATACGTGCCATTATAACTCGTAAAATAGACTAGCTTATATGGATCAGTTTGTTAAATTCGAGAAATTATAAGATTTGAGCTTTAAAATTAAAACTCATACTTTTTAAAGTTTTTTTTTAATTGGACTTCGAAAAATTTGTTATCCATTAAAGCTAATCCATACAGACCACATTTATTCTGTTAAACCAACTTCTATAGAATTTAAAAATTTATATCAATATTAGTCGTTTACTCGTGCGATGCACGAGAATATTATTGAATTAGTAATAATAATAAAAATGCATAAAATTAATTTATAAACTTAAGGGTTAAATAATTTTTGGTCCCTCTAAATATTTCAAACTTCGTTTTTAGTCTCTCCAGTATTTTCCTTTAAGAATTGGTTCCTTCTAAATTTTTCGTCTGAATAATTGGTCCCTAACGTCAAATTCCACTAACGACTGCTTATGTGGCAAGACATGTGCATAAAATAATTAATTTTTTTACTGAGATGGAATTCATTAACTTAGGTGGTATTTCTCATGTTTCAAAACCTTTGTGTTTCACAATCCTGATTCCTTCAAAAGTCCTAGTTCACATTCGATAATGGTCCCTCTCCAAAAAAAGCATTAGTGTATCTCCATGCTTGTGGTCCCAACATTGATAAATCTTGAGTTGGTTGTTGCGGTCCCAACAACGATTAGGTAAGTTCCACTTGCTATAGTTTAATTATTTTGAGTATTGATTGTATGTTCCATGCCCCATTTGTCGGTCCCAAAATCTAGGTTTTTTGGTTTCAATCTGATGGTAATGTCTGATTTACCCTTGTTTTTTCTTGAAATGTGTAGAAAATTGGGTTATTTAAGGTTGTCTTTTATACCAAAGGGTTATTTGTAATGGATGAAGGGTTAAAATATGAATGGGGGATGTTTATGCTGTATGTGAGCAAGACCCTAATTTTTGGTCATACTTTGAAGCATGTGACTTAATTAAGGGTATGGATTCATCGTTTAAAATTTAAGATGTATAAATATGGTAGAAGTCTGAACATGACTCACTTGAAAATGATATAAAACCCTTGTTAATGATGAGGATGCAACAATGTTAGCTATGTGTGCTGAGGAGACTAAGTGTGATGTTGAGATATATACATAGATAAGATTATCTAGTGGTAAGAAGACTTATATGGAGAGGTTAATAGAGAAAGAAAAATGCCATGTTAATGTTGAGGAAAATGAAGATGGTGAAGACATTGAATCATCTGAAGACTCTTTGGATGGTATATACTTTGAAGATAATGAAGAGGATATGATGCACGATTTTGATGAAGACATAAGTGAATGGTTAAATAATGGAGTGGATAACAATGTTGGTACATGTGGAGTGCATAATGGTGATGGTACAAGTCAAGTGGATAATGTTGACGATACATGTTAAATGGATAATGGTCAAGGGATACATAAAGGGATTACTAGAGTTGAGATGGATAAGGAACATGTAATTGATGATGATTACATCACATATGAGCTTGATAGTGGGGAAAATGATGATAGTGATGATGGTAGGCCTTCAGTGATAAGGTTTAATGAAGATGAAAACCTTAGAAAAGAATTTAAATTCAAGGTGGGAATAGAATTTTCTTCTCTAAAGAAATTTAAAAAGGCTGTATTGGAACATAATATATTGAATGGTAGAGAGGTTGAGTTGGCCCAAAATGATGGGACAAGGTGTAGTGTTGCTTGTAAGGATAAAAAACAATGTGATTACACAGTTTTATGCAGCAGGGTTTTGAGAACAACATCATTCAGGATCAAAACTCTATTTCAGAAGCACAAATGTAGAAGAAAGTTCTTCAACAAGAATGTTAATGCTGATTGGGTATCTAGAGTGATTATTGACAAGTTGACGAACAATTCATGTATGAAATTGAATGAAGTTGTAGCGGATGTAAAATTGAGGTTTGCTACAGAAATTACTAGATGTAGGGCTTTCAAAGCAAGGCAGCTAGCTAGAAAGGTTGTTGAAGGGGACTTAGCCAAGCAATATAGTATGCTATGGTCATATGGAACTTAATTGAGTAGGGCATCCAAAGGAAACACATTTAAGTTGAACATTTTTGGTTTTCCGCTTAGGTTTAAAAGGTGCTACATGTGCTTTGATGGTACAAAGAAAGCATTGAAGGTTGGATGTAGACCATTCATAGGGTTAGATGGATGTACCTAAAAAAAAATATAGTGGAATCTTGTTGATAACTGTCAGTAGGGATGCCAATGACCAGTATCTTCCACTTTCCTTTGGAGTTGTGGAGAATTAAACTAGGGACTCTTAGAGTTTGTTTGTTAATTTACTTCTTGAAGACATTGGTTTTGATAGTAGGCGGTGCTTCATGTCTGATCAGCAAAAGGAATGCTTAATGTTACTTGTTAATTTAGTGTTTAATGTTACTTGTTGATGACATTTTCATCTATATACAGGGACTGGTGAATGTATTTGAGAAAGAATATCTTGAGTTTGAACACAGGTTTTACTTAAGGCATTTATATGATAACTTCAAGAAGAAATTTAGAGGTGGTACACTATACAGAGATCTCATAATGGCTGCAGCAGAGGCAACCTATTTTGAAGCTCATGAGGATAAGATGAATCATATTAAGGAGGTAAGTCCAGATGCTTTTGGATGGCTAAATGTTATTCCCAAGAATAAGTGGTATAAACATGCCTTTCCCTTGTACTCTAAGTGTGATGTTCTTATAAATAACCTAAGTGAATCATTCAATGCTACTATTTTGATGCAAAGGGATAAACCTACAACTACCATGCTTGAGTAGATTAGGAACTATCTTATGGGTAGGTTTGCCACTCTTACGGAGAAGGCAAAAAATTACAAAGGAGAGATCATGTCTAAACCACTTCGAAGGTTATATAGGGAGATAGAAAAAGTGTTAATTGGCTTCTCACATATGGAAGTAGATTAACATTTCAAGTAAGTCATGTAATGTTCACAAATAGTTTTCTTGTAGACTTGGAAAAACATACTTGTTCTTGTAACTTTTGGGACTTGGTTGGGATCCCATGTAGACATGATGTTGCAACCATACATAGGAAGGTAAATAATCCTATTAAGTATGTACACAAGTGTTACCATAATTATACTTATGTATCATGTTACAATGAAGTTATCAGTCCCATTAATGGCCAAAACAAATGGCCAAAGACTACTGACTCTGACATCTTACCACCAAGTTAAGAGAGGTCCTGGTAGACCAAAGAAACTCAGAAGAAGAGAGTCAGATGAGGCAAGTCAAACAAGGTGGAAAAGGATAAACACAAGACACAAGTGCAAGACTTGCTTGGAATATGGACCCAATACAAGGACATCTAAGAAAAACAAACAACTAGTAGTTGTTGAAGGTGAACTGCCAAGAGATGCTGCTCCCACCCATGGAAGCCAAACACAAAATATGGCTACTCCAGAATCCAAAAAAGGGTTAGTAACTCAAACTGAACAAAAACTTTACATTATAAATTCATATATAATTATCAACGACTTCCTACAATTATGTTGGTTACATGGTAGGCCAAAAGGTACAACCAAAATAGGAGGCACATCTAAGAAATCAAAAGCTACTGCAGGAAATGAGAGTCAGGCTAATGCATGAAATGTCCATCAGGCTACTGCAGGAAATGTGAGTCAGGTTACTACAGGAAATGTCCATCAAGCTACTTCAGGAAATGAGGCTCAAGCACCAATTGTAAGAAATATGAGCCAGACTAATCAACCTGAAGAAAACCCTACACAAACTGATGTGACACCTACTTAACCTGGGGTAAACCTTTCACAAACTTCTGTTACCTCATCTGAGGCAATGAGAATGTATTGTGGTATAGATCCTGATGAATTAGAGGCGTTGTTGAATAATGATGACATACTAGATATTGCACCTTTAAGAATTGATACTAGTCCTACAAAGAATAATAGGCCTGGTCCCAAAACCTTTATTGGTAAATGTCCTAAGGTATCAAAACCTGCTAAACCTACTGTCAATCCAACTATGAGTGACCCTATAAGTTTGTAACTTGTTCTGATAGACTTATTTGGCATGTTATATTTTTTTTACCTTGATAACTCTATGTTGTCATAACAGGTGAAAATAATGATATCACCAAGGAAAAAGTCAAAGATTGTTGCATCTCCAAGTAGAAAGAGTGATATACTTAGGACTTTGAAGACAAAGAATATAAAGGTACCTGGAAGGGATCCAAATGATCCATTTGTAATACCTGAAAAAGACTCAACTATTGGTAGTTCTAGGGGGGAGAAGAAATGGGATTACATCCATAAGAGCATGAGTCAGTGAAGACTCAAGAGTGACACAAATGTGTTTTGGTTGAACCTTATGTCTTATGAACCTACTGTTTTGTTATGTACTATGAAACAAATGTATGATGTATTATGAACCAAGTGTTTTGGTATGTATTTTATTATGTACTTTGTTATTCACTTTGAACCTTATGTCTCAGTATGTATTTTATTATGTACTTTGGTATGCACTTTGAACTTTTTTTGAACCAAGTCTTTTGTATGCTGAATCTAAAATTATCTTACCAATTACCGTCAGATTACAAGCTTTTTATACCAAATATTGCAAATTATGTCAACTTAATCATAACAATCAATGTTGAAACAACTACATTTTATAAGATTAATCGAGTACATTTATCAAGTACATCGAAGCAAGACCTACATTGAAATTCATTACATTAAACATTTCAACAACTACATTTGATAACAAAATACACATTTATCATAAAGGACACAACAAGACACAACATCTTTAATCTCCCATGAAATTTCTCAGTTTTCAACTTGGTCATCAAGTTCTTGTTCTTCTTCCTTGAATCTTCATACAAGGACTTCATATATCCCACAAATGTCATGGCTTCCAACTATGATGGTAACATTTTTATTTCCAGATTTTTCGCCAAGATCTTCATCCCATATGAATAGATTATACGTATCAGAACTCTTCTAATAAGGACATCTCCAAAACAACCTACCCTTATTTGTTCCATTCTTGCAATGATACGATACCATTCAAACCTGACATCCATAAAACTTCCCAACTCGCGATTTCACTGAAGCATAAGACATTATGTTATCAGGCTACAGGAGGACGAAGATGAAAGAAGGAAGAATATGAACAAATGAACAAAGTCTGGTGCGTATTTTCACGATGGAAGAAAAAGAAGGTGAACGAAGAGGAAATAAATTAGGTCAAATGAAGTGTGATTCATCTTTAAGAAGGACCAGTGTATACGCTGTATTTCATGGAAATATAGAGAAAAAATATTTAATTCACCTGTTTTTCCACATAAGCAGCCGTTAGTGGAATTTGACGTTAGGAACCAATTATTTCGACGGAAAATTTTGAAGGGACCAATTCTTGAAGGAAAATATTGGAGGGACTAAAAAGGAAGTTTGAAATATTTAGAGGGACCAAAAAATTATTTAACCCTAAATTTAATAGATATATTGCATAAAATATTTTTCAATCTTTAGATTGAAAAATAAATGAAATAAAAGAGTAGAAAATAAATATAAAAATAGAATAAAAATAATATGCCACACACGTTTGATGTTAGGGCAAACGATATAGATTTAACATCGTAGTGAAAGTTTAGTGAAATTAATAAAGGTTAATAGTAAGTAACCATTATTTTAGATTTTGAAAGACTTCTTTGTAAATAACATTTAAAATGGTGTTTGTGTCTTGATCTTCATTGGTAGCTATTTATAACTTCAAGAGTTTCTTGAAGTAACTCTTGAAATGATAACATATAATTGTCCATGTGAGAAAACAGACTGTTTAAGATAAACTCCAACATGCTTCAAAGATTGTCCTTGACTTTTATTAATAGGCATTGCAAATGAAATGACTAAAGGAAATTGTCGTCGTTGAAATTTGAAAGAAATTCTTGGATTAGAAGGTGTTAGTGAAAACTTAGGTATATACACCCTATTACTATTATTTCTTCCTGATAGAATCCTTCTTTCAAGCATATATTTTACTATTTTTGTGATGATTAGTCGAGTTCCATTGCACAATTCCAAAGATTGGTTTATATTTCTCAATAACATTATTGGTACTCCAACCTCGAGTTTCAACTCAAGATTTGGAGGGCCAGAAGCACTAATAGTGTTTAAAATTTTAGTTGTGTGTACATCATTAGATACATCTATATTTGGATTCACCGAATATGGAGTGCCAAAACTTAGATATGTTTTTAAGTCACTAGAAATCAATGATAATGCATACTCATTAATGTCATCAACAATTTCATTTTTTGGGACAAGCATAGCTCTGTCTTGAAAAAATGTTGGATCATTCATGTTATCCAAAAAGGATGAATATAGTCACCACTTTGTTCTCCATTTGTTCTAACATCAATCCCTAACATCCAATTAAAAACACTTATCTTTGTCTAATATCTGTTGGAATTTTTAATAATTAACATTTATTAATTCATACTCGAATTCAAGATGAAATAGAAAGTGGAAGCGTACCTTTATGATCCAGGAAATGTTAATGAGAAGACATTGATCTTGATAGGATATTGACGTTCCAATTGTAGATTTCTTAATTCTTTAGTTTCTTTTCCAATGGGATAAAGAGAATAAATATTCTATAATATTTTACGGTGTCTATAATTGGGGACCATAACCCCTTATTTATAAGAATCGCATGTCCTTTCATGAAGAGTCATGTTTATTCAAATTTTGAATCTCATGCCCTTCCATGAAGGGTTATGATTATTCAAGTTTTCTTATTCCAATTTTATCTATCACATAATAAAAATAAGACTTTTGGTATCTACACAATATTTTTCATGAAAATTATATCCTTAACCATAAACCTTATATTAAATAGATCACTTTACTTTGGCTAGTTAAATAATGGTCATAACACATTAATTTATTACATGTATGATCCAAAAAATTCTTACAATCTCCCACAGGTCATATATGTATTATAATAAATATATTAGACTTTATGAGCTCAAAAATTATAATTATAAACATTTGACATATCCCTATCTCGTCCATTAGTTACATCAATATATAGGACCAAAACAATTTTCATTATATCAATTATAATTAAACTCATCAATGATCACAAATATAGACACAAATAAATGACATAGATTAATCATGAAATGCGTAGCATGAAAATCACATGAAGATGATCAATACATGCCAATTTTCAACTGGTCTTACTTACTTGAAATTAATATTATCATACAAAGTACAATGAAACGAATAACTAAACTTTATTTGTGATTAGAACGTACTACAAATATACTAGTATGTATATATACTATCAAACATAGAACATAATTGATAACAATGACTAACTCCTACTAAACCAAAGAATCCTCAAATTGTATAACACATATGTGAGTAATGTGCTCATGAAATATCTTAGGTAGAAACTCTTTTGTCATAGGGTTTGCTACCATGGAGTTTGTCTATAAATATTCTATGAAAATCTATCCACTTTGTACGCTCTCCTTCATTACCAGGTCTCACTTCTCATAATTTTTCTCTTCCCTAGGTAGTGGGGTCTGCAGGAGAAGGAGATTACTTCGTCCTCAATACAAAGTCAAAATCCATGCAATAAAAAGCAATTAAAATGTTTTCTTTCTAGTCCTTAAAGTTTGCACCATTAAGAACTAGAACTGGTGATTGAAATCAAACATAAATAAACTCAAATAATATATGTTCAAATAATGTCATAACCAATCTCAACATATCTAGTGCACCATCAATATCAAGTCTTTGGACAATAATATTAATGGCTAGTGATACTCTTGTTGTAATGATAAAATATTGACAATAATATATGTCAAATAATAAAACTATCTTTGAATTGAGTTATTATTGATATCTAAAACCTTATAATCATCATATATTTATCATCACATGTGTATATATAAATCTTGTCAAATATTCTTTGAAAAAATTAATACTCACATGTATAAACATATACACTAACGTTCAACATTTCTTATGATCAAATCCATAAAAGAAAAATCAATTTGATGATTTCTAATTTCAATAAAATTATTTAAAATATTAAATAGTTATAAAATATAAATCATAATCAAAATTTGAACATAAAAATAAATTACTAAGTGATCTGACCTGATCAGAAGGTTTGGACCGTCACGGCTTACTCCGAGCTGAAGGCTTTTTGAACGAGGAGGGGGGGGTACCTGCAAGGCACTCCGATGCTTAAGTCAGTGGGAGTACTAGCAGATAATAGAGTTGAGGTTAGCATGATCAATACCTGACCCTCTGGAAGCAGAGGGTATTTATAGCCCCCAGTGCTGGGCCAAGGTTCCTTCATTGGGCCGGGCGGATTTGGCCCAATGGAGGAACTGCCAGGTTCTACGTGGGTAGTGGGGACCAGCACGTGGTCCCCTCCCTGGATATGCTGCATGAAATGCGGGCGGATGGAGACGCGGTCTTTCCGGAGTATCGTTGGGGCAATGGAGGACTAAGTCTGCCCTAGCAAGTTGGCTCGAGACCATGTCGAGCTGTGCAGCACGGTACCGAGCCCGACGCCCAGACCTCGAGCTGGAAGCCAGGACATAGAGCCGGACGGCCTGCTGTCGAGCAGGACTTCATCGTGGTGCTGGGTACCGAGATGTCGAGGTGGACATCAGGGTGTCGGGCATGGACGTGACCCCCTTTGCCCAGTGTGGTCCTTAGTGAGTCCCTTTGGATTGGGCCTTAGTAATGCTTTTGGGCCTGTCGGCCCAGTCCAGAACAGGAGCCCCCCAAGTCGTGTTTCCTTTGCAAGGAGCCATGACTTGAAACAGTTGTTCCGTCGCTGAGGTCTCGTGCCCGGGATGGAGGCGTGGACCTTCGAGGGGGTCTCCTCGTGCCGTGCTCGGAGACGTCCTCGGTGGTGGATGCGTGGAGGATCTGTACCGGGCGCGTTAGTCGAGCACACGAGGCATCTTTTCGGGAGTTGTGCCGCCACCCTAGGGGGGTAGGGCCATCATTGCGTTGGGAGCAGTGCGCCGAGGAGATGGAGTCCGTGGCTGAACGAGGTGACGTTTGGTATTCCACGTCATCACTATAAATAGGGTCCTTGGGCCCCATAATACGTTTTCCGTTCTTCGTGCTCTCTTCGTTGCAACTCTCAACACTCTCCCCAACCGTGACTTCCCGTCTCAGATTCTTCATTTCTTAGCCAAATCCCAACTTTGATCCAAGTAAGTGATCCATTTTCTTTATTTTCCTGTTTTAGAATGCATGATTCTTGGAAATTGTAGATGTTTTAGGACCGTTAATGTGGGATTAGCCCGGTAAACTCGTGTTTTGCCCGACAGATTCATGTCTAGGACCGGCAAACGCATACTTGTGGCCGACACATTCATAGTTTTAGGTGAAAAACTTCAGAGCTGCCCGGGGTCTTCATGATCCTGGGCGCCTGATTCATGCCGGTGTCCGGTATGTTTATGGTCGTGGCCGTGGGCTTCATAATGCGGCTCGCCATGTTCATACCTCGGATCGACATGCTTGAAGAGTGGCCGCGCAGTTGGTTTGTGGAAGAACACTGGATTCAGGAGAGTCGGGGAGGCATCCACTTGTGAAAATGGACTTGTGTGGTAGTGTATGGACGACATGATTATGTCGAGCATAGGACTTCATGCTCAATCTGATTGGTTTCCCGTGCCCTGCAGGTAACCATGGCGGATGAGCCGAGCTCCTCCGGTCGTCGTGACAGCGAAGAACAGAGTGCCGACGAGTCGGCCAACCTTATAGACACCGTGACCGACCCATCGCTGGAATGGGTGGGCGCCGAGCCTCGGGGGACGGCGTCGATATACAGTCGGGATGACCGACATCCATTCATCGCTATCGAAGAGGGGCAGGATCAGCCCGACTTTCAACCGAATTTCGAGGTCATGCTGCCGTCGACCAACGCCAGAATTTGTTCGATGTACCCGGACTACAGCTTTGTGATGTACGAGATCGCGTTTAAAGACTTGGGGTTGCGGCTTCCGTTCACAGACTTTGAGACCGGGGTTTTTACGCATTTGGAGCTGGCCCCGTCCCAGCTACACCCAAACTCTCTCGCCTTCATCCGGGCGTTTGAGCTGACATGTCGCTACCTAAGGATAGGGGCGACCATCCCTCTCTTCTTTAGGGTCTTCCACCTACAGCGTCAGTCCCGAGGAGGGAAGCACAGCTGGGTGTCCCTGAAGCAGTCGAGGAGACTGTTTAGGATGTACATGGACTCTGTGAGGGGGTTCAAGGATAAGTGGTATGTGGTACGCCCTACTACCGACTCTGCTGTAGATTCCCTCTTCGAGGAGGAAGGGCCGGTCAGCGATGATGACGGGGAAGCAATGTTGACCGATGACGGGAGCCCCGTGTTAGGACGTCGGGCTAAGTTCCCGGTGTACTGGATGTCCCGACACTTCCAGCATGGAACCGGTTATTTCCATACCGCAGTCGGGGACATGTGCACGGAGGATCAGCGGGCGTATGAGGCTCTCTGTAACTTTGTCGACAGTTTTCATCCCGCCCAATGGGTTACGCGGGAAGGGAATGATATCCTCGACAAGGACGGTTACCCGACATTCGAGGCTCGCCCGATCGACACCAAGGCGTTGGTGGAATGTTCAACATACAGGCAGGCAGCCCGCCTGTTAGGTTGTTTGTTTGAAATTCTTTACTCGTTATTTATTTACGCGTTTTGCTCGATACTGACTTTTCTTTTACTTCGTGCAGGTACGATGGCCAGCCGACATGAGAGGCTCCTGAAATTGTCAACCGGCCAGAGGCGAGGCAAGAAGGTCGTGCCGGCCCCGCAAGTGACGAGAATGGGACCACCGCCAAGCACGAACGTTCCTCAGCCGGTGAGGGTGGATTCGACGTCGAGCTCGGGAGCAGCATCGGATCCAGAGGTCGAGGAGATTGATGCCAGCGCCGTTTTGACCCAGAGGAAGAGGAGCCGCGTGGAAGGCGGTTCGACTGTCGGGGAGGATACCGGTGCTGTTCAATCCTTTGCCTTCCCCCCTTGCTTCGAGGAGGAGGGCTTTTTCGAGCGGTTCCCTCCGACCGTGGTCGCTCATGAAGCCGAGGCCATAAAGAGGATGACTAAAGAGGAGAGGAAGTCGCGGCTGGTCGCCAGCGTGGACGGGCTGGTTAAAATGGCCGAAATGGCTCTGGTGTTATCTGAGGATGCAGGGGATGCTGTTCGTATTGAAGAGCTCGAGCGGGAGAAGGCGGCCTTGACTGCGAGCTCGCGGAAGTTGAAGGTCGCTCTGGAACGCTCCGAGGGGATGTTCCAAGAGCAGACCGCGATACTTGATGCCGAGAGGGAGATGCTGACCTTGGAGAAGGAGAAGTCAGGGCGGTTGACTGAGGAAGGGGAGTTGCTCCGGACCGACAGGGATCGTTTGGCTGCTGAAGTCGAACGCCTGGGCAAGCAGGTTGAGGAACTGAATGCTGTTCAGCAACCCGTCGAGGATGAGCCCGAGGACCTAATGGTTTTGAAGAGTCGGGCTGAGCTTATTGCCCATATCCGGAACCTCGAGGAGGACGCAGTCGGTGCTCTGGAAGACGGGTTCAATTCTGCAGTCGACCAGCTCTCATTGCTAAATCCCGGCCTGGTCACCGAGGGCATCGGGCACACCCATCGGGTTGTAGGTGGCGCGATCATTCCCCCGCCCGACTCTCCCGGGGTCGACAATGACGATAATGTGGAAGTTTGATATTTGTATTCTTTGGATAGCGGGCCTGCGTGCCCTTTGATATTTGAATTTGTATTCTTTGGGCCTGCGTGCCCGTTCATTGTATGTTTTGAACATCGCCGGCCTTCTTGGTCGGTTTAATATTGCTTTGTTGCCTTCGGGCGTTTATACCTTGTTATTTATTTTGGATTTTCTGCCCTTGTATGAACTCATATGCTTGTATGAATTTAGCTCAAGTCCCGGGCCCGAGGAGTGCCCGTAGGTGGCTTCGATTTGGCGAGCGACTATGCCCGTCTCCATTTGCGTGCAATCCCGGCCCTATCTTGGTTGGCCGGGGTGATTTAAGCGTTGCGCTCGAGGGGAGAGATTTTCTTTTGACCCTTGTAGATGTCCCGTTATTCTTGATGGAATGTCGGGAATTTCGGAGCGAGGTTGCTCAGTCGGGCGTGGAGCCCGCAGGGACGATTCGCCCTTGGCGTGAACTGCCCATCGCGAGCTGGGTGTTCTGCCTTATGGGTACGACGACGGTGGTGCTCGGTACAGCTGTCCACGTCGGGCACTATAGATCGTCAACGTCTACCGCGCGATGCCGTGCCATTTTGGTCGTGCGTCGGCCTGTACCTTAGCCTTAAACGAAGTTGGACGTTTTTCCTCGTTGCCCGAGCATGGTTGCTTTTGGTCGAGGGTCCTAGGTGTTGACAGTTTCTAACTGTAGTACTGCTTCAACTTAGCAGCATTCCAGGGTCTTGGTAATGGCTCTCCGTCTAACTGCTCGAGGTAATACGCCCCGGTACCCGTGGTTCCGTGGACGCGGTAAGGTCCTTCCCAGTTCGCGGCCAACTTCCCTTCGCGGGAGTCTTTCTGGTTTCTGCGTAGTACCAGGCTGCCTATTTCGAACTCGCGCTTGATGACCTTGTCGTTGTGGCGTAGAGCCACTCGTTGTTTTAGGGTTGCTTCGCGCAGGGCAGCCCCCGATCGGATTTCCTCGACTAGGTCGAGCTCATCCCTTAGTGCTTCGTCATTCATTTCTTCGTCGAGGGGTTCCTCTGTTCGTCGGGATGGTTCCATGATTTCGACCGGAATGACAGCTTCGGTGCCGTACGTTAGTCGGAATGGTGTTTCACCCGTCGTTGAATGGGGTGTGGTGCGGTATGCCCACAGGACGCTGTGGAGCTCCTCGACCCATCCTCTTTTGGCTTCGCCGAGTCGACGTTTGAGCCCTCGGAGGATGACTCTGTTCGCGGCTTCGGCTTGCCCGTTGGTCTGAGGGTGCTCGACCGATGTGAAGTGATGTTTGGTCCCCAGTTTGGTGACGAAGTCTCGGAATCCGTGGTCGGTGAACTGGGTGCCGTTGTCGGTCACCAGTGCCTGCGGAATTCCGAACCTGGCGAGCACGTTTCTTTTGTAGAAACGGAGGATGTTATGTGAGGTGATTTTCGCGAGGGCCTCGGCCTCGATCCATTTTGTGAAGTAATCCACGGCGACGATTAGGAACTTGTTCTGATAGGTCCCTTGCACGAAGGGCCCGAGGATGTCCATGCCCCACCAGGCGAACGGCCATGGGGATGATAATGTGCTCAGCTCGTGTGGGGGAGCGAGGTGCATATCCCCGTGCTTCTGGCACTTGTCACATTTTTTCACGTGTTCCTTGGCGTCCTGTTGCATCGTCGGCCAGTAGTATCCTGCTCGAAGGGCTTTCCTTGCCAAGGATTTACCGCCCATGTGCTGGGCGTTGATACCTTCGTGTATCTCCCGCAATACGTCGGGGATGGAGGACTCGTCAATGCATTTCAGGAGTGGAATGGAGAATCCCCTTCTGTACAGTTTCTGCTCGAGAACAACGTAAGAACACGCTCGCCGCTTTATTGTGGCTGCGTCGGCCTGGTTCGTCGGGAGTTCTCCCTTTGTAAGGAAATTATAGACCGGGGTCATCCAAGACGTGGCGTCCCCGATAGCATGAACCTCGACCGTAGTCGAGGGTGGTTCGATGCTCGGCCGTGCCAGAGATTCCTGGATGACGGATTTATTCCCGCCTTTCTTTCGTGTGCTCGCGAGTTTGGACAATATGTCTGCCCTCGTGTTCTGCTCGCGGGGGACATGAGAGATTTCTGCTCGTACGAACTTTGCCATGTGTTTTTTGACTAAGTTCAAGTACTCAATGAGGTTGTCATTCTTGGCCTGGTAGCTTCCTTGTACTTGGGAAGCGACGAGCTGGGAGTCGGTGTAAATTTGAACTTCGCGGGCTCCTAGGTCCTCGGCCAATCTCAGTCCCGCGAGCAGGGCTTCGTATTCTGCCTGGTTATTAGATGTCGGGAAGGAGAGAACCAAGGAGTGCTCGATTACCACCCCTTCTTCGTTTTCCAGGAGGATCCCTGCGCCGCTTCTGGACGAGCTGGAGGCTCCGTCGACGAAGATGGTCCACTTGTGTTCCTTTCCCGGGGGGATGTCGTTAGAGGTCATCTCGGCGACGAAGTCGGCTAAGGCTTGTGCTTTCAGGGCTTTCCTTCTCTCGTACTGAATGTCGAATTCAGAGAGTTCCAGGGACCACTTAAGCATTCTGCCCGCCATATCTGGCCGACCCAGGAGTTGTCTCACCGGTTGATCGGTTCGCACGACAATGGTGTGTGCTAGAAAGTAGTGTCTGAGCCTCCTCGTAGCGCTGACGAGGGCCAGTGCAACCTTTTCTATCTGTTGATACCTGCTCTCGGGGCCTTGTAAGGCTTTGCTCGTGAAGTAGACAGGTTTCTGCCCGTCGGGAGTCTCGCGGACAAGAGCTGCACTGATGGCTTCGTTTGAAACTGCCAAGTATAGGTAAAGTGGCTCGTTGTCATCTGGTCGAGACAGAACGGGCGGTTGAGACAGGCTCTGCTTCAGATGGCGAAGTGCGTGTTCGCATTCCTCGGTCCATTCGAAGGCTGCTTCCTTTCGAAGGAGTTTGAAAAAGGGGAGGGCGTGCTGAGCGGACTTCGCGACGAAGCGTGAAAGTGATGTCAACATGCCGTTCATTATCTGTATCGACTTCTTCGACGTTGGAGTCGGGAGGTCGGCGAATGCTCGGCACTTGTCTGGGTTGGCTTCGATGCCTCGTTCTGTTAGGTAGAATCCGAGGAACTTTCCTGCCTTAACCCCAAATGTGCACTTCTCCGGGTTGAACCTCATTTTGCATTGTCTTGCTTGGGCGAAGACAGTCTTGAGGTGAGCTGCGTGATCGGTGTCTGCTCGAGATTTGACGATCATGTCGTCCATGTACACCTCGAGCATGTCGCCGATCTGTTTGTTGAACACTTTGCTCATCATGCGTTGGTACGTCGCGCCGGCGTTCTTTAGTCCGAAGGGCATTACGTTGTAGTAATAGTTGCCCGAGCTGGTCATGAACGCCGTGCAGCGTTTGTCGCCCGGAGCCATTGGGATTTGATTGTATCCCGAGTAAGCGTCCATGAACGACAAAGTTTTGTAGCCGGCCGAGTTGTCGACCAGCATATCAATGTTCGGTAGAGGAAAAGCATCTTTCGGGCAAGCCCGATTGAGATCGGTATAATCAACACACATCCGCCATTTTCCATTATTCTTTTTAACGAGTACAACATTTGACAGCCAGGTGGAGTACCGGGCTTCAGAAATAAAATTTGCCTCTAGGAGGTCTTTTACAGCTTTTTCAGCAGCCTCCGTTTTTTCTGGAGACTGCCTACGCCTACGTTGTACTACTGCCTTGGCGGCTGGATCAATGGCGAGGTGATGACAGGCGACCTCAGGGTCGAGTCCGGGCATCTCTGCAGCGCTCCAGGCGAAGAGATCAGCATTCTCGCGCAGACAGGCCTTGATTTGCTTCCTGGCCAAGTCGGGGAGGTCCTTGCCAATCTTCACTCCCTTGGTCGGGTCTGCTCCGAGGGGAACGAGCTCGAAATCACCGTCCGGAATAGGTCGGAGGGGAATTTGCTCGCTGCTGGCCGGCTCGTCTTGGTAAAAACGGGCGTCGAGCGCAATGGAGTCGACCTTTGGTGGAGCCTTCTGAACTTCTACCTCAGGAGATGCTCTGTCGGGCTCTTGCTTTGTCTTCTTGATGGGCCTAGTGCTGGGACCCACGTCGACAGTATCCCGACCCCTTGAAGCGGCGTTGAAGCACCTGCGGGCAGCAGCGAGGTCGCCCTGGATGGTGGCTACCCTTGCCCGTTTGGTGTAGAACTTCATTTTGAGATGGACAGTTGAGGGAACCGCTGTCAGCTCTGCCAACGTCGGCCTCCCCAAGATGCAATTGTACAGGGACAGGCAGTCAATGACGAGGAAGCGGACCTTCACCTGTCTTGTAGCAGTTCCTTCCCCGAACGTCACGAGGAGCTCGACATATCCCCAAGGTTTGGACGTCGAGCCGTTGAAGCCTTGAAGGTCCGACCTATATATGGAGACAGATGTGAGTCGTCCAGTTGTAAGGTCCGGAACAGCTGAGTGTACATCACGTCGACGGAACTCCCTTCGTCGACCAGGATGCGATGCACGTCAAAATTGGCCATCTTTGCCCTTATCAGCAAGGGGATGACTGCGTTCGGTGCTCCGCCGGGGAGCTCTTCCAAGTAGAAGGTGATAGGCTCTGATCTTCCCTTCACCATTTCGAAAGTCACAGTTTGAGGAGGAGCTTTGTCGACCAGTTCGTCCAACTTCCTCTTTGCTGAGTTGATGGTGAGGTCGTTGAACCCGCCCCCGTTGATGACCATGGCGGAGGGAAAGTATTCCCATCTGCTGTGTGTAGTCAGGGGCTCCTGCAGGAGCTCGGGCAGTTCGAAATCCTCGGGCCTGGTTACCGGGAAGGCGGTCTGGATTGGCACCGACTCGTCGGATGGCCGGGCATCTTCTTCGGACTCCTTTGCCTCGCGGGCTTCACGACGGGGAGCGTCGTTTCTCCTGTACTGTGCCAGTCTCCCCCCTTTGATGAGGGTTTCAATGGCGTCCTTCAGGTGGACGCAATCCTCTGTCAAGTGACCATGACTCCTATGGTACTGACAGTATTTGTTTTTGTCTACTCCTGGCTTGGCAGGAGCTGGTCGGGGACGCTTGACGCCACCGTCTTTAAAATCTGTGCTTGCACACTCCGCAAGAATACGCTCGCGGGAAGCCGTGAGCGGAGTGTACTCAGTAAACCGGCCCGAGGGGCCCCTTTGTTCCCGGACCTCCCGGGGTCTGTCTTCCTTCCTCTTCTCTCCGGTGCGTCGGGGAGGAGGGTCTTGTCTCGAGCTGCTTCCATGGTTGCGAGCCCTGGAGTCCCGTGCCCTGTTGGCAGCTTCTCTCTCCTCGTAGTCCATATATGCTCGAGCTTTGTCGAGGAGAGCATCAAAAGTTGCAGGTGGCTCAATGCCCACAGCTTTCCTGAATTCCGTGCCGGGGAGGAGGCCCCTCTCCAGCAAATACCTCTTCATATGGTCCGCGCAGGGGACCTGTATTGCTTCCCGGTTGAAGCGGTTGATGAATTCCCTCAAGGTCTCATCATGTCTTTGAATGATGGCCTCGAGGGCTGCCTCAGTCTTTGGGTGGCGACGAGACGCTGTGAAGGAACTGATGAACTGGTTTTTCAAGTTCCGCCACGAGGTGATGGAGCCCGGGGCAAGTCCTTTGTACCAGTCCATGGCCGCCTTCCTGAGAGTTGTTGGGAAGAGACGGCACTTGATGGGCCCCCCGACATTGTGATAGTGGAGCATGGCTTCGAACCCGTCGATGTGGTCGACTGGGTCCGCCACTCCATCATACTCCTTTAGGTGTGGGGGCTTCTCCATGCCCGGGGGGATAGGTGCGTCCATGATTGCCTGCGACAGGGGACCGCGGGGGTCGTCCTCGTCGCTCCTTTCTGGAGAAAGAGAAGGGGTCCTGTAGTGATGTCTGGCACGCTGGTCGTGCTGAGACTCCCTCGAGCGTGATGCTCGGTGGTTGAAGGTCACACGCCCGTCTCTGTTGTGCCTCCTGTCGTGCCTTGATGGTTCGCGACTGGGCTCTTCGGCAGGGATGACGGGCTGTCTTTCATACTGGGGCCGCCTCTGCCTTGGTGGGGGAGAGGGGCTCCTAGAGTTCTCCCTGTGATGTCTCCGCGGGGTAGTAGGGTGTCGAACTTCTTCGACCCGAGGAGGTGGAGATGGTGGCCTTTGATGTCTCCTCGGAGGGCGTCGATCATGTTCAAGTGCCCTTAGTCTTTCTCCTTGGGCGAACAGGAGATAGTTCGTCTGGTTTATGGCCGCGAACAGTGCCTGAGTCGTGGCATCTGCCCCGGCAGGGACTTGGACTTCATAGAACCGGGCAGCTTGGCGATAGGCGAGAGCCTCCGGGTCGTCCTCGAGTCTTGGAGGAGTTGTCGAGGAGGACGCAGTGTTCCCGTCCCTGCGGGTGGAAGGTCCAGGGGCGGTTGTCACGGGGACGGTATTGTGGGCGGCACCACTGGGAATGTCCAGCTGCCCATTCTTGTCCGCGGGACCGTTGTTGGCGTCGAGGACGCGGGTGTGTTGTTCTTCACGAGTTGGAGAGGCCATGACAGTGAATGGATTGAGCTTTGGTCTTTGAAACTGTTCGTTAGACGGGGAAGCTTTTTCCCACAGACGGCGCCACTGATCTGACATGATCAGAAGGTTTGGACCGTCACGGCTTACTCCGAGCTGAAGGCTTTTTGAACGAGGAGGGGGGGGTACCTGCAAGGCACTCCGATGCTTAAGTCAGTGGGAGTACTAGCAGATAATAGAGTTGAGGTTAGCATGATCAATACCTGACCCTATGGAAGCAGAGGGTATTTATAGCCCCCAGCGCTGGGCCAAGGTTCCTTCATTGGGCCGGGCGGATTTGGCCCAATGGAGGAACTGCCAGGTTCTACGTGGGTAGTGGGGACCAGCACGTGGTCCCCTCCCTGGATATGCTGCATGAAATGCGGGCGGACGGAGACGCGGTCTTTCCGGAGTATCGTTGGGGCAATGGAGGACTAAGTCTGCCCTAGCAAGTTGGCTCGAGACCATGTCGAGCTGTGCAGCACGGTGCCGAGCCCGACGCCCAGACCTCGAGCTGAATGGCGAGTGTCGAGCTGGAAGCCAGGACATAGAGCCGGACGGCCTGCTGTCGAGCAGGACTTCATCGTGGTGCTGGGTACCGAGATGTCGAGGTGGACATCAGGGTGTCGGGCATGGACGTGACCCCCTTTGCCCAGTGTGGTCCTTAGTGAGTCCCTTTGGATTGGGCCTTAGTAATGCTTTTGGGCCTGTCGGCCCAGTCCAGAACACTAAGTTTAATAGATAAAATAATTATAAAGGACACAATCGTGCAAATCAGCACAACCTTCTCGTGCCTTTTCTTTATCAACAAGGAAACAAAATATTTTACAAAAATAATTTTGTAATTATAATAAAAATAATGCAATTTATTTTTATTTATTTATTTATTTTAAAAGGAGCCATAATATCTTTAGGAAAAAAAAACTTAAAATTGCAATTATTTAATAACAGTGATGCAAGTTTTAATTTTATAAAAGTTGCAAAATATATTTCATTTTCACGGATCCTAATTTCTACATAATTGTTGAAGAAAAAAAATGCAAAGTACCCAAAGTTATTACTTGACACAACTTTATTGTTAATTTTATAATTTTTTGGTAATTGTAATTTCTCAAGACATTATACTAACAGTAAAAGAAACATTTTGTTTGCAGTAGCCGTAAATTATATAAGCCAATAAAATTCTTTATAGAATTACGAAAGAAAATTAATTCTTTTATTTATTCTTCAACAAGGAAATTGGAAGATCAAAAGAAAAATCTCAATTTTAAAATTTTAATTTCAAGATATTTCAAAATTCACACATGAATCAAGTATCAATATTAAAATTTTTAATAATTAATATTTATTTATCTATATTTAAATTCAAGATAAAATAAAAAGTAGAAGTGTACAGTTTTTTTTTTAATAGAATAAAGAGAATAAATATTCTTTAATATTTTTTAATATTTACCATTGGAGACCATAACTCTTTAATTATAAAAATCTCATCAACTTTCATAAAGAATATGTTTATTTGAATATTTGTACCTTAGGACTTCACAATAATTATAAAAATATGAAGAGTTAATGATAACATGAAGCATGTCTTGTCTTTTTTTTGTTTTCAATTTTTATGACCAATACTATTTCGATTTTCATCATTGATATAATTTGATTACCAAGTTCAACCTCTATTGAACCAATTAATTATTAGTAAACACGTCTTGTCTTATTTCTTTAAGAATAAAGAATGAAGAAAATTTTATTTAATAATTAATTATTATATAGTATAATATTTTTAATTAATTATTATAATAATATATAGTATAATTTTTTGTCAAATTCTCAAATTTGTAATAAAAAAAAGTAGAGATTACGGGGACCAGGACATTGAATGAGTGTTATGTCCATGAAGACATATCAATAGTGTAGGGACTTAGTTTCTTTAGATTTCAACTCATGTTTTGTTTATTTAATAAATTAATATTTTTATTATAGAAAAAAATAAAGTAGGAAAAGAGTAGGTATTTCCCCACGCTTAGGCCTGAGGGACACATTAAATAAAATTAGAAAAAACAAAAATATGAGTTGAATGCTTATTATTATTATTATTATTATTATTATTATTATTATTATTATTATTATTATTATTATTATTATTATTATTATTATTATTATTATTATTATTATTATTATTATTATTATTATTATTGTTATTATTATTATTATTATTATTATTATTATTGTTATTATTATTATTATTATTATTATTATTATTATTATTATTATTATTATTATTATTATTATTATTATTATTATTATTATTATTATTATTATTATTATTATTATTATTATTATTGTTATTATTATTGTTATTATTATTATTGTTATTATTATTATTGTTATTATTATTGTTATTATTATTGTTATTATTATTATTGTTATTATTATTGTTATTATTATTGTTATTATTATTATTGTTATTATTATTGTTATTATTATTATTGTTATTATTATTGTTATTATTATTATTGTTATTATTATTGTTATTATTATTGTTATTATTATTATTGTTATTATTGTTATTATTATTGTTATTATTGTTGTTATTATTGTTATTATTATTGTTATTGTTATTATTGTTATTATTATTGTTATTATTATTGTTATTATTGTTATTATTATTATTGTTATTATTATTATTATTGTTATTATTATTATTGTTATTGTTATTATTATTATTATTATTATTATTATTATTATTATTATTATTATTATTATTATTATTGTTATTGTTATTATTATTATTATTATTATTATTATTATTATTATTGTTATTATTATTATTGTTATTGTTATTATTATTATTGTTATTATTATTATTATTATTGTTATTATTATTATTGTTATTGTTATTATTATTATTGTTATTCTTATTATTATTATTGTTATTATTATTATTGTTATTGTTATTATTATTATTGTTATTATTGTTATTATTGTTATTATTATTATTGTTATTGTTATTATTATTATTGTTATTATTGTTATTATTATTATTATTATTATTATTATTGTTATTATTATTGTTATTATTATTATTATTATTATTATTATTATTATTATTATTATTATTATTATTGTTATTATTATTATTATTGTTATTATTATTATTATTGTTATTATTATTATTGTTATTATTATTATTATTGTTATTATTATTATTATTGTTATTATTATTATTGTTGTTATTGTTATTATTATTATTGTTATTATTGTTATTGTTATTATTGTTATTGTTATTATTGTTATTGTTATTTTTGTTATTGTTACTATTGTTATTGTAATTTTTATTAGTATTACTATTGTTATTATTTTTGTTAGTATTATTATTGTTATTATTATTATTTTTGTTATTTTTACTATTGTTATTGTTATTATTTTTGTTATTGTTATTATTGTTATTGTTACTATTGTTATTGTTATTATTATTGTTATTTTTGTTATTGTTATTATTATTATTGTTATTATTATTGTTGTTATTATTGTTATTATTATTGTTATTTTTGTTATTATTATTTTTGTTATTGTTATTATTATTGTTATTTTTGTTATTATTATTATTGTTGTTATTGTTATTATTGTTATTGTTGTTATTATTGTTATTGTTATTTTTATTATTATTATTGTTATTGTTGTTATTATTGTTATTGTTATTTTTATTATTATTATTGTTATTGTTGTTATTATTGTTATTGTTATTTTTATTATTATTATTGTTATTGTTGTTATTATTATTATTGTTGTTATTATTACTACTATTACTATTATTACTACTATTATTATTATTGTTGTTATTATTACTACTATTACTATTATTACTACTATTATTATTATTATTGTTGTCATTATTACTACTATTACTATTATTACTACTATTATTATTATTGTTGTTATTATTACAACTACAACTATTACTATTATTACTACTATTATTATTATTGTTGTTATTATTATTACTATTACTATTATTACTATTACTATTGTTATTATTGTTATTATTATTATTATTATTATTATTATTATTATTATTATTATTGTTATTATTATTATTATTATTATTATTATTATTATTATTATTACTATTATTATTATTACTATTATTACTATTATTATTATTATTATTATTATTATTATTATTATTATTATTATTATTATTATTATTATTATTATTATTATTATTATTATTATTATTATTATTATTATTATTATTATTATTATTATTACTATTATTATTACTACTATTATTATTACTACTATTATTATTATTACTACTATTATTATTATAACTACTACTACTATTATTATTATTATTATTATTATTATTATTATTATTATTATTATTATTATTATTATTATTATTATTATTATTATTATTATTATTATTGAGAAAGCAATTAAGTAGATACATTAAATAAAAATTAAATAAAAAATATCTCAAAATAAATGTCATTAATGCAATACAACAAAAATGTCATGGGTAGATAGTTGAAATATCACAGGAAATTATCAAATATAAAAATAATAAAATGTTAAAAATGTTATAATATGCAATCAACATCATTTAATAGTCTCAATCTTAATATTTAAAAAAATTTGAATCTTGCTGCTCCTTGAAATAATTCAGTGGAAGAGTTTCTACATCATCTGAAGATCTTTTTCTGTTTGATTTGCTAATAGAAGTTTCTTAAGAACTTGCTGGCGTAACATCTTTCTATTAGAATCAATACCCTCCATTGGAATCTACATAAGTAAAAAAATTACATCATTAATCTATGATTGGTTTTAAAACATGTAATAAAATAAATGAGTATAATTCAACTATCCAGTATACATGAATTACATTGATAATGATAGGATGTGTCATATTGAACACTCAATTGATATTTGGTCATGAAAAATAAACTGCAATATTGAGATGAAAATGGAGGAATGGTAAGATGAAGAATAATTAATACTGTGTTAACTGAAACCGTATCTTTGTGGCTTTATTAGTAACCTGAAAACCAATTATAAACATGAGTATATAAAAGAGCGTGGCTTTGCAGTTTTAATAGTATTCTGGAAATCAATTAGGAATATGGGTTTTTTATTTTATTTATTAAGAAATTGTTTCATTAATTAACAAATTTGAAGAAAATGTTATGTCAATCGTGAAAAGAAGAAAGTGGAAACCGTTTTTTAAGTAGCAACGTGGATGAAGGTGTTTTTTTTTTTTTATTAAAGATTTTGATGATTAATTGGTTTTATTACTGGGAGTTTTTTTTTTTTTTGCAACGTGGATAGGGTGTTTTTTATTTTAATTATTTATTGGAGTGATTTTTTTTTGCAACATGGATGGGGTGTTTTTTATTTTCTAAGACTTTAATGATTAATTAATTAATTATTATTGTTGTAATTTTAAGATATTAATGAATTATTAACTATTATTACTATTAATTAATAACTTAGTGGGACTGATATTTTTTTTGGAACGTGGATGGGGTGTTTTTTTTTTATCTTTTAAGAATTTAATGAATTATGAATTAATTATCATTATTGTATTGGTGGAAATTATTATTAACTTTTAAGGTTTTAATGAATTATTAATTAATTAATTATTCTTGTATTGATGGAAATTTTGGCAGAAAAATTATAGGATTATAATTTAATATAAATTAGGTGATATATGCTAATACTTTGGTCTCAGATGATACTAATAGTTTTCATTTAGGTGAGAATCGGGTTGAAATGTGATATCTTCAAATACTATCTAATGCATCTCATCGAATCACTCAACCAATATAGTGGTCTAAATCCTTTACACAAATATTTAAACAAAATTGTACTAATTTATTGTTCAATAGTTGAATGGGTGATCATTCAACCAAGATTTGATGAGAAATGAGGACATGCAAATTGTTTTGTATGTGGGGATTTTCTTATTCAAAAGAGAAATGTAGAACTTAGGGGAAAAAGAAGGATTTTATGGCTTATATGAGAAGTTTGGATTCTAGAATCGAAACACTTATAAAAGACACTTTAAATTCTAAAATTCAAAGGATATTTTTAGTCATATATATATATATATATATATATATATATATATATATATATATATATATATATATATATATATATATATATATATATATATATATATATATATATATATATATATATATATATATATATATATATATATATATATATATATATATATATATATATATATATATATATATATATATATATATATATATATATATATATATATATATATATTATATTATATTGACAAACTCTAGGGGTGAAAATATGTTGGATTGAGCTACGTTTTATTAACTCTAAGTCTGACTCGTTAAAAATATCAAATCTTAAATTATGACATGTAGCATGTCATAGACTTATTTATAGGTTTTAGTTTGACCTTTTCGAAGACATGATTGTCTTGTTAGTCATTTTAAAAGCCTATTTCAGTTGAACAAATATGAATAAGCAATTCAATTATTTTTTATATAAAATGAAAGATTAAAAGATCAATATACTAAAAGTTTGTTTGTATTGACTTATTTGAGTTTATATGGTAATATAAGTTTTATGAGACTATTTATTTAAGACAACTTATTAAAACAACTAATGTAATTGTTTTTTGGAATCAAATATACTATTTCGATTTATCCAAAAACATAGTACAAGCATGGCGATCTAAAAGGATCCAGCCTATCCAATAGAGCAAGGAAACAAAATATTGTAATGTCAAGCTAAGACATCATTAAATTTACAATGTGATGTCTAAGCTTGGATTTAGTCCAAGACCTATACACAATGGTATCTATGATTTGTGGTCATACAGTGGTACTCCTAACATTATTGCGAAAGCAACTTAAGTTCCTATACTTCTAAGTTTCATATACAATTTCAACTAAGGCACACTTTAGGATTTGTGCTTTCCAACCTTTCCCTTTGTAGTTGTTGATTATCTAGTTGAGTTATTGTCATCCTTTGGGTGTGTGATGTATTTGCAACGAGTCAAAGACATGCACCCATATATTTTTCTAGATTATACAAGAAAAAATGAAGGTGCAAGAAACACAAGAATGGATGTTTGAATTGGGTTTCTCAAAATAAAATTTGTCCAAATTCAAACACCAACTATTAATAGAATAATCAAAATAAATTAACACAATTATTTTTATCATGGTTCACTGTTAACGAAGTTAATTCAGTTCATCCGCCAAGGTAATTTTTCCTTCTCAACAAGGACTTAATCCACTGTAACCGAACTGATTACAGAATAACAACAAGACTAACTGTCACTATTAAAAATTAAAAAGACTAATTGTCTATGTCTTCTTGAGTCTACAGACTAAAACTTAGTCACTCATGGAACCAACCTCAAAGACACACTGTCATTGACATCTTGAGTATACAAACTAACACTTAGTCAATCAAGGAACAATTAACTCAATATTGAATACATGTTTTTGTGTTTACAAGATTGCTTCTAAATAAGAAGTTTACACAAGATTGAAGTACAAATAATAAAATAAAAGTATTAAGCAAGTTAGAAAACAAAAGTAACTTGCTAGCAAGTTAATGAGCAACAACTGTTTGCTTTACAAAAAACAGAGTTATTTTGGCAGCATTTTAGCAACTTAAATATGCGTGAGTTTCTTTAATGTTCTTCAACATTTCTAATTTTTCCAAGTCTTCCTTTTATAGCTGAAAAGAAATCCGTTGGAGAGTAGAATAGGAATACCAAAATTCCAACTGTCTTCTTGCAACGGTCAGTGAGAGAGTGCTAGACAACCTAGTACATAAGTATTGTCCTTGCGCCACAAAACCAGTGCAGTGGAGGCAAGGTGATGTTGTACCTTGTAATATTACTCACGTAAAACATTTTGATCTTCTCTTCTAATCTTCAGAGACTTCTGGATGTATAATTGTTGAAGCATATGAAGAAGGATCAAAACTAAGTCTCCAGAACCATATCATTAGAGTCTTCAGAACTTGTTCAACCTGACCTTGTCTTTAGAGTCTTCAACACTTAGTATTCAAAGCCTTCATAACCTTTTTCTTTAGAGTCTTAAGAACTTCGTTCAACAGAACCTTGTCTTTAGAGTCTTCAGAAGTTTGTCTAGAGAACTGTTGGTCTTCAGAATCTTCAAAATTCATTGAACATAACCTTGTCTTTAGAATTTTCAGAATTTGGGCAAGATAGCTAGGAATCTTCATAGATGTAGAATATATGAGAATCTCTATAACAGAGTCACAGTTAAAAGCAATAAAACTAACTTTCTTTCAGAACTGTTTCTTTTTAGACACATTTTAAGCCATGAAACACAAACTTGTATTCTTCAGTGTGTTAAGTCCAGAATCTGATGACGTCACACGTTAGTTCTTCAGAGTCACAATCTGTTAGCAAAATCTACACACTAAACAAATCATTAGGCTACTGAATTATTATTTTATCACCCATGTAATGTTATTATCAAAACTCAAGGCTAGATGCATAACCAAATCTTGTTCTTACAATCTCCCCCTTTTTGATGATGACAAAACCATGTATTTTGATAAACAATTTATACTAGTTTAATCACATAAAACGCTTTCAGAGTTAGCTAAACAGCTCCCCCTGAGTTCTATATTCCAAGAACTTGTTTAATCTTGTTCAAGGTCTCCCCATGAGTTCAAGACTTAAAGAGGTTTTGAGAAATAACAAGAATAAATCAGAACGAAGGAATACTTCCCTGATTGAAGACCTATCATACTTCTGACTAGTGATGTAGAAATCTTCATCTTAGATTTTGGCTTGCTATCATATTTGATGAGGTATCTGACCTGGTTTACCATCAAAGTCGGAACAATGTTACAAAAATCTTCATCTCAGATTCTGTTTATACTTTCAAAACACTATGGTGTACAAAGTATGGTTGATAGTATCAGAGCCTTGTATCACAGTCTAGATTGACTTGATAACAACATCATCAAAGTATTGATGTCCCATCAGAGTCGGGATGATGATATCATAGCCTTGTATGACTTTGTCACTCGTTGTTAGAGTCTGGTTGAATTATCTTCTTTCAGAAGTTTTACAACCCTTAACTTCTGGATCTCTTGCTTCTGAATCTCCTTTAGAGCTTCCGAGTCTGTCTATTTGGGAAAAATTCAGTGAACTTTCTCAAAGTTCCTGAGTCAAACATTGTTAGTGGCACAAATATATTAAAATTTTGGGAACAGAATTTGAGAATAGATATATCAAAATCATAACTTTCTCCCCCTTTGTCAGAAATAAAAAAGATTTAATAAAGATAAATAAAAATGATTCCATTAACCAAAAGGCCAGGTTACAAAAAGTTTTAGAAACATAGAGAACATCTTAGTTCTAAAAAAAAAGGAAAAATAAATGTCTAAGGGTCTTGTGGAGGAGGAGACACAAATTTGGCCATGAATTCCTTCATCATGTTGGTCAACACACTGATAAAAGCATCTTCTCAACTCTTACATCATTATTATCCATCCTTTCCTGAAAAAGGAAGTTGGACTTCATTAACTCATTCAGAGACTTCACAAATGCAGAAGGAACTTCTTCAACAACATTCTCCATCTCTCTAGAGGAGGACTCAACTTGATCAAGAGTCACCTCAAGCACAACCAAAGTATCATCAACTTCTGGGGGCTCCTCAAAAGCTTCCATCATACCAATTTCTTCTGGAGGAGGTAATTTTATAGATGCAGTTAGACACACGGGGATGGGCTCTGGGGTGAGAGCGACGCTGACGAGTGCTAAATTTTTGTGAATTTGAGTGTGAATAATTAGCACTCATCGGCTTATTTCATTTTCTTTTCGTCAATAAACCTTAACTTTAGCGTGAATAAGTAACTATTTAGTATTTTAGTATAGTTTTATTGGTTCGTGTAAATAGAATTGAGTTTGATGGTTTTTTATCTCATTTTTGTAGGTATTCAAGAAATTATATTTATTAATTGTAATATATAGCACTGAATAATCTTTCCAATGCTTCTGACTGTGTGTAAATTGAAGTTACAGTTCTCAAGTTATGACTAAAACAAGTGCTGCATTTTTTTGACACAACAGATTTCGTGCTAAGCGCCCTCTATGGGGGCTAAGCGTGCCCCGCGACTTTGAAACACATTAAGTAGGGAAAAAATATATATTATTAGGTTATAGGTTGGATATTTTTGAGTTCCAACACCATCAACTTCATTTTTTTTGGTAGAGAGAGCTTAGAAAACATCAATTGTGGTTGCATCTTGATGATCGAAGGTGGGTTTGCTTCAATCGTAATGACAAATCGAGCGATTCTTGTTCATCTTCTTCTTTCTTATCTTTGTACCCTCATTTTTTGAGGGGTTTGTATGTAAGTATACTTTATTTTGTATATATATTTATTTCTCATGGTATTATATAAAACTTCTTTTACAAATCAATGTTGATGTTTATCCTTGTGAGCTTGCTTAATGTTTGGGTTTGAGTTGCTATAGAAATATACGGTTCAAATCCGGACTTAGGATGAATATTTGTTAGGTTCTAAACTGTAATATATAGATTTAGGCTTAATAATCACTTATGTATCAACTTTTAATGCCTTCATGTTGGTTGAGTTGCACTAGACATCGTTGACGAAGATCAAAACGGTTGATATCTCACTTTGCGTTAGAGATAATCTCCATGTGGGAGATAGGTGATGATGTTGACGAGTGATTTAGGTTGAGTGAAATTGAGTAATACATTTAAGAATTTATAGGGTATATGAAATTCAAAGCCAGAGGAGTTCTCTCCTCAGAGAACTTTTGGCTTAAAAGAGGGAAAGTGTGAGATAGTGTTAGAGAAGGTGTGTGAAGTGGAGTGAGTGTGTTTATAAAATATATTTCATAATGATTCAATTTTTTTTGAAAATAGTAAAAATCCAGACATGGGGTAACACATGAAGATTTTTACCTAATACCAATAAGATCTCGTCTCCCAATGAGTCACATCAAGTGCTAGGCGTGCTTCAGAAAATACAACTGTCTTATTTTGAATCCCTAACCTTTCACTATCCTAACACCTCATTAATAAAGTAAACTCTTCAGTTTCCAACAGACAAAAGCATTATTGAGAGAATATTCCGACCTTGGATACTTTTGATACATGCGAACTTTACTTTATCAGAAGCCTCACATTCCAGAAGAAGAAAAATAAAATTTAGATCTTAGAGTCTAATTTTCCATTCTGGAAAGCCAACACTCTGAGATTGCATCTTTTTCATTCTGGGCACAAAACCTTTTTTAAATGCATAAGAATGAAAATCAGCCTATCTTCAGCAAGGGGTTTTGTAAAGATATCAACCCATTGATGGTTTGTATCTATGAATTTTAAAGATAAAATTCCCTTATGAACATGGTTTCTTATGAAATGATGCTTAATCTCAATATGTTTAACCCTAGATTGAAAAATTGGATTCTTAGACAAACAAATTGCAGAAGTATTATCATAGAAGATATGAATGTTACTCTCAAATATTTAATGATCTTCCAGTTGACTTTTAATCCAGAGAATCTGAATGCTGCATCCAGAAGCAGAAATATATTTGGCTCTGCGGTTGAGAGCGCTATTGTTGATTGCCTTTTGCTAGACCATGAGATCAAGTTGTCTCCCAGAAATTGACAGCTTCTAGAAGAGCTTTTCCTCTCCAGTCTGACTCCAACATAGTTAACATCAAAATAGCCTACTAACTTGTATTCACTTGATTTTTTATAACACAACACAAAACTAGTAGTACCTTTCAGATACCTAAAAATCCTCTTAACATCTATTAAGTGTGATTCTCTAGGATCTGATTGGAAGCGAGCACACAAGCAGACACTAAATAGAATATCAGGCCTAGAAGCAGTCAAATATAATAGAGAACCTATCATACCTCTGTACAGCTTCTAATCTATCTTACCACTTACCTCGTCCTTATCCAGAACACAAGTAGGATGCATAAGTGTTTTTGCTTTCTTGCATTCAGACAAGTCAAACTTCTTTAGAAGTTATTTTGTGTACTTTCTATGATGGATGAACATCTCTTTTGGGACTTGATTGATTTGAATCCCTAGAAAGAACTTGAGTTTTCCCATTAGGCTCATCTCGAACTCAGTATGCATAGACTTAACAAATTCCTTGCACAAAGTGGCATTAGCAGAACCAAATATAATATTATCAACGTATATTCGAACTACTAGAATGTCATTTTTGAAGGACTTACAGAACAAGGTGGTATCAACCTTTCCTCTGGTGAAATAATTTTCTAAAAGAAAATTGTTTAATCTTTCATACAAAGCTCTGACAGCTTATTTTAGACCATACAATGATTTCTTAATTTTCAAAACAAAATATGGATTTTTATGATTCTCAAAACCAGGAGGTTGGTGTACGTACACTTCCTTTGTTATGTAAACATTCAGAAATGTACTCTTAACATCCATTTGGTACAAGATAATGTTATAATTAATAATAAGTGAAATTAAGAGACAAATAGACTCTAACCCGACAACTGGTGCAAATGTTTATGTATACTCAATCCTTTCTTTATGATTATATCCTTGTGTAACAATTCGAGCCTTATTTCTTACCATGTATCCTTTTTCATTTAGCTTATTTCTAAAGACCCATTTAGTTCTAATCACATGAGAGTTCATTTGTGTCTTAGCATAAGACCCCACACATCATTGATGGAGAATTGATTTAGCTCTTCTTGCATAACCAGAATCCATTTATTGTCTAGAAGTGATTCATCAATAGATATAGGCTCTATAAGGGACACCAAACCCAAGAGTTTCTCTTCTGAAGGTTTGAAAGTGGATTTGGTTCTGACTAGCTCAGATCTATCACCCAATATCAATTCCTCAGAGTGTGAGGATCTAGATCTATTCTTCCTCAGAGGGGTATGAGCTTCAAAAACTTATGGTTGAGCTCCTTATGAGTATTTCTTCTTAAGTTCCTTGACAACAACATCATTTTATTTTGAGTCTGAAAAGGTGATCTCCATATCTGCAAACTTCTCAACTAGCTTTAACTTTTCAGGGTCAAGCTTATTATCAAATCTAACATGAATAGATTCTTCAATAATAAGGGTCTCAGTGTTATACACTTTGTAGCCTTTTGAGAGTTAAGAGTATCCTAACATGATACACTTTTGTGCTTTAGAATCAAACTTGTTAAGACTCTCTTTAGTGTTCAACATTAAACAATCACATCCAAAAGGATAAAAATATGAAATGTTGGGTTTTTTGTTCTTCCACAATTCATAGGGAGTATTACGCATAATAGGTCTTATAGAGACTATGTTCTAAATTTAACACGTTGTGTTGAATGCCTCTGCCCATAAGTGCTTTTCCATGTTAGTCTCGTTGACTATGGTTCTGGCCATTTCTTGCAAAGTCTTATTCTTCCTCTCTACAACTCCATTTTAATGTGAAGGTCTAGGGTAGGAGAAATAATGGGAAATGCCATTTTCATCAAAGAAACTTTTCAAAGTTTTTACTTTCAAATTCGCCACCAGGATCACTTTTGACTTTAACAATTCTGATATTCATCTCATTTTTTACTTGAATGCAAAAGGTAGTAAACATAGAATGTGACTCATCATTGTGTTTAAGAAACTTAACCTGTGTCCAACACTATAGTCATCAATAATGACTAATCCATACTTCTTTCCATTGACGTAAGCAGTTTTCACTGGTCCAAACAAGTCAATATGCAGAAGCTCTAATGGCCTAGAAGTAGAAACAACATTCTTTGATTTAAAAGATGTTTTTCAAAAATTTCCCTTCTAACACGCTTCACAAAGAGCTTCTGAAGAGAACTTCAGCTTTGGAAGGCCTATGGCAAGATCAAGCTTATTTAGCTGAGAGATTCTTATGGACAATAAGTTATGAATCAATCCATCAACAAGCAAAACATTATTAATAGAAGGGAGAGAGTTGTTACCAATTATTATGGAGCCTATGATCTTCCCTTTTTGATCATCTCTGAAACCTACGAGGACACCAAGCTTAAGTTCTAGGCTTTGGAACATATTCCTTCTTCCTATCATGTGTCGTGAGCAGCCAGAGTCTAGGTACCATGATTGGTGTTTTAACATCGCTGCTAAGGATATCTCTTCTATGTCAAAATCATAGTCTGCATCTGCTTCTGTGTGGGTTACCTCATCATAAGATTTAATGCTAGCCATCAAAGCTATGTTCGCTTGTTCTTCTCCGGACTCATCTTCTAATGAGTTAGAATCATCCCATGTTTCCATCATCCCTTTCTTATTTCCTCTGAAAGATTTCTTATAGGGCTTTCCTTCTTAAGCTTGGAACAATTATTTATGGAATGACTTGGCTCATTACACTCTTAACAAGTGACATCTTTGTTGCTACCAGACTTTCTTTTTCCATAAGGAGACTCAAAGCGACCAAGAGTCCTTCTAGCTCCTCTGAAATTGTTGTGTTGCTTTCTCTTCTAGAGTTGGTTGACCCTTTTGGAAAATAGTGATAAATCGTCTTCATCTTCATCATAATCTTTTTCAGAGTCCTCGATGTTTTCTACTTGAAGAGCTCTCGTATTTTCAAATCTTTTGACAAATTTAAGAGCAATAGATTTGCCTCTCTTCTGAGGTTCGTCTTGTTCCAACTCAATCTCATGACTTCTCAAAAAACTCACCAGTTCTTCTATAGAAGTGTTGTTCGAATATTTCTCCAATTTAAGCATTGTTACCATAGGCCTCCATCATGCTGGCAAGCTTCTGATAATCTTCTACACATGATATGAAGTAGAGTGTCCTTTTTTTAACCTTAAGTCCTGTAACTAGAATTTGAAACCTTGAGAACATAGTTTCAATCGTTTCATCTTCTTCCATCCATAATGCTTCATATTTTTGACTCAAAGCCAAACTTTGGTCTCCTTAACTTGAGAGTTACCCTCGTGAGTCATCTTTAAAGAATCAAATATAGACTTGGTTGAGTCCCTATTTGTTATATTCTCATACTCATTATAAGAAATCACATTCAACAAGATAGTTCTTGCTTTATGATGATTCTTATAATCTTTCTTTTGTTATTCATTCATAGCACTTTTGTGAAGCTTATTTTCACTAGCATCTGCGGGATGTTTGTACCCATCAACTACCAAATCCCAAAGATCAACATCATGACCTAGAAAGGAAATCTCTAGTCTATCTTTCCAATAATCAAATCTTTCACCATCAAAGATGGCCATAGCATTGTAGTTGTCTTTTTCATATGGAACTTGAAAATTTTGCGGTCTTGGAATGGACATAGTATTTCTAAAACATTTGGGTCTTCATCTGACACGGTTAAGTGTTTGATGACAATCAATACCAGAACCGGAGCTCTGATGACAGTTGAAGGTGCAAGAAACACAAGAAAGGGGGTTTGAATTTGGTTTCTCAAAATAAAATTTCTCCAAACTTAAACACCAACTATTAACAGAAGAATAAAAATAAATGAATACAATTATTTTTATCCTGGTTCACTATTAACAAAGTTAATCTAGTCCACCCGCCAAGGTGATTTTTCCTTCTCAATTAGGAATTAATCCACTACAAATAAACTAATTATAGAACCTCAACAAGACTAACTGTCATTATTTCAAACCTCAAAGACCAACTGTTTATGTCTTCTTAAGTCTACTGACTAACATTTAGTCACTTAGAGAAACAACCTCAAAGAAACGCTATCAATGACTTCTTGAGTATACAAACTAAAACTTAGTCACTAAAGGAACAATCAACTCACTGTTGAATACATGTTTTTATGTTTACAAGATTGCTTCTATATAAGCAGTTTACACAAGATTGAAGTACAAATAATAACACAAAAGTTTTAAGAAAGTTAGCGAACAAAAGTTCCTTGCTAACAAGTTAATGAGCAATAACTACTTGCTTTACAAAAATTCTATTTTGGTTTGGTTCACAAAGAGAGGTTCATGAAGCAAGCAAAGCATTCAATAAAACAGCAAGTACATAAATTGCATTTTCTAGCCCAACAAATCATCATAGTCTGGAAAAATCAGAGTCGCATTTCCAGCCCAAACAATAACAGATGTAGTAAAAAGAAGTTCACACCTCAGCAAACAGAGATATAACTTATCAGAAAAAAAGCCCAATAAAAAATTCGTTCAAGGCCTGTTTAGAAAATCATTGAAACCAAAACTAACCCTAATCTCATGGATATATAAACATTGATTGCACAATTATCAAGGGGGTCACTGTTCATAAAAGTTAGAGAAAGCTGCGCAAGAATGACAAACCCTAGATCTGAGATCTAAATCATCATCATCTTCCTCTCACAGGAAACTCTTCAAAAATATAAAACATCCATTCACAGATATAACAAATCTATCAAGCTAACACAAATAGAGCAAGCTATAAAGCTAATAAAGAACCCCAATTCGAGCTACCATCATCTTCCACAACTTAAACCCTTCAGAATTTTGAGAAAGGAGAATAGGAAAGATTTGAAATCGCAAATAGAGAAAGAAGAAGAGAGAGTTGGAAAGATCTCACTGAAGATCAACGATCTTCGTCAATACGATGATTTCACGTCCATATTTTACGGCAACATCACAAATCCGCTATCAGAGCTCATCGATCACTGTCGGTTTCCAAGATCCTTTTTGTAGATCTACAACTTTCCTTCTTTTTTTCTGCAAAACAAAGGCAGGATTACTGACGAGAAGGACGAGACGAAGATATTGGTGCAATAAAATAGAAAATCGGAATAAGATCACGCATCACCAACGTCGCCGCCGCCACAAGGCAATTTTCGATGCAACAATTTATCTTCTCCGGCGAGCCCTCGGTGAGAGAGACAGAGAGATGAGAGAACAATAAAGGGAATAACTTAGAGAGAGGAGTCTTCTCTATTTTTTTAATTTTTTTTAATTCTTGTTTTATTTCATTTAAGACATGGATTAAGAGTTAATCAGGCGATGACAATTGTGATTACCTTTGTGGTTACTTTCTGATTCTATACAAGCGTCTCTCTATGCATACTGTGCACTCTCGTCTCAATCACCATCAAATGATTTCTTGTGGAAGCTTCTTCTCTGGTGAAGCTCTATTGAGAGAAAAACTGAGAGCACATGAAGACGAGAGAGATATCAATCTCTTCTAGTGTTAATTGTGGTTTAATATTTTGGTTTTGTTAAAATAACTTTGTTTAACAAATTAATCTGGCGGTGGCACTTGTCACTGTCATTATGGTTGTCTTGTGATTTTGCGCAGGTATTTCCAGCGGTCACATCATGCTCCCTCGTGTCTCCACCATCAAATCTCATCAGATCTTCATCATCATCATCCAACGGCCTAAAAAGCGCATGTCTATGGTGTATCCATGTAGAGCTAATTCATACGATCATGCGGACTGCATCCAACATTCTATGCATACTCTCACTCGCCTATCACGCACCCATGTGTTCTCAGACATCCAATCACGCTCAGATCAAAATCCAATAGTCCATATCTGATTTCCACGCCGCACCCTCCAGGGCCTCTCACACTGGATCAAGCGTTAGAGCTTATTGGGCTTTGGACTCAGATTGCTATTCAACACCCCCTATTTGCTAGATTCAGGCCCATTTTACTCTTTTCTTTTGTATATTTTTGTGTTATTTGGTTGTTTACTATTACTATCAAAATAAAATAAAATACAAAATATTTTCTTACTTTAAATAAATAATTAGATTAAAAAGTTATATTTCTTATTATTAATTATTTCATTAATTAATTTTATTAAATAAAATGATTTAACTTAATTAGTTATTTAAATCAATTTAGTTTCGATTGGATTGTATTGTTTGTTTATTTAGACTTTTAATCGTGTTGCCGATTCGATACATCCCAATTCATAAACTTGTATCCCCATTCACATATGGTTTGTAATAGCTTAGAATTTTATTTCTTTGTATGTTTTAACTTTTGCTCAATTATGCATATGCCATTCTATTAAGACACATGGCCTCCTCGTCAATGAATAGGTATCCACCTACAAATGCACACTTTCACACATTTATAGTTTAGTCTTGGGCTTTTCTACAGCCACAACTATTCGATCGATTGTTCCAATTGGTTGTTTAGAATACTAACACCACGCTAGTCCCACTTTCTAGGAGCATGCATATAGCCACCTTGTATGGGATTTTTGATCTTTATATTGTGCATTAAATGGACTTTTATCTCCTTATCTCAATAATATTGAATTCAATTCTCATATCTTGGTCCATATACTAGGTTTTACTAACGGGTCTCATAGTTGAGTTTGGGCATGGCCATTCTCACGAGATTAATCAGGTTTTGCCCTTGGTTAATCATAACCCAAATCAACCACTTTGATCCATATGCCAAGTGTTCCATGCACAAAAGGGTCTCATGGTTGAGGGTGGGAGCACCCACTCTCACGATATTAATCAAGTACAACCCTTGGTTAATCATAACCCAACTCAACTCCCCTATTCCAAGCATTCCATTTATCTTGTGGACACTTGTGCTATGATTTTATGATTGATTGTTGACGCAACTCGGGTATGCCTAATTATTGATTGGTAGAGGAATTTCAAGGAGGTGTTCGATAGATTTTTTTTATCTCTTGCGCATTGAAGAGGCAGCAGACCTTCTTCGTTAGGTACCATCATACCTCTCTTTATTTCCAATTCTTGCATAGTGATGCATGACTAAAAGTCTTACCTTTGTAAGCATGTTTTGATTGTTCAATTTCTATCTCTTCTCCTACTTGACTACTTGCTTAGGTATCTACCTATATGCATGTTCTTTTTTACTTGCTTATCTAAGCATGTTTTCTATAGGTATCTTATCTAAGTACCTTATATATTGAGTAAGTCTCTACTTCTCATGTGTGATGTGTGATTGTCTAATCTCCATCTGCTATCTTTTATCCTACTTTGATTCTTAATATCATTTTTAGGTGTGGTGTTTTACCATCTCTTATATTTTATCCTACTTTAATTTTTTATATCATTGTTAGGTGTATGTTTTGCCTTGTGATGTTCCGTCATTATTTCTTATCCTACTTTGATTCTTGATATCATTCTTAGGTGTGGATGTTTTATCATTCTTCTCTCTTCCTTAATATATGATGTTTTGTCATCCTAACATCTGTGTGCTTGGTTATCATCTCTGTGTTGATGTTTTGTTATCTTTGTGTGATGTTTTACCATCTCCTCTTCTATTGATTTAGGTTTCTATCTATGTGTTTCTGTTTGATGTTTTATCATCCCATTTCATGATGTTTTGTCATCTCCTTCCTGATGTTTTCTCATCCTATTTCATGATGTTTTGTCATCTCATGCCTGATGTTTTATCATCCTATTTCTTGATGTATTGTCACCCACGCCTGATGTTTTATCATCTTATTTCATAATGTTTGGTCATCTCCTGCCTGATGTTTTATCATCCTATTTCATGATGTTTTGTCATCTCATGCCTGGTATTTTATCATCCTATTTCATGGTGTTTTGTCATTTATACTTGTTGTTTTGTCATCTTACTTGATGTGTTATCATCTTTGATTGATGTTTTATCATCCTTTTATTTTCTTTGAAAATTGATGTTTTGTCATCTTAATATGTGCATACTTAATGTTTTATCATCTTTTCATCTTGATGTTTTATCATCTTTTATTCTTCATGTTTTATCATCTCTATGTTGTTTTGTCATATTTATGATGTTTTGTCATCTTAATGCTTGAATGCATGATGTTTTGTCATCCGATTCTCTATATGATGTTTTGCCATCCCATTTCATAATGTTTTTCCATCTATGCTTGATGTTTTGTCATTTGGGTGTGATGTTTTATCATCCCTCTCCTATCTTTTCTTGCTTCTCCTCTTGTATTCTCCCCATAGGATCTTTAGTTTACTCTTCTCTAAGCTTGAATTAAATAGTCCTTAGGATCTTTATTCATAGATGACAATATTAAGTAGATGTTCCCCCTCTTATCCTCAACTATAGAATCAACATTGCATGATGTAATACGGTGGGAGAGATGTCTGTTATACTGGTTTGCATTTGTATTCACAAATGTTACGGTAAGTAAGAGTCACCATTGACTTTCCTTTTATCCAACAAAGGGAAGGGTGAAAAGAATAGAAAAAAACCTTTCAAGATTATTTCTGAGTAAGGGGAGTAGATTATGGAAAGGAAAGGTGTTAGCACCCTTTCCATCCGTAGTTATCTACGGGCTCTTAGATGCTAGGTCATTTGAAAATACCTTGTGTTTGTGTGTTTGAAAAAAGTATTTTGAAAATACGCCTTAGTGCGGTGAACATTGTAATGTTTCTCGTATTGTTGAGAATGCATACAAAGTGTTTTTGAAAATATTTTTGGGAAGGATTGTAGGTGTGGAAATGTTTTGTTTTGAGAAAGCATATAAGAACTATCTACCTACTCGAAAATGTTCGTTCTTTTCCTCTTTTCCTTTAGACAGTGCTATCCTACTATTAGTGAGTAGGTAGCCCCATCGTTGGATGTTTGAGGGACGGGCGAGGGTCATCGTACAGTCACAAAAGCAACTAGTAAGATACTTTAGTAATTACCCTAAGGTTTTAAGATCATATAATGAGGTAACGTTGAAAGGGTGATCGAGGGAATTACGATCTTTAAACCAAAGGGTCACCACTAAAATCTCTTACGTTCGAGAGTCGTGACCGTTTTATTCCGAAGGAAATAAGTGGAGGTACCTTAGAGGTGCGCGTGTGTAAGTGTGTTGTGTTTCAATTATGTTTATCTTGAGTGTTAGGTTTTCTTGCGTTTGGTTTTAATCTTTCCATACAAGCCTATTAGGATACATCTAACAGTTAAAATAAGTACGAAAAATAAAAATGCGGAAATTTGAATCTACGCTATTACAATGCTTCAGGATGGGGGAATTACAAACCAAAAAATGGGGGAAAATGTAAAGAGTCCTAATATTAACTATTACATCCCATGTACAATTACATATATTTGTGAAAAAATAATGTGAATAAAGTAAAGCACGCGGAGAAAGAAAGTCCTAAAAAAGTTCTAAGTGATAAAAAGAAAAAGATTTTTTGTTGTTTTTTTGTTTAGGAAAAATAATGATTAAATTAAATTAGGACAACCTAATTTTAATTAGTTTAATTAATTAAGAAAAAGATGATTGAAATAACTAATAAAAAATTAATTTAATTAATAAAACTCAAATCTAATATTTTTGTGATTTTGATTCTATGATTTTTATGATTTCTTAATATAAGGAAATTAATCGAAATAAAAGAAAATAAATAAAGCCAAAAGACAAAATGGGTCGCGCTGCAAAAATGAAAATGAGGGGTGAGAAAGAAGCAGAATTAAAAACCCAAACTGGACAAAGCCCAGTTCTGCGCTAGATCCAGTGTGGATAACGTCTTGGGGTGCACCACGGGGACGCGCCTATGAGGCTTTAGATCTGACATTTTCAGATTCATGCGTCAAAACTTAAAAGCAATGGTGCTAAAACATTCTAAACATTAGTATGAACATGCATGAACGCTTATAAACCATTTACAACGTAAGAATTGAGAGTTTGTAATTAAGAAATTTTACTCAACCGGAGCTACTTGGTGCTGCTGTTTTGGGCGTGGATTGGCTTGGAAAGAGGCCTCATTAGAATCCTAGAAGTCTCAAAAATGTGATTTGCTCAATTGTTTGGACTGATAGCGGCTGGGAATATAGCTGCAAATTCTTGCAACTTTTAGCAATTTTTGAGAATTTTGTAGTGATTTCTCTAGCAACTTTTTTGTGTGTATTTTGCTTGCCATCTTGTCTTGTATTTATAGAGGAATGTATAAGTACATAAATATGGCAAAGAATCACACCATTAAAGCCACCGACATGGCAAGGAATCACACCATTAAACCATGGTTTCATGACAAAAAATCATATTTTAAAAATTGCCAAAATTACATGATTCTTGCCATTTCTACCTCTTGCATGAACCTGTTCATGTCTTATGTACCTTGCACGAAATTTGGCTCCCTTAATGGGTCAAGTCAAGCCCAAATTAGGGATGTCAATGGGGCGGGGCGGGGCCGGGGGGACACTTCCCCATCTTTTTCCCCGCCATCAAATTCATTCCCCGTCCCCGTCCCCGATCTCCGTCACGGGGGAATTTCTATCCCCATCCCCGTTCCCCGCGGATCCCCGTTCCCCGCGGGGATCCCCATAGATCCTACATTTATTCATTAATATTTTATTTTTTTAAAATGTTTATATTTTCTATAAAAATAAAAAGCACAAAGAATTCACATATTTATTATGTTATTAAAAAATACTAGTATTTGACATTTATTATTTTTTTATTAAAAATACTAATGGAACACAAAATAATAATATTTTTTTTATAAATTTCTATAAAATGCTATAAAATTCAACAAAATGAACTATAATACTTTTTAAAGTAACAATATGCCTAAACAACTAAAAAAATCCAACAATATAATTATGCTTAAAAAACTATACTTCATCAAAACTAATAAGGGATAATTATAAAATTTAGCATCATGAGTATGCTTGAAAAGCTAAAAAATACTTCATAATAAGTCAATTAAAAGCAAAAGTCAACATATCTCTATTTGCTCAATTGATAACACACGTAAAGTAGAAATATCAAAATACTTAAAACAAAGTTACATATAAATAAACTAAAATATTAAGCAAAATATCCAAACAAGTAATGATCAATCATGTCTCTCTTTCCAACTTCTCATTGCAAGGTCTTCTTCCTCATTCCACAATTAGATATGACTTTCTTTTTCCTACGAAAAGTAAACAATCAATAATTATATTTACTTAAAAAAATACTTTAAAAACTAAAAGGTAATCAACACTAATATGTAAATTACCTTATTATCATCATCATCATCATCATCCATATCTTCATCCACACATTCGAATTGAGTCAACGTTTTTGAATAACCTAAGAAACAAATAGCTAAATTAAAATTTAAAAATCCTTTTCAATTAATCTTGTAAAAGATAAAAATATATTACCTTTTATATCTTTTCGGATCCAATCTTGAGTGCACATCAAAGCCTCTAAAGTGTCTTCCTTCAACCTACTACGTTGTTGACTTAAAACACGACCATTTTTTGTATCACCACCAATTTTCTTATCACAAGATTTGCATATAGCCTTCCAAATGCCTCCTATTTTTTGCCTTTTAAAATAGGGCCAAGCATCTGATTTTAATCCCCTTTTGTTAGGACTTGTAGTGGGTTCAACGGGAGCTTCAGGATCTTGATTTTCTATATTTATTTCATTTGGAGTAGATTGAACTTCCTGTGTGAGTGAAACTCCACTACTTTCTATAGGAACTTCATTCCCTTCCAAAGCAACATTAGGACTATTAGATGATTGAACTTCACCAACCATTCTTTTACCAAAAACCTGGCACACACAAACACAAATTTTAAAAGGCTACATGGAAGTATAACCAAAATAATAAATATATGAAAAAATAATAAATAAATGAAATAGTAAATACATGAAATTCACACAAAAAATAATTAATAAGAAAAATCTTATATTTCTAAATATATGATGCATTACACATATTTCTAAATATGCTTTATTTACTGTAACTTTTCAATTAGAAATAATAACATATATTAATTAATTATATACATTGAGAATACATTTATTTACCTATATACATGATATATTTACTCGTGTAAAAAGTTATATGTTATTATTTCACTTAATGGCTTTGGTTTTATAATTAGAAATATAAGATATATTTTTTTTTATGGGTGATAGCATGATATATTATTGTTTATATGTTATTATTTCATTAATAATTAGAAATATAAGATATTTGGTTTTTTTTATGGGTGATACCGTGATAGCATGATATATTGATTCATTTAAAAAGTAATATTTTTTTGTTTAATATAGAAAATTAAATTATAGTGTGATATATTAATAAAAAATAGGAAAAGTATATTTTAATATTTTTTAAGGAAAAACTGACGACATTATTTTAATTACAAATGCATAGTATAGATAAAAAATGAACACAAAAATATTTAAAAGGAGATAAAAATGAGTAATTTTTTGATTATTTTATATTTTTTTAATATGCAAATGATTTGATAACTCTAAAATTTCTAAACAATTTAATTTAAATTTAATCAAAATAATCAACTTTTCCTATAAGCAATTACATGAACAGGTTTATGAGAATCAAGGAGAAACAATCTACTTTTTTCTATAAACAATAATATAAACAGATTTATGAGAATCAAAGAGAAATAATCTATTTTTTCCTATAAATAATTACATGAACAAATTTATGAAAATCAAACCTTATTGATGAAATTGTAAGAGCTGTGAATAATGGAAGCACACCAAATAGAGAAGATGGAATTGGAAGAGGAAGATGAATGGAGATTTGACTGGAGAAGAAAAAAAGGAGTCTAACGTGTGAGACTCTAAATGTCTGGCAGAAGAAAATGAAACGCTTCAACTTTTTTAGGGTCTAATATTTACATTTCTCTCTCTTAATAAATACATGAATATTTATTTATTTATTTTTATAAATAAACATAAAGGAAATGACTAAAAAACCTAATCTAAAATATATATATATATATTAAATTAACTATATTAAAATAATAGGCGGGGCAGGGTCCCCGCGGGGCGGGGGGTGTATTCCCCGTCCCCGTCCCCGAAATGCTCTCGGGGGAATTTTTCTCCCCATCCCCGCCCCCACGGGGGAAAATTCCCCATCTTTGGGGCCCCGAACGGGGCGTTCCCTGCGGGGATCCCCATTAACAGGTCCAAACTGACATCCCTAGCCCAAATGCCACGACCCATTATTTCTTGCATTTTTATCTTAATTTATTTGATTTTAAATTGAATAAAATCAAGATAAATACAAATAAAATCAAGGCCATAAAAAAATTGACTTAGATGTCCTCATAGATATTAGGAACATGTTTGAACCTCCAAAACTAAGCTCGTTGGTCTATAAATACAATTTTGCTTAATTTGTACTTCTTGAATTTCTTCAAAATTCCCCAACTTGTGCAAACTATAACTTACTAAAATTTTATTTTTATAAGATGATTTTTGACTTTTTGGAAAGCCTAAGATGTCCTCTACAATCTCTATGTTAACCATTTTTTCTTTTGAAGACATTATCTTGATCTAAGTTGTCTTGACAAAAAGTGTCTTTTGTTGACTTTTTGAAAATGCTTGTAATGTATGAAATCATATCTTTCAAATGAAGCATTTTTTGGACTTGAGGATGAATGAAAAGTTGTAGAGAATTGAATTATTTTCAAAATGAGATTTTGTTATGAAAAAGTTGATGAAGTATGTGAAAGTTATGCCTAGTCAAAGTTCAGTTGACTTCTCCTAAGGAAACCCTAATTTGCAAATCTTGACTTTTGATGATCTGAGGACTTTCCTTGGGTAATCATGATCAACCCTTGATAAAATGATGAATATCACTTCAAAATGTTGATGTTGACCAAAAATATTGAATTTGACTATATGTTGACCATAGTTGACTTTTGGACCAATATAGTTGATTTTCAAGCATTCGAACCATTGATTGAGAAAATTTGTGATGTAGGGCTTGAAACTTGACATGAACCTTGTTGAGGACCTATGAAGAACCATGGAATACCCTTGAGACCTTTTCAAGCCAAATTTCCATGAGAAACTCCAAACCTTAGTTGTAGACCCCTTGCTTAGGAGGAGAATTTGTTTGGTCAATTCTTAGTCAACCTTGAGCATTTAGGGACCTCTATGAGTATGTCTTGAATAAAATGAGAGGGAGAATTTTAGGGTAAGACAACTGCCCCTGTTTCATCTTCTTAAATCTGAAGAGTTAGATTGGCCTGTCTGCCATTCGTAATCTGGAGGTGGAAGATGATTGAACACTAGAGTGCCCAGAAATTTATGCTCGCCTGTGCATGAAGTAACGCTGTTGGTTGATGATATCGGGAATGGGCTTATAGATGTCATTTGGAGAATTTGAATGTGAGTCATCATAGATGGTCTTATAGATTCCATCTAAAGTAAATGTTAAATTCAAACTTGAAAAAGTATCAGAATAAATCTACGGTTGATTTTATCTGAGCCAGAAGAGGTCTTTGTATCTGACTTCGTATGAGAAGTATACTAGAATGAGTTTGTGTCCGATTGTATCTAGCAGACGTGTTTGGGAGTGTTAGAATAAATCTATGTCGTGGTTGTATCTGGAGATGTATTGAGTATAAGTATCAAAATCAATTTATATCTTGATCGTATCTGAACTGAAAGATGTATTGAATGAGTATCAGAATGACATCCATATTTGGAGCGTATCTGAACTATATATGAAAGATGTACTAAATGAGTATCAGAATGACATCAATATTTGGAGTATATCTAAACACTATCTGAAAGATATACTGAATGAGTATCAGAATGACATCCGTATTTGGAGCATATCTGAATTGTATATGAAAGATGTACTGAATGAGTATTAGAATTGCATCTATATTTGGAGCGTATCTGAACTGTATCTGAAAGATGTATTGAATGAGTATTAGAATGACATCTGTATTTTGAGCGCATCTGAACCGTATCTGAAAGATGTACTGAATGAGTATCAGAATGGCACCCGTATCTGGAGCGTATCTGAACTGTATCTGAAATATATACTGAATGAGTATCAGAATGACATCCATATTTGGAGCATATCTGAACTATATCTGAAAGATGTACTGAATGAGTATCATAATGGCATCCGTATCTGGAGCGTATCTGAATCGTATCTGAAAGATGTACTGACTGAGTATCAGAGTGACATCCATATTTCGAGCATATCTGAATTGTATCGGAAAGATGTACTGAATGAGTATCAGAATGACATCTGTATTTGGAGCGTATATGAACTGTATCTGAAAGATATAATGAATGAGTATCAGAATGACATCCATATTTGGAGCATATCTGAACTGTATCTGAAAGATGTACTGAATGAGTATCAGAATGACATCCGTATTTGGAGCGTATATGAAAGATGTACTGAATGAGTATCAGAATGACATCTGTATTTGGAGCGTATCTAAACTGTATCTGAAAGAGGTATTGAATGAGTATCAGAACGGCATCCGTATCTGGAGCGTATATGAAATATATCTGAAAGATGTACTGAATGAGTATCAGAATGACATCCGTATTTGGAGCGTATCTGAACTGTATCTAAAAGATGTACTGAATGAGTATCAGAATGACATATGTATCTAGAGCATATCTGAACTGTATCTGAAAGATGTATTGAATGAGTATCAGAATGACATCTGTATATGGAGCGTATCTGAAAGATGTACTGAATGAGTATCATAATGACATCCGTATTTTGAGCGTATCTGAACTGTATCTGAAAGATGTACTGAATGAGGATTAGAATGGAATCCGTATCTGGAGCATATCTGAACCGTATCTAAAAGATGTACTGAATGAGTATTAGAATGACATCCGTATTTAGAGTGTATTTTAACTGTATCTGAAAGATGATCTGGAATGAGTATCAGAATGACATCCATATTTGGAGCGTATCTGAACTGTATCTGAAAGATGTACTAAATGACTATCAGAATGATATCCATATTTAAAGCGTATCTGAAAGATGTACTGAATGAGTATCAGAATGACATCCGTATTTGGAGCGTATCTGAACTGTATCTGAAAGATGTACTGAATGATTATCAGAATTACATCCGTATCTGGAGCGTATCTGAACTGTATCTGAAAGATGTACTGAATGAGTATCAGAATCACATCCGTATTTGGAGCGCATCTGACTTGTAACTGAAAGATGATCTTGAATGAGTATCAGAATGGCATCCGTATCTGGAGCATTCTGAACTGTGTCTAAAAGATGTACTGAATGAGTATCAGAATGACATCCGTATTTGGAGCGTATCTGGAAGATGATAAACTGTTGACAATCTATATCTGTTCGGGAACTAACTTGAAAATACAAAGTTATTTTTATGCAATTACATGATGTAGGTATTGTATTGTGTAATGATGTTCTCAAAATAAACGAGATTGTGCTATATGCGTTTTGTATGCATATGCTATGTCATTTGTAAATGATGTATGAATGTGAAATATTATTAAGGTGCATTTGTAAACTCGAGCATCTTCGTCTGGGGAAGATAAATCCCTGACTGATGCTGGGGATGAAGAGTATGTGTATATTCGATCTTCTAGGAATTGTTTCCACTGGGGTTCCCTACTTTCTTGTTCGAGGAAACTCAGTTGGGGAACATTGGTGTTTGCTCTTTACTTGAGGAAACTCTGTTGGACCGTGTTACTTCTTGCTTGGGGAGAAGAGTTTAAGAACATTGGATGCTCATTGTTCTACTGGGGAGTTTATACCCTGACTAGGAATAGAAGAGATGGATAAACTTCTGACTCGCCTGGGGAGGATAAAGTTGACTGACATCTGGTCCGGTTTCCAAGTTCCATTGCAAATCTCTGGGGATAGTGATGACTTCACTGGAGAGAGGGATGTTCCAATGATTTGTGGTAGAAGCACACTCAAGCTGGGGAGTGTCAGAATAAATCCATGCCTTGATTGTATCAGAAGATGTATTGAATGGGTATCAGAATAATATCCATATCTGAACTGTTTCTGAAGCATATCTGAAAGATGTACTGAATGAGTATCAGAATGACATCCATATCTGGATCGTATATGAACTGTATCTGGAAGAGAAATCTGGAACGAGTGCTAGAATGAATTTATGTCTTGATTGTATCTGTACTATATCTAGAAGAGAAATCTGGAATGAGTGCCAGAATTAATCTGTGTCTTGATTGTATCTGCACTGTATCTAGAAGATGATAAACTGTTTGGGGAAATAAACCCTATTGATAGAGAAGTACTCTTGTTGAGGAAACACCCTTGTTAAGGAAATGAACTCTGCTGGAGAGCAGAAGTCTGAAGGGGGTTTTACAACCTTGGAGGAATAAGCTCAACCGGGGAAGAGAAACTCCATGAACTGTACTGATTGAAACTCCATAGGTTGGTGATATTTCCAAGAAGAAGATCATACTCCTTTATCCTCCAGAGCAATCTTCCCGGGATATTGCGGGGAATGTATGACTTTGTGAAGATTACTTTTTGGAGATAATCTCATGTAATTGGCTCTGTGGGGGTCCGTGGAGACTTGAACATACCTCAACTTCTAAAGCCCTTGGTGAATGCTGATCAGGGCGATAAGTCTTCTACTGATAGACAAGTGACGAGATGACGAGACATAGTCGTACACTTTAGTCCCTAACTCTTTCCTGGACTGTCCTTTCAAATTTTCCGTCCACCAGGATACCGTTTTTTGCCCAAGCCGCTTTTTCAGATTTTCGACTTACCGGGTGTACAGTTTTATTTATATATCCCTAATTTTTTCCCGAACTCTTTTGGTTCATCGGGATGCCCTTATTTTTGCTGAGGCCAGTCAACCTAGCGGGTCTTTCTTCATACATAGTATTTTCCGACTATGTCCGTGTTCACCGGGTGCAGAGAATTGTCACTTTCCATAGCAGTAAGTGTTGTAGCACTGCCAGAAAAATGTTTGCTCGATCTTACATGATCCTTTGCTGGAATTCATGTCCAATGCCCCAAGTTATTCAGATGGAGATTTTCCCCTGGCTATTTGGAACTTTTGAGAGATTCCTTGAATCTTGAATCGACTGCCCCCAGATCAGTTGGACACCATGCCATGCCCCTTGATTATGAAAGGCCTGTTATTGGAAATGTCTTTCCATATGAGGTGATTCTCTTTATTGAGAGGATTTATGTTCATTGAATATTCATCATGCGAATTTCTCGGCTATCGAACAATTAGTCATATGCAAACAATGTCATTTAAAAATGCAAAACTTATGTCGGTCTGAAAGTTTTGAAAATGCATTTTTAGCAAACAAACAAAATTATGTAAGAATATGAATTCAACTCAGGATTTATAGTAAACCTTACAGGAGTCAGGATACCTTTTGTAATAGTACGCTTTCAAACTAACCCATTTTTCTTTTGAAGACATTATCTTGATGTAAGTTGTCTTGAAAAAAAGTGTCTTTTGTTGACTTTTTGAAAATGACCTATAATGCATGAGATCATATCATTCAAATGAAGCATTTTTTGGACTTGAGGAAAAAAGGAAAGTTGTATAGAATTGAATTTTCTTCAAAATGAGATTTTGTTGGGAAAAAGTTGAAGAAGTATGTGAAAGTTATGCCTGGTCAAAGTTCAGTTGACTTCTCCTAAGGAAACCCTAATTTGACAAATCTTGACTTTTGATGATCTGAGGACTTTCCTTGGGGAATCATGATCAACCCTTGATCAAATGATGAATATCACTTCAAAATGTTGATGTTGACCAAAAATCTTGAATTTGACTGTATGTTGACCATAGTTGACTTTTGGACCAACACAGTTGATTTTCAAGCATTTGAACCATTGATAGATCAAATTTGTGATGTAGGGCTTGAAACTTGACATGAACCTTGTTGAGTACCTATGAAGAACCATGGAAGCCGCTTGAGACCTTTGCAAGCCAAATTTCCTTGAGAAACTCCAAAGCCTAGTTATAGACCCCTTGCTTATGAGGAGAATTTGTCTGGTCAATTCTTAGTCAACCTTGAGCATTTAGGGACCTCTATGAGTATGTCTTGAATAAAATGAGAGGGCAAATTTTGCGGTACAACAACTGCCCCTGTTCAATCTTCTTAAACCTGAAGAGTTAGATTGACCTGTCTGCCATTCGTAATCTGGAGGTGGAAGATGATTAAACACTAGAGTGCCTAGAAATTTGCGCTCGCTGTGCATGAAGTAACGCTATTGGTTTATGATATCAGGAATGGGCTTATAGGTGCCAGTTGGAGAAGATGACTGCGAGTCATCAAAGATGGGCTTATAGATTCCATCCAAAGTAAATGTTGGCTCCAAACTGGAAAAAGTATCAGAATAAATCTACGATTGATTTTATCTGAGCCAGAAGAGGTCTCTGTATCTGACTTTGTATGAGAAGTATACTAGAATGTGTTTGTGTCTGATTATATCTAGAAGATATGTTGGGGAGTGTCAGAATGAATCTATGTCGTGATTGTATCTGGATATGTATTGAGTATAAGTATCAAAATGAATCTATATCTTGATTGTATCTGAACTGAAAGATGTATTGAATGAGTATCAAAATAACATATGTATTTGGAGCGTATCTGAACTGTATCTGAAAGATGTACTGAATGAGTATCATAATGAAATCTGTATTTGGGGCGTATCTGAACTGTATCTGAAAGATGTACTGAATGAGTATCAGAATGACATCCGTATTTAAAGCGTATCTGAATTGTATCTAAAAGATGTATTGAATGAGCATCAGAATGACATCTGTATTTGGAGCGTCTCCGAAAGATGTACTGAATGAGTATCAGAATGACATCCATATTTGGTGCGTATCTGAACCGTATCTAAAAGATGTCTTGAATGAGTATCAGAATAGCATCCGTATCTGGAGCCTATCTGAACTGTATCTGAAAGATGTACTGAATGAGTATCAGAATGACATCCATATTTGGAGCGTATCTGAACCGCATCTGAAATATGTACTGAATGAGTATTAAAATGGCATCCGTATCTGGAGCGTATCTGAAAGATGTACTGAATGAGTATCAGAATAACATCTGTATTTGGAGCTTATCTGAATTATACCTGAAAGATGTACTAAATGAGTATCAGAATGACATCCGTATTTGGAGCCTATCTGAACTGTATCTGGAAGATGTACTGAATTAGTATCAGAATGGCATCGGTATCTGGAGCGTATCTGAACCGTATCTGAAAGATGTACTGAATAAGTATCAGAATGACATCCGTATTTGGAATCTATCTGAACTGTATCTGAAAGATGATCTGGAATGAGTATCAGAATGGCATCCGTATCTGGAGCGTATCTGAACTGTATTTGAATGATGTATTGAATCAGTGTCAGAATAACATCCGTATTTGGAGCGTAGCTGGACCGTATCTGGAAGATGATAAACTGTTGGTAATCTCAATCTGTTCGAGAACTAACTTGAAAAGACAAAGTCAGTTTTATGCAATGGCATGATGTAGGTATTTTATTGCGTAATGATACTCTCAAAATAAACGAGATTGTGCTATCTGTGTTTTGTATGCATATGCTATGTCGTTTGTAAATGATGTATGAATGTGAAATGTTATTGAGGTGCATTTGTAAACTCGAGCATCTTTGTTCGGGGAAGATAAATCCCTGACTGTTGCTGGCGATGAAGAGTATGTGTATATTCGATCTTCTAGGAATTGTTTCCAGTGGGGATCCCTTCTTTCTTGTTCGAGGAAACTCTGCTGGGAAACATTGATTTTTGATCTTTGCTTGAGGAAACTCTGTTGGATCGTGTTAGTTCTTTCTTGAGGAGAAGAGTTTAAGAACATTAATGTTCATTGTTCTACTAGGGAGTTTATACCCTGACTGGGAATAGAAGAGATGGATAACCTTCTGGCTTTCCCGGAGAGGATAAAGTTGACTAACATCTGGTCTTGTTTCCAAGTTCAATAGCAAATCTCTGGGGATAATGACGACTTCACTGGAGAGAGGGATGTGCTAGTGATTTGTGGTAGAAGCACACTCAAGTTGGGGAGTGTCATAATAAATCCATGCTTTGATTGTATTTGAAGATGTATTGAATGGGTATCATAATAATATCCATATATGGACTTTATCTGAACCATATCTGAAAGATGTACTGAATGAGTATCAGAATGACATCCATATCTAGATCTTATCTGAACTGTATCTGGAAGAGAAATCTGGAATGAGTTCCAGAATGAATCTGTGTCTTGATTGTATTTGTATTGTATCTAGAAGAGAAATCTGGAATGAGTGCCAGAATTAATCTGTGTCTTGATTGTATCTGCACTGTATCTAGAAGATGATAAATTATTTGGGGAAATAAACCCTATTGATGAAGAAGTACTCTTGCTGAGGAAACACCCTTGTTAAGGAAATGAACTCTGCTGGAGAGCCAAAGTCTGAAGGGGGTTTTACAACATTAGAGGAACAAGCTCAGTTGGGGAAGAGAAAATCTATGAACTGTACTGATTGAAACACCGTAGGTTAGTGATATTGCCAAGAAGAAGATCATACTCCTTTATCCTCTAGAGAGATCTGCCGGGGAAATTGCGGGGAATGTATGACTTTTTGAAGATTACTTTGTGGAGATAATCTCATGGAATTGGCTCTATGAGGGTCTGTGCAGACTTGAACATACCTCAAGTTCTAGAGCCCTTGGTGAATGCTGATCGGGGCGATAAGTCTTCTACTAATAGAAAAGTGACGAGATGACGGGACATAGTCGTACGCTTTAATCTCAAACTTTTGTCTGGACTGTCCTTTCAGATTTTCAGTCCATCGGGATACCCTTTTTTGCCCAAGCCGCCTTTTCAGGTTTTCGACTTATCGGGTGTATAGTTTTATTTATATTTCCCTAATTTTTTCCCAAACTCTTTTGGTTCGCCGGGATGCCCTTATTTTTACCTAGGCCAGTCAACCTAGCGGGTCTTTTTTCATGCATAGTATTTTCCGACTATGTCCGCATTCACCAGGTGCAGAGAATTGTAACTTTCCATAGAAGTAAGTGTTGTAGCACTGCCAGAAAAATGTTTGCTCGATCTTACATGATTGTTGTACCCCAAAATTTGCCCTCCCATATTCTTCAAGAAATTGCCAAGCCAAGTCACAAAATTCCCCAAGGGTTATGCAGTTCAACTGTCTCCTATGCAGTCAAAACTAGGGTTTGGGTTCTGATCAAGAAAAGGAAGTTTTCGAAGGCCCAATCAAGTCTCACATGCTTACAAAGATGGTCAAGTATCCTCATATCAAGTTTCAAGGCATTCAGCTCAAAATTGCACAGTCAAAACCCTAATTGCACTACAGTCAACTGTAGGGGCAAAATGGTCATTTGACAGTCAAAAGTTCAAATTTTTGGTCAATATATCATTTTGAAGCCACAAATATCATTTGATCAATGCTTGATCATGATTCTCAAAATTTGGCTCAGAAATCATCAAAGATGCAAAAGTTACTATATTTGGACAGCTGAAAAAGTCAACTGAAATTGACCAGGGCATAACTTTCACATGGATTATCAGAAAAATTCTATCCAAAGCTCATTTTGAAGAGAAAGACATTTCCTACAACTCCTCTTCATACTTCAAGTCCAAGAAATGCTCTCACAAAAAGTTATCAATTTCAACATTATAGGTCATTTTCAAAAGTCAACAAAAGGGACTTTAAGTCAAAGGCCATAACTTGATATTGGTAAATCAAAATGACATGGGACCAAAGGCATTGGTTAGAGGACTCAAAGACCTTTCCAAAATGTCCAAGAACATGTGAAAAGCTTAAAAATTGAGCAAGTTATGCCTTGTGGAAGTTGGGAAATTTTTGGATATTTTGAAAAGTCAACAATGGTTCAAATGACCTAAATTTGCTAATGGGCCCATTTTTCTTCCATGATTCATCATTCCAAGCATATGCACGACCACCTGGCCCAAAGGGAAGTATTTTCTCATTTTTTATTTATTTATTTGAATTTCTATTAATATTAATTCATTTAAATTATATAAATATGTGGAAAATATAAAACTTGACCTAAAAAATCTTTTTGTACACATTCTAGACTCAATATTTCGTGCACATGCTAATTAGGCAAGTTTTGGTTTGATTTGAGCTAATTGACACCAAATACACATGAAAAAAGATTCAAAAAAGATCTTATAAAATCAAATATTGAAACCATTGAATTCAAAAGATTTTGTGCAATTTTCTTAACCTAATATGCTCACTACATAACCAGGAACACAAAACCTAATGCAAAAAAACAAGAAGCTGCGCTGAAAATACCATAGCAAACTTGGAAAATTGTCAAGAAAGTTCAAAACTGAAATCAACTTTTTAGGTCCATCCAAGCCCTAAAAACTATTCCATCAACTTCCTTGAAGGTCCCTGATCAGATTCCAACCACAAGCATCCTTCAGAACTCCACGAATTGGTATATTGCACACGAACTGCATCAAAGAAAATTCATATTTGTATACCATATTCCATGCGTTATTCCTGAAATTTAGTCATTAATTCATGCTCATGATGATGTTTTGATGCTAACCAACCCATTCAATTGCATTTTTGTGCCGTATATGCGAATCTGCCATGTTTAAATGTTAGGGTTTGCAGAGCTTGAGATTGGGGCTTTTCACCCAAGGAAAAATTACGCCTCAAGATTATTGCCATTAGATTAAGCAGGTTGAGACGAAGAGGAATCCCTACTCGCGCCTAATTTATTGATCCTATAGCGCTAGTCGCTATTTTTTATAAACCTGCCTAACGCAACGCCATGAAAACCGTTGCCATCGTGTTTTGTTTTACAGGATGAGGAAGAAGATAACCTCGTGTCACACAGCGATTGGCGCGTTTGAAAATTGGCGCGCCACCCACTAACATCTTGTCTTTTCTCTTATATTATTTATTCGTCTATTATATAACAAGCGCGTCATTTGGTTCAGCTGGCAAATGCTTGTGGCAATAACGTCAAAGACCTGGGTTCGAACCCCAGGTCTGTATAATTTCACTATTGTTTTTCCATATAAGATCCCATGCAGGCACAACGTTGAAGCGTACCATGCTCCATCATCATCCAGACGTCCACGTGCTTAGTGGAATCAGATCAATGGCCAAGATTCAAAGAACGCTGTAGGCTTAAGTCAATGCATCATATGTGATTCAAAAAGTCAATAAGGCCAAAATCAATTGGGCCAGATTGCTAAGGCCTATACCTCCACTTTGGGGACTTCCACCCCCCCTGGTTTGCAAATTCTATTTTATTTTTATGTTTTATTTTAATTATTATTCTATTTGCCCTCTTGTCAAATTAATTAATTCTTTTTTTACAATATATAAAAAACATCATAAAAATCCAGAAAAAGATAAAAAATGTTAAATTATTTCATTCTAATATTTTCATAAATAAATTAACATGTAATTATTAGTTTTAATTAGGTTACAATTTTAATTTCTTTTAATAATAAAAAACCCAAAAATATGTAGAAATAGGTTTAATTAATTTTGATTCCTTTTAATTTCCTTTTTACAATAATAATATTTATTTTATTTATTTTCATAAATTAAAAAATGCATATAAATTAACTTAGGTTTAAATTAGTTAAAATTTTAATATTTTCATAATAAATCTAAAAAACACTAGAATTAGGGTTTACATTTCAAATTTCATTCTAATAAATTCTTCTTCTTTTAAATCTTAAAAAACATAAAATACTAAAAAACATTTTCTTTTCAATTTTAATTTCAACCCTTCATTAACTTTAAATTTTTTGCAAAAGGGTCCAACGCCCATGTTCGTAATTTATTTAATTTCGCGCATTTATTTTATGTCGCTTATTATAATTATGTAATTCTCCCGAAGCCTTGTAAAGTTTTAATTACTTCTCGCACTTTATTTACTTTGCTTTATTTATTTTTCTGTCAAATCGGGTCCGGTTTAATTTTGGCGATGTGGACCCGCGCCATTTGTAATAGTTGTAGATTTATTTTCCCGCAACTTTTAACTGTTAAATAAGCATGAAAGAATGAATAGACATAATAAAATCAAGCGTAGAACACCAATAAACATGACAAGACAAATATCAATGAAACTGACACACAAATTCGCACACACCACCCCTAGGGTACGCCTCACTGTTGCCTTTCGAAAGGTGATCGTCGAGTAGAGGATGTCTTAGTAAGTCCTCATGATCCGGGAACCTGGCATGAGGGTAGCTTCTAAGGTGTCTTCCCATTGCTCTGGTGATCACCATGTCCCGAACTCGAATTGACCCGAACACCTCCAACGGTGGTGCTACCTACCTCTCAATGGTGGGATGGCACTACTTTTAAGGACATCTACACAGACGAATTCCTTAGGGTAGGTAGGTTCTCAAGGATACTTGCTCTCTTCAAAACAAACTGAAATCTTTTCACACCAACACTTTTCAAAAGCTTTCAAAACAAATTTTTTCAAACACTCTGACGTACGAGTCGAACTGAAATTTTTCAAAGAAACTTTTTAAACCCATATTGAAAAGCAAGCAAACATTTTGAAAACACATTGAGCAAGTATCTGAGAGCCCATGGATAACCATGGATAGAAAGGGTGCTAACACCTTCCCTTTCTATAACCTACCTCCCGAACCGAGAGCAATCTCTTTAAGGAATTTTTCTGTGCTTTTATCCTTTCCAATTGGAGAAAATAAAAGACGGTGGCGACTCTTGCTTCCGCGACATTTCGCGAACCAGCGTTAAACAGTCAGTTCCAGATCCACCGATCACAGAACTGGCGACTCTGCTGGGGATTAAACTTAAAGTGGGGTGTACCTTAGGGCTAGGTCATAACTATGTTTTCAATTGTCTTCTTTGCTTGCTTTATTATTGTGGGTTGCTTGGGAGTTATATAGATCCTAAACCCGGATCTGGGGGATACCTTTCTTAGAAAGTAGCAACAAGGCTGTGAGGGAACTGTGCGGGGTATACCGACATGGTTGAATCAGTCTGCTACGTTGATGTGGCACTTTGGTGTGTACCGGTAACCCTTGAGTTCAGTCAAGGAGAGTACGGGGCCTCCGCGTGGTGTCATGAAGCATCAACAGACCTTAGGAACCTTAATTGAATTATCTTGGCCTCTTTAGGGTAGTGAGATAACTGACTTTGGTGCAGTCCGAGGTTGGTTGATACTCGATACTACGCTCAATTGAGGGTTGCTTTCCTGGAATATTTCGGTCGCCAGTTCAGTGGCTAAATCGAAACGATGAACAATGAAAGCAATCCCGTGATATTGGGAACCTTAGAACCCGGTTACTTTGATTAGGACAGGTTGAACCCACCAACTTCAAGAGGGTACTACCCAGACCCCATGCTGGCCTTAAACCCTAAGGGCTTGTCTTGTGTGCCTTGTGTGCCTTACATGTTTGTCTTTGTAAATATCTGTGGTGTGTTTAATCATAGCATCATGACATCATCCAGCATCATATGCATTGACTAACCATTTCAGGGGTTCGAATCTTCATCTTTGTTCTTTGTTTTGTAGGACATGGAAACAGTTCGTAGAAAGACAATTCAAATCAATCTTGTAAGGGTCCCTCCTCAGCTTAAGGAGCTTATATCCAGGATTCCCGAGAACTCTTCATTCAGTGAAAGGCATGGAAGCCTCATCAGCTTGGTCAACACCAACATTGAGGAAGATATGATAAAGGTCTTGTTCCAGTTCTTTGACCCTCTGCATCACTGTTTTACCTTCTTGGATTATCAGTTGGTACCTACATTGGAGGAGTTCTCCCGGCTCCTGAAGATCCCCATCCTTGATCAGCTACCCTTCAACGGTACATAAAAGGAACCTAAGCTTGAAGAGATTGCTAAAGCCTTGCACCTACAGTCATCTGACCTCAAGGGACATTGGGAAGTTAGAAGTGGTATCAAAGGGTTCTTAGCCAGGTTTCTGTTTGAAAAGGCCTATGAATGTTGGAACTCCCTTGACTTGCAAGCTTTTGAAGAAGTTGTGGCCCTCCTTGTCTATGGTTTGGTGTTGTTTCCTAACCCAGATCAGCTCATTGATATCAGTGCTGTCCAGATCTTTATGTCCAGGAATCCTATACCTACGTTGCTGGGGGACATCCTTCACTCATGTTACACTCGAACCATGAGAAAAAGAGGTGTCCTTATGTGTTGCACTCCCCTCCTGGGAAGGTGGTTTATTTCGCACCTTCCACAATCAGTCCTGAAGAATGAGCGGGGTTTGAGATGGTCACAACGGTTGATGACTCTTACACATGCTGATATACATTGGTGCCCTAGGTCCAGAGAAGATGTCACTATCATTGATCGTTGCGGGGAGTACCCTAATGTTCCTTTACTTGGAATCAGAGGAGGTATTACTTATAGCCCATGCCTGGCTTGGAGACAGTTTGGTTATGCTCGGAGGGATGGTCCTCATGACATGTTAATTCCCGACATAGTTTTTGACTTCGACAACGATACTCAAGGACTTCGTCAGAGATTTATCAGAGCCTGGAGGATGCCAAGTAGGATAGACAACAAGACACTGGGGCACAGGAACTCCATCCCATTGGAACCCTATCTCAAGTGGGTACGCGCCCGCTCCCAGAAGTTAGTGATGCCTTATCCTCACATGCTCCCAGTAATCAAAGAACCAGTTTTGGAAGGGGAAGTGTCTCATGTTATTCAGCACCCTGATATGCCCACATCCTGGGAAGAGATGCAGAAGAGCTGGATCCAGCTTAAGGAAGAACGGAATTCTCTCGAGACTAGTCTGCATGCCAGTGAAAAGAAGGTCTTGGAGCTCACCCGCCTGTTGCATGAGGAGAGGAATCTCAACACCTACATAACTCCGAAGAGGATGCGCAGTGTATTTTGGGATTGATTTGATTTTTGTACTTTTTGCCCATGAGGCTTTGATGTATTAAACAATGATTCCCTTAATGATAACGTGTGTTCCTTTTTGTCTACAACAAATTTGAACTTTCGAACCCTTGAATGCATTGCATACACATTTCATACATCATGTGCATAACAGGTTTTTCCTCTTTTCAGGTTGCTTACAGTTCTTCGCTATTTATTTCAGCATCATGAATCCCGAATCTGCATCAACCGAGACATCAATCAAGGCTCTTGAGGCGCAGAATGCGCAGTTTCAAGAACTAATCAAGGGTCTGGCTAAAGGCCAAGAAGAACTGAAGGCTATGCTCCTGAAGAAGGAGAAGAAGAAGAAGATAAGAACTGTTCTGTTCAACTCGGGCCGAAGGTTTGGTAACACTCTGCAACATGAAGAGGCTGGTTCTTCTGTTGGCAAGAGTCCTTCTCAGGCAGAAGTAAAGATTCCTACTCCAGTCGTCTCCGACAACGAGACAGATGAAGAGCAGTACCCTCCTTCAGATGACAGATACAAGCAACTGGAGGACAGGTTGAAGGCTATGGAGGTGCAACAGGCACCTGGGCTGGATGGATTTCGGAGATCTGGGTTTGTCGACTGTTGTGACTATCCCGCATAAGTTCAAAGCACCATCCTTCTCCAAATATGACGGGGCGTCTTGTCCCAAGCTGCATTTAAGGTCCTATGTTCGGAAAATTCAGCCGTACTCTGCGGATAAGAATCTATGGATCCACTTCTTCCAGGAGAGTCTTTCAGGGACTCATCTCGAATGGTTCTATCAGCTGGATGGGACCAAAGTTCGTAACTGGGAGGAGTTGGCTACTGCTTTCTACAAGCAGTATCAATATAATGCCGACCTTGCCCCCACACGTACCCAACTCCAGGGTATGGCGTTAGGTGCAAGCGAAGGTTTTAAGGAGTACGCGCAGAAATGGAGAGACCTGGCTGGCAGGGTGCAGCCACCATTGACTGATCGGGAGTTGGTAGACATGTTCTTGGGGACCCTATCTGGGCCATTTTTCAACCATCTCATTGGGAATTCTTCTGCTGGGTTCACTGATTTGATCTTGACTGGAGAAAGGATTGAAGCTGGGTTGAAGTCTGGGAAGATTGCGAAGGGTGCATCATCTAGTTCGGAAAAGAAACCTTTCAAGAAGGAGTCTAGTGCCGTGTATGGTTCTAGGAAATCAGAGAGACCTGAACACCGCCAATCTGTCAGCGCGGTGATGATTGCTAAGCCTGCTGCCGCTTCTCGGCCAAACAATTCTCAAAGGGCTGAAAGACCCCAGAGGGAGTTTACCCGGTTAAGCATGACCCTATCACAGATTCTGCCACAGTTGCTAGCCACCAACTTAGTGACTGTCAGGGAAGCTCCGAAGTTCCCCAATACAACATCTCCCAAGTACAATCCGAATGCTCGTTGTGCTTACCATTCAGAAAGTCCGGGGCACTCCACCGATGACTGTTGGGCACTAAAGAACAAGCTGCAGGACCTCATTGATGCTAAGGAGGTACAGTTTGAGGCGTCTGACAAGCCTAATGTGGTGACAGCTCCCCTGCCTGCTCATGGAGTTAATGCTATTGGGGATGAAGAGGAAGTTGATGAAGCTGAGTTTGATAGCTGGATCTACCCGGCAACTGACGAAGGACTTAACAATTGGAGCGCAAAGGACAATCTCCCTGTTTCTTTTGTTACTAAGTAATGAATTCCTATGTTTTGTTATTTTGTAATGAACAGTGATAAACTCTATGGCCCGGTGTCTTACCCGAGGCACCGTGGTTCTATTTGTGAGGGCATACGAACTGTCATTTCATATATCATGAATGAAAATCTTGGACGTTTTCGCATTGCAAATATTGTGTTCCTTTTCTGTCTTTCTTTTCCTTTACATAATTTTCAAAACAGCTGTATTTACACACACACTCACTCATACAGGTTCCAATCCACTCTGGATCTCACTGATAACAACTCTGCTACTGCCAATTATGACTTCGAAAATCCGATCAACTTAGCCGAAGACGAAGGTGAAGATGATTGCGAAGTGCCTGGCAAGCTTGCAAGACTGTTGCTTCAGGAAGAGAGGGCAATTCAACCCCATGAAGAGCCAGTGGAAACCATAAACTTGGGTACTGAAGCAGACAGGAGAGAGGTAAAGATTGGTGCCAACCTAGAGCTCAGCGTGAAGCAACGGTTAACCAAGATGCTGCATGATTATATGGAGATCTTTGCCTGGTCCTACGAAGACATGCCAGGGTTGGATACCAATATTGTGGTCCATCACTTGCCAACTAAGGAAGACTGTCCTCCAGTTAAGCAAAAGGTCCGTCGGATGCGTCCAGAGATGTCTGAGAAGATTAAAGCTGAGGTCATGAAACAGTTCGATGCCGGGTTCCTTGCAGTAACTTCTTACCCGCAGTGGGTTGCTAATGTGGTGCCGGTACCTAAGAAGGACGGTAAGGTCAGAATGTGTGTCGATTACAGGGATCTGAACAGGGCCAGTCCCAAGGATGACTTTCCCTTACCTCACATTGATGTCCTCGTTGATAATACGGCTCAGAACAAAGTATTCTCTTTCATGGATGGCTTTTCAGGTTACAATCAAATTAAGATGGCACCTGAAGACATGGAAAAGACTACATTCGTTACCCAGTGGGGCACCTTCTGTTACAAGGTCATGCCGTTCGGATTGAAGAATGCTGGGGCAACCTACCAACGTGCCATGGTTGCCTTATTTCATGATATGATCCATCATGAGATAAAAGTGTATGTGGACGACATGATCGCTAGATCCCAGACTGAGGAAGAGCATCTAGATCACCTGCAGAAATTGTTTGACCGGTTGAAACTGTACAAGCTAAGATTGAACCCGAACAAGTGCACCTTCGGGGTAAGATCTGGGAAGTTGCTAGGCTTCGTGGTCAGTGATAAAGGTATTCAAGTGGACCCTGCTAAGGTCAAAGCTATTCAAGAGATGCCAGTTCCTAAGACAGAAAAGGAAGTCAGAGGCTTTTTAGGACGCCTGAATTACATCGCTCGATTCATATCTCATCTGACTGCTACCTGTGAGCCAATCTTCAAGCTGCTGAAGAAAGATCAGGTAGTACGTTGGAATGATGAATGTCAGGCTGCTTTCGACAGAATCAAAGAGTATCTCCAAGAACCACCCATCCTTATGCCACCGGTTGAAGGGAGACCTCTGATACTATACCTGACAGTGCTTGACAACTCAATGGGGTGTGTGCTGGGGCAGCATGACGAGTCTGGCCGAAAAGAGCATGCCATTTATTACCTTAGCAAAAAGTTTACCGACTGTGAGACCCGATACTCACTGCTTGAGAAAACTTGCTGCGCTTTGGTATGGGCTGCTCGCCGGCTGAGACAGTATATGCTGACTCATACCACCTTATTGATCTCAAAGATGGATCCTATAAAGTACATATTCGAAAAGCCTACTCTGTCTGGGAGAACTGCAAGATGGCAAATGATCTTGACGGAATACGACATTCAGTACACAACCCAGAAAGCCATCAAGGGAAGTGTATTGGCAGACCACCTGGCACATCAAGCTGTAGATGACTACCAATCAATGAACTTCGAGTTTCCGGATGAAAGCATCATGATAGTAACAGATTGTGAAGTACCTGGACCGGATGAAGGACCTGAACCAGGATCCCGATGGTCTATGCACTTTGACGGAGCTTCCAATGCTTTGGGAAATGGTATCGGCGCTATAATCATATCCCCTCAAGGTACTCATACTCCACTCACTGCCCGACTGTGCTTCAACTGTACCAACAACATGGCGGAGTATGAGGCGTGTATCATGGGTCTTCAAGCTGCGATTGACCTAAGGATCAAATTTCTAAGTGTCTTCGGAGATTCTGCTCTGGTGATCAATCAGATCAACGGAGAGTGGGATACGAAACATCCAAACTTGATTCCTTACAAAGAATGTGTGTTGACCCTGATTCCCCACTTCACCGAGATAACCTTTGAACACTTTCCAAGAGAAGAGAATCAGTTAGCGGACGCGTTAGCTACAATGTCTTCAATGTTCAAGGTCAAATGGGATAATGAAGCTCCCCGGATTATCATATGGAAACTGGACGAACCGGCATACTGTTGTGATCTCGAAACTGAATTGGTAACTGAGAAGCCTTGGTACCACGAAGTGAAGAGATATCTGGAAGCTCAGGAATACCCTGAAGGTGCCTCTGTCAATGATAAGAAATTCCTGAGGAGGTTCGCAGCCAAATTCTTCCTTAGCAACGGTATCTTGTACAAGCGAAACCATGATTCAACCTTACTGCGTTGTGTGGATAAGACTGAAGCGGAAAGAATCATGGAAGAGCTACACGAAGGGACCTTTGGTACACATTCCAGTGGACATACTATGGCTAAGAAGATCCTACGGGCAGGATATTACTGGTCCACCATGGAAGCTGATTGCTACCAACATTCTAGGACATGCCACAAGTGTCAGATTTATGCGGATAAGGTGCATGTTCCTCCGGTTCCCCTGAATGTTCTGACTGCGCCTTGGCCGTTTGCAATGTGGGGCATAGACATGATCGGCGAGATTAAACCTACGGCATCCAATGGACATCGCTTCATCCTAGTGGCGATTGATTATTTTACGAAGTGGGTCGAGGCAGCATCCTATGCTACGGTAACCAAGACTGTTGTGGCACGGTTTATTCGGCAAAACCTGATCTGTCGGTACGGCGTCCCCGAGCGAATCATTACAGACAACGGTACCAATCTGAACAACAAGATGATCGCTGAGCTCTGCGAACAGTTCAAGATACAGCACCACAATTCTTCTCCTTACAGACCGAAGATGAATGGGGCTGTAGAAGCAGCGAATAAGAACATCAAGAAGATCGTGCAGAAAATGACAGTGACTTACAAAGATTGGCACGAGATGTTACCGTTCGCACTACATGGGTACCGTACCTCAGCTAGGACGTCAACCGGGGCAACTCCTTTCTCTCTGGTTTATGGTATGGAGGCAGTCTTGCCGATCGAGGTGCAGATACCCTCTCTCCGGATAATGAAGGATGCAAATCTAAACGAAGACGATTGGATCCAGACACGACTTGATCAACTCAACCTCATTGACGAAAAGAGACTTGCTGCTATCTGTCACGGTCAGACGTATCAGAAACGAATGATCAGGGCATTTAACAAAAAGGTCAGACCACAGGAATATCAAGTTGGGGATCTGGTAATCAAGAGAATCATCCTTCCTCAGAGTGATCCAAGGGGAAAATGGACCCCTACGTACGAAGGGCCATTTGTGGTTAAGCATGTGTTCTCAGGAGGAGCAATGATATTAACCAACATGGATGGTGACGACCTTCCTCATCCCGCCAATGCATACATAGTTAAAAAATACTACGCATGAAAAAAGACCCGCTAGGCTGACATGCCTAGGCAAAAATTAGGGCTTCCCGTCGAACCAAAAGGGTTCGGGCAAAATGAAGGGATGAAATGAAAAAAATCTGTACACCCGGCAAGTCGAAAACCTGAAAAGGCGGCTTGGGCAAAAATGGGTATCCCGGTGGACCGAAAACCCGAAAGGGCGGTCCAGGCAAAAATTAGGGATAAAAGCGTAATACTATGTCTCATTGATCACTTCGCATCCAGAATCCGGTATCTACATCAAGTTCAGACGGCATCGATCAGTCAGCTTCACCTTCAACCAAGGTCATCAAGTGATGAGACGCTCGGAGTTATAAAGACAATAGCAGAGTTGAAACCCAGTGGATCATTCATATTTCACACAGCTATTTTATTTTCTTTTGTACAAAATTTGTATAAACTCTCTTGTTCGGCGGCGTTCCTCTTACTAGGACGTCAGCCTCTTGTATACAAAACGCCTATTTTCAGGCCATTCAAAATTAATACAAATATATCTTCAGTTAAACGTGCCAAGTGTTTTTCTTTTTCTGTTTTGTTTTGCGAAGAACGTCCAAGGTTCAATTTGTGATATATGCATTGACAGTAATTTGCTAACTCATAAATATTTGCATACGAAACAAAGGAATTAATTGCAGGTGACACTAGAAACAGGGGCAATAAAAAGAGTTGTCTGAGCAGTCTAATTGTTCTATCCTCTAAGGTACCAAGATAGGTTCAGCTAAAGAACAAGACCAATATACCTGAATTCCCCAGAGAGTGAGCCAATAAAACAGTACATTCTTCTCCAAGCAGAATTATCAAATATCAAGGAAATTGAGTATTCTCCCGTAGATCTCAATACTTCCCCAGCAGCAATACATATATCCTTAAACAAGCATCCCCGGCAGTCTTGGTCTAAAGATTGTTCCCCGGCGGTATACCAACGTTCAAAGGAATCACTTTCCCCAACATATCAAAACTCCCCAGAAGAGTCTAATCCAAGAAAGATGGAGTCCGTATCCCCAAGCAATAAGCTTATCCCCAGTAGATTCTGGAAGCTTATCACCTCGCAGAGCACGAACGCGTCGACCGGCTTGATTTAAAGAGTTATTTCCTTAACAGGATATAACTGGGTTATCCTCAGCCAAAAGCCATGGAAAGATCGTCGTCAACGAAGTCTTCTTACCCCAGCGAAGTCTGTCAGCACTTCCAACAACAAGGGTATCCTCAGCAAGTCATCAACAATTCAGCAAAGCATCTCTATCCCTACAGAGTATTGCTTCCCAGCATGGTCGCTAAAATATCTCGTCTCCCCGCAGAATCTATTCGCCAAGTTTATTCCGCAACAGAGTCATCTTCTCCTACCGGCATTCTTGCAACTATCATCCCCAGCGGAAGGGAAATCTATTCTTCAACATCAGCCCAGGATATGACTTCCTGGCACCCGTCAAAGAGTTTACTTTCTTAGACGAAAAACATATTCATAAAACATCACATACATCATTATAGCATACATAACGCAGCGTATCATACAAGTCTCATTTATGTTGAGAACATCATTGCTTAATCCATATCATGCATTGCATATGACTGACCTTTACCTTTCAGGAAAGATGCAGTTAAAATGCTTAAACATATTTCAGAGCCTTCTCTAGTCCAGCTAAATCGACTCCCAACAGATTTTTCTGATAAAGACTCAGCAGAACCTATGGTCCCCTCTCCGACAAGTGCGTGAGGTGGTAATTCCTTTTTCAGATGTTTCCCTCTCCGACGATGAGTGTGAGGTGATAATCTCCTTATGGTCCCCTCTCCGACAAGTGCGTGAGGTGGTAATTCCTTTTTCAGATGTTTCCCTCTCCGACGATGAGTGTGAGGTGATAGTCTCTTATGGTCCCCTCTCCGGCAAGTGCGTGAGGTGGTAATTCCTTCTTCAGATGTTTCCCTCTCCGACGATGAGTGTGAGGTGATAATCTCCTTATGGTCCCCTCTCCGGCAAGTGCGTGAGGTGGTAATTCCTTTTCCAGATGTTTCCCTCTCCGACAATGAGTGTGAGGTGATAGTCTTCTATGGTCCCCTCTCCGACGGTGTGTGAGGTAGTAAATCCTTTTCAGATGATTCCCTCTCCGACGATGAGTGTGAGGTGATAGTCTCTTCTGTTTCCCTCTCCGACGGTGTGTGAGATGACAATTCCTTTTCCTATGATTCCCTCTCCGACGGCGAGTGAGGTGATTCCCTTTCAGATTATAATAGCCTATGGTTTTCTTCCCGATATTGCAAAGATGGTAATTCCCGCCAAGATTTTCTCAACGAGCGTTGTTGAAGTTAAAATCACCCAAGGTTCTCTTATCATTCATGCTAAGGAAGTAACCATCCCTGGTTCTTTCATCGTTGTTTAAAGCTCCAGACTCAGCTCCTGTAACCAGTCAGGATATATCTATACCAAGCATCTAAAATCAGCTCCTGCAACGTGTCAGGTACTCATTTTTCTTTTGCAGGTATGCAGGTTCGCGCTAAGGAATCTCCTACGCAATCAACATCCAGATGGCATCTATAAGCCCATCATCCTATCCAGCAACCTCCCAATGGCATCTATAAGCCCATTTCCATCACACTGCTACTATATGAGCGCAAATTTCTGGGCACTCTAGTGTCCAATCATCTTCTACCCTCGGATTACGAAAGGCACGTCAGCCAATCTGCATCCTCAGGTCTAAGAAGATTGAACAGGGGCAACTGTTGTACCCCAAAATTTGCCCTCCCATATTCTTCAAGAAATTGCCAAGCCAAGTCACAAAATTCCCCAAGGGTTATGCAGTTCAACTGTCTCCTATGCAGTCAAAACTAGGGTTTGGGTTCTGATCAAGAAAAGGAAGTTTTCAAAGGCCCAATCAAGTCTCACATGCTTACAAAGATGGTCAAGTATCCTCATATCAAGTTTCAAGGCATTCAGCTCAAAATTGCACAGTCAAAACCCTAATTGTACTACAGTCAACTGTAGGGGCAAAATGGTCATTTGACAGTCAAAAGTTCAAATTTTTGGTCAATATATCATTTTGAAGCCACAAATATCATTTGATCAATGCTTGATCATGATTCTCAAAATTTGGCTCAGAAATCATCAAAGATGCAAAAGTTACTATATTTGGACAGCTGAAAAAGTCAACTGAAATTGACCAGGGCATAACTTTCACATGGATTATCAGAAAAATTACATCCAAATCTCATTTTGAAGAGAAAGACATTTCCTACAACTCCTCTTCATACTTCAAGTCCAAGAAATGCTCTCACAAAAAGTTATCAATTTCAACATTATAGGTCATTTTCAAAAGTCAACAAAAAGGGACTTTAAGTCAAAGGCCATAACTTGAGATTGGTAAATCAAAATGACATGGGACCAAAGGCATTGGTTAGAGGACTCAAAGACCTTTCCAAAATGTCCAAGAACATGTGAAAAGCTTAAAAATTGAGCAAGTTATGCCTTGTGGAATTTGGGAAATTTTTGGATATTTTGAAAAGTCAACAATGGTTCAAATGACCTAAATTTGCTAATGGGCCCATTTTTCTTCCATGATTCATCATTCCAAGCATATGCACGACCACCTGGCCCAAAGGGAAGTATTTTCTCATTTTTTATTTATTTATTTGAATTTCTATTAATATTAATTCATTTAAATTATATAAATATGTGGAAAATATAAAACTTGACCTAAAAAATCTTTTTGTACACATTCTAGACTCAATATTTCGTGCACATGCTAATTAGGCAAGTTTTGGTTTGATTTGAGCTAATTGACACCAAATACACATGAAAAAAGATTCAAAAAAGATCTTATAAAATCAAATATTGAAACCATTGAATTCAAAAGATTTTGTGCAATTTTCTTAACCTAATATGCTCACTACATAACCAGGAACACAAAACCTAATGCAAAAAAACAAGAAGCTGCGCTGAAAATACCATAGCAAACTTGGAAAATTGTCAAGAAAGTTCAAAACTGAAATCAACTTTTTAGGTCCATCCAAGCCCTAAAAACTATTCCATCAACTTCCTTGAAGGTCCCTGATCAGATTCCAACCACAAGCATCCTTCAGAACTCCACGAATTGGTATATTGCACACGAACTGCATCAAAGAAAATTCATATTTGTATACCATATTCCATGCGTTATTCCTGAAATTTAGTCATTAATTCATGCTCATGATGATGTTTTGATGCTAACCAACCCATTCAATTGCATTTTTGTGCCGTATATGCGAATCTGCCATGTTTAAATGTTAGGGTTTGCAGAGCTTGAGATTGGGGCTTTTCACCCAAGGAAAAATTACGCCTCAAGATTATTGCCATTAGATTAAGCAGGTTGAGACGAAGAGGAATCCCTACTCGCGCCTAATTTATTGATCCTATAGCGCTAGTCGCTATTTTTTATAAACCTGCCTAACGCAACGCCATGAAAACCGTTGCCATCGTGTTTTGTTTTACAGGATGAGGAAGAAGATAACCTCGTGTCACACAGCGATTGGCGCGTTTGAAAATTGGCGCGCCACCCACTAACATCTTGTCTTTTCTCTTATATTATTTATTCGTCTATTATATAACAAGCGCGTCATTTGGTTCAGCTGGCAAATGCTTGTGGCAATAACGTCAAAGACCTGGGTTCGAACCCCAGGTCTGTATAATTTCACTATTGTTTTTCCATATAAGATCCCATGCAGGCACAACGTTGAAGCGTACCATGCTCCATCATCATCCAGACGTCCACGTGCTTAGTGGAATCAGATCAATGGCCAAGATTCAAAGAACGCTGTAGGCTTAAGTCAATGCATCATATGTGATTCAAAAAGTCAATAAGGCCAAAATCAATTGGGCCAGATTGCTAAGGCCTATACCTCCACTTTGGGGACTTCCACCCCCCCTGGTTTGCAAATTCTATTTTATTTTTATGTTTTATTTTAATTATTATTCTATTTGCCCTCTTGTCAAATTAATTAATTCTTTTTTTACAATATATAAAAAACATCATAAAAATCCAGAAAAAGATAAAAAATGTTAAATTATTTCATTCTAATATTTTCATAAATAAATTAACATGTAATTATTAGTTTTAATTAGGTTACAATTTTAATTTCTTTTAATAATAAAAAACCCAAAAATATGTAGAAATAGGTTTAATTAATTTTGATTCCTTTTAATTTCCTTTTTACAATAATAATATTTATTTTATTTATTTTCATAAATTAAAAAATGCATATAAATTAACTTAGGTTTAAATTAGTTAAAATTTTAATATTTTCATAATAAATCTAAAAAACACTAGAATTAGGGTTTACATTTCAAATTTCATTCTAATAAATTCTTCTTCTTTTAAATCTTAAAAAACATAAAATACTAAAAAACATTTTCTTTTCAATTTTAATTTCAACCCTTCATTAACTTTAAATTTTTTGCAAAAGGGTCCAACGCCCATGTTCGTAATTTATTTAATTTCGCGCATTTATTTTATGTCGCTTATTATAATTATGTAATTCTCCCGAAGCCTTGTAAAGTTTTAATTACTTCTCGCACTTTATTTACTTTGCTTTATTTATTTTTCTGTCAAATCGGGTCCGGTTTAATTTTGGCGATGTGGACCCGCGCCATTTGTAATAGTTGTAGATTTATTTTCCCGCAACTTTTAACTGTTAAATAAGCATGAAAGAATGAATGGACATAATAAAATCAAGCATAGAACACCAATAAACATGACAAGACAAATATCAATGAAACTGACACACAAATTCGCACACACCACCCCTAGGGTACGCCTCACTGTTGCCTTTCGAAAGGTGATCGTCGAGTAGAGGATGTCTTAGTAAGTCCTCATGATCCGGGAACCTGGCATGAGGGTAGCTTCTAAGGTGTCTTCCCATTGCTCTGGTGATCACCATGTCCCGAACTCGAATTGACCCGAACACCTCCAACGGTGGTGCTACCTACCTCTCAATGGTGGGATGACACTACTTTTAAGGACATCTACACAGACGAATTCCTTAGGGTAGGTAGGTTCTCAAGGATACTTGCTCTCTTCAAAACAAACTGAAATCTTTTCACACCAACACTTTTCAAAAGCTTTCAAAACAAATTTTTTCAAACACTCTGACGTACGAGTCGAACTGAAATTTTTCAAAGAAACTTTTTAAACCCACATTGAAAAGCAAGCAAACATTTTGAAAACACATTGAGCAAGTATCTAAGAGCCCATGGATAACCATGGATAGAAAGGGTGCTAACACCTTCCCTTTCTATAACCTACCTCCCGAACCGAGAGCAATCTCTTTAAGGAATTTTTCTGTGCTTTTGTCCTTTCCAATTGGAGAAAATAAAAGACGGTGGCGACTCTTGCTTCCGCGACATTTCGCAAACCAGCGTTAAACAGTCAGTTCCAGATCCACCGATCACAATGATCCTTTGCTAGAATTCATGTCTTTTGTACCCCAAAATTTGCCCTCTCATTTCTCAAAGGATTAACCTGGACCCTCAGGTTTACTTCCATCCAACTTCAAGTCTTGAATTGCAAATTTTCCAAGAAAGTCATTCACAAGGGCAAAATGGTCATTTGCACACTAAAAGTCAAACTTTGACTTTTGGATCAAAATCAAGCTTCAAGAATCATGTTTCATCAAGACTCTGTTTTCCTTTCTCCTTATTATTTTTGCCATCAATTTTTTTATTAATCAAAAACACATAAAAAATATTATTTTCATATTCACATATCTTATTTTATTTAATATAAAAGATAAAAATGTTTTCTTAAACCAAACTTATTTCCTTTTTTACAAAACAAGTCCATTTTACATTTCTTGTACATTCTTATCCATTTCAATATGGTTGTAATAGTAACTTAGGATTTAATTTTATTTGCAACCCCCATTCATAAATATGTACCCCCATCCCTAAAATATTGTAATAGCGTAGGACTTTACATTTCTACAATTTATCGCTTTTGAATGTGAATGCTAGTAATTAGGGTGTGTATGGAAAGACATGAAATCAACAAATAGATCACCCCAATTAAGACTAAAGTGCATGCAATCAAACACACTTGCACACTAGCACCCTTAGGGTAATCCCACCTTGTTGCCTATCGGAAAAATAGTCATGCCCCTCGAACATGGGCGTTTTAGCAAAAGACCCTCGACAAAAGATCGTAGTCCCTCGATGACCCTCGATGTTGCCTTCGATAAAATGATCTAGTCCCTCACACGACATTGCTAAAACGTTCCATGGGTTGCCTTCTATGACTTTACAAAAACGTCTCACACTTGTCCCTTCGCATCCAACGATGGGGCTTCTTACCAAAACAATGGTAAGATAACAACGTCTAAAGAAGGAGGAAAAGAACACCTAAGACCTTTCGAGTAGGTAGATTCGCTCCTAGTTACTTTCTTGCTCACAACAAAAACATTCAATACACCAACACTCTCACTTTGAAACATTTTCAAAATACAACACTTTATATACATTCTTACGAACAAGAATCATTACAAAGTTCGTCTAAACGATGGCGTCTTTACAAAATACTTTCAAAAACACATCTTTCAAACTTGAAAACATTTTCAAAAGATTAACACTTTGTATACATTCTTACGAACGAGAATCATTACAAAGTTCGCCTAAACGATGGCGTCTTTACAAAATGCTTTCAAAAACCACACAAAGCATAATTTCAAACAAAAGCAAGTGATCTAGCAAGTAACTAAGAGCCCATGGAAAACCATGGATGAAAAGGGTGATAATACCTTCCCTTTTCATAACCTACCCCCCGAACTCAAGAAAACATCTCTAAAGGTCTTTCCTGTGCTTTTCACCTTTCCTTATTGGATAAAAGAAAAGTCGGTGGCGACTCTTGCTAACCACAACATTTGCGATAAAATTAAAAACCTTAAGTCAGTTCTCCCACCGCATCACAATGTCCAATGCCTCAAGTGATTCAGATGGAGATCTGCCCCTAGCTATTTGGCACTTTTGAGAGATTCCTTGAATCTTGAATCGACTTCCTCCAGATCAGTTGGACATCATGCCATGCCCGTTGATTATGAAAAGCATGTTATTAGAAATGTATTTCCATCTGAGGTGATTCTATTCATTGAGAGGATTTATGTTTATTGAATATTCTTCGTACGAATTTCTCCGCTATCGAACAATAAGTCATATGAAAACAATTTCATTTAAAAATGCAAAACTTATGTCTGTCTTGAAGTTTTGAAAATGCATTTTTAGTAAACAAACATAATTTTGTAAGAATATGAATTCAACTCAGGATTTATAGTAAACCTTACAAGAGTCAGGATACCTTTTGTAACAGTATGCTTTCGAACTAACCCATGCTTTTCAGCTAGGACTTTTAAGGCTTATAGTGTTTCCTGGTTTATGGTTTAAGAAACAAAGGATAAAGGCTCAAAATTTATTTGTACCCAACCCGTTCTTCGTGATTTTATTTAGTCCTATACTCAGTTAATTGTGTGTTAAAATCCTATTGAGTCTAGAATCTTTTCCCTGATATTCCAGTGATGGTTCAGATACTGAAAGTTTATTTGAGAAGGCAGTAATCATTTTTTTGTAACATTTTTTGTTGAGGATTCACAGTGACCTATTTTTTGATTTTATTATCCCTACCTTTTGCCTGAACTATTTCTTTTGTGATTACAGTCAGCGGGATGGCCCAGTTTTTTTCTTAAGTCTCCTTCATAGGTTTTGACTTAGCGGGCTTTTCTTTTGAGAGATAATGACTTCCTGTTTTAATGATTATGTGGAACCATCACCATATTTTGTTTAGGAAAGATACCTCTGACACTATCCTTATGTACGAAAGGAAAGCTTGCGATTGAATGCACCATTGAATTGACTAAGAAACTACCCTGCCCCGGGTTATGATTAAATGTTTCAATTTGTGTGAAAAAGAAAACTCCTATACATCGTCAACAAGGTCTATTCCAAAGCATACTGTAGAGATTATGGTATTACTTTCGTCATCCTCTCTCTAAAGGCTTATAGTTTTTTAATCGAGAGTTGAATGTCACAAAAGTAAAAATATAGTAGAGTGAAAACAAATTGATTGCTTTAAGACAAGCATATGCAATTCATTAATAGAATAGAAAAGTTTGACATAAAATAAGTGTTCGAACAATCAAAAGAAAATTAAAATTTGACAATTCTAATGAACAAAAATCCTTTTTGTCTGAACTTGTGACTTCAGATGGTGTGCCTTTGAGGGATGGTAGAAGAATTCAGTCTGGCCATCTTGTGTGAACTCCAGCAATCCAATGTCGATCAAGTCTTGAAACTTATTTTTCAATGCCCAACAACTATTAGTGTCATGCTCCAGACTATTGGTATGATAAATGCATTTCACATTAGGGTTGTACTGAGGAAAGGCGGTGTTGGGATTATGAGGAGGATCCTTCAATGTTATCAACTCCATCTTCAACATGTGTTGTAATAATTGAGCCGAGGACATGTTGATTTTGGTGAGTTGCCTTTTGGGCGCGTCCTGCTTACGCTGATTTCCTTGTCATTGTTGTTGCACTGGTGCTGGATTAGAGATCTGCACTGCCCCCACAGATTGGTTGAGATCACTCTTATTACGACTGTTCTGGTCGTACACGATACTGGACTCCTTCTTTCTGTTGTATGATCTCTTTTGAGTACTTGAAGATGCAGTCCCCTGGATTTCACCACTCCTGAGTTTATTTTCAACATGTTCATGCATGAACATGTCACCCAATTCCCTGTCTGCAAAGAGAGGTTGATCATTGACTAGGCCCCAAATTCTAGCAGTTTTCCCCAGACGGTCGTATCTGTCCTGATGAGGCTTGCTGATGAGAATCCTTAACTCTTCTTATCCCTGAGCTTAATTTTGGATAAGATCCATCTGACTATTCATATGGATTCTCATCCTTTCCATCTCAGCTTGCAATTGTTCCAACTGGTCATCCTTGTTGTCGTCAGGATTTTTCTTGGTCAAGTTCTCAGCGAGGAGTGCTTTCAATTCTTCTTTCCCCTTGGATAGATTTAGGAACATTTCCTTGAATTGAGCATATTGAGTATGGAGATCTTTGTCATTCTATTCGGGAGCCATCTTCCTTGCTGAAATACACAACGAGAAAATGAGAAACCTGTCTTAAGAATACCTGTTATGTAATAACATGCATGCAATGTTTTCAAGGATCTCACGAGGTAAAGACAAGAAGATGTTAGCAACTGAATCTGACTACAACTTCGATTAAAGAAATTCGTATCATTGAATGTCCTTCTACGAGAATCAAGCTCACCATGTTGAGTGGGTCATAGCCACTGACTCAAGAGATCGTGCTTTGACGACATTGGCTAGAGGAAAATAAATCCCGTTGCCCCTTGCTAGACGTCTGGTTCATTGTAACCTGCATCACAGTCCCTTTGAGATCCTTGAAATAGTTAACAAAATGCTATGGCATGATGTCATGATGTGTATTATATGCACCAAGCAAAAGTGCAAGTTGACGTAAACAAGTAAGTCTTACAAGAAGTCTAGGTTATTGGATAATGACTACAAGCAAGTCCTGCAAGGAATTACTGTCGTTAGGTAATGAATACAAACAAGCCCTGCAAGGAGTTCAAGTTGTTAAATAGTAAATGCAAACAAGTCACACAAGTAGACCTAGGTTCAAGCTTGCATGGAGTTTGTAGGTAAGTACCCTCTTGAAGTTTTAGTTGGTTTAACATGTCCTAGAAAGTAACTGGGTTCTAAGGAGTCTCAATATCACTGATCTTTCTTTATTGGGCATTGTTTCAACTCAGGCAATCTTTTCTCGTGGCTAAAATATCCTGAAAGTCCAATCTCAATGAGTATAGTATCTAGTATCAACCAATCCTCAGCTTTATATCGAAGTCGGCTATCTCACTACTTTTTTATGGCCAAGTTTGTTCAACTAAGGTTCTAAGGTCAGTTAGTGCTTTATGACACCACACAACGGCCCTGTATTCTCCTCGATTTAACATAAGGGATACCAATAACAACAAATGTGTCACACTAATGCAACCATCGCTTCAACCATATCAGTCTACACGATCTATTGTTGCTTACCTAAAAGTGCCCCAGATCCAGATATAGGATCTTTACAAGAATACCCAAACATAAACCCGAAATGTAAAGCAAGCAAGTTAGACAGGTAAAGCATTTAAATGTGAACTATCTCTAAGATAATCCCACTTTTTTTAGTCATCACTATCCCCAGCAAAGTCGCCAGTTCTGTAATGCGGTGGGAGAACTTATTGGTTTTGCGTTTGTATGCACAAATGTTGCGGTAAGCAAGAGTCGCCACTAACTTTTCTTTTATCCAACAAAGGAAAGGGTGAAAAGAATAGAAAAAGACCTTTCGAGATTATTTCTGAGTAAGGGGGGTAGATTATGGAAAGGGAAGGTGTTAGTACCCTTTCCATCCGTAGTTATCTACGGGCTCTTAGATGCTAGCTCATTTGAAAATACCTTCTATTTGTGTGTTTGAAAATAAGTATTTTGAAAAGACGCCTTAGTGCGGCAAACTTTGTAATGTTTCTCGTATTGTTGAGAACGTATACAAAGTGTTTTTGAAAATATTTTTGGGAAGGAGTGTAGGTGTGGAAAATGTTTTGTTTTGAGCAAGCATCTAAGAACTATCTACCTACTCGAAAAGGTTTGTTATTTTCCTCTTTTCCTTTAGACAGTGCTATCCTACTATTAGTGAGTAGGTAGCCCCATCATTAGATGTTTGAGAAACGGGCTAGGGTCATCGTAAAATCACGAAAGTAACTAGTATGATACTTTAGTAATTACCCTAAGGTTTTAAGATCATATACCGAGGAAACATCGAAAGGGTAATCGAGGGACTTATGATCTTTAAACCAAAGGGTCACCACTAAAATCTCTTACTTTCGAGAGTCGTGACCCTTTTATTCCGAAGGAGACAAGTGGAAGCACCTTAGAGGTGCACGTGTGTGAGTGTGTTGTGTTTCACTTATGTTTATCTTGAGTGTTAGGTTTTCTAGTGTTTTCTTTTAATCTTTCCTTACAAGCCTATTAGCATACATCTAATAGTTAAAATAAGTACGGAAAATAAAAATGCAGAATTTTGAATCTTCACTATTACAATGCTTCGCGGTGGGGGGAATTACAAACCAAAAAATGGTGGAAAATGTAAAGAGTCCTACTTTTAACTATTACACCTCATATACAATTACATATATTTGTGAAAAAATAATGCAAGCAAAGTAAAGCACACGGAGAAAGAAAGTCCTAAAAAAGTTCTAAGTGATAAAAAGAAAAATATTTTTTGTTGTTTTTTTTGTTTAGGAAAAATAATGATTAAATTAAATTAGGACAACCTAATTCTAATTAGTTTAATTAATTAAGAAAAAGATGATTAAAAAAATTAATAAAAAAATTAATTTAATTAATAAAACCTAAGTCTAATATTTTTGTGATTTTGATTCTATGATTTTTATGATTTCTTAATAAAAGGAAATTAATTGAAATAAAAGAAAATAAATAAAGCCAAAAGACAAAATGGGCCGCGCTACAAAAATGAAAATGAGGTGTGAGAAAGAAGCAGAATTAAAAACCCAAACTGGACAAAGCCCAGTTCTGCGCTGGACCCAATATGGATAATGTCTTGGGGTACACCACGAGGACGCTCCTTTGAGGCTTTAGATCTGGAATTTTCAGACTCCTGCGTCAAAACTTAAAAGCAATGGTGGTAAAACATTCTAAACATTAGAATGAACATGCATGAACGCTTATAAACCATTTACAACGTAAGAATTGAGAGTTTGTAATTAAGAATTTTTACCCAATCGAAGCTACTTGGTGTGGCTATTTTGGGCGTGGATTGGCTTGGCAAGAGGCCTGAGTAGACTCCTAGAAGTCTCAGAAATGTGATTTGCTCACTTGTTTAGACTGATAGCGCCTGGGAATATAGCTGCGAATTCTTGCAACTTTTAGCAATTTTTGAGAATCTTGTAGAGCTTTCTCTAGAAATTTTTGTGTGTGTCTTTTGTTTTCCATCTTGTCATGTATTTATAGAGGAATGTAGAGGTACACAAACATGGCAAGGAATCACACCATTAAAGCCACCAACATGGAAAGGAATCACACCATTAAACCATGGTTTCATGACAAAAAATCATATTTGAAAAATTGCCAAAATTACATGATTCTTGCCATTTCTACCTCTTGCATGAACCTGGTCATGTCTTATACACCTTGCATGAAATTTGGCTCCCTTAATGGGTCAAGTCAAGCCCAAATGCCACGGCCCATTATTTCTTGCATTTTTATCTTAATTTATTTGATTTTAAATTGAATAAAATCAAGATAAATACAAATAAACTCAAAGGCCATGAAAAAATGGACTTAAAGTTCCTCATAGATATTAGGTCCAAAACTAAGCTCATTAGTCTAGAAATGCAATTTTGCTCAATTTGTACTTCTTGAATTTCTTCAAAATTCCCCAACTTGTGAAAACCATAACTTGCTCATTTTTTATATTTTTAAGATGATTTTGGACTTTTTGGAAAGCATAAGATGTCCAATACAATCTTTATGTTGACCATTTTTTCTTTTGAAGACATTATCTTGATGTAAGTTGTCTTGACAAAAAGTGTCTTTTATTGACTTTTTGAAAATGACCTGTAATGTATGAGATCATATCTTTCAAATGAAGCATTTTTTGGACTTGAGGACGAATGAAAAGTTGTAGAGAATTGCATTTTCTTCAAAATGAGATTTTATTAGGAAAAAGTTGATGACGAATGAATGTTCTTTCAAATGAAGTATCTTTCAAAATGAATTTTCCTCGAATCTTAGTTGACCTTTTGACTTACCCTGACCTAGATTTCACCCGTGAGTGGGGAGGTATGTAATTGCAAGCTTCTCAAGTCATATTTAAAGCATTGGTTTTGATGAAGACAACATGGACATCAACATTCAAAGGATGTGCAAAAAGCTTATCAAATATCATATACAAGTCTTGAAGATTAGAAGAAGAATTATTGAAGAATCAACAAATGTCAAAAGGTTTAAATAATTCTTAATCTTGAATATAGATGTTCACAAATATGCATTCATAATCATATACATATCCCACATGTTTTCATTTAAGAAAAACTATGTTTGAAATCTTTTTCAAAAAGAATTTTTGAAAATAACCTTTTAGGAACCGGTTCCTCCCTAACAGGGAACCGGGTTCCAAACTTGTTCAAAAAACACCTCCCTGGAATTTGTACCAGGAACCGGGTTGTACCAATAGGGGAACCGGTTCCTGCGTGTTTTTTTTGAAATCCTGGTTATAACGTTCACTAAGAACCGGGTTCTTCCCGTGTCGGAACCGGTTCCCAGCGAACCAGTGCAGCTTTTCTTTTGGTTTTTGAACATTTTTCAAGTGGTATCCTTTCATGAATGCATTGCATCTTTTCATATGAAATGACATGAATGAAGAGGTTCTTGTGACATTATAAAATGTGCAGATTTTCAGATTTTGAAATATCAATAAATATAACTTTCATATACAACAAAAACCTTCTTCATATTAACAATTTTCATTCATTAAAATTTGCATATAAACTTTCATGTGTTCATAAATTTTGTGAAACTTGCCATATACATTTTCATTAAGAAATCATTACAAGTTTCATACATTCATTGTGAACATTTATAATCATTGCTTGAGAATTGTTTCTATCTTGAAGAAGAAGATCAATTGAAGATTGATAGTGCTATCCATCTATTTCAAATTAATTATTGTATTACTTAAAGAAATTATTCCCTTACTATCCAGGATTGTTGGAAGTAAGTGTTGTGATTTGAAGAGGATTGTTCTTCATTCACATTAGTGTTTGTTTGATCTTAAAGGTGTTAAGAACCTTTGGTCACCCTATAGGTTAGATAGTAAGCATAGGCTGTACAATCATTCTAACTATAGTGAAATCTCTTTCGTGTTGGAAAGGGGACTGGAGTACTCTCGGATTGTGAGGGGAACCAGGATATATCACCGTGTTCTTTACTTTTCCGCTTTTATCGCTTTCATCACCATAATCAAGAAAAGATAATATATAATCAAAACCTTCAAACACTTAACCAAAAATTACTACAAGTATTCTCATAAAACCGAATAAATTTTTATATACCTAATTCACCCCCCCTCTTAGGCACTCTTAGACTTACAATTGGTATCAGAGCAAGTTATAGATAACTTGTTCCTAAAGATCCAGAATGGCTTCCGCAAATCCAAATCTGGTTTTCAAAGATGGTGGTAGTAACAACAAGCCTCCATTGTTTTATGGTGAATACTTTGACTTTTGGAAAATTCGCATGAAGGCTCATCTTGAAGTGCAAGGAGAAGAAATATGGAATGCTGTTGAGAATGGTCCATTTAATCCGGTGTGTGTTGTCAATGGTGTTGGGTCATCAAAGCCTAAAGCATCATGGGATGACGATGACAAGAAAAAAGTTCTCTTTGACAAAAAGGCAATCAATATTCTCCAAAGTGCTCTTAGTATGGATGAATTTTTCCGAGTATCGGCATGTACAACGGCAAAGGAAATTTGGGATACTCTTGTAGAAACTCATGAAGGAACCGCCGAAGTCAAAAGGTCTAGATTGAACACTTTGAGTCAAGAATATGAATTATTCAGAATGCTGCCCGGAGAATCCATCCTTGACTTGCAAAAGAGATTCGTTCACTTGACAAACCATTTGAAGGCACTTGGTAAGACTTTAACTAACGATGAATTAAATCTTAAAGTGCTTAGGTCTTTAACTAGGGAATGGCAACCAAAAGTGACGACAATATCCGAAAAGAAAAGCCTAGAAACTATGACTTCTGCAACACTTTTCGGAAAGCTTCAAGAATATGAGACGAAACTTGGAAGACTTGAAAAACATGAGAATCATGAGAAGAAATCCAAAGGCATTGCTTTGAAAGTTGATTCAAAAGAAAGTCAAGATAAAGATGCATCGGAGGAAGATGAAAATCTCTTGCTTTTTGTAAAAAGGTTAGGAAAATATTTTGGTCATAAAAATAATCTTCATAATGCTAACTTTGTCAAAAGAAAGAAATTCTATAAGCATAAAGATAAAGAAGCCTTCACATCAACACAAGATGTCACATGCTATGAATGTGGAAAGTAAGGTCACATAAAGATGGATTGTCCAAAACTCTCCAAGAAAAATGGATTCAAAGGCAAAAAGGAGTTCAAGAACAAAAGGGCTTATGTTGCATGGGAAGATAATGAGATAAGTTCTTCATCCGATTCGGAAAGCGACGAATGTGCAAATCTAGCATTGATGGCTTCACATCACTCCGACGATGAAGAAGAGGTATGCTTGAAATCCACATCAAATATTTGGTATCTTGATAGTGGATGTTCAAAGCATATGACATGAGATGTACACGAATTTTCATATCTAGTACATAAAGCCAAAGGGTATGTCACTTGTGGAGACAACACCAAAGGAAAGATTCTTGGCGTTGGAATAGTTGGCACACCTCCATCCATTAAAATTGAGGATGTTCTCTATGTTGAAGGATTAAAGCACAACCTTCTTAGCATAAGTCAACTTTGTGATAGAGGGTTCAAGATCAAATTCAACAAAGAAGAATGCCTTATTATGGATGAGGCAACCAATAAGGTAAAACTCAAAGGTATAAGATCTAACAATATTTTTATGATTACTTTAGATGATTTGTCTATGAAGGTACAATGTCTTATGGTAAACAACAATGACGCTTGGTTATGGCACAAGAGGATTGCTCACATTCACATGGAGCACTTGAACAAATTGGTTAAGCATGACTTAGTTATTGGTCTACCAAAGATGAAGTTCATCAAAGACAAATTATGTAGTGCATGCCAAAAGGGCAAACAGACCAAATCAACTTTAAAATCTAAGAATATGGTGTCTACTACAAGGCCACTACAATTGTTACACATGGATCTCTTTGATCCATCAAGAACAAAAAGCTTCAGAGGTAATGTATACGCTTTGGTTATTGTTGATGATTTTTCTAGATATTCTTGGACTTTGTTTCTTGTGCAGAAAAGTGATGCTTTTAAAGCTTTTAAGAAGTATTCTAAGCAAATCCAAAATGAAAAATCACTAAAGATTGTATCCATAAGAAGTGATCATGGTGGAGAATTCCAAAATGCACAATTTGAAGAATTTTGTGAAGAACATGGTATCTTTCATAATTTTTCAGCACCTAGAACTCCACAACAAAATGGAGTAGTTGAAAGAAAGAATAGGTTTCTAGTGGAACTTGCAAGAACAATGCTTAGTGATGCAAATCTTCCTAAATATTTTTGGGCGGATGTGGTTAGCACGGCATGTTATGTTGGAAATTGAGTTATCATTAGACCTATATTAAAGAAGACTCCATATGAACTCTTCAAAGGAAGAAAGCCAAATATTGCTCACTTCCACATTTTTGGATGCAAGTGTTTTGTTCTTAACAATGACAAAGACAATCTCGGTAAGTTTGACGAGAAATCCGACGAAGGTATATTTCTTGGTTATTCTCTTTCTAGTAAAGCATATAGAATGTATAATAAAAGAACTTTAACTATTGAAGAATCTATGCATGTATCTTTTGATGAAACTAACACCTCTAAAGAGGAAGTAGTTGTGTGTGATGATGATGATCCTATAGATTTACCCCCAGAAGATCTTTCAAATGATCAAGTTGTGAAATCACCAGAAAATCAAGAAAACATTGTACAACAAGATTCAAACATCAATGATCTACCAAAAGAATGGAGAACTCATAGAGACCATCCTATTGACAAAATTATTGGTGACATTAGCCAAGGAGTATCAACAAGATTGAATCTAAAAGATGCTTGCTTAAACATGGCGTTTGTTTCTCAAATTGAACCTACCAAAGTTGATGAAGCCTTAGGAGATGATCAATGGATTATTGCTATGCAAGAAGAATTAAATCAATTCGAGAGAAATCAAGTTTGGGAACTTGTTCCTAGACCAAGTGGTAAACACATCATAGGTACCCAATGGGTGTTTAAGAAAAAACTTGATGAGAATGGTCTAATTGTTCGAAACAAAGCAAGGTTGGTTGCCCAAGGCTACAATCAAGAGGAAGGAATCGACTTTGAAGAAACATTTTCTCCGGTTGCAAGGTTAGAAGCTATACGTCTTTTACTTGCTTATGCTTGTTCATTAAATTTTCAGCTTTTTCAAATGGACGTCAAAAGCGCATTCTTGAATGGATACATCAATGAAGAAGTCTATGTCAAACAACCTCCGGGATTTGAAGACTTCAAACATCCTACACATGTCTTTAAGTTGAGAAAGGCTCTTTATGGCTTAAAGCAAGCACCAAGAGCATGGTATGATAGACTTAGCAATTTTTTGTGTGAAAAAGGTTTCGAAAAGGGTAAGGTTGATAAAACTTTGTTCATTAAGAAAATCAAAAGTAACACTTTATTGGTTCAAGTCTATGTTGATGATATCATTTTTGGATCGACTAACAAAGAAATGTGTGAGGAATTCTCATTGATGATGCAAGGAGAATTCGAGATGTCTATGATGGGAAAGATGAACTACTTTCTTGGACTACAAATCAAGCAACTAAAAGATGGAATCTTCATCAACCAATCTAAGTATTGCAAAGAATTATTGAAAAAGTTTGATATGGACAATTGTAAAGCAATGAATACTCCAATGGGCTCCGGTACATATGTTGATCAAGATGAATCCGGTACTCCAATTGATATTACAAAATACCGAGGTATGATTGGTTCCTTATTGTATTTGACGGCAAGCCGTCCTGACATCATGTTTAGTGTTTGTCTTTGTGCTCGCTTTCAAGCAAATCCAAAGGAATCTCACCTCATGGCAGTTAAAAGGATCATGAAGTATCTTAAAGGAACAACCAATGTCGGCTTATGGTATCCTAAAGGTAGTATTTGCACTTTAATTGGTTATTCTGACGCGGATTATGCAGGTTGTAAAACTGATCGTAAAAGCACAAGTGGTACTTGTCACATTATTGGAAATGCATTAGTATCATGGGCTTGTAAAAAGCAAGCATGTGTTACTCTTAGCACGGCCGAAGCAGAATACATAGCAGTGGATAGTTGTTGTGCACAAATTCATTGGCTCAAGCAACAACTCTGTGATTACGGACTTGATCTCGGATGCATTCCTCTTTGATGCGACAATACAAGTGCTATCAATATTACAAAGAATCCGGTCATGCATTCAAGAACCAAACATATAGATATTCGACATCATTTTCTCCGTGATCATGTACTTAAAGGAGATGTCGAAGTCACTTTTGTGGATACTCATAACCAACTCGCAGATATCTTCACAAAACCGCTTGCTCGAGAATCATTCTTCAAAATCCTAAGAGAACTTGGTATTTTGGATGAAGGTGATCTCTAAATGTTTCTCATAAGATGCACGTCTTAATTTTTCTTCAAAAATTTATGTTTCAGTACACTCTGCTTCTACTCCTTCTTTTATATGTTTTTATTTGATAAAATATGTGTGTATATTTTATTCGTCTTAATTTTTAAAATGTATTTGTTTCACTCTTTTTCCCCATCCTTTTTGATGTTAACAAAGGGGGAGAAGAATATGCATATGTGTTGTTATGTTTCAAAGAAATTGCAGGCACTCACTCCAAAATTCAAAGAATCATGGACTTAGGGGGAACATACAATTTAGGGGGAGCCTTGCATTTGCTCAACATTTGTGCTACACAAAACAACATAAACATTTCAAGAATTGTTTTCAAGACTTGGTTGTCATCATCAAAAAGGGGGAGAATGTAATTGCAAGCTTCTCAAGTCATATTTAAAGCATTGGTTTTGATGAAGACAACATGGACATCAACATTCAAAGGATGTGCAAAAAGCTTATCAAATATCATATACAAGTCTTGAAGATTAGAAGAAGAATTATTGAAGAATCAACAAATGTCAAAAGGTTTAAATAATTCTTAATCTTGAATATAGATGTTCACAAATATGCATTCATAATCATATACATATCCCACATGTTTTCATTTAAGAAAAACTATGTTTGAAATCTTTTTCAAAAAGAATTTTTGAAAATAACCTTTTAGGAACCGGTTCCTCCCTAACAGGGAACCGGGTTCCAAACTTGTTCAAAAAACACCTCCCTGGAATTTGTACCAGGAACCGGGTTGTACCAATAGGGGAACCGGTTCCTGCGTGTTTTTTTTGAAATCCTGGTTATAACGTTCACTAAGAACCGGGTTCTTCCCGTGTCGGAACCGGTTCCCAGCGAACCAGTGCAGCTTTTCTTTTGGTTTTTGAACATTTTTCAAGTGGTATCCTTTCATGAATGCATTGCATCTTTTCATATGAAATGACATGAATGAAGAGGTTCTTGTGACATTATAAAATGTGCAGATTTTCAGATTTTGAAATATCAATAAATATAACTTTCATATACAACAAAAACCTTCTTCATATTAACAATTTTCATTCATTAAAATTTGCATATAAACTTTCATGTGTTCATAAATTTTGTGAAACTTGCCATATACATTTTCATTAAGAAATCATTACAAGTTTCATACATTCATTGTGAACATTTATAATCATTGCTTGAGAATTGTTTCTATCTTGAAGAAGAAGATCAATTGAAGATTGATAGTGCTATCCATCTATTTCAAATTAATTATTGTATTACTTAAAGAAATTATTCCCTTACTATCCAGGATTGTTGGAAGTAAGTGTTGTGATTTGAAGAGGATTGTTCTTCATTCACATTAGTGTTTGTTTGATCTTAAAGGTGTTAAGAACCTTTGGTCACCCTATAGGTTAGATAGTAAGCATAGGCTGTACAATCATTCTAACTATAGTGAAATCTCTTTCGTGTTGGAAAGGGGACTGGAGTACTCTCGGATTGTGAGGGGAACCAGGATATATCATCGTGTTCTTTAATTTTCCGCTTTTATCGCTTTCATCACCATAATCAAGAAAAGATAAGATATAATCAAAACCTTCAAACACTTAACCAAAAATTACTACAAGTATTCTCATAAAACCGAATAAATTTTTATATACCTAATTCACCCCCCCTCTTAGGCACTCTTAGACTTACAATTGGTATCAGAGCAAGTTATAGGTAACTTGTTCCTAAAGATCCAGAATGGCTTCCGCAAATCCAAATATGGTTTTCAAAGATGGTGGTAGTAACAACAAGCCTCCATTGTTTTATGGTGAATACTTTGACTTTTGGAAAATTCGCATGAAGGCTCATCTTGAAGTGCAAGGAGAAGAAATATGGAATGCTGTTGAGAATGGTCCATTTAATCCGGTGTGTGTTGTCAATGGTGTTGGGTCATCAAAGCCTAAAGCATCATGGGATGACGATGACAAGAAAAAAGTTCTCTTTGACAAAAAGGCAATCAATATTCTCCAAAGTGCTCTTAGTATGGATGAATTTTTCCGAGTATCGGCATGTACAACGGCAAAGGAAATTTGGGATACTCTTGTAGAAACTCATGAAGGAACCGCCGAAGTCAAAAGGTCTAGATTGAACACTTTGAGTCAAGAATATGAATTATTCAGAATGCTGCCCGGAGAATCCATCCTTGACTTGCAAAAGAGATTCGTTCACTTGACAAACCATTTGAAGGCACTTGGTAAGACTTTAACTAACGATGAATTAAATCTTAAAGTGCTTAGGTCTTTAACTAGGGAATGGCAACCAAAAGTGACGACAATATCCGAAAAGAAAAGCCTAGAAACTATGACTTCTGCAACACTTTTCGGAAAGCTTCAAGAATATGAGACGAAACTTGGAAGACTTGAAAAACATGAGAATCATGAGAAGAAATCCAAAGGCATTGCTTTGAAAGTTGATTCAAAAGAAAGTCAAGATAAAGATGCATCGGAGGAAGATGAAAATCTCTTGCTTTTTGTAAAAAGGTTAGGAAAATATTTTGGTCATAAAAATAATCTTCATAATGCTAACTTTGTCAAAAGAAAGAAATTCTATAAGCATAAAGATAAAGAAGCCTTCACATCAACACAAGATGTCACATGCTATGAATGTGGAAAGTAAGGTCACATAAAGATGGATTGTCCAAAACTCTCCAAGAAAAATGGATTCAAAGGCAAAAAGGAGTTCAAGAACAAAAGGGCTTATGTTGCATGGGAAGATAATGAGATAAGTTCTTCATCCGATTCGGAAAGCGACGAATGTGCAAATCTAGCATTGATGGCTTCACATCACTCCGACGATGAAGAAGAGGTATGCTTGAAATCCACATCAAATGTTTTGTATCTTGATAGTGGATGTTCAAAGCATATGACATGAGATGTACACGAATTTTCATATCTAGTACATAAAGCCAAAGGGTATGTCACTTGTGGAGACAACACCAAAGGAAAGATTCTTGGCGTTGGAATAGTTGGAACACCTCCATCCATTCAAATTGAGGATGTTCTCTATGTTGAAGGATTAAAGCACAACCTTCTTAGCATAAGTCAACTTTGTGATAGAGGGTTCAAGATCAAATTCAACAAAGAAGAATGCCTTATTATGGATGAGGCAACCAATAAGGTAAAACTCAAAGGTATAAGATCTAACAATATTTTTATGATTACTTTAGATGATTTGTCTATGAAGGTACAATGTCTTATGGTAAACAACAATGACGCTTGGTTATGGCACAAGAGGATTGCTCACATTCACATGGAGCACTTGAACAAATTGGTTAAGCATGACTTAGTTATTAGTCTACCAAAGATGAAGTTCATCAAAGACAAATTATGTAGTGCATGCCAAAAGGGCAAATAGACCAAATCAACTTTCAAATCTAAGAATATGGTGTCTACTACAAGGCCACTACAATTGTTACACATGGATCTCTTTGATCCATCAAGAACAAAAAGCTTCAGAGGTAATGTATACGCTTTGGTTATTGTTGATGATTTTTCTAGATATTCTTGGACTTTGTTTCTTGTGCAGAAAAGTGATGCTTTTAAAGCTTTTAAGAAGTATTCTAAGCAAATCCAAAATGAAAAATCACTAAAGATTGTATCCATAAGAAGTGATCATGGTGGAGAATTCCAAAATGCACAATTTGAAGAATTTTGTGAAGAACATGGTATCTTTCATAATTTTTCAGCACCTAGAACTCCACAACAAAATGGAGTAGTTGAAAGAAAGAATAGGTTTCTAGTGGAACTTGCAAGAACAATGCTTAGTGATGCAAATCTTCCTAAATATTTTTGGGCGGATGTGGTTAGCACGGCATGTTATGTTGGAAATTGAGTTATCATTAGACCTATATTAAAGAAGACTCCATATGAACTCTTCAAAGGAAGAAAGCCAAATATTGCTCACTTCCACATTTTTGGATGCAAGTGTTTTGTTCTTAACAATGACAAAGACAATCTCGGTAAGTTTGACGAGAAATCCGACGAAGGTATATTTCTTGGTTATTCTCTTTCTAGTAAAGCATATAGAATGTATAATAAAAGAACTTTAACTATTGAAGAATCTATGCATGTATCTTTTGATGAAACTAACACCTCTAAAGAGGAAGTAGTTGTGTGTGATGATGATGATCCTATAGATTTACCCCCAGAAGATCTTTCAAATGATCAAGTTGTGAAATCACCAGAAAATCAAGAAAACATTGTACAACAAGATTCAAACATCAATGATCTACCAAAAGAATGGAGAACTCATAGAGACCATCCTATTGACAAAATTATTGGTGACATTAGCCAAGGAGTATCAACAAGATTGAATCTAAAAGATGCTTGCTTAAACATGGCGTTTGTTTCTCAAATTGAACCTACCAAAGTTGATGAAGCCTTAGGAGATGATCAATGGATTATTGCTATGCAAGAAGAATTAAATCAATTCGAGAGAAATCAAGTTTGGGAACTTGTTCCTAGACCAAGTGGTAAACACATCATAGGTACCCGATGGGTGTTTAAGAAAAAACTTGATGAGAATGGTCTAATTGTTCGAAACAAAGCAAGGTTGGTTGCCCAAGGCTACAATCAAGAGGAAGGAATCGACTTTGAAGAAACATTTTCTCCGGTTGCAAGGTTAGAAGCTATACGTCTTTTACTTGCTTATGCTTGTTCATTAAATTTTCAGCTTTTTCAAATGGACGTCAAAAGCGCATTCTTGAATGGATACATCAATGAAGAAGTCTATGTCAAACAACCTCCGGGATTTGAAGACTTCAAACATCCTACACATGTCTTTAAGTTGAGAAAGGCTCTTTATGGCTTAAAGCAAGCACCAAGAGCATGGTATGATAGACTTAGCAATTTTTTGTGTGAAAAAGGTTTCGAAAAGGGTAAGGTTGATAAAACTTTGTTCATTAAGAAAATCAAAAGTAACACTTTATTGGTTCAAGTCTATGTTGATGATATCATTTTTGGATCGACTAACAAAGAAATGTGTGAGGAATTCTCATTGATGATGCAAGGAGAATTCGAGATGTCTATGATGGGAAAGATGAACTACTTTCTTGGACTACAAATCAAGCAACTAAAAGATGGAATCTTCATCAACCAATCTAAGTATTGCAAAGAATTATTGAAAAAGTTTGATATGGACAATTGTAAAGCAATGAATACTCCAATGGGCTCCGGTACATATGTTGATCAAGATGAATCCGGTACTCCAATTGATATTACAAAATACCGAGGTATGATTGGTTCCTTATTGTATTTGACGGCAAGCCGTCCTGACATCATGTTTAGTGTTTGTCTTTGTGCTTGATTTCAAGCAAATCCAAAGGAATCACACCTCATGGCAGTTAAAAGGATCATGAAGTATCTTAAAGGAACAACCAATGTCGGCTTATGGTATCCTAAAGGTAGTATTTGCACTTTAATTGGTTATTCTGACGCGGATTATGCAGGTTGTAAAACTGATCGTAAAAGCACAAGTGGTACTTGTCACATTATTGGAAATGCATTAGTATCATGGGCTTGTAAAAAGCAAGCATGTGTTGCTCTTAGCACGGCCGAAGCAGAATACATAGCAGTGGATAGTTGTTGTGCACAAATTCATTGGCTCAAGCAACAACTCTGTGATTACGGACTTGATCTCGGATGCATTCCTCTTTGATGCGACAATACAAGTGCTATCAATATTACAAAGAATCCGGTCATGCATTCAAGAACCAAACATATAGATATTCGACATCATTTTCTCCGTGATCATGTACTTAAAGGAGATGTCGAAGTCACTTTTGTGGATACTCATAACCAACTCGCAGATATCTTCACAAAACCGCTTGCTCGAGAACCATTCTTCAAAATCCGAAGAGAACTTGGTATTTTGGATGAAGGTGATATCTAAATGTTTCTCATAAGATGCACGTCTTAATTTTTCTTCAAAAATTTATGTTTCAGTACACTCTGCTTCTACTCCTTCTTTTATATGTTTTTATTTGATAAAATATGTGTGTATATTTTATTCGTCTTAATTTTTAAAATGTATTTGTTTCACTCTTTTTCCCCATCCTTTTTGATGTTAACAAAGGGGGAGAAGAATATGCATATGTGTTGTTATGTTTCAAAGAAATTGTAGGCACTCACTCCAAAATTCAAAGAATCATGGACTTAGGGGGAACATACAATTTAGGGGGAGCCTTGCATTTGCTCAACATTTGTGCTACACAAAACAACATAAACATTTCAAGAATTGTTTTCAAGACTTGGTTGTCATCATCAAAAAGGGGGAGAATGTAATTGCAAGCTTCTCAAGTCATATTTAAAGCATTGGTTTTGATGAAGACAACATGGACATCAACATTCAAAGGATGTGCAAAAAGCTTATCAAATATCATATACAAGTCTTGAAGATTAGAAGAAGAATTATTGAAGAATCAACAAATGTCAAAAGGTTTAAATAATTCTTAATCTTGAATATAGATGTTCACAAATATGCATTCATAATCATATACATATCCCACATGTTTTCATTTAAGAAAAACTATGTTTGAAATCTTTTTCAAAAAGAATTTTTGAAAATAACCTTTTAGGAACCGGTTCCTCCCTAACAGGGAACCGGGTTCCAAACTTGTTCAAAAAACACCTCCCTGGAATTTGTACCAGGAACCGGGTTGTACCAATAGGGGAACCGGTTCCTGCGTGTTTTTTTTGAAATCCTGGTTATAACGTTCACTAAGAACCGGGTTCTTCCCGTGTCGGAACCGGTTCCCAGCGAACCAGTGCAGCTTTTCTTTTGGTTTTTGAACATTTTTCAAGTGGTATCCTTTCATGAATGCATTGCATCTTTTCATATGAAATGACATGAATGAAGAGGTTCTTGTGACATTATAAAATGTGCAGATTTTCAGATTTTGAAATATCAATAAATATAACTTTCATATACAACAAAAACCTTCTTCATATTAACAATTTTCATTCATTAAAATTTGCATATAAACTTTCATGTGTTCATAAATTTTGTGAAACTTGCCATATACATTTTCATTAAGAAATCATTACAAGTTTCATACATTCATTGTGAACATTTATAATCATTGCTTGAGAATTGTTTCTATCTTGAAGAAGAAGATCAATTGAAGATTGATAGTGCTATCCATCTATTTCAAATTAATTATTGTATTACTTAAAGAAATTATTCCCTTATAATCCAGGATTGTTGGAAGTAAGTGTTGTGATTTGAAGAGGATTGTTCTTCATTCACATTAGTGTTTGTTTGATCTTAAAGGTGTTAAGAACCTTTGGTCACCCTATAGGTTAGATAGTAAGCATAGGCTGTACAATCATTCTAACTATAGTGAAATCTCTTTCGTGTTGGAAAGGGGACTGGAGTACTCTCGGATTGTGAGGGGAACCAGGATATATCACCGTGTTCTTTACTTTTCCGCTTTTATCGCTTTCATCACCATAATCAAGAAAAGATAAGATATAATCAAAACCTTCAAACACTTAACCAAAAATTACTACAAGTATTCTCATAAAACCGAATAAATTTTTATATACCTAATTCACCCCCCCCCCCTCTTAGGCACTCTTAGACTTACAAGGTATGTTTCAAAATAGGTACTGTTAGTGACCGTTGCTTCTGATGGTGACTTTGTTCCTGTTGGTGACTTTATGCTCTCGGTTTTGTTCTGGACTTCTCATATTGTGATGGCTATTTATTATGGAAATGCAGCAGTACCCAGTGTTCTGGAAACCTTGATCCCGTACAGTGACTGGTTTACATGGTGCTTGGTTCTTGTGTGTTTCGAATCCATGTCGGACCTTTGTTTCTATGATATTCATACTCGGTTTTCTCATGTTCTGAGGAGGTTCTGGACCTTTGATCTGGTGATGTTCAAATCGTTCTGAAAAAATGCAGCATTTATCTATTGTGATGGAAACCTTGGTCCCATGTACTTGCATACATAATATGTTAACACCATTTTAACACACATGTACTTTCCATTTCCAAGGAACCATGCTTGTGAGCCTCGTGTTATGCTTTTCCACCTCTTACTGGTCTGAAATCAAAATTAAAAGCATGCGGGTTCCTTGAAAAGGATTGAACGTAGCATTACACCCACTCATGTACCTCATGAATCTACATGCATTCATAACAGGTACCCGGAGACGAAGATTCTTATTCAGAGTTGGTATTCTTTTTAGAACTACAAATCTTGACTTCTCACCACTACATGTTCAGAGATCGGTTTTGGAACAACTGAATGGGGAATTGAATGAGATGGAGGTTCAGATATAGCTAATTATGCTAAACACGCTAGTTATGGACCATGGTCAAGAACTCTTGAAACAGGAAGGCACTCAGTTGAAGACTTAGATAAGACTGGTTATGGAAATTCTGAACATAATGTTGACAAAGGAAAGTGATCATATACTTGCTACTGCAACATAAGTTATTAATCCTCCCCATCCCGGGGTATCTCCTTAAAGTCATGAAGTATTTCATGGATCTCTTCCACAACCTTGGATTTCTGGTTCTTATCGTCAGCATTTAGTATTTGACCATTGTCTTATGCTCAGCTATTTCCTCGGTTGCTTGAATTGTAGTTGGTTAAGCTTCGTGCTTTCGGGTCTCCTCTTACCTCCTGATTTTGATGCTGCTAGACGTGTCTTCCATTCTGGAGCATCTGTTTATGATATTGAAAACTGCAAGGGGGTTGAAATATAGAGTCCAAGCACCCGTCTGGTGTCTTTTCCAAAGTCCAATTCCAATTTGGAAAATTTTTTCAGACTTTTTCTTTACAACTGAATTTTTCTTCTGTGTGATAGAATATGGATTGCATCTATTTTATGAAGTAGGAGACACTTGGTGATTCCGTATGCAAGTTCTCTTGGTAAAGAATTCCTCCCATATTTTGAGATAATATTCTATGAATATCATCCTGGGGCATTTGGCTATTCGATTGAAGATAATATGTCATCTAGAGATAAGGTCCAAGATTGGATCAATTCAGAGATTGTTGTGTTCACAACAGATTAAAAAGGGAATATATTGCCCAAGTAAGCATCAAGGCTTCAGAAAATTGTCATAATCATTAATTCCAAATGGAGTCAAGTCTCCTCAACAATGGAAATCATTGGTTTCTTTACTGCATTTTCATGTGTAATCTTGCTTGTTTGTTTAAACATTGCTTGCATGTAGAAACTTGTTTATTTTTGAATGAAAATCTTAATGCATTAAGTATGTTTGTCTTGAAATAATCCATTCTTTTACACTCATCCATTCATTATCGCTCATAAAATGATTTTCTTGCATATTGATGCCAACTCTACCAAGTCTTTTTCTTAGGCAAAGATTGGAGGGAGGATGACGATAATTAAAACACAAAAATCTTTGGTTTGTATGCTATTGAGTAAAACCCTGCTGATGATGTATATGCATTATTTCAAATCCCTAAACACCAGAGATATAAGGGAGATAAACCCTTGTCAACCTCTTTAAGCCTTGAAGTATAAGTTTCTTTTTTATTCAGAAAAACCCCCATTCTTAACCCGGAGCAGGGTAAATTTTAGTTAATATGATCGAGCATTCAAATTTCAAAAGGGAGTGAACATCCGAGGAGCACCACACCTTATCCCTCACATTAGGAGGTCGGAAAATTAAAACCACAATTGTTATTCCCTCACATTAGAAGGTCAAGAAATTCATGAAACCACAAATGGTTATACCCCACTGACCAAAAAATGAACGATTAACAATATTTCCAACAAGTTGAAAACGAATCAAGATCACACGACTTGTCCAAAAAAGAAACAAAAATCCCTCTAAGTCGATACTTGAAAATAAGTCACTTAGGAAAAAGTTAAGGCATCCCGCTGGACTTCAAATTTAAAAAGAATTTGTCCAGGAAAATGTTAGGGAAAGAGAAAAAGAAAAAAGAAAAGCCTGCTAAGTCGAAACTTGAAAACAAGTCGCTTAGCCAAAAGTTAGGGCATCCCACTGGACTTCAAATTTCAAAAGAATTTGTCTAGGAAAAAGTTAGTGAAAGCGAAAGAGAAATGGAAAGCCTGAAAGGCAAGAAAGGATTACATCATAAAAATCCTCAGCAAAGAACAAAGTCATGTGATCAGACACCAAAAACAAAGGTGAGTGACTGTCGTGTCCAAAAACCTTATGGGTTCCTCAACCATCATAAAATCCTCTGAAGAGACGAGTGCTCATATCGAGTTAGTTGAACTTAGGAATGAAGAACATGATGGAGAATGAGTGGGCACCAAATAACTTTGAGCCTTAAAACTTTTTTTTCTAAAAACCGTAAACCAGGCCACGTTACAACCTTTTAAAAGTACTAACTGAAGCATGGTGTAATACAGTGGGAGAACTAACTTTTTTGATTTTATCCAAATGTGCCGATAGCTAGAGTCGCCGCTGACTTTTCTTTTATCCAATATTTAGGAAAGGTGAAAAGAATAGGAAAGACCTTTGATAGATTTTGAATTCGGGGGGTAGGTTATGAAAAGGGAAGGTGTTATCACCTTTCTCATTCGTAGTTATCTATGTGATCTTAATTGCTTAGAAAACTTTTAAAAACTTGCTTTTTGTGTGTGTGATTTGTTTGAAAATATTTTGAAAGGCTAATGTAAGACTAACTTTGTAATAATTCTTGTATCAGTCCTCAAGAATGTATACAGAGTGTTTTTGAAAATATTTGTTTGATGTGTAAAAATGTATTTGTTTTATGAAAAAAAGGTTTAGAGCAAGCAACTAGGAGTCCTACCCACTAATAAGGTCTTTCTTGTTATTTTCCTTCTCCTTCGGAGATAGTACTATCCATGCCATTAGTTGGTAGGTAGCCCTATCTATTGGATGTGAAGGGACAGGCGTAGGGTCATAGTATGCTCATCGAAGAAAACATGTAAGGGCACTTTAGCAATTCAAAGGGACTTTCATCATTTTATTTATAGGGTCATTAAGGGACTAGATCATCTTTTCGTAGGCAAATCGAGGGACTATGATATTTATTCGAAAGGAACAATGATGATTTGATCGAGAGTATTTTTCTAAAGTATCCCCACTTTCGAAGGACATGACCAATATTCGTAAGGAAATAAGAGAGGTAACCCTAGAGGTGCAAGTGTGAAGAGTGTGTTAATTTCAGTTATATTATCTGGAAAAAATTAGGGTTTTCTAGGTCCAGTTATTAGTCTTTCCATACAAACCCTAGTTACTAACAGTTAAATATGAACATAAAGATAAAGTGCAAAATGTAAAACCTAAGCTATTACATGGCTTTGGGAGAGATATAAGGTATAAAAATTTGCGGGAAAGTAAACCTACACTTTTACATCCTCGGAGCAGATACATAATAGGAAAAAAATGCGGAAATGTAAATCTAAGCTATTAAATCAATAGTGAGACCTATACACTTTGTTTTATGAATTAAATAGCAAAAAGAAAATAAGAAAAATATTAGGAAAATATTTAAAGACCTAAAGTTCTAAATGTTAATGTTTTTGGTGTTTTTGTAGCAAATAGTTTAAGTGTTAATAAATAGTAATTAAACTTAAATTCTAATTGGTTTTAATTTAAAAAAACTTGTTTAATTAATTAGTAAATAAAAATATATTAAAAAATTTAATTACTGATTGAAAATCCTAACCTTAATCTGTTATAGTTTTGAAAAAATTAGATTTGTTAATGGTTAATTAAAATTAATTAATGAAGAAAAAGAATGAAAATTAGGTTAGAAAAATAAGAAAAACCTAATTGCATGGGGTGAGTGTTGAACCCACGCCCTTGTTCTCACTGAATGCTCCTTTTACCACTAGGTCATGTGCTCATTTGTGATGTTGACTAGGAATGAATCAATGTATGATGAACCTGCACGTTAGTTTGAAAAAGAAACAATATAATTGAAAAACATAGGGATCGAACCCACACCTCTTATGTTACGCCCTCCGTCTCTAACCATCTGTGATATGCTGGATTTTTGTTATTAAAGTACGAACAAATAAATATATAATAAAAGCTATATCAGAGAAGCGCCGGAGCCCTAGCTTCCGTCGTCTTCTCCAGTGTATCCAAATTTCAACCTGTAAAAATAAAAATATTTAAAGATTAAGAGGGGACGTGTCCCCTTAATTTGGACTTCCTGAATCGAATGGCGTTGTTAGTTTGGCCTGAAAATGCTTGTAACACAAGATACAAAACAAATAAAATTTTATTCCCTAACAATGGAATCTCGTATTCCCTGCGTCAAAGCTTGCATTTTCTTATTCAAAACTATTCTAAACATCATCGTGAATATATATGTATGCATCAAATTATTCAACAACACATGTATTAAAAATTGAAATCCAAGAATTTTACCAAACTGGCGTGTTGGGGGTTACTGTTCTGACGTGCTTCAAGCTTCAATGATGGTTGGGATGAACTCCTGGGAACTTTAGGAACATGATAGAATGCTTGGAATGGATTGAAAGTGACTGGAAATAAGGGTTTGAATTTTCCCTAGTTCTTGAAAACATTTGAAATTTTAGGGTTTGTCCTTGAGGCAATGTTTTGTCTCCTCTTGGTCTGAATATGTTTAGTATATATAGGAGAAAAGATTAGGTCGACATTTGGGCTTAGACATCTCATGAAATCATATCTTTGATTTTGTTTAAAAATAAATTCAAATCTTCCAAGACTATGAATATTTGTTTCAATCATAAGCCACACTATTTCTTGAGCTTCAAGGTAGATTTTTAGGCCTCCAACATGATTAGAACAAAAGCCTACACGCCTTGATCGAATAGTCTTGTATTTTATTTAATTTATTTTGCATTTAAATGAATAAAATCCAAATAAAAGAAATAAAAATCATAATAAATATGTGAATGGATTTAGGGGTCTAATATGAGGTCATAAACACGTTTGAACCGAAAAACTTAGGCCCATTAGCCCAAAAATCCAAGTTTGTTCAATTTGAATTTCATGCATTTTCTCAAAATTGCTCAACTTGCACCAATCATAACTCTTTTAATTTTTGTCATATGAAGACGAACTTAGACTTTCTGGAAACCTTAAGATGTCTCCTACAACTCTCATGTTGGTAATTTTTTCATTTGATGTCTTTAACTTGATGTAAATTGCTTTGACAAAAAATGTCTTTTTGTTGACTTTTAAAATGACCTATAATGTTTTGGCTCATATCTCTCAAATGAAGCATTTTTTGGCCTTGAGCTTAGAGAGACAAGTTGTAGAGAATTGAATTTCCTTCAAGATAGGCTTTGGTTGAGGAATTTCTGATGAAGTATGTGAAAGTTATGCTTGGTCAAAGTTTAGTTGACTTCTAAAGAAAACCCTAATTTAGTAACTTTTGACTTTTTATGAATCTTGAGTTTTATTGATGTATAATGATAAAACCTTGATCAAATGATTAATATGACCTCAAAATATTGGTTGAACAAAAATCTTGAAGTTTGACTGTAAATTTGTCAAAGTTGACTTTATGTCCAATACAGTTAATTTTCAATCATCTGGCTAATTGACTGAGCAAACTTGTGATGTAAGGCTTGAAACTTAGTATGAAGATACTTTGAAGCATGTGGGATACCATGAAATATACTTGAGGCATTATAAGTCCAGTTTCCTTTGAGAAAAGCAAAACCCTAGTTGTAGGTCAATTTCTTAGGAGAAGAGCTTGTCCAGTCAATCTTTGATAAGTCTTGAGTGTTTGAGACCTTCATGAGCATGAGGAGAACTATTGAAATAATTTGTCTTATAAATGGGAGGGCCAATTTTATAGTACAACAGCTGCCCATGTTAAATCTTCTTAAACCTGAAGAGTTAGTTTGGCATGCTTGTAACACCCCATTTCTACCCGGCGGATAATAATAAAATCAGAGTTCAACATAAATAGGATGCTACATTTTTCAACTTGAAATCAAACTTCATTTAATCGCATATAAAATAGATACATAACATTTAATTCGGATGAACTGATAACAACCTGATTTATTTTTTAAAATCAAATAACTTTTTATTGATAAGCAGTGGAATATACATATTCAACTTCAATTCACTTAATTACTTCATGTAAACAACTTAAAGATTCAGTAACATAAATAATAATCAACAACTAAACATCAAGCGTTCATCCCCCCCGAGTGCTACGTATCAGAGCGACAACATCAACTCGATACTGATGAGGGTAACAACTATTCTTCTTGATTACCTGCACGTTACCAACAGAGGGAAACATTTAAACAGAAGGGGTGAGATATAGAACTATAATTGAATGTATGATAATTAATATATCAGAATCAGTTCATATAAAATCACCACTTCACAACTTTCAAACATCTTTAATCTCAACAAAACATCAACACGACATAACAACTAATTCATAACCTTTAGATAATACCTGTCACAACAAGTCAACAACATAAAGAAACAACAAATCTATCTTCACCACGACTCAAGATGCAACATCAAATGCGACTAAATTACAATGCACATGCATGTGGTACCATTGGAGCAGAACTCCCAACTTAAAAACATTTGCCTTTAATCTCGAGGCACAAGGCATAAGCCTTCTTCACAAATCATTTTGCCAATACAGGCCTTCATAAAAGCCGCCAATACAGGCCTTCACAAAATCTGCCAATTCCTTCAAAAATGCAAATGCATGAATGTACAACACATGCAACAACATCATTAAACACTTCACGAGGCATACACCTATATCACAACTTCATTGGCCACATGCCTACAACGTCATGAACGTGATTAACAATAATTCATCATTCATTGAAAGGCATAAGCCTACATTACCATTGTTACCAGTAAATAGAGGTAATTCATCATCATCTAAAAATCTCTACAACTTCACATTACCAACAAGAATTCACAGCAAAAATCACAACAACACAACAACTTAACATAATTCAACTTTGGCCATAAGCCTACAACTTGATATTTCAATAAAGAAAATTAACACAATGTTGGCATAAGACTATAACTTAGTACGTCACAACAACAATATCACAACAACATGTCAACAACCATTCGACATTGACCATAGGCCTACAACATAATATTGCCCATAATTATTCAGACAATTCTCGACTATACCGGTTAATTACTTATCTAAATGCTTATTTCTAATTACAAACTTCTACAAATTGTTATACTATAACACTACATCATCATTATCATTGATATTATTATTATGAACTAAGCGTTATCATAAGACCGTCATGTCATTATCATACTTCATCACCACAAAACATCATGGCGATTCAACGCGGGAAAGCTAACTCTATACTAACTTGGATAATAGAATTATCCTTCTTATCCTTCATTTTACTCCTTATAAATATAGTTCATCGCATTAGATTTCCAACTCTTTGAACGACGCATCAAACGGAGTTACGGTTCAAAAGTTATGGAGTTTTCAAGTTTTCAAAAATACTGTCAAACAGTGAGCAATCGATTGCACTAACATGCAAATCGATTCCTCCTTGTTTCAGAAGCCAAAAATAACGTTTTTAAGCAGTGCAAATTGATTTCTCTTCTGCTGCAATCGATTGCTTATTGAAACAGAAGAAAAAATCCTAATTTTTAAGCAGTGCAAATTGATTGCTCTGTACTGCAAATTGATTGCACCCTGTGAAAAACAGTTTTATGAATTCTGTAAAGTGCAGTACGAAAACCCATTTATTTCAATTCTAAAGAAAAAAACTTCATGAAATAATACACAATCAAACATCCAGTTATCATTGCTATCAACATACATCAATTACCACAAATACACCAACATCAACATAAAATAATTCTCCAACCACAGAGTCATCAATTGAATTTCTGCAACTTTATCAGGAAACACAACATTGCCGTAGCAACAAAACAACAATGTTTCACACAAAATCACACACGATAATTTCATATAACCAACCCCACATATCATTTATCATATGCCCAATTATAGAGCAAGAATCCAACCCTTACCTTAGATTGAATACAACTCTAAGAAACTTCAATGGAATTTCTGGGAATTTGGCACTAGTAGCAACTTCCTCTTGTTCTTTTTCTCCTCTCAAAACCCTATTCCTCTTTCTCTTCTTTTTCTTTTCCTAATAACACTATACTCTCTTTCTCCTCTAATTTTTTAATAATAAATATAATATTATTCTATTAGTCCAACCAAATCTAATTGGGCCTAAATGTTACACCTCACTCTTACTTCATACAACCATATAATTAAGCCCAACTAATTCTATTCTTATTTCTAATAAACTAATACTATAATATTTCATTAATCCCAACATAAGAATTATTATTAATCAACTAATTAATTAATTGATAATAATCCAAAAACTTTTACCAATAATTCTTAACACCTCGCAACATCACAAATAATCCAAAATATAATTTAATTAAATAATTAATCAAATTAACGAGCCTTACAATGCTCGCCATTCATGGTCTGAAGGTGGAAGAGGATTGAATACCTAAGTGCCTAGAAATTTGCTCTCACATGTGCACGAAGTAACATTGTTGGTTGATTGTATTTCTTGAACGGGCTTAAAGATGCCATTCGGAAAGTTGACAAAGTGTCTTCGGAGATGGGCTTACAGATGCCATCCAAAGTAAATGAGCCTATTCCCGACTGTATCTGAACAAGTATTAGAATAAGTCTGCACCCAACTGTATCTAAAGATGGATTAGAATGAGTTTTCGCCTAACTGTATCTGAAAAAGCATACTAGAATGAGTCTGTGTCCGAATGCATCTAGCAGACGTACTGGGGTGTGTCAGAATGAATCTTATATCTCAATTGTATCTGAATGATATTATAGAATGAGTTTATGTTTTGAATGTATCTATAAAAGGATCAGAATGAGTCTTCTCCTGACTATATGTTAAAGATCGTATAAGAATGAGTCTACGCCCGACTGTATCCAGAAGTGGATCAAAACGAGTGTTCGCCCGAATGTATCTGAAATATGTATTGAAATGAGTCTACACCTAATTTTATCCATAAGATGTATTAGAATGAGTCTACGCTTGACTTTATTCAAGAGAGTGTCAGAATGAACTTTCATCTAGTTTTATCTGACTGATACTTTTCAGAATGAATCTATCCGATTTTATCTGAAGGAAATTATTTTCAGAATAAGTTCTGAAGGAAATCATCTGGTCATGTAGATAGTCGCCTCGTCCTGTTTCGGGAATTGATCTACACCTTGTCTATGTATTTCTGATAATATTCGTTTGTCTGCGAACTTAACCTGAAAACATAGTTAGTTTTATGTAATGTCATGATGCATGAAATGTATTTTGTAGTGATGCTCTCAAAGTAAATGAGAATGGTATATGCGCTACACATGTTATGATGTTTTGTGAATGATGTATGGATGCAACATGTCGTTGGAGCGTATCAGTAATTTCATGTAACAACTCTGGATGGGGAAAATAAATCCATGACTAGGTGATGAAGACAATAATTCTTTAATTTTATTCAGAATAACTTTACTAGGGATTTCTGCTTTCTGTTTGAGGACACTCTGCTGGGGATGTTTGACTTCTTCTTGGGGATAGAAGCATTCCAGGAAAGTCGGTCGTTCGTTGTTCCTTTTATTGAAGGATCTAATTCTTATGCACCTTGACTGGGGATAAAAGAGATGGATATCCTTCTGATGTGCTATCTGACCAGGTTTCAGATATGGGTATCAGCTCTTCTGGGGAGGACAATGTTGAGTGACATTTGGCTGGAGAAGTGAATTATGTCGGAGAATTTGCAGTATTGGAGAAATAAACTTTGTTGGGGAATTAGATCCTGAAGGCTGCATTAAGGAAATAATCTCTGATGGGCATTATAAATTCATAGGCTGTGCTGAGGAAGTTTCCACTGGGTGCTAGGGAAATGATTAAACTTCCTTATCGGCTAGGGGACCTATTGGGGAAGATGATCATGTCAAGTTATCCATCAGGGATATGGAGGTGAACTGCAGGAAGATACCCAAATTTCTGTATGAGGGCATATTAGATTTGCAGGGGAATATATCTCTGTTGGGGATGAGCTTGTGAAGATAACTCTGTAGAGATAGTTCCATGGCAAATACTCTGTGGGAACTTGTGGATGACTTGAACATTATCCCAACTCCTATAGTCTTTAGTAAATGCTAACCCTGCTTTCATGCATATATTTGTAAACAGTAATCATATTCAAATGCATATGTTCATTCAACGTGATCATTGGACGTTTTTACAAACAAAATAGAGAAAGTAAAAACAATTTTAAAATTTGAAATATATTCACATTGATTCTGAAAGTTTGCCAATAAGCAGGCAGTTTTATACAAGGAGACAAAAATACTAGTAAGAGGAAATCGTCGTAAAAATTGAAAAAGGGTACAAAGTGATAAACAAAGAAAAATAACTATGTGGAAATGATCCCATCGAGTTTCAACTCTGCTATTGCCCCTATGTCTTCAAGTATCTCATCTTTTGTTGTTGGAAGAAGATGATTGAATTGATCTGTACCGTTTGAACTTGACACTAGTAATAAAGCTGGTTGTAAGTAAATGGGTGATCCAACGGCACATAGTCGTACACTTTAATCCTTAATTTTTGCCTAGACCGCCCTCTCGGATTTTCAGTCCATCGGGATATCCTTTTTTGCCCAAGCCTCCTTTCCAAGTTTTCGACTTGCCGGATGTACACTTATATATATATATATATATATATATATATATATATATATATATATATATATATATATATATATATATATATATATATATATATATATATATATATATATATATATATATATATATATATATATATATATATATACATCCCTAATTTTTTCCCGAACCCTTTTGGTTCGCCGGGATTCCCTTATTTTTGCCTAGGACTGTCAACCTAGCAAGTGTTTTTTATACGTAGTATTTTTTTGACTATGTCCGCATTCACGGGGTGCGGAAGATCTTCATCCTCCATGATGATAAGTATCAAAGCACCGCCATAAAATATCTTTTTGATCATAAATGGCCCTTCGTATGTGAGAGTCCATTTTCCCCTGGGATCACCTTGTGGTAGGATGATGCACTTTATTACCCAATCACCAGCCTGGTACTCCCGATGCTTGAATTTCTTATTAAAGGCCTTGATCATGCGTTTCTAATATACCTGATGTGATCGGTGGGACGAGAACTGACTGTTTTGGAATGCTGGTTCGCGTTTGCGTTTGTTTTTGCAAAGTGTCGCGGTAAGCAAGAGTCGCCACCGTCTTTTATTTTATCCAACAAGGAAAGGACAAAAGCACAAAAAAAATCCTTTTCGAGATTTTTCTCGGGTTCGGGAGGTAGATTATAGAAAGGGAAGGTGTTAGCACCCTTTCTATCCGTGGTTATCCACGGGATCTTAGGTACTTGCTCACTATGTTTTCAAAAGTTTGCTTTTTCTTTGTGATTGTGGGTTTTGAAAAGAGTTTTGTTTTGTTTTGAAGAAAGTGTAAGTGCGAAAAGTTTTATTTTGTCTTTTAAAGGAGCAAGTACTTAAGAACCTCTACCTACTCAAAAAGGAATTAAATTGTGCAAACGTCCTTTAGACAGTGCTATCCCACTATTGAGGAGTACATAGCACCGTCGTTGGAGTTTTTCGGGTCAATTCGATTTTAGGGACGTGTGGTCACTAAAGCAACATTAGGACGCTTTAGTGGTAATCCTAATGTCTTAGATCATTTTTATCGAGGCAACTATTTCGAGGCAACTTATGATCTCGGGACAAAAGGACGACCTCTAAAACATCCTATGCTCAATGACCACATTTGAGGCAACCAAGTGAGGTGTACCCTAGGAGTGACATGTGCAAGTGTGTCAATTTTCAGTTTATATCATCTTTGTATTTTTAGGTGTTCTACCATTTGTTTTTAGATCTTGTAATACAATCCTAATTAGCATACATCTAAGCAGTTAATATATACAGGAATTTAAAGTGCGGAAATTATAAATCCTACGCTATTACAAGGCTTCGGGGAGGGGGATTATTTACATGTCCAAAATTAGGGGAATAATAAGCAGTTACAATAAAAGCGCGTGAATCTTAAAAATCCTAAGCATATAATCTTTTTGTTGTTTATTTTATTTTTTTGGGAAAATGCTAAATGTTCAATTAAGTCAAATTTAATTAATTAAAAATACTGATTAAAATTAAATCTAAAAACAAACCTAATATTTTTTTGCATTTTTTGTTTATGAAAAGGATTGAATTCAAATAAATCCTAAGTCTACTGATTTTAAAATTGAAGAAAATAAATTAAAATAATTAACTAAATTAAATCCTAATTCTAAGTTATTTATTTTTATGATTTTTTTTTATGTTGATTAAAAAAACAAACTAAAAGAAATAAACAAAAAAAAACAAAGTAAACAAAGTACAAATGGGCCAGGCAGCAAAACAAGAAAAGAATATAATTCTGGATGTCTGGGTCGAAAGAGGTGCAGGCTGTCTTTCGACCCAGTGAAGAGTCTGGATCGAAGGTGCATGAGGGGCTACACTCTGAGGGTATTCGATCTGGACATGCCATCCTTCGACCTGGAAATCCTGGGTCCAGTTCGAAGCTAAACTGCTGAGCTTCGAAACTATGAACAGGAACCTAAGAATGTATTTCCTACAAGAAACGAAACATATGTTAAAGGTCCAGGGGGGATTTTACCCCTCCTGAGTCGAATCTCCCCCTTATTCGCACCTGCTGAATCTGGGTCTGGGTTTGTTTTATCCTGGGATTCGAAGGAGAAACTCAGATTGTGCCCAAGCAATGGCACAATCTCAACTCTGCGCTGTAGCTTATATGTAGCATATTAAATCATTCACAAACAACAGTAATAATATAAATATGCAATCAAAATGAATTTAAAAAATAAGTTTGAGATTAGATTTTTTTACCAAACAGAGGTGCTTCGATCTGTAGTTCTGAGGGTGGAGGTGTTCGTTGGGTGGCAGCTTTGGCTTGTGCAAGGATTGGGGTATGGCTTCCTGGAAGTGCTGATGACTTTTGGCAGCGTATTCCAAGTTCTCTATTTTTCTATATATTTTCGTGTGTGTTTTGCAACAGTTGTGATTTCTTTATATAGAGGGGGTGGAGGGGACAGGATGACAAAGGTTTAAATGACCTTGATTGAGAATTTTTAACGTTAATTATGTGTTTGAAAGCCATGAATGAGAGTTTGTAACATTGGCTAAACACATGGGATCCTTTCCCTTTTTGAATTTTGAATGACATGTAACTAGCCTTCGAATGCTCCCTTTCGAATGGGCTGATGACCTCCTTCGAATGCTCTTTCGAAAGCTTCTTCGAATGGACCCCTTGAGCACTTCTTCGAATGGGCCTCTTTGAAATTCCAATCGAAGGACACTGTTGTAATGCCAATCGAAGTACCTGTCCATAATGCCAATCGAAAGGCTAGTCCAGAATGCCAATCGAAAGGCTCCTTCAGAACACCAATCGAAGAGTCTTTCAGAATGCAAATCGAAGTGCTTGTCCAGAATGCCAATTGAAAGAGCTTGACAGAATGCCAATTGAAAGGCTTCTTCAGAACACCAATCGAAGGGTCCTTCAGAATTCCAATCGAAATGTACTTCAGAATGTCAATCGAAGTGCTTGAAGCAACACTAAAAAATTTTCCTTTTCCTTAGGCAAGAGTTGGTGATCAACCATGCAGGGGGAAGACTTTGGGAAACATGAGAGGGCAAATTTTGGAGTACAACACCTGACCATGACAAAAAGCCGCAAGCCTTTTTTCATCAACCAAATTTATCTGGTCAAGTCGAGTCTGAATTCATTCATCTTCATATAAAACTACGTCTTTCATAATCCTTAGGGAAGTAATATAGACTTCAAAAGGTAAGACAACCTCCATACATTAGACTAGGGAGAACGGGGTTGCCCCAGTTGATGTACGTACTGAAGTGCGATAACCATGAAGAGCAAATGGTAGCCTTTCATGCCAATCTTTGTATGTCATCGTCATCTTCTGCAAGATCTTCTTGATATTCTTGTTGGCGGCTTCTACTGCGCCATTCATCTTTGGTCAGTACGGAGAAGAATTGTGGTGCTTAATCTTGAATTGTGTGCAGAGTTCCGTGATCATAGTATTGTTAATATTAGAACCATTGTCCGTGATGATCCTTTGAGGGATGCCATACCGACAGATAAGGTTATACTTAATGAACCGATCCATAACATTTTTGGTAACGGAAGTAAACGAGGCTGCCTCTACCCACTTTGTGAAGTAATCAATAGCGACAAGGATGAAGCGATTCTCATTGGAAGTAGTAGGATTAATCTCTCCAATCATATCAATGCCCCACATTGAAAACAACCAAGGAGCAGTTAAGACATATAAAGGAACCGGAGGAACATGTACTTTGTCAGCATAAATCTGGAATTTGTGGCAAGTTCTGGAATGATGATGGCAATCGGTTTCCATGGTAGACCAATAATATCCTGCTCTCATAATCTTCTTAGACATTGTATATCCACTGGAGTGAGTACCAAAGATACCTTTGTGCATATCTTCCATAATTTTCTCATCTTCCTCCTTGTCTACACAATGAAGCAAAGTCGAATTGTGGTTGCGCTTGTACAAGATTTCTTTACTCAGAAAGAACTTGGCGGAGAACCTCCTTAGAAATTTCTTATCATTGATAGATGCCCCTTCAGGATATTCTTGAGTTTCAAGGTATCTTTTTACTTCGTGGTATCAAGCCTTTTCCTCTACTCCATCAATATCAACTTCGCAACAATGTGTTGATTCGTCTAGTCTATCAATAGTAATTCGAGGAGTTGTATTATCCCATCTGACTTTGAAGATATATGACATGGTAGCTAGTGCGTCTGCCAATTAATTCTCTTCTCGTGGAATGTGTTCAAAAGTAATTTCTTCGAAGTACGGGACTAATGCCATCATATGCTCTCGGTAAAGAATGAGATTTGGATGCTTCATATCCAATTATCCTTTAATTTGACTAACCACTAGGTCTGAGTCCCCATATACATTCAAGAATTTAATTCTCATATCGATGGCAGCTTTGATACCCATGATGCATGCTTCGTACACAATCATATTGTTAGTACAGTCAAAACACAATCTGGCGGTGAAGGGTGTATGACAACCCTTGGGAAAGACAATCACAACACCAATTCCATTACCAAGCACGTTGGATGCTCCATCAAAACCCATAGTCCATCGGGATCCCAATTCAGGTCCTTCATATGGCCCAGGTTCTTCATAATCAGTAACTAGCATGATATTCTCATATGGGAACTCAAAATTCATAGACTGATAGTCATCTACAGCTTGATGAGCCAAATTATCTTCCAGTACACTTCCTTTGATTGCCTTCTGAATAGTGTACTGAATGTCGTATTCTGTCAAGACAATTTTCCATCTTGCTATTCTTCCGGATAGAGCAGGTTTCTTGAATATGTATTTATTGGATCCATCTTAGAGATTAACAAAGTAGTATGAGTTAACATATAATGTGTTAGTCGGCGAGCAGTCCATGCTTAAGCACAACAAATTTTCTTGAGCAGTGAGTATCTTATTTCACAGTCGGTAAACTTTTTGCTAAGGTAGTATATTGCATGCTCTTTTCGACCAGACTCGTCATGTTGCCCCAATACACACCCCATTGAGTTCTCTAAAACTGTCAAGTACATGATCAAAGGTCTTCCTTCAATTGGGGGAATAAGAATTAGAGGTTATTAGAGGTACTCCTTGATTTTGTCAAAAGCTATATGACAATTGTCTTTCCACTTTACTACTTGATCTTTCTTCAGTAGTTTGAAGATTGGCTCACAAGTAGCAGTCAAATGGGAAATAAATCTGGAAATGTAGTTTAATCGTCCCAAGAAACCTATGACTTCCTTCTCAGTATGGGGAGCTGGAATTTCTTGAATGGCTTTAACCTTGGCAGGATCAACTTCAATACCTTTACCACTGATGATGAAACCTACGAGTTTACCAGATCTTACCCCAAAGGTGCACTTGTTTGGATTCAACCTTAACTTGTATTTCTTCAATCTCTCAAATAGCTTGTGCAGGTGGTCAAGATGTTCTTCTTCAGTCTGAGACCTGGATATCATGTCATCAATGTAAACCTCTATCTCATGATGGATCATATCATAGAGCAAAGCTACCATAGCATGCTGATATGTTGCACCAGCGTTCTTCAAACCTAAATGCATAAATTTGTAACAAAAAGTTCCCCACTGTGTGACAAAAGTAGTCTTCTCCTTGTCTTCAGGTGCCATCTTGATTTGATTATAACCAGAGAAACCATCCATGAAGGAAAATACTTAATGTTGAGCGGTGTTGTCAACCAGAACATCAATATGCTGAAGCAGAAAGTCATCTTTGGGGCTTGCCATATTCAGGTCCTTATAGTCTATACACATACGCACCTTACCATCCTTCTTATGTATCTGCACTACATTTGCAATCCACTGAGTAACAGCTAAGAAACCTGCATTGAACTGCTTCATGACCTCAGCTTTGATCTTTTCAGACATCTCAGGACGCATACGACGAACCTTCTGCTTTATAGGAGGACAACCTTCCTTCATTGGTAGACGGTGAACCACAATGTCAGTATCAAGCCCTAGCATGTCTTTATAAGACCAAGCAAAGATCTCAACATAGTCACATAACATCTAGATTAAACTCTTTTTTACATTGTCTTCTAGGTTGGCACCTATATTGATTTCTTTCTTGTTCTCTTGACTACCCAAGTTTACAACCTCGACTGGCTCTTCATGCGGTTGTATGGCTCTTTCTTCTTGGTCTAACAGTCTAGAAAGATCTCCAGGTACTTCACAATCTTCCTCACCTTCGTCCTCGGCTTGGTAGATAGGATTTTCAAAGTCATAATTGGTAATAGAAAAATTGTTATCAATGGGACCAAGGGTGGATGTGGATCTTCAATTTGTTATACGGGTGTGTGTAAGAACACATAGCTATTTTGAAAGCAATAGAGTAAAAGAAAGACAAAGAGCGCAAAATTTGAATGCAAACATCCAATGATTTATTAAATGAAAATATGTGGATGAAAAATGACAATCCTAACAAATGGACCATTGTGCCCCGGGTAAGGCACGAGGCTTAAAGTTATTGTTCAAATTACATAACCAAAAACTTGAAAGCAAGAAAATAGAAAATAACATTTACTCCTAACTAAAGGAGATTGGTATAAAGTCTTCAGCCTTCCAATTGTTGATCCCACTACTGGTAGTAGAGAAAATCCAATTGTCTATGTCACAATCACTATCAGCATCTTCCACAATGTTGACTTGATTTTTGTGAATTCCATTGTTGTTGATGCAGAATGGCTGTCTCCCAAAATTAGCGCGAGCATGATGGACAACCCTCTGAGCCTCTGAGGTGAAACCCAAACCAAATTTGTCGGACTTATAAGGAATGTCAAGAAGCTGACCCCAAATAGTTCCACCATCTTCTTCTACCACAATCTTAGCGTCTTTTAGAGAAACCATTTTTGGTGGAATCTTGGTAACCTTAGGAACAATAGGAACAACTTTAGCAATAGGGGTTTTCGTAGGAATGACTTCAAAGGTCTGGAAAGGAGTCTCAAGGAATTCACCATCCATCTCAACATACTTGAAGGAGTTCAAATGTCTCACCATGTATTCTTCTTCGCCATAAACTGTAATGATTTTCCCTTTCACAGGATACTTCAACTTTTGGTGTAGAGTAGAAGTAAAAGTGCATGTCCCATGAATCCAAGGGCGTCCAAGAAAATAGAAATAGGCTGAACGAATGTCCATCATGTAAAAAGTAGAGTCTAAGACCTGGGAACCCACTTTTATTGTAAGATCAACCTCTCCATACACCATTTTTTTGAACTATCAAAAGCTCTCACCACAATGTCACTGGGTCTTAGCACAATCTCTTCACAGTCAAGTTTGTCTAAAACATCTTTTGGCAATACATTCAATGACGAACCTGTATCCACAAACACATGAGATAAGGTAGTGTCTCTACACTCAATAGAGACATGCAGGCCCTTGTTATGATTCCTTCATGCGGGAGTTAAATCAACGTTAGAAAAGCCTAGCCCATTATCACTTGTCAGACTAGCAACACAATTTTCGAACTGATTGTGATACGGTGGCAGAACCAACTGTTAATACTGGTTTGCGTTTTTTGTTTGCAAAATGTTGCGGTAAGCAAGAGTCGCCACCGACTTTTATTTTATCCAATCAGGAAAAGGAAAAAGAACAGAAAAAACTTTTTCGAGATGTTTCTGAATACGAGGGGTAGATTATAGAAAAGGAAGGTGTTAGCACCCTTTCTATCCATGGTTTTCCATGGGCTCTTAGGTACTTCCTCATTTTGAAAACTGCTTGTGTGTGCTTGTTTTGAAAAGTTTTGTTTTACTTCGTGTTAACCCTTGTTTCTGTCCTCAAGAGTGTTACGAAGTTGTTTTGAAAACTATCTTTGGAAAGTGTTTGTGTGAAAAAGTTTGTTTGTTTGAGCAAGTACTTAAGATTTTCTACCTACTCGAAAAAGGCTGTTCGTTTTCTCGTTTCCTTTAGACAATGCTATCCTACTATTAAGGAGTAGGTATCCCCATCGTTGGAGTTTGAGGGACTATCGAAAGGGACTAAATTGTCATTGAAGGCAACGTGTAAGGATACCTTAGCATTTCAAAGGGACCGTCATCATATATTCGTAGGCAACATCAAGGGACCAGATCATTTCTCATAAGCAACTCGAGGGACACTAAGGGACCATGATCTTTTATGATTACTTTTATACCGAGGGTCTTTACTAAGATATCCCTACGTTCGAGGGACATGACCAATTTTTTCCGAGGCAACCAAGTGAGGCATACCCTAAGGGTGCAAGTGTGAAGCAGTGTTTGTTTTCAGATATTTATCTTGTAATTAAATGATCTATTTAATTGATTAAGCATGCAAACCTAGGTTGCTAACAATTATATACAAGCATATAAAATAAAAGCGAGAAAATAAAAGAGTCCTACGCTATTACAAGGCCTCGGGGAGGGAGTTTACATAATCAAACTTGGGAGTAAACAGTAAATAAAAGGCAGTAAAATAAACCCTAATTAAAAGCTATTACAAACTCGAAGCAGGACAATAATTGGAAAAATAAATAAATAACTGCGCGCGAAGAATTAAGACGGGAATAAAGTCTAAGTCCTAAAAAATATAATCAATTAAAGAGAAAATATTTTTGTATTTTATTATTGAGAAAAATATTTGAAATCATAACCTAAATCTAATTACTTAAAGAAAAATATTTTTGTGTATTTTTTAGTGAGAAAAAAATTTAATTGCAAATTAAACCTAATTTTATAATTAATTTTAAATAAAAAAACAATCAAGTTAATCTAATTAAACTATTTTATTTTCAATAAAATTAATTTCAAGAAAAACCTACTTCTATTTTTTTTTTTTTGATTTTTGATTTTTATGATTTTTTTGTTGTAAAATGATTAAATAAATAAAACAAATAGAATGATAAATAATTAAAAAAAAAAGAAAAATAAAACTGGGCCTCATGTTGTTATCAACTTGGGGGTGTGGAATGGAATTGTTAAGCCCATAATTATAGGCCCATTTGCCCACGCGGGGATTCAGTGCAGTTGGCCTTCAGGAGGTCCACCACGCGCCTGCATGCTTAAGGCGTTAGGTCTAGCCAGGACATGATCTGACGGCGTGGATTTGAGGATGCGTGATGGCCCTTTTGAAGGTGAGGCTCGCTGGATCTGGGACAAAGAAATTCGAAAATATGAAAACGTGAGATTCTGGGATCGAACCCAGAACCCTTTGCTTCACCGCCTACGCCTTTGCCATATGTGCTGGGTTGGTTAGTTGTAAATATAATAACATAAATAAAATATAAAGGAAATAAAGTGGTCTTTCCTAAACGCACGCGTGATTCAAATCACCCAATGGGATTCTGCCACCTAATTGTCTTCTTCCCCATAACTGTTGTTTTTGGCCACACTTTTACCTACAGTCGTTTCCGTCACTAAAAGCTATAATGAGGGATTTTGTTCGTAGCCATAAACCTGTAAAATTCAAAAACGCAGCACAAGCAGAATAAATTCAAACCAAAGATATGGATCAATTGCAAATCATCTTCTAAGCATGATAGTACCCCTAATTTTGTCCAATTTTGCCTCTATATGGAATTCCCAATTTGGGACCTCAAAAACCTAACAATGGCATCGTGCCATTCCTGCACTTAAACTTCAATCAAATCAATCAAAAACATTGTAAATATGATAGCAAGCATGGATATATGATCAAAACATGTTTATGATGGATAAATTATTGAAAACGAATCTTGAAAAAAGATGCAAACCGTGGCACTGTGAGGCGTGATTTCTGAAGGTTTTAACGCTTGAGGATGATTGGAATGGCTTCAGAAAATGTCCAGGAACAGATTGCTGGCCTTGGAATTGCTTGAATAAGTCGATGAAGGAATATGTGATCAACACTTTTTTTTGACAAAAAATTGAAGTTGACCTCCTTGTTTTCACGACTCAAAAACCTCTTTTTTATGCTTTAGGGATGTTATGTATATATGATAGAATGGTTTAGGTCAAGAAAAACTGATCATATCTTTGCAAATTATGGAGATTTGATTTCATTCTTTGTCTTGTATGATTTGTTTCCAAAATAGACCAAATTAAGATCTTTTCCAATCAATTGGATCTTGCACGAATTTTTTGATTTGCTAGCTGTCAATGGACTCATAATTTGCTCATAAAATCAAATCTTTGATTTTATTTGATTATTCTACAATTTAAATTGATTTATTTTTCTTTAAATGAATAAAAAATCAAAATAAATAATAAAAATAATAAAATAATAGGTGAATAAGATCACGGGTCGTGGGCTATGTTAGGAACAAGTTTCAAACAAGAAAACATGGGCCCATTTAGAAAAAAAGTCATTTTGATCAATGTTGACTTCATGCACATTTCCAAAAATTGGTCACCTTTGACAATACATATCTCCATCAATTTTAACCCTAGAGAGGTGTTCTTGGACTTTTTAGAAATATTAGGATGTCCCATAAACAACCCTTGTGGTTTCAACTCAATTGGGTCTTCCATGTTCATGTAAGAAGCTTTGACCCAAAAGGTGTTTTTGTTGACTTTTCAAAAGGACCTATAATGTAGAAATTCATATCTTTTGATGAGTGCATATTTAGAACTTGTGGGATGAATATGAATTGTAGATAATTTCATCCTCTTCAAAATGAGCCTTGGATGGAAAATTTCTGATAAAGTATGAAGAAGTTATGCCTAGTCAAAGTTTGGTTGACTTTTCCTGTGAAACCCTAATTTAGCAACCTTTGGGTTTTGATGAATTTGGGGCATTCCTTGAGGAATCTTGATCAAACCTTGATCAAGTGATGTATATCTCTTCAAAGTGTTAATGTTGACCAAAAATCTTGAAGTTTGACTGTATGTGGGCCATAGTTGACTTTTGACCTAATGTAGTTGATTTTCAGGCATCTGGGCAATTGACTGAGCAAACTTCTTGTGCAAGGAATGAAACTTGACATGGATGATATTGAGAACATATTGGGACCTTGGAAATAATTTGGGGTCTTTGGACTTCAACCATCTTGATGAGAATGGAAACCCTAGTTTTGAGATTCATTGCTTTAGGAGAGAGTTTGTATGGTCAACTCTTGGGCATCCTTGAGCAGGTTGAGAACCTCAATGGGCATGTGTTGAGTAAAATGAGAGGGAAAATTTTGGGGTACAACATCTTCCTCTGTTCAATCTTCTTAAACCCGAGGATGTAGATTGGTTGTCTGCCTTTCGTAATCTGAAGGTGGAAGATGATTGAACACTAGAGTGCGCAGAAATTTGCACTCGTCTGAGATGGTGCTGGACTGTGTAGGTAGTATCGGGAATGGGCTTATAGATGCTCTTTGGAGGAGATGACGGAATGTCACTGGAGATGGGCTTAAAGATGCCATCCGGAAGATATGATGAAGAATCGTCGGAGATGGGCTTAAAGATGCCATCTAGAGGATGTTGATTTCCCGAGATATTCCTTTGATGAGAATTCCTGTTCCTGTCGTTGAGGGGGAATCTAATGAGAAATGTTAGTCTCTGTCTTGGGAGAGATATAATTTTAGGAGCTTCAGTTGTCCGTTACTCTACTGGGTAATCATCTCTTAGTCGAGGAGGTGAAAATGAACTGCTATCTGGTCGTGCTCCAGGCCTTACAGTGATTTGCTGAGGATAATAAGACTGACGGCTATCTGGTCGTGCTCCAGGTTTTACAGTGACTTACTGGGGAGATGAGATTAAACTTGCTATCTGGTTGTGCTCCAGGCTTTGCAATCTCAAAAACAGTTATCAGGTCGTGCTCCAGGCTTCAAAAGGAATTAAGTGGTTATCCGGTCGCATCCGGGCTTCAACATGACTTTAAGGCATACTAGCATCCGATCGTTCCTAGTCTTCAATAGTAATTAGCCGAGTAAACTGCTATCTGGTCGAATTCCAAGCTTCGCAGTACCTCATACTGTTATCTGGTCTTGCTCCAGGTTTCATAGTGTCTCTTGCCGCTATCTGGTCGTGCTCCAGACTTCACAGTGTCTTATACCGTTATCTGGCCGTGCTTCAGGCTTAAGTAATTTAGGGAAATTAAGATATTATCCGATTGATTTCCGGGCTTCATAGCTTGAATTTGAGATATACCACTATATGATCGATTCCAGGCTTCATAGTATTTTGGAGAAATTAAGATATTACCGGGTCGATTTTCGGGCTTCATAGCTTCTTTAACTGGAATAGAAATCTTATTATCGATTTGAATGAACCAGGGAAAGGTCTCGAGCTGTCTTCAAACGGGAACGAAATCTTAGCATCAATTTGACTGAACCAGGGGAAGGTCTCGGATTGACTTTGACTGGCATAGAAATCAGGATAATTTTAGCAGTGATTTAGATGACCCAAACGAAAGTCTTAGAACATCTTCAACTAGAATAGAAACCTTAGTGTCGGTTTGACTGAACCAGAGAAAATCTTGAAAAGTGTTGGAATATCTTCAACCGGGATAGAAACCTTGGTGTCAGTTTGACTGAACCAAAGAGAACTTGTGAGAACTTAATTGCATCTTACCCTAAAAGGTAAAGAGTTAGTCATATGTAATTTCATGATGTATGAAATGTATTGAGTAATGATGTTCTCAAAATAAATGAGATTGTGATGTATAATATGTATGCACATGCCATGATGTATGGATATGCAATGCTATTGTGATATTCTCTAGCTGGGGAAAATAAATCCTGGACTGTTGCTAGAGAGTATAAGGAGTTGAGTTCTTCGTTTCCGCTGGGGATAGTGACCGAAGATGATTAGCTGGGGATTTACATCCATTCTGCTTGAGAACATTCTGCCGGAGGAGACTCTATCTGAGAATAATCCTGAGGGGGAATGATTCTATGGGGAAGAGAGATACTTTGTTGGAAGATCTGCTGATTTGGAGAAACAAACTCAGTTGGGAATGAACTTCCATTGCTGGAGAGAAGAGCTCTGTTGGAGATTGAGCTTCCACTGTCAGAGAAATAAAATCTGCTCGGGAGATGGCTTTATAAACTGCTCATGGTTATAAAACTCGGCTGGGGAATGCAGATATCAGTTTTCATAAGGAACCTGCTGGGGAAGGAATTCCTGCTTGGGGATACGGAGGTCGAACCTTGGTTGTCTCGGCTTTGTGGGGAATATAGGTATCACTGGCTTGTATGTGATAGTGACTTTGCTTCCAACTATCTCTGCCCCTTGTACCATGCTGGAAAAAGTACATGCGAAGATTTTATGGATGGATCTATGTCGTGATTGTACTTGAACATGTATTTAATGAGTGTCAGGATGACATCCGTCTCTGGATCATATCTGAACTGTACTTGAAACATGTGTTGAATGAGTGTCTGAATGACATCCGTCTCTGGATCGTATCTAAACTATACTTGTCGAATGAGTGTCAGAATGACATCCATCTCTGGATCATATCTGAACTATATTTGAAACATGTGTTGGATAAGTGTCAGAATGACATCCGTCTCTGGATTGTATCTGAACTGTATTTAGAGGAGAATCTAGATTAAGTATTAGGATGACATCCGTCTCTGGATCGTACTTGAACTGTCTCTAGAAGAGAAATCTAGAATAAGTACCAGGATAACATCCGCCTCTAGATCGTACCTGAACTGTTTCTAGAAGAGAAGTCTGGAATAAGTATCAGGATAACATCCATCTCTGGATCGTACCTGAACTGTTTCTCAATGTATGAAAATCTTGAATAAGTAGCAGAATGACATCCGTATCTGGACCGTATCTGAACCGTTTCTCGATGTATGAAAATCTTGAATAAGTAGCAAAATGACATTCGTATCTGGATCGTATATGAACCGTTTCTCGATGTATGAAAATCTTGAATAAGTAGTAGAATGAAATCTGTATCTGGATCGTATCTGAACCGTTTCTCGATGTATGAAAATCTTGAATAAGTAGCAGAATGACATCCTATCTGGATCATATCTGAACCATTTCTCGATGTATGAAAATCTTGAATAAGTAGCAGAATGACATTCATATCTGGATTGCGTATCTGAACCGCTTCTTGATGCTGGTGCTCTTTGTAACAGCCCGAGCCTTCAGCGTTCCCGGCACTATTACCTCACGATCTTCTCTACCCCCCTCACTAGTAGAGTTTTTGCCTTCCGTGGGAATCGAACCCTGTACCCTGGGGTTCAAGTACATGCTCAATGCATTCCCACTACCAATTGAGCTATGTAGCTCATTTGGTAGTGGGAATGCATTGAGCATGTACTTGAACCCCAAGGTACATGGTTCGATTCCCACGGAAGGCAAAAAATCTACTAGTAAGGGGGGTAGAGAAGATCGTGAGGTAATAGTGCCGGGAACGCTGAAGGCTCGGGCTGTTACATAAAAAAGGCGCCTTTTTATGTAACAGCCCGAGCCTTCAGCGTTCCCGACACTATTACCTCACGATCTTCTCTACCCCCTCACTAGTAGAGTTTTTGCCTTCCGTGGGAATCAAACCCTATACCCTGGGGTTCAAGTACATGCTCAATGCATTACCACTACCAATTGAGCTATGTAGCTCAGTTGGTAGTGGAAATTCATTGAGCATGTACTTGAACCCCAGGGTACAGGGTTAGATTCCCACAGAAGGCAAAAACTCTACTAGTGAGGGGGGTAGAGAAGATCGTGAGGTAATAGTGCTGGGAACACTGAAGGCTCGGGCTGTTACACTCTTGATGAATGCTGATCAAGGTATAAGTCTTCCATTGATAGACAGGTGACGGGACATAGTCGTACATTTTAAATCCCTAACTTTTGTCTGGACTGCCCTTTCGGGTTTTCAGTCCACCGGGATACCTTTTTTCCCAAGCCGCCTTTTCAGGTTTTCAACTTGTCGGGTGTACACATTTTTTTTATGTATATCCGTAACTTTTACCCGAAGCCTTTTGGTTCGCCGGGATTCCCTTATTTTTGCCTAGGTGTGTCAACCTAGCGGGTCTTTTTTCATGTGTAGTATTTTCCGACTATGTCCACGCTTTCAGGATGTAGAGAGTTGTCACTGTCCATAGTGTTGTGTTGTAGTACTGTCAAGAATGTTTTCTTGATGGCACATGATTCATTGCTGGAATGCGTGCGTTATGCCCCAAGCGATTCAGATGGAGATCTACCCCTGGTTATTTGGCCTTTTTGGAGAGACTGCCCCAGGTGTGTTTAGACATCATGTCATCCCCCTTGCTCATGGAAGACCTGTTAATGGAATATCTTTCCATCCGAGGTGATTCTGTTCATTGATAAGATCTTTGTTCACTGAATATCCATTGTGCGGATTTCTCTGCTGTCAAACAATTAGTCATATGCAAACAATATCATTTAAAGAATGCAAAACTCATGTCTGTCTTGAATTTTTTTTTAAATGTGTTTTGTGTAGTAAAATGAAATTTGCAAGAATGTGATATCAACTCAGGATTCATAACAAAGCCTACAGGAGTCAGGATACTTTGTAACAGTATGCTCTCAAACTAACCCATGCTTCAGCTAAGACTTTTAAGGGTTATAACGTAGCCTGGTTCACAGTTCAAGAAACAAAGGATAAAAGCTCAAATTTTATTTGTACCCAACCCGCTCTTCGTGATATTCTTCAGTCCTATGCTCAGTTAATTGCGTGTTTAGATCCCGATTGAGTCTGGAATCTTTGCTCTGATACTTGGTGATGATTCAGAAATTGAACCTTTGTTTTGAAAAGGCAGTCATTTTTGTAATCTTCTTTTTTTCGAGGATTTGTAGTAACCTCTTTTTTTTTGGTTTTCGTTATCCCTTCTTTTGCCTGAACTATTTCTTTTGTGATTACAGTCAGTGGGATGCCCCAATTTTTCTTTTAAGTCTCCTTCATAGGTTTTGACTTAATGGGCTTTTATTTCGAGAGATACTGACTGCCTGTCTTGACGATTATATGGAACCATCACCGTCTTTTGTTTTGGAGGACGTCTTTCATGCCATCCATTGTGTACGAAGCGGCAGATTGTGAGTGAGTGCGCCTCTGAATTAACTGAGAAAAATACCCTGCCCCAGGTTATGATTAAGGGTTTTAATTTGTGTGAAAAGAAAAACTCCTACTTCTTTGGCTCGAAGGGGTTGACTAGGGATTATCTTCCTTATAACTCCACTGTTTAGGATTTGAAACAACGCTTGTACATCGTCAGCGGGGTCTATTCAAAAGCGTACTGTAGAGATCGTGGTATCATTTTCGTCATCCTCCCTCTAAGGCTTAGTGTTTTTAATCGAGAGTTGAATATCACAAAAGGAAATAAGAATGCATTTTTGAAATAGTGAATACGAATGAATTGATTCAATAAAAACATGTGCAATGCATTTATGAAATAACGAGGTTTGATATGAATAAATGTTCAAACAAATCCAAAGAAAATTATACATTGAAAATTCTAATGAACGAAAATTCTTCTTGTGAGAACTTGTCACTTCAGATGGTAGGCCTTGGAGGGATGGCAGAAGAACTCAACTTGACTCTCTTGTTCGAATTCTAGCGCTCCTTCATCAATCAGGTCTTGAATTTTATTTCTCAATGCCCAACAGCTGTTGGTGTCATGTCCAGGACTGTTGGAGTGGTACGCACATCTTGCACTTGGATTGTACCTTGGGGAGGCTGTGTTGGAATTCTGAGGAGGGTCCCTTAACATATCCATCTTGGCCTTCAACATGAGTTGTAATGCTTGAGCCAATGACATGTTGATTTCGGTGAAGCGTCTTTCGGATGTATTCTTCTTATGCCGATTTCCCCGTTGTCGTTGGCGAGGTTGTGGTTGGGCTTGTGATGTAGTAGCAATCTGGAAAGGTCTGTTCCTGACCAAACCAACCTCTTCTCTCACTGGGGGCTGATTAATACCTTGATCCATAATTTTAACTGTCAGTTTCATGGATCTGCATCCATCTTGGTGAAGCTTGTTGAGGAAGGCTCTTAGCCCTTCTTATCCTCGATCTAAGTTTTGGATAAGAGCCATCTACCCCAGCATCTGGATTCTCATTGCTTCTACCTCAGCTTGCAGTTGTTCTAATTAATCATCCTTGTTGTTGCCAGGACGTTCCTTGGTCAGATTCCCGACGAAGAGTGTTTTCAGGTCTTCTTGCCCCTTGGATAGATTCACGAGAAATTCCTTGAAATGGGTATCTTGAGCTTGGAGATCTCTGTTGTCGTGCTGGAGAGCCATTGCTGACATAAGCAGCGAGAACATGAGAGACCTGCTTTGAAACCTGCTTATGCAATGATATGTATTATATATGTTTGCAATGTTTTCAAGGATCTCGTGGGGTAAACAAGAAAATGTCAGAAGTTGAAATTTGCAGCTTTGATTGAAGAACTTTGTATCGTTGAGAGTTCTTCTACGAGAGTCAAGCTCACCATATCAAGTGGGTCATAGCCCCTGACTCAAGTTTTTGAGTTTTAATCTTCTGACGACATTGGCTAGAGGAAAATAAATCCCCTTGCCCATTGCTAGACGTCTGATTTATCATAACCTGCATCATAGGCCCTCGAGATCCTTGAAATGGTTAAGGAAATGTTAAGGCATGATGTTTTGATGTGTATGCTATGGTTTTAAGCAAAGGTGCAGAGTGATGTAAGCAAGTAAACCCTGTAAGAAATCCAAGTTATTGGATAATGACTGTAAATAAAACCTGCAAGGAACTCATGTCGTCAGATAATAAAACCCTACAATTTGTTCAAGTTGAAAGCACACAAGTCACACAAACAGCCTTAGGTTTAGGCTTGCATGGGTTTTAAGGTAGTACCCTCTTAAAGTTGGATTGGTCAAACTTGTCCTATAAATAGTAACCGGGTTCTAAAGGGATCTCAATGTCACCAATCTTTCCCCCAAGCCTTGTTCAATTGACGATTGACTCGTAATAAAAAAAAACTCAGAAGTCAAACCTCAATGAGTATAGCATCGAGTATCTGCTGACCATGGGCATACACCAAAGCCGGCCATCTCGCTACGTATAACTGGCCAAGTTGTGAAATTAAAGGTTCTAAGGTCAGTTGATGCTTTATGACACCATGCGGCAACCCCATACATCTCCCTGATTGACTCAAGGGTTACGAGTACCAACCAAAGTGCCACATCAACGTAGCTACTGCTTCAACCGTGTCGATATACCCCATCACAACTCCCTCACAGTTTTTTTCTACTTACTTAAAAGGTGTTCCCAGATCCGGGTGTAGGATCTATATAACCCCAACAAAACCCTTGAATATAAAGCAGGCAAAGCAGACAAACAAGCAAGTTAAATAATGACCTAGATCCTAAGATATACCGCACTTATTTAAAATTCCCCAGCAGAGTCGCCAGTTCTGTGATACGGTGGCAGAACCGACGGTTAATGCTGGTTTGCGTTTTTTGTTTACAAAATGTCGCGGTAAGCAAGAGTCGCCACAGACTTTTATTTTATCCAATCAGGAAAAAGGAAAAAGAACAGAAAAAACCTTTTTCGAGATGTTTCTGAATACAAGGGGTAGATTATAGAAAAGGAAGGTGTTAGCATCCTTTCTATCCATGGTTTTCCATGGGCTCTTAGGTACTTGCTCATTTTGAAAACTGTGTGTGCTTGTTTTGAAAAGTTTTGTTTTACTTCGTGTTAACCCTTGTTTCTGTCCTCAAGAGTGTTACGAAGTTGTTTTGAAAACTATCTTTGGAAAGTGTTTGTGTGAAAAAGTTTGTTTGTTTGAGCAAGTACTTAAGATATTCTACCTACTCGAAAAAGGCTGTTCGTTTTCTCATTTCCTTTAGACAACACTATCCTACTATTAAGGAGTAGGTAGCCCCATCGTTGGAGTTTGAGGGACTATCGAAAGGGACGAAATGGTCATTAAAGGCAACATGTAATGATACCTTAGCATTTCAAAGGGACCGTCATCATATATTCGTAGGTAACATCGAGGGACCATATCATTTCTCATAGGTAACTCGAGGGACAGTAACGGACCATGATCTTTTATGATGACTTTTATACCGAGGGTCTTTACTAAGATATCCCTACGTTCGAGGGACACGACCATTGTTTTCTGAGGCAACCAAGTGAGGCATACCCTAAGGGTGCAAGTGTGCAGCAGTGTTTGTTTTTAGATATTTATCTTGTAATTAAATGATCTATTTAATTGATTAAGCATGCAAACCTAGGTTGCTAACAATTATATACAAGCATATAAAATAAAAGCGAGAAAATAAAAGAGTCCTACGCTATTACAAGGTCTCGGGGAGGGGGGCTACATAATCAAACCAGGGAGTAAACAGTAAATAAAAGGAAGTAAAATAAACCCTAATTAAAAGCTATTACAAACTCGAAGCAGGTACAGTAATTGGAAAAATAAATAAATAACTGCGCGCGAAGAATTAAGACGGGAATAAAGTCTAAGTCCTAAAAAATCTAATCAATTAAAGAGAAAATATTTTTGTATTTTATTATGAAGAAAAATATTTGAAATCTTAACCTAAATCTAATTACTTAAAGAAAAATATTTTTGTGTATTTTTTAGTGAGAAAACAATTTAATTGCAAATTAAACCTAATTCTATAATTAATTTTAAATAAAAAACAATCAAGTTAATCTAATTAAACTATTTTATTTTCAATAAAATTAATTTCAAGAAAAACCTGTTTCTATATTTTTTTGTGATTTTTGATTTTTATGATTTTTTTTGTTGTAAAATGATTAAATAAATAAAACAAATAGAATGATAAATAATAATAAAAAATAAGAAAATTAAAATTGCGCCTGATGTTGTTAGAAACTTGGAGGTGTGGAATGGAATTGTTAAGCCCAAAATTATAGGCCCATTTTCCCACGAGGGGTTCAGTGCAGCTGGCCTTCAGGAGGTCCACCACGCGCCTGCACGCTTGATGCGTTATATCTGGCCAGGACATGATCTGATGGCGTGGATTTGAGGATGCATGATGGCGCCTTTTTTAAGGTGAGGCTCGCTGGATCTGGGACAAAGAAATTGGAAAAGATGAAAACGTGAGATTCTAGGATCGAACCCAGAACCCTTTGCTTCACCGCCAGCGCCTTTGCCATTTGTGCTGGGATGGTTATTTGTAAATATAATAACATAAATAAAAAATAAAGGAAATAAAGTGGTCTTTCCCAAACGCGCGCGTGATTCAAATCACCCAATAGGATTCTACCACCTAATTGTCTTCTTCCCCATAACTATTATTTTTGGCCACACTTTTACCTACAATCATTTCCGTCACTAAAAGCTATAGTGACGGATTTTGTTCGTAGCCATAAACCTGTAAAATTCAAAAACGCAGCACAAGCAGAATAAATTCAAACCAAAGACATGGATCAATTGCAAATCATTGTCTAAGCATGATAGTACCCCCGATTTTGTCCAATTTTGCCTCTATATGGAATTCCCAATTTGGGACCTCAAAACCCTAACAATGGCATCGTGCCATTCCTGCACTTAAACTTCAATCAAACCAATCAAAAACATTGCAAATATGATAACAAGCATGAATATATGATCAAAACATGTTTATGATGGATAAATTATTGAAAATGAATCATGAAAAAAGATGCAAACCGTGGCATTATGAGGCGTGATTTCTGAAGGTTTTAAGGCTTGAGGATGATTGGAATGGCTTCAGAAAATGTCTAGGAACGGATTGCTGGCCTTGGAATTGCTTGAATCAGTCTATGGAGGAATATGTGATCAGCACTTTTTTTGACAAAAAATTGAAGTTGACCTCCTTGTTTTAACGACCCAAAAACCTCTTTTTTATGCTTTAGGAATGTTATGCATATATGATAGAATGATTTAGGTCAACAAAAACTGATCATATCTTTGCAAATTATGGAGATTTGATTTCATTCTTTGTCTTGTATGATTTGTTTCCAAAATAGACCAAATTAAGATCTCTTCCAATCAATTGGCTCTTGCACGAATTTTTTGATTTGCTAGTTGTCCATGGACTCATAATATGCTCATAAAATCAAATATTTGATTTTATTTGATTATTCTACTATTTAAATTGATTTATTTTGCTTTAAATGAATAAAAAATCAAAATAAATAATAAAAATAATAAAATAATAGGTGGATAAGATCAGGGGTCGTGCTCCATATTAGGAACAAGTTTCAAACAAGAAAACATAGGCCCATTTAGAAAAAAAAAGTCATTTTGATCAATGTTGACTTCATGCATATTTCCAAAAATTGGTCAACTTTGACAATACATATCTCCCTTAATTTTAACCCCCGAGAGGTGTTATTTGACTTTGTAGAAAGCTTAGGATGTCCCCTAAACAACCCTTTTTGTTTCATCTCAATTGGGTCTTCCATGTTCATGTAAGAAGTTTGACCCAAAAGGTGTTTTTGTTGACTTTTCAAAAGGACCTATAATGTAGAAATTCATATCTTTTGATGAGTGCATATTTTGAACTTGTGAGATGAAGATGAATTGTAGGGAATTTCACCTCTTCAAAATGAGCATTGGATGGAAAATTTCTGATAAAGTATGAAGAAGTTATGCCTGGTCAAAGTTTGGTTGACTTTTCCTATGAAACCCTAATTTAGAAACCTTTAGGTTTTGATGAATTTGGGGCATTACTTGAGGAATCATGATCAAACCTTGATCAAATGATGGATATCTCTTCAAAATGTCGATGTTGACCAAAAAGCTTGATGTTTGACTGTATGTGGGCCACAATTGACTTTTGACCTAGTGCATTTGATTTTCAGGCATCTGGGCAATTGACTGAGCAAACTTCTTGTGCAAGAAATGAAACTTGACATAGATGATCTTGAGAACATATTGGGACCATGGAAAGCATTTGGGGCCATTGGAATTCAACCATCTTGATGAGAATGGAAACCCTAGTTTTGAGATTCATTGCTTTAGGAGAGAGTTTGTCTGGTCAACTCTTGGGCATCCTTGAGCAGGTTGAGGACCTCAATGGGCATGTGTTGAGTAAAACGAGAGGGAAAATTTTGGGGTACAACACTGATCAACCGATATTTCTTGTGGTACATGAGCATATTTCATAAATTTTACCAAAGCCTGAGCACGAGCTTCAAAGCACAACAACATGGATAACATAGGTATTTTGGAGGGGGTCTACCCCAACTGTTCAACAATCTTCTAGTCACTCTTTCGAATAATTTTCAGTACCTCCTCCATCTCTTGCTTGGAGGTATCTTTAACAGTAACCTCTTTTGGTGCCTCAGTCTGGGCAGGCTCAATCATCTAATTTTTTCCTCGAGTCTTACTAGTTGATTCAGTAGCAAGAATACAAACTAGTAGTAGAAGTCAACTCCATAATTCCAAGGGATAACCTTGTCAGAGGAATATGGAATGGACCCAGGTGTAGTAATAATCAGAGGAGAAACCCTAGGTTCAATAGTAATATTCACAGGACCCTTAGAGGTGATCCTTACAAGAGTACCAGAAATTGTAATCACGGTCACATCTTTGAGCTCTAGGCCTTGAGACATACACAGGCTCTCCATAGGAGGAATATTCTCAAAGAGAATTACACGATCGACCATCAACTGTTGAATGCCTTCTTTCAGTAGTAAACAACCATTGGATTGGGACGCATAGTAGTAGTAGTAGCTTTCAACGCAGCCAGGAAATAAACCGACTTGCAACAAATTCTTCTTAACAATCATCCGAGGAGTAGTCAAGTCATTCACAGCAGAAGAATAAGAAACATCACCAACAACATTAACACCATTGTCATGATTATGCATAGGTGCAGTGATCACATTAGGAGTCTCAGGAGGATCAAATTCAATCTCCTTAGAGTCAATCATATCTTGAATCTTATTTTTCAAGGCCTAAAAGTTGTTAGTGTCGTGTCCAGGACTGTTAGAGTGATATGCACACCTTGCATTGGGATTGTAACGGGGAGAGGAAGTATTGGAATTCTGAGGGGGATCCTTCAACGTAACCAGCTCTTCTTTCAACATGTGTTGCAATGCTTGAGACAACGGTATGTTGATTCTTATGAATTATCTCCAAGGTGAATCCTCCCTATGCTGATTGTTCTATTGTTGTTGCACTGGAGCATGATTAGAGATCAGAATTGCCCCCACAGATTGGTTGCAGTCACCCTTGTTATGACCCTTCTGGCTGTACACAACATTGGATTCTCTCTTTCCAGTGTATGACTTCTTCGCATTATTCGAAGATGTAGCCACCTGAATTTTACCACTTCTGATTCCATTCTCAACATGTTCCCCTGTCAATATTAGTTCAATGAAACCATGTGAAGAACTTCCAAGTAGATTATTATAGAAAGGACTGTTAGCGTACTCATGAACATGTCAACCAAATCCCTATCAGCCAAAGGAGATTGAACTCTGCCTGCAAGATCTCTCCATTTCTGTGCGTACTCTTTAAAGCCTTCCTCAGAACCCATGGACATACTCCGTAGTTGCATGCGGGTTGGTGCCAAATCAAAATTATACTGATATTGTCTATATAAAGCTACAACCAAATCATCCCAGGTATGGATATTGGTACCTTCGAGTTGATAATACCATTCCAATTGTGTTCCAGATAGACTTTCTTGAAATAAATACAACCATAATTTCTTGTCAACAGTGTGTGGTTGAATTTTACGAACATATGATCTCAAATTCAGCCCCGAAAAAGAAAATTCATCATATTTAGAAAAGGTAGGAGTTTGTAACTTAGGAGGAATGACGACTCCTGAGACTAAACTCAATTCTTCAAAGTTCAAGCCAGGAACCTTTTGGATCTCCATAGCTTTCAGATGCTCTTCTAACAACTTATACTTCTCGGCAGCAGGAGGATATTTTTCATCCAAATAATCTTCTTCCTCTTCCATATAATATTTGTCAGAACCATGATTGCTTTTTTTCCATTTTTGACACTCTTACATTCTTCCTCCCATTCGTCATCTTCATCTAATGGGGTATCAAGATCTTGAGCTCTCCTGACGGGACCTCTGAACCTTCTTCCCATGTTAAAGATGTCGATTGGTTTTTTTTGTCTTCTTCTTCTTCTCGTTGTTGAACGCCTTCAGGTCTTCTTGCCCCTTGGATAAGTTTAGGAACTTCTCTTGGAACTGAGCATTATGAGCCTGGAGTTCTTTGACCGTCTGGTCGAGAGCCATTTCTGCTGAAATAAATAGCAAGAAGATGAGAAACATATCTTGGAAACCTATTATGAAATGATATGTATGCCATGTAGATGTATATGCAATGTTTTCAAGGATCTTGTGGGATTTAAATTTATTAATCCAAAAGGGAACACAAACAAATATTCTTATTAGTAAGTTCAAATTATAACAAAAAGGGTTACAAAGAAACAAATTATGACTCAAGTCTCCCATGGACACTTTCTCTTTGTGTTGACATATGCATTAAGACTTTTCTCTTTATGAGGTTGTTTTGTCAGCTCCAACACTTTCTTCTCACTAGCATAGAACTGAGTCTCAAAGGTGTCCCTTTCTTCTTTCAGTTGAATCCAAGACTATTGTAGATCTTCAAGGTCAGTAGGCATATCTAGATGAAGAATAGTATAAGGAATATCTCCTTCAACAACAGGCTCCATAATTACTGGTAGGACAGCAGGATATGCCATTATAAGATTTTGAGCACGAGATCGCACCCATCTGAGGTAGGGCTCCAAGGGGATGGAGTTTTTGTGTCCTAAAGTCTTTTTATCTATCTTATTCACCATGCCCCAAGAACATATAAACCTTTGATGGTAACCTTGAGAATCATTCTCGTAATCAAATATAATACCCTGGATAAGCGTATCACAAGGACCATCTATTCGAGTATAACCAAATTAATGTAGAGCTAGATAAGGGTTATAAGTAATACTTCCACTTATTCCAAGGAGTGGCACATTAGGAAATTCCACACATCGGTCAATAATAGGGATATCCTCTTAAGATCGGGAACACCAATAGATATCTGAATGAGAGAGTGACATCATCCTTCGAGACCACCTCAAACCTTGTTCATTCTCATCACTGATCGGGGAAGGTAAGAAATAAACCACCTGGATAGTAAAGGTATGCAACACATGAGATTCCCTCGCTCCCTCATGGTACGAGTGTATAGAGAGTGCAAAATATCTCCAAGCAAAGTAGGCACATGATTATGAGTAAGAAATATTCGGCTGGTGTTCACATATATGAATTGTTCTGGATTAGGGAATAGTATCAAACCATAGATCAACAAAGACAAGATCTTCTCAAAAGCATGAAAACTCATAGCATTTAGAAACAACTGAGCCTTCTCTATCAGAAATTTAGCAAGAAGACCTTTAACTCCACTTCTTGTTTCCCAATTAGACACAATGTCTGAATACTTTAGATGTAAGGCTGCTATAATAATTTCAGGATTTGGAACTTTCTCTAAACCGGTGAAGGGTGTTTAATCAAGAATAGGTACTCCAAGTAGCTTAGAAGACTATTCCATTGTGGGTACCAACTAATAATCTGGGAAGGTAATAGTGATGCTTAGGATCAAAGAGCTAGAACAAATCACTCATCATGTCTTCTTCAAAACCTGAGGTAACCAAACAGAGTAGATAACCATGCCTCTTGGTGAATAGAGAGTTTTCAGAAACCTTTGAGACTAACTCCTTAAGATTGGAAGGTATCCTCACAAAGTTGATCCGGATAGTATTTCTGCAAGCCGAGGCCATAACCTTCAACAAGAAACAAAGATAAATTCCTAGGTCCTTGAAATGGTTAGTGAAAATGTTATGTTATGATGATATGATGTTATGTTCATGTTAAATGAGTAGCAAACACAAACAAGTCACACAAGAGCCTTAGGTTTAAAGGCTTTCATGAAGTCCATAGGTAAGTACCCTTCCTCATTGAAGTTAAGTTGGCTCAACCTATCCTAAAATAGTAACCAGGTTCTAAGAATCTCATATTATATAGCTTCTCGCATGCTTTATTTTAGCACAACAACCGTCTTACCACCAAAACATCCCAAAAGTAGAATCTCAATGAGCGTAGCTTTGAGTATCAAAAAACTTTAGACTGTACCAAAGTCGACTATCTCACTACTTTCTAATGGCCAAGTTGAGTCAATTAAGGTTCTAAAAGTAAGTTAGTATTAACGACACCACGCAGAAGCCTAATGTTATCCTTGACTGACTCAAGGTACATCAGTATAAACCAAAGTGTCATACTAACTGTAGCTATCATATTAACCATATCGGTCTATGTCATATAGTCTATTTGATCTATTGCTACTTACCTAAGGAATCCCTAGATCTGGGTGTAGGATCTTTACAAGCAATAACACTAAGACAAGCCCTTAAAGTAAAGAAAACAATTCAAAAAATTTAAAGCAAGTAAAATTGATATAAACTCTAAGGTGACCCCTCTTTTTTTAAGTAGCTCCCTAGAAGAGTCGCCAGTTCTGTAATACGGTGGGAGAACTAAATTTTTTGGTTTTTTCCAAATGCGCGGATAGCCAGAGTTGCCATGGACTTTTCTTTTATCCAATATTTAGGAAAGGTGAAAATAACAGAAAAGACCTTTGATAGATTTTGAGTTCGGGGGTAAGTTATGAAAAGGGAAGGTGTTAGCACCCTTCTCATCCATAGTTATCTACGTGCTCTTAATTGTTTAGCTCAATTTTAAAAACTTGCTTTGTGTGTGTGATTTGTTTGAAAATATTTTTAAAGGGCAATGTAAGGCTAACTTTGTAATATTTAGTATATCAGTTCTCAAGAATGTATACAAAGTATTTTTGAAAATATTTGTTTGATGTGTAAAAATGTATTTGTTTTGTGAAAAAAAGGTTGTGAGCAAGAAACTAGGAGTCCTACCCACTAATAAGGTCTTTCTTGTTACTTTCCTTCTCCTTTGGAGATAGTAATATCCATGCCATTAGTTGGTAGGTAGCCCTATCTATAGGATGTGAAAGGACATGCATAGGGTCATCGTATGGTCATCGAAGGTAACATGTAAGGACACTTTCGCAATTCGAAGGGACTGCCATCATTTTATTTGTAGGGTCATCGAGGGACTGGATCATCTATTCATAGGTAACTCGAGGGACTATGATCTTTATTCGAAAGGGACAATGATGATTTGACCGAGGGTCTTTTGCTAAAGTATCCCCACTTTTAAGGGACATGACCAATATTAGTAAGACAATAAGAGAGGTTACCCTAGAGGTGCAAGTGTGAAGAGTGTGTTAATTTCAGATACATCATCTGGAAAATTAGGTTTTTCTCGGTCCAGTTATTATTCTTGCCATACAAACCCTAGTTACTAACAGTTAAATACGAATAGAAAGCTAAAGCGTGGAATGTAAAACCTAAGTTATTACATGGCTTTGGGAGAGATACATAGGTATAGAAATTTGCGGGAAAGTAAACCTACGCTATTACATTCTCGAGCAGATACGTAATAGGAAAAAATGCAGGAATGTAAAACTAAGCTATTACATCGATAGTGAAAACTATACATTTTGTTCTATAAATTAAGTAGAAAAAAGAAAATAAGAAAAATATTAGAAAAATGTTTAAATATCTAAAGTTCTAAATGTTAATGTTTTTGGTATTTTTTGTAGAAAATAATTTAAGTGTTAATAAATGGTAATTAAACCTAAATTCTAATTTGTTTTAATATTAAAAAAACTTATTTAGTTAATTAGTAATAAAAATATATTAAAAATTTAATTACTTATTGAAAACCCTAACCCTAATTTGTTATAGTTTTGAAAAAAATAGGTTTGTTGATGGTTAATTAAAAATTAATTAATGAAGAAAAAGAATGAAAATTAGGTTAGAAAAATAAGAAAAACCTAATTTCATGGGATGGGTGTTAAACCCACGTCCTTGGCCTCACAGGATGCTCCTTTTACCACTAGGTTATATGCTTATTTGTGATGTTGACTGGGAATGAACCAATGTATGATGAACCCGCGCGTTAGTTTGGAAAAGAAACAAAATAATTCTAAAACATAGGGATCGAACCCACACCTCTTATGTTACGACCTCCGTCTCTAACCATTTCTGCTACGCTGGCTTTTTTCTATTAAAATACAAATAAATAAATATATAATAAAAGTTATATTAGAGAAGAGTCGGAGCTCTAGCTCTGGTCGACTTCTCCGGTGGATCCAAATTTCTACTTGTAAAAATAGCAAGATTTAAATATCAAGAGGGGTTGTGTCCCCCTAATTTGGACCTCCTGAATCCAATAGTGGTGTTAGTTTGGCCTGAAAACGCTTGTAACACAAGATACAAAACAAACAAAACTTTATGCCCTAATAATGGCATCTCGTATTCCCTGCGTAAAAGTTTGCGTTTTCTTATTCAAACATGTTATAAACATCATCATGAATATATATGCATGTAGTAAATCATTCAATAACGCGTGTATTAAAAAATTGAAATCCAAGAGTTTTACCAAACTGGTGATGTTGGTGTATGCTGTTCTGACGTGCTTCAAACTTCAATGATGGTTGGGATGAACTCCTGGGAACTTTAGGAACACGATAGAATGCTTGGAATGGATTGAAAGTGACTGGAAATAAGGGTTTGAATTTGCCCTAGTTCTTGAAAATATTTGAGATTTTAGGGTGTGTTCTCGAGGCAATATTTTGTCTCCTCTTGGTCTGAATATGTTGAGTATATATAGGAGAAAAGATTAGGTCAACATTTGGGCTTGGACATCTCATGAAATCATATCTTTGATTTTGTTTGAAAATAATTTCAAATCTTCCAAAACCCTGAAGATTTTTTTCAATCATAAGCCACACAGTTTCTTGAGCTTCAAGGTAGATTTTTGGGCCTCCAACATGATTAGAACAAAATCCTACACGCCTTGATCCATTAGTCTTGTATTTTATTTGATTTATTTTACATTTAACTAAATAAAATCCAAATAAAATAAATAAAAAACAAAAAAAATATGTGAATGGATTTAGGGGTCTAATATTAGGTCATGGACACGTTTGAACCTAAAAACATAGGCCCATTAGCCCAAAAATCCAAGTTTGCTCAATTTGAATTTCATACATTTTCTCAAAACTGCTCAACTTGCACCAATCATAACTTTCTTCATTTTTGTCATATGAAGATTAACTTTGACTTTTTGGAAACCTTAAGATGTCTCTTACAACTCTCATGTTGGTCATTTTTTCATTTGAAGTCTTTAACTTGATGTAAATTGCTTTGACAAAAAATGTCTTTTTGTTGACTTTTAAAATCACCTGTAACATTTTGGCTCATATCTCTCAAATGAAGCATTTTTTGGCCTTGATCTTAGATAGATAAAGTTGTAAATAGTATAATTTCCTTCAAGATAGTCTTTTGTTGAGGAATTTCAGATGAAGTATTTGAAAGTTATGCTTGGTCAAAGTTTAGTTGACTTCTCCTAAAGAAAACCCTAATTTATTAACTTTTGACTTTTGATGAATCTTTGAATTTCTTGATGAATCATGATCAACCCTAGATAAAATTATGAATGTGACCTCAAAATATTAATGTTGACCAAAATTTTTGAAGCTTGACTGTTAATTGGTCAAAGTTGACTTTTTGTCCAATATGGTTGATTTTTAATCATCTGGCTAATTGACTGAGCAAACTTGTGATGTAAAGCATGAAACTTGGTATGAGGATACTTTGAAGCATGTTGGATACCATGAAATCCACTTGAGGCATTATAAGTCTTATTTCCATTTAGAAAAGCAAAACCCTTGTTGTAGATCAATTGCTCAGGAGGAGAGTTTGTTTGGTCAATCTTTGATAAGTCTTGAATGTTTGAGACCTTCATGAGCATCAGGAGACCTATTGAAATAATTTGTCTTTAAAATGGGATGGAAAATTTTGGGGTTCAACACATGGGTTAATTTGAAAGCATGCTGCAACGAGATAACGTTTAAATGACTCTTAAAATGCGTGCTAGATATCTGTGTTGGTATCATATGATCGTTTTGTTGTTCATAAATAGAAATTTTTTCAAGTATTGCACTCTAAAAGTGATTCATTTACAAGAAGTCACAATGTAATTTTCCATATAAAAACTTCAAGACTTACATTAATGTTTCATTAGAATTATCATTTTCATACTGAACATTATTCTGTATGCAAAACAACTGCCTGGCATCAAGAGAGTTATACACAATGAGAATCAGTGAAGAGCTTAACCTTGATAAGAATGAGAGGTTTGAATAATTTGTTAGATCAAAAGCGAATATTTTCAAAGAGTTGATGATATCCAGGGGCATTTTTCCTAGAGACCCCGTTGAGTATGAACAATGTGATGCTTTACTGTTTGAGTACCCTTAAAGGGGATAAAGTTTAAAGATTCCGCCAATCTGTGGAAGTTATGTCAAGATTAGAAGAATCTCTCAAAGTGCCGAGTAATTAGGGTCTGTTACCTAAGTGTCGTTAAAGCCACTTCCTACTTTGTTTAGCCAGAAGCAATGCTTCAAAGTTTGTAACATTGGGGCAGGTTATCTTAAATGTAAAGATCTCAAGGAGTCCTCTCAAGGCAAGTTCTTCAACAACCCTACAGACTAGGGCAAGGCATTATGCAGAGGAGTTCCTCTGTTTCAGAGTTGATTAGCTTAAGTCTAGTCACAGGCTAAATACCTTATGAATATGTTCAGTTATCCTCAGCATAAATCTCAAGAAAAGTCCTCTCTAGGCGAATCTTTTCAAAGGACATTCAATCTGAAGCAGTTACGTCGAGATTTGACGAATTTCTCCATGAATCAGTTGAAAGATATTCAGAGCTTAAGTACACTAGGGGCAGACTATCTCAAGTTAGTTCGGTACCATGTTTCTATAAGGACCTTCTCAAAGTGAAATTCCTTCATACTGTACCTGGGGAACGTTTGATGAAATCGGTTTTGCAGGAACTGTTCACTAGTTTATGTGTAATTTGCCAATACTGGAACCACGTATTTTAAGATGACAACAACATCTCCATCTAGGGTTGTATCCATAACAACATTGAAGTTTATACTTCTCCCTAGTGAGTCTCCCCAAGAAAAGGGATAATGGCTGAAAAGGTTTGGCTGATTGAAATTCTTGGATGATTCCCCAGTGAAACTTAATGCTTTCTCCTCCCCAGCTTTTCCAAGCGGAGAATTCCTGTCTGATAGGTTGTGATTGATGAGATTTATTGGTATAGAATCCACATCCCCAAAAGATATGTGATATTTTTGTGTTCATAGGAAAATGTTTATTCCCCGAAGCAGACATGTCTTATTTCACAACCGAGGGTACCGATTGAGAATTTTCTTATTCCTGTTAGAGTTGCCTTTGAATATTTCTCTAAGTCCCCAGCGAAGTCGCTTCATGAAGAATTATTATTCAAGAATTCTCTCATCCCACTAGAGGAAACTTATCTTGAGTCTCCTTATGTTGAAAATCTTTTCTCATCCACCAACCAAGTGTATTTGAGAATTGTTCATTTTCCCAGGCTGAGTCATGTTGAAGATTATCTCACTTATCGAAAGTGGTTTCTTTCTGAAATCTCTTTCTCATGAACTTTTACCTCCCCAGCTAATTTGCCTTATGGAGATCTGTTACTCAGGAATTCTCATTTCCCTAATTGAGTCATTTCATCGAAAGTTCTTATTCAAGATTCTCCCATTTCCCCAATAGAGTTTGATCCTGGATGTTAATAAGTTTCATATCCCCAGAGGATTGTGTTATCGTGACTTCTTATCCGAGATTTCTCGTTCTCCCGGCAAGGCTTATCCTTATTGAAGATTGTTCATAAATCCCCAGTTGGGTTTCTTACGCCAAGATTACCTCTTCTCCAGCAAGAGTTCTGTGCATGAACTCTCTTATCTCCTCTTTGGATTCTCATTTCCCCAGCGTTACAAATTTCTGTCATCCCCAGGTGAGAGGTTGACAAATTATTCCCAGGAACCCGTAGGTGAATTTTGATTCCTGCAGGCCCTACATTATAGGTTTCTTCCCCGATAATATCTAATCTTCATTGGCGTACCTCATCAGAGTTTACAATTTTGACCTAATATTTTCCAGCAGAGTTTGCATTTTATTTTTGCAACTCTAGTCGGAGGTTGTGGCCCGTGTTTACTGGTTACTCAATTCTCTATTCCCTACAGAATTTAAGCTTTTCAAGGTCTTTTCTCCAGCGGTTCCTTATATCTTCTTCTCTCTAGAAAAATCACGCATCCTCGCATTGCATCTTCAAAGTGTATTGTTTCCGTTTTATTTTGGAACATTACTCCACCAAAAAATAATTCAAGCATGCATTGAAATATAAGCCATTAATGTTTTTATTTTCCCCAGCGGATTTGCTAAAAAACTTTGGATTTTAACCCCAATGAGATCACTTCATCCTCAATATTCTGGTTTTTACACATATAAATATCCTTTTGATGTTACCATTTAAATTGTTGAGTGTCTACTTACTATTTTTGGTGTTGGTCCAGTTTTACCCTTGCACATTTTTTCTCGGGTTTAGTCTTTACTGCCCTTGTTGGTTCATTTCAATGTCTATTGATATACCTTCTGAATACCAGTCTTACCCTGATATTCATTTCTAGCCTAGTTTTATTTAGTTGCTTTTAGATCGAGTTTTATCTCATAACCTGTGTGTGCAGTCCAATTTCGTCCTGGGGCTCACCTTTGGATTAGTTTTGTCTAATCTTCTTGAGTCGAGTTCGCTACTCATTTTTAAGTCTCATCTTTGGACCAATTTTATCTAGTCTTCTTGAGCCGATTTTTTACTCGTTATTTATCTCTTTTATTACTTGGGTTTGTTCAACATCATCTACTGTCTACCCTCGTTTGAGACCAGTGGGTGTTTTGTGAAATACACGCACTTTCTGTCACCTTGCTATAGGACCTAATTTCTATTATTGTCCTATTGAGTACTTTTTCAGAGCCTAGTTTCATCTAGTTTCTCTTAGGTTGAGTTTTGTCTCGTTACCTTGTTCGCGCACTAGTTTCTACCCGACACATTCTTTATAAGTACTCCCGAGGGCCAAGTTTTATCTCAATAACCTCTACTCGGTCCCACCTGCGTTCCGCTAGCATACAGGTGGTATAAGTTAAGTTTTGTATGTTCTTTGTGGATCGATACTAGTTTATTTCTAGTATACCCATTTGGATCCGATATCTATTTGTATCTTTAGAGCATAGTCTTGTCTAGTCTTCTTGGGTTGAGTTTTATCTCATTACTGCAATATGTGTTTTAGTTTTTTCCTGACACAATCTTAAAGATCTAGTTTTTCCTAGTCCTCCCGAGTTAAGTTTTATCTCATAATAGCAATTTGTGCTTCAGTTTTGTCCTGACACATTATTTGGAGTCTAGTTTTATCTAATCTTCTTGGGCTGAGTTTTATCTCATTTTCACAATCTATATTTCAATCTAGTCCTTGCAGATTCATTCGAGTCTAGTATTATATAGTTTTCTTTAGTTAATTTTTATCTCACTACTGTTATTTGTGTTCCAGTTATGTCCTGACACATTATTTGAAGTTTAGTGTTATCTAGTCTTCTTAGCTTGAGTTTTATCTTATTATTTTAGTTGGTGTTCCAATTTTGTCCTGGCGAATTTTTATAGAATCTAGTATTATCTAGTCTTCTTAAGTTGAGTTTTATCTCATTATTTCAATTGGTGTTCTAGTGTTGTCTTGGCACATTCTTCTAAAGTCTAGTTTTGTCTAGCCTACTTGAGTTGAGTTTTAGCCCATGTTTGCAATCTGTGCTTCAGCTTTACCTGTCACATCCTTCTAGAAGAATAACATCCACTAGTTCTATTCGTGTAAGTCCAATATCGACTTGTGTTGTACCCCAAAATTTCCCCTCCCATTTTCACACAAGACATACTCTTAGAGGTCCTCAATTTCTCAAGGTTGACCAAGAATTGATCAGACAAATTCTCCTCCTAAGCATTGGCCTTCCAACTAGGGTTTCATTTTTCACCAAGATGTGTGAGCTCCAAAGGTCTCAAATGTCTTCCATGGTACTAATATGTATTCAAGATTATCCATGATAAATTTCATACCTTGCACTACAAGTTTGCTTAGTCAATTGTTCAAATGCTTGAAAATCAACTATACTAGGTCAAAAGTCAACTATGGTCTATATACAATCAAACTTCAATATTTTTGGTCAACATAAACATTTTTAAGTGATATCCATCATTTGATCAAGGGTTGATCATGATCCCTCGATAAATGCTCCTAATTCATCAAAAGTCAAGAATTGCTAATTAGGATTTCTATAGGAAAAGTCAACCAAACTTTGACCAGGCATAACTTTCTCATACTTCATCCATTTTTTCCCAACCAAATATCATTTTGAATAGAATCCAATTCCCTACAACTTATTTTGAGCCCTAAAGTCCAAGAAATTAACCATTTGAAAGATACAAGCTTATACATTACAAGTCATTTTCAAAAAGTCAACAAAAGGCACTTTTTGTCAAGACGATTTACATCAAGATAAAATCTTCAAATGCAAAATTTATCAAAAGAGGGATTTAAGTAGACATCTTTGTCTTTCCAAAAAGTCCAATATCATCATCATGAGATAAAAATTGAGAAAGTTATGGCTTGCCTAAGTTGGGAAAATTTGGGAATTTTCAAGAATTATGCATTGAGGAAACTTGAAGTTTTAGGTAAATGGCTTAATTTCTTGGACTTCAAACATCTTCCTAAGCCTATAGAGGTCCTCTCAAATGTTTCTTACCATTCCTTGCATTTGCTAACTATTTTATTCATATTTATTTTAATTTATTTCAAATAGATATAAAATAAAATGTATAAAATAATTGGAAATGGGCTTTGAGATTTGGGTTCATGTTTTGGACAGCCTAGACCCATAAAATTTCGTGCAAGAAATGTCCACATTCATTCAAATTCCAAAAGGATAAGATTCCATATCTTTGGCAAAGTTACAAAACATCATTCATGGCTTTAAAAACACATGTTTATGGTTGTTATTACCTTTGTTCTCTTGTCTTCTCCCTCCTCTCTATATAAACAAGCATCTATCAAGCATTTCAGGATGCCTACACAGCCTATAGAGAGCTCTACCATTTTTGCAAAAATATCAAAAGCGGTAAAAATTTAAAACCCACTTTGCAGGTACTTTTGGTCTGAACTAGTAATCATACATTGCTCTTGAGGTTCCCAGGGGCTTGTTACAACCATCCTCAAAGCTTGCAAGGTCCCAGATCATCGAATCCAAGCTATCACCATTTTAGTATAATCTCAAATTCGAATCTCTATTTTTATTAATTATTGAATGTTCTAATGTGTGTATATGAGTTCCTGGATATCCTTATAGCAGGTTAGGGGAATTAAATAGAATGCATGACATCTAGAACATGAGATACCATGTACCATCAAGTACTTCCCACACTGGATCCAAGAATGGACTTAGGCTTCACAATCCGGGCTTAGCTAAATTTCAATTCCACTCCTCATTCTACTTCAGCCGTCAAGCCCAATTTCTTTTCTTTTTGCTTTATTTAATTATTTCATCTCTTAATCATTTTAATTAGAATAATAAAAAAACTCACAAAAAATTTAGGCTTAGACTTTTTTAATTAAATAATTAATTTTTTAAAATTAATTAATTAATTAAAACTTTAACCTTTTTCTTAATTAAAAATGAATTAGAATTTAAGTCTAATTACTTTCTTTTCATAATTAAAATAAAAATACAAAAAGGCTTAGTTTATTTTTCTTAATTTAATTTTCTAAGTAGACTTTAGGATAATTAATTTAATTGTTTTTCTTAAATAAAAAAATACAAATTACATAGCATTTTCTTAGAGTTTTAGACGTTCGTCTCCATTTCGCACGCACTTATTTTATCCTCACATTTTTATAATAATGTAATTGTATACTGGTATGTAATAGATTAAGTAGGTCTTTTTATCGCTTTATTTATTTTACCTTTCCCCCAGTTTTGTATATTATAAATACCCCCTCCCCAAAAGTATTGTAATAGCGTAGATTTAAATTCTCGCACTTTAAATTTCTGCAAAATATTAACTGCTAGTAACTAGGCGTGTATGAAAAGAATGAAATCAAACGTTAGCAAACTTAACAAAAAGACAAAATTAACTGAACATAACACATTTGCACATATACACCTCTAGGGTACACCACTTTGGTTGCCTTCAGAAATAAAACAGTCACGAGGCAGGAACACTTTAGCAAAGACCTATAAATCAAAAGATCATAGTCCCTCAATGACCCTACAGTTGCCTTTCCTTAAATGATCTAGTCCTTAAAAGAAAATTGCTAAAGCGTCTCCACAAGTTTCCTTAGTGATTGTAAAACGTCCCTTCGATTATCCCTTAACATCCGACGATAGAGTTACCTACTCACTAATAGTAGGATAGCACTGTCTAAAGGATAGGAGGAAAAGAACGACCCTTTTCGAGTATAAATGTAGATAGCTGTTAGAAGTTTGCTCAAAACATTTTGCACTTACACAAATACTACTTTTCAAAAACAACTTTCAAAAACATTTGCTTTGTCAACACTCTTGAGGATACAAGAGTTAACACAAAGCAAATCGCCGCACTAAGGCATTTTCCAAACATTTTCAAACACACAAAGCACAAAGTAATTTCAAAATGAGAAAACCTCTAGGAGCTCGTAGATAACTACGGATGGAAAGGGTGCTAACACTTTCCCTTTACATAATCTACCCCCTTACTCAGAATAATCTCGAAAAAGGTATTTTTCTGTTCTTTTCACCCTTTCCTTAGTTTAGATAAAAGAAAAGTCGGTGGCGACTCTTGCTTACCACAATATTTGCGAACACAAACGCAAAACCAATATAATAGTTGGTTTTTCCACCATATCATAACTTGGCTTACTTTTCGAGTTCAATCTCTACTTGGCTCATCCTTTCAAATCCAATTTCTACTTAGTACATCTCTTTGATCTAGTTTTATCTGACGCTCTTTGGTAGAATTTAGTATTTACTAATCTTTTTGTCTTCCACCCATTTCTCTTGGTGTTATCCTTTCAAGATACATTTTTCAGTTTTTATGCACTTCTGTTTTATTTAGAGTGCAAATTTTCGGGTTTTTTTAGTATTCATCCTCTTCTACCTTGAACGTTCAAAAGCTGTCGCACTTTCTCACTTATCATGTTTAAGATGATTGAATAGGGGAAGCTGTTGCACCCTAAAATTTGCCCTCTTCATTTTCGTTTATATGGCTTATGTTTCATCATACATACTCATGTATTTTTGAGATGAGATCAAGGTATCTCTGGATCTCATAGTTTTATACAAGCTGTAGAAGATGGTTGTATTGTCAATAAGTCAAAGATGGCTCTCATATCCTTTCTCTTTTGTTCATTCAAGCTAACAGGGCTTCTCAGGCCTCGAGAAATCTCAATTGATTCGTTGAGTCATCAAAAGATTGAGATTTTCAAGAGTGTTGCAGTAAATAATATTTTCTCCTACCCATTGGCATCTTGTGCATGGGTATTGACTACTGAAGTGTGTGACGTCTTTCTTGACATAATTATTGAAGCATTATCATGAGTATTATCTCAGTGCACTTTCGATAATCAACTGAGGTTCACTGGAAGTTTTCTTCTTTGATTCCCTTCTTATCTTTTTAAAAGATTCTTCAAAGGCAAGATATCATTCTTAAGCTCATGGATTAAAGATAGATCTTATGTTGACTTTTCATTAGAAGGATTATATTTGGTTTCTAGAAATCAATTGGATTTTAGGTTGTTTAGTGGTCCAATTTTTGAGTTCAAGTGGTGAAGTTGTGATTCAAATTCAAGTGGAGAAATCTTTTAGGGCTTATTAGAGTACATGTTTAAGCTTATTAGATTGCAATTTCAAAAGAATATGTTGGAGGGAAAGTTTGTCCATTTTTTTGCTATTGGGAATGTTTTGCATTTTTGAGTTTAGAACTGAGAAAGAATTTGAAGATTATTGCATTCATTATTCAAGATTCATATTATCATCATTTTCAAATGCAAATCTTATAAAAAGCTACAAGTTTCATAAAGTCTTCTACAAGACATTCAAGTGCAACATTCATCCAAATCTACATGTTTTTTGCCAAGGCTTATAAGAGCAAGTTATTTTATAATAAAAACCTAAAAGAATTCTACTCTAGATTCCCATGAGATCTTATTTATTCTAATTTCTTCACTTCTTCAAATTTCCCTCCAAGATTCTTCCATGGCATCCACAACCTCTTCTCCCACTTTGCCTTGCCATCTTCATCTATTCCTCATCCATCCTCTATCACATGAAATAAGAAAAAGAAAACATGATTAGCAAATCATCAAAAACTTGAGCATAAAACAAAGAGGCTTTCAAAGAGCTATTTCACAATTTCATCATTAGGGTGTGGAAAGGAATCAGTTTTTGGTATAGGGAGTTCTCTTTCATGTCTTGTTCATAAGTTAACAATAAGGCTTCATACAATAGGTTTCACCATAAAATCAGAATTCCAATATCTATCATTGGCCTATTTCCTCTATTGTAAATTAAAAATTGTATGTTGGTTTTGTTCACAAAGAGAGGTTCAAGAAGTAAATAAAGCATTCAGTAAAATAACAAGTACATAAATCACATTTTCAAGCCCAACAAATCATCACAGTCTGGCAAAATCAGAATCGCATTTCCAGCCCAAACAATAACAATTGTAGTAAAAAGAAGTTCACATCTCAAGAAAATGAGATGTAACTTATAAAAAAAGCCCAATACAGAATTTGTTCAAGGCCTGTTTAGAAAATCATTGAACCTAAAACTAACTATAATCTCATGGATATATAAACATTGATTGCATAGTTATCAAGAGGGTCATTATTCACAAAAATCAGAGAAAGCTGCGCAAGAATGACAAACCTTAGATCTGAGATCTAAATCATCATCATCTTCCTCTCACAAAAAACTCTTAAAAAATATAAAACATTTGTTCACAGATATAACAAAGCTATCAAGCTAACACAAACAGAGCAAGCTATCAAGCTAACAAAGAACCCTAATCCGAGTTATGGTCATCTTCCATAACTCAAAACCTTCAGAATTTTGAGAATGGATAAGAGGAAAAGATTTGAAATTGCAAACAGAGAGTGAAAAAGAGAAAGTAGGAAAGATGTCACTGAAGATCAACGATATTCATCAATACGACGATCTCGCATCCATCTTTTACAACAACATCATGAATCCTCTATCATAGCTCATTGACTGCCGCTGGTTTCCGAGATCCTTTTTGTAGATCTACAGTTTTCCTTCATTTTTTCTGCAAAACAAAGGCCAGATTAGTGACGAGAAGGACGAGACAAAGATATTAGTACAAGAAAATTGAAGATCGGGGGCAAGATTACGCATCGCTACCGCCACGAGGTGATTTTCTGCGCGGCGGTTTATCTTCTTCGGCGAGCCCTCACTGTGAGAGAGAGATGAGAGAACGAGGAAGGGAATAACATAGAGAGAGGAGTCTCCTCTGTTAGTTTTTAATTTTTATTTTAATTCTTATTTTATTTAATTTAAAACATAGATTAAGAGTTAATCAGGAGATGACAATTGTGATTATATTTGTGGTTACTTTCTAATTCTGCATAGGCGTCTCTCTATGCATACCGTACACTCTCTTATCAATAACCATCAGACGATTTTCGGCGAAAGCTTCTTCTCTGGCGAAGCTCTGTTGAGAGAAGAACTGAGAGCATATGAAGACGAGAGAGAGAGAGATGTCAATCTCTTCTATTGTTAATTGTGGTTTTATTAAAATAACTTTGATTAAAACACTAATCTAGCGGTGGCACTTGTCATCGCCATTATGGTAGTCTTGTGATTATGCGCGGGTACTCCTAGCGGTCACATTATACTCCCTCGCGTCTCTACCATCAGATCTCATCAGATCTTCATCATCATGATCCAACGGCCTAAAAGCACATATATAGGGTGTATCCACGAAGAGCTAATGTACAAGATCACGCAAACTCCATCCAACATTCTATGCATGCTCCCACTCACCTATCATGCAACCCTGCATTCTTAGGCATCCGGTCACACTCAGATCCAGATCTAATAGTCCATATCTAATTTCCATGTTGCACCCTCCAAGCCCTCCCACACTGGATTAAACGCTAGAGCTTGTTGGGCTTTGGACTCAGATTTCTATTCAACACCCCTTGTTTGCTAGTTTCAGGCCCATTTTACACTTTTTATTTTATATATTTTTGTGTTATTTGGTTTGTTTACTATTACCATCAAAATAAAATAAAATACAAAATATTTTCTTAATTTAAATAAATAATTAGATTAAAAAGGTATATTTCATATTATTAATTATTTTGTTAATTAATTTTATTAAATAAAATGATTTAATTTAATTAGTTATTTAAATCAATTTAATTTCGATTGAGTTGTATTGTTTGTTTATTTAGACTTTTAATCCTGTTGTTGATTCGATGCATCCCCATTCATAAACTTGTATCCCCATTCCCATATGGTTTGTAACAGCTTAGAATTTCATTTCTTTGTATGTTTTAACTTTTTCTCAATTATGCATATGCCATTCTATTAAGACACATGGCCTCCTATTGGGCTTCTCTTTAATGAAAAGGTATCCACATACAAGTGCACACTTGCACATATTTATAGTTTAGTCTTGGGCTTTTCTACAACAACAACTATTCGATCGATTGTTTCAATTGGTTGTTTAGAATACTAGCACTACGCTAGTCCCACTTCCTAGGAGCGTGCATATAGCCACCTTGTAAGGGCTTTTTGATATTTATCTTGTGCATTGAATGGACCTTTATCTCCTTATATCAATAAAATTAAATTTAATTCTCAGCTCTTGGTCCATATACTAAGTTTTCCTAAAGGGTCTCATGGTTGAGTTTGGGCATGACCATTCTCACGAGATTAATCAAGTTTTTCCCTTGGTTAATCATAACCCGAATCAATCACTTTAGTCCATATACCAAGTGTTCCATGCACAAAAGGGTCTCATTGTTAAGGGTGGGAGAACCCGCTCTCATGAGATTAATCAAGTATAACCTTTGGTTAATCATAACCCAATTCAACTCCCCTATTCAAAGCATTCCATTTATCTTATGGACACTTGTGCTATGATTTTACGATCCATTGTTGATGCAACTAGGGTATGCCTAATTATTATTTGGTAGAGGAAGTTCGAGGATGTGTTCGGTAGAGTTTTCTTATCTCGCGTGCATTGAAGAGGCAACAGACCTTCTCTGTTAGGTACCATCATACCTCTCTTTAATTCTCATTCCTAAATAGTGAAGCATGACTACAAGTCTTACCTTTGTAAGCATGTTTTGATTGTTCAATTTCTATCTCTTCTCCTACTTGACTACTTGCTTAGGTGTCTACCTATGTGCATGTTCTTCTTTACTCTTATCTAAGCATGTTTTCTTTAGGTATCTTTTCTAAGTACCTTATATCTTGAGTAGGTATCTACTTCTCATGTGCGATACGTGATTGTCTAATATCCATCTCCTATCTTTTATCCTACTTTGATTCTTAATATCATTGTTAGGTGTGATGTTTTACCATCTCTTATCATTTATCCTACTTTGATTTCCGATATCATTGTTAGGTGTATGTTTTGCCTTGCGATGTCTTGTCATCTTTTCTTATCCTACTTTGATTCTTGATATCATTGTTAGGTGTGGATCTTTTATCATTCTTCTCTCATCCTTAAAATATGATGTTTTTTCACCCTAACATGTGTGTGCTTGATGTCTTATCATCTCTGTGTTTATGTTTTGTTATCTTTGTGTGATGTTTTACCATCCTCTCTTCTATTGATTTAGGTTTCTACCTATGTGTTTGTGCTTGATGTTTTATCATCCTATTTCATGATGTTTTGTCATCTCCTGCCTGATGTTTTATCATCCTATTTCATGATGTTTTGTCATCTCATGCCTGGTGTTTTATCATCCTATTTCTTGATGTCTTGTCACCCATGCCTGATGTTTTATCATCCTATTTCATGATGTTTTGTCATCTCCTTCCTGATGTTTTATCATCCTATTTCATGATGTTTTGTCACCTCCTTCCTAATTTTTTATCATCATATTTCATGGTGTTTTGTCATCTATACTGTTGTACCCCAAAATTTGCCCTCCCATATTTTTCAATAAAATTGCCAAGTCAAGTCACAGAGTTCCCCAAGGGTGGCACAGTGCAAAAGTCTCCCATACAGTCAAAACTAGGGTTTGAGTCTGATCAAGAAAAAGAAGTTTTCAAAGGCCCAATCAAGTCTCATATGCCTACAAATATGGTCAAGTATCCTCATATCAAGTTTCAAGGCATTCAGATCAAAATTGCACAGTCAAAAACCCTAATTGCACTACAGTCAACTGTAAGGGCAAAATGGTCATTTGACAGTCAAAAGTTCAAATTTTTGGTCAACATATCATTTTGAAGCCACAAACATCATTTGATCAATTCTTAATCATGATTCTCAAAATTTGGCTCAGAATTCATCAAGATGCAAAAGTTTCCTTATTTGGACAGCTGAAAAAGTCAACTGAAATTGACCAGGGCATAACTTTCACATGGATTATCAGAAAAATTCCATCCAAAGCTCATTTTGAAGAGAAAGACATTTCCTACAACTCATCTTCATACTTCAAGTCCAAGAAATGCTCTCACAAAAAGTTATCAATTTCAACATTATAGGTCATTTTCAAAAGTCAACAAAAAGGGACTTTAAGTCAAAGGCCATAACTTGAGATTGGTAAATCAAAATGGCATGGGACCAAAGGCATTGGTTAGAGGACTCCAAGACCTTTCCAAGATGTCCAAGAACATGAGAAAATCCTAAAAATTGAGCAAGTTCTGCCTTGTGGAAGTTGGGAAATTTTTGGATATTTTGAAAAGTCAACATTACTTCAAATGACCTAAAATTGCTAATGGGCCCATTTTTCTTCCATGATTCATCATTCTAAGCATGTGCACGACCACTTGGCCCAAAGGGAAGTATTTTCTCATTTTTTATTTATTTATTTGAATTATTATTTATATTAATTCATTTAAATCATTTAAATATATGAAAAATATCTAACTTGACCTAACCAATCTTTTTATACATGTTTTAGACTCAATATTTCGTGCTTAGCTAAATGGGGAAAGATTTGGAGTGATTGGATCATAATTGACACAAGAACACTTGAAAAAGATTGAAAAAAAGATCCTTAAAAAATCAAATCTTCAATTCATGAATACAAGAGATTTGGATCAATATTGTTGACCTAATGCACTCAGTACATAAGTATGATCATAACCCTAATGCATAGAGACAAAAAGCTGCGCTCATAGGCCATTGACAAACTTGAAATTTCTCCAAAGAAAGTCAAAACTGAAATCATCTTTACAAGGCGATTCAAGGCACGAAAACTATTCCAATAGCTTCCTTGGAGATTACTGGACATATTCCAATCAAAAGCATCAAAGATAACCTCTTGAAACGCTGTACAGAAGTCCCACTTTTCTTACTTTTTTGCATAATCGTATTTTGATTTTCAAGCACAATCATTGCATTTTTCTTATGGATTATTACTCATTGATGGATTCTGATGCTAACTGTACAATTTAATTGTGTTTTTGTGCACTCAATGCGATTTCACCATGTTTGAGTTTTAGGGTTTGCAGAGCTTAGAATTAGGGCTTTTGAAATAAGGCAAAATTGGAAGACGAGACCAAGGCCATTGGATTCAACACATTTGGACGAACAGAAACCAGCCGTCGCGATCAATTTATAGGGCCTTATGGCCTGTTCGCTATTTTTTCATATGTCACTTTCTGCAACGGTGTGAAAACCGTTGTCTAATGTTTGTATATTTCAGAAAATAAAAAAGGCCATGAAGAAGATGATTACGTGGGATGCACCGATTGGAACGTTCAAATATCGCGCGCGTTTACCCACTAACGCGTAGTTTCACGTTATGTTATTTGTTATTTATTTATTTAACAAAAAGGTTCAGTGGCTCAGTTGGCAAGCGTTGATTGTGTTGACATCCAAGACCTGGGTTCGAGCCCCAGGTCTGTATAATTTCCATATTATTTTTCTATATATATTCATATGCAATTTCCAGGTTAGAGCACACCATACATCCTCCAGATCTATCCACCCACGCGTCCATCAGAATCAAATCAAAGGCTCAAGATTGATGAACATGCTAAGCCCTAGTCAACGCACTACACGCTACTCAAAAAAAGGTCAATGGACCTGAAGCTTGTTGGGCCAGAATTTCACAATCACACCTCACAATTGGGGCCTGAACCCCCCCTGGTTTGCAATTTTCTTTATATTTTATTTTCAATTGTTATTTTATTTTCTTTATTGTTTTAATTTAATTAATTATTTTTACAAAATACAAAAAAACCTCATAAAAATAAGAAAAGATGAAAAATATAATAAGTATTTTATTTTAATTATTTTCATAAATAACTGCATGTAAATAAATTTAGTTTAAATTAGGGTTGCAATATTAATTCTCTTCACAATAAAAATATAAAAGACATAGAATTAGGTTTAATCAATGTTTTATTCCTTTTTTTTAATTTTTCTTTTTCACAATAATATTTATTTATTTTATTTATTTTTATAATCAAATTTGCTTGTAAATTAATTAGGGTTTAAATTAGGTTAAAATTCAATATATTTCTTAATAAAATAAAAATAACTAGAATTAGGGTTTGCGTAGTACTTTGATTAATTCTTTTTTCTATTAAATCTTAAAACACTAAAAAACACCAAAAACAAATTCTTGCTTTCTTTTAATTTTAATTTTAATTCCTCATTAACTTTAATTTTTGCAAAAGGGTCCAACGCCCTCGCTTCGTTCGTAATTTCTTATTTAATTTCGCATATTTATTTTATGTCGCTTAAATAATTATGTACCTCTCCCGAAGCCTTGTAAATAACTTCTCGCATCTTTTAATTCTTTTACTTTCTTTATTTTCCGTCAAATCGGGTCCGGTTTAATTTTGGCGATGTGGACCCGCGCCATTTGTAATAGCTTTAGATTTACTTTTCCTCGCAACTTTTAACTGTTAAACAAAGCATGCAAGAATGAATGGCCATAATAAAAACAAGCGTAGAACACCAATGAACATGACAAGACAAATGCGAATAAAAACGACACACGAATCGCACACACCACCCCTAGGGTACGCCTCACTGTTGCCTTGCCTCGAAAGGTGATCGTCGAGTAGAGGATGTCTTAGTAAGTCCTCATGATCCGGGAACCTGGCATGAGGGTAGCTTCTAAGGTGTCTTCCCATTGCTCTGGTGATCACCATGTCCCGAACCTCGAATTGACCCGAACACCTCCAACGGTGGTGCTACCTACCTCTCAATGGTGGGATGGCACTACTTTAAAGGACATTTACACAGACGAATTCCTTAGGGTAGGTAGACGACTCTAGATACTTGCTCTAATTTCAAAACAAATCAAAAATACTTTTCACACCAACACATTTTCAAAAAGCTTTCGAAAGCAATTTTTCAAACACTCTTGAGGACCAATACAAGAGTCGAACTGGAATTTTCAAAGAAACTTTTTAAAACCCACAGTTGAAAAGTAAACAAACCATTTTGAAAACACAAATGAGCAAGTATCTAAGAGCCCATGGATAACCATGGATAGAAAGGGTGCTAACACCTTCCCTTTCTATAATCTACCTCCCGAACCGAGAGCAATCTCTTTAAGGAATTTTTCTGTGCTTTTGTCCTTTCCATTTGGAGAAAATAAAAGACGGTGGCGACTCTTGCTTCCGCGACATTTCGCGAACCAGCGTTAAACAGTCAGTTCCAGATCCACCGATCACAGAACTGGCGACTCTGCTGGGGATATACTTAAAGTGAGGTGTACCTTAGGGCTAGTTCATAACTGTGTTTTCAATTGCTTTCCTTGTGTGCTTTAAATTGTGGGTTGCTTGGGAGTTCTATAGATCCTAACCCGGATCTGGGGGATACCTTCTTAGAAAGTAGCAACAAGGCTGTGAGGGAACTGTGCGGGGTATACCGACATGGTTGAAACAGTCTGCTACGTTGATGTGGCACTTTGGTGTGTACCGGTAACCCTTGAGTTCAGTCAAGGAGAGTACGGGGCCTCCGCGTGGTGTCGTGAAGCATCAACAGACCTTAGGAACCTTAATTGAACTATCTTGGCCTCTTTAGGGTAGTGAGATAACTGACTTTGGTGCAGTCCGAGGTTGGTTGATACTCGATACTACACCCAATTGAGGGTTGCTTTCCTGGAATATTTCGGTCGCCAGTTCAGTGGCTAAATCGAAACGATGAACAATGAAAGCAATCCCGTGATATTGGGAACCTTAGAACCCGGTTACTTTGATAGGACAGGTTGAACCCACCAACTTCAAGAGGGTACTACCCAGACCTCATGCTGGCCTTAAACTCTAAGGGCTTCTCTTGTGTGACTTGTGTGCCTTCGTACTTGACTACTTGCATGCTTTATCTGACACATGAACTATTTGCAGGTTTTGTTTATAGTCCTTAAGTGTGACTCATGACAGGTTTTACTTGCAGGTTTTGGTTTGCAGTCCTTAACAAGGGCTCATAACAGGGTTTACTCACATTACCCCATGCATAACATAACATCATACCATTGCATACATCCTAACCTATTTCAAGGATCTCAAGGGCTTGTGATGCAGGTCATGATGAATCAAACATCTAGCAAGGGGCAAAGAGGATTTATTTTCCTCTAGCCAAAGTTGTCAGGGGCTATGACCCACTGGATATGGTGAGCTTTGACACTTGGAGAAGGTTCCCCGAGCCAAGATTGTCAGGGGCTATGACCCACTGGATATGGTGAGCCTTTGACCCTTTGAAGAAGGACTCTCAATAATATGCAGTTCCTTCAATCAAGCTACCGGACCCAAGTTCTAACAAATTTTCTTGTTTATCCTGCGAGGTCCTTGAAAACATTACATGCATGTCATACACATCATTGCATAACAGGTATCCTTGTTGCAGGTCACTCACCTTTCTCGCTGTTTATTTCAGCAATGGCTTCCCAACAAGATAACCAGGACCTCCTTGCTCAAGAGACTCGGTTCGGGGAAGTCCTCCTGGATCTATCCAAGGGGCAGGAAGAGCTAAGGACTCTGCTCAGGGAGACCTTTGTCAGGAACGGTGCTGAGGATGAAAGGGTGAAACACCTAAGCTGAGATGGATGCAATGAAAGACCAAATGCTGGGGCAGAGGAATGCCATTCAAGGTTTAGCTCAAAAACAAGATGAGCTCCGGTTTCTCGTCAACCAACTGCTTCAGGGTAACCAACTGGGGCAAACGTCTAAGGGTAAAAAGCCATTCATCATTCAATCATCCTCGAGACAAGGAGATAAGGGGAGAGCTCCTCAAATGGCTTCAGCGCCACAAATTCAGCATCAACCTCACCAGCTTCAGCCAGACAAACCCAGGAGGCAATTCACCCAGCTCAACATGTCGTTGTTCCAAGCTTTACAACGCCTGTTAAGATTGAACCTGATCACATTAAGGGCTCATCCCCGGAACCAGAACACAGCATCTCCTGTCTATGATCCCAATAAAAGGTGTGCCTACCACTCTGCCTGTCCAGGACATGATACAAATGAGTGTTGGGCTCTGAGGAACAAGATCCAGGACCTGATTGATGAAGGAGCACTAGAATTCACACAAGATGGTCAGGCATAATTTTTCTACCATCCCTCCAAGGCTCACCATTTGAAGTGACAAGCCCTGAGATGAAAAGACTTTTGTTCATTCGAATGTTCAAGTTGTGTTGTTCTTTGTTTGTTTAGACATTTATTCATGTTAAACATTGTTATTCCATTAATGCATCGCTTATGTCTATTTTGAATCAATATATTCGTATTCACTCTATGCAAATTATTTTCATATTTTTTTCTGATGATCGACTCTCAATAATTCTAAGCCTCTTGAGGGAGGATGACGAAAACGATACCATAACCTACAGTATGCTTTTGAACAGACCCCGCTGATGAGGTACATGCATTGTTTCAATCCCTAAACACTGGAGTTATAAGGATGATAATCCCTCGTCAAACCCTCTGAGCCAAAGAAGTAGGAGTTTTTCTTTTCGAAAATTAAAACCCTTTATCATAACCTGGGGCAGGGTAGTCTCTCAGTTGATCCAAGTGCATAACGAATGGCACCAAAGAGGTCCTTACAAAAAAGAAGACAATGATGGTTCCAAATAACCAATGAAGAAAGGCAGTCATTACCTCAAAAATAAAAATAAAAACCCATTAGGTCAAAACCCATGAAGGAGACTTACAAAGCTGGGGCATCCCGCTGACTGTAATTCCAAAAAAGGAAACAGCTCAGGCAAAAAACAGGGATAACAAAATCAGAAAAGAAAGAGGTCATACAAACCCTCAATAAAAAGGAAATGACTGCCTAATCCAAATATACTGTCAATATCTGAACCATTACCGGAAAATCAGAGCAAAGACTCAAACAAGGTCTAACGTATGATCAACTGAGTTTAGGTTTGGAGAACATCACGAAGAGCGGGTGGGTACAAATAATTTGAGCCTTTATCCTTTGTTTCTTAAACCATGAACCAAGGCCACGTTATAACCCTTAAAAGTCCTAGCTGAAGCATGGGTTAGTTCGAAAGCATACTGTTACGAAAGGTATCCTGACTCCTTAAGGCCTACGGTAAATACGGAGTTGACATCACGTTTTACAAACATTCACTTGTTTTATGAAAAAAGAATGCATTTTCGAAATCTTCGAGACAGACATAAACTTTGCATTTTTAACATAACTTTGTTTGCATATGACTTTTTGTTTGAACAGCATAGAAATTCGCATGACAAAAGTCTAAATGAACAAGAGTATCTCCAATCAAGGGGCACGGCATGATCATGGTCTACCATCTGGGGAAGTTGAGTCAAGATCCAGAGAATCTCTCAAAAGGCCAAAAAGCCTGGGGAAAATCTCTGCCTAAGTCACTTGGGGCACTCCAGCAACGAATCTTGCACGATCAGACACCTTCTGGTAACATGACAAAACACTCCTAACAGGGGCAACTCCCTACATTCCAAAAGCATAGACATAGTCGAAAAAATATTACGCCTAATCAAAGACCCGCTAGGTTGACATACCTAGGCAAAAATCAGGGCTTCCCGGCAAACCAAAAGGGTTCGGGCAAAATAAAGGGATGAAATGAAAAGAATCTGTACACCCGGCAAGTCGAAAACCTGAAAAGGCGGCTTGGGCAAAAATGGGTATCCCGGTGGACTGAAAACCCGAAAGGGCGGTCCAGGCAAAAGTTAGGGATCAAAGCGTACGACTATGTCACGTCATCTTGTCACCTGCCTACCAGAAGTAGGTCTGTCCATCAACCACTATCTGCACCTCACAGGTCTTCCTCTCATACCTCAGAAACAGGGGCAATAAAGAGTTGTCCAAGCAATCTAATTGTTCTGTCCTCCAAGGTACCAAGGTAGGTTCAACTAAAGAACATGACCAGTACGTCTTAATTCCCCAGAGAGTAAGTCAGCAAACAGTACATTCCTCTCCAAGCAGAGTTATCAAATCTCAAGGAAGTTGAGTATCCTCCAGTAGATATCAACATTCCCCAGCAGCAATACACAAGCATCCCCGGCAGTCTTGGTCTAAAGATTGTTCCCCGGCGGTATATCAACATTCAAAGGAATCACTTCCCCAGCATATCAAAACTTCCCCAGAAAGTCCAATCCAGTTTCCTAAGGAAAGTTGGAATCCATCTCCCCCAAGCAGTAAGCTTATCCCCAGTAGATTCTGGAAGCTTATCCCTTGCAAAGCGCGAACGCGTCGTCCGACTTTATTTAAAGAGTTATTTCCTTAACAGGATATAACTGGGTTATCCTCAGCCAAAAGCCACGGAAAGATCGTCCTCGACAAAGCCTTCTTATCCACAACAAAGTCTATCAATACTTCCAACACAACAAGGATATCCTCAGCAAGTTATCAACATTTCAGCAAAGATATCTTTCTCCCCACAGAGTATTGCTTCCCAGCATGGTCGCTAGAGTATCTTTTTCCCCGCAGAATCTTCCATTTGCCAAGTTTATGCCGCAACGGAGTCATCTTCTCCTACCGGTATTCTTGCAGTTATCATCCCCAGCGGAAGCAAAATTTATTCTCCAACATCAGCCCAGGAGTGACTTCCCGGCACCCGTCAAAGATTTACTTTCCTAGACAAAAACATACATAAAACATCACATACATCGTTATAACATGCATAGAAACATCATATCATACAAATCTCATTTATGTTGAGAACATCATTGCTTGATCCATATCATGCATTGCATATGACTGACCTTTACCTTTCAGGAAAGATGCAGTTGAAATTCTCAATCATATTTCAAGACCTAGACCGGTTCAGTTAAATCGACCCTAAGATTTTCCTGATGCTTATCCAGTCAAAGGCCTTCTCTGGTTCAGTCAGATCGACCCTAAGATCTCCCTGATGCTTATCCAGTTGAAGATATTCCAAGACCTTGTCCGGTTCAGTTAAATCGACCCTAAGATTTTCCTGATGCTTATCCAGTCAAAGGCCTTCTCTGGTTCAGTCAGATCGACCCTAAGATCTCCCTGATGCTTATCCAGTTGAAGATATTTCAAGACCTTGCCCGGTTCAGTTAAATCGACCCTAAGATTTTCCGGATGCTTATCCAGTCAAAGGCCTTCTCTGGTTCAGTCAGATCGACCCTAAGATCTCCCTGATGCTTATCCAGTTGAAGATATTTCAAGACCTTGCCCGGTTCAGTTAAATCGACCCTAAGATTTTCCTGATGCTTATCCAGTCAAAGGCCTTCTCTGGTTCAGTCAGATCGACCCTAAGATCTCCCTGATTCTTGTCCAGATGAAGATTTGAAGACCTTGTCCGGTTCAGTTAAATCGACCCCAAGATTTTCCTGATGCTTATCCAGTCAAAGGCCTTCTCTGGTTCAGTCAGATCGACCCTAAGATCTCCCTGATGCTTATCCAGTTGAAGATACTCCAAGACCTTGTCCGGTTCAGTTAAATCGACCCTAAGATTTTCCTGATGCTTATCCAGTCAAAGGCCTTCTCTGGTTCAGTCAGATCGACCCTAAGATCTCCCTGATGCTTATCCAGTTGAAGATATTCCAAGACCTTGCCCGGTTCAGTTAAATCGACCCTAAGATTTTCCTGATGCTTATCCAGTCAAAGGCCTTCTCTGGTTCAGTCAGATCGACCCTAAGATCTCCCTGATGCTTATCCAGTTGAAGATACTCCAAGACCTTGTCCGGTTCAGTTAAATCGACCCTAAGATTTTCCTGATGCTTATCCAGTCAAAGGCCTTCTCTGGTTCAGTCAGATCGACCCTAAGATCTCCCTGATGCTTATCCAGTTGAAGATATTCCAAGACCTTGCCCGGTTCAGTTAAATCGACCCTAAGATTTTCCTGATGCTTATCCAGTCAAAGGCCTTCTCTGGTTCAGTCCGGTCGACCCTAAGATCTCCCTGATTCTTATCCCAGTAGAAGACACCCAAGATTTTCTCAACGAGCGTTGTTGAAGTTAAAAACACCCAAGATTTTTCTCAACGAGCGTTGTTGAAGTTAAAAGTCGCCCAAGATTCTCTTACCATTCATGCTAAGGCAGTAACCATCCCTGGTTCATTCATCGCCGTTTGAAGCTCCAGACTCAGCTCCTGTAACCAGTCAGGACACATCTATACCAAGCATCTAAAAAAATCAACTCCTGCAACGTGTCAGGTACTCATTTTCTGTTTTGCAGATATGCAGGTTCTCGCTAAGGAATCTCTTACGCGATCGACATCCAGATGGCATCTATAAGCCCATCATCCTATCCAGCAACCTCTAAATGGCATCTATAAGCCCATTCCCACCACACTGCTACTATGTGAGCGCAAATTTCTGGGCACTTTACTGTTCAATCATCTTCCACCTTCGGATTACGAAAGGCACGTCAGCCAATCTGCATCCTCAGGTCTAAGAAGATTGAACAGGGGCAACTGTTGTACCCCAAAATTTGCCCTCCCATATTTTTCAAGAAAATTGCCAAGTCAAGTCACAGAGTTCCCCAAGGGTGGCACAGTGCAAAAGTCTCCCATACAGTCAAAACTAGGGTTTGAGTCTGATCAAGAAAAAGAAGTTTTCAAAGGCCCAATCAAGTCTCATATGCCTACAAATATGGTCAAGTATCCTCATATCAAGTTTCAAGGCATTCAGATCAAAATTGCACAGTCAAAAACCCTAATTGCACTACAGTCAACTGTAAGGGCAAAATGGTCATTTGACAGTCAAAAGTTCAAATTTTTGGTCAACATATCATTTTGAAGCCACAAACATCATTTGATCAATGCTTAATCATGATTCTCAAAATTTGGCTCAGAATTCATCAAGATGCAAAAGTTTCCTTATTTGGACAGTTGAAAAAGTCAACTGAAATTGACCAGAGCATAACTTTCACATGGATTATCAGAAAAATTCCATCCAAAGCTCATTTTGAAGAGAAAGACATTTCCTACAACTCATCTTCATACTTCAAGTCCAAGAAATTCTCTCACAAAAAGTTATCAATTTCAACATTATAGGTCATTTTCAAAAGTCAACAAAAAGGGACTTTAAGTCAAAGGCCATAACTTGAGATTGGTAAATCAAAATGACATGGGACCAAAGGCATTGGTTAGAGGACTCAAAGACCTTTCCAAGATGTCCAAGAACATGAGAAAAGCTTAAACATTGAGCAAGTTATGCCTTGTGGAAGTTGGGAAATTTTTGGATATTTTGAAAAGTCAACATTACTTCAAATGACCTAAAATTGCTAATGGGCCCATTTTTCTTCCATGATTCATCATTCTAAGCATGTGCACGACCACTTGGCCCAAAGGGAAGTATTTTCTCATTTTTTATTTATTTATTTGAATTATTATTTATATTAATTCATTTAAATCATTTAAATATATGAAAAATATCTAACTTGACCTAACCAATCTTTTTATACATGTTTTAGACTCAATATTTCGTGCTTAGCTAAATGGGGAAAGATTTGGAGTGATTGGATCATAATTGACACAAGAACACTTGAAAAAGATTGAAAAAAAGATCCTTAAAAAATCAAATCTTCAATTCATGAATACAAGAGATTTGGATCAATATTGTTGACCTAATGCACTCAGTACATAAGTATGATCATAACCCTAATGCATAGAGACAAAAAGCTGCGCTCATAGGCCATTGACAAACTTGAAATTTCTCCAAAGAAAGTCAAAACTGAAATCATCTTTACAAGGCGATTCAAGGCACGAAAACTATTCCAATAGCTTCCTTGGAGATTACTGGACATATTCCAATCAAAAGCATCAAAGATAACCTCTTGAAACGCTGTACAGAAGTCCCACTTTTCTTACTTTTTTGCATAATCGTATTTTGATTTTCAAGCACAATCATTGCATTTTTCTTATGGATTATTACTCATTGATGGATTCTGATGCTAACTGTACAATTTAATTGTGTTTTTGTGCACTCAATGCGATTTCACCATGTTTGAGTTTTAGGGTTTGCAGAGCTTAGAATTAGGGCTTTTGAAATAAGGCAAAATTGGAAGACGAGACCAAGGCCATTGGATTCAGCACATTTGGACGAACAGAAACCAGCCGTCGCGATCAATTTATAGGGCCTTATGGCCTGTTCGCTATTTTTTCATATGTCACTTTCTGCAACGGTGTGAAAACCGTTGTCTAATGTTTGTATATTTCAGAAAATAAAAAAGGCCATGAAGAAGATGATTACGTGGGATGCACCGATTGGAACGTTCAAATATCGCGCGCGTTTACCCACTAACGCGTAGTTTCACGTTATGTTATTTGTTATTTATTTATTTAACAAAAAGGTTCAGTGGCTCAGTTGGCAAGCGTTGATTGTGTTGACATCCAAGACCTGGGTTCGAGCCCCAGGTCTGTATAATTTCCATATTATTTTGCTATATATATTCATATGCAATTTCCAGGTTATAGCACACCATACATCCTCCAGATCTATCCACCCACGCGTCCATCAGAATCAAATCAAAGGCTCAAGATTGATGAACATGCTAAGCCCTAGTCAACGCACTACACGCTACTCAAAAAAAGGTCAATGGACCTGAAGCTTGTTGGGCCAGAATTTCACAATCACACCTCACAATTGGGGCCTGAACCCCCCCTGGTTTGCAATTTTCTTTATATTTTATTTTCAATTGTTATTTTATTTTCTTTATTGTTTTAATTTAATTAATTATTTTTACAAAATACAAAAAAACCTCATAAAAATCAGAAAAGATGAAAAATATAATAAGTATTTTATTTTAATTATTTTCATAAATAACTGCATGTAAATAAATTTAGTTTAAATTAGGGTTGCAATATTAATTCTCTTCACAATAAAAATATAAAAGACATAGAATTAGGTTTAATCAATGTTTTATTCCTTTTTTTTTAATTTTTCTTTTTCACAATAATATTTATTTATTTTATTTATTTTTATAATCAAATTTGCTTTTAAATTAATTAGGGTTTAAATTAGGTTAAAATTCAATATATTTCTTAATAAAATAAAAATAACTAGAATTAGGGTTTGCGTCGTACTTTGATTAATTCTTTTTTCTATTAAATCTTAAAACACTAAAAAACACCAAAAACAAATTCTTGCTTTCTTTTAATTTTAATTTTAATTCCTCATTAACTTTAATTTTTGCAAAAGGGTCCAACGCCCTCGCTTCGCTCGTAATTTCTTATTTAATTTCGCATATTTATTTTATGTCGCTTAAATAATTATGTACCTCTCCCGAAGCCTTGTAAATAACTTCTCGCATCTTTTAATTCTTTTACTTTCTTTATTTTCCGTCAAATCGGGTCCGGTTTAATTTTGGCGATGTGGACCCGCGCCATTTGTAATAGCTTTAGATTTACTTTTCCTCGCAACTTTTAACTGTTAAACAAAGCATGCAAGAATGAATGGCCATAATAAAAACAAGCGTAGAACACCAATGAACATGACAAGACAAATGCGAATAAAAACGACACACGAATCGCACACACCACCCCTAGGGTACGCCTCACTGTTGCCTTGCCTCGAAAGGTGATCGTCGAGTAGAGGATGTCTTAGTAAGTCCTCATGATCCGGGAACCTGGCATGAGGGTAGCTTCTAAGGTGTCTTCCCATTGCTCTGGTGATCACCATGTCCCGAACCTCGAATTGACCCGAACACCTCCAACGGTGGTGCTACCTACCTCTCAATGGTGGGATGGCACTACTTTAAAGGACATTTACACAGACGAATTCCTTAGGGTAGGTAGACGACTCTAGATACTTGCTCTAATTTCAAAACAAATCAAAAATACTTTTCACACCAACACATTTTCAAAAAGCTTTCGAAAGCAATTTTTCAAACACTCTTGAGGACCAATACAAGAGTCGAACTGGAATTTTCAAAGAAACTTTTTAAAACCCACAGTTGAAAAGTAAACAAACCATTTTGAAAACACAAATGAGCAAGTATCTAAGAGCCCATGGATAACCATGGATAGAAAGGGTGCTAACACCTTCCCTTTCTATAATCTACCTCCCGAACCGAGAGCAATCTCTTTAAGGAATTTTTCTGTGCTTTTGTCCTTTCCATTTGGAGAAAATAAAAGACGGTGGCGACTCTTGCTTCCGCGACATTTCGCGAACCAGCGTTAAACAGTCAGTTCCAGATCCACCGATCACATATACCTAATGTTTTTGTCATCTTTTTTGATGTGTTGTCATCTTTGCTTGATGTTTTATCACCATTTTCTTTTCTTTGAGACTTGATGTTTTTTCATCTTAATATGTGCATATTTAATGTTTTATCATCTTTTTATCTTGATGTTTTATTATCTTTTATCTTCATGTTTTATCATCTCTGTGTTGTTTTGTTATCTTTATGATGTTTTATCATCTCAATGGATGAATGCATGATGTTTTGTCATCTCATTCTCTATATGATGTTTTATCATCACATTTCATAATGTTTTGCCATTTATGCTTGATATTTTGTCATCTTGGTGTGATGTTTTATCATCCCTCTCCTATATTTGCTTGCTTCTCCTCTTTTATGCTCACCATAGGATCTTTAGTTCACTCTTCTCTAAATTTGAATTAAATAGACATTAGGATCTTTATCCATGCATGACAACATTAGGTAGATGTTTCCCTCTTATTCTCAACTATAGGATCAACATTGCATGATAACTTTAGGGCTATTTTGCTAGTTCCCCTTAGACGTTTCTTTCTCTTTTGCATTTGTATCAAGAATAGAAACTTCTTTTTCCTTTCAAACTTATCCAAAAACTCTAACACTACTCAAATCCTTTTTCATGGTAAATAACACCAACCAATGCAAACCTTTTTGTCTTCATACTTTTTAATATTTCCTTCTTTTCCCCGTGTTTTCTCTTTTGCATGCATTCCCCCTTTGCATCTTTCTTTTTAGCTCTTAAGCTTTAGACTTAGACTTTTAGATACCCTTAGATTATAACAAACATAAGTGGATTCTATGGAGTATCACATACGTGTGGGGTGCTAATACCTTCCCCTCACATAACCGACTTCCTTACCCGATCTATATGGTCGCAAGACCGTGATTTCACCCTTCAGGTTTACTAGATATTCACCTTTCCCTCCGACGGGATAAAAACATTCGATGGAGACTTCATTGAGTTTATTTCGATGATTTGACTAGTTATTTCTGTTATATTCTTTATAATTTCTTCCACCGTACATACATGGCACTACCTATTAAAGTTTGATTCTAGTTGGTTGACACTGCTTTTAGGAAACCCTTCATTGATGTCACTATTTAGAAACTTAACGTGAGTTATTCTGATTGATCTCTACTCATGATTTTGCAGGCAAAGCATATCATGATTAGATACACCAGGTTTTATGATGTTTAGGGTTATCTCTATATTTTGTTATTGCCAATCCACATTGCCAATGACCCTATCAATTATTGAGTATAACAGTTTCTTGGACCATGTAAAATAGTCTCATATGACTTCTTTCTCAAACCGTTCTATTTTTTTTCCATTATAGCCACCAGATCACTATACTCTGCCTCATGGACAAGGTTACCACCAATTCTATTTTGATCTTGAAGAACTTCTTGAAATCTCCCATTACAAACCATGGTCCTTGAATTTGATGATGAATCTTCTATATATCTTTCCAGTCTGTCTTTATTTGTTCAATGGTGTTAAAAGAATACATGGAAGTTAATAAACTCTTGATGTCTCCATTAAGGGAGTAGACTCCATAGTGTATCATTTGAGCAATATAAGATATGTAGGTAATTTTTATGCTACCAATATCCTATAATATCCATATTCTTCCATTTTTATGTTAGAATAGTTGTATAGAAAGACCATCTCATACCTATTTTATTTCTTATAGCCCAAGTTTTAGGTTGCTTTACTCTAATTTTAACTATGATAGAAATTTCAGGTTGCATTTTATTGAGATGGGAGCCTATCTTTCTATGTTTACCTGAATTATTTAGCCCCCTACATTCCATGGAATGATGATGGCCTCTTATCAATGGTCACTACAGGATCATTCCAAATCCTTAGTGGTTCAAATCCATTTTGAAAAGTTATTTTTATAATAGTGTTCTTGGGAGTGGTCTCATCAATCACATTCTTGCACTTCTCTTTTCAAATATTCCCTAATTGTGTCCATGGAGCACTCTCTTGCTTAATTTGTCTAGTAGGAGTTTTATCATCTTCTTCAGGTTGGTTGACTAGTTTTTTTAAGTTGTTCGTCATTGTTTGGTAAATTTAGGGTTCTTTTTTGTGTTGCATTTATGCTTGTTGTTACGATTAAGCAACAAGAAAATATAATTTTTTTATCGTCTCCACAAGGATTAGTAAGACAGAAAGAATGTCATTCAATAGTTTCCGTGTTTCTGAGCTTTGGTTAAATGGGTTTGAAGTATGAAATCTAAAACTATTAACAAGAAAGTAATTTCATTCTTTAGAGAGGAGAAACTTATCAGGCATGAATGTAATCTACTTGTCACAAACTTAAACTTATCGATCAGTTGTACAAAACCTACCAAACTCGTCAAAATCATCATGTATCTCTCACACCAATGTCCATTTCTACAACACCTAAGAGACGTATCACAACCAAGGTTATGTCTAACGCAAAGTTACGAGAATAATCATATTACTTGCGTCGATGATGTCTCGCACGACTCAAATAACACGTAGGCATTAAGCTTTGTACCCACATGGAATATTAGCTCTAAATCTATTTCTAGAATCTTAAGACTAATCGAAATCCATCCCTAATCAAGATTTTTGAAGCATATTTCTACTACAACAAAAATCTAAACATAAAGCAAAAAGATTAAGGAAGACATCAAGATTTATTTTTAAAACAATATTTATACAACACCATGATCAACAAATATACATAGGTTCAGAGTAAGCTTACAAAAAAAACTAACAAATAGAAACATACATAGAGAAGAATGAATAAGAACCAAACATCTCACGGGTTGTCAGCTCAGATTGATGAGAAATATGCATTCATATGCAAACTCCATTATTGTTTTTTAGCTTCTCTATCAAAAAAATGAGTGTTGGTAGAGTGGGATCTAAATTTCCCCAAACCATACCCTAAAAATGTGTGTTTTTTCCCATAAAATGAGTTTATGCCCAGAACGCCTTGGCCGACGACCAAAAAACTTATCTGGAGAAGCGTTTTATTCATAAAATGCAGCACAAGAACATGAAGTCTCTCCTCGAGCTCGTCCGATGAGCTCTGCGCGCTCACAAGGCTCCAGGCTCGCCATAACCTCGCCGGACAAAGTTGACAGCAGACAGCAAAATGATTTCTTTCTTTCACCATAACTTGAGAACCGTAACTCTAATTTATGTATGGTCAGAAGCTTTGGAAAGCCAATTCAATTATTTATATAAAAATGACTATCAATGAAATTGATGATTTCCTCTTCTTTGATTTGACCCTTATTCTTTGATGAATTGCTCAAAATCGCATCTATTAAGCTGTGTCATTGGCCCTTATTATTCAATGCTTTAAATATGCATGAATACCTACCAAATGAACGAAAAACTATCAATTGATACATTAATTACACAAAAAATACAAATTATGTACATATTCACACAATAGTTGAGGGTTATTCAAGGATTTTAACAAATAAGAGTCGATAAGTGCCATAAAACTATATACAAAAATAACTACAATTAGGCACTTATAAAACTCTCCCACACTTAGACTTGTTTTTCGTCTAAAAAGAATCAATATATCCTAAGGAAACAACAGTAATCAACAAGAAATCATGAATCAACAAGTTTATAAAAATGAAAACAAATGTATGGCTCAAGAATCGACAATGTACAATCAAAGAAATGTTTACAACTATACTACAACAATAACATGAGAATGAAACAAATTTTAAGTACAAAAATCATACCAAACTTTATAAAACAACACAAGCTCAATCATGAATTACACCTAGCAAAAATTCATCAAGTGATGAAAAACACACAAAAGTGAGGGACTTGACACTCATCCAACAATCTTGCAAATAAAAGACTAATTTATGGGTTCATCTTAAAAACTCATATTGAAAACATAAAAGCAAGAATCACAAGGGCTTTCAAGGTTGTAATGTGGCTTGAGATAACAAACAAGGGGAAATTTCTAAAGTTAACTGAAACAAAAACTTGACTAATCCTATGGGAGTGATTAATTCATAAAGGCTCAATCACCAAAATTCAATCACATTTTTTTTTCTCTTTTCCCAATTTGTCACACCAAACTCACAACTTTATTTAGCACAATTAATTGCTACTTTTTTTCTTCTTTTTTTTTCTTTTTCTTTTCTTTTTCATTTTCACTTTTTTTCTTTCTTTTTCTTTCTTTTTCTTTTTCTCAACCTCAAAGCAACCGACAAATAAGAAAACAATCAATTTTCTCCCAACTTGAATTCAACCAAACATCATAATTTGAATGATTTTTTACTGCGGTAAGAAAAAAAATCAAACCACAATTCATGGTTGAGGGTTAAATAAAAAAAATGAAAATCCATTCAAAACTAAGTGTTATACCCCAATTTTTCCCCTAAGATCCTCTAGCATCCCTTATCATCACAATACATCAAGATCACACATTTGGTTGGTTCTTTCTTCTATCATCTCTCTTATATTTGAGTTTGCTCTTGAGGGACCAACAAGCACCTTGATTTGTGTATCTTTTATGTGTATTTTATGTTTATTAACCTTTAACCAAAATCCAAAAAAATATATGTTTCCTCTCTATGCTTTGTACATTAAAGGTATTGAACCAAGTACATCTCTCGCACCTCCTAAACTAGGGTTTTGAAGGATGACCCCAGTCAATTGGATATTTAGTTGATTTTAAAGGCTTGAACTTCAAGCCTTCAGTTATGGCATCAAGTTTTTATGTTTGAGGACTCTCTCAATTTCATTTGGTCAAGATTGTCTAAAAGTTAGTGGTTGAATTCATCAAGAAACTTCATAGGTTCATGTGTTTATTTCCATGCCTTCTCCAACAAGTTGCATCAAGATTTTAGCATTTTCATTAAGAGTGATTTAATATAACGTCATTTCAAGGTCTAATGTGATTCATCATGCCTTAATTTGCAAGAAAATTTAAAAAAAGATTCAAAATTGACCAAAGATGGTTGACCTAATTTGGCAAGTTCTTGATTCTATGGTCACAAGTGCATAATTCTCTCAATTTTCACTATTTTGAAATGATTATTTTTTCCATGGACTCTAATCATTATTTACAATAACCTATCTTTACATTACAAGATCCAATTGTGCAAAGAAGATCATCAAAAGTTGTTGAATGTTACAAGTCACATTTGCATTTTCCGAGTAAGGACTTGTCAACTTCCCAAGACCATATCTTGCTTAATTTTTGAGATTTTGAAGTGATTACAAAGCTATGATTATTTTCAAGGAGTCCTTAAAAACTCCCCTTAAAGGACATAAGGCCAATTTTGAGTGGAAGATCATTTAAGTTTGAAGAAGATTACAAGTCCTTAGAGAAAGCCATTGAACTCTTTGATTTGACTTCAAAAGATCATAACTTGGTCAATTTGTGTCTCCTTGAGTTCATTAATTTTTCACAATAAACTTGAGGATGTATACTACAACTTTGATTCAAGGGTCAAGGTCAGAAAAGTGGAGACAATTATGTAATTGGTGGAAACATTATAGGTAATTTATGGAATTCTCAAGAAAATCTCACCAGCTTCAAAAGACCATAAATATCTCAATTTTTATGATTTTTGAGTGATCTAAATTTAAAAATTCTATTCAAGAGGTCTATTTTATATAATCTTGAAGGATCAAGAGCTAAATTTGAATGGAAGGCCATGTATCTTTGCAAAATATTATAGGTCACTTTGAGATTCTATACTTAGAAATTTTTCTAAGTACAAATTTCAGTGAGTTTTTTTTCCAGATTTCAAAGGAGCATAACTTTTTGCTAAGGTCTCCAAATGGAAACTTTCTCATCACATTGTGAAGCATGTGAGAAAGTCTGTCCATCACAAAAAAATATCATTGCAAAACTGTCCTTGTGTTAAGAGGCATACCATTTTGAAGTAAGGTACTTGAAATCAAATTTCACTAGGAAGTTAGATTATTACTTGCTTAAACTTGAGTTACATGACCATTTACCTTGGGATTTCATTTTAATCATGATTAAGGAAATGGCATGGAATATTTTAGTTGGTAAATCGCATAGCTAAGCTGCATTTGAAGCATGTGCAAGTCAGGAAATTGTTGCTAATCGGATTAGTATGGATAAACATGATTCAACAAACGATTCACACACCAAACCCTTCCATCGGTCCTCCTATAAATAGAGGACCACCCCACCTTATTCTCCAAGCTTAGAGAGCCAAGAAATCCCTGCCAGAACTCCACCTCGCACCATAAAATTATGATTTTCGTTTTCGTACTTCCCGTCTTATTTTATCCATTTTCTTCACTTTGTTAGCTTCATCATTCTTCCATGAAACTATCCCGACCATTTACAAGCATTGAGAAAACTTGAATCGTCCTAACCAATTTCACTTTCAGAGCTTCTTAGTTGAATTTCAACAGGTAGATTATCTTACTTTTTGATAATTTTCTTTATATGGACCTATAGTCCTTTCATTCCTGAAGCTGTAGCTTCTTCTGGTTTCGATTTTCATTAAGAAACACACATTTCATTGTTGATTCAAGTTTTGTGATTCAAAGTGTTTTGCCAAAATTATCACTCCACAGTTTGAATAAATTCAAAATTAATACATGGTCGAACTGAGGGGAAGAAGACGAGTTTAACCATACTCGTTTGGAGCCTTGAGGTTACCATTTGATTTCCATGATTTTTGCAGGTCTGGAGGTTGAAGATGATGTGTTGGCATCATTCAACCAATGAAGAAATGAAACCTAGGTGTCTATTCTGCATTTGAAATTTACTTGATCGTGTGCATTTGGTTGACTCCATACCACCGTGTACTGCATCATCTATATCACTTGATTTGTCACCTCAATTAATGAGGGAGATCAAGTGGTTCACGTTATTTCTGATGATTTTGTATTTTAATTAAGGATTCCATACTTTATTCAAGCTAAATACCATGTTCCCTTTCAATGTTGACCGCTGGACCTGACTACTTTATCTTATTTTTTGATTTTTTGTTTTAAATATTTTAAGCTTTAAAAAATCATAAAAAAATAATTTCATATTCAAAATCATGAAAGAATTACTAAAAATATTTTTGAATATTCTCTTTCAGATTTTCATTTTTTTTTCATAATTTTATTTTATGATTTGACACATTTTTATGCTTTTTCTCTTTATTTGATTTGTTTTAATTGTTTAAAAAGGTTTTTTAGATCTTTAAAAATTCTGAGAAAATTATGGAAGGATCCAATGACATTTTAACAAGTCATGGTGACCTCATTTGACTTTTTATTTTTTATTTTTCTATTTTTTGTGATTTTTTGGTTTATTTCATTAATTTTGCATTTTAAAAAATAGTTTCTGACTTTTAAAAAATATAAAAAAATTATGAGTATACTTTGAGGTATTTATGATTTTTCCACGCCCCTGGATTCCATTTATTTTAAGTTTTGATTATGGTTGGTATTTTACCTTTTATTTTCAATCTAAAACCCTTTTTAAAATCATTTTCTTATTACATTTTTGCTGATTAAATGCAATTTTTTATGTATATATTATCGCTGATCTTGGATCATGTGAATTTTAATCATAAGCTTTATTAACATAATTGGATCTTGGGTGTTGACTTAAACTCCACCAAAATGAAAGAATGATTTTAATGATAGCTTGATTAATTCTTTAGTTCAAATGTGGGATTTAACTTTTGCCTATCTCTACTTCATGCCATTCCTCTTCATTTTATCCCTTTCTTCTTTCCTTTAAAGTGATCATTCGTGAACTAGGCTTTAGGCTTGAAATTGTCCAAGTATGATTGATTATTGAACCATAGTTCAAGATCTTTGAAGCTTGTTGTTAGGAGGCTTTGATTTTATTAATCCTATAACTAGTCTTCATTAACTTTGACCTAAGTTCAATCTTCAATCATCATTGATCATTTATTATGGAATTCATCTCTTCTTCATCTCCTTTCTTCTTTATGTTTGTTATTTTACTTGTGCTACATGTTGTAGGAGCTTGGATTTTATCAATGTCTCTAACATATATGGTACATACATTGCAATTGGCCAACCTCAAAATAGGTGCAACTTCTACATAAGTCCATTTACGGTTGCTTAACATAGCGCTAAATTTTCCCTTATTCAAAAAATGATCATTCGTGGTCCAAACTTTTATGTTTGTAAGCCCAAGTAAGGTTGATTGGTCATCTTTAGTTCAATACCTATGAAACTTATTATTAGGAGGCTTTGATTTTATCGATCCTCTAATGAGTTTTCATTATCCCTTGTCAAGATCATCATTCGATCATCGTTAATCATACTTTGTGACTGTTAACAATTAACTTACTAACCATTAAAAATTAACTTTACTTTATGCCTTTATCTTTATGACTTTATTTTTATGCACTTTTATCTTTAGCATTTACATCTCATGCTATTTGCCTTTTGCTCACTTGAGCATTTATTTTGTGTTTCTTCTATGTTGGCTCACTTGAGCTCTTTTTATTTTTAAGACACTTAATAATCCAACTTGAACACAGTATGCACAATATGTACACATTCACACAAAAGTTGAGGTTTATTAAAGGATTTTAACAAACAAGAGTCGATAAGTGCCACAAAACCATATACAAAAATATCTACAATTTGGAACTTATCCATTCAAATTCTCCAGGTTGACTGATAAAATTTCCTTCATTGTCTTTTGTAATGATGGGTTCACATAATTTTGTGTAATGTAAACCTCCACTAGTATTCTAGCATATGATATTCCGAGTTTGTTTATTGTGCATTCATTTGTCAATAGTGGTTTTCCCATAGCGCTTCCTATTTTTTACCATGCTCTTAGCCCCCCACAAGTGTAACGATATTTATGGTAGTTTCACCCAAACTTTTAAGGTGAGTAACACATCTCTTTTCAAACTAAAATAATGGTGTCATTCCCTCAATACCATAGGCATGATGTGGATGGTGTATCGTCCTCTTATGAGTATTGTGTCTTTGTCCTTGAAGGATCTAAATTTCAGCACAAAGTAGCCCTCTTCTTAATAAAATATATTCGATAATTGAATAAAATCCCATAATCTTGTTATGTACTGTTTCACAGCATTCATACTCAAATCTTTTTCTAACACATACATAATAAGAGATGATTCTCTAAATTTCACCTCGGATTCCATATCAGTGTCATTGATTTCTACTTCAATCTCCCCTTCCATAATTTTGGGCGTAACAAATTCAATAGCCATTTTGTTTTTTGGAATTCGATTACCACTAATGACATCTACCTATAGTTTTTTTTTGTTGATTCCCTATGGGCTTTTGTTTCGTTCTTCAGTTCAAGGGTTTTCATTTAGGGATTGAGAAATCATGGTTTCCTCTTTAATACTCTCTTCGATCTTTCCTTTGTTCTCATCTCCTCTGTTTCTGTCAAGATTTTCCGCTTGGTTGGGGTTGTCATGACATGCTTCCCAATCCAATTGATGATCTGATGGCGAAGACACCTTCTTCCTCGACCGCCCTCATTCTTACATCATCTTTCTATGGTTTAGCATGGATACTTATGGTATTGTTCATAAGGTGTTTTCAACCTATTTTTATAAGTTTTTTAAGATGACTAAATTTTATTTTTGTATTTTAATTTAAAGTAAAATATGCAATATAATAATAATAATAATAATAATAATAATAATAATAATTATTATTATTATTATTATTATTCATACTTATTTAAATAGACCGGCCTGATAGACTTAAAAGACTATTTTTATAGCCGAAGGTGTGTCCTTTTTAACTAAATAAGCTTTAAAGCTTATGCGTTTTCTATTTAAAAAAACCATGGCCTAGTCTGAGCCTATGTAGGTTAGGTCGTAGGCCCCTATTCGTTGGTCTGACTTATTCCAACCCCTAACAAACTTTTATATGCAAATTTTTAGTGGGAGCATGTCATACAATTCTCATATTCGATAGTTTAATTTTCACTTTTTATTTATTATTTCTCTTTTTTGCTAAAAAATTACAAAAAGTAATTGTCAAATTTGAATTCCAAGGGTATTGTTCAAAGCCCTACTTACAAGAGGAAATAATATCGCGTGACCTCCGTTAGCATATACATGATGGTGAATAATGTAACTGGAAAAAGACACTTTCTCTAAAGTTATTAAGAGTCTCACATTTTATGAGATAAAGTTGAACATCCATTTATAAATGGGAGAAATCAACACCTTAAAATCTAGTATTGAAATATTCAATTAGACCAACCTAAGTTTTAAGATGATATCAACATTTATCCAATCAGGCATGGCAATAGTATGAGGAGTGGACAAGTTTTACTTTCCATCTATTAAAACCTGAATCCTAGTGGAATATTTATTCTCCATTCCATACTCAAATGGGGATAAAATAATTGAATCCAAAACTCATCCTAAACAGGATTTGGTATCCCCTATCTACCCGATCACTACATCAAAATCAACTTTTAAAAGTTGAGATAACTCATTTCTTTAAACTCATAATTTGTATAGAACTCTAACAAACATTACAAATAATAAATTAAAATAATCCAAAATAAATTCAAACATGCATTTAAAATATTTCAAATAATAAACTACATACCATAATATCAATGTATTAAGCATATAATTAATATTCTAAATTACCAAAATATTACAAATTACCAGTAGGGCAGTTTGTGGTCGGTACTAATATCCTTATTTTGTGTCACATCCCCATATTCTAAAATCAAGAAAAAGCCAAACTTGAAACTAATCAAAGTGGATTTTCCCTGTCAAATACAGGACATGTTTAGGAGGGTACTTGTCGGTACATTTTTGTTTCAATATTTATACCTTATATCCATTGAGTCGCCTACTACTAGGTAATTATTATCGGCCCACTTGGATCATAATTTAAGATTCCAATTTCAGGAGTGATGGGATATATTAATCATTTTATATTAGATAAGATAATACTTGAACAAGAGTTTATAAGTAAGAACAATTATCAATTTTCAAATCGATTTTGTAAGATCGAGTTAGATCAAATATAAATTCCTAAAAAACCCAAATATTTTTTCAAATCATCGCTAATTCGGCTTGAACCTAAGTGGTTGATTTCATACTATTACTTTTCTAATAAGATATTAAGTTCTAGCAATTGGTGGATATTTAGTGCTTGGTTCGGCTTTGGGATAGGTAGGTTCATACATGCAAATACTCTAATACTCAAGTCAATAACAATCCGAGATAGAAGTAATTATTTTAGTTTTAAAGTATTATGTACCTATATTTGATGTTTCCCTCCCCTTTTATAACTAGATCCTATGGTTTTATGTTCCTAGAACCTTCTACAGTAAGATAGATATTTGAGGAGACAAGTGTTATTGCTTTATTTATTCATTAATCTAACGGGCTTGCTTCAATCACTCACTTCGATTAAATAATTTCTCATGGAAAAATTTAATATATTCTCAAGACCCCGTGTTTCTATTCTATGTTATGCTTTATTCTTCATGCATGCTGATCTCTTAGTCTCGATCTAAGGACTGAAGCAACTACGATAAATGAAAAAAACAATGATGTCGCCATCAATATTTATTTATCCCAGTGAAGGGAAAGGAAAACATCAAAGAAAACATGAGAAAGGTGAAATGAAGGTCTCGCAACCAAGAGAACAGCTAAGGGAGTCGATTATGCAAGGGGAAGGTATTAACACTCCTCACGTTTGTGGTACTCCACGAGATCCACTCTTGTTGTTCTAATCAAAGAGTGTGTTAAAATACAGAAATCAAGCAAAGGGAAATGCATGAATGTAAAGTATATACACAAAAAGAAAAGTTTTTATTTAAGGTGCCCGTTGTGATTGCAAACATTTGTACCTACATACCATCTTCATACAATGAGAGATCAGGACACTCGTAGTTCACCTAAAAAGGTGTTTTTCTTTGTTATGTGTTTTTTAGGCGGATAATGTTACATTCTCACTCTAGCAGTTGACATATTTGAACCTGGCCTTTGGGGAAGAATATGTCGTATTGTTAAGGGAAGAAATAACACCTCCTTTTTGTGAAAATGGTTTCAAATGGAAAGCTCGAAGGCAAGAGAGTTTGAATTGGTTTGTATTTATTACCTTGCAAATGAATTTGGTGATTTGAACCATATTAAAGACTATAATTGAAAGGAAGCGCATGGTTGGGAATGCACCCACTCATACTCCCCCAACGCTTAAGGCTCGCGACACATGGTTCACATCATTATTATTAATTGTTTTTGGAATTTGATAAAGAAAAAGAAGTTTTAGTTTTAGATATGAAAAAGGGGAATGAAAAACTTTAAGGGAGACTAGAGATCCTAATGTTATCATGCAATGTTGGTCCTAAAGTTAGGATAAAAGGGAAACATCTACCTAAGTTGGCATGCAAAGATGAACCTAAGGTTAAGGTTAAAGGGAGTTGTCTAATGTTGTAATGCTTAGTTTAGAACCTAAGGTCTATTTAGTTCACATCTTAAAGAAAAATGAAACTAAAATCCTAAGGGAACATGTTATCACAAGAAAATTACAAATAAAAAAACATGAGTATAAACCTCAAAAGATATGGCTTAAGAGCCAAGCAAACTCCTAAGTGCAAGAATCAAACATCAATTAACAAGTACAAACCAACAAGATCCTAAACTCTAACATGTCTCAAGTCCTCAATCACCAAGTAAGAATGTGTCTAAGTAAAGACTCAACACACACACTAGGATCCCCTAAGGGTCATGATAAATGATTCTAACCTAAGGCATTACAAACCAAACATTCGCGATCAACAAACACACAAGCACTTAAGACTTTAAGTGTTAAACAAGCATAAAAACTTAGAAAGCAAAGATGAAGTTAAGAAAGAAAGGTAAATACCTCTATAAGTCATAAAGTATACCTCAAGAGGTTCATACAAAAGTGTCTCAAATATGGGAGAAAGATCGTACAAGAATCACATAAAGAAGACAAGCAAACAAGTACTTGAGCAAGTAAAGAAGAAAATCAAGCAAGCAATAGTTGACTAACCAAAGAAGGAATGTTATGAAAGTACATAAGACAACTCAAAGCTACTTCCTCTAAAATGTTATAATCCTAATTCTACCCTAAACAAAGCAACATAAGTCAAGAAGAAGATGAAATCACCTAACTAGGAAAGTGGAAGTACAATTAAGCAAATAGAAGACATAACTTCAAACAATGTTAAAGAATCAAGAAAATATGATGAAATGGTAGATACATAAGCCTAAAAATGCTATAAGACATCATAAATTATCACCAAGGGATCACAAGTTAACAAACATCACCTAATTAAAACAAGCATGCATGGTGAAGGAAGATGAAACTCAAACAAGTGGCAATAATTGACCTAAGTCTAATACAAGTAATAAATACACAAAGGGAAGCCACATTGCATAAAGTAAACATTTGTAAATTTTAAAGGGTTCCCTAATGGTCATGCATAAAAGGTGAGGACTTAAAAGTCACAAGAGAAGTCACACATGTGAGCACACTAGTTAGTGAAGACTTGTGGGTCAAGTGCCTAACTTATCATATTATAGGGAGGTGAAGTGAAGTGAAATAGATGAATAAGTGAAAACATCAAGGTATCATTATCATCATACAAGTATACTAGATAAAGAATCACAATCAAATCATACAAGAGAAGGCAACCACATAACTCTAAGTGGACATAAGTCCTCATGCAATGCTATCAATTAAAACAAGTTGAAAAATAAGGGATATGGGAAGAGAGAAAAACATAGACATGTTGTTTAATTATCACAAGTATCATGATCAAGAAAAAGTTCAATTAGGCATTGAATTCATGGTACAACCACCAATGTACACAAGCATCATTAAAAGTTGTGAAGTGAAATGAACATAAGTGTGTGAGTATTTAGGAATGGTATTTAGGCATTAAAAGCAATTAACTCAGAAGCTAAGACATGTGGTTAATGCACAAAACCAATATTAAGACATCAAAAAGGCATCATGGCAAAGCATACTCAAAGATTGAAGCAAGTAAGGACCAAAACCAAACCCTAAACTTCTCCTAATGGCATGTTAACTTTCAAGCAAGGTATAAATGAAGAGGGATCATGGTAAAGTGATTTCAAACCATAAAAGTCAGAAGAAAATGTCCTATAATAATACTCACTGAAGCATTACAATCCATAATGAAAGATGGCATGGGAAACTTTCAAACAACACACAAAAACTTGCCATAATTGCATATAGTCTAACAAGTTTAGATGTGAACACTTAGGAAAAGATCAAACCAAAAGGCATGGTATAGGATCAAGGTAAGAAGTTACTTGCACTGTAAGTAAATCAAGATAAACAATTAATAAGGACCAATAGAAATGGATCAAATCATTATGCAAAAAAGTTGATCTCAAGAAATTTGTCAAACAAGCAAGCATGTAGTCCACATGATGAAACAAGCATGGTAAACTAATTACTTGTGAAATTAAGCAAAAGTTGATGTAATTAAGTGTCATAGGAAGTATCAAACACTAAGTATCATCAAATGGACAAGGCTTTAAAGCATGGATAAAAGCAACAAGCGATAAGTTTAACAAGCTCAAGAAAAGGAGACAAATATATCTTCTAAAGTGTCACCATGTTTGATTGACAAATGAATGTCCAATCAAAGGATCATAGAAGTATAAGAAATGAGATAAGGAAAGGATATATGATCAATGATAAAGCACAAAACTTGGATCACAAACCTCTAAAAGCTTCACCAATTCACAAGTCTAAAGCTAGGTGCAATTAGGGTTTCTAAAATTGGCTAAACAAAGGCTCAAAGAAATTAATTATCAAAAACTAAAAAAATAATTAATAAAATTAAATAAAGTTGATGTGATCTTAATATAATATATGATCATCATGTATCCAAAAATTGGCCTCGAAATAAGTTCATAAGGTACCAAATGAAACTCAACAAGATTCTACAAAACTAATGGAACACATTCACTAGATAATTCAAGAAAAAATAGGAAGAAGGCTTTACAATTCAAACAAAAATTATTCCTGCATCCTTAATACTTGTCAAAGTCAGAAACATCAATTAGGGTTCTTGAAAAATTAGGAAATGGTGCAAATGAAGCTCCACTGTCAAGACAAGTTGAGAAAGTCATCAAACTAGACACCTTAAACCAAACATTTTATAGAAATTAGGAAAAAAATATAGAATTAATTAAAAATCGCTTCCATGACCCAAAGACATTCAAGAATCCTAAACAATTTGGTTTTTATTTTTAGAAGTAGAGTAAATTGGAGAATTAATTCAATCTTCAAGCATGAGCAACCAAAATCACAAGAATGGAAAATTAACTTAAAATATTTTCAAATCAAAGCAAAATTATTAATAAAATTGGTTCAAGACCCCACAAAATTAATTAACACATCAAGGAACATCAAAATATTTTTTTTTTGTAATTTTTGGCTTAAGGGAACATTAAAAATAAAGTCAAAATCTAAACTAAAATAATGTCTCAATAGAAATGACACATTTAATCAATTAATTCAATTAATATATCACAAAATTTTTAAAAATGAAATAAAAAATATTTAATAAAAGCAGACTCATTAAAATGTATTATCTATTTTTTTGGAGTTTTTAAGTAATTAGAAGTATTTAAAATAAAACAGAATTGGAAAGGGAATAAAAATAACCTAACAACTGACTGGAGGTGTGAATCAAAATTCAAAAAAAAAAGAAACAAAAAATAGTTTAAAACACAATCAGGCCGATATCTGTGGTGGTGGGAATATGAAAAGCATCAGGCCCGATCCATTACTTATTAAACCCATCAGACCAAACAAAAAAACTTATGTTAAACCCTTCTATTTTTATTTTTCGTTGGCCAGCTATTATTTTTTTATTATCCAAAATAAAAAAAGAAATGAGAAAAAAGAAGAAGAATCAGATTGGCCGAGACGAAAATAACATGATCCAATAGATGAGGGACATACCTAGGGCAAGTGAGTAACATAATTCACCGAAAAACAAGTATGTTCATCTTCTCTGGCTCCTCCGGCAATCGGAGTTGATGAATCTCCATCAAAAATTTCAAGATGCACACTATTCTACTTGTCTAAACATGCTGATTCCAAATCTAATGCTAAAAATCAAATATCCAAACAGATTCATCATGAAATCATGACATAATGAATAGATATGAAAAATAAACAAACTAAATGCACTTATAACCACCTAAAACATTTAAGACTAGCTCTAGCCTCCGGTGGTGGAGCTCACAGATGCAGTATGAACATATTATGGATCTCTAACATGCTGGGAAGGATTCAAGAATACTTACTTGTTTAAAGATTACAAAGTGATGAAGAAACTTCAAAAACTCTACAAATCCATGCTCTTGAGCTCTTGATGATGGTGAAGGCGAGTTCTTAAGCTTTTCCTTCAATGAGAAATAAACTCAGTCCCTTCCTTAATTCTTGAAAAAACAATGATGATGGTGGAGATGATGAATGAGTTGGAAAAGAGAATGAGAGAAAGTTTGTTTTGAATTAAGGTGACAGATAGTGAGAGCTCATAGAAGATTGGAGATAAGATAGTTTGTTTCTTCTTGAAGGAGAGAAAAGAGAGAGGTCACAATTTTTTCTGCCCACCCCAAGTATGAATTCGTGAGTGATGAAATATAGAGTGCGGTAAGTGTGAGTGAAGTTATCAGGTGAGAGAGGGCGTATAGTAACTAATGGTGTACACAAGCTATAGCCCACAAGTAACTAGAAGAGGCTTGTTATTACTACCACCATCTCTGAAAACGGGATTTTAATTTGCGGAAGCCATTCTGGATCTTTTAGGAGCAGGTTACCTATAACCTGCTCTGATACCAATTGTAAGTATGAGAGTGCGCCTAAGAAGGGGGTGAATTAGGTACTTTAATAGTTTTACCATTTTAGTGAGATGGATATTATTTTTCTGGTTTAGTGCATGAGTTTACAAATGTGTTTCTTTCTTTTCTGGTTTATGACTAGTGATGAAAGCGGTAAATGCGGAAAAGTAAAGAACACAAAGATGTATTCTGGTTCCCCTCGCAGTCCGAGAGTACTCCAGTCCCCTTTCAACATGAAATAGATTTCCTTATTGTTAGATCTCTAGACAAGACACCCTAGTCCTTCTATACAAGACTCTAACCAATAAAACCACCAAGAACAATCCTCTTAGACCAAGAACAATCCTCTTGGATTTTCACTATGTCAACAATGAGAACAATCCTCTCAAAGTGACTACACTTGAATCCAATAATCCTGGAAAGACAAGATTTATAAAACCACTTAAACTTATTTCCAACAATCCTGGAAAAATAAGTAAGTATCTATCAATATTTGATTTTGAGTGAGTTGAGTAGTATTGATCACTTAGAGTGATTTAACAATGAATAATCTTCTCTTCCAATGATAATATTGTACAATGACTCAAGATATAAATGCTCAAAGTTTTCTAGTTAACAATATGTGAAAGTGTGTAGAAAACTTATGTATGAAAGTGAAGAAAAGCTTGAGTTTGTATTTTGAAAATTTAGAAAATATATTTGGAAGAGGTTCAAAATGATTTTGAAAATGAATATTTATATGTTCATAACACCCTTTTGAAACATCATAAAGTTCTGTAAATGAATCATGAACAATTGCCAAGATTGAGTGAAAGGTTTCAATGAAAAAGTATTATGAACAGGCATGTGCAAAGCTGCTGTTTTTCAAAATCGTGCAACATGCAATCGATTACACCCTTTATGTAAATCGATAGCACGGGGTTTCAACAGCTATATTTTCAAAAGTTTTAAGTGTGTAATCGATTGCACAAGAAAGTAAATCGATTGCATGTGAAGTCATTAGCAAAATATGATTGAGTGCAATTGATTGCACAAGCAATGTAAATCGATTGCACTGAGAAACAGTAGCAAACGATTTGAAAATTTTAAGCATGCAATCGATTGCACTGAGAAGCAGAAGCAAAAGATCTGAAAATTTGAAGCATGCAATCGATTGCACTAATACGCAAATTGATTGCACTCAAGTGAAAAATGAATTTTAACTTAGAAAAACTTGAGTAAGGATTTATAAAACATTTCTTTTCACCATTGAGCATCTATGTCTTAAGTTCAAAGTAAGTATTATCATTAATCCTTGAAAGTTTCTAAGAGCTTGAACTGAAGACTTTCTCCATAGATGCCTTGGGCTTGATTAAAAATCTTTTCCTTTTTTGTCAATCATGGTTTGTCTTCATCAAAACAAAAGTTCATTTGAGAAGCTTGATTTTACATTCTCCCCCTTTTTGATGATGACAAACAATCTTGCTTTATGCGTTGTACTTTCCGGAAAGAGTTTCTCCCCCTAAGATGCAAGACTCACCCTATGTATGAGAAGGCTGGAATCCTTTGTATTTGTTCATCTGGATTGGAGAGTACCTTTAAAAAATTAAGACAAGGAAATATACAAGCATAAAGTACCACATCCTTCTCCCCCTTTGACATTATCAAAAAGAAGGGAAAGATGCATAAAAATGGACAAAATACATATAATAATATTGAAAGCTTAACCATATCCATATTGCTTCATGATGCTTTTTATCATCCTTTGATAAATTCACATAGTAGTTGTCTTTATCAAAACATGATGTTGAAGCCTTTGTCACAAAGTTGTCTTTTACTTAGAAGTTGTCTTTTGTTCTTTAACAAAAAGTATATCTTCAATGGATATGAAAGTTAGTGTATCAACTTTGCCAATGCCAAGAATTCTTCCTTTAAGGTATTTCCCATATGTGAAATAATCCTTGGACTTGAACTAGATTTGAAAGTTGGTTTTTATCTATCGTCATATGGTTTTAACAACCACTATCAAGATACCAAATATTGCATGTGGTCTTCAAGCATACCTATAAAACAAATTAAGTTTAATTTGGTACCCAATGTGCTTTGGGTCCATCATATTTAGTTCCCTTCTTAACCCACACATAATGCCCTCTTTCCATACTAATGTTTCTAACATAGCAAGCAATAGGTGTATGGCCTTTAATACCACAATAAAAACAAGTAGGTTCAAAGTTACTTCTATATCTATAAGGATAAGATTTCTTCTTAGGAAATGTTTTCTTTTTAGGATAGTGATGAAATATTTTAGGTTTGTTTACTTTCTCTTTGGATGATTTATCACTATCCTTAACAAAGATAGTTTTATTAGAACTTGGTTTTGAAAACTTTGAATATCCAAGTCCACTTTTATCATTGGAGTATCTTTGTTGGCTAAGAACACCTTCCAATCCAATTTGACCTTTTTCATATCTTTCAATGACTCTTTTTAATTGGACAATTTGGAAAGATAGTGATTCACAATTTTTGCAAACAAAATTATGTTTTTGCTCACTAAATTTTTGTTTTTCATCTTTGAGATCTTTTTCCATAGACTCACATTTTTCTTCTAAAGATGAAATTTGTTTCTTTTGAGATGAAATAGTTTTGTACAGAATTTTGCATTCATTTAATAGTTCATCTATAGAACCTTGTGCATCACTATCAAAAAGATAAAATTCATTACTAACCTCATTGTCTTCATCATCGGAATGGTATGAGGCCATCAATGCAAGATTAACGCTTTGATTGTTTTCGGAATCAGAAGATGAACTTTCCCATGATATATATGCTTTCTTTGACTTTTTTATCTTTATTTCTCTTGAAATATTTCTTCTTATTTTCAAGTGTAGGACATTCACTTTTAACATGTCCCTTTTCTCCACATTCAAAGCATATAACCTTCCTTGTTGGCGCTTCCCTTTTTCTTTCTTTTCGTAGAACCTTTTCAATCTTCTTGATAAGATCATCATCTTCACTACTAGTGGATTCATCCTCTTGATTGCTATCATGATTTTTTATCCTTGAATTTAGAGCCATGTCTTTTGAATCTTTTACTTGGATTTCATGCTTTTCGAGTCTTGCAAGTTCCGTCTCACATTCTTGAAGTTTTCCGAACAAAGTGGCGGAAGTCATTGTGGATAGATTCTTCTTCTCGGATATTGCTGTCACTTTTGGTTGCCATTTGTTGCACCCCAAAATTTGCCCTCCTAATTTCCTTTATTTTTGGCTTAGACTTTTGCATTCATTTGCATCTTTTTCATTAGGTCACTAACATGGCATACATTTCATTCAATATAGCTCTGAGGTTCAAAGTTCAGTGGTTGTGCGATACTAGGGTTTCATAGTGGTTAAGGCGCTCATATCCAATAAAGGACTTCTTCTCCCTCAAGCAGCAAGGCTATTATCTTCTGATAAACAACCGATTGTAGGTCATTCTGGTCAAGAACTCTAGGACGTGACCTAGCATATGTGGGCTTCGAATCATGACGTCCTTTCCTATAAGTATGCTTGTCATTTGATTAGGATTAATGACTGTGACATGACAATCGTCTACTCCTCAGCTAATCAAATTAGGTTTTGTTGAATCATGGTTCAAAGATGTTTTATCCGAATATTTCTCTATGCGTCTGAATGAGGAATCAAGATTGTGAGGGTTTCACATCAAGGGAATTCTTCTGTGATTCAGACTTTATCATCCATCTGTAAGATGTTCCTTATGACACTAATCTCAAGTTGAAATAACCGATCGCTAAGGGCTGAGGGTTGAATTGTGAAGCGTGGTTCATGACCTAAGATATGCATTCATAGATTTCTCCTTAACCAAGGCAATCATTGTCCTCATCATTATCATTTGTTATCTGCGATGCGAGTAGGTTTGGATTGAAGTAGGTTTCTCATAGAAGAATTCATGCAAGGTAATTCAAGATTCAAGGCATTCAAGGCAGGGTTTGTTCAACATGGCATACCTGGTTGATGGGCTTACAAGCTCTTATAAGACCTTGAGACGCATAATCATGGGCCAAGTTCAAAAAATACGAGGATAAGATCTGTTGACTTCGGTTAAAGTAAGCTTTGAAAAAGTAACTTTGGGACCAAGGTCTCCCTTGAATTTTCATCTAATATGTGTTGGGAATTCGAGTTGCATTTGAAGAACGGTATGGTAAAGGAAAAGAAGTATTGGTTCAGAAAAGAAAAAATTCATTAAAAATCAGGGTTTCTATTCATTGATAAAATTTCAAGATTGAAGTTAGGAATTCATTGAGACTGCAAGTGTGATTTGGATTTGAAGTTTGATTTAAATTCAAGATGTTCGAAAGTGTTTGACTGGATTAAAGTCGGCAAAGAGTCTTAAGTATTGTTCATATGGCTTTCTTGGAAGGTAAAGTACAGACTGCGAGGTTTTGTTTCAAGTCAGAGTTCATACGCATTACAAAGATGTTCACCGTTATTTCAGATTCAAGTTCACAATGCGTTCAAACATTTATTCAAGAAAATACTATCCAATTCCATTCAATTTCATTCAAGTGTAACAATACCTTACAAGAAAATTTGATGCTTTCATATCTTCAAGCATTTTTTCAAGACTTTGTCATTTAAACTCCGTCCAAAAAAATTCATCACCCAACATTTCAAGCTCAAAGGTCATTTACAATTTACACTATAAATTTCAAGTTCATCCAAACCAAACATTCATTATAAAATCATTACAATCCCATTACACCAATATTCTACAAAGAAAAGAAAACTGTTACAAAATACACTTGAACAAAATTCTTTAGTCCTAAAGGTGCTAAAATTCCATGAGTAAACTTCTAATTCCATGCCATGCCAAAGTTCTTCATCTTCAGTTCATGACCTGCACATTCATACAAAAAAAAATCCAAGTCAATACAAGCAATCATGCCAAAATATCCTATGCTCATACAAATTACTCGACACATGAAAAACCATTAATTAACCAAACCACACTCTTCTTCCCTCCATTTTTTCTTCCCAATTCTCTTTCATTCTCTTCCGTTCTTCGCTTCTTCAACAATCACCACAACACCTTAACCTAACGATTCATTTTTCATCTATCAATGGCTCCTACAGCAGCATCTTCAGACTCTATACAACCTAGAGATGTTTGCATTGTTGGTGTTGCACGTACACCAATGGGTGGGTTTCTTGGCGCTCTTTCATCTGTACCTGCCACGAAGCTTGGCTCTATAGCTATTGAAGCTGCTCTTAAAAGAGCTAATGTTGTCCCATCACTTGTGGAAGAAGTATTCTTTGGGAATGTCCTTAGTGCAAATTCGGGGCAAGCTCCCGCCAGACAAGCTGCTCTCGGAGCTGGACTATCCAAATCTGTAGTCTGCACTACTGTTAACAAAGTTTGTGCATCAGGAATGAAAGCTACAATGCTTGCTGCACAGAGTATTCAATTGGGCATAAATGATGTTGTTGTGGCTGGTGGTATGGAAAACATGTCTAGTGTACCTAAGTACTTGGCAGAAGCAGGAATTGCTTTGAATGAAAACTTTGTGAAACTTGTTTCTTGGTATTCCATGGGGCACAGATGAATGTGGGAATATGATAGATGATACCTCATTGAACCTTTCCCTATCTCAAGACCAGCTCTTTAGCATACATAATTTTTCACCTAAATGGGCTTATGCTGAATCAGAAATTCAGGTGTTTATTATTGGAACAGTTTTGAAGAGTAAACCAAATGTGGAAATATGTAACTAGTCCTGTATGTTTGGGGAAGTTGAAGTTCCAGCTACTGTTTTAGCTAATGGAATTCTATGCTGTCAAGCTCCATCTCTTGAGATTGGACTGATCCCTTTCTACGTAACTTTTTCCAATAGATTTGCTTATAGTGAAGGTACCAGAAAGTATATTAAGTTGAAACGTAAGATAGATGCTGATCAATCTAGTTCTGGAATTCCTAAGAAATCAAAAACTGAACATGTTCCCTATGCTGATAAACAACCGAATCCTGGAACGGGCCTTGGGAAGGTGGTTCTAAATGCAAGAGGCAGTTTACCAATAAAAGCTAGTAGAAAGGATGTGAGGAAGTATGATGATTTTGGCTTACCCATTGATGATGATGATAGCTTACTAGTTCCTGAAAAGAAAGAGGGTGATAGGCCACAGAAGACAACAAACCAACTCCTAACCGAAATTAACCAATTCCAACTAACATTTTCGTTCAAACTACTAACTTCTTCACATAGCATATTACCTCTTAATAACAAAATTGCCTTCAACAAACTTAGCTAAATCCATTAACCTCCTTTCACAATAGAATTTCTAACTAATTTGCTACTAAACTGTCATATTCCCTAACTGTCCAGCAGAAAAATAACTAAACAGTATCCTAGCTACTCTTCATTCCAAAACTAACACATAACCTCCCCTCTAACCGATTTTCCAGCTCATCTCTTAACTACCGTAACACAACTTCCTCTAACAGCCTAACTCCTCTAACTCCAACCAATTCATAACAAACTCTCAAACCTTCTAACCACTTATAACTGCATAACAAACTGCATCCTAACTTCCTAACAAAATTAACTAACCACATAACCAACTCATGGCTTATTTTACAACAAAACTTCTAGCATATATACATAATGGGGATTGACAGAAGGGGGGAGGAGATTCAACACAGAAAAAAAGATTACCTCTAAATCATCTTATTCTTCAAGTTCACCGGAGAATCACCAAAATTTCACCCTCTTCTCTCTGCTTCCTTCTCCATCACCACCAAAACAAATATTTGAGAATTCTCTCACTTCTCTCTTCCGATCTTCATTAGCATCCTTCATCATCTTCATCTTCAACTTTCTTTCTTCAATCATCTTTCTTCACCAACAATTGCAGCCACTTCACATCCTCATTCACCTTCAACAAAACTCCATCACCTTCAAGCACAAACATCTTCAAACCATCTCCAAACCCTTCATCACTGCGTAACCTCTGTCATAAATTTTCAAGCCAGGTATTCATCATGACAACACAGTTTTTGCCATTTTCACCATATAATCTTCATCAACACCGCCACCACTACAACGCAACGTGATCTCTACATTTCGAGTTTGCATCACAGAACAACAACATCATTACACATCAGAGGATTGAGAGCAGAAGGAAGAAGTGGGAGAAGAACGAACAAGAGATTATGAGCGCTTACCTGAGTTTTCTCGTTACCGGCGTTGTTGAAATGCCATCGGAGCATCTCCGATCAAAGGACGAATTGAAGAAGGTGACGATTCGCGAACTGATGATTTGAGTTTGATAGTTGAGCAGCAGCATTTTGCTTCCATGGTGGAGCCGTTGAGTCTGAGACGGAGCCGTTGTGTAATGAGAACGAAGTGATGATGCTGTGAATGTTGAAGACAAGTATAGTCGATGCAGATAGCGGATCAGAGACTGGTCTGAGATTGAAGCGGCGATGACGGAAGAAGAGGTGGCGGCGCTGTGCTACGGAGAAGAAGAGAACATATCTATCTTTCAACCCTAAATCCCCTTTTTTAATTTCCCTCAGTTTCTTTTTTTACTTTCTTTTTATTTGTTTTATTTTTTTATTATTCAATAAGAAACTAAAATATATAATAAAACTAGTATGCTAAGGATTGTAGATTAATTAGAAATATGTTGATTGGTATGGGTCAGATTACACCCATTCTCTTGGGCCTGCATTTTTTTTAAAGCAAACCATTACTATGCTATTGAATTCAAGTATTTTGGGCCTAGTGCATGTTTTCCATATCACATCCCTGAATTCAGCTTGTACCCCCTGATTCTTCTAATTTTTTCTTTTCTTTTATTATTTTAGTTTTTTCTTTTAGTTTAATTTTCTCTCTCAATTGATAATGAAATGATACAAAATAATAGAATATTTTAGAATTCGTTAGAATTTCTTTTTAGAATTTCGATTAGAATTTTTTACTATTTTATTTCTCATATTTGGTAATCATTTTTATTGCCACTTTTTAGTCAAGATTTTTGTGATAGCATCGACATAACTCTGGCAGTGTGGAATACTCGGGGTTAATTCTTCAATCACTTGCCCAAGGGAACGTTGATAGAATTTCCTTACCGCTTGCACAATTTTGAAGAGGCAACGGACCTTCTCCGTTCGGTATCGTCACAACTCTATTTTTACTCCTGCACTTTACTACTTTCTAGGTAGAATTCCCTCGAGATTCTAACTTTAGGTCTAATACACGATAACATTAGATTTAGAAATAGGCTAGTCTTCCTGTGACTTTCGTCTTCCTGTGACTTTCGTCTTCCCGTGACTTTCGTCTTCCTGTGACCTTCGTCTTCCTGTGACTTTCGTCTTCCTGTGACTTTCTTCTTCCTGTGACTTTCGTCTTCCTGTGACTTTCGTCTTCCTGTGACTTTCGTCTTCCTGTGGCTTTCGTCTTCCTCTGACTTTCGTCTTCCTGTGACTTTCGTCTTCCTGTGACTTTCGTCTTCCTGTAACTTTCGTCTTCCTGTGACTTTCGTCTTCCTGTGACTTTCGTCTTCCTGTGAATTTCGTCTTCCTGTGACTTTCGTCTTCCTGTGACTTTCGTCTTCCTATGACTTTCGTCTTCCTGTGACTTTCGTCTTCCTGTGACTTTCGTCTTCCTGTGACTTTCGTCTTCTTGTGACTTTTGTCTTCCTGTGACTTTCTTTCCTTCTTTTCGCATATGCATTTAAAAACAAAAACTTCTTTTTTTACAAACTTCAAAAATACATAAAAATTTACTGACAAAAACCATGTCATGGCTAAGTTTGAGAGATGATGAGCGGGTTTCTTCTCGACATTATTATTCTCTTGTTCTAAGCTTTGGTATGATTCAAGTCTCAAAGACTCATTTCATGAATAAATAGAGAAATGGCTAAAATCTCTCTCTTGAGGTTAACTAGCTATTATCTACAAGCAAAAACACCAACAAACATAAAAATCTTTTTTCCCTCGGGCCTTTCTTTCAAACCCTTTTCAAAAGAGTGTATTAATTCACTTCTGTGCTGACGCGTAAATCTCCAAAGGTCGAGTTGCGGCAGAAGGCGAGATTAATACTGTTCGTTAAAGAAAATACAAACAAACAAAAACACATAAGCCGAACTACGGCTGCTCTGATTCCTTAAAAGGGATACGTAGGCATCGGGGTAGGGCCCAAGCGAGCATAATTTTATTTTCCCTACATTCTTTTCTCCTTTTCTTTTGCATGCACTTTCCCTTTAGCAATAATAAACAGTAAGCATAGATTAAACACACCCATAAGATAGATAACAAGAGTGAATACCGTAGAGTACTACGGGCGTGTGGGGTGCTAATACCTTCCCCTCGCGTAACAGACTCCCTTACCCTTATCTCTAGGTCGTTCGACCTTGATTTCATCCTTCTCGGGTTTTCTCGATGTTTACCTTTCCCTTCACGTGGGATAAAAGACGTTCGATGGCGACTTCATTGTTTGATGATTTTCAGCCGGTTGTTTCAGCTGGCGACTTCACTGGGGACAGGTCGACCAAATGCTGGTCCATCCCGGAGTCGCTCATAGCTCTTGCTTTCTTTTCTTTGGGTGTCTATTTTTATGCTTTCAGTTTACTTATTTGTACATGTTTGCCTGAGCATAAGTTTGCATTGCATTTTATTGCTTTCCCTATTTGTTATCTATTATGCTGGACTCTGTTTTCCATGTTGGGTAGGGATGTTACTATTGAGGTAAAAGGCCCAGTACCCAGGCCAGAGTGCACTAGGACACTAGGAATAGAGTGGGGGCATGACGGCTATAGGACATGGTCCAATTAGTGCAGTCTTGTCATATACCACGCTCGGATGAGGTTCAAATGAATTACTATCGGCACCCACGTCTGTGGGTAAGCCCATAGTACTTTCAGGCGGACCCATGATTTTTGAGTTACCATTGTCTTACCCTGACCTAGTCTTCACCCGTGAGCAGGGAGGGAATTTTATCACAGGTGCAGTTGGTGACTATGTTCAAATGGTTACTCATGCTCAGATGGAGACTGTGATCGGATGGTGATTAGTGGTTCTAATGATCATGTTATGGACTTCTGTCAATGACTTATGCATATGGTGTTCTGTTGGTGACTATATGGGTCTCAGATTTTTTTTCCTTCTGGATTCGGTATTCAGGATGGTTATCTAGTTATATTCTGGACCTTTGATCCTGATATATTTTACTTGGTCAGAGATTATACAACGGTTAATCATGGTACTTGGTTCCATTGTATGCTGAATTTGGTTCTGAACCTTTGATCATGTGATATCCATATTATTCAGCAGATTTATACAGCAGTTATCCAGAGGATTGTACAATTGTTATGCTGAACTTTTGAACTTATGTCATTGCACCTTGCATCATAACATGTTTATTTTACACAAAAAAGGAAATGTGAAAGATTATATGCAAAAAAAAATGTTTGAACATGGCGTTGCATCCGCTCATTCACCTCATGCATCCATAGCAGGTACTCCAAAGGTACTCAGAATGGGGAATCCTTATTCAGACTCGGTATTTTCTCTTCAGAACTGAAAATCTTGACTTCTCGTCGCTTCTTGGTCAGATTCAAGATATGGAACAACTTCGTGGGGAATTGGACGAGATGAAAGAACAGATGGGATTCATGGTGCTAGACATGCAGGATTTGGTCCGTGGACAAGAACTCCTGAAAGAAGAGAACACTCAGCTGAAGACTCAATTGAATTTGGTTATGGAAATTTTGGGGACAATGTTGAAGAAAGAAGATGTTTCTATGCCTGCCACAATAGGAGTTACCATTCCTCCCCATAACCTGAGGACCCTTATAGGACAGGGAGTACCTCATCCGCAACCGTGCATTCCAGGATCCTCCTATCCGCAACAAGTTGTCACTTCCCGAGAGGACCCAAAAGGCAAAGTCCGTCAGCAAAGGCCAAAACAGCCTGAACGAAAATTTGATCCTATTCCAATGTTGTATGCGCAATTGCTTCCTCCCCTGCTAGAATTACATTTGGTTAAACTCCGAATTTTCACTACACATGAAAAACGCCCTCATGGATTTGCCGACAATGCTAGGTGCGATTTTCATTCTAGGGCACCTGGTCATGATACTGAAGATTGCGTAGCTTTTAAGCACCAAGTCCATGACTTGCTTGATGCAGGGACAATTGTCTTCACTCCCGAAGGTCTGAGTGTGCAAATCAATCTTATGCCAACCACTACAAAGAATAGGGCTACGCCTTCTCCTCTTCAAAGTTATATTTCACGATCAGAGTCACGTCATCCATAACCTATAATCCCGGAAAGTTCTCACCAGCAGTCGTTTGTAAGTTGTGGAAATCGGTTGGTTAATCAAACCAGAATGTTCCTCGTGTTCACTTGGCTCAGTGTGCTACTCGGTAACAAACCTATCAACAAAGACATACGCAACAAGGTAAGCAAAAGGATAAGAAGCCTAAGAGGGTGTTCGACATTGTTCCTTTGACTTAAGGCCAGCTGTTCTCTCAGTTACTCAAGATTTCCTTGGTGGAACCCAAGCCACTGAAGCATGTCATTCCTCCTTGTTCTATGGATTCCAATCCTAATGTGCAGTGTGATTACCATGCTGGGGCACTAGGTCATTCCATTGAAGACTGCTGGGCTTTCAAAGAAAATGAGCAAGACCTGCTTGATGCAAAGGCTATCAATTTCGGGCCAGTCAGTTAAATTTGTGGTCTCCTTCGACTCAGTAAATGTCAAGATTGCCAGATCATCATCTGAAGCAACAAGTCCATACCGAGACTGGTCTCCTCAACGTAGTAATTTCTAGTTTCATTTTCAATTCTCATTTGTAATCTTTCTTGCTTTGGTTCAGTACTTTCTTGTATGCAAAACTTGTTGATTCTTGAATATTAATCATAATGCATTGAATATGTTTGTCTTAAATTAATCCATTCGTATTCACTCATTAATGTTTTTTCTCTACTTTTTGATACTTAACTCTTGTTAAATAAAAAAAATATCTGAAGGGAGGATGATGAGCAATATACCAAAAATTTCAAACGGTGTGCTTTTGAGTAGGACCCTGCTGACGATGTACAGGCCTTGTTTCAAATTCCCAAACACCGGAGATATAAGGGAGATAGACCCTCGTCAACCCCTTTGAGCCTTGAAGTAGGAGTTTCTTTGCTTTTTAGAAAAACCCTCACATTTAACCCGGGGCAGGGTAGATTTCAGTTAATCTGATTGGGCATTCAAAACTCATTAAAAGTGCACATCAAAGGATACAACAAAGGTTATCCTTCAGAAGGTTGAGAAAGAACAAAACCACAATGGTTAAACTCTTATATATCAGCAGTGTGCATCAATGATAATGATATCCTAATAGATATCTCTCGCACATCGAAAAGTCAAAAGGTGACGATACCATAATGGCTATTTCCCGTCAACCAAACAGCAAGGTAGTCACACCTTTTTCAACAAATCAAATAATGACTCAAAATCACACGACTGGTTCAAACTAAAAGAAATAGTAAAAGAAAGAGACAAAAAGCCTTGCTAAGTCAAAACTTGAAAAAACAAGTCGCTTAGGCAAAAGTCAGGGTATCCCGCTGGACTTCAAAATCAAATTCAAGAGGAATTTGTCCAGGCAAAAGTTAGGGAATACAAAAAGAAAGCGAAAAGCGCGAAAAGAGAAAAAGGGGATTACCAAATAAAGATTCTCCACAAAAATAAAGTCGTGTGATCAAAATACCAATAATGAAAGGGTGAGTGAATGCCACATCCTTCTCAACCATGGTAAACTCTTTTGAGGGATGAGTGCTCGTATTAGTTTAACTGAATTTAGGATTGGAGAACATCATGGAGAATGGGTGGGCACCAAATATTTTGAGCCTTAAATCCGTTTTTTTAAACCATGAACCAGGCCACGTTACAACCCTGAAAAGTCCTAACTAAAGCAAGGGTTAATTCGAAAGCACACTGTAACAAGAAATACGGTAATCTGACTCCTAGGAAGGCTTGCAAAAACTTTTGAGTTGGTATCACTCTATCTTTTTACTATCTTTCGTGCAAATTTTTGATGTTTCAAAATATTTTTTTATATAAATCTTTTAACTTCAAGACAAACATGAGCTTTGCATTATAATTATCATTCTTATAATAAACATTCTTCGCATATGAGAAAGTGCTTAAATATCGAGTAAGTTTGCATAATGAGCATCATATGAGAATTTAATTATCTCAAAGGACAAATTGCTTCAGGACACCGTTTAAAGGTAAATCATTCATGGGAATGGTCTTAACTTGGGGCAAATCTTCTATCGACTCCGTCGAGTAAAAGAATACCAGTCTGAGAAATGATCTGAAGTAGATTGCAAAAGTTGATCGCCCAATGTTTCTGATAAGCAGCGGTACATTACTTTCAGTTGGTCCCGAGGGACATATTTCTTAAAGTATCTGATTAGAGATTGAAGCAGTTCAAGTCGAGGAGTATGGTTGTGAGGTAACCTATATTCAAGAGCCAACCACCCTAAGGTTATGTTGTCTTCAAAAAATACTCAAGCCTTCATCTCTCCGTGAGCATGGGACAAGGACAAGATCTGTCAAGACTCTGTTGAGCAGGGGGAAGCATGTCAAGTACTCCATCGAGTAGGTATTCAGCCAATCTGAGGCATTCAAGTCGGGATTTCATCCCTCAAAGGACAGTCAAACTGGGGCAGTTATGTCGAGATTTGATAAATCTCTCTAAGAATTTGTTGATTAGGGGAGAATCTTTTTAGAATTCAGAGATGCACGAGAATTCAATCAAGCATTGTTGAAGTTATTTCCAACTTTGGTCAGCCATGGGCAGTATTCTGAAGTTCATAACACTAGGGCAGTCTATCTTGGTGGTGTAAATCTCAAAAAGTCCTCTCGAGGCAATTTTTCTGCAAAAGCCTTACAGACCGGGGCAAGAATTCATGTAAGGGCTTTCTCTCTTCTTGAGTAGTTGATCAGATCAAGTCCATACGCAGGCTAAACGGCCTATGAATTTGAAAATCATGCCGAGAAGTCAGGATTGTTATCTTCGACTTATCAGGGACATCAAGTCCACTTACTGATATCCTTTGTCCTAAGTCAAGGTTATTACCCCCAGTTGAAGATTGGATTGTTATCCTCTTTAAGATATGAGTTGTAACACAAAGATCATTTGAAGATTGTTTACACGTACAAGATGCGATGGAAATATTGCTTCCTAGGGGGATGCCTACTCCCAGTAAAAGACCTTTTGCTACTTGACATAGACCTATCTACCAAGGGGTTCCTCTTCTGAGATATTTTCTCCCCAATGAAGTATCCTCGTTTTCTCTGCAGGAGGAGAATGTTCTTTCTCCCCGGAAATATAGAAGTTGTTTAAAGTCTAGTTGACCCCTTTTTCATTGGACTGCAATTATTTTTTGCAGCATCTCCTCTAAAGTCCAGTTTTTAGTGGCATTCCTCCTCGGAGCCAAAATGTTGAAGTTGTAATCTTGCATCACATTTTTTTTACCCATCAATTGGTGTTTCAAATTGCTTATTCATCAGTGAAGTTTTCGATTCCACGCATGGGGCATATTGCCACAATTTTCTACTTTGCAAGTGTTGTTGGTCTTTTATGACAAGAAGCATACCAGCAAGTGAATCAAGAAAGGTCTGCATGTGACTAACATGAGGATTTCTGTAGAATGGGATTCAATCTCCCGAGTGAGTGCTCACTTCTTCTCAAGACAGAATCATGTATCCCCAATAAGGGCGTACTCTCTCCCAGACATAAATCCTTATCTCCATTAAAAGTATGTCCGTGCATAATCCCCACTGAAGTCAGTACTCCCAATGAGAGTTTGTTTAAGAGTTTGTCCCTCCCATAAGACTTATCTCTGAAGAAATGCATTTCAATAAGTTTTATATAAACTTCTTCTTCAGCATAGTCTACTCAGCTTCGATAAATCCTGGAAAGATCATTTCATTAGATTATAGACCTTTGTTATATCCTCTCGAAGTCAGTACCATATATATCCGTGGTAGGTATTTATCTCCCTAGGGAGATTGCTGGTCATCGTCTCTCTGAAGTTCGTATCTTTTCTCCCTAGGGAAGTTTTGCCCAAGTCAGGTTTTCTTGAAGAGATGTTTGATTAACATGTTTGTTATGCCCAGCAGAGCAGGTCTCCTATATTTTTTTTTCTCTGGGGCAGAGTACATGGACAAATGCCGTTTAAAATTCTTTTATCCCAGTGATGGGATATGGATGAAATATTTCCTTGGTAGAGTTCCAAACCTCAGTAATATCCTCTGTGTGGCCTGGTTAGAATTATTAAAAAAAATAAAAAATTTTGCGATTCCCCAATCAAAGTCACTTCTATCGAAGACTTACATCGGAAGGTCCCAATTCCCAGCAAGATTCTCTTTATCCTTGGAAAGAGATGTTGGATTTTTCCCTAAGAAGTTGGGAGTTGGATCAGAGTTCGAAGATTTACCTGAACTGCAATTTATTTTTGCAGTATTTTCCCCAGTGAAGCGAGTTTTCATTCCCTAATGGAGCATGCTTTCTAGAACAAGTGTCATCTTCTCCCCAGTATGGTGCACATGGGAGCACCAATTATAACTCCTTCATCCTGGAATATGAAAGATTTTGTTGAGATGTCAGTGGTGGAGTTTCTGTCCTAGGATGTTTGGTTCTTCCCCAAGTGAAGATTTTTATCCCCCGACGTTGTTATCCCCAGTGTGGTCTGAGTAGAATTCTATTTATTTAAGAATTTCTATACTCCCCAGTAGAAGCTATCTTCGTAAAGAAGTTCTGCGCAAGAGAAAGCTTCCATCCCCAGCGAAGCTCTCCCCGTTCTAACAGAAGATAAAGTATCTATCCCCCAGGAATTTGGAAGTTTGATCAGAATTTAAGATTTTCTCTCAAACTGCAATTTACTTTTTGCAGTATTACTACCCAGGAAGTTATTTCTTCAATGTTATCAATCGTTCGAGGTTGATGGTTTCGAATCTCGATTTCCTACTGAAGTTCATATTGCATGTTCTCTACAGAAGATTAGATGTGCAAGAATAATCATTTGAAAGTTCATTGTCTTCCCAACATCCGATTATTGACGTGGTCTCCCCAGTGCATTACTAAACATGCATCATTACATTGCATCATTACATCGCATCTACTAAAACGCGTAGCATTTCTATTGTATGGAGCATTACACTATAAAAAAATTCAAACATGCATAAGTATAAGCCAATTATGTCCACTTGTGGTAACCAGATTGTCATGCGCTCAGATTTGATTTATCTCCATAACAAGCCTAAGGGTGACTCTATTATGTTTCCCCAGCGGGGTTTGTTTTGATTCACCATCAGTCGGGTTTTTGGTATTCCTCCATCTCCCCAGTAAGTTTGTGGTTTGCGCTTGCCTTTGCAAGCCTTTTGTTATTTTACCCGTATTTGCTTTGCCGTTAGAGTGCGAGTAAGAGTCGGCGTATAGCCTTTCTTATTTCTCAAGTATTTGAGTGTCCATACTTGGTGTGTGGTAATTCAGATAATTGCCACTCTTGAAGAATTACACCCCCGCCTTTGGCCTGAGGAATTTTGTAGTTCTTGCGTATTTTCAAAAGCTTTTAAAGCCCAACGCATGTTGTCAATCCTTGTTTAGAGTCCCTACAGTTGGTTTTTTTTTTTTTCTGATCACAAGACCGCCTTCGACCGGCGTTCTATTTAAGTTTAATACATATGGGATTCCCCAGTAAATTGTGGTTTACGCTTGCCCTTTCAAGCTTTTGGTTATTTTACCCGTGTTCGCTTTGCCGTTAAAGTGCGAGTAAGAGTCGGCGTATAGCCTTTCTTATTTCTCAAGTATTTGAGTGTCCATACTTGGTGTGTGGTAATTCAGATGATTGGCACTCTTGAAGAATTATACCCCGCCTTTGGCCTGAGGGATTTTTTAGTTCTTGCGTATTTGCAACCTATCGAAAGCCTAACATGTTTTTCTTCGTTAGAGTCTGCTTGGACCAGTACCTTTCTCTTGCAAAGTACACATTCGATCGGTGCTCTTTGAAGGTCCTGCTTAGTCGGTTCCTTGTTTTGGTTTATCCACGTTAGTCGGGTCCTCCTTTCGTTAGCCTAGCTAATCTTTTATGATTAAGAGTCTTTCAGTGTCTCTTCAAAGTCTAGTTGTCTAGCATCCTTATTTAGGCAAATGCGCCCTTTTTATTGGGGCTTTCTTCGGTTAGTCTCGTTCCTGTGTTCGCTAGCAATTCTAAACATTTGTTTCTTGATGATCAACTTCGCTCTTGTGTATCTAACTCTGACCAGACATGCATACCTGTATCTTTTAAAACCCCGCTTCGCCTGGTATCTTTTGTCAAAATCCCGCTTCGGATGGTGTCATTTCTTTTAAATCCCCCTTCGATTGACATCATTTGTCCGGAGTCCCATTCGTTTGGTCTCCTTCCTCAGTAAGTCCGCCTTCGATTGGTGTTTCTTTGCAAGAGCTTTCTTCGGTCTGTCTCTTTCGTACGTATCCGATACCAACCACGGATATGTATCTTTGATATCTCTTTTGTGCGTATTCGATACCGACCACGAATATGTATCTTTGATATCTCTTTTATGCGTATCCGATACCGACCACGGATATGTATCTTTGATATCTCTTTTGTGCGTATCCGATACCGACCACGGATATGTATCTTTGATATCTCTTTTGTGAGTATCCGATACCGACCACGGATATGTGTCTTTGATATCTCTTTTGTGCGTATCTGATACCGACCACAGATATGTGTCTTTGATATCTCTTTTGTGCGTATCCGATACCGACCACGGATATGTATCTTTGATATCTCTTTTGTGCGTATCCGATACCGACCACGGATATGTATCTTTGATATCTCTTTTGTGCGTATCCGATACCGACCACGGATATGTATCTTTGATATCTCTTTTGTGCGTATCTGATACCGACCACGGATATGTGTCTTTGATATCTCTTTTGTGCGTATCCGATACCGACCACAGATATGTATCTTTGATATCTCTTTTGTGCGTATCCGATACCGACCACGGATATGTGTCTTTGATGTCTCTTTTGTGCGTATCCGATACCGACCACGGATATGTATCTTTGATATCTCTTTTGTGCGTATCCGATACCGACCACGGATATGTATCTTTGATATCTCTTTTGTGTGTATCCGATACCAACCACGGATATGTGTCTTTGATATCTCTTTTGTGCGTATCCGATACCGACCACGGATATGTATCTTTGATGTCTCTTTTGTACGTATCCGATACCGACCACGGATATGTATCTTTGATATCTCTTTTGTGCATATTCGATACCGACCATAGATATGTATCTTTTCTATCTCTTTCTTACGTGTCCGATACCGACCACGGATATGTATTTTTGATGTCTCTTTCTTGTATATCTGCTACCAACCCCGGATATGTGTCTCAGATACTTTTTCGTATGTCTACTACAGGCTTCAGGCATATATCTTTTGATACCTTTCTTACAGGTGTCTGTTGCTAAATCCCAACAGATGTTCCTCGATAACCAAGTTATCCTTCGGTGTGTCAAACTCTGGTTAAACATACATCTAACCTCGATAACCCATGTAATCCAAAAAGCAAAATAATATAATAAAAATAGATTCCGAAAAATAAAAATAATGATACCTGACTGACTCCGGAGCGCAAATTTTCGGGTTCTTTTAGTATTTAATCTTCTTCCACCCTGAAAGTTCGAAAGGCTGACGCCAATCTCACCTTCAGGATTAAAGGCGATTAAATAGGGGCAGCTGTTGCACCCCAAAATTTGCCCTCCTAATTTCCTTTATTTTTGGCTTAGACTTTTGCATTCATCTGCATCTTTTTCATTAGGTCACTAACATGGCATACATTTCATTCAATATAGCTCTGAGGTTCAAAGTTCAGTGGTTGTGCGATACTAGGGTTTCATAGTGGTTAAGGCGCTCATATCCAATAAAGGACTTCTTCTCCCTCAAGCAGCAAGGCTATTATCTTCTGATAAACAACCGATTGTAGGTCATTCTGGTCAAGAACTCTAGGACGTGACCTAGCATATGTGGGCTTCGAATCATGACGTCCTTTCCTATAAGTATGCTTGTCATTTGATTAGGATTAATGACTGTGACATGACAATCGTCTACTCCTCAGCTAATCAAATTAGGTTTTGTTGAATCATGGTTCAAAGATGTTTTATCCGAATATTTCTCTATGCGTCTGAATGAGGAATCAAGATTGTGAGGGTTTCACATCAAGGGAATTCTTCTGTGATTCAGACTTTATCATCCATCTGTAAGATGTTCCTTATGACACTAATCTCAAGTTGAAATAACCGATCGCTAAGGGCTGAGGGTTGAATTGTGAAGCGTGGTTCATGACCTAAGATATGAATTCATAGATTTCTCCTTAACCAAGGCAATCATTGTCCTCATCATTATCATTTGTTATCTGCGATGCGAGTAGGTTTGGATTGAAGTAGGTTTCTCATAGAAGAATTCATGCAAGTTAATTCAAGATTCAAGGCATTCAAGGCAGGGTTTGTTCAACATGGCATACCTGGTTGATGGGCTTACAAGCTCTTATAAGACCTTGAGGCGCATAATCATGGGCCAAGTTCAAAAAATACGAGGATAAGATCTGTTGACTTCGGTTAAAGTAAGCTTTGAAAAAGTAACTTTGGGACCAAGGTCTCCCTTGAATTTTCATCTAATATGTGTTGGGAATTCGAGTTGCATTTGAAGAACGGTATGGTAAAGGAAAAGAAGTATTGGTTCAGAAAAGAAAAAATTCATTAAAAATCAGGGTTTCTATTCATTGATAAAATTTCAAGATTGAAGTTAGGAATTCATTGAGACTGCAAGTGTGATTTGGATTTGAAGTTTGATTTAAATTCAAGATGTTCGAAAGTGTTTGACTGGATTAAAGTCGGCAAAGAGTCTTAAGTATTGTTCATATGGCTTTCTTGGAAGGTAAAGTACAGACTGCGAGGTTTTGTTTCAAGTCAGAGTTCATACGCATTACAAAGATGTTCACCGTTATTTCAGATTCAAGTTCACAATGCGTTCAAACATTTATTCAAGAAATTACTATCCAATTCCATTCAATTTCATTCAAGTGTAACAATACCTTACAAGAAAATTTGATGCTTTCATATCTTCAAGCATTTTTTCAAGACTTTGTCATTTAAACTCCGTCCAAAAAAATTCATCACCCAACATTTCAAGCTCAAAGGTCATTTACAATTCACACTATAAATTTCAAGTTCATCCAAACCAAACATTCATTATAAAATCATTAAAATCCCATTACACCAATATTCTACAAAGAAAAGAAAACTGTTACAAAATACACTTGAACAAAATTCTTTAGTCCTAAAGGTGCTAAAATTCCATGAGTAAACTTCTAATTCCATGCCATGCCAAAGTTCTTCATCTTCAGTTCATGACCTGCACATTCATACAAAAAAAAATCCAAGTCAATACAAGCAATCATGCCAAAATATACTATGCTCATACAAATTACTCGACACATGAAAAACCATTAATTAACCAAACCACACTCTTCTTCCCTCCATTTTTTCTTCCCAATTCTCTTTCATTCTCTTCCGTTCTTCGCTTCTTCAACAATCACCACAACACCTTAACCTAACGATTCATTTTTCATCTATCAATGGCTCCTACAGCAGCATCTTCAGACTCTATACAACCTAGAGATGTTTGCATTGTTGGTGTTGCACGTACACCAATGGGTGGGTTTCTTGGCGCTCTTTCATCTGTACCTGCCACGAAGCTTGGCTCTATAGCTATTGAAGCTGCTCTTAAAAGAGCTAATGTTGTCCCATAACTTGTGGAAGAAGTATTCTTTGGGAATGTCCTTAGTGCAAATTTGGGGCAAGCTCCCGCCAGACAAGCTGCTCTCAGAGCTGGACTATCCAAATCTGTAGTCTGCACTACTGTTAACAAAGTTTGTGCATCAGGAATGAAAGCTACAATGCTTGCTGCACAGAGTATTCAATTGGGCATAAATGATGTTGTTGTGGCTGGTGGTATGGAAAACATGTCTAGTGTACCTAAGTACTTGGCAGAAGCAGGAATTGCTTTGAATGAAAACTTTGTGAAACTTGTTTCTTGGTATTCCATGGGGCACAGATGAATATGGGAATATGATAGATGATACCTCATTGAACCTTTCCCTATCTCAAGACCAGCTCTTTAGCATACATAATTTTTAACCTAAATGGGCTTATGCTGAATCAGAAATTCAGGTGTTTATTATTGGAACAGTTTTGAAGAGTAAACCAAATGTGGAAATATGTAACTAGTCCTGTATGTTTGGGGAAGTTGAAGTTCCAGCTACTGTTTTAGCTAATGAAATTCTATGCTGTCAAGCTCCATCTCTTGAGATTGGACTGATCCCTTTCTACGTAACTTTTTCCAATAGATTTGCTTATAGTGAAGGTACCAGAAAGTATATTAAGTTGAAACGTAAGACAGATGCTGATCAATCTAGTTCTGGAATTCCTAAGAAATCAAAAACTGAACATGTTCCCTATGCTGATAAACAACCGAATCCTGGAACGGGCCTTGGGAAGGTGGTTCTAAATGCAAGAGGCAGTTTACCAACAAAAGCTAGCAGAAAGGATGTGAGGAAGTATGATGATTTTGGCTTACCCATTGATGATGACGATAGCTTACTAGTTCCTGAAAAGAAAGAGGGTGATAGGCCACAGAAGACAACAAACCAACTCCTAACCGAAATTAACCAATTCCAACTAACATTTTCGTTCAAACTACTAACTTCTTCACATAGCATATTACCTCTTAATAACAAAATTGCCTTCAACAAACTTAGCTAAATCCATTAACCTCCTTTCACAATAGAATTTCTAACTAATTTGCTACTAAACTGTCATATTCCCTAACTGTCCAGCAGAAAAATAACTAAACAGTATCCTAGCTACTCTTCATTCCAAAACTAACACATAACCTCCCCTCTAACCGATTTTCCAGCTCATCTCTTAACTACTGTAACACAACTTCCTCTAACAGCCTAACTCCTCTAACTCCAACCAATTCATAACAAACTCTCAAACCTTCTAACCACTTATAACTGCATAACAAACTGCATCCTAACTTCCTAACAAAATTAACTAACCACATAACCAACTCATGGCTTATTTTACAACAAAACTTCCAGCATATATACATAATGGGGATTAACAGAAGGGGGGAGGAAATTCAACACAGAAAAAAAGATTACCTCTAAATCATCTTATTCTTCAAGTTCACCGGAGAATCACCAAAATTTCACCCTCTTCTCTCTGCTTCCTTCTCCATCACCACCAAAACAAATATTTGAGAATTCTCTCACTTCTCTCTTCCGATCTTCATTAGCATCCTTCATCATCTTCATCTTCAACTTTCTTTCTTCAATCATCTTTCTTCACCAACAATTGCAGCCACTTCACATCCTCATTCACCTTCAACAAAACTCCATCACCTTCAAGCACAAACAGCTTCAAACCATCTCCAAACCCTTCATCACTGCGTAACCTCTATCATAAATTTTCAAGCCAGGTATTCATCACGACAACACAGTTTTTGCCATTTTCACCATATAATCTTCATCAACACCGCCACCACTACAACGCAACGTGATCTCTGCATTTCGAGTTTGCATCACAGAACAACAACATCATTACACATCAGAGGATTGAGAGCAGAAGGAAGAAGTGGGAGAAGAACGAACAAGAGATTATGAGCGCTTACCTGAGTTTTCTCGTTACCGGCGTTGTCGAAATGCCATCGGAGCATCTCCGATCAAAGGAAGAATTGAAGAAGGTGATGATTCGCGAACTGATGATTTGAGTTTGATAGTTGAGCAGCAGCATTTTGCTTCCATGGTGGAGCCGTTGAGTCTGAGACGGAGCCGTTGTGTAATGAGAACGAAGTGATGATGCTGTGAATGTTGAAGACAAGTATAGTTGATGCAGATAGCGGATTAGAGACTGGTCTGAGATTGAAGCGGCGATGACGGAAGAAGAGGTGGCGGCGCTGTGCTACCGAGAAGAAGAGAACATATCTATCTTTCAACCCTAAATCCCCTTTTTTAATTTCCCTCAGTTTCTTTTTTTACTTTCTTTTTATTTGTTTTATTTTTTTATTATTCAATAAGAAACTAAAATATATAATAAAACTAGTATGCTAAGGATTGTAGATTAATTAGAAATATGTTGATTGGTATGGGTCAGATTACACCCATTCTCTTGGGCCTGCATTTTTTTTAAAGCAAACCATTATTATGCTATTGAATTCAAGTATTTTGGGCCTAGTGCATGTTTTCCATATCACATCCCTGAATTCAGCTTGTACCCCCTGATTCTTCTAATTTTTTCTTTTCTTTTATTATTTTAGTTTTTTCTTTTAGTTTAATTTTCTCTCTCAATTGATAATGAAATGATACAAAATAATAGAATATTTTAGAATTCGTTAGAATTTCTTTTTAGAATTTCGATTAGAATTTTTTACTATTTTATTTCTCATATTTGGTAATCATTTTTATTGCCACTTTTTAGTCAAGATTTTTGTGATAGCATCGACATAACTCTGGCAGTGTGGAATACTCGGGGTTAATTCTTCAATCACTTGCCCAAGGGAACGTTGATAGAATTTCCTTACCGCTTGCACAATTTTGAAGAGGCAACGGACCTTCTCCGTTCGGTATCGTCACAACTCTATTTTTACTCCTGCACTTTACTACTTTCTAGGTAGAATTCCCTCGAGATTCTAACTTTAGGTCTAATACACGATAACATTATATTTATAAATAGGCTAGTCTTCCTGTGACTTTCGTCTTCTTGTGACTTTCGTCTTCCCATGACTTTCGTCTTCCTGTGACCTTCGTCTTCCTGTGACTTTCGTCTTCCTGTGACTTTCGTCTTCCTGTGACTTTCGTCTTCCTGTGACTTTCGTCTTCCTGTGACTTTCGTCTTCCTGTGACTTTCGTCTTCCTGTGACTTTCGTCTTCCTGTGACTTTCGTCTTCCTGTGACTTTCGTCTTCCTGTAACTTTCGTCTTCCTTTGACTTTCGTCTTCCTGTGACTTTCGTCTTCCTGTGACTTTCGTCTTCCTGTGACTTTCGTCTTCCTGTGACTTTCGTCTTCCTGTGACTTTCGTCTTCCTGTGACTTTCGTCTTCCTGTGACTTTCGTATTCCTGTGACTTTCGTCTTCTTGTGACTTTTGTCTTCCTGTGACTTTCTTTCCTTCTTTTCGCATATGCATTTAAAAACAAAAACTTCTTTTTTTTACAAACTTCAAAAATACATAAAAATTTACTGACAAAAACCATGTCTTGGCTAAGTTTGAGAGATGATGAGCGGGTTTCTTCTCGACATTATTATTCTCTTGTTCTAAGCTTTGGTATGATTCAAGTCTCAAAGACTCATTTCATGAATAAATAGAGAAATGGCTAAAATCTCTCTCTTGAGGTTAACTAGCTATTATCTACAAGCAAAAACACCAACAAACATAAAAATCTTTTTGCCCTCGGGCCTTTCTTTCAAACCCTTTTCAAAAGAGTGTATTAATTCACTTCTGTGCTGACGCGTAAATCTCCAAAGGTCGAGTTACGGCAGAAGGCGAGATTAATATTGTTCGTTAAAGAAAATACAAACAAACAAAAACACATAAGCCGAACTACGGCTGCTCTGATTCCTTAAAAGGGATACGTAGGCATCGGGGTAGGGCCCAAGCAAGCACAATTTTATTTTCCCTACATTCTTTTCTCCTTTTCTTTTGCATGCACTTTCCCTTTAGCAATAATAAACAGTAAGCATAGATTAAACACACCCATAAGATAGATAACAAGAGTGGATACCGTAGAGTACTACGGGCGTGTGGGGTGCTAATACCTTCCCCTCGCGTAACAGACTCCCTTACCCTTATCTCTAGGTCGTTCGACCTTGATTTCATCCTTCTCGGGTTTTCTCGATGTTTACCTTTCCCTTCACGTGGGATAAAATACGTTCGATGGCGACTTCATTGTTTGGTGATTTTCAGCCGGTTGTTTCAGCTGGCGACTTCACTGGGGACAGGTCGACCAAATGCTGGTCCATCCCGGAGTCGCTCCTAGCTCTTGCTTTCTTTTCTTTGGGTGTCTATTTTTATGCTTTCAGTTTACTTATTTGTACATGTTTGCCTGAGCATAAGTTTGCATTGCATTTTATTGCTTTCCCTATTTGTTATCTATTATGCTGGACTCTGTTTTCCATGTTGGGTAGGGATGTTACTATTGAGGTAAAAGGCCCAGTACCCAGGCCAGAGTGCACTAGGACACTAGGAATAGAGTGGGGGCATGACGACTATAGGACATGGTCCAATTAGTGCAGTCTTGTCATATACCACGCTCGGATGAGGTTCAAATGAATTACTATCGGCACCCACGTCTGTGGGTAAGCCCATAGTACTTTCAGGAGGACCCATGATTTTTGAGTTACCATTGTCTTACCCTGACCTAGTCTTCACCCGTGAGCAGGGAGGGAATTTTATCACAGGTGCAGTTGGTGACTATGTTCAAATGGTTACTCATGCTCAGATGGAGACTATGATCGGATGGTGATTAGTGGTTCTAATGATCATGTTATGGACTTCTGTCAATGACTTATGCATATGGTGTTCTGTTGGTGACTATATGGGTCTCAGATTTTTTTTTCTTCTGGATTCGGTATTCAGGATGGTTATCTAGTTATATTCTGGACCTTTGATCCTGATATATTTTACTTGGTCAGAGATTATACAACGGTTAATCATGGTACTTGGTTCCATTGTATGCTGAATTTGGTTCTGAACCTTTGATCCTGTGATATCCATATTATTCAGCAGATTTATACAGCAGTTATCCAGAGGATTGTACAATTGTTATGCTGAACTTTTGAACTTATGTCATTGCACCTTGCATCATAACATGTTTATTTTACACAAAAAAGGAAATGTGAAAGATTATATGCAAAAAAAAATGTTTGAACATGGCATTACATCCTCTCATTCACCTCATGCATCCATAGCAGGTACTCCGAAGGTACTCAGAATGGGGAATCCTTATTCAGACTCGGTATTTTCTCTTCAGAACTGCAAATCTTGACTTCTCGTCGCTTCTTGGTCAGATTCAAGATATGGAACAACTTCGTGGGGAATTGGACGAGATGAAAGAACAGATGGGATTCGTGGTGCTAGACATGCAGGATTTGGTCCGTGGACAAGACCTCCTGAAAGAAGAGAACACTCAGTTGAAGACTCAATTGAATTTGGTTATGGAAATTTTGGGGACAATGTTGAAGAAAGAAGATGTTTCTATGCCTGCCACAATAGGAGTTACCATTCCTCCCCATAACCTGAGGACCCTTATAGGACAAGGAGTACCTCATCCGCAACCATGCATTCCAGGATCCTCCCATCCGCAACAAGTTGTCACTTCCCGAGAGGACCCAAAAGGCAAAGTCCGTCAGCAAAGGCCAAAACAGCCTGAACGAAAATTTGATCCTATTCCAATGTTGTATGCACAATTGCTTCCTCCCCTGCTAGAATTACATTTGGTTAAACTCCGAATTTTCACTACACATGAAAAACGCCCTCATGGCTTTGCCGACAATGCTAGGTGCGATTTTCATTCTAGGGCACCTGGTCATGATACTGAAGATTGCGTAGCTTTTAAGCACCAAGTCCAGGACTTGCTTGATGCAGGGACAATTCTCTTCACTCCCGAAGGTCTGAGTGTGCAAATCAATCTTATGCCAACCACTACAAAGAATATGGCTACGCCTTCTCCTCTTCAAAGTTCTATTTCACGATCAGAGTCATGTCATCCATAACCTATAATCCCGGAAAGTTCTCACCAGCAGTCGTTTGTAAGTTGTGGAAATCGGTTGGTTAATCAAAACCAGAATGTTCCTCGTGTTCACTTGGCTCAGTGTGCTACTCGGTAACAAACCTATCAACAAATACATACGCAACAAGGTAAGCAAAAGGATAAGAAGCCTAAGAGGGTGTTCGACATTGTTCCTTTGACTTATGGCCAGCTGTTCTCTCAGTTACTCAAGATTTCCTTGGTGGAACCCAAGCCACTGAAGCATGTCATTCCTCCTTGTTCTATGGATTCCAATCCTAATGTGCAGTGTGATTACCATGCTGGGGCACTAGGTCATTCCATTGAAGACTACTGGGCTTTCAAAGAAAATGAGCAAGACCTGCTTGATGCAAAGGCTATCAATTTCGGGCCAGTCAGTTAAATTTGTGGTCTCCTTCGACTCAGTAAATGTCAAGATTGCCAGATCATCATCTGAAGCAACAAGTCCATACCGAGACTGGTCTCCTCAACATAGTAATTTCTAGTTTCATTTTCAATTCTCATTTGTAATCTTTCTTGCTTTGGTTCAGTACTTTCTTGTATGCAAAACTTGTTGATTCTTGAATATTAATCATAATGCATTGAATATGTTTGTCTTAAATTAATCCATTCGTATTCACTCATTAATGTTTTTTCTCTACTTTTTGATACTTAACTCTTGTTAAATAAAAAAAATATCTGAAGGGAGGATGATGAGCAATATACCAAAAATTTCAAACGGTGTGCTTTTGAGTAGGACCCTGCTGACGATGTACAGGCCTTGTTTCAAATTCCCAAACACCGGAGATATAAGGGAGATAGACCCTCGTCAACCCCTTTGAGCCTTGAAGTAGGAGTTTCTTTGCTTTTCAGAAAAACCCTCACATTTAACCCGGGGCAGGGTAGATTTCAGTTAATCTGATTGGGCATTCAAAACTCATTAAAAGTGCACATCAAAGGATACAACAAAGGTTATCCTTCAGAAGGTTGAGAAAGAACAAAACCATAGTGGTTAAACTCTTATATATCAGCAGTGTGCATCAATGATAATGATATCCTAATAGATATCTCTCGCACATCGAAAAGTCAAAAGGTGACGATACCATAATGGCTATTTCCCGTCAACCAAACAGCAAGGCAGTCACACCTTTTTCAACAAATCAAATAATGACTCAAAATCACACGACTGGTTCAAACTAAAAGAAATAGTAAAAGAAAGAGACAAAAAGCCTTGCTAATTCAAAACTTGAAAAAACAAGTCGCTTAGGCAAAAGTCAGGGTATCCCGCTGGACTTCAAAATCAAATTCCAGTGGACACACCATGGCTAAGAAAATCCTTCAGGCAGGATATTTCTGGTCCACAATGGAAGCCGATTGTTACCAATACTCTCGAACTTGTCATAAATGTCAGATCTATGCTGACAAGGTGCATATTCCTCCGGTTCCTCTGAACGTCCTGACGGCACCTTGGCCTTTTGCAATGTGGGGCATTGATATGATCGGTGAGATCCGACCGACGGCATCCAACGGGCATCGTTTCATCTTGGTCGCAATCGATTACTTCACGAAGTGGGTTGAGGCAGCTTCCTACGCAACGGTAGCCAAGAGCGTCGTGGCACGTTTCATCCGGCATAATCTGATCTGTCGATACGGCGTCCCGGAAAGAATCATTACGGACAATGGTACCAATCTCAATAACAAGATGATCACTGAACTCTACGAACAATTCAAGATACAGCACCACAACTCTTCTCCCTACCGGCCGAAGATGAATGGGGCTGTAGAGGCAGCTAATAAGAATATCAAGAAAATTGTGCAGAAGATGACAGTGACCTATAAAGATTGGCACGAGATGTTACTGTTCGCTCTTCATGGGTATCGTACCTCAGCAAGGACGTCAACCGGGGAAACTCCTTTCTCCTTGGTCTATGGCATGGAGGCAGTCTTGCCAATTGAAGTCCAGATACCCTCTCTCCGGATAATGAAGGATGCAGACTTGAATGAAGATGACTGGATCCAGACTCGACTTGATCAATTAAACCTGATTGACGAGAAGAGACTCACCGCTATCTGTCATGGTCAGACGTATCAAAAACGGATGATCAGGGCATTTAACAAGAAAGTCAGACCACAAGAGTATCAAGTTGGGGACCTGGTAATCAAACGCATCATCCTTCCTCAAAATGATCCCCAGGGCAAATGGACCCCTACATACGAAGGGCCATTTATGGTTAAACATGTGTTCTCAGGAGGAGCCATGATCCTAACCACCATGGATGGTGACGACCTTCCTCACCCTGCCAATGAAGACATAGTGAAAAGATACTACGCATGAATAAAAGACCCGCTAGGTTGACATACCTAGGCAAAAATAAGGGCTTCCCGGCGAACCAAAAGGGTTCGGGAAAAAATAAGGGATGAAAATGAAAAAATCTGTACACCCGGCAAGTCGAAAACCTGAAAAGGCGGCTTGGGCAAAAATGGGTATCCCGATGGACTGAAAACCCGAAAGGGCGGTCCAGGCAAAAGTTAGGGATACAGCGTAACACTATGTCTCATTGGATCACTTCGCATCTGGAATTCTGCATCAACTATCTGGCTCAGACTTCGGCATCGACCAATCAGCTTCATCTTCAACTAGACAGCAAAGTGATGAGACGCTTGAAGACATAAAGGCGATAGCAGAGTGGGAACCCAGTGGGATTGTTCACATAGCTGTTTTGTTTCCTTTTCAAAATTGTAAATTCTATGTTATTCGGCGGCATTCTCTTACTAGGATGTCAGCCTCTTGTACAAAAACGCCTATTCACAAGCAAAATTCAAATCAATAAAAATTTACTTGTCCATACAAATTGCCATTGTTTTTCTTTTTTTCTGTTTTGTCTTGCGAAGAACGTCCAATGTTCATTTTTGATATATGCATTTGACATTGAATTGCTGATTCATAAATATTTGCATATGAAACAAAAGATTGATTACAGGTGACATCAGAAATAAGGGCAGTGTGAAGTTGTCTAATGCAGTCTGGTTGCTTTGTCCGCCAAGGTACCAAGGTAGATTCGACTGAAGAATGTGAGCAAATCATCTCAACTCCCCGCTGAGCAAGACAAGATTCAGCAATACTTTCCCCAAGCAGAGTTGGTCCCCCGTCGATCCTGAAAAGGCACAACAGTCCCCAGCAGGTCTTAAAGCTTATCCCCAGTAGATTCTGGAAGCTTGTTCCCTGCAGAATACGGACATCTCTCCCGAGCTTTATTCAAAGTTATTCCTCACAAGGGCTTATAACTGGGTTATCCTCAGCTAATTGCCACGGAAGATCGCCCTCGGCAAAGTTCTTTCAATCCCCAGCGGAGTTTATCTTTGGTGTTCCCCAGCGGAGTTTATCATTGTTATCCCCAGCGGAATCCATCATTAAAGTCCTCAGCAGGCCTCTCATCGAAACTTCAGCGAAGTATCTCTTCCACAGAGCAATTCCCCGGCCGGTCATCAAGGATTTATTTTCCTAAGACGAAATTACATTCATAAACATTTCACATTTTCATACATCTTGCTTACATACATGATAAAGTGCATACAACACTATCTCATATTGAACATCATGACATCATGCATATCATACATCATGACATTGCATACAACTTATGTTTTTGCCTTTTCAGGGAAAAAGACAATCCCAAAGACAACTACCTTCAACTGTCACAATTCCAGATTCGATACATGTATCTAGCCAGGGCACGTCTGAGAGTGATCAGTTTCCAGACTCGATTCTTGTATCTAGCCAGGGCACGTCTGAAGAGTTTAAAGATTCGATTCCTGTATCCAGCCAGGGCACATCTATCAACTACAACGTTTCCAGTCTCGATTCCTTTATCTAGCCAGGGCACGTCTGAAGAGTTCGAAGATTCGATTCCTGTATCCAGCCAGGGCATATCTGTTGACGACTATTTCAAAGATTCGATTCCTGTATCCAGCCAGGGCATATCTGTTGACCATATTTCCAGACTTGATTCCTGTATCTATCCAGGGCACGTCTGAAGAGTTCGAAGATTCGATTCCTGTATCCAGCCAGGGCATATCTGTTGACGACTATTTCCGGATTCGACTCCTGTATCCAGCCAGGGCATATCTGTTGACCACATTTCCAGACTCGATTCCTGTATCTAGCCAGGGCACGTCTGAAGAGTTCGAAGATTCGATTCCTGTATCCAGCCAGGGCATATTTGTTGACGACTATTTTTGGATTCGACTCCTGTATCCAGCCAGGGCATATCTGTTGACCACATTTCCAGACTCGATTCCTGTATCTAGCCAGGGCACGTCTGAAGAGTTTGAAGATTCGATTCCTGTATCCAGCCAGGGCATATCTGTTGACGACTATTTCCGGATTCGACTCCTGTATCCATCCAAGGCATATCTGTTGACCACATTTCCAGACTCGGTTCCTGTATCTAGCCAGGGCACGTCTGAAGAGTTCGAAGATTCGATTCTTGTATCCAGCCAGGGCATATCTGTTGATGACTATTTCTGGATTTGATTCCTGTATCCAGCCAGGGCACGTCTGTGAGCAACCGACTGTAGATTCGACACCTGTAACAAGCCAGGAAAACATCTGTCTTTCTCAAATACACAAGTTCTCGCTAAGGAATCTCCTATGCGATCAACACCTCCAAATGGCATCGATAAGCCCATTCCCGACAAGGTTCTGTCACATTTCCAGATGGCATCTATAAGCCCATCTCCCTATCCACCATCTCTCCGAATGGCATCTGCAAGCCCATTTCCGACGTCACACTGCTGATACTCCAACATGCGAGTGCAAATTTTCGGGCACTCTTGTGTCCAATCTCCTTTTACCCTCGAGTCACGAAAGGCAAACTTGCCAATCTAACTCTTCAGGTTCAAGAAGATTGAACAGGGGCAACTGTTGTACCCCAAAATTTGCCCTCCCATTTCCTCAACATTTTCTCATCACAAGACCCTTGAAAATCAAGATCCAGTTAGGGTTTCCTCTGCTTAAGACTTCTCCTTGCACTGTTGACCCAAATTAGGGTTTGTGATTGCACAAAGGTATTTTGACCTAAAAAGCCTAAGATGACTTTCATGCTTCATGTTGGACTCCCAAGTTTATCCATACCAAGTTTCAAGTCTTGATTCCAAATTTTGCCCAGTCAATTGGACAGTTGACCTAGAAATCAACTGTATTGGGGAAAAAGTCAACTGTGGCCAATTGACAGTCAAATCTCATGAAAATCGACCCACATCAACATTATGAACTCACATGGACCATTTGATCAAGTTTGGATCACAATTCCACAAGAAATTTGATCAGATCATCAAAAGGGCAAAATGGTCATTTTTAGGGTTTTGGTTGCACAAAGGCAATTTTTGACTGTTTGACCTAGCCAATGGCAAACCAAGCTCACATATGGAATCAAGGAACCCATGGAATTATCTTGACATGCTCAACAAGTTCAAAGGAACCCAAATACACAAGATTGATAGTTGAATTTCCCAGTCAATTGATCAATTTTGACTGTATACTGAAAAGTCAAACTTTGACTTTTTGGTCAAAATCAAGGGTCAAGATTCATTTTTCATCAAAACATGCCAAATCATGAAACTTGTTCACCAAGAAATCAAGAAATGCAAATTAGGGTTTGAAATGGAAATTTTTCATAACTTAGAATTTTTCTAAGTTATGGAAAACCCTAATTTTTTCCCAACTTTGCCCCACTTTCTCACCAAGATTCATTTGGATTCAAGCAAAAGTCAAAACATGAAAGTTGTAGCTTGTTGCATAATCTACAACTTTGATTCACAAAGTATTCCCAAATAAGGCTTGTATCTCAAGTTACAATTTTTGGAATAAGGGTACTAAACCATTCTTAACTTAGTGAAATTTTAACCTATTTTGGCAAGGTTTTCTACCTAACTTCAAGGCCATTTTCCATACACTTCCACTTTGAATTTCAATTTTCATTTCAAAGATGGATTGTATTACACATTCCAAGCTTTCCAAAATGTCCAAGAACTCATCAAACAACCTCATAACTTGAGAGAATCGAATTTCACAATATGGCAAAAACTCACTTTTGAATTGGTCATGTACATTTTCATAACTTATGCCATTTGCAAGTAAGCTTGGTTTGTGCTGCATTACAGGTCCTTAAACCATCCAACACTCAATAATTTAAGGCATGTTCATTGTGCTAAAGCTTTGTTTCATGAGCTTGTGCATTACATGTTGGATTAGTCCATAAATAGATAAAGCATTTCTTCCATTTTTGCAAAAGCAAGCTTTATGTCATATTGCAAATCCAACAAGTACAAATGAAATCTAATTGGCACAAGATTATGAGCATAACACACTGATCAAGGAGGAGCTTTGCAGCATGATTAGGGGTCCTCTACCTGTCTAAACCTCAACTTGACATTTTCTTGCTTAAGTGTTAAGAAACATCCCATATCACAACATAACTCTCATCTCAGCATTAGAACACTTATGCATTTGTTTTGTACACTTCCTAATCATCAAGCACAAGCTAGAACACGACTCCAATACCTCCAATACCTCCAAAAACTCAGAACCACCATCAAACTGCTCAAACAGAGCAACCTCTGCAGATTGAGTTCCAACTCTCAATCCTTTCAAGCATTCTTGCCCAAACCACTTCAGACACCTTCCCTACCATCAATCCAAACTATCCAAAGCATTAGAAGCAACCTGTAACTCCTCTAACCCTTTTGGCCATTTTCACTTTTCTGATTTGCAGGTGAAGAGCTCTAGCACGATTCAAAAGGTTTCAAGACAAAGTAAAGCTTGGAATAGCATCCCTGGACATCAAGGAAGCTATACCAATCATCACCTTGCACTGAAAGCTTCTCCATTGCCAAATAGAACTTCAACTGAACAGGTAAGTTCATGAACTCGTATCTCTCTTATTAGGCATTGTTAGCTTTAGGTTTGTGAAGATAATATGTCATATTCATAGCCTTGAACATTCCCATGTAATTAGATTTCATTTATATTATGTGTGCTGCAAGAATTTTGAGTCTGAACATGGCAGAAAACTTAGGTCAGGATTTGGGAATGTCAAAATTCTCTCTCATTTCTGAGAGTTAGGATGAGTTTTTTATATATTTGGAATCGTGATTCAATGCTTAACATTTCTTATGTTGGAAGTTTGTGCAAAAAATCAAGGAATCAGGATGTTTGAATTTGATCACAGGCGCGCGTTTTTTGTGAACGTTTTTGGCTGAAGGTTGAAGAAGAAGTTTCATGGGCTGGGCCTTTGTGTTATTTCTTTTCACACACTCTTTTCACTTTGACACCCCCTGGGCCCATTTGGTTTATTTCAATGATTTTTTGACTTTTCTTTTTTCATTCTGACTTATTTATTTTTGCTTATTATATAAAAAATATAAAAAATGTTTTTTATACCATTTTTCTATTTTTTAGCATTTATTTGTTTATAGGAATCATTTGTACATATATATATATTATATATATATATATATATATATATATATATATATATATATATATATATATATATATATTATATATATATATATATATATATATATATATATATATATATATATAATATATATATATATATATAATATATATATATATATATATATATATATATATATATATATATATATATATATATATATATATATATATATATATATATATATATATATATATATATATATATATTATATATCATTTAGAATAGATAGGAAAAATAATGCAAATATATTTTGTTTCTGATTTTATTACATTTTCCTTTTTGAAAATATTTTATGCAAAATATACTTTTTTTATAAATATTAAATATTATTATTATTTTATATATAATACACATTTAGGAATTAATATATATATATATATAATATATATATATATATATATATATATATATATATATTATATATATATATATATATATATATATATATATATAATATATATATATATATATATATATATATATATATATATATATATATATATATATATATATATATATATATATAATATATATATATATATATATATATTATATATATATATATATATACTTAGGGTAAAATACAAAAATACATATATTTTTATTTTTATTAATACTTGACATAAAAAAGTACTTTTATAAATATATTTCATTTTTTTTTATTTTTTTATTTTTTGTACGTAATAAATAAATACTTGTGTAAATTAAATAATATATATATTACTTAATAAAAATTAGGGTTTCACCCTTAAAATACAAAAACTCCAAAAATAATACTTTTTATTTTTTATTTAACATAAATAATACTTTTTCTCATACATATAAAAACCTTTTTTTTTTTTGCATTTTGCACCTTTATTTTATTTTCCATTTAATTTATGCAATTAATCACTTGTAAATGTTCCAAAAATGATGTAATAGCTAGGTTTAATTTCTTTGTCTAAATATCCCCCCATTTGAACATTGGTACCCCCCTTCCCATATATGGTTTTGTAATAGCTTAGTAAATTTATTTTCGCACTTTATTGCTTTCTAATTATACCATGTTAGAATTAGGGTTTGTATGCGAAAAATAACGAAAATAGTTTTGACCTAATTTCAAGATAAACAAGCATGAAAATGGACACACAAATCACACTTGCACCCCCTAGGGTATTCCACTTGTTGCCTTTCAAAATTGGGCCATATTTCATGTTAGGTCTCTTTGGTCAAAACAAACACAAATCAAATGATCATAGTCCCTCGATGACGCTTTCAAAATGTTGCTTAAACAAATGATCAAGTCCCTTAAAGAAAATTGCCCAAAGATACTTGACACCATTGCAATTATGGTCTAAACGATGACCCGCGCCCGTCCCTTTCACATCCTAACATGAGATTGTCCACCAAATACAATGGTGGAACAAACATGTTAAAAGGGTTAAAACATAACAATAATCTTTGAGAAATTTAGGAGTAGATAACCTCTTAGTTACTTGAATCAAACTTGCAAAAACAAAACACTTGCCTATTTTCTAAAACCACACTTCACGACACTTTCAAAACAAACTTTCAAAAACAAATGAAAACCTTTTCAAAAGACATACATCTTTGTATACATCCCCACATGGATCATTACAAAGGTTGCCACCACATTGGCTTCTTTTCAAAACATTTTCAAACCCACACGCACGAGCACCATTTCAAACAATTGAAAACAAAGGCAAGTGATCTAAGCAAGTAACTAAGAGCCCATGGATAACCATGGATAGAAAGGGTGCTAATACCTTCCCTTTCTATAATCTACTCCCCGAACCTAAGAAAACATCTCAAAAGGTTTTTGCTGTGCTTTTTAACCTTTCCTTAGGATAAAATAAAAAGTCGGTGGCAACTCTTGCTCAACCGAAACATTTGCGAAAACAAACGCAAAACCATAGTCAGTTCTCCCACCGTATCACAGAACTGGCGACTCTGCTGGGGAATAATTTAAAAGTGGAGTAACCTTAGGGCTTAGATCACTTTTGTTTTCAATTGTTTGCTTTGTTTGCTTTTATAATTGTGGGCTTTGCATCGGAGTTTCTTAGATCCTAACCCGGATCTGGGGAATACCCTTTTTAGGTAGCATAATCTGTGAGGGACCTGTCCGGCGTAGACCGACATGGGTGAAGCAGTGGCTACATTGGTGTGGCACCTTGGTCTGTACCTATATCCCTTGTGTTGCAACAGGGAGAATATAGGTCTTCTAAGGAGTCATAAAGCACCAACCAACCTTAGAACCTTAAATTGACCAAACTTGGCCATTAGGACAGTAGCAGTATGCTACACTCATTGAGGCTAAACTCTCGCGATGGTTCTGGCCGCAAGAAAAGATTGCGATGCTGGAGTTATGACCGATTGAGGGTAGTCAATGATTTGAGATCCTCTAGAACCCGGTTACTTTTGATAGGACATGTTTAACCAACGAAACCAAAAGAGGGTAATACCTAAAATTCATGCTGGCCTGAAACCTAAGGGTGTCTTGTGTGACTTGTGTGCCTTATCATGTTTGCCTGTGTGAATACTTGTGGTGTGCTTCATCATAGCATCATACCATCATACCATTGCATGCATCCTGTATAAAGGACTAACCCATTTCAAAGACAAAAAAGGTTTCATCTTTTCTCTGTTTTGTAGGACATCATGATGCCCGTGCGTAGGAATACTATCCGACTCAACTTTGTTCAACCACCAACTTTGCTCAAGGATTTGGTTGGTAGGATTCCAAACACCTCCTCCTTCATCAAAAGACATGGTTCTCTCCTTGGCTTGATCACTGCAAAATGGGACCAACAACTGATAAGTGTTCTGACCCAGTTTTATGACCCCCTGTATCATTGTTTCACCTTTCAAGACTTCCAGCTGGTTCCTACCCTGGAAGAATTCTCTTATTTGCTTGGGATCCCTGTCTTGGAGCAAACTCCATTCACTGGTTTGGAAAAGACTCCTAGGCATGAAGAGATTGCTGCAATTCTCCCCTTGACCAAAGAAGAGGTATTGGCTAACTGGGAAACTATAAGTGGAGTCAAGGGCTTTTTGGTCAAATTTCTGGTTGGCAAGGCTAATGATCTCTGGAATGACTTGGACTTCAAGGCGTACGAGGATATTCTGGCTCTTTTGATCTATGGTCTGGTATTGTTTCCCAATCCTGACACCTTCATCAGTATCCATGCCATAAGGATCTTCATGTCTCGGAACCCTGTACCCACTCTTTTGGGTGATATCTTGCAACAACTCTATGCTCGTACCGCCCGAAAACGGGGAACTCCATGGTGTTGTGCTCCTTTGCTAGTGAGGTGGTTTATTTCGCACCTTCCTAAGTTCGTGCTGAAGAATGAAGAAGGAAAGGGTTGGGCTCGGAGGTTAATGTCTCTCACTGATAATGACATCACTTGGACTCTCAGAGGTTTGGATGAGGTAGCTGTTATTGATCGTTGTGGAGAATACCCTAATGTTCCGTTGATTGGTATCCAAGGAGGAATCTCTTATAATCCATGCTTAGCTCTCCGTCAGTTTGGAAGAGCCAGAGGAGTTGGGCCTCATGAAATGTTGGTTCCTCACTTCCATTTTGAGTTTCAGGCAGACAGTGACAAACTACGCCATGGATTCGTTAGAGATTGGGACAGAATTCACAAAGCTGACCCACATGAGTTGGGACCAAAGACTTCTCTACCAATGGAACCCTATTGCAAATGGGTCCGCATCCGTGCTCAGAGGTTAGGTATGTCGTACGAAGCTGTCAGACCTATCATCCTTGAATCTCCTGATGAAGATGGGGTTCCTCCAACTGTCCTCCCTCCTCAGATACCCACTGATTTTGACACAATGAAGAGATCTTGGGCGCAGCTAAAGGAAGAACGGGATTTCTATCGGGAAAAGTTCAACGAGCAGGAACAGAAGATCCAGAGGCTGACTAAGCAATTGGAGGAAGAGCGGGTCCTGAATAACTACATCAACACTGAGAAAAGGAGGCCATGGGAGCACTGATGGGCTTTGGATATTTCCTTTTATAGCTTGTATTTCCTTTCCAGTATTTTTCATTCCTGTAATGCCTAAGGGCAAGTTGTTGAACAATTTAAATTTTAATCTAATGAAGTGTGTTTCCCTTTTTGTCTACAAAGTTGAATCTTGTTTGTCTTTGAAAACATAAAACATACGCATTTCATTGCACCATATGCATAGTAGGTACCCTATTTTCACAGGTTGCTTAATCTTCTTCGCTGTTTATTTGAACAGTCATCATGAATCCAGACTCATCCAGTGAGCAACCAATCAAGGCCCTTCAGGCCCAAAGTGCCCATTTTCAAGAAATGGTCCTGAGCCTGGCCCAAGGTCAGCAAGAGTTGAAGACTCTACTCCTGAAGAAGAAGAAGAAAAAGAGGACTGTGTTATTCAACACTGGACGCAGATTTGGGAACACACTCCATAATGAAGCTGAACCAACTACTTCTTCTGCTGAGAAAAACAGTCCCCAAGGGGGAGGAGCTCCTAGTCCTGCAGTCTCTAACAACGAGACGGACTACAATGACGAACAATACCCACCTGCTGCTGACAGATACAAACAATTGGAAGACCTCTTGAGCGCCATGGAGATTCAGAATGTGCCGGGGCTGGATTTCGGAGATTTGGGGTTATCTTCTGGGGTAGTAATTCCACACAAGTTTAAGGCGCCTGCCTTTGCCAAATACGATGGGGCCTCCTGTCCAAAGTTGCATCTAAGGTCGTACGTTAGGAAGATCCAACCTTACACGGCAGATAAGAACCTTTGGATTCACTTCTTCCAAGATAGTCTTTCGGGGTCGTTGCTTGAGTGGTTCTACCAACTAGATGGAACTAGCATCCGACACTGGGAAGATTTGGCAACCGCATTCTACAGACAATATCAATACAATTCTGATCTCGCTCCTACGCGTACCCAACTTCAGGGTATGTCTCTAGGAACGGGCGAAGGGTTCAAAGAATATGCACAAAAATGGAGAGATTTGGCTGGCAGGGTGCAGCCTCCATTGACTAATCGTGAGCTGGTTGATATGTTTCTAGGGACCTTGTCTGGTCCATTTTTCAATCATTTGGTTGGTAACTCCTCCGCTGGGTTTACGGATTTGATCCTGACAGGAGAAAGAATTGAAGCTGGCATCAGGTCAGGAAAGATACAAAAAGCTGCCTCCACAAGTATTGAGAAGAGGCCTTTCAAGAAAGAAGCAAGCGCCGTCTATGGTCCTAGAAGACAAGTCAAGCCAGAAAGTCGCCAAGCCGTCAATGCTTTGGTCATTTCAAAGCTTGTTGCTGCTCCTCAGCAGTACAATCAACAAAGAGGTGAAAGGCCCAAGAGGCAGTATACTAGGCTGAGTATGACCTTATCGCAAATTTTACCCCAACTGTTATCAACCAACTTGGTGACCATCAAAGAAGCTCCTAAGGTCGTCAATACTGCATCTCCTAAATATAACCCAAATGCCCGTTGTGCTTATCATTCCGATAGCCCCGGGCACACTACTGATGATTGCTGGGCCTTGAGAAATAAAGTGCAAGATCTTATCGACGCAAAGGAAATTCAGTTTGAGGCGCCTGAGAGACCAAATGTTGTAACTGCTCCTATGCCCCAGCATAGAGTAAATGCCATTGAGGAAGAGTTGTATGCTGTTTCGGTGAATGATGTTGCTACCCCTCTTTTGACTGTTAAGAGGAACTTACTACTAGCCGGTTTATTTCCGGGTTGTAGCAAGGGTTGCCTCCTGTGTGCTGTTATCCCTACCGGTTGTCCGCTGCTGAAATCAGGCATCCAAAGCCTGATGGATAGCAAGGAAATTATGTTCAAGAAAACTGATGTTCCGTTTGTCTCCGTTGAAGAAATATCTGTTGTCACCATTTACAATCCTGCCAAAGCTCCCATGAAGAAACCAGTCCAAATTATGTCTGTTGCACCCATTACTATTACTGTTCCGGGGCCTCTCCCCTATGAGTCTGATAAAGCGGTCCCATGGCATTATGGGGCCGACGTGTATGTGCTTGGGGTGAAGCAGGAGTTCAACACCAATACCAGTATCAGTAACATCACTGGTCCCGCCAAGATTACCCGCAGTGGCAGGCTCTTCTCGCCTGACATTACACCGCCAGTTATCCGAAAACCTCTCACCATCACACCCGCAAGTGTGCATGTTCCAATTCAAGTTCCTGTGTCTACTACTGCCGCTGAGTCCTCTGATACTCGGGGCAAAGAAGTTGCTACCGATTTGCCTGCCAGGACGGAGGCACCAAAAAAGACTGCTGTGGAAGCCTCCCAACAAGAAATGGAGGAAATTCTTAAAATCATCAAAAAGAGTGACTTCAATGTTGTTGAACAGTTGGGGCATACCCCCCTCCAAAATCTCTATGCTATCATTGCTGCTATGCTCCGAGGCCCATGCAAAAGCTCTGATTTCATTTCTGAAAACGGCCCATGTGCCGCAAGAGACCTTCGCAGATCAATTCACTGACTGTGTAGCTAATTTGACAGCTGACAATGGATTGGGGTTCTCGGATGCTGACCTCACCGCCAAAGGGAAAATCACAATGATGCCCTGCATGTTTCCATAGAATGCAGGGGCACTACTCTCGCACACGTGTTGGTGGATACCGGTTCTTCCCTGAATGTCTTGCCCAAGAAGGCATTGGATCGCTTGGATTGTGAGGGTCTGGAGCTGAAACCTAGCAACATCATTGTTAGAGCCTTCGACGGTTCTAAGAGAATGGTGCACGGTGAGGTAGACATTCCTATTCGTGTGGGTTCCAAAGTTTTCGACTCAACGTTCTATGTAATGGACATTCGTCCATCTTACTCCTGCTTGTTGGGTCGACCCTGGATTCACAAGGCTGGGGCAGTAACATCCACTCTACACCAAAAGCTCAAATACCATGTCAAAGGGAAGATTGTTATTGTGCAGGGTGAGGAGGAATACATGGTTAGTCACTTGAATTCATTCCGGTATATCGAGATGGACGGGGAGTTTATTGAAACCCCCTTTCAGCATTTTGAGGAGGTACCTCCAACGTTGGCATCGGCTGAGGCAGTGATTGAAGAAGACTTTCCGTTGAAGATGGCGTCCTTGAAGGATGCCCGGGCTGTAATCGAGAAAGGTAATTGTGCAAACTGGGGTCAGCTTCCTGACTTCACTCAAAAGAATGACAAGTTTGGGCTGGGCTTTACTGCAGAGGCTCAGAGGGTTGTGCGCAAAGAAAAGATCATAAAGGCTCCAGTGTTTATCACCAGTCCAAGGGTGAATGCTATCGAGGAGGATGTAGAGGAAGCAGAGTTTGACAGTTGGATCTATCCAACCACCAGCAACGGACCAAGCAACTGGACGGAAAAGGATTTTACACCTATCACATTTGTCACGCAGTAATTAACTCTTTTGATTTTCAATTTGTAACAAACAATATGTTAAAACTTTATTAGCTCGGTGTCCTACCCGGGGCATCGCAGCTCCATTTGTGAGGGCTTTTTGTATGACATTTCCATATATCATCAATCAAAACATTGGACGTTTGTTGCATTTCAAATCTTGTGCTCTTTTTCTTTTTGTGTTACATATTGCAAAACAACTATATTTACACACACTCACTTATACAGGTTTCAATCCACTCTGGATCTCACTGGTAACAGCTCTGCTACCACCAGTTATGACTTCGAGAATCCGATCAACTTGTCCGAAGACGAAGGCGAAGATGATTGCGAAGTGCCTGGTGAACTCGCAAGACTGCTACTCCAAGAAGAGAGGGTTATTCAACCACATGAAAAGCCGGTGGAAACAGTTAACCTGGGTACTGAGACGGATAGGAAAGAGGTCAAGATTGGTTCCAATCTAGAGCTCAGCGTGAAGCAATGATTGATCCAGATGCTACATGATTACATGGAGATATTTGCTTGGTCCTACGAGGACATGCCTGGTTTGGATGCCGACATTGTAGTTCATCACCTGCCCACCAAGGAAGACTGCCCTCCGGTAAAGCAAAAGGTCCGCCGTATGCGCCCAGAGATGTCTGAAAAGATCAAGGCTGAGGTTATGAAGCAATTCGATGCCGGGTTTCTAGCAGTAACTTCTTATCCTCAATGGGTTGCCAACGTGGTGCCAGTGCCAAAGAAGGACGGTAAAGTCAGAATGTGTGTTGACTACAGGGATCTAAACAGGGCAAGCCCCAAGGATGACTTCCCCTTACCTCACATCGACGTTCTTGTTGACAATACTGCTCAACACAAGGTGTTCTCCTTCATGGATGGTTTTTCAGGGTATAATCAGATCAAGATGGCTTCGGAGGATATGGAGAAGACTACCTTTGTGACTCAGTGGGGCACCTTCTGTTACAAGGTCATGCCATTCGGGTTGAAAAATGCTGGGGCAACCTATCAACGTGCCATGGTTGCTTTATTTCATGATATGATCCATCATGAGATTGAGGTATACGTTGATGACATGATTGCAAGGTCTCAAACTAAGGAAGAACACCTTGATCATCTAAGAAAGCTGTTTTACCGACTGAAGTTATACAAGCTGAGGTTGAATCCCAACAAATGCACCTTTGGGGTGAGGTCCGGAAAATTGCTAGGTGTCATTGTAAGTGATAAAGGTATTCAGGTGGACCCTTCCAAGGTAAAAGCCATACAAGAGATGCCGACTCCAAAGACAGAGAAAGAAGTCAGAGGCTTCCTGGGATGACTGAATTACATTGCCCGATTCATCTCACATCTAACTGCTACTTGTGAGCCAATCTTCAAATTACTGAAGAAAGATCAAGTAGTACGCTGGGACGATGAATGTCAGGCTGCCTTTGAAAAGATAAAGGAGTACCTCCAAGAGCCACCCATTCTTATTCCACCAGTGGAAGGAAGACCTCTGATACTATATTTGACAGTACTTGACAATTCAATGGGGTGTGTGCTGGGACAGCATGACGAGTCTGGCCGAAAAGAGCACGCTATTTATTACTTGAGCAAAAAGTTTACCGACTGTGAGTCTCGTTACTCACTGCTTGAGAAAACTTGCTGCGCTCTGGTATGGGCTGCTCGCCGGTTGAGACAGTATATGCTGACTCATACCACTTTATTGATTTCAAAGATGGATCCCATCAAGTACATATTTGAAAAGCCTGCTCTGTCTGGAAGAATAGCGAGATGGCAAATGATCTTGACAGAATATGATATCCAGTATACAACTCAGAAAGCAATTAAAGTAAGTGTACTGGCAGATCATTTGGCACACCAACCTGTGGACGATTACCAATCATTGAACTTTGATTTTCCGGACGAAGACATCATGGTGGTAACTGATTGTGAAGTACCTGGACCGGATAAAGGACCTGAGGAGGGATCCCGATGGTCTATGCATTTTGACGGAGCCTCCAATGCTTTGGGTAGCGGCGTCGGCGCTGTAATCATATCTCCCAAAGGAACTCATACTCCACTCACCGCTCGATTGTGTTTCAACTGCACCAACAACATGGCAGAATATGAGGCATGTAGCATGGGTCTACAAGCTGCAATCGACTTAAGGATCAAATTTCTGAGTGTCTTCGGAGATTCCGCTCTCGTGATCAATCAGATCAAAGGCGAGTGGGATACGAAACACCCAAATCTTATTACTTACAAGGAGTATGTGTTGACCTTGCTTCCCCACTTTGAAGAGATAACTTTTGAGCACTTCCCAAGAGAGGAGAATCAGCTAGCGGACGCACTAGCTACGATGTCTTCAATGTTCAAAGTTAAATGGGACAATGAGGCTCCCCAGATCATTATCTGGAAGTTGGACGAATCGGCATACTGCTGCGTTCTCGAGGCCGAGAAGGTGACTGAAAAACCCTGGTATCATGAGGTGAAGAGGTATTTGGAAGCTCAGGAATACCCTGAAGGTGCATCTGTCAATGACAAGAAGTTCATGAGAAGGTTTGCGGCAAAATTCTTCCTCAGCAACGGCATTCCCTATAAACGGAATCATGATTCAACTCTACTGCGTTGTGTGGATAAGGCTGAAGCAGAAAAGATCATGATAGAACTGCATGAAGGTACATTTGGAACACATTCCAGTGGACACACCATGGCTAAGAAAATCCTTCAGGCAGGATATTTCTGGTCCACAATGGAAGCCGATTGTTACCAACACTCTCGAACTTGTCATAAATGCCAGATCTATGTTGACAAGGTGCATATTCCTCCAGTTCCTCTGAACGTCCTGAAGGCACCTTGGCCTTTTGCAATGTTGGGCATTGATATGATCGGTGAGATCCGACCGACGGCATCCCACGGGCATCGTTTCATCTTGGTGGCAATCGATTACTTCACGAAGTGGGTTGAGGCAGCTTCCTACGCAACGGTAGCCAAGAGCGTCGTGGCACGTTTCATCCGGCATAATCTGATCTGTCGATACGGCGTCCCGGAAAGAATCATTACGGACAATGGTACCAATCTCAATAACAAGATGATCACTGAACTCTGCGAACAATTCAAGATACAGCACCACAACTCTTCTCCCTACCGGCCGAAGATGAATAGGGCTGTAGAGGCAGCTAATAAGAATATCAAGAAAATTGTGCAGAAGATGACAATGACCTATAAAGATTGGCACGAGATGTTACTGTTCGCTCTTCATGGGTATCGTACCTCAGCAAGGACGTAAACCGGGGCAACTCCTTTCTCCTTGGTCTATGGCATGGAGGCAGTCTTGCCAATTGAAGTCCAGATACCCTCTCTCCGGATAATGAAGGATGCAGACTTGAATGAAGATGACTGGATCCAGACTCGACTTGATCAATTAAACCTGATTGACGAGAAGAGACTCACCGCTATCTGTCATGGTCAGACGTATCAAAAACGGATGATCAGGGCATTTAACAAGAAAGTCAGACCACAAGAGTATCAAGTTGGGGACCTGGTAATCAAACGCATCATCCTTCCTCAAAATGATCCCCGGGGCAAATGGACCCCTACATACGAAGGGCCATTTGTGGTTAAACATGTGTTCTCAGGAGGAGCCATGATCCTAACCACCATGGATGGTGACGACCTTCCTCACCCTGCCAGTGAAGACATAGTGAAAAGATACTACGCATGAATAAAAGACCCGCTAGGTTGACATACCTAGGCAAAAATAAGGGCTTCCTGGCGAACCAAAAGGGTTCGGGAAAAAATAAGGGATGAAAATGAAAAAATCTGTACACCCGGCAAGTCGAAAACCTGAAAAGGCGGCTTGGGCAAAAATGGGTATCCCGATGGACTGAAAACCCGAAAGGGCGGTCCAGGCAAAAGTTAGGGATAAAGCGTAACACTATGTCTCATTGGATCACTTCGCATCCGGAATTCTGCATCAACTATCTGGCTCAGACTTCGGCATCGACCAATCAGCTTCATCTTCAACTAGACAGCAAAGTGATGAGACGCTTGAAGACATAAAGGCGATAGCAGAGTGGGAACCCAGTGGGATTGTTCACATAGCTGTTTTGTTTCCTTTTCAAAATTGTAAATTCTATGTTATTCGGCGGCATTCTTTTACTAGGATGTCAGCCTCTTGTACAAAAACGCCTATTCACAAGCAAAATTCAAATCAATACAAATTTACTTGTCCATACAAATTGCCATTGTTTTTCTTTTTTTCTGTTTTGTCTTGCGAAGAACGTCCAATGTTCATTTTTGATATATGTATTTGACATTAAATTGCTGATTCATAAATATTTGCATATGAAACAAAAGATTGATTACAGGTGACATCAGAAATAGGGGCAGTGTGAAGTTGTCTAATGCAGTCTGGTTGCTTTGTCCGCCAAGGTACCAAGGTAGATTCGACTGAAGAATGTGACCAAATCATCTCAACTCCCCGCTGAGCAAGACAAGATTCAGCAATACTTTCCCCAAGCAGAGTTGGTCCCCCGTCGATCCTGAAAAGGCACAACAGTCCCCAGCAGGTCTTAAAGCTTATCCCCAGTAGATTCTGGAAGCTTGTTCCCTGCAGAATACGGACATCTCTTCCGAGCTTTATTCAAATTTATTCCTCACAAGGGCTTATAACTGGGTTATCCTCAGCTAATTGCCACGGAAGATCACCCTCGGCAAAGTTCTTTCAATCCCCAGCGGAGTTTATCTTTGGTGTTCCCCAGCGGAGTTTATCATTGTTATCCCCAACGGAATCCATCATTAAAGTCCTCAGCAGGCCTCTCATCGAAACTTCAGCGAAGTATCTCTTCCACAGAGCAATTCCCCGGCCGGTCATCAAGGATTTATTTTCCTAAGACGAAATTACATTCATAAACATTTCACATTTTCATACATCTTGCTTACATACATGATAAAGTGCATACAACACTATCTCATGTTGAACATCATGACATCATGCATATCATACATCATGACATTGCATACAACTTATGTTTTTGCCTTTTCAGGGAAAAAGACAATCCCAAAGACAACTACCTTCAACTGTCACAATTCCAGATTCGATACCTGTATCTAGCCAGGGCATGTCTGAGAGTGATCAGTTTCCAGACTCGATTCCTATATCTAGCCAGGGCACGTCTGAAGAGTTCAAAGATTCGATTCCTGTATCCAGCCAGGGCACATCTATCAACTACAACGTTTCCAGTCTCGATTCCTGTATCTAGCCAGGATACGTCTGAAGAGTTCGAAGATTCGATTCCTGTATCCAGCCAGGGAATATCTGTTGACGACTATTTCAAAGATTCGATTCCTGTATCCAGCCAGGGCATATCTGTTGACCATATTTCCAGACTCGATTCCTGTATCTAGCCAGGGCACGTCTGAAGAGTTCGAAGATTCGATTCCTGTATCCAGCCAGGGCATATCTGTTGACGACTATTTCCGGATTCGACTCCTGTATCCAGCCAGGGCATATCTGTTGACCACATTTCCAGACTCGATTCCTGTATCTAGCCAGGGCACGTCTGAAGAGTTCGAAGATTCGATTCCTGTATCCAGCCAGGGCATATCTATTGACGACTATTTCTAGATTCGACTCCTGTATCCAGCCAGGGCATATCTGTTGACCACATTTCCAGACTCGATTCCTGTATCTAGCCAGGGCACGTCTGAAGAGTTTGAAGATTCGATTCCTGTATCCAGCCAGGGCATATCTGTTGACGACTATTTCCGGATTCGACTCCTGTATCCATCCAGGGCATATCTTTTGACCACATTTCCAGACTCGATTCATGTATCTAGCCAGGGCACGTCTGAAGAGTTCGAAGATTCGATTCCTGTATCCAGCCAGGGCATATCTGTTGACGACTATTTCCGGATTTGATTCCTGTATCCAGCCAGGGCACGTCTGTGAGCAACCGACTGTAGATTCGACAACTGTAACAAGCCAGGAAAACATCTGTCTTTCTCAAATACACAAGTTCTCGCTAAGGAATCTCCTATGCGATCAACACCTCCAAATGGCATCGATAAGCCCATTCCCGACAAGGTTCTGTCACATTTCCAGATGGCATCTATAAGCCCATCTCCCTATCCACCATCTCTCCGAATGGAATCTGCAAGCCCATTTCCGATGTCACACTGTTGATACTCCAACATGCGAGTGCAAATTTTCGGGCACTCTTGTGTCCAATCTCCTTTTACCCTCGAGTCACGAAAGGCAAACTTGCCAATCTAACTCTTCAGGTTCAAGAAGATTGAACAGGGGCAACTGTTGTACCCCAAAATTTACCCTCCCATTTCCTCAACATTTGCTCATCACAAGACCCTTGAAAATCAAGATCCAGTTAGGGTTTCCTCTGCTCAAGACTTCTCCTTGCACTGTTGACCCAAATTAGGGTTTGTGATTGCACAAAGGTATTTTGACCTAAAAAGCCTAAGATGACTTTCATGCTTCATGTTGGACTCCCAAGTTTATCCATACCAAGTTTCAAGTCTTGATTCCAAATTTTGCCCAGTCAATTGGACAGTTGACCTAGAAATCAACTGTATTGGGGAAAAAGTCAACTGTGGCCAATTGACAGTCAAATCTCATGAAAATCGACCCACATCAACATTATGAACTCACATGGACCATTTGATCAAGTTTGGATCACAATTCCACAAGAAATTTGATCAGATCATCAAAAGGGCAAAATGGTCATTTTTAGGGTTTTGGTTGCACAAAGGCAATTTTTGACTGTTTGACCTAGCCAATGGCAAACCAAGCTCACATATGGAATCAAGGACCCCATGGAATTATCTTGACATGCTCAACAAGTTCAAAGGATCCCAAATACACAAGATTGATAGTTGAATTTCCCAGTCAATTGATCAATTTTGACTGTATACTGAAAATTCAAACTTTGACTTTTTGGTCAAAATCAAGGGTCAAGATTCATTTTTCATCAAAACATGCCAAATCATGAAACTTGTTCACCAAGAAATCAAGAAATGCAAATTAGGGTTTGAAATGGAAATTTTTCATAACTTAGAATTTTTCTAAGTTATGGAAAACCCTAATTTTTTCCCAACTTTGCCCCACTTTCTCACCAAGATTCATTTGGATTCAAGCAAAAGTCAAAACATGAAAGTTGTAGCTTGTTGCATAATCTACAACTTTGATTCACAAAGTATTCCCAAATAAGGCTTGTATCTCAAGTTACAATTTTTGGAATAAGGGTACTAAACCATTCTTAACTTAGTGAAATTTTAACCTATTTTGGCAAGGTTTTCTACCTAACTTCAAGGCCATTTTCCATACACTTCCACTTTGAATTTCAATTTTCATTTCAAAGATGGATTGTATTACACATTCCAAGCTTTCCAAAATGTCCAAGAACTCATCAAACAACCTCATAACTTGAGAGAATCGAATTTCACAATATGGCAAAAACTCACTTTTGAATTGGTCATGTACATTTTCATAACTTATGCCATTTGCAAGTAAGCTTGGTTTGTGCTGCATTACAGGTCCTTAAACCATCCAACACTCAATAATTTAAGGCATGTTCATTGTGCTAAAGCTTTGTTTCATGAGCTTGTGCATTACATGTTGGATTAGTCCATAAATAGATAAAGCATTTCTTCCATTTTTGCAAAAGCAAGCTTTATGTCATATTGCAAATCCAATAAGTACAGATGAAATCTAATTGGCACAAGATTATGAGCATAACACACTGATCAAGGAGGAGATTTGCAGCATGATTAGGGGTCCTCTACCTGTCTAAACCTCAACTTGACATTTTCTTGCTTAAGTGTTAAGAAACATCCCATATCACAACATAACTCTCATCTCAGCATTAGAACACTTATGCATTTGTTTTGTACACTTCCTAATCATCAAGCACAAGCTAGAACACGACTCCAATACCTCCAATACCTCCAAAAACTCAGAACACCCATCAAACTGCTCAAACAGAGCAACCTCTGTAGATTGAGTTCCAACTCTCAATCCTTTCAAGCATTCTTGCCCAAACCACTTCAGACACCTTCCCTACCATCAATCCAAACTATCCAAAGCATTAGAAGCAACCTGTAACTCCTCTAACCCTTTTGGCCATTTTCACTTTTCTGATTTGCAGGTGAAGAGCTCTAGCACGATTCAAAAGGTTTCAAGACAAAGTAAAGCTTGAAATAGCATCCCTGGACATCAAGGAAGCTATACCAATCATCACCTTGCACTGAAAGCTTCTCCATTGCCAGATAGAACTTCAACTGAACAGGTAAGTTCATGAACTTGTATCTCTCTTATTAGGCATTGTTAGCTTTAGGTTTGTGAAGATAATATGTCATATTCATAGCCCTGAACATGCCCATGTAATTAGATTTCATTTATATTATGTGTGCTGCAAGAATTTTGAGTCTGAACATGGCAGAAAACTTAGGTCAGGATTTGGGAATGTCAAAATTCTCTCTCATTTCTGAGAGTTAGGATGAGTTTTTTATATATTTGGAATCGTGATTCAATGCTTAACATTTCTTATGCTGGAAGTTTGTGCAAAAAATCAAGGAATCAGGATGTTGGAATTTGATCACAGGCGCGCGTTTTTTGTGAACGTTTTTGGCTGAAGGTTGAAGAAGAAGTTTCATGGGCTGGGCCTTTGTGTTATTTCTTTTCACACAATCTTTTCACTTTGACACCCCCTGGGCCCATTTGGTTTATTTCAATGATTTTTTGACTTTTCTTTTTTCATTCTGACTTATTTATTTTTGCTTATTATATAAAAAATATAAAAAATGTTTTTTATACCATTTTTCTATTTTTTAGCATTTATTTGTTTATAGGAATCATTTGTACATAAATATATATATATATATATATATATATATATATATATATATATATATATATATATATATATATATATATATATATATATATATATATATATATATATATATATATATATATATATATATATATATATATATATATATATATATATATATATATATATATATATATATATATATATATATATATATATATATATATATATATATATATATATATATATATATATAGATATATGTATATATATATATTTATTAGTATACTTAGGGTAAAATACAAAAATACATATATTTTTATTTTTATTAATACTTGACATAAAAAAGTACTTTTTATAAATATATTTCATTTTATTTTATTTTTTTATTTTTTGTACATAATAAATAAATACTTGTGTAAATTAAATAATATATATATTAGTTAATAAAAATTAGGGTTTCAGCCTTAAAATACAAAAACTCCAAAAATAATACTTTTTATTTTTTATTTAACATAAATAATACTTTTTTCTCATACATATAAAAACCCTTTTTTTTTTGCATTTTGCACCTTTATTTTATTTTCCATTTAATTTATGCAATTAATCACTTGTAAATGTTCCAAAAATGATGTAATAGCTAGGTTTAATTTCTTTGTCTAAATATCCCCCCATTTGAACATTTGTACCCCCTTCCCATATATGGTTTTGTAATAGCTTAGTAAATTTATTTTCGCACTTTATTGCTTTCTAATTATACCATGTTAGAATTAGGGTTTGTATGCGAAAAAATAACGAAAATAGTTTTGGCCTAATTTCAAGATAAACAAGCATGAAAATGGACACACAAATCACACATGCACCCCCTAGGGTATTCCACTTGTTTCCTTTCAAAATTGGGCCATATTGCATGTTAGGTCTCTTTGGGCAAAACAAACACAAATCAAATGATCATAGTCCCTCGATGACGCTTTCAAAATGTTGCTTAAACAAATGATCAAGTCCCTTAAAGAAAATTGCCCAAAGATACTTGACACCATTGCAATTATGGTCTAAACGATGACCCGCACCCCTCTCTTTCACATCCTAACATGAGATTATCCACCAAATACAATGGTGGAACAAACTTGTTAAAAGGGTTAAAACATAGCAATAATCTTTGAGAAATTTAGGAGTAGATAACCTCTTAGTTACTTGAATCAAACTTGCAAAAACAAAACACTTGCCTATTTTCTAAAACCACACTTCACGACACTTTCAAAACAAACTTTCAAAAACAAATGAAAACCTTTTCAAAAGACATACATCTTTGTATACATCCCCACATGGATCATTACAAAGGTTGCCACCACATTGGCTTCTTTTCAAAACATTTTCAAACCCACACGCACGAGCACCATTTCAAACAATTGAAAACAAAAGGCAAGTGATCTAAGCAAGTAACTAAGAGCCCATGGATAACCATGGATATAAAGGGTGCTAATACCTTCCCTTTCTATAATCTACTCCCCGAACCCAAGAAAACATCTCAAAAGGTTTTTGCTGTGCTTTTTAACCTTTCCTTAGGATAAAATAAAAAGTCGGTGGCGACTCTTGCTCAACCGAAACATTTGCGAAAACAAACGCAAAACCATAGTCAGTTCTCCCAACGTATCACATTGTGCATCAGGAATGAAAGCTACAATGCTTGCTGCACAGAGTATTCAATTGGGCATAAATGATGTTGTCGTGGCTGGTGGTATGGAAAACATGTCTAGTGTACCTAAGTACTTGGCAGAAGCAGGAATTGCTTTGAATGAAAACTTTGTGAAACTTGTTTCTTGGTATTCCATGGGGCACAGATGAATGTGGGAATATGATAGATGATACCTCATTGAACCTTTCCCTATCTCAAGACCAGCTCTTTAGCATACATGATTTTTCACCTAAATGGGCTTATGCTGAATCAGAAATTCAGGTGTTTATTATTGGAACAGTTTTGAAGAGTAAACCAAATGTGGAAATATGTAACTGGTCCTGTATGTTTGGGGAAGTTGAAGTTCCAGCTACTGTTTTAGCTAATGGAATTCTATGCTGTCAAGCTCCATCTCTTGAGATTGGACTGATCCCTTTCTACGTAACTTTTTCCAATAGATTTGCTTATAGTGAAGGTACCAGAAAGTATATTAAGTTGAAACGTAAGACAGATGCTGATCAATCTAGTTCTGGAATTCCTAAGAAATCAAAAACTGAACATGTTCCCTATGCTGATAAACAACCGAATCCTGGAACGGGCCTTGGGAAGGTGGTTCTAAATGCAAGAGGCAGTTTACCAACAAAAGCTAGCAGAAAGGATGTGAGGAAGTATGATGATTTTGGCTTACCCATTGATGATGATGATAGCTTACTAGTTCCTGAAAAGAAAGAGGGTGATAGGCCACAGAAGACAACAAACCAACTCCTAACCGAAATTAACCAATTCCAACTAACATTTTTGTTCAAACTACTAACTTCTTCACATAGCATATTACCTCTTAATAACAAAATTGCCTTCAACAAACTTAGCTAAATACATTAACCTCCTTTCACAATAGAATTTCTAACTAATTTGCTACTAAACTGTCATATTCCCTAACTGTCCAGCAGAAAAATAACTAAACAGTATCCTAGCTACTCTTCATTCCAAAACTAACATATAACCTCCCCTCTAACCGATTTTCCAGCTCATCTCTTAACTACCGTAACACAACTTCCTCTAACAGCCTAACTCCTCTAACTCCAACCAATTCATAACAAACTCTCAAACCTTCTAACCACTTATAACTGCATAACAAACTGCATCCTAACTTCCTAACAGAATTAACTAACCACATAACCAACTCATGGCTTATTTTACAACAAAACTTCCAGCATATATACATAATGGGGATTGACAGAAGGGGGGAGGAGATTCAACACAGAAAAAAAGATTACCTCTCAATCATCTTATTCTTCAAGTTCACCGGAGAATCACCAAAATTTCACCCTCTTCTCTCTGCTTCCTTCTCCATCACCACCAAAACAAATATTTGAGAATTCTCTCACTTCTCTCTTCCGATCTTCATTAGCATCCTTCATCATCTTCATCTTCAACTTTCTTTCTTCAATCATCTTTCTTCACCAACAATTGCAACCACTTCACGTCCTCATTCACCTTCAACAAAACTCCATCACCTTCAAGCACAAACAGCTTCAAACCATCTCCAAACCCTTCATCACTGCGTAACCTCTGTCATAAATTTTCAAGCCAGGTATTCATCACGACAACACAGTTTTTTCCATTTTCACCATATAATCTTCATCAACACCTCCACCACTACAACGCAACATGATCTCTGCATTTCGAGTTTGCATCACAGAACAACAACATCATTACACATCAGAGGATTGAGAGCAGAAGAAAGAAGTGGGAGAAGAACGAACAAGAGATTATGAGCGCTTACTTGAGTTTTCTCGTTACCGGCGTTGTTGAAATGCCATCGGAGCATCTCCGATCAAAGGACGAATCGAAGAAGGTGATGATTCGCGAACTGATGATTTGAGTTTGATAGTTGAGCAGCAGCATTTTGCTTCCATGGTGGAGTCGTTGAGTCTGAGACGGAGCTGTTGTGTAATGAGAACGAAGTGATGATGCTGTGAATGTTGAAGACAAGTATAGTCGATGCAGATAGCGGATCATAGACTGGTCTGAGATTGAAGCGGCGATGACGGAAGAAGAGGTGGCGGCGCTGTGCTACGGAGAAGAAGAGAATATATCTATCTTTCAACCCTAAATCCCCTTTTTTAATTTCCCTCAGTTTCTTTTTTTACTTTCTTTTTATTTGTTTTATTTTTTTTATTATTCAATAAGAAACTAAAATATATAATAAAACTAGTATGCTAAGGATTGTAGATTAATTAGAAATATGTTGATTGGTATGGGTCAGATTACACCCATTCTCTTGGGCCTGCATTTTTTTTGAAGCAAACCATTACTATGCTATTGAATTCAAGTATTTTGGGCCTAGTGCATGTTTTCCATATCACATCCCTGAATTCAGCTTGTACCCCCTGATTCTTCTAATTTTTTCTTTTCTTTTATTATTTTAGTTTTTTCTTTTAGTTTAATTTTCTCTCTCAATTGATAATGAAATGATACAAAATAATAGAATATTTTAGAATTCGTTAGAATTTCTTTTTAGAATTTCGACTAGAATTTTTTACTATTTTATTTCTCATATTTGGTAATCATTTTTATTGCCACTTTTTAGTCAAGATTTTTGTGATAGCATCGACATAGCTCTGGCAGTGTGGAATACTCGGGGTTAATTCTTCAATCACTTGCCCAAGGGAACGTTGATAGAATTTCCTTACCGCTTGCACAATTTTGAAGAGGCAACGGACCTTCTCCGTTCGGTATCGTCACAACTCTATTTTTACTCCTGCACTTTACTACTTTCTAGGTAGAATTCCCTCAAGATTCTAACTTTAGGTCTAATACACGATAACATTAGATTTAGAAATAGGCTAGTCTTCCTGTGACTTTCGTCTTCCTGTGACTTTCGTCTTCCTGTGACTTTCGTCTTCCTGTGACTTTCGTCTTCCTGTGACTTTCGTCTTCCTGTGACTTTCGTCTTCCTGTGACTTTCGTCTTCCTGTGACTTTCGTCTTCCTGTGACTTTCATCTTCCTGTGACTTTCGTCTTCCTGTGACTTTCGTCTTCCTGTGACTTTCGTTTTCCTGTGATTTTCGTCTTCCTCTGACTTTCGTCTTCCTGTGACTTTTGTCTTCCTGTGACTTTCTTTCCTTCTTTTCGCATATGCATTTAAAAACAAAAACTTCTTTTTTTTACAAACTTCAAAAATACATAAAAATTTACTGACAAAAACCATGTCTTGGCTAAGTTTGAGAGATGATGAGCGGGTTTCTTCTCGACATTATTATTCTCTTGTTCTAAGCTTTGGTATGATTCAAGTCTCAAAGACTCATTTCATGAATAAATAGAGAAATGGCTAAAATCTCTCTCTTGAGGTTAACTAGCTATTATCTACAAGCAAAAACACCAACAAACATAAAAATCTTTTTGCCCTCGGGCCTTTCTTTCAAACCCTTTTCAAAAGAGTGTATTAATTCACTTCTGTGCTGACGCGTAAATCTCCAAAGGTCGAGTTGCGGCAGAAGGCGAGATTAATACTGTTCGTTAAAGAAAATACAAACAAACAAAAACACATAAGCCGAACTACGGCTGCTCTGATTCCTTAAAAGGGATACGTAGGCATCGGGGTAGGGCCCAAGCGAGCACAATTTTATTTTCCCTACATTCTTTTCTCCTTTTCTTTTGCATGCACTTTCCCTTTAGCAATAATAAACAATAAGCATAGATTAAACACACCCATAAGATAGATAACAAGAGTGGATACCGTAGAGTACTACGGGCGTGTGGGGTGCTAATACCTTCCCCTCGCGTAACAGACTCCCTTACCCTTATCTCTAGGTCGTTCGACCTTGATTTCATCCTTCTCGGGTTTTCTCGATGTTTACCTTTCCCTTCACGTGGGATAAAAGACGTTCGATGGCGACTTCATTGTTTGATGATTTTCAGTCGGTTGTTTCACCATTCCCTGGATAAAGATATAAGAACTTTAAGATTAAGTTCATCGTTAGTTAAAGTCTTACTGAGTGCTTTCAAATGATTTGTCAAGTGTACAAATCTTTTCTGCAAGTCGAGCATTGATTCTCGGGGCTGCATTCTGAATAGTTTGTATTCTTGACTCAATGTATTTAATCTCGATCTTTTAACTTTAGTCGTTCCTTCATGAGTTTCTACCAGGGTATCCCATATTTCTTTCGCCGTTTTACATGTCGAGACACGGAAGAATTCATCCATGCTAAGTGCACCTTGAAGAAGATTTATAGCCTTTTTATCATAGAGAACCTTCTTCTTATCATCTCCGTCCCGTGCAGTTTTAGGCTTTGATGAGCTAGCACCATTGATTACCGTTATGGGAATAAAAGGACCATTCTCGACGACATCCCATATTTATTCTCCTTGTGCTTCTAGATGTGCCTTCATGCGTATTTTCCAGAAGTCAAAATATTCACCACAAAATAGAGGAGGCTTGTTGTTACTACCACCATCTCTGAAAACGGGATTTTGATTTGCGGCTGCCATTCTGGATCTTTTAGGAGCAGGTTACCTATAACCTGCTCTGATACCAATTGTAAGTATGAGAGTGCGCCTAAGAGGGGGGTGAATTAGGTACTTTAATAGTTTTACCATTTTAGTGAGATGGATATTATTTTTCTGGTTTAGTGCATGAGTTTACAAATGTGTTTCTTTCTTTTCTGGTTTATGACTAGTGATGAAAACAGTAAATGCGGAAAAGTAAAGAACACAGAGATGTATCCTGGTTCCCCTCACAATCCGAGAGTACTCCAGTCCCCTTTCAATATGAAAGAGATTTCCTTATTGTTGGATCTCTAGACAAGACACCCTAGTCCTTCTATACAAGACTCTAACCAACAAAACCACCAAAAATAATCCTCTTGGACCAAGAACAATCCTTTTGGATTTTCAATATGTCAACAATGAGAACAATCCTCTCAAAGTGACTACACTTGAATCCAACAATCCTGGAAAGACAAGATTTATAAAACCACTTAAACTTATTTCTAACAATTCTGGAAAAATAAGTAAGTATCTATCAATATTTGATTTTGAGTGAGTTGAGTAGTATTGATCACTTAGAGTGATTTAACAATGAATGATCTTCTCTTCCAATGATAATATTGTACAATGACTCAAGATATAAATGCTTAAAGTTTTCTGGTTAACAATATATGAAAGTGTGCAGAAAACTTATGTATGAAAGTGAAGAAAAGCTTGAGTTTGTATTTTGAAAATTCAGAAAATATATTTGGAAGAGGTTCAAAATGATTTTGAAAATGAATATTTATATGTTCATAACACCCTTTTGAAACATCATAAAGTTCTGTAAATGAATCATGAACAATTGCCAAGATTGAGTGAAATGTTTCAATGAAAAGGTATTATGAACAGGCATGTGCAAAGCTGTTGTTTTTCAAAATCGTGCAGCATGCAATCGATTGCACCCTTTGTGTAAATAGATTGCACGGGGTTTCAACAGCTATATTTTCAAAAGTTTTAAGTGTTTAATCGATTGCACAAGAAAGTAAATCGATTGCATGTGAAGTCAGTAGCAAAATATGATTGAGTGCAATCGATTGCACAAGCAATGTAAATCGATTACACTGAGAAACAGTAGCAAACGTTTTGAAAATTTTAAGCATGCAATCGATTGCACAAGCAATGTAAATCGATTGCACTGAGAAACAGAAGCAAAAGATCTAAAAATTTGAAGCATGCAATCGATTGCACTAATACGCAAATCGATTGCACTCAAGTGAAAAATGAATTTTAACTTAGAAAAACTTGAGTAAGGATTTATAAAACATTTATTTTCACCATTGAGCATCTATGTCTTAAGTTCAAAGTAAGTATTATCATTATACCTTGAAAGTTGCTAAGAGCTTGAACTGAAGACTTTGTCCATAGATGCCTTGGGCTTGATTAAAAATCTTTTCCTTTTTTATCAATCATGGTTTGTCTTCATCAAAACAAAAGTTCATTTGAGAAGCTTGATTTTACATTCTCCCCCTTTTTGATGATGACAAACAATCTTTCTTTATGCGTTGTACTTTCCGGAAAGAGTTTCTCCCCCTAAGATGCAAGACTCCCCCTATGTATGAGAAGGTTGGAATCCTTTGTATTTGTTCATCTGGATTGGAGAGTACCTTTAAAAAATTAAGACAAGGAAATATACAAGCATAAAGTACCACATCCTTCTCCCCCTTTGACATTATCAAAAAGAAGGGAAAGATGCATAAAAATGGACAAAATACATATAATAATATTGAAAGCTTAACCATATCCATATTGCTTCATGATGCTTTCTATCATCCTTTGATAAATGCACATAATAGTTGTCTTCATCAAAACATGATGTTGAATCCTTTGTCACAAAGTTGTCTTTTACTTAGAAGTTGTCTTTTGTTCTTCAACAAAAAGTATATCTTCAATGGATATGAAAGTTAGTGTATCAATTTTGCCAATGCCAAGAATTCTTCCTTTAAGGTATTTCCCATATGTGAAATAATCCTTGGACTTGAACTAGATTTGAAAGTTGGTTTATGTCTCCCGTCATATGCTTTGAATAACCACTATCAAGATACCAAATATTGCATGTGGTCTTCAAGCATACATACAAAAAAAATTAAGTTTGATTTGGTACCCAATGTGCTTTGGGTCCATCATATTTAGTTCCCTTCTTAACCCACACATAATGCCCTCTTTCCACACTAAAGTTTCTAACATAGCAAGCATTAGGTGTATGGCCTTTAATACCACAATAAAAACAAGTAGGTTCAAAGTTACTTCTATATCTATAAGGATAAGATTTCTTCTTAGGAAATGTTTTCTTTTTAGGATAGTGATGAAATATTTTAGGTTTATTTACTTTCTCTTTAGATGATTGATCACTATCCTTAACAAAGATAGTTTTATTAGAACTTGGTTTTGAAAACTTTGAATATCCAAGTCCACTTTTATCATTGGAGTATCTTTGTTGGCTAAGAACACCTTCCAATCCAATTTGACCTTTTTCATATCTTTCAATGACTCTTTTTAATTGGACAATTTGGAAAGAGAGTGATTCACAATTTTTGCAAACAAAATTCTGTTTTTGCTCACTAAATTTTTGTTTTTCATCTTTGAGATCTTTTTCCATAGACTCACATTTTTCTTCTAAAGATGAAATTTGTTTCTTTTGAGATGAAATAGTTTTGTACATAATTTTGCATTCATTTAATAGTTCATCTATAGCACCTTGTGCATCACTATCAAAAAGAGAAAATTCATTACTAACCTCATTGTCTTCATCATCGGAATGGTGTGAGGCCATCAATGCAAGATTAACGCGTTGATTGTTTTCGGAATCGGAAGATGAACTTTCCCATGCTATATATGCTTTGACTTTTTTATCTTTATTTCTCTTGAAATATTTCTTCTTCTTTTCAAGTGTAGGACATTCACTTTTAACATGTCCCTTTTCTCCACATTCAAATCATATAACCTTCCTTGTTGGTGCTTCCCTTTTTCTTTCTTTTCGTAGAACCTTTTCAATCTTCTTGATAAGATCATCATCTTCACTACTAGTGGATTCATCCTCTTGATTGCTATCATGATTTTTTATCCTTGTATTTAGAGCCATGTATTTTGAATCTTTTACTTGGATTTCATGCTTTTCGAGTCTTTCAAGTTTCGTCTCATATTCTTGAAGTTTTCCGAACAAAGTGGCGGAAGTCATTGTGGATAGATTCTTCTTCTCGAATATTGCTGTCACTTTTGGTTGTCGTTCCCTGGATAAAGATATAAGCACTTTAAGATTAAGTTCATCATTAGTTAAAGTCTTACTGAGTGCTTTCAAATGATTTGTCAAGTGTACAAATCTTTTCTGCAAGTCGAGGATTGATTCTCGGGGCTGCATTCTGAATAGTTCGTATTCTTGACTCAATGTATTTAATCTCGAACTTTTAACTTTAGCGGTTCCTTCATGAGTTTCTACCAGGGTATCCCATATTTCTTTCGCTGTTTTACATGCCGAGACACGGAAGAATTCATCCATGCTAAGTGCACCTTGAAGAAGATTTATTGCCTTTTTATCCTAGAGAACCTTCTTCTTATCATCTCCGTCCCATGCAGTTTTAGGCTTTGATGAGCCAGCACCATTGATTACCTTCACTAATTGATTAAAGAAAATAAGTTTAGAAAAAGTATTTTTTGGTATTTTTGTCTTGAAAATATTTATAGCATTATAAAATATTTTTAGCCCTTTTTTATGTTAAAATAATATATTTAAATAGGTGTAAAAGAAAGTAAATAAATACCTAGTTTTAATTTAATTTAAAAGATTAGTTAGTAAAAATAAATAAAGTATAGTTAAATAAAATATTTTTTGTGAGATAAATAAAATAAACTAAGTTAAAACGAAAATCTAACTTTTTTGTATTTTTTATAATTTTTTTAGTATTTAGAAAATATATTAAGAAAATAAATAAAAATAAAAATAAGAAAATAAAATAAACTGGGCCAGGGGTGCAAACAGCCTGCAAGGGGGTTATTAAGCAAAAACAAAAACACCAAGAGCCCAACAAGGCCCAGCGCCTGCCAAAAAGACAAAAATCAGAAAGTAAAATGTGAAAAAATTAAAAGGGTACCACTGGGGCTCGAACCCAGGTCCCAAAGGTTACATGCGTGCGCTTCTACCACTAGGGTGGCTATACATCCGTTAACATAAGAAAATCAATAAATATATGATATAAAACGCACCCTGATGACTTCATCTTCAACCTCCAGCCAGACCAACTGTAACTTGCTCATTTCTCATCAAAAATGAAAACTGTAAACATGAAACTTGTAGCAAATTTCCTCACGGTTTCAGAAATGTAAAGCATTAAAACTATAGGTCAAAGATAAGCATGAATTTTAATGGCCCTAATTTGAACCCTAAAATTCTCATAAATTTCCATCTCAAAATTCTCTAAGCTCAAACAAAATTAATGAAAACTATGGACATGGTTAGCTTTAAGGTAATGATATCTACATGTTTTGTTCATAAATAAATCATTAATGATGCTTGTATGAAGAGTTCAAAGTTAAGAAAACTTACCTCAAAATTGGAAATCGTGTTTTGAGTTTGAGCTTGTTTCAAGTGATGGTGATGATCAGGTTAGCTTCCTTGAGGTCCCAGGAAGCTAATGCAATGATTAGCTTGAGCAATGGATGGCAGAAATGGTTTGGAGAAGTCAATGTGTAAAGCTCTTTTTTGAAAATGGAGGATGGTGTTAATGGTTTTACAATTTTGTAACAGGGTGTGGGATCACTTTTATATGATGTTTAGAAGCTTTAGAAACCAAAAGGCTAAGAAACGCACGAGTAGATTATGAGTTTCAAGTTTTTGGTTAGTTTGTGTGAAAATGGAAGTATGAAATGTGTTTCTGAGTTCTAGCACTTTTTAGTGGTCAAGCATTTGTGTGTTTGGTGCAAATAGTTTGTGTATCTATAAGAAAAAGTGTTTGAGAGCTTTTGACAATCAGAAGTACAAGTTCTTAGCTTTTGGCTAGGTTACTTGATTTTGAAGAAAAGAGGGAAACAAGTTTCAAGAGGAGGTACAAGCATAGGCTGGGTGATTGTAAGTGTCTAAACCATTTCTTATGGGTTATAGGACTTGTTTGATCAGAAGAGAACAAGTGCAAGGCTCAAGAATAAGTTTTGTATAAAAAGTCACTTTGTCAAAATGGCAACGTAACCTTTTATTCCAAAAATGGATATAAAGCATGTCCATGCATTGAATGCTTGAAGTGAGACTTCTAACAGCTGTGTAAACCATTAATTATGGAGTTCCTAACAAGTTTGATGCCTTCAAAGTAGTGTTTATGCAGCATAGTTTGAATTTTGAAATTGGTTCATCACAAAATGCCTTGTAAATCAAGTGATAAAACCCTAACTTCTTCTCTTCGATTCTCCCTACTCAAGAATGATCTCAAGGAGTTCTTGGACATTTTCGAAAGTTTTCAATGTTATCTACAACCCATCTTTGAATTTCTTTTGAATATTCCCCTTGGAACTATATGAAAAAGTGCCATGAAGTTGGGTCAAAATCGTGACCAAATTAGGGCAAAATTTCACTAAGTGTTTAGTTTCATGACCACATGTTCTTAAAATTATAACTTGAGATCCAACCACTTTTGGTAGAAGTTGTATGAAGAAAAGTTTTAGATTTCATGGATATCTATAACTTTCATGTTGGAAGTTTTTCTTGAATCATCTTGCATCACGGTGAAAATTTTGCTCAAAGTTATGAAAAAATAAAAAGTTTTCAACACTTAGAAAAATTTCTAAGTTTAGAAATTTTGACTTTTCAAAATGAAATCTTGACTTTTTGATTTCTTGATGAATAATTTTCATGTTTTGACATGTTTTGATGAATTATGATCTTTGGTATTTGAATTTGACCAAAAAGTCAAAGTTTGACTTTTCAATATACAATTGACTTTTGATGAGTTGGCTGAAAAATTCATCTGTCAATCCAATGGACTTGCATGATGCAATTGTACTATTGATATTATGCCTTAAACCAATTTATCATTTTCTAGTCCAAAAATCAGAAATTACCCTTTTCCAATGAAAACCCTAATTTTGACCATTTTGCACTTTTGGAGATTTGATCAAATTTCTTGAGGAGTTGTGGTCCAAACTTGATCAAATGATACATATGAGTCTAAAATGTTTAATTGGATAAAAATTATTAAGTTTCACTGTAAATTGTCCATGGTTGACTTTTTCCCCAATACAGCTTATTTTTAGGTCAACTACTCAATTGACTGAGCAAAAATGTGATCCAAGGCTTGAAACTTGACATGAGAAATCTTGGGGGTCCATAATGATCCATAAAAGTCATATGGGACATTGGAATTTCAAAAATCCTTGTGCAAAATCAAACCCTAATTTTGGTCATCAGAGCTTAAGGAGGTGTCTTGAGCTGATCAAACCCTAGTGCAGTCTTGAGCACAAGGAGATCTTCTGAGCAAATTCTTGATAAGTGAGAGGGAAAATTTTGGGGTACAATAGGAAGCTACTTAGCCGATCATACCATTCCCTTGGTGCTTGTTTCAAACCATAGAGAGTTTTTCTCAATTTAAATACATGAGATGGATTCTTGAAATCTTTGAATCGCTAAGCATCATTCTTGCAATCTCTAAAAGAGACCTATTCTTTATTTCCACCACTCCATTTTGTTAAGGAGTCCTTGGTGCCGAGAACTTGTGAGATATTCCATGTTCTGCACAAAATTATTCAAATAGAGCATTTTGAAATTCTCCGCCATGATCACTTATTATGGAGGCAATTGTTAGAGACTTCTCATTTTGAATTTGTTTAGCATACTTCTTGAACGCCTTGAATGCATCGCTTTTCTGCACTAAAAAGAATGTCCACGTATATCTATAGAAATCGTCAACAATAACCAAAGCATATACATTACCTCTGAAACTTCTTGTTCTTGATGGACCAAATAAGTCCATATGCAACAGTTGTAGTGGCCTTGTAGTAGACACCACATTATTAGATTTGAAAGTTGATTTTGTTTGTTTCCCTTTTTGACAAGCATCACAAAGTCTATCTTTGACAAAATTTCTCTTAGGCAACCCAATGTCAAGATCATGCTTGATTAGTTTATTCAAGTGTTCTATGTGAATATGAGCAATTCTTTTGTGTCACATCCATGACTCATCGTTGTTCGCCAAGAGACATTTTACCTTCAAAGATGGATCATCAATGGAAATCATGAATATATTATTAATTCTTTTACCTTTAAGTATAACCTCATGTGTGACTTCGTCTTCTATCAAGCATTCATCTTTGGTAAACTTGATCTTGAAGCCGTTGTCACAAAGTTGGATAATACTAAGAAGATTGTTCTTTAGTCCTTCAACATAAAGAACATCTTCAATGGATGTGAAAGGTGGAGCACCAACTTTGCCTTTTCCAAGAATTCTTCCCTTATTATTGTCTCCACAAGTGACAAAACCCTTGGCCTTTAGAACTAGATTTGAAAATTGGTTTAAGTCTCCCGTTATATGCTTTGAACAACCACTATCAAGATACCAAATATTGCATGTGGTCTTCAAGCATACCTGCAAAACAAATTAGGTTTTGTTAGGTACCCAAGTTGCTTTGGGTCCTTCATAATTAGTACCTTTCTTTACCCACACATAATGCCCACTTGCCACACTAAAGTTTCTAACATATCAAGCATTAGGTGTATGGCCTTTAATACCACAATAAAAACAAGTAGGTTCAAATTTACTTCTATATCTAGAAGGATAAGATTTCTTCTTAGTAAATGTTTTCCTTTTAGGATAGTGATGAACCACTTTAGGTTTGTTCCCTTTCTCTTTGGATAATTTATCACTAGCCTTAACAAAGATAGTTTTATTAGAACTTGGTTTTGAAAACTTTTAATATCCAAGTCCACTTTTATCATTGGAATATCTTTGTTGTCTAAGAACACCTTCCAATCCAATTTGACCTTTTTCATATCTTTCAATAACTCTTTTTAATTGGACAATTTGGAAAGAGAGTGATTCACAATTTTTGCATACAAAATTATGTTTTTGTTCATCATTTAATTTTTGTTTTTCTTCTTTGAAATCTTTTTCCATAGTTTCACATTTTTCTTCTAAAGATGAAATTTGTTTCTTTTGAGATGAAATAGTTTTATACAGAATTTTGCATTCATTTAATATTTCATCTATAGCACCTTGTGCATCACTATCAAAAAGAGAAAATTCATTACTAACCTCATCATCTTCATTATCGGAATTGTGTGAGGCCATCAATGCTAGATTTGCACTTTCATCACTATCGTAATCGGATGAAAAACTTATTTCATTATCCTCCCATGCAACATAGGCCTTTTTGTTCTTGAATCCATTTTTGCTTTTGTAGCCACCTTTCTTGGAGAGACTCGGACAATCTGGCTTTATATGACCTTGCTTACTGCATTCATAACATGTGACTTCTTGTATTGATGTGGAAGCTTCCTTTTTCTTGAATTATTTCTTTCCTTTTAAATGAGAAAAGGATTTGTCATTTCTATCAAAGAACTTACCAAGCCTTTTAACAAGAAGCATAAAATTTTCATCTTCTTCTGGATTGTCTTCCTTTTCAACTTCCTTAGAATCTATCTTTAAAGCAATATTCTTGGATTTCTTCTTTTTATTTTCATGCCTTTCAAGTCTTCCGAGTTCCGTCTCATATTCTTGAAGTTTTCCAAACAATGTTGCGGAAGCCATGGAGGAGAGACTTTTCTTTTCTGAAATTGCCGTTACCTTTGGTTGTCATTCCCTAGTTAAGGATCTAAGTACTTTCAGATTTAGTTCATCATTTTTCAAAGTCTTACCAAGAGAACTTAAATGATTTGTCAAGTGCACGGACATCTTTTGCAAGTCAAGGATGGTTTCTCTGGGTTGTATTCAAAATAATTTGTATTCTTGACTCAAATTATTTAGTCTTGATCTTTTAACTTCAACAGTTTCTTCATGAGTTTGTACCAAGGTATCCCATATTTCTTTCGTTGTTCTGCATGCCGAGACACAGAAGAATTCATCCATTCTAAGTGCACCTTGAAGAAGATTTATTTCCTTTTTATCATAGAGAACCTTCTTATCATCTTCGTCCCATGCAGCTTTAGGCTTTGATGAGCCAGCACCATTGATTACCGTTATAGGGATAAATGGACCATTCTCGACGGCATCCCATATTTCTTCTCCTTGTGCTTCTAGATGTGCCTTCATGCGTATTTTCCAAAATTCAAAATATTTACCACAAAATAGAGGAGGCCTGTTGTTACTACCACCATCTCTAAAAATAGGATTTTGATTTGCGTAAGCCATTTTGGATCTTTTAGGAACAGGTTACCTATAACCTGCTCTGATGACAATTTTAAGTACGAAGTGCGCCTAAGAGGGGGGTGAATTAGGTACTTTAAAAATTTTCTGGTTTTAGTGATGATGGATATTATTTTTCTTGTTTATGGTGAGTTTATGAAAGAGTAAAATGCAGAAAAATAAAGAGACACACGCGATATATCCTGGTTCCCCTCACAGTCCAAGAGTACTCCAATCCCCTTTCAACATGAAAGAGATTTCCTTATTGTGGCAAACTTAAACAAGAACTACCCAAAACCAATAGCAATCCTCTTGGACCAAGAACAATACTCTTGGATTTTCACTATGTCAATAACAAGAACAATCCTCTCAAAGTGACTTTACTTGTATCCAACAATCCTGGAAAAACAAGATTTACAAAACCACTTAAATTTATTTCCAACAATCCTGAAAAATAAGTAAGTATATAGAAATATTTGATTTGAGTGAGTTTGAGTAGCAATGATCCCTTTGAGTGATTTTATCAATGAATTGATCTTCTCTTCAATTGATAATAGTATACAATGACTCAAGATATATAATGATCAAAGTTTTCTTGTTAACAATATGTGAAAGTGTGCAGAAAACTTGTGTATGAAAATGTATAACAACTTGAGTTTGATTTTTAAAAATTCAGAAAATATGATTGGAAGAGGTACTTAAAATGTTTTTGAAAATGAATATTTATATGTTCATAGCACCCTTTTGAAACAACATAAAATTCTGTAAATGAATCATGAACAACTGCCAAGATTGAGTGAAAGGTTTCCATGAATTGGTGTTATGAACAGGCATGAGTAAAGTTGTTGTTTTTCAAAATCGTTCAGTATGAAATCGATTGCACCCTTGTGTAAATCGATTGCACGGGGTTTTAACAGTTATAAATTCAAATATTTTGAGTGTGCAATCGATTTCACAAGTATGTAAATTGATTGCACTTGAAGTCAGTAGAAAATATTGAGTGAGAGTAATCGATTGCACAAACATGCAAATCGATTGCACTTAGAAACAGTAGCAAATGTTTTGAAAAATTGAACCATGCAATCGATTGCACTAATATGCAAATCGATTGCACCCAAGTGAAAATTGAATTTTTGCTTAGAAAAACTTGAGTAAAGATTTGGACAATATAAAATATTTCTTTTGACCATTGAGCATCTATGTCTTAAGTTCAAAGTAAGTATTATCATTATACCTTTAAATTTGCTAAGTGCTTGAACCAAAGACTTTATCCACAGATGCTTTTAGCTTGATAAATAATATTGTCCTTCTTGTCAACATGGTTTGTCTTCATCAAAACAAAAGTGCATTTGAGAAGCTTGATTTTACATCACTAAGGATTATGAAAGAAGCAAACTTAGACAAAGACAAATGGATTTAGACAAGGTTGGATCAGTTGAATTTGCTTGATGAAAAGAGGCTGGATGTTGTTTGTCATGTTCAGATGTATCAAAAACGTACGATCAAGGCATTCAACAAGAAGATCAAGCATCGGGTTTACCGGGCTGGTGACTTGGTAACAAAGCGCATCATTCTACCACAAGGCGATCCTAGGGGAAAATGGACTCATACCTACGAAGGGCCATTTGTTGCTGACAAAGTATTCTCGGGAGTTGCTATGATGCTAACCACTATGGACGGTGAATATTTCTTTCACCCTGTAAACGCAAACATAGTCAAAAACTACTACACATAAGAATCACCCGCTAGGTTGACATACCTAGGAAAAAATTATGGCAACCCGGCGAACCAAAAGGGTTCTGGAAAAAATAAGGGATATATACAAAAGATTGTACACTCGGTAAGTCAAAAACCTAAAAGGGCGGCTTGGGTAAAAAAGGGTATCCTGGTGGACTGAAAACCTTAAAGGGAGGTCCAGGAAAAAATTAGGGATTAAAAGCCTACGACTATGTCCCATTGGATCACTTACATGCAAGCTTTATAACCAAAGTCGAAAGTTCAAATGGTTCAATCAACAATTTCCAATGGCAAAGGACAAGATGTTTGAAGACATAGGGGCAATAGCAGAGTTGGAACCCAATGAGATCACTTCCACATGGCTATACATTTTGTTTTCACTTTGTATTCTTTTCATTTCACGACGTTTTCTTCTTACTAGGATTTCCGTCTCTTTGTACAAAACCGTCTGTTTATAGGAAAATTATCAATACAAATATACTTTAAAGTCCAAACTTTTTTTCTTTCTTTTTTGCTTGCAAAAAACATCCAATGACTAAAATTAAATAAGCATATGCATATGAACATGATTAATTGTTAACAAATATATGCATAAGAGAAATACTAAACGTTTACTCAAAACTCTAGGAGATGGGATGACACTCAAGTTGCCCATAAATCCCCACAGAATCCCTTTCATAAGGTTATCCCCAGTGAAGTCGCCAGAGATACTCCCATGAGATTACCCCCACAGAGTAATCTTCACAAGTAAGGGTACATTCCCCGTAATCTCCCCAGCATATCACTCTAGCAAACAAAGGAGTATAATCTCTTTCCCGGTAATATCACCAACCTACGGAGTACTAATTAGTATAATTGATGGAAATTCTCTTCCCCGGTTGAGTTTGGCTCTCCAAAACAGAAAGAAACCTTGCAGAGTTCTTCTCTCTAGCAAAATTCAATTCCCCAAGAGAATTTGTTTCCTCATCAAAGTATTACTCTAACAACAGGGTTTATTTCCCCAACAGGGTTTATTTCCTAAACCGAATTTATTTCCCCAACTACCTACAAATTCCTCAGCTGGAGTTTATTCCTCAGGCTATTATAGATCACTGACAAAATTCTTCTCCCCAGTGAAATTGCCATTGTCCCCAGAAAGTTGCTGCAAACTTGGAATCCAAGCAGATACCAGTTAACATTATCTTCCCCAGACGAGTTGGGAGATTATCCATATCTTTTATCCCTAGTCAGGGTTATAATAAATAAATTCCCCTGTAGAGAAACAGACGGCCAATGTTCCCAAACTCTACTCCCCAAGTGGAAATCAATACATTCCCCTGCAGATTTTCCTTAAACAGTAATCAAGAATCCCCAACGGAAGCATTCTAGACAAGATTGAAGATACACATACTCTTCATCCCCGACAATAGTCAGGGACTTATTTTCCCAGACAAAGATATAACTCGGGCTTACAAATACATTTTACATTCATACATCATGGCATATGAACACAAAACGCATATATCACAATCTCATTTATTTTGAGAACATCATTACGCAAAGAATTTCATACATCATGATATTGCATACAACTAACTCTTTACCTTTTCAGGAAAGATCAATCAATAGAATGATATCATCAACAAAATCTCAAGACAGATTGTAGGTCATTCCCTAAAACAAGACAGGGTAAATATCTACATGGTGGAGACTCCCTTCAGACCTCTGCTGGCTCAGATTAAATCGACCAAAGATTTATTCGGATACTTCTCTTAGTAGACCCTTTTTCTGACTCAGATTAAATCAACCAAAGATTTATTCTGATACTTCTCTCAGTTAAAGATTTAAAGACATTTGCTGGCTCAAATTAAATCGACCAAAGATTTATTCTGATACTTCTCTCAGTAGACCTTTTTGTGGCTCGGATTAAATCATCTAAAGATTTATTCTGATACTTCTCTCAGTTAAAGATTTAAAGACCTCTGTTGGCTCAAATTAAATCGACAAAATATTTATTCTCATACTTCTATCAATAGACATTTTCTGGCTCAGATTAAATCGACCAAAGATTTATTCTGATACTTTTCTCAGTTAAAGATTTAAAAACATTTGTTGGCTCAGATTAAATTGACCAAAGACTTATTCTGATACTTCTCTCAGTAGACCTTTTTCTGGCTCAGATTAAATCGACCAAAGATTTATTCTGGTACTTCTCTTAGTTAAAGAGTTAAAGACCTTTTTCTGGATCAGATTAAATTGACCAAGGATTTATTCTGATACTTCTCTCAATAGACCTTTTTCTGGATCATATTAAATCGACCAAAGATTTATTCTGATACTTCTCTCAGTTAAAGATTTAAAGACATCTGCTGACTCAAATTAAATCGACAAATGATTTATTCTGATACTTCTCTCAGTAGACCTTTTTCTGGCTCAGATTAAATCGAATAAAAATTTATTATGATGCTTCTCTCAGTTAAAGATTTAAATACCTCTTCCGGCTAAGATTAAATCGACAAAAGATTTATTCTGATACTTCTCCCAATTAAAGTAGAGCGTAGACTTAGTCTAATTTCTCTATCAAGTTACTTTGGATGACATCTATAAGCCCATCTCCGATTATTCTCTATCACCTCTCCAAATGGAATCTTTAAGCCCATTCCCGGTATAATCAACAAGCAGGCGAGTGCAAATTTTTGGGCACTTAAATGTTCAATCCTCATCTACCTTCAAGTCACGAATGGAGAAAATGCTAATCTAACTCTTCAGGTTTAAGAAGATTGAACAGGGACAGTTGTTGTACCCAAAAAATTTCCCTCTCCTTTCTCAAGACATTTCTCACTAAATATCTCAAATGCTCAAGGATTCTCAAAGAGTTGATCAGACAAGCTCACCTCCTAAGACTGAGACCACAAAATTAGGGTTTTGGTTTTCTCAAGGATAAATGGACTTTTAATGCATCAAGTGAATTTCATGGTTCATTATAGGTCTTCAATATTTATCATACCATGTTTTAAGCCTTGCACCACAAATTTGCTCAGTCAATTGCTCAAATGACTGGAAATCAGTTGTATTAGGTAAAAAGTCAATTGTGGTCAACCTATAGTCAAACTTAATGATTTTTGGCCAACATAAACATTTTGAAGGGATATTTATCAATTGAGCAAGGGTTTATCATAACTCCTCAATAAAATCATTTAAATCATCATAGGGGAAAATTTATCAAAATTAGGGTTTTGACTAAGAAGTACTGATCAGTGACTTTTGACCTAGTACATGACCTAATGGCTTGAAGTATGATCTCAAAGACTCAAACACAACATATTTACCTAATTTCATGTCTCAAATAATTTCTCAAGGCCAATGGCTTGATAGTTCAAAAATTAGATCAACTGATGAAAAGTCAACTGATACACAAAAAGTTAAACTTTGACTTTTTTATCAACATTGAATTTCAAAGATCAAAATTCATCAAGACATTAAAAAATATCAAAATTGTTCAACAAGAATCAAGAAAGTCAATAAATTCCACAAAAATTCAAATTTATCAATACTTAGAAAAATTCTAAGTGTTTTTTAACCTTGATAATTTCACTACTTCATATCAATTTTTCACCAAGATGCAAGATGATTCAAGGAAAACTTTCAACATGAAAGTTGTAGATCTTGATGAATTCTACAACTTTTTCCCTTAGGGTTTATAATCAAAAGGTTATTATATTTGAAGATATAGGCTCGTGAAGTCATGACATTTTGTATAAACACTTAGTGAAAATTTAAGCAAGTTAGGCAGATTTTTTGTCCTAACTTCTTGGCCAATTTTCATCAAGTTCCAAGATGATTTAGCCAAAGTGGTCAACCTAAATGTTGTAGACAATGTTTCAAGCTTTCCAAAATTTCCAAGAACTTGAAGAGATCATGCTTGAGCTAGAATTTTCAAAGAAAAGAAGTTGGGCGTCCATTCTTAAATTATAGGTCATTTTCATGAAGAACACTTGATCCAATCTTCAAGCGTGCTGCATAATCTTACTTTGCAGGCCTTCTAACTTGCATCCCACTTTGTGATACGGTGGCAGGATGGACTGTTATACTGGTTTTTCATTTGTATTCGCAAATGTTATGGTAAGCAAGAGTCGCCACCGACTTTTCTTTTATCCAAACTAAGGAAAGGGTTAAAAGAACAGAAAAATACATTTTCAAGAATTTTCTGAGTAAGGGGGTAGATTATGGAAAGGGAAGGTGTTAGCACCCTTTCCATCCGTAGTTCTCTACGGGCTCTTAGATGCTTAGCTCATTTAAAAGCACCTTGTGCTTTGTGTGTTTTGAAAAATGTTTTGAAATGCCTTAGTGCAACGATTCGCTTTATGATAACTCTTGTATCAGTCCTCAAGAGTGTTGATAAAGCGTTTTTTGAAAGTGTTTTGAAATGTTTTTGTGTAAGTGTGAAAATTCGTTTTGAGCAAGCATTCCAGAACTATCTACTTATACTCGAAAAGTTTGTTCTTTTCCTCTTATCCTTTAGACAGTGATATCCTACTATTAGTGAGTAGGTAGCCCTATCGTTGGATGTTGAGGGACAATCGAAGGGACGTACAGTCATAAAGGTAACATGTGGAGACGCTTTAGCAATTTTGTCTAAGGAGAAGATCATTTACCGAAAGGCAACACTGTAGGGTCATCGAGGGACTATGATCTTTTGATTTACGGGTCTTTGCTAAAGCGTCCCCGTTTTAAGGGACATGACTATTTTTTTCAAGGAAACCAAAGTGGACGTACCCTAAAGGTGTATGTGTGCAATTATGTTGGTTTTCAGTTATTTTAATATTGTGTTAAGTTTGCTAACTCTTTGTTTACAGTCTTTCCATACAAGCCTAATTACTAATAGTTAATATCTTGCAGAAATTTAAAGTGCATGAATTGTAAATCCTACGCTATTACAATGCTTCGGGGAGGGGGTATTTACATGTCCAAATGGGGAAACAAAAAGTAACAAGTCATAAATTTAACTATTACAGCCTTTTGTAGTTACATAAATATAAAATGAACAAAATTTCAAATGGGCGCGTGAATATGGAAAGCGAGGTAAGCCCTAAAATACTTCTACATACTTAGCACTTTTTTTGTCATTTTTATTAAGAAAAATACTTAAATTTAAAAAAATTAATTTTAAATAAATAAAGAAAAGAGTGATAAATATGATACAATTAAAACTAATCAAGAGGAAACTAATTCTAACATTTTTTTGATTTTTATTATTGAGAAAATTATTTGAAATGATTAAGTCTAACTTCTAATTGATTTTAAATTACTTGATAATTAAAATATAGTTAATTAACTTGCACAAATTAAATTTAATTATATATAAAAAAAAACCTAAATTTATTTTTTTATTTTATGATTTAATAAAAAATGATTTTGAAAAAGTAAATATAAAAAGAAGTAAATAAAGAAATTCGGCGTTAGTTTTGGCTAAAGGTCTCTGAATTTTGCGTTTCGAAGCCAAGCTTCTGATCGGTGTTGAGAATGGCATCTCATGAAATAGGCCTCAAAACTTACATGCTTCACGTCCAACCTGCTCTATGTATGACTACAAACATGTATGCAAACGTCAAATAGATTAATAAATGCAGATTAACAAGATTAGATTTAAATAAACTATACCGAACAATGCAACTTGTATGGACGAATCGGGCGTTCTCCAAGCCAAGGTGAGGAATGGAAATGACTCCTAGGGACCTCAGGAGTGCAAAGATGGCATGATATTGGATGGAGGAGAGATGAAGATCAGGTTTTGAATTTTCACAACTTTTGAACGATTTTCAGAATTTTGAGAGAGCTTTGTGAAGAGCTTTTGAAGATATTTTTGAAGACTAATTTCGTGCCCCTTTGCATATGGTTTGCTTATTCTTATATAGAGGTATGAATGAGGAAACATACATGGCAAGGAATCAATTAATCAAACCATGATAAAACAAAAATCAAACATATTGAAAACTTTCCATTTTTTGAGTTTGTTCTTGCCATTTTTGAAATTCCTTGTCTCTTTTTGAATGTTCAATGAACCTGGACCATTTGTATGTATCTTGGACGAAAATATGGGCCTTTTAATAGATTAAATCAAACACAAATATCATGGCCCATTATTCTTTGTATTTTTATTTAATTTATTTGATTTAATTCATATTTAAATGAATAAAAAAATTGAAATAACTAGAAATAAAAATCAAAATAGTGCATAGTTAGGTTTATAGGTCCTTGGGTATGTCATAAACATGTTTGAACCCTAAAAGTTAGGTCCATTAATCAAAAAATGAATTTTTTCTCAAAGTTGGCTTCATGCAATTTTCACAAATTTGCCCAACTTGTGCAAACAATAACATGCTCAATTTTCATCTTTTGAAGATGATATTTGACTCTTTGGAAATACCTAGATGTCCTCTACAATATCTATGTTGATTTTTGTTGCTTTTGAAGACATTATCTTGATGTAAGTTATCTTGACAAAAAGTGTCTTTTGTTGACTTTTTGAAAATGACCTGTAATGTATGAGCTTGTATCTTTCAAATGGTGCATTTCTTGAACTTGAGTATAAAAGAGAAGCTGTATGGAATTAGATTCTATTCAAAATGAGCTTTGGTTGGGGAAAAACGTATGAAGTATGTGAAAGTTATGCCTAGTCAAATTTCAATTGACGTTTCCTAGGAAACCCTAATTTAGCAAATCTTGACTTTTGATGATCTGAGGACTTTCCTTGAGGGACCATGATCAACCTTTGATTAAATGATGAATATCACTTAAAAATGTTTATTTAGACCAAATATATTGAAGTTTGACTGTATATAGGCCACAATTGATTTTTGACCTAGTACAGTTGATTTGCAGGCATTTGAGCAATTGACTGAGCAAACTTGTAGTGGAATGCATGAAATTTTTCATGAACAATATTGAAGGAATATTAGGACCATGGCAAACATTTGTGACCTTTTGATATTTCACATCTTGATGAAAAGTGAAACCCTAATTAGAGGTTCATTGCTTAGGAGGAGAGTTTGTCTGATCAATTCTTGGTCAACCTTGAGCAATTGAGGACCTCTAGAAGCATGTCTTAAGTGAAAATGGGAGGGAAAATTTTGGGGTACATCAGATGCCCCTGTTCAATCTTCTTAAACCAGAGGATTTATATTGGCTTGTTTGCCTTTCGTGATCTGAAGGTTGAAGAGGATTGAACACTAGAGTGCCCAGAAATTTGCACTCGCGTGAAGTAACACTGTTGGTTAATGCTAATCAGGAATGGGCTTACAGAAGCCATTTGGAGTAGATGACTGAGAGTCGTCAGATATGGGCTTAAAGATGCCATCATAAGTAGATGACTGAGAGTCATAAATGGCCCCTTTGTGGGGATTCCTGTTCCTGTTGTTTGAGGAGGAGTCCATTGGGGGATGTTTATTTCTGTTGTTTTCTTGTTTGAGGAAAAATTTGTGGGGAATAGAGTCTTGGAACTTCAGTTGTCCATGACTCTACTAAGGGGTTATCTCTGGATTGGAGAGATGAAGGTTTGTTGTTTTCTGGTTAAAATCCAGGCTTCATAGTAATTTACTGGGGAGAATGAAATTAACTGCTATCTGGAAATGTATCAGAAGAAACCTGTGTATGGTTGTTTTAGGATTAGTCCGGGTAAGACTTCATTTGGAAGTGTATGAGAAGGAACTTGGGTAGGGTTGTTTTAGGAGATATATGAGAGGGAGCCTGGGTAGGGCAGCTTCATGATAAGTTCGGGTAAAACTGCATGTGGAGATTATAAGAAGGAACCTGGGTAGGGTTGCCTCAGGATGAGTCCGTGTAAAACTGCATCTGGAAATTGTGAGAAGGAACCTGGGTAGGGTTGCTTCAAGATGAGTCCGTCTAAAACTGCATCTGGAAATTCAAGAGACGGAACCTGGGTAGGGTTACCTCAGGATGAGTCTGTGTAAAACTGCATCTAGAAATTCAAGAGAAGGAACCTGGGTAGGGTTTCCTCAGGATGAAACTGTGTAAAACTGCATCTGGAAAATCAAGAGAAGGAACCTGGGTAGGGTTTCCTCAGGATGAGTCTGTGTAAAACTGCATCTGGAGATTGTGAGAAGGAACCTGGGTAGGGTTGCTTCAGGATGAGTTCGTGTAAAAATTCAAAAGGTGGGTGAAGGAACTCATGTAAGGTTGCTTCATGAAGATCCGTATAAAGCTATATTTGGAAGTCAGAAGAAACCCGTGTAAGATTGCTTCACGAAGAGCCCATATAAAGATGTATTTAGAAGTCAGAAGAAACCCGTGTGAGATTGCTTCATGATGAGTCCGTGTAAAGCTGTATTTGGAATTCAGAAGAAACCCGTGTAAGATTGCTTAATGATGAGCTCGTGTAAAGCTGTATTTGGAATTCAGAAGAAACCCGTGTAAGATTGCTTCATGATGAGCCCGTGTAAAGCTGTATTCGGAAGTCAGAAGAAACCCGTGTAAGATTGCTTCATGATGAGCCCGTGTAAAGTTGTATTTGGTCGTATAGATAATTACTTTGTTTTGTTTCAGGAGCTAATCCTGGACCTGTTGAAAATTGTTGATGATAAATATCTATTGATTGATCTTTCATGAAAAGGTAAAGTGTTAGTTGTATGCAATGCATTGATGTATGAAATGCATTGTGTAATGGTGTTCTCAAAATAAATGATATTGGGATGTATTCATTTGTACTGCAGATGCTATGACGTTTGTAGAATTATGTATGAATGCACTATGTGAATGTATCAGTTATTCTATTGCAGCACTGTTGAATTAGGGAAAATAAATCCCTGATTGCAGATGGCGATGAAGAATGTAGGTCTTCAGATTTTGTTGAAGCTGAACTGCTGGGAGATCATCTTTCGTTGTTAGAGAAATAAACTTTGTTGGGGAAGGAAAGCTTTGCGCACTGCTTGAGGATTTTGTGAAATCCTATTGGGGAATCCTGAGAAGTTTAACGACTTTACTAGGGAAAACCTGATGTCGGAGCAGTAGTTGGAAATTCCTGTTCTACCGGGGATATAAGAACACCTGACATCACTAGGTTGTAAGTTGAGGATATGGCAGCAACTTTTTAGTAAGATGCCCCTACCTCTGTACCTACTGAAGAAAGTACCTGCGGAGACTTTGTGGATGGTTTGAGTGTCATTCCAACTTCTGGGGTGCTTGGTAAATTTTGATCAGGATGATAAGTCTTCTACTGATAAAGAAATGACGAGATGACGGGACATAGTCGTACATTTTTAATCCCTAACTTTTTCCTGGACTGCCCTTTCGGGTTTTCATTCCACCGGGGTACCTTTTTTGCTCATGCTGCCTTTTCAGGCTTTCGACTTGCCGGGTGTACAATTTTTTTGTATATATCCCTAATTTTTGCCCAAACTCTTTTGGTTCGCCGGGATGCCCTTAATTTTTCCTAGGCCTATCAACCTAGCGGGTCTTTTTCATGCGTAGTATTTTCTGACTATGTCTACGCTCATAGGATGTGGAGAGTTGTCACCGTCTATGACAACAAGTGTTGTAGAAATGCCAAAAAAAGTTTATGTGATCGCATGTGCCCTTTCATACGTGGGAGCCTGTGTGAGGCTGCTTCAGGATGAATCTGGTGCACCTGATGTTTGATCAAGTTTCTGATAGTCTTGAATTTCCTAGGTATCTTTTCTAAGAACTGTCATGGAAGGATTCGAAGACATGACACTGACACCATCTGATACTACTGGCACATACAAGCAATTTGGTGGTACAAAAGATTCAAATTTCACAATAATTTTCTGCTGGAATCCCTGATCAATGTAACATCCCCCGAGTGATTCAGATGGAGATCTGCCCCTGGTTATTCATCACTTTTGGAGAGATTCTTTACATATTGGCCTGACTGCCCCAGATTAATTAGACACCATGCCATGCCCCCTTGATTATGAAAGGCTTGTTATTGGGAATGTTTTTTCCGTCTGAGGTGATTCTGTCCATTGAGGGGGTCTTCGTTCACTGAATATTTGTTGTGTGAATTTCTCTGCCATTTGAACAATTAACCATATGCAAACAATGTCATTTAAAGAATGAAAAGCTTATGTTTATCTTGAAATTTTTTGAAAATGCGTTTTTTATAGTAAAACAAAATTTGCAAGAATGTGATATCAACTCATGATTTATAGCAAACCTTACAGAAGTCAGGATACCTTTGTAACAGTATGCTCTCAAACTAACTCATGCTTCAGCTAGGACTTTTAAGGGTTATAACGTGGCCTGGTTTACGGTTCAAGAAACAAAGGATAAAGGCTCAAATTTTATTTGTACCCAACCCGCTCTTCATGATATTCTTCAGTCATATGCTCAGTTAATTGTGCATTTCGAATCCCAGTTGAGTTCTGAAATGTTAGCCCCGATATTTTGGTGATGGTTCAGAAATTGAATGTTTGTTTGAGAAGGCAGACATTTTTGTGACCTTTTCTTTTTGTTGATGATTTGTAGGACCTCTTTCTTTTTTGATTTTGTTATCCATGTCTTTTGCCTGAACTGTTTCTTTTGTGATTACAGCCAGTGGGATGCCCCAGTTTTTTTCTTAAGTCTCCTTCATAGGTTTTGACTTAATGGGCTTTTATTTTGAGAGATAATGAATGCATGTTCTTAATGATTATGTGGAACCATCACCATCTTTTGGAGAGCATCTTCTACACTATTTGTCGTGTATGAAGGGAAAGCTTGCGACTGAATGCACATCTGAATTAACTGAGAAAACTACCCTGCTTCAGGTTATGATTAAGGGTTTTAATTTGTGTGAAAAGAAAACTCCTACTTCTTAGGCTCAAAGGGGTTGACTAGGGATTATCTTTCTTATAACTCCTTTGTTTAGGATTTGAAACAACGCCTGTACATCATCAACGGAGTCTATTCAAAAGCATATTATAGAGATTATGGTATCGTTCCCGTCATCCTCCCTCTAAAGGCTTAGAGCTTTTAATCAAGAGTTGAATATCACAAAAGGGAAGTAAGAAAGCAGCTTAAGCATAATGAAAACAAATTAATTCAAGACAAACATGTGCAATGTATTAATGAAATAACAAATTTTGACATGATAATAATTGTTTGAACAAACAAAGAAAATACAACTTGAGAATTCAAATGAATAAAAATACTCTCAATCATGGCCATGATTTGGCATGAGAGCAATGATCACGTTGGGAGTCTCAGGGGGGGTCGAACTCAATCTCCTTGGTGTCAATCATATTTTGAATGTTGTATTTCAGTGTCCAATAATCATTAGTATCGTGCCCAGGACTGCAAGAATGATAGGCACACCTTGCATCAGGATTGTAGTTAGGAGAAGAAGTCTTATGTTTTGGATTAGGTCCTATCAACGTAATCAAATTCATTCTCAACATATGTTGTAATGCTTGAGACAGCGGCATGTTGGTCTTGGTAAACTGTCTCTTAGGCTTATCTTACCTTCGTTGATTACCCTGTTGTTGTGGTCATTGCACGCGTGCCAAATTAGAGACCAGCACTGCCCCTACAGATTGGTGGTAGTCTGCCTTATTACGACCCTTTTGGCCATACATAGAATTTGCTTCCCTCTTACCAGCAAATGGCTTCTTCTCAGCATTAGAAGATGCAGCCATCGGGATATTCCCACTCTTGATACCACTTTCAATCCTTTCTCCAGTCAAAACCATCTCTGTGAAACCGGATGAGGAACTCCTAATCAGCATATTAAAGAACGGGCCCGTCAGAGTGCCCATGAACATGTCTACCATTTCTCGATAATTCAGAGGAGGTTGTACCCTGCCAGCTAGATCCCTCCATTTCTGGGCATATTCCTTGAAGCCTTCGCTAGAACCTATAGACATGCCTTGAAGTTGTGTACGAGTTGGGGCAAGGTCAGCATTGTATTGGTACTTCTTGTAGAAATCAGAAGCCAAGTCTTCCCAGGTATGAATGTCTATTCTTTCTAGATGATAGAACCACTCCAGTTGCATGCCAGCTAAACTTTCTTGAAAGAAATGGACCTATAACTTCCGGTCAGCAGTGTGAAGCTGGATCTTCCTGACATAGGACCTTAAGTGCAACTTAGGGCACGAGACACCGTCATACTTAGAAAATGTGGGAACCTTGAACTTTGGTGGGATGACAACTCTAGGAACCAGCCCTAACTCTTCAAAGTCCAAGCCAGGTGCCTGTTGAATCTCCATAGCATTGAGACGATCCTTCAGCTGTTTGTATTTATTGTCAGCAGGAGGATATTGTTCCTCAGAGTAATCAGCTTCTTCTTCATCAGCATCGGGGTTGTTGACTTCTTCATGATTATCCCCATTCGTTTGATGGAGTTATGAGATCTAGAGATCATTTAACCGGTCCTTTGAGTCTTCTTCCCATATTCAAGATGTTAGCCGGTTTCTTTGCCTTCTTCTTCTTCTTCTTTTTGATGAATAGATCTTTCGGTTCTTCCTGCTCCTGGGCCAAATCCATGAACATTTGTTGGATTTGAGCGTTTTGAGCTTGAAGGTCTTTTACTGTTTGTTCATGGGCCATTTCTTTTGCTGAAATAAACAGCAAAAAGATGAGAAACCTGTACTGGAAGACCTGTTATGAAATGGCATGCATGCAATGCTTTCAAGTATCTCACGGGGTAAACAAGAAAATGTCAGAAGTTGAAATTTACAGCTTTGATTTAAGAACTACGTATCTTTGAGTGTCCTTCTACGAGATTCAAGTTCACCATATCAAGTGGGTCATAGCCCCTGACTCAAGTTATTGAGTTTTGATCTTTTAACCGCATTGGCTAGAGGAAAATAAATCCCTCTGCCCCTTTCTAGACGTCTGATTTATTATAACCTGCATTACAATCCCTTGAGATCATTGAAATAGTTAAGGAAATGTTGTAGCATGATGTTATGATGTGTATGCTATGCGTTAAGCAAAATTGTAAGGTGATCAAGATAAGTGAGTTTAAGAAGTCCAGGTTACTGGATAATGACTGTAAACAAACCCTGCAAGGAGATCATGTTGTTAGATAAAAACCACGTAAGTAGCTCAAGTTGAAAGCAAACAAATCACACAAGCATCCTTAGGTTTAGGATTGCATAGGGTTTATAGGTAAGTACCCTCTTGAAGTTTCAGTTGACTCAAATTGTCCTATCAATAGTAACGGGTTCTAGGGAATCTTAATATCATTGATTTTTCCCACAAGTTTTGTTCCGATCGACATCTGACTTGCCACCAAACAAAACTCGGGAGTCAAATCTCAATGAGCGTAGTATCGAGTATCAACTGACTTAGGACTACACCAAATACAGCTATCTCACTACCTCCTAATGGCCAAGTCGTTCAATTAAAGTTTCTAAGGCCAGTTGATGCTTCATGACACCATGCAGCGGCCCCGTATTCTCCTTTCTTACTCAAGGGCTACCAGTACCAACCAAAGTGTCACATCAATATAGCTATCGCTTCACCCATGTCGGTATACCCCGCACAGCCCCCACGATCTATTGCTACTTACCTAAAAGGTACCCCAGATCCGGGTGTAGGATCTACAGTAACAACCCAAACAAACCCTCCAAGGATAAAGCATACAAAGCAAGCAATTAAAACAATTTTAAAATGAACTAACTCTAAGGTAACCCCACTTTTTATATATTCCCCAGCAGAGTCTCCAGTTCTGTGATACAGTGGTAGAACCGACTGTTATACTGGTTTTGCGCTTGTATTCGCAAATGTCGCGGTAAGCAAGAGTCGCCACCGACTTTTATTTTATCCAAATTAAGGAAAGGGTGAAAAGAACAGAAAAATAACTTTTTGAGCACTTTCTGAGTAAGGGGGTAGATTATGGAAAGGGAAGGTGTTAGCACCCTTTCCATCCGTAGTTCTCTACGGGCTCTTAGATGCTTAGTTATTTTAAAAGTACCTTGTGCTTTGTGTGTTTTGAAAAATGTTTTGAAATGCCTTAGTGCGAAGATTTTCTTTATGATAACTCTTGTATCAGTCCTCAAGAGTGTTGATAAAGCGTTTTTTTGAAAGTGTTTTGAAATGTTTTTGTGTAAGTGTGAAAAATTGTTTTGAGCAAGCATCCCAGAACTATCTACTTATACTAGAAAGGTTTGTTCTTTTCCTCATATCATTTAGACAGCGCTATCCTACTATTAGTGAGTAGGTAGCCCTGTCGTTGGATGTTAAGGGACAATCGAAGGGACGTACAGTCATAAAGGCAACATGTGGAGACTCTTTAGCAATTTTGTCTAAGGACCAGATCATTTACCGAAAGGTAACACTGTAGGGTCATCGAGGGACTATGATCTTTTGATTTACGGGTCTTTGCTAAAGCGTCCCCGTTTCGAGGGACATGACTGTTTTTTTAAGGCAACCAAAGTGGGCGTACCCTAGAGGTTTATATGTGCAATTGTGTTGGTTTTTAGTTATTTTAGTCTTGTGTTAAGTTTGCTAACGCTTTGTTTACAGTCTTTTTATACAAGCCTAATTACTAGCAGTTGATATCTTGCTGAAATTTAAAATGCGGGAATTGTAAATCCTACGCTATTACAATGCTTCGGGGAGGGGGTATTTACATGTCCAAATGGGGAACAAAATGTAACAAGTTCTAAATTTAACTATTACAACCTTTTGTAGTTACATAAAAATAAAATGAACGAAATTTAAAATGGGCGCGCGAATATGGAAAGCGAGGTAAGCCCTAAAATAATTCTACATACTTAGCACTTTTTTGTCATTTTTATTAAGAAAAATACTTAAGTTTAAAAAAATTAATTTTAACTAAATAAAGAAAAGTGTGATAAATAAGATTCAATTAAAACTAATCAAAAGGAAACTAATTCTAACATTTTTTAGATTTTTATTATTGAGAAAAAGATTTGAAATGATTAAGTCTAAGTTCTAATTGATTTTGAATTACTTGAAATAAATCAAAATATAATTAATTAACTTGCATAAATTAAATTTAATTATATATAAGAAAAACCTAAATCTATTTTTTTTTTATTTTTTTATTTTATGATTAAATAAAAAATGATTTTGAAAAATTAAATATAAAAAGAAGTAAATAAAGAAATCCGGCGTTAGTTTTGGCTAAAGGTCTCTGAATTTTGCGTTTCGAACCGATCACTGTTGAGAATGGCATCTCATGAACCAGGCCTCAAAACTTACATGCTTCACGTCCAACCTGCTCTATGTATGACTACAAATATGTATGCAAACGTCAAATAGATTAATAAATGCAGATTAACAAGATTAGATTTAAATAAACTATACCGAACGATGCGACTTGTATGGACGACTCGGGCGCGCTCCAAGACAAGGTGAGGAATGGAAATGACTCCTAGGAACCTCGGGAGTGCAAAAATGGCACGAGATTGGATGGAGGAAAGCTGAAGATCAGGTTTTGAATTTTCACAACTTTTGAACGATTTTCAGAATTTTGAGAGAGCTTTGTGAAGAGCTTTTGAAGAGATTTTTGAAGACTAATTTTGTTCCCCTTTGCATATGGTTTGCTTATTCTTATATAGAGTTATGAATGAGGCAACATACATGGCAAGGAATCAATTAATCAAACCATGATAAAACAAAAATCAAACATATTGAAAACTTTCCATTTTTTGAGTTTTTTCTTGCCATTTTTGAAGATCCTTGTCTGTTTTTGAATGTTCAATGAACCTGGACCATTTGGATGTATCTTTAACGAAAATATGGACCTTCTAATAGATCAAATCAAACCCAAATGTCATGGCCCATTATTCTTTGTATTTTTATTTAATTTATTTGATTTAATTCATATTTAAATGAATAAAAATTCAAATAAATAGAAATCAAAATCAAAATAGTGCATGGTTAGATTTATAGGTCTTTGAGTATGTCATAAACATGTTTTAACCCTAAAAGTTAGGTCCATTAACCAAAAAATTCAATTTTTCTCGAATTTGACTTCATGCATTTTTCATAAATTTGCCCAACTTGTGCAAACCTAACTTGCTCAATTTTCATATTTTGAAGATAATCTTTAACTTTTTGGAAATACCGAGATGTCCTCTACAATCTCTATGTTTATCATTTTTGCTTTTGGAGACATTATCTTCATGTAAGTTGTGTTGACAAAAAGTGTCTTTTGTTGACTTTTTGAAAATGACATGTAATGTATGAGCTTGTATCTTTCAAATGGTGCATTTCTTGAACTTGAGGATACAAGATAAGTTGTAGGGAATTGGATTCTCTTCAAAATGAGCTTTGGTTGGGGAAAATGGTTGAAGTATGTGAAAGTTATGCCTGGTGAAAGTTCAATTGACTTTTCCTAGGAAACCCTAATTTAGCAAATCTTGACTTTTGATTATCTAAGGACTTTCCTTGAGGAATCATGATCAAACCTTGATTAAATGATGAATATCACTTAAAAATATTGATTTTGACCAAAAATCTTGAAGTTTGACTGTATATAGACCACAATTGACTTTTGACCTAGTATAGTTGATTTTCAAGCATTTGAGCAATTGACTGAGCAAACTTGTAGTGGAATGCATGAAATTTGTCATTTACAATCTTGAAGGCATATTAGGACCATGGCAAACATTTGTGACCTTTGGAGATTACACATCTTGATGAAAAGTGAAACCCTAATTAGAGGTTCATTGCTTAGGAGGAGAGTTTGTCTGATCAATTGTTGGTCAACCTTGAGCAATTGAGGACCTCTAGAAGCATGTCTGAAGTGAAAATGGGAGGGCAAATTTTGGGGTACTCAATAATTAAATATTTACACAACTGATTGAGAAGCATTTGAGCCATTTTGGAAAAGCCAACTTTAATCACAATGTCAACTCCTTGAGCTTTAAACTTGTTCCTTATTAACACACATAATCTCAAAGACAAAATCAACTTGTCTAGAGCCTGTTAGCCACCCTGCAAGCCCTTGTACTTCACATTGAAACTATGCATTTCAAGTTTGATTCAAAAACAACTTTCAAAACCATAACATGTGATCTCTTGAATCTGATGTTTTCCTTACCTCAAACATTTTCTCTATAAATAGACAAGTAATTTGCAAGCTATCATACAAATTTACAAGCCCTCAAACTCCCTGAAACTCAAAACTTGCACACAAACCTCCATTGTTGCAACTTCTGGCCAAAAAACTCAAACTCACAATCCAATGGTGTGTTTCCTCTCTAAATCAATCACAAAGATTCCATACTTCATTTAGAACCCATCCCCACCCTTGTTTCATAACTGTAACTGCATCTTCATCATCCTCCAAACTCAAAAACTCAGCTCTGCTACTCGACTTCTCCAAGAATATTCAGACACTTTTAGAATAAAGTAAGAGTTGCATTAGCTTCATTAAAGTCCAGTAAAGCTATTCAAATCATCACAACACTTCCAGGGGTGCTCAAACTCCATACACGATTTCCTATTTAGAGGTAAGTTTTCTAAACTTTGAACTCTCTCTACAAGCATCATTAATGGTTACTTTGTGAATGAAAATTGTAGACATCATAGCCTTAAAGTTAACCATGCCTTTAGATTTCATTTATGTTTCCTGAGTGATGCGAATTTTGAAGTTGAACTTTCTAAAAAAATTAGGTTTTATTTGGTACCAAACAAAATTCATGTTCATCTTTGATTTATTGCTTTAATTATTTATATGGTTGAATTAGTGGTGACAAATGAAACAACTTTCATGTTTACAATTTTGAAAATGGTTGAGAAACGAAGAAGTTACAGTTTTGGCCATGGTGGTGTTCTTCACTGTGCACGCAAGGTTGAAGATGAAGTCATTTTCAAATTCAGAAATGCGTTTATTTTATATTTATTTCAAGTTGTTTTATACACGGAAGAAACAACCACCCCAGTGGTAGAGGAAGCGCGTGTAAGGAATTGACCTATATGGATCTGAGTTCGAGCCCCGGTGGTACCCTTTTGGTTTTTTCTTAATACTTCCTTGCAGATTCAATACATCAGGCAGCACGCACATGTTATAGAACCTTGTGACTGAACCATCAGATCTATCAGCTATTTAATCCAAGGCCTCAAATGTGCTTGCCCACCATGGACCATCAGGAGCTAACCATATGGAATCATACTGGCGTTGGACTTTGTTCTGGGCCTGGATCACATTTTTGAATTCTCAACCCCCCCCCCCCCCCTTTTACTTTATAATACGCAAGCCCATATGCATTTTCTTTTTATTTTTATTTTCTGATTTCAACAAAAACAGACTTGGCCCTCTTTTGCTACATTTAACCTCCCATTTCACTTTTTAACACACATACTCAATATATCTTATACTTTCTTATTTTCTATTTCTTTACTTATTTTTATTTTTAACCAAAAAATACAAAAATTTATATTTTCTTAAATTAAAAATATCCTTTTTTGACACTCTATTTTATTTATTAAATAAATTTTTTTATTATTATTTATTTTACATTGTAGAACATTTTTCTTAATTAACATTAACAAAATTATTTTTTAAACAAATTAAATTAGATAATTAGGGCTCCATTTCTTTCTTCCCCTCATTCATAAAATTGTACCCCCCACCCCCACCCCATTCCCAAAGCGTTGTAATAGCGTAGGATATTTAAATTCCGCAATTTATCGTTTTCCTTATTATTGTTAGTAATTAGGGTTTGCATGACAAGACTTAAAATCAACCATAGCAAGAACCCTAATTCAAAAGATAAAATACTTGAAAACAAAACACACTGCACACATGCACCTCTAGGGTAACCCACACTTGTTCCCTTGGATATAAATAGTCATGTCCCTCGAACGTGGGATGTTTTAGCAAAGACTCTCGATTAAAAGATTGTAGTCCCTCGATAACCCTTCAAATGTTTCCTTCGGTAAATGATCTTAGTCCATTAAGAAAATTGCTAAAATATCTTACAAGTTGCCTTATATGACTGTACGATGACTCACTCTTGTCCCTCACATCCAATGATATGTCTACTTACCAATCAATGGTAAAATAGAACTATCTAAAGGAGAATGAAAAGAACTAAGACTTTTTGAGTAGGTAGATTGTTCGTAATTGCTTTCTCATAAACAAAGCCATTTATACCTCACATTTTCAAAACATTTGTCAAAACAAACATTTTGTCTTACATTGGCAAGTTTCAAAATATTTCTCAAATGCACACAAAAAGAAAATTTTCAAAGTTAGCTAAGCGATTAAAAGCCCGTAGATAACTACAGATCAAAAGGGTGCTAACACCTTTCCTTTTCATAACCTACCCCCCGAACTCAAAATCTTAAAAGGTCTTTCCTGTTCTTTCACACTTTCCTTATCGGATAAAAGAAAATTTGGTGGCGACTCTAGCTATCCGCAACACATGCGGTAAAATGCAAAAACAAGTCAATTCTCCCACCGTATTACACCGGTATATTATGTTTGTTTTAGGTACTTTATAGGTAGGAGTTGGTACACGAGAAAACATGACGAAAACAGAATAAAATGGAGAAAATATGACGAAAAGGCATTGGTGGCAATGTAACGCCCGTTAATTTAATTAATTATTTAATTAAATATTTTCGAATCATTCATTGAAGTTATGAGATATTGGGAATTGTTGGCATAAGTTGCTAGATTATTACTAGTTAATTAATTAGTTGATTAATAATAGTAATAATACTAGAATTAGTAGAATAATAGAATAATTATGTTCGGCCTATTTTTAATGGTTTGAAGTAGAGATATGGGGGGATATTGTTAAGCCCATTAAGAATTATAATATTGTGAGGTTCTATTTAAATAAAGAATGGGGTTAATTGAGAAATTGTTGGAAAATTGGTCGTGAGAAGTTACAGAGAAGAGGAATAAGGAGAAGAAGCAAAGCAACGTTCTGGCCGGAGAGTTTTAGAGCAAACTTCAATCCAAGGTAAGGGTGGGGTTCTGACTCTATAATGGGGCTTATGATGAATATTATGTAGGAATTGGTCGTGGGTATAATTGTATTGTGTTGATTTTTTGGGGTTGTTCTTCAAAGTTGCCCGTTTTCATGTTGTGGTCGTTTATGAATTTTCCGCATAATTGTCTTGTACAATTGATGAATTTGTTAGTAGGAGATATAGTTTCCCCTTTGCCATGTTATTCCATGTTGTTGGTCTAAAAATTAATGGTCGAAGAGAATATTGTAAGGCTGGGTTAACGTTCATCACAGACTGGATGAATTTCGTGCAAAAATGTGAAGACGCGCCATGTCGATGTGCACAGGTATTTGCGCCGAGAAGCATAAGGCTGCAAGGTGTGTCGAGGAGCACAGGTGCTAGGTGCTAAGCGGTACAAGGCTGAAAGTTGTGCTGAGGAGCACAGGAATTTGTGTCGAGTAGCACAAGGTTGTAAGGTGTGCCGAGGAGCACATGTGCTAGGTACCGAGCGACACAAGGCTGCAAGGTGCATCGAGGAGAATAGGTACTTGTGTCGAGCGACACAAGGCTGCACGATGTGCCGAGAAGTATGGTATGTGTCGGCCGGTATAGAGGCATGAAGGGAAGGTGCCGAGCGGCATGGCAACTGAGTCGAGGGGCATACGTCTTTATTAATTCGTTTTTGTTGTTCTTATGCATGTTGAGGGGCATATAATCCTTTCTTATTCCTTAACGCTCCTGTGAAGGCTATTTAGTTATTCAATTTTGTTTAACATTCTCAGTATACTAATTAAAATTCTTAAGGTATTATATCTCTATATGATTAATTAATTCTAGTAAAAATAAGTTGGTAGCATGAGAGATAATATAATTAATAAGTGACTAGCAGTATATAGTTGAATTACCCAAATAATTACGCAGGACGTCGTAGTATATTTTGGTTAATATGGTGTATTGTATATTTTGTTATAATTTGAAAAATTGCAGGTGATGACGAATTTTGCTAAGATGTCTCTAATTATTGGCTGATATTTAGTTGTAAGCTTATGGCCAATGTCAAATTGTGTTGAGTTGTTGTTGAATTATTGTTGTTGTTGTTACTATATTCATACTGTTCTCACATACATAGCATATTAAGTTGGGAGCTCATGCTTGGTAAGTTGGTCTAGATTGGAAAATATAATGTTGAAGGCTTATGCCTTGTTGATGCCTCTATTAATTGGCAGATTATTAAGTTGGAAGTTTTTCTCTGTTGGTACCACATACATGTGCATAAAAAAACAAGTCGCATTTCATGTTGCATCCTGAGTTGTGTGTGGGTGAATTGATTATGTTAAATGTTGTTAAAGAGATGCGAAGTGGTGATTTTGTATGAATTGGTTCTAATATATTGTTAACCGTGCATTCTATTATATTGTTCGATATCTAGCCCCTTTTGTTTGAATGTTACCCATATGTTGGTAACGTGCAGGTAACCTAGAGTGAAGGTCATTGACCTTCAGTAGTTTGAGTCGGTGTCGTTGCTCTGATACGTAGAACTCGGGGGATGAACGCTTGTTGCTTTATTTTTGTGATTACTTCTGTTTCCGAATCTTAAATTTATTTACTAAGTACTTTGTTGTTTTTAAAGTTGTTTCAGTTGGACAAAGATGTTATGTCATTTGAATTGAAAATTGTGATTCTGCTGCTTAATTATAAATTTTTTTATTATAAAGACTAGATTATGTGGTTAACAATTCATCCGAGTTTAAGTGTTATGTATTTGTTTTATATGCGATTAACTGAAGGTGTGTTTAAGTAGTAAGTGTAGCATCCTATTTGTATGTCGAAATTCTGTAACTCTGATTTTATATAATTCGTTGGGTAGAAATGGGGTGTTACATTAGTGGTATCAGAGCATGTCGGCTCGTTCGACCAAGTTGTTGAGTCATAGTTTTATCTAAGAATCGAGTATTGTTAACTTGAGTTCTAACCGTTTTTTATGTTGTAGTGATAAGTTGAGATGGCTGGAAGGAATGATGCTCCACTTGTTGCTGCTTTGGAAGTAATGGCGCATGCTATGGAGAATCAGCCAAATGCTGACGAGAATGTTAAATCTCGTAGCTTGGAGATCTTCCAGAGGGAGAATCCTTCTACCTTCAAGGGTAAGTACGATCCTGATGGAGCGTTAGATTGGTTGAAGGAGATCGAGAGAATATTTCATGTGATAGACTACACTCCAATGTAGAAGGTTCGGTATGGTACTCATATGCTAGCAGTTGAAGTTGATGACTGGTGGCTAGAGACTCATATGAGGTTGGAAGCTATAGGTGAAAAAATGACTTAGGTTGTGTTCTGTAGGGAATTTCTGAGGAAGTATTTCCCTGAATATGTTTGTGGTAAGAAGGAAATTGAGTTTCTTGAGTTGAAGCAAGGGAGTATGTCGGTTATACAATATGCTGCGAAGTTTGTTGAGTTGGCTAAATTTTATCCGCACGATAGCGAGGCAAATGCTGAGTTTTCAAAGTGTATCAAGTTTGAGACTGGTTTTCACCCAGAGATCAAGAAGGCAATTGGATACCAGAAGATTCGTTTCTTTTCCTATTTGATTGATAGTTGTAGGATCTATCAAGAAGATAATAATTCTCACTATAAGATTATCAATGACAAGAGGGGTAAGCACCAACATAATAGTGGTAAGACTTATGATGCCCCAACTGGTAAAGGTAAATTGAAAGTTGCTCAGGGTCATAAAACTAGTGGGGGAGATGCTCCTACTGGTGTGGTTTGTTTCAAATATGGGAAACCTGGTCATAAGAGTAATGTGTGTATTACTGAGGTAAAGAGGAGTTTTCGTTGTGGTAAGATTGGACATGTTTTATCTGAGTGCAAGCATAAGGAGATGATTTGTTTCAACTATGGTGAAGAAGGACACATGGTAGTCAGTGTCAGAAACCAAAGAAGATGCAAACTAGTGAAAAAGTGTTCGCTTTGGCTGAGAATCGGACGGCTAATGGGGACAGACTCATCAGAGGTACATGTTTCATTAATAGTACTCCTTTAATTACTATTATTGATATTGGTGCTACTCATTGCTTTATTGCTACTGACTGTGTTGAAAGATTAGATCTTATGTTGTCTTCTATGAATGGAGATATGGACGTCGATACTCCAGCCAAGGGATCAGTGACTACTTCTTTTGTGTGTTTAAAGTTCCCTTTGTCGATCTTCGACAGAGACTTTTCTGTTGATTTAGTTTGTTTTCCTTTAAGTGGATTAGATGTGATCTTAGGTATAAACTGGTTAGAGTATAACTATGTTCATATTAACTGTTATAACAAGTCAGTGAGGTTTTCTACTCCTGAAGAAGAGGAAGTTGGTATGTTGTCTGCTAGACAGTTGCGGCAGTTGATGCAAGATGAAGCTCGAATGTTCTCGTTGATGGCGTCGCTATCTGTCGAGAATAAATCTATAATTGAGGAATTGCAAGTGGTGCATGAATTTCCTGAAGTTTTCCTTGATGAAATTCCCGATGTACCGCCAGAGAGAGAAGTTGAATTTGCTATTGATCTTGTACCTGGTATCAGACCTGTTTCTATGGAACCATACAGGATGTCTACATCTGAATTGTCAGAATTAAAGAAGCAATTGGAAGAGTTACTTGAAAATAAATATGTAAGACCAAGTGTATCACCGCGGGGAGCTCCAATGTTGCTAGTAAATAAGAAAGATGGAAGTATGAGACTTTGTGTTGATTATAGACAATTGAATAAAGTGACGATTAAGAATAAGTATCCGCTTTTGAGAATAGACGACTTAATGGATCAATTGGTGCGTGCTCGAGTGTTTAGTAAGATTGATTTGAGGTCGGGTTATCATCAGATTAAAGTGAAGGATAAAGATATCCAGAAGACGACTTTCAGAATTTGTTATGGACATTATGGGTATTCGATGATGCCTTTCGGTGTTACTAATGCGCCAGGAGTATGCATGGATTAGATGAACTATATCTTTTATACTTATTTGGATTGGTTTGTAGTGGTGTTCATTGATGACATTTTGATTTACTCTAAATCGGAAGAAGAGCATGCGGAACACTTAAGAATAGTATTGCAAGTTTTCAAAGAGAAGAAGTTGTATGCAAAGTTGTCTAAGTGTGAATTTTGGTTAAAGGAGATTAGTTTTCTTGGTTATGTTATCTCGGGTAGTGGCATTGATATAGATCCATCTAAAGTAGATGATGTGTTGCAATGGGAAACTTCAAAGTCGGCTACCGAGATTAGAAGCTTCTTGGGATTAGCTGGTTATTATAGAAGGTTTATCGAAGGTTTTTCTAAGTTGGCACTTCCGTTAACTAAGTCGACTTGTAAAGGTAGAGCTTTTGTGTGTGTTCAGTGTAAAGAAAGTTTTATAGAATTGAAGAAAAGATTGACGTCGGCTCCAATTTTGACATTACCTAATCCAGGAGAACCTTTTATGGTATATTGTGATGCTTCCAAGATGGGTTTAGGAGGTGTGCTTATGCATAATGAAAAGGTAGTTGCTTATACGTCAAGGCAGCTGAGGACTCACGAAAACAACTATCCTACGCATGATTTAGAGCTTGTTGTAGTTGTTTTTGTGCTGAAGATTTGGAGACACTACCTTTATGGTTCTAGATTTGAAGTATTTAGTAACCATAAGAGTCTAAAGTATCTATTTGATCAGAAATAATTGATCATGAGACAATGAAGATGGTTGGAGTTGTTAAAGGATTGCGATTTTGGTTTGAATTATCATCCAAGAAAAGCGAATATGGTGGTCGATGCATTAAGTCGAAAGACTTTACATATGTCGGCAATGATGTTTAAAAAGTTGGAATTAATTGCACAGTTCAGAAATATGAGCTTAGTTTGCGAAGTGACACCGCAGAGTGTTATGTTGGGAATGTTGAAAATTACCAATGAATTTATGGACAGTATCAAAGAAGCTCGGAGGTTAGATGTGAAATTGGTAGACTCGATGGTTAGGATCGATCAGTCTGAGAATAAATATTTTAAGTTAGATGCGCAAGGTGTGTTGATATTTCATAATCGAATTTGTATTCCTGGTGATGCAGAGATGAAGAAAGTGATTCTTGAGAAAAGTCATAGAAGAAAGTTAAGAATTCATTCGGGAGCTACAAAAATGTATCAAGATTTGAAGAATTTGTTTTGGTGGCCTGGAATGAAGAGTGATGTGGCTCGGTTCGTGTATGCATGTTTAACTTGTCAGAAGTTGAAAGTTGAACATCAGAAGCCCGCAGGGTTGATGCAACCGTTAGAAGTTGTAGAATGGAAATGGGATAGCATTTCGATGGACCTTGTGATGGGGCTACCTAATACTTCAAGAGGGAACGATACAATTTGGGTCATCATTGATAGGCTTACGAAGTCATCTCATTTTATTCCTATTAACATCAGTTTTCCAGTATCAAAGTTGGCAGAGATTTACACTAGTGTAATTGTGAAACTGCATGGTATTCCTTTGTATATTGTTTCGGATAGAGATCTGAGGTTTACTTGAGATTTTTGGAAGAGTTTGCAAGAGGCGTTGGGTTCTAAGTTGAGGTTGAGTTTGGCGTATCACCCTCAGACGGATGGTTAGATGGAGAGGACTATTCAATCGTTGGAAGATTTATTGACAGCATGTATTCTTGAGCAGGGAGGTTCGTGGGATACTTATCTTCTGTTAATAGAATTCACTTATAATAACAGTTACCATTCTAGTATTGGAATGGAGCCTTTTGAAGCATTGTATGGTCGAATATGTAGAACTCCTTTATGTTGGCATGAATCCGGAGAAAGTGTAGTACTTGGACCTGAACTTATTCGAGAAACTACCGAGAAGGTGAAGTTAATTTGAGAAAAGATGAAAGCTTCCAAAAGTAGATAGAAGAGTTATCATGACAAGCGAAGGAAAGATTTAGAATTTCAAGCAGGTGACCATGTGTTTCTAAGAGTTACACTAGTGACTGGTGTTGGGAAATCATTGAAGTTTAAGAAGCTCACTCCTCATTTTATTGGTCCGTATCAGATTTCGGACAGAGTTAGGAATGATGCTTATAGAGTGGCTTTACCACCTAACCTTTCAAATTTGCATGATGTGTTTCACGTGTCACAACTCCGGAAGTATATTTCAGATCCATCTCATGTGATTCATATGGATCATGTGCAAGTACGGGATAATCTCACTATGGAAATGATGCTTGTACGGATCACGGATCATGAAATGAAGACTCTAAGAGGAAAAGAGGTTGCTTTACTGAAAGTAGTCTGGCTAGGAGCTGTCGAAGAAAGCATGACGTGGGAGTTAGAAAGCAAGATGCGGGAATCCTATCCCGAGTTGTTTGAACAAGTGTAAATCTTCGAGGAAGAAAATATTCTAAGTGGGGAGAGTTGTAACACCAGTTAATTTAATTAATTATAAGGTATCCCAAATCCGGGTAGAGGATTCAAACCCAAACAAAGAACTAAAATGTAAAGCACACAAGTCAAACAAAGAAAGCAAGTAAATGTGATCTAACCCTAAGGTAACCCCACTTTAAAAAATTTCCCCAGCAGAGTCTCCAATTCTGTGATACGGTGGGAGAACTGAATTGGGTGTTTTGTGTTTTATCGCAAATGTTGCGGTTAGTAAGAGTCGCCACCGACTTTTCTTTTATCCAAAAGGAAAGGAGAAAAAGCACAGGAAAGACCTTTGAGATTATTTCTTGAGTTCGGGGGGTAGATTATGAAAAGGGAAGGTATTAGCACCCTTTTCATCCTTGGTTTTCCATGGGCTCTTAGTTACTTGCTAGATCACTTGCTTTTGTTTGAAAATATGCTTTGTGTGTTTTTTGAAAGTATTTTGTAAAGATGCCATCGTTTAGGAAAACTTTGTAATGATTCTCGTTCGTAAGAATGTATACAAAGTGTTTGATCTTTTGAAAATGTTTTCAGGTTTGAAAGATGTTTTGAAAATATGGGTATTTAGAAAGTAGCAAGGATGCTTGGGTTTTGAAAATTGATCAAGAAACTAGGAACATTCTACCTACTCAAAAGACTTTCATGTTCATTTCATTTTACCTTTGACATTGTTATGTTAGCATTGATTTGGTAAGTAACCCTATATTTGGATATAAACGGGACAGGCGTGGGTAATCATATAACCATGATTAGCAATGTTGCAAGGTATCTTAGCATTTCCTTTAGGGACTAAGATCATTTTGAAAGGCAACATTGATAGCGTCATCGAGAGACTATGATCTTGTATTTTTTATTTCTTTTGTTAAGATATCCCACATGCATAACATAGTCATTTTTGTAAGGCAACAAGTGGAGTTAACCCTAGGGGTTCAAGTGTGCAAGTGTGTTTAATTTATATGAATTTCTTATCTTGAATTAGGGTTATCTAAACATTTATTTTATCTTTCCATACAAACCCTAATTTACTAGCATTGATATGAAAGCAATAAATTGCGAAAAGTAAAATTACTACGCTATTACATCATTATGGGGATGGGTATACAAATTTACAAATGGGGATTGCAAGAAAATTAAACCCTAATTACTATTACAAGGCTTTGACAATTACATAATTTATAATTCAAAAATAAAATATGCAAGAAGATGTAAAGTGAGAGAAATTGCTTTTTAGGGTTTTTTGTAGAAAAAAGGTTTTGTAATTAATTTCATTGAAGAAAAACCTAATTCTAAGTTAATTGTTTAGAAAAGTATTTTTGAGGTTCCATTTGAACAAAAAGGTTTTATAAAGTTAGGTCATTTCCAAGCAATGCAATATGTCCAAAATAACCTAAAAAATCTCCAAAATCAAGAAATTTGGTGCCCGAGCTGACACGGGTCGTGTCAGTAGACACGGGCACCCGTGTCAGGACCTATCCATAACTTTTATGCATTTTTTGGTTCCATCCAATCTGACACGGCCATGTCACGTGACACGGGCGCCCGTGTCAGCCCCTGTCCATCTTTTTTTTGCTCGTGTACGCACCAGTAACATTGACACGGGTCGTGTCGTGTGACACAAGCACCCGTGTCAGCCTCTGTCCCTACATTTTACAATTTTTTTCTACCCAATTAAGCTGACACGAGCCGTGTTGTGTGACAAGGGCACCAGTGTCAGCCTCTGGTCTGGATTTTTGTTAGTTTTTTCTCTTTGATATGTCTTGTTATATCTTTTGAGCACAAAAGCAAAGGATGTATGGATAATGATATCACAGTTTGGGAAAGTTTACCTCTCGAAGCAGAAGCTTTAGAACACGTACGGATGTTTTTGAGTACAAAGTGGTGATTGATCGAGATCCTTTGAACCTTCTTGAAGTAGCTCTAACTTTCCTTTTATGCTGAAAATGGTTGAACCGCTCCAACCAATTCAAGTTGCAATGTATGTTTTTTTTTTGTTTGGAAGATGGTGATAGTAATGTTACATAAGTTATTCTTATGTTTGAACAACTTCTATATGGTGTATTTTAAGTGTTTGAATGGTTTGTTTGGAGAAAACTTGCAAGGTGTGAGATTCTAAGGTGTGGACTTCAAAGCCCAAAAATGGAGGTTTTATGGACAAATTTGGTTTTTTGACAGCCAAAAATGAGTTTGAGTGTTTGTTTCTCCTTCTATTTATTATGGCCCCTTTCTCTTGTGATTGGCTTCTTTATTTATAGAGAAGGTTTAAGACTTGAACAAACTCAGATTTTGGATCACATGTTATGGCTAGGTTAGATTGTACATGAAGCAAGCTTGAAAAACATGTTTCCAATGCTTGTACCAAGCTATCTAAAGTGGTTGATCACTTTAAACATGTTTGTTATAACTTGTAGAAGTTGAGTGTGATTAGAACAACAAGTTAGAGGCTCAATAAATTGACTTTATGATTAAAGTGAACTTTGCAAGAATGGCAATGGTGCCTTTGTGCCAAAAATGGAAAGATGCAATGGACAATACTTGAACCACTTGGATAATGGTTTAATCAATTGTGTAAACATCTGATTATGGATAGATTTGCAAGTCAATAGGCCTGCAAAGTGAAGACTATGCAGCATGGCTAAGATTTTGGTTCCTTGTTCATCACAAATTTGCCTTGTAAATCAAGAATGAATGTCCAACTTCAGATCCTTGAATCTCCTAGCTCAAATATGATAAATTCATGCTCTTGAATGTTTTGGAAATATTGAAACAACCTATATAACTTTCATGTTGGCCATTTTGACAAATTCATCTCGTAACTATGTGAAAAAATGCCAAGAAGTTGGGATAAAATCCTAACCAAAACTGCTGAAAATTTCTCTAAGTGTTTATTCAAAAATGCCACGACTTCATGAATTTATAACTCAAAATACAAGCATTTCTAGGAAAAGTTTTACCCTATAATGTTTTAGATCTCATTGAGATCTACAACTTTCATGTTGTAAGTTTCCCTTGAATCATCTTGCATCATGTTGGAAATTTGGCATAAAGTTGTGAAAAAAACATGAATTTTCCAACACTTAGAAAAATTTCTAAGTTTGAAATTTTGACTTTTCAAAGATGAAATTTGACTTTTTGATTTCTTGATGAACAAGTTTCATATTCTTGAATGTCTTGATGAAATTTGATCTTTGGAATGTAATGTTGACCAAAAAGTCAAAGTTTGACTTTCCAGTATGCAATTGACCATTTTACCCTTGGGCCAATTCCAAACCTAAATTGATGTATCACGACTGCAAACTTGACGTCATAGAAGATCTTATGAGAGAATATTTGAGAAATGAGAGAGAAAATTTTGGGGTACAACAGCTGCCTATGTTCAATCTTCTTAAACCTGAAGAGTTAGATTGGCGAGTCTGCCATTCGTGACTTGAAGGTGAAAGATGGTTGAATACTAGAGTGCCCAGAAATTTGCACTCGAAGATGGATGGTGAATGGGCTTATAGATGCCATTTGGAGAAATGTTGGTAAACATTGGAAGAAGTATCAGCACAAATCTCTTGTTGATTTATACTAAAACTTGATGTTTTACCTATGGGAGACAAGAGTTAGTAAAATGGAAATTCCTGTATGATGTTCATCAGATGTGGTATTTTGCTAAATGCATATGGTATGTACATTCTATAATGTATGAATGTGAGATGTATGTTTTTGTCCGGGGAAATAAATCCCTGGCTGCTGCTGAGGAAATTCTGGGAGGTTGAATCCCTGATTGCCGTTGGAGATGAAGAATATGTATATCTTCAAATTTTGTTGAACTGATGCTTTCGTTGAGGAATATCGCTTGAATGTCATCTCTTATATGGTCGGATCCAGGCTCCACGATTGTTGAGGATGAAGTAGTCGACTGTTATCTGGCCTGATCCATGCTTCACGACAAATTACTGGAGGAAGAGACGAATTAACTGTTATCTGGTCGGATTCCAGGATTTGCAGAAAATTTCTTGAAATTGAATAGTTATCTGGTCGGATCCAGGATTCACAACAACTTGTTGAGGATATGGAAGTTAACTGTTATCTGGTCAGATCCAGGCTTCGCAGTAACTTGAAGTGATAACTATTATCTGGTCGGGTCCAGGTTTCATGCTTTTTTGGAAAGTTATACTATTATCTGGTCGAGTCCAGGATTCATAGTGTATCTCTGGGGATCACAGTTAATTGTTAACTAGTTGGGTTCCAGGCTTCACAATAAACTATTTGAAAAAAACTGTTATTTGGTCGGGTCCAGGCTTTGCAGGTTTCTGAGGTTGATGAGGTCAACTGCTATTTAGTCGGATCCAGGCTTCACAACAAACTGTTTGGGGATTTAATTATTATCTGGTCGGTTTCCAGGTTTCACAATGAATCTCTGAGGGTAATTACTATCTGGTCGGATCCAGGCTTCACAATAACCTACTTAAAAAGATGAAATTGAAAACTAATATCTGGTCGGGTCCGGGTTTCACAGTAATTTGTTGGGGCAGAGGAAAATTCTACTGGGGAAAAGAAGTTAAACCTTGGTCGAATTGAGTCCAGGTTCTTCTATATCTTTGAAGAGTTAGACTATTATTTGGTTGGGTCCAGGTTTTATAGCATCTTGAAATTGAGATTAACTGTTATCTGGTCGGATCTAGGTTTTAGATACTCAAACTGTTATCTGGTCGGGCCCAGGTTTCAATAATTGAAGAAGTCAAACTATTATCTGGTCGGGTCCAGGCTTCAGTAATAACTTGAAAATTATGCTAATATCTGGTTGGATCCAGGCTTCATAGAATCTTTTGGAAATAGTAAAGGCTTTGCTAACGGCTTTACTAAGGATTAGGGGTTGTGGCCCTGTGATTTGCAATAATCTGAAAGGGAAATTCAAGCTGGAGAGTGTCGACTGAGTTGAGTAGGACAAACTCAGCTTGGGGAGGATACACTAAACTGAGGAGGATAGACTCCGTTTGGAGATAATAGCCTTGGCTGGGGAAGATACATGTAGTTGGGGAACTTCGTGGTGTCTTGATTGTTGTATGTTAGGGAAATTTAAACTCGGCTGGGGAGTTTTTGTTGTTCCTCGATTATTATTTGGGAAGTAAAACTTGTTGGGGAAAGGTTTATTGCAGCCGTCCTCATGGGGATAATGATAATGAGATAACTCTGTTGGAATATTTCATATACATTAAAGAGATGCTTACTGCTGCTTAGCAGGACACATGTGCCAAATAATTTTAATTATGTTCATATGCATTTGTTCATTCAATTTTAGTCATTGGACAAATTTGCATTCAAAACAAAGACAGAAATTTTGCACTTCAAAGTGTATTTGTATTGATATTTTGCCTATGAATAGTTGTTTTTATACAGAGAGTCGAAGATCCTAGTAAGAGAAAATTGTTGAAAGGAAAATAAAATTGAGAATGAAAACAAATATCCATGTGAAATGATCTCATTGCCTTCCAAATCTACTATTTCCCCAATGTCTTTGAACGTCTCTTGCCGTTGATCGAAGTTGATTGGATTGATCTTGGACCGTTTGAACTTAGACCTTGATGATAAAATTGACTGTATTGATTCGACGGGACATAGTCATACGCTTGTAATCCTTAATTTTTGCCTGGACCTCCCTTTCAGGTTTTCGGCCCACCAGGATACCCTTTTTTGCCCAAGTCGCCCTTTCGGGTTTTCAACTTGTCGGGTGTACAATCTTTTGCATATATCCCTAATTTTTTCCCAAACCTTTTGGTTTGCCGGGATGCCCTTATTTTGCCTAGGTGTGTCAACCTAGCGGGTCTCTTATGCATAGTATTTTTTAACTATGTATGCGTTTATAGGATGTGGGAAATCTTCACCGTCCATGGTAGTCAGCATCATGGCACCGCTAGAGAAAACTCTCTTGACAACAAATGGCCCTTTATAGGTGGGATTCCATTTGCCTCTGGGGCCGCCTTGTGGTAAAATGATGTGTTTTATCACCAAGTCACCAAATTGATATACTCGAGGCTTGACCTTTTTGTTGAAAGTCTTGATCATTCGTTTTTGATATGTCTGACCATGGCAAAAGCAGCTAATCGTTTTTCGTCAATCAAGTTTAGCTAATCCAATCTCGTTTGAATCCACTCGTCTTTTCCTAGGCCTTCCTCAATCATAATCCTCAGTGAGGGAATTTGAACTTCCACTGGAAAAATAACTTCCATGCCATAGACTAGAGAGAAGGGAGTTGCCCCAGTTGATGTTCTAGCATAAGTACGATAGCCATGTAGAGCAAACGGCAACATCTCATGCCAATCCTTATAGGTTACTACCATTTTCTGCATAATCTTCTTGATATTTTTGTTAGCCGCTTCGACTGCGCCATTCATTTTCGGTCTATACGGAGAAGAATTGTGATGCTTGATCTTAAACTGAGTGCAAAGCTCAGTGGTCATAGCATTGTTGAGGTTAGTCCCATTGTCGGTGATGATTCTTTTAGGGATACCATAATGGCAGATGAGGTTGTGTCTGATGAATCTGGCTACCATATTCTTGGTGACTGAGGCAAACAAGGCGGCTTTGACCCATTTGGTAAAATAGTCGATAACAACAAGAATGAAGCAATGTTCGTTGGAAGCGGTGGGCTTGATCTCTCCAATCATGTCAATGCCCCACATTGTAAATGGCCACGGGGCGGTCATGACATTCAGAGTGATAAGAGGCACATGGACCTTGTCAGCATAGATTTGGCATTTGTGACAAGTTCTTGAATGTTGATGGCAATCGGTCTCCATCGTTGACCAATAGTAACCGGCTCTTAAGATTTTCTTAGCCATCGTATGTCCACTTGAGTGAGTACCGAAGAGACCATCGTGCATGTCTTCCATAATCTCCTTTGCCTCCTTCTTGTCCACAAATCGAAGTAGAGTTGAATCATGGTTGCGCTTGTACAATATCATGTTACTTAGGAAGAATTTGGATGCAAATATTTGCAAGAACTTTCTGTCATTGATAGATGCCCCCTCTGGATACTCTTGTGCTTCAAGTTATCTCATCACCTCATGGTACCATGGTTTTTCCGCATCGGTGTCAAGCTCATAGAAATGTGCAGGTTCATCGAATCTTTCAATTGTTATCATATGGGCTTCGTTGTCCCATCTGACCTTGAACATTGAAGACATGGTTGCCAAAGAATCAGCCAACTGGTTTTCTTCCCTGGGGAAGTGCTCGAAAGTAATCTCTTCGAAGTAAGGAATCAGGGATAGCACAAGTTCCTTATAAGGGATAATATTAGGGTGTTTAGTGTCCCAATCTCCTTTTACTTGGCTGATCACTAGGGCGGAATCCCCAAACACATTCAAATGCTTGATCCTTAAGTCAATAACAACTTTCAAACCTAAGATGGATGCTTCATACTCGGCCATATTGTTTGTGCCATGGAAGCATAGTCTGGCAGTGAAAGGAGTGTGGCAACCTTTAGGAGAGATGATCACATCACTAATTAAGTTACCTTGGGCGTTGGAAGCTCCATCGAATACCATAGTCATTCGGGATCCTTGTTTAGGTCCGTCATACGGTCCAGGTTTCGCACAGTCGGTTACTAGCATGATGTTCTCATCAGGGAAGTCGAAGTTTATTGACTGATAATCATCCACAGCTTGATGGGCCAAATGATCTGCTAGCACACTCCCTTTGATGGCTTTTTGAGTCGTGTATTGAATGTCATACTCAGTCAAGATCATTTGCCATCTGGCTATCCGTCCGGAAAGGGCAGGTTTCTCGAAGATGTACTTGATTGGGTCCATCTTAGAAATCAACAGAGTGGTATGATTCAACATATACTGTCTTAGCCGGTGAGAAGCCTATTCCAGAGCGCAGCAAGTTTTCTCGAGTAGTGAATATCTGGTTTCACAATCGGTAAACTTTTTTCTCAGGTAATAAATATCATGCTCTTTTCGGCCAGACTCGTCATGTTGGCCCAAAACACACCCCATAGAATTCTCTAGTACTGTCAAGTACATGATCAAGGGTCTTCCTTCAATTGGAGGCATGAGAATAGGAGGTTCTTGTAGGTATTCTTTGATTTTGTCAAAGGCAATCTGGCACTCATCGTTCCATCTGACTACCTGATCTTTCTTCAAGAGTTTGAAGAGTGGCTCACAAGTAGCAGTCAAGTGAGATATGAAATGAGCAATGTAATTGAGACGACCCAAGAATTCTCTGACTTCTTTTTTAGAATGAGGTACTGGCATTTCCTGGATGGCCTTTACCTTGGCAGGATCAACTTCAATTCCTTTGTTGCTGACAACAAAACCTAGAAGTTTTCCAGATCGTACTCCAAACATGCACTTGTTAGGGTTTAACCTCAACTTGTACTTCTTCAGCCTCTTGAATAATTTGTGCAGATGATCGAGATGCTCTTCTTAGGTTTGTGATCTGGAAATCATATCATCCACATATACCTTTATATCATGATGAATCATGTCATGAAATAAGGCTACCATAGCCCTTTGATATGTTTCCCCCGCATTCTTTAATCCGAACGGCATGACCTTGTAGCAGAAGGTGCCCCATTGCGTAACGAAAGTAGTTTTTTCCATATCTTTGGGAGCCATCCTTATTTGATTATAGCTTGAGAAGCCATCCATGAATGAGAAGACTTTATGCTGAGCAGTATTATCAACTAAGACGTCAATGTGTGGTAGAGGGAAGTCATCCTTGGGGCTTTCCCTATTCAGATCCCTATAGTCTACGCACATGCGAACTTTCCCGTCTTTCTTTGGAACTGGAACCACATTGGCAACCCATTGAGGATAGGATGTCACCGCTAGGAACCCTGCATCAAATTGTTTCATCACTTCCGCTTTGATATTTTCAGACATATCAGGCCTCATGCGACGAAACTTTTGTTTAACAGGAGGGAAATCTTCACTTGTCGGTAGACGGTGAACTACGATGTCGGTATCCAACCCAGACATATCTTCATAAGACCAAGAAAATACTTCCACATAATCATGCAACATCTGAACCAACCTGCTCTTAACACTACTTTCCAAATTAGCGCTGATCTTGATTTCCTTCTTATTTGACTCAGTACCCAGGTTGATAACTTCAACTGACTCTTCATGTGGTTGAATAGCTTTTTCCTCTTGTAACAGAAGTCTGGCTAGTTCTCCTGGTATGTCACAATCTTCCTCTCCTTCTTCTTTGGCTTGGTTGATAGGACATTCAAAGTCATAGTCGGTAATAGTAGAGTCATTGGCAATAGAATCCAGAGTGGATGTAGACCTGCAAGAGTGTGTGTGTGAGTGCATGTAAGATACATGTCTATTTTTGAAAATATATTTGAAATAAAGGAAAGACAAGGCACATAAATATTTCAATTCAAATGATTCCAATGTACTAAATGATAATATGATTAGATGAACATAAATAAAACCCTTAACAAATGGACCAAAGTTCCTCGGGCTAGGCACATGGCTTAAAAGTCATTATTAAAATATTAAAGACAACAAGTTCTTGAATTGATGGAAAAGCAATAACAAGTAGATTACTCCTCAATGAAGGAGATGGGCACAAAGTCCTTTGTATTCCAATTCTTCAGCTCCGTTGTAGTTGGGTACACCCACTCCTCAAATGCAGCTTCTTCTTCAGAATCACCCACGGCGTTGACTTCATGGCTTCCAATGCGGAGAGGTGGCTTTCCAGCACGAGCATGCCTCACTTCCTTCTGAGCTTGGACGGTGAAACCCAAACCAAATTTGTCTGCCTTAAAAGGGATATCGAGGAGTTGCCCCCAAGTATCACAGTTTCCTTCTTCAATTGCCGCACGGGCATCCTTGACTGAAACCATCTTTGGCATGGCCTTGACAGCTTTGGGCTCATCATAAGAACATTTAGTAGCGGCAATCATCGGAGGTACAACCTCAAAGGCTTGACATGTGGTTTCAATGAATTCTCCGTCCATCTCTACATACTTGAAAGAGTTAAGGTGGCTCACCATAAACTCTTCTTCCCCACAGACGGTGACTATCCTGCCTTTGACTGAGTATTTGAGTTTCTGATGAAGGGTTGAGGTCACTGCCCAGCCTTATGAATCCGCGGGCGACCTAACAGACAAGAATAGGCAGGGCGAATATCTATAATATAGAAGGTGGAGTTAAAGATTTGGGAGCCCACTTTGACTGGAAGATCTACTTCCCCATGAATAGTCATCTTTGATCCATCAAACGCCCTTATGATGATATCACTTGGCTTCAAGATTAAATCTTCACAGTCAAGACGGTCTAATGCCCCCTTGGCTAATACATTTAGAGAAGAACCTGTGTCGACTAGCAAATGTGCTAAGGTTGTCCCTTTGCACTCTATAGAAACATGTAAAGCTTTGTTGTGATTCTTCCCGAGAGGTGTTAAGTCAACATCTGAAAACCCCAAGCCATTATCAGCTGTCAGGCTAGCCACGCAATTCTCAAATTGGTCTATTGTTGTCTCATGGGGGACATGAGCTTTTTTCAGGAACTTGATTAATGTCCGAGCATGGGCATCGGAGCAAAGCAACAATGACAACATTGAAATATTAGAAGGGGTTTGCCCCAACTGTTCTACAATTTTGAAGTCGCTTATTTTTATGATCTTTAAAATCTCGTCCATCTCGCGAGCGGAGGGTTCTTCATTAGTTACGTCCTTGGAGGGTACCTCAATCACATCATGCTCAACAACCTTCCCTTTCCCTCTGGTATCGGTATTTGGCTTGGCAGTAATAATGCGGATGGGCGTCTTTGTGACTACTACAGGTGAGATATTGGGTGAGAATATTCTCCCTGTTCTAGTTACTTTGCTTGAGCCAGCTATGTTGCAAACATTGTCGTCTTTTTCTTCTTCAATCTAGGTATCTTGTTGAATCTCATGATAGAACACATCAGCACCGTAATTCCATGGTACCGCTTTGTTTGAAGAGTAAGGAATTGGTCTGAGATTGGTAATTATTAATGGAGCAATGGTGTGTTCATTTGAAATCCTAATATGACCTTTGGAGGTGATCCTAATAGGTTTGTTTGAGATGGTAATAATGGAGAGGTCTTCATATTTGTTAACCAAACTCTTGGCAGGCGGAGTCTTTTCAAACAGAATTTCATGGCTATCCATCAGGCGTTGTATACCTTTTTTCAGCCCTTCACATCCATTGGGTTGTCTTGTACAGCACACGCAGTCTTCTTCACATCCAGAGTACATCCCATATTTCAAAATATTGTTCTTGATTACATTCAGTGGAGTAGTCAATTCTTCAACAGAGGCAATAAAAATTTGTATCTTCAACAGCATTAACACCTTTGTCATGCTTTGGCATTGGAGCGGTAATTACATTCGGCGTTAGAGGAGGATCAAACTCAATAGTTTTGTTATCAATTAAATCCTGGATTTTGTTCTTCAAGGCCCGGCACTAGTCAGTTTCATGCCCGGGACTGCTTGAATGGTAAGCACACTTAGCGTTCGGATTATACTTTGGTGACGAGGTGTCAGGGTTGGCAGGAGGATCGTGCAACGTCACTAAATTAGCCTTGAGAAAATGTTGAAGGGCTTGAGACAGTGACATGCCTAACCTTGTAAATTTTCTTCTTGGAGTTTTGAAACGTTGATGATTTGCAGATGGTCTTGGAGTAGGAGTTGGATTGGAGATTCAGACAGCATTGACATACGGGTGGTCATTCTTCTTGGTATGGGCCCTTTCCCCATACACAGCATTAACTTCCTTCTTTGCAGCAAAAGGTTTCTTGATAGTATTAGGAGTGGAGGTAGATGCCACAGAGATTTTCCCACTTTTAATGCCACTTTCAACTCTTTCACCGGTTAAGATTAATTCGGTGAAACCAGAAGAAGAGCAGCCAACTAACAGATTAAAGAAAGGACCAGATAAAGTGCCCATGAACATGTTGATGTGCTCCCTATCAGCCAAGGGGGGTTGGACCATACTAGCAAGGTCTCTCCACTTTTGCGCGTATTCCTTAAATCCTTCATTCTTCCCCATGGTCATATCTTGCAATTGAACCCTCATTGGCGCCAAGTCGGTGTTGTACTGATACTGATGGTAGAAGGCAGTAGCTAAATCCTCCCAAGTGTTGATACGAGAACCATCTAACTGATAAAACCATTCAAGTTATGTTCCAGCCAAGCTTTCTTGGAAAAGTGAACTCATAGCCTCTTATCGGCAGTGTGTGGCTGTATCTTGCGCACATAAGACTTCAAATGGAGTTTTGGACAATAAATCCCATCGTACTTTGAAAAGGTTGGTATTTTTAATTTATGGGGAATGACTACCCCAGAGATCAAACCCAAATCATTAAAATCTAAGCCGGGGATGACTTGGATTTCAACAGCTTTCAATCTGTCTTCTAACTGCTTGTATTTGATATCAGCGGGTGGGTACTACTCGTTGAAATAATCATCATCGTATACTTGATCATTGATACAGTCATCCTGAGTACTCTTGACCTCACCAATCTGGTTTTCGTCCTCTTCGGATGAATCTTCTTCAACTAGGATTTGACGGATTGTCTCCTTGAATCTTCTACCCATGTTGAGTAGAGCTTTCTTATTTGGCTTCTTCTTAACGGCCAGCAAAGCCATCATATCTTGCTTCCCCTTAGCTAGGGCTAGTAGAGTTTCCTGAAACTAAGAATTTTGGGCTTGGAGATCCTTCACCATTTTCTCTAGATCCATCTTGCTGAAATAAACAGCAGAAAGATAAGGAAAACTGTTATATGAAAACCTATCATGTTATGATGCATGAATATGTATATACAAATGATTTTAAGGATTAATGAAATTTAAATTTGTATAGACAAAAGAATGAACAAACTTTAACTTTCATTAGTCAAAACAAGAAAGATTACATTATGCCCCTTGGGCTTACAAAATAGCTTTCTAAGATAAAAAGACCGAACGCATCCTCTTTGACGCGAGATAATCATTCACATTTTGCTCTTCTTGTAGTTGTTTCATAAGCTCCAAGACCCTCTTCTCACTAGCATAGAACTGAGCCTCGAAAGTATCTCGTTCTTCCTTCAGCTAGATCCAACCCTTTTGTAAGTCTTCGAGAGAGGTAGGCATGTCGGGATGGAGGATAGTGTAGGGAACATCTCCTTTGACCACAGGCTCCACGATGACTGGTAAAATGTGAAGGATAAGGCATCACAAGTGTCTGAGCACGAGCCCGTACCCATTTAAGGTAAGGCTCGAGGGGAATGGAATTCTTGTGTCCTAGTGTCTTTCTATCCACCTTATCCAACATCCTCCAAGCTCGGACAAACCTCTGGTGGTAACCTTGATCGTCATTCTCGTAGTCAAATACCACTCCTTGGATGAGCATCTAATGGGGACCATCCCTCCGAGCGTGACCAAACTGTCGTAGGGCTAAGCAAGGGTTGTAAGTGATACCTCCTCTAATGCCAAGCAAAGGGACATCAGAGAACTCTCCATAACGGTCGACGATAGTAACATTCTCCAAAGAGCGGGAACACCAATGAATATCTGAATGTCTGAGCGTCATCAACCTATGTGACCACCTTGAACCTTGCTCATTCTTCAATACAGATTGGGAAAGATGTGAAATAAACCATCTTGCCAATAGAGGAGTACAACACATGAGGATACCTCTTTTCCTCATAGTGCGAGTGTGAATGGAATGTAGGATGTCCCCTAGCAAAGTAGGCACCGGATTACGAGACATGAAGATTTTGACGACGTTCACATCTATCAGTTGGTCAGAATTTGGAAACAAAACCATCCCATAGATGAGGAGAGCCACAATTTCCTCAAAGGCTTGAAAATCCAAAGAGTTCCAATATTTTTGGGCTTTCTCAAACAAGAACTTTTCTAGGAAACCTTTGACACCACTCCTTGTTTCCCAATTAGTTGTGACATCATATGGTTGGAAATGTAGAGCTTGAGCAATCTCTTCTGGATTTGGATCTCTTTCCATACCGTTGAAAGGTAGTTGATTGAGAATGGGAATCCTGAAGAGTCGGGAGAATTCTTCCAAAGTTGGCACAAGTTAATAATCAGGAAATGTGAAGCAATGGTGTAGGGGATCAAAGAACTGAAAGAGCACCTTCATCATGTCTTCATCAGTGTTGGAAGTGACCAAGTTTAGTAGGCGACCATGTATTTCGGCAAATGGAGAATTTTCAGGAATCCTTGATGCTAAGTCTTTGAGTTGAGGAGGGATCCTTACGAGATTGACTTGAATGGTTTTCCTGTGAATAGAATCCATGTCCTACAAAACAGAACAAAGATAAATCCCAAAAATCCTTTAAATGGTTAGTGAGTATGAGTATGATGTCATGATGTTTATGATGTTATGTACAAGTAAATACATACAAACAAAGAAAACAAGTCCTTAGGTTTAGGCTTGCATGGAGTCTCATAGGTAAGTACACTCTTGAAGTTTAGTTGGCTCAAACTTGTCCTAGTAATAGTAACCGGGTTCTAAGGAGCTCAATATCACTGATTTGTTTTCTCTGGAGTTATTTCAGCACAAGACTCTTTAATGGCAACCGAAATATCCCAAAAAACCAAACCTCAATGAGTGTAGTATCTAGTATCTACCAACTTCAGACTGCACCAAAGTCGGTCATCTCACTACGTCCTAAAGGCCATGTTGGTCAAGTAAAGGTTCTAAAAGTTCATTAGTGCTTCATGACATCACTCAGCGGCCCCGTATTCTCCTTGACTACTCAAGGGCTACCGGTACCCATAAATATGTCGCACTAGCGTAGCTATTTCTTAGACCGTGTCGGTATACCCCACACAGTTTCCACAAAATATTGCTACTTACCTATAAGGTATCCCAAATCCAGGTAGAGGATTCAAACCCAAACAAAGAACCAAAATGTAAAGCACACAAGTCAAACAAAGAAAGCAAGTAAATATGATTTAACCCTAAGGTAACCCCACTTTTAAAATTTACCCCAGCAGAGTCGCCAGTTCTTGTGAAACGGTGGGAGAACTGACTTGGGTGTTTTGTGTTTTATCACAAATGTTACGGTTAGCAAGAGTTGCCACCGACTTTTCTTTTATCCAAAAGGAAAGACGAAAAAGCACAGGAAAGACTTTTGAGGTTATTTCTTGAGTTCGGGGGGTAGATTATGAAAAGGAAAGGTATTAGCACCCTTTTCATCCATGGTTTTCCATGGGCTCTTAGTTACTTGCTAGATCGCTTGCTTTTGTTTGAAAATGTGCTTTGTGTGGTTTTTGAAAGTATTTTGTAAAGATGAAATCATTTAGGCAAACTTTGTAATGATTCTCGTTCGTAAGAATGTATACAAAGTGTTTGATCTTTTGAAAATGTTTTCAAGTTTGAAAGATGTTTTGAAAATGTGGGTAATTATAAAATAGCAACGATGTTTGGGTTTTGAAAATTGAGCAAGTAACTAGGAACATTCTACCTACTCAAAAGTTTTTCATGTTCATTTCCTTTTTCCTTTGACATTGTTATCTAACCATTTATTTAGTAAGTAACCCTATCTTTGGATGTAAACAGGACGGGCGTGGGTCATCGTATAACCATGATTAGCAATGTTGCAAGGTATCTTAGCATTTCCTTTAGGGACTAATATCATTTTGAAAGGCAACATTGATAGCGTCATCGAGGGACTATGATCTTGTATTTTTTATTGCTTTTGCTAAGATATCCCACATGCATAACATGGTCATTTTTATAAGGTGACAAGTAGAGTTAACCCTAGGGGTGAAAGTGTGCAAGTGTGTTTGATTTGCATGAATTTCTTATCTGGAATTAGGGTTCTCTAAACATTGATTTTATCTTTCCATACAAACCCTAACTTACTAGCATTGATATGAAAGCGATAAATTGCGGAAAGTAAAATTATTACGCTATTCCATCATTATGGGGATGGGTTATACAAATTTACAAATGGGGATTGCAATAAAATTAGACCCTAATTACTATTACAAGGCTTTGAAAATTACTTAATTTATAATGAAAAAAAATAAAATATACAAGAAGATGTAAGGTGAGAGAAATTGCTTTTTAGGGTTTTTTCGTAGAAAAAAGGTTTGGTAATTAATTTCATTGAAGAAAAACCTAAGTCTAAGTTAATTGTTTAGAAACTTATTTTTGAGGTTTCATTTGAACAAAAAGGTTTTATAAAGTTAGGTCATTTCCAAGCAATGCAATATGTCCAAAATAACCTAAAAAATCTCCAAAATCAAGAAATTTTGTGCCCGAGCTGACACGGGCCGTGTCAGTGGACACGGGCACCCGTGTCAGGACCTGTCCATAACTTTTATGCATTTTTTGGTTCCAGTCAATCCGACACGGTCGTGTCATGTGACACAGGTGCCTGTGTCAGCCCCTGTCCATCTTTTTTTGCTCGTGTACGCACCAGTAACATTCACACGGGTGCCCGTGTCGTAGTGTCAGGACCTGTCCATAACTTTTATGCATTTTTTGGTTCCAGTCAATCTGACACGGTCGTGTCATGTGACACGGGTACCTGTGTCAGCCCCTGTCCATCTTTTTTTGCTCGTGTACGCACCAGTAACATTGACACGGTTTGTGTCGTATGACACGGGCACCCGTGTCAGCCTCTGTCCCTGCATTTTACTATGTTTTTCAACCCAATTAAGCTGACACGGGTCGTGTCGTGTTACACGGGCACCAGTGTCAGCCTCTGGTCTGGATTTTTCTTAGTTTTTTCTCTTTGATTTGTCTTGTTATATCTTTTAAGCACAAAAGCAAAAGATGTATGAATAAGGATATCAAAGTTTGGGAAAGTTTACATCTTGAAGCGGAAGCTTTAGAACACGTACGGATGTTTTTGAGTGCAAAGTGATGATTGATCAAGCTCCTTTGAACCTTCTTGAAGTAGCTCTAACTTTCCTTTTATGTTCAAAATGGTTGAACCGCTCCAACCAAGTCAAGTTGCAATGTATGTTTTTTTTAGTTTGGAAGATGGTGATAGTGATGTTACAGAAGTTATTCTTATGTTTTAACAACTTCTATATGGTGTATATGAAGTGTTTGAATGGTTTGTTTGGAGAAAACTTGCAAGGTGTGAGATTCAAAGGTGTGGACTTCAAAGCTCAAAAATGGAGGTTTTATGGACAAATCTGGTTTTTTGACAACAAAAATGAGTTTGAGTGTTTGTTTCTCCTTCTATTTTTTCTGGCCCCTTTCTCTTGTGATTGGCCTCTCTATTTATAGAGAAGATTTGAGACTTGAACAAACTCATATTTTGGTACATGAAGAAAGCTTGAAGAACGTGTTTCCAATGCTTGTACCAAGCTATCTAAAGTGGTTGATCACTTTAAACATGTTTGTTCTGACTTGTAGAAGTTGAGTGTGATTAGAACAACAAGTTAGAGGCTTAATAAATTGACTTTATGATTAAAGTGAACTTTGCAAGAATGGCAATGGTGCCTTTGTGCCAAAAATGGAAAGATGCAATGGACAATACTTGAACCACTTGGATAATGGTTTAATCAATTGTTTAAACATCAGATTATGGATAGATTTGCAAGTCAAGAGGCCTGCAAAGTGAAGATTATGTAGCATGGCTAAGATTTTGGTTCCTTGTTCATCATAAATCTGCCTTGTAAATCAAGAATGAATGTCCAACTTCAGATCCTTGAATCTCCTAGCTCAAATATGATAAATTCATGCTCTTGAATGTTTTGGAAATCTTGAAACACCCTCTATAACTTTCATGTTGGCCATTTTGACAAAATCATCTCGTAACTATGTGAAAAAATGCCAAGAAGTTGGGATAAAATCCTAACCAAAACTGCTGAAAATTTCTGAGTGTTTATTCAAAAATGCCATGACTTCATGAATTTATAAATCAAAATCCAAGAAATTCTAGGAAAAGTTTTGCCCTATAATGTTTTAGATCTCATTGAGATCTACAACTTTCATGCTGGAAGTTTCCATTGAATCATCTTGCATCATGTTGGAAATTTGGCATAAAGTTGTGAAAAAAACATGAATTTCCAACACTTAGAAAAATTTCTAAGTTTGAAATTTTGACTTTTCAAAGATGAAATTTGACTTTTTGATTTCTTGATGAACAAGTTTCATATTCTTGAATGTCTTGATGAAATTTGATCTTTGGAATGTAATGTTAACCAAAAAGCCAAAGTTTGACTTTCCAGTATGCAATTGACCATTTTGCCCTTGGGCCAATTCCAAACCTAAATTGATGTATCACTGTTGCAAACTTGACGTCATAAAAGATATTATGAGAGAATCTTTGAGAAATGAGAGGGCAATTTTTTGGGTACAACAACAGGTATTTGCGTCGAGCGGCATAGGGTTGTAAGGTGTGCTGAGGAGCACAGGTGCTAGGTGTCGAGCGGTACAAGGCTGCATGGTGTACCGAGGAGCACAGGTGCTAGGTGTCGAGCAGCACAATGCTACAAGGTGCACCGAGGAGAACATGTACTTGTGTCAAGAGACGCAAGGTTGCATGATGTTCCGAGAAGTATGGTGTGTGTCGGCCGGTATAGAGGCATGAAGGGAAGGTGTCGAGCGGCATAGCCACTGAGTTGAGGGCCACACATCGTTATTAATTCGTTTATGTTGTTCATGTGCATGTTAAGGGGCACAAAATCCTTTCTTATTCCTTAACGCTCATGTGCAGGCTATTTAATTATTCAATTTCGTTTAACATTCTCAGTATAATAATTAAAATTCTTAAGGTATTATATCCCTATATGATTAATGAATTCTAGTAAAAATAAGTTAGTAGCAGGAAAGATAATATAATTAATAAGTGACTAGCAGTATATAGTCGAATTACCCGAATAATTACGCAGGACGTCATAGTATATTTTTGTTAATACGGTGTATTGTATATTTTGTTATAATTTGAAAAATTGCAGGTGATGACGAATTTTGTTGAGATGTCTCTAATTATTGACAGATATTAAGTTATAGGCTTATGGCCAATGTCGAATTGTGTTGAGTTGTTGTTGAATTATTGTTGTTGTTTTTACTACATTCATATTGTTGTCATATACATAGCATATTAAGTTGGGAGCTCATGCTCGGTAAGTTGGTCTAGATTGGCAAATATAAAGTTGAAAGCTTATGCCTTGTTGATGTCTCTATTAATTGGCAGGTTATTAAGTTGGGAGTTTTGCTCCGTTAATACCACATACATGTGCATAAAAAAAACAAGTCGCATTTCATGTTGCATCCTAAGTTGTGTGTGAATGAATTTATTATTGTTAAATGTTGTTAAATAGTTGCGAAGTGGTGATTTTGTATGAACTAATTCTAATATATTGTTAATCACGTGTTCTATTATATTGTTCAATATCTCACCCCTTCTGTTTGAATGTTACCCTTATGTTGGTAACATGCAGGTAACCTAGAGTGAAGGATGTTGACCTTCAGTAGTTCGAGTCGGTATCGTCGCTCTGAAACGTAGCACTCAGGGGGATAAACGTTTGTTGCTTTATTTTTTGATTACTTCTGTTGTTGAATCTTAAATTGATTTACTAAGTACTTTGTTATTTTTAAAGTTGTTTCGGTTGGACAAATATGTTATGTCATTTGAACTGAAAATTGTGATTCTGCTGCTTAATTATAAAAGTTATTTTATTGTAAAGACTAGATTATGTGGTTAATGGTTCATCCGGGTTTAAGTGTTATGTATCTGTTTTATATGCGATTTAATGAAGGTGTTCTTAAGTAGTAAGTGTAGCATCCTATTTGTATGTTGAAATTTTATAACTTTGATTTTATATAATTGGTTGGGTAGAAATCGGGTGTTACATGTGACCTCCATGGCGCTCGACATGGTGACGGCCATGACTAGGTAACCATGGGGGCCATAAAAGAAAGCAAATGAATCAAAAATCCAGTACACATATGGCATCGCGACCACCATAGGGGCATGGCTCCCGCCATGGCTCCCGCCATGGCTCCCAGATTGACCATGTTCTCCACTTTGCACTCATGGAGCTCGCCATGAGGCCATGGTGCCCGCCATGGGCTTCGTGGCCTGAAAAACAGCAACAGAAGACCAAACCTTCTCCACTAAAGCATATTTTTCTCCAAAGACTCTACCATGATTCTGAAATGTTTTATTAGTTTCTAAACTCTATAAACAGGCCCGAGTCTTAGTATTTTGCATCCAAAATTTTAGTTTTGAGTTTAGGCATAAAATCACTTACTGTAAAAGTGCTTATTTACTCACATCGAGTGATAAGTGAACCATCAATATGAACATATATTCAATCGCTTTTGTTTCCACACAAGGATCAAGGCAACCAACCGGAGTTCAATCTCTCCATGTGTGCATGTGCAAACATAACCAAATATATGCAAATTAAGATTATCAACAAACCTTAATCATACCGCATATCACAATAATCCATCAAAATCAATTATCCCACCATTGCACAAAACATACATTTATCATGTTATCATCATGAATAATACAATTATTTAGCATTCACCATCACTACACATTCCTAATAATATCTAGCATACAAGCCAACCATTATTATTCACAACAATCGACAAAACTCAACATATAACAAATAATACGCAAACTATCATTCCAATTCAACACCAATTCACCGTACACATAACACATATACATGTCATCTATCACAAATAGTTCATTCTCATAGCATTCATCACTTCAACACATTACAGTAACACATATCAAATAAAGCCAAACAATGTTATTCACATCCAACCCCAATTCACAAACCAAATAACACAATTACAAGTCATTTACATAACCATATTATTATTAAATCACTTATTTCCAACAAGATCATTTTTATTGAAAATAAAATCACACTAGCTTTCTAACACTTCAAACGGGGCTACGATTCAAAAGTTATGAATATTTGAAACTTTTACAAATTGCAAATCCTGGCATCATACACTAACACCACAAAACCCCATTTATACACCAATTAAATTTATTTTCAGAATATGAAACCATTTTTACAAGAAATTACACTATATTAGTTTTCCCCAGGTTCAAACGGTGCGTAAAATGAACTCCCGAAACTCAAGTTATGAATTTTTGAAGTTTTGAAAATTTTCGCATAATAGGAAGCCACGCTCTACGTCCTCTACCACGCTAAGCGGCCCCTGCTGAACACAGAAAAATCAGTTTCAGATAGCATTCTGTCCTCCACTAATTGGGGTCACAAAACCCACTCTAAACAACCATATTTTATAAATTAAATACATATTAACCTATATCTAAAATGTATCATTAATTAGAAACATTAAAACATGATTTGTAATAGCAATTCATGAATCTCAAATCTAACCCTAACATGTTATAAACTAGAAATTAAAGAACAAATCCATAATTTCATGTTACTATCCATTATGTACCATCATAAAATCCCATAATGATAAGAAAATCTACACCGTTACCTTGATTGTAGAATCTTCTTAGGGTTTCTCCTTCTTTTTTCCTCTTTTCTCCTCTCCTTTTCTCTTCTCTTCTTTTGTTTTGTATTATGACAACACTAATTCTAATTCCTCTTCTTACTGCTCTATTTAATTAATGGGCCTAACTCACTTACTCATTCTATTGTGACATAAAGTCCAATCTCAATTAATTTCTATTCTTACTCATAAATCCAATTATTTAAATAACATATGTATTCAAATAATTAAATAATTATCATACCACATAATAATTAAATAAATAAACAACTAATAGAGTAGCTAATAAAAATCGGGATGTTACACATTTTGGTCCCGCCTTTATTAGAAACTCTACACCAATTAGTTTTAATTTTTGTTTTAAATTTCCTTCCCGATAAATGCCTTCGCCTTAGATTTACATAGCAATAGTAGATATTGGTAGATTGATTATTGGTCTTTGTGGGTTCGACAATCTTTTATACTATAAATGATATTTTCGTGCACTTGCAGATATCATCAGTTCTAAAGACTCTCTTTCTAGTTTTGGTCCTTCTAAGCATGCTTCATTAACAGGAATTTTGAAGCCTCTGAAGATTAGAAGATAAGATCAAAAAGGTTTTACGTGAGTGAATAGTACATGGTACAAGATCAAATATTACTTCCACTACATTGATTTTGTGGCGCAAGGATACTACTATGGTACCATTTTGTCTACCACTCTCATTGATCGTTATGCAAGAATACAACTAGAAGTTTGGGATTCCTATTCTACCCTCCAATGGATCTTTCTATGCCTATATAAAGAAGCCCTTGGAAGATTGGAAGAAGAACTTTTACAGATCTTTTCACATGAACTTTTGTCAAGAGAAATATTTCATATTTGTGAGAAAAGTTGTAAAGCAAGGAACTTCTGTTCATACACTTGCTCAAAACACTTTTGTGTTAATCATTGTATTTCAACTTGTGTAATCTGCTTTCATAGAAGCATCATTGTAAACACACCTTTTGTATCTCGACTTATGAGTTGATTATTCCTTGAGAAACTAGGGTATAGTCAAAAGTCTGAAGAAAACATTGATAATAGGTCTTTGTGGTTGTAATCAAGTTTGGTTATAGTGGATTAAGTCCTTGTGAGAAGGATAAATCACCTTGGCGGATAGACTGGAGGTAGCTTCACTAACAGCAAATCAGGATAAAAATATTGTGTTTATTATTTTTATTTTTATTCTTATTTCTTTGTTTTGGGCCACGAAAAAGTTTCAATCTTGAAACCCAATTCACCCCCCCCCCTTTCTTGTGTTAACTTTACCTTCAGAGGATAGTGATGGTAGTGATGATAGTAACTTTAAAAATCATGGTTAATCATTTGAAGCTCTTAGGTTGGATGAACAAGCCATATTGAGGATAAAAGAGGTAGAATAAAACGTATACCTAGGAAGCAAAATAGAGAAAGGTATTTAGTTATGTTGATTGTGATATATATGTCCCCTAATCAGTTCAAAAAAGAAAAGTAGTTTATTATTTCAATTGTGATATATTTGTAAACCGTGAATAGAAATCAAAAGAGAATCAAGGCAAGAACTACAGTAAGACATGAACAAAGCCAAGCATAGAGCCAAGCACAAACTTAAGTGCAAACACAGGAACAAATTGAACCTATTGCTGAGGGACCTATTCCCTAACTAAGGACCAACTCAAGACATATTTTATGTGTTTTGATTTTTTTAGACCTTATTGATGCATGTCTTTATGTATTTTGGCCAATTCATTTATGCCATTGTGGCATTTTGTATTTTTGAGAATGTGGCTTTATGTTTTTTGGCCATGACCTTTATGCCTTTATGACTTTATGTCACTTTTAGATAGTGGCTTTATGCATTTTGGCCAAGACCTATAAAGATATATGTAATGCATTATAGGTCATTGATAAACATGGATGAAAACATAGAAACATACATAAACTCAATTTAGAAAACACATAAACTTAAAGGAACTAAAATTTTAAAAAAAACACTGTAAGATACAGGGATGAAAAACATAAATTTGAGACTAACTTTTTCTTTTTGTTTTCCAGCTTCATTTTCATATACTCTTTTTTTCTTATAGGTTTTTCATATGAACAAAATGACATGAAGAGGAATCTGAAGATGAAGATGAACGGACTGACCAACGTAGGATGTAGCCATGGGTGAATGTGAAGAGTAAGACGAACAGACTGACAAGAAGAAGATGTAATATTTGGAATTTTTGTTTTGGTCCATCCTTTGATATACCATCCAATGTATTTGCCATGTAATAAGCCTGAAAAATAATATAAATTTAAAAAAAATAATCCAGCTCAACTCCATTAGACACATTAGCATTGTTTAACAACAACTTGATGTCAGAGACTTAAATCAACGAGATTGGAACATATCAGGATGCAATCCAAACAAAAAGAGATTCAGGAACCAAATTGAAAAACACACCAACTTACAGGGACCAAATGACTATTTAAACAATATATATATATATATATATATATATATATATATATATATATATATATATATATATATATATATATATATATATATATATATATATATATATATATATATATATATATATATATATATATATATATATATATATATTATATTTCCATCCCTTTCTAAATATTTTCTTTTACCAAATTTGCCTTAGTGCCTTGTGAATGAAAATTGTATGTGAGGAAATAGTTGTATTGATGTCGTGCCATTGTTGTTATTTTTAAGAGTTCAATAGTCTTGATGAATTCAATTTTTTTCTTGAGATAAACCATTTGAAAAATATTTGTTTGGTTATATAACTCATCTTGAAAAAGTTATGTTTCGTTATTGAGATCATCATGTAAAATCTCTACTCGACTCCTCAGTTCAGCTCGTGAAAAAGCTCACTTTCAGTTGGGTATAAGCCACTGTAAAATCTTTTGATTTGCTTGTATAAAAGGTTTTTGGGCATAACTTGTAAATTCTTAATTTTATAGTCAAATATCAAGAAGATCTCATGGGGGAAGGAGTAGGCCAACGTTTGACTGAACTTGAATAATTATCTAGTATCAACTCTTTAACGCTTAACTTTTAAATTTGTGTCATTTACTTTACTATTTTATTTTCTGCCGCTTTTATTTCTTATCTTAAAAATACTAACAAAATTTGTTATTTAAGTATTAAAACTTTTAAGTTAATCATGAAATTTGAATACCACAACTCACCCCTTTTCTTATGCTTGAAGTCACTTGTCCAAAAAGATGGTACCTGATTTCTATATCATTAGGGTCCTAGCCACATGTTGTCTTAAAGGATTTGGCATAAAATAAGGCTCTTCGCTCATCTCAGGTCATTATTGACACGTCTAATTCATTATAGGATTGGAAAAAGAAGGTAAGATGAATGATTTCTTCTATATAATTAGGATTACTGGAGTTCCCCTTTCCATATCCTTTAGAAGAGCTAAGAGGATTATTCCTCTCTCAATAAAACCTCCTCCATACCCAGAGTCATCATTGAATACAATGAAATTAGGGTTGAGACCATTTATTTCTAGAGGATCAACATAGGGGATATCGTGATTCTCAAAAATCGTTGATACTAGAGAATCCCTACATCACCTTTGTTTATATTCTTAAACATGTCTCTTTAGCTATCCATGGAAAACTCTAAAAGGGACTAAGCAACAAACGAAAGGAAAATGGATAGAAAATGGTGCCTTAGAAAGAAGATGAAGCGGAGAAACTAGTTAAAGGATGGAAAGTCTAACAATGTTAAAGCCCTAACAAGAAAGAGAGATAACATGAAACATGAATCACCAAAGTGTTGAAGACAAAGAAGAGAGACGTCACATGAATGCTAATCTCTAGTTTGAGAGGGAATGAAAAGTTGTTTGAAATGCCAAAACAACCCTTATATAATAAAAGGGGTAAAAACCAATGATGTAGAATGAAAGCAAGGGGAGGTGAAAAAACAACAATTCAAATGATACCTTATAAATATAAAAACACTTGAGTATACTCGAGCTCCCAAGGTAGGAGCGTCACACATTAATCTATAAACCTAAGGCAACACACTAAATAACTTTCAAAATGTTTCAATGATGAGATGGACATTTATTGAGAATGTGTCTAGACCTTTTCCACTTCTCAACACGGGCCGACCCAACCCCTTGGAAGACTTCTAATGCACAACGACATAGTAAGCCTTGAGGGTAACTATTTTTGATGGGCCTCGGGCCCAATGCAAGGAAGGTCAATTTCACCAACTACATAAATATGACCATTTGAGCAAAAAAATGTATGATTCTTTCATACATGCCTCTATCTCTATTATTCAAACACGATATTGGATGTTTGAGTGTTAATCTTACAGATCCACTTCATGCAACCGCATTGGAGCAACAAAATCCCTTGTATTGAGGATTTGCACCAACATTCTTATTCCATAGTAGACCAAATACAATACAAAACAACCAGTTTAGATTTTGTACTCCTTCCATTTTTTAGTCAAAATTGGGCTATGGGCCCTTTATATAAAAAAGAAATAGGTACAAAAATGAGGGGGGATAGACCAAAACCTCAAGAGTTAGAAACTCTAAAGTTAGGGATAGGCCATGATTACATTGGTGTGAATATCATCCCACCAAGTATATCTTCCAGATGTTATTAAATTAGTTAGAATGTCTGCACATTTGTTTCCTTCTCTAAAAATGTGATTGTTCAAAAAATTGTTTTACTTGAGACCGAGGATGCAATACTCCCATTTGTTTCTTATCTTCTGAAGAACCAATATTGACTTCAAAATTGTTTTAACCACTAGCATTAAATCAGATTTCAACCATAGCATGCTCCCCTAGAATGATAGCATTCCCTTGCCTAGGTAGCAAACAAAACAATTGATGTGATTTGCATTGTAACCCCTAAACAAACCCTCAGTTTTAAAATAATTGTCCTTTAATATTTTTATAAATATATTAAAAAATTGTAATATTGTTGTCAATAAACACTACATTTAAATTCATATTAGTATCGTTAGATTCAAGTTTCAACAAGTCAAGTTAAAAAGCTCAACAAAAAAAAATGAACTCTAAATTTTTTGTCTAAATTTTATACTATTACGGGTTTTTCAACCCAACTTGATTGACTGGATCCGTTTTGTAAAATCTAATTTATATAGAAACTGTTTTTAATTATAAGTAATTGTTTCTTATTATGCTCATATTTACTTTTACACTTTTCCACTATTTTGAGACAATCCAAGTTTGTTCTCACAAAATTCTCGAGAATTTTACCTAGCACCATTTTAATTGGTCTTGGTACTCTCATATAATGTTAATTTGACTATAATCCTTTTTAATTTGAATAACTTACCGAATTTTTTAAAATATCTGGCAATATATATGGAAGTATCATATTGTTAAAAAAATCTGATAAATTTTTTTTTTTACTTGTGAAACTTGCTTGAAAATAAATCACCTATGTATTTTTTCACAATTTTGGATTAGATTAATTTTATGCATTTTGTGTATTTTTTTAAAATATCGATATTTAATCTTATATATTTTTATCAGATTTTTCAAATGTCTAATAATATGTGAGGTGTCGGATTTAAAAAAAAAATTCCAATTAAAAAATCATTTTTTAAATAATATTTTTAGTATTTTTTTCTTACAAAAATATGTTACTTGTATATTTTTCTGAAGATTTTGAATTATATGCAATTTATATATATTTTTTCCAAATTTTTAAATATTACTACCTAATTTTATACATTTTTATCATATTTGTTCAAAATATTAGATGAATGATATGTATTTTCATCAGATTTTTCTTAAACTCGATAACAAAAACTATTTTTATAATATTTTAACTGTTTGATTTTTATTTATAAAATTTATTGCAAACTTATGTGCACATTTTGAATTATATAAACTTCAAGTATTCTTTTATTATTAATATATCTAATCTATATTTATGAAAATATACTTACCACAAATATCTAAGAATTTACGCACAAAAATATAGGAATACATCATATAAGATTTTAGGGAAGACTGTACCTAGTTCTTTCCGGTGTTTGACTCTTAAGTCATAATCGTCATGGACAAGCAAACATTGCAAGAAATCATATTGGATACAAAAACTGAAAATTTTTCAAAAACATTTATCGCTCACTAAATTTTATGACGTCAATCTCATACTAAGAAATGTGTTTGGTCACTAACAATTATATTTTAAATAATAAATTGATTATTGGAAAATATTTTTCTAACTCAATTTAAAAAATAATAATAAATTTTTAATAGATATGCGTTCGGTCACTAACCGTTATTGGTGAAAAATGTATTAAGTTTCCTAATTTATTTTATAAGCCAAAATGTATTAAAGTTGAATAGAAGGATGTTCAGCCCTATTACCTACCCAAAGAAATAAGACTTCAAATTAAAAAACACAACTAAGTGCTAGGCCTCAACGGTGGAAACTAGACATCTACCCAAATCCAATCCCTTCCAATTATGGACTTTTTATAGTTTTAGACTTTAGCTTAAATAGTCAGCAAATCTAAAACTATAAATAGAGGGAGCAACTCGTATCTTATAATCACTTGCAATTATATAATAAAGTTACAAAATTGTGAGTGGAGAGAAAAACTCTGTTGAAAATACTTTCTTCTTCCTTTGTTCAAATCATAATCTTCTTCTTCCCAACTATATTTTCTTTCTTCTTCCATTAACAATTGCTGCGTAGAGTCATCTTGCAAATAAGTTTGGTTAAATCACTCAAGTGAAGATTGGATTTGATTTAATGAGATCCTTTTGGATATACCTCATCATTATGCGTAGATAAAGGAGATGATTTAGGAACAAAGTGCAGATTTAATTGGATTTCTTAAAAGATCATTTTTAGAAAGATTAAAAAGATTTGTTCTATTTTCATGAGAAGATCTTGCAGCTGTTTTTTAAACGTGAAGATTGAATTTTTGAAGAGTCCAAGTCCATACTGCAATAGTCTATAAATAAAGACTTGCTAGACCTAGAAAAAGCAAGCATTCATAAAAAAAATTGTGGATGCAACATAAGGGTTTAAGATTTTGGTAGTTTTTCAAGTTCATAATAATATTGCATTTTTATTTTGTTTTAGTTTATTTTTCACATAAAAATATATATTTTTTTAATATATATCATGTATTTTCTTAATAAACTTATAAAATATAATTAAAATATATTTAGTTTAATTTATTTATTTCTTTTTCATCCCATACTTATACATATTTATTTTTGCATATAAAAAACTTTATATTATTTATAAAATGTTATTTATTATTTTAAATATGAAAAAAATACATAAAAGATGATACATATGAACTTTATTTTCTTTTAAAATGGTAATTAGGGTTAAGCCTCCCTTCTAAAAATTAATTTATTTTCCTTATATTTTTAGGTTTAGATTAAAATTTCTTTTACAGAAAAACAAAACAAAAAAAAATCTTTTCTTACATGTACATTATATAGCATCTTTAAATATTGTACATTATTTATTCTAATATTCGTACAAATTCAATTTGGTTGTAATAATTTATTTAGGTTTACATTCTTGCAAATCCCCATTCAAATTTGTATTCCCCCCTCCCATAAAATTGTTGTAATAGCTTAATAATATTTACATTACGCAATTTACCGCTTTACATGCCATGATTAGTAATTAGGGTTTGTGTGATAAGATCAAAACAAAGCAAAATAGAAAACTCTAAATACAAGATAAAACCAAAGCATGAAAATGATGCACTTGCACACAAGCATCCTTAGGGTTTCTCTACTTGGTTGCCTAAAACAAAAATGGCCATATTACACATGCGAAGTATCTTGGCAAAACAAACAAATATAAGATCATAGTCCCTCGATGACGCTATTCAAAGTTGCCTTATAAAATGATCTTGGTCCCTCAAAAATGCTAAGATACTTTGCAACATTACTAATCATGGTTATACGATGACCCACGTCCGTCCCGTTTTTATTCAAAGATAGGGTTGCTTACCAAATCAATGGTAAGACAACAATATCAAAGGAATAGAAGATGAACAAGAAAGACATTTGAGTAGGTAGATTACTTCTAGTTACTTGCTCCATTTCAAACAAATATACTTGCTCTTTTTCAAAACAAACACACACATTTCAAAAAACATCTTACAATTATTGAAAACATTTTCAAAAAGACAAACATCTTTGTATACATTCTTACGAACAAGAATCATTACAAAGATTGCCTAAACGAGTGGCCTCTTTTACAAAATACTTTCAAAACCACACCAAGCACATTTTTAAACAACAAAAGCAAGTGATCTAAGCAAGTAACTAAGAGCCCATGGAAAACCATGGATGAAAAGGGTGCTAATACCTTCCCTTTTCATAATCTACCCCCCGAATTCAAGAAACAATCTCAAAGGTCTTTCCTGTGCTTTTTCACCTTTCCTTTTGGATAAAAGAAAAGTCGGTGGCGACTCTTGCTAAACCGCAACATTTGCGATAAAACGCAAAAACCTCAAGTCAGTTCTCCCACCGTATCACAGACGACAACTTGGTCATTCACAATGAACTTCAGGCGTTGATGAAGAGTAGATGTCATAGCTCCTGCTCCGTGGATCCATGGACGACCCAAAAGGCAAGTATAGGATGAACGGATGTCCATAACATAGAATGACAAATAGAAAGTATGGGGACCAATCTTGACAGGTAAGTCCACTTCTCCATCCACAGATCTTCTCGAACCATCAAATGCTTGAACATTTAGAGTTGAGGGCCTCATTATTACTCCATCCATATTCAGCTTAAACAAAGTAGCCTTAGGCATCACATTGAGTGAAAAACCCGTATCCACGAAAACTCGAGATAAAATAGTGTCCAAACACTTCATAGAAACATGCAGCACTTTGTTGTGGGCTCTGCCTTCAACTGGGAGTTCATCATCACAGAAACCCAAACAATTTCCCACAGCAATATTGGTGACGATTCCTTCAAACTAGGCCACAGAGATGTCTTGGGTAACATGAGCGGAACATAAAGTCTTCCATAAGGCATTGCGGTGGGTCTCTGAACACAAAAGGAGAGATAAGATGGAAATCTTGGATGGTATATGGTTGAGTTGATCCACTACTTTGTAATCACTCCTCTTGAGAATTCTCAAAAGCTTCTTCGCTTCTTGTCCTACAAAAGGTTCAGGTTGATTATCCATCACTTGCTTTCCCCTGGCCTTAGCTAGAGCTTCACTGTTAGTTTCCTTAGGAGGCGGTGGGGGAGGAGAAAAGATCTGACCACTGCGAGTCATGTTACTGGTTCCTGCAATATTGGTAACATTCTTGTCAACAACTGGAGGACACTCATACTTCTTTCCATGAATATAGACCATATTATACTCCCATGGAACTTCCTTCGAGTCGTTGCTTGTAGGAGGAATAAGAGCTTGAATCACTGCGGGGGTAGTAGGAACCTGAATTGTTAACGGAATACTAGGGGTCTCCGAAAAGCTTCTCGAATAGTAGGGGATTTCCAGGACATCAATCTCTTCTTCTCGGAATATTTTAACTATCTGTAGGACACCATCATCAATCAACTGTTGGATGGACGTCTTCAAATCAGTACACTCTTCAGGTTTGGAAGAATATGTTAAGAAGAAGTCATGGAGTTCTTGTAGCACCTCATGCTTCAAAAAATGTTCTCTGACAGTTTCCAAAGATATCTTAATTTCGTCAACCTTGGATACCAAAACCCGTTCACTAACTTCTTCAATAGCATTGACCGTCCCCCCTTGGTGAGGAGGCATGGGATTATTCTGAATATTTGGACCAACAGGGTTGAAGTTGATGGCCTTTGCATCGATGAGGTATTGAACTTTGCATTTGAATGCTCTACAATTTTCAATGGTATGGCCTGGGGCACCAGAATGAAATTCACAATGAGCATTAATGTCATACCCCCTAGGGAGAGGATTTGGCGGTGGACCGAGTTCGCGCAATTGAACCAATTAACTAGCAAGTAACTGTGGGAGAAGCTGAGCGTAGGACATAGGAATGAGATCAAATATTCTTTCAGGGGCTCTTTGTCTTTGAGGAGCTCTCGGGACTTGAGGTTGTTTATTCGGTTGTTGATAAGTTGGAGGAGGTGCAAGTTGTTGTTGTGGAACATAATGTGGTTGGCGAGCGAAAGGCCGTTGTTGGGCCATCCAGGATGCTGGAGTTATAGTAGCATAAACTTGAGGAACAAATTGGTTGGGAACAACAACAGGTGTAGGAAAATAATGGAATCGAACATGAGGAAATGCGGGTTCTTTTCCTTGGTTGATGGTGATGGAACTAGTCTCTCTTTCTTTCTTCTTGACAAAACCAGAAAATGGTTTTCTACTAATGCCCGCATTGTTTTTCGCATTGTTAGGAACACCTTGAATCGTTCCAGCCTTAATGCACGTCTCAATGCGTTAACCAATAATGACCATATCAGAGAAAGAAGTAGAAGTAATACTGAGCATATGTTGGAGATAAGGACCTCATATAGTACTCATAAACAGATCAATCAATTCGCGATCCAAGAGAGGATGTTGGACCCTTGCAGCCAGTTCACGCCACCTCTGAGCATACTCTTTGAATGACTCTTCAGATTTTTATACCATCCCTTGGAGCTGAGTACGGCTAGGAGCCATGGCAGTATTGTAATGGTAATGTTTCAAAAAAGCGTCAGCAAGTTCTCCCCAAGTACTGACATGAGATCTTTCCAATGGTGCCCCGATCAAGCTATCTTGAAAGAAGTGCATGAGTAACGATTCATTTTCAGCATAGGCAGCCATTTTGCGACAGTAGGAACAGAGATTAGTCTATGGGAAATAAGTGCCTTTGTATTTGTCAAAATTCGGGACTTTGAATTTGAGAGGAATAACTACCCCAGGCACGAGGCACATTGAAGCAGTATTGAATCCAGAAGCCTTGATACCCTCCACGACTCTAAGTCGCTCTTCGAGAGCATGATACATTTTTGCAGTTTCGGCAACTCCAGAGGAAAGGTTCACTTGGGGTTCGTTAATATCAATAACATCATGATGATCGTCGACATTATCCCTAGGAATGTCGGTGGGAGTCTCAACATTTTCATTGTCATTCCTCCCATTAGCAGGAGTAAGCTTGGCAACACTTTGATGTAGTTCTCGAAGTCTATGCTCTTCCTTTGGATATTACCGACGTCCCAATTACTTGGTAATTAGTAATATTCGTAGGAAAAACTCGTCCGAATGCAATATCGTCCGAATGCAATTACTCTGTTATAGTCTTCGCACTGCACCTAAAAGGCCAGGATGGGTTAATGATTCTACAACCCTCAGCTTCTCGAGTTCCCTGGTCGAAAGCAGCGACGTCTTCCCGATTACTCGGTAAACATCACTACTTTCAAGGGGACCTCCACTGAGTGGGGGATTTTCATGCCTCCTTCTTTGGGATTACTCCCTCAAAGTTAACATGACTATACCGCTCGCCCTAATCCTATTTGTAACCCAAGTCCAGGTATAGGACTTATCAAAAGTAATCACCAAACCCAACATCACGATGTATCCAGAATATGTGAGTAGCAACAATATATGCAATATATACAAATAAACAATAATTAAGCAGTAAAGCAAAATAAAGCAAATGAATAAACACCCAAAAATACAAATAAAAAAAACTAGGAGAGACTCACAAAAGATCCCCAGCAGAGTCGCCAGCTGAAGCTACCGGCAGAAAACACAGAGCCGCCACCGAACTTTATTTATCCCGAAGGAATGAGAAATATCGATAAAAACACAAGGGAATGGATAAGATGGTCTTGCGACCAAGAGAAAGGGTAAGGGAGTCGGTTATGCAAGGGGAAGGTATTAGCATCCCTCACATCTGTTGTACTCAACGGGATCCATTTTGTTTGCTTGTCTTAAAGGGTGTATTTATCTACAACTATGCTTGCTTAAGGGAAAATGAATGGTTTTTATTATTGCGTTCGTGAGGGTTTCGAGATCCTTTTCCTACGTATCTAATGAAGTAATCAGAACACTGTAGTTCCTCTAGAAAAGGGTTTATTTGTTTGTGTTTTTTAGTGGGCGACGTTAACGCACACATTCTAGCAATAGGCACAACCGGTATCGCGGTAGAACGGAGATAACATGCCCTTTGGGGGAAGCTTTGATTGGTTGAGTGCTTTGAGGGTTTTAAAATAAATTCAAGTAATGATTAAAAGTGTTTTTGGATTTTTGATTTGTGACAGTTGAGTTTTAATTACAAAAGAAAAAGGTTAAGAGGGAAACTAAAAATTTAATTGTATGTTATGTACAAGTGGACTAAAAGTCTATTTCGATATAAGGCGATCGGAACATGGTTTAATCGCCTCATGGAGCTACCTAAGGTATGGTTTCAAGGTTTGAACAAATACAAAAACTTAAATTATAAATATTTTTATGGCTTCATAAATCAAATCTTAAATGAATTATGAACTCAAAAGTAAGCTAAAATCTAATTCTAAAAATATTCTAATATAATTTTTGTGATTTTTATAACTAAGTAAAATAACAAAAGATGTTAATTAAAATAAATCACATATTGAGATAAACAAAATTACCAAATTAAATTTAAGCTAATTAATAAGAATTATCTGATTAATCGAAAAGGTGATTATTTAGTTTTAAAAAAAAAACTAAAACAACAAAAAAAAGAGTTAAGAAAATTTTGAAGTAATAAAGTAAAAAATAAATGAATAAATAAAGAGAGAGAGAGGGTGGTGCTAAGTAGAACATGGGGAGGGGTAAGAATTTAAATCCTATTTAACTATTACAACCATATCGAAATGTACGATGCAAGAAATAAAAGAAAAGATTTGTTTTGTTTTTGTTTTGAAAAAGGTTTTTTTTTTTCTGTTTTAATAAACTAAAGGAAAAAAAATAATTAGTTAATGAAAGAAAATGTTTTTTTTATGTCTTTTTTATAAAAAAAAAATAAAAATAGTACCGATAATAAAATAAAAGAGAAAAAAGGTAAAGATAAAGAGAAATAGGGTCAGCATGTTGCTGAAAGCGAAATGAAAGGGATCAAAAGTTCTGATACCAGGCGCGCTGTGGTCCAGAATGAAACGTCAGAGGTGATCAGAAATTCTGGGTTGATACCAATGGAATCTTGAAAGAAACATTAGAGGGCAGAAAAAAAAGAAGTTCTGGGTCGCTACATGCTGAAGTTCTGAATGTTAGAATAATGAGAAAAATTCAGAAGTTTTGTGCGTGTTAACAATGAGGAAATTTCAGAAGTTCTGTATGTATTAAAACAGTGAGGAAATTTCAGAAGTTCTGTATGTGTTAAAACAGTGAGGAAATTTCAGAAGTGTTGTATATGTTAAAACAGTGAGTAGAACTCAGAAGTTCTGTATGTGTTAAAGCAGTGAGGAAATTTCAGAAGTTCTGTTTGTGCTAAAACAGTGAGTAGAACTCAGAAGTTCTGTATTACGCCTCATTTACTCCCTTACATTAGTCAGAATATATGTAACTTGTTTAGATCTTAATAACAACAAATCATAAGGATAAAAGCATGACAGTTTATAGAAGTTCTAATCCTAATTTTGAGCCTAGCATTATTCTAGAAGTTCTGTCAACAGTTTTTTCTACTTATGCAATGATATGGGCAGCATCAACATCATAGTATTTACATGTTAAATGATGTTCTGAATGAGAATTTCAAAGTTAGAATGGCTTACCTTGAACCTGAAGTGTGGGTTTAGGATTTGAGCTATTGCCTTTGAATGCTCTGGCGTTTGCACGAACAGGAAACAGTAATGTTAAGTTCTTTGTTTCAAAGGGAAAACCAAAGGTTTTGGATTTGGAAAATTCTAAGTTTATGAGTGTTTGAGTGTTTCTTTTTTTCTCTCTTTTTTTGTGTATTTGATAATCCTCTCTTCCAAAGCCATCCCTTTGAACGTGTGATGAAACAAACTATTTATAGATGGATTTGCTGTGGTTTTGGGGGGGGGGGGGAAACAAATGATTTTTAAACACTTTTGGCATACTTTTCCTTTGCTTTTTAATCACAGTTTTGGTATGCCAATTTGGTGAAATTACGGGGTTTTAGAAAAATGCAGGCGTGGACTGGATCAGCAACACCTTGGAGTGTTGTGGCAGCTGGTGGCAGGACTGTACTTGTAGCAGGGCAGCAGGTTACTTAAACGTGGTTTTGGGATTTGGTGATGTTCTGATCACAAAATATTAGAAGCGTAACCTCTATGTGCTAAGGAGTCATGTTCTGATGGAAGATTGTATTCTGAACCACGTTTGCAACTTCTGATTGCACTTGCATGGAGGCTGAAGAGACATGTTCTGATTGAAGGCTATGTTCTGAAACAAATTTGCAACTTCTGACTGCACTTGCATGGAGGCTGAAGAGCCATGTTCTGATTAAAGGCTATGTTCTGAACCAAATTTGCAACTTTTGACTGCACTTGCATGGAGGCTGAAGAGCCATGTTCTGATTGAAGGCTATGTTCTGAACCAAATTTGCAAATTCTGACTACACTTGCGTGGAATTTGGCCCAGAAGTTCTGAAATCTCTTACCACTTAGAAAATTTTCCAAGTATTTAAAAAAAAATTGATTTCTTTCTTTTCTCAAAGTAGTTTCTGATTTTTGACTTCTTGATGAACCAATTTCTTGTCTTGATGAAATATAATTGTTGAAACTTGATTTTTTTACCAAAAGTCAAAGTTTGACCAAAAGTCAAAGTTTGACTTTTAGAGTACATTTGACCATTTTTCCCTTGTAACTTGAATTTCAAGAAATCACAAACAACTGTTGTAACTTGTATTCCAAACAACCATGCGCCTTATCTTCCAGACTCCAATCAAACTCTTGCACAAAATAAATGCTTAAGAATTTAATTCCCCTTGGTTAATTTGAACCCAAAACAATGGTCACTTAAACCTTAATCTTCATATCACGCCTGAACCAAACTTGCACTTTTAAATAGAACTTTAACTTTGAGACTCACATCACAAGTAACTTGTAACTTAAGCAACCAAAACATGTCTTGACGGTCATGAACCCCTAAGCTTATTTCTTGTGCCCAAAATCCACAGTCGCCAACTTAACCTTCAAACTCTCGAATTAGTGACCTGGAGGCTTTTAAGAAGAAGGCCTGAAATGAGAGGAGATGAACTCCTTGACCTAATGCACTGAACTTTGAGCCATCTTTGAGGCAGGCGAAAGAAACATCTTTACAAAAAATAGGGATCCAAAAACCCTAGCATCTTGGCCAACAAATAGGGAAATAAACTCTAATCCAGGCTTTGATAAATTCGAGCAAGAATAAACCTTGTAACGTGATGAAAAAATTCATTCCATGATCCACTAATCGAGAACCAGAATAATTTCCCTTTCACCTGATAAGAGAACTTTAAAACAAAATTAGACATAAAGAGGGCGCAACCCTAATACCTCGAACCAAAGCGCTTGATTCCATGAGATGCGGGATATGCAAATGACTGAGTAAAAAAAATGGTGCAAATGGGATGCAAAGTTCAAAGCCAGACAAAAGTAAAAGAGATAGGGCAAATTTGGGGTACGACAGTCTAAAGGAAAGGAGGAGAAGAACAATATTTTTTCGAGTAGGTAGATAACTGTTAGGTATTTGCTCAAATAAATTTTCCCACCACACTTTCAAACATAATTTTCAAACAAAAGATTTCAAAACGCTTTATCACACTCTCGAGGACTGATAAAAGAGTTACCATAAAGTGAATCACCGCACTAAGGCAATTTTCAAAGCTTTTCAAAACACACAAACACATAAGCAATATTCAAAATGAGAAAGTACCTAAGAGCCCATGGAAAACCATGAATGGAAAGGGTGCTAACACCTTCCCTTTCCATACTAAAAAATCTCGAAAAAAGGTATTTTTCCATTTTTTTCACCCTTTCCTTATTGGATAAAAGAAAAGTCGGTGGCGACTCTTGCTTACCGCAACATTTGCGAACAAAAAACACAAACCAGTATTAACAGTCAGTTCTGCCACCGTATCACAGAACTGGCGACTCAGCTGAGGAGTTATGATTTATAAAGTGGGGTTTACCTTATGATCTAGGTCATTTTAATTGCTTCTTTGACTTGTCTTGTTTGATTTACTTTCAAGGGTATCTATTTAGGTTGTTTGGATCCTAAACCTGAATCAGGGAATTCCTTTTAGGTAAGTAGCAATAAACTGTGAGGGAGCTATGTGGGGTATAATGACACGGTTGAAATAGTAGCTACGTTGATGCGATACTTTGGTGTGTACCGGTAGCCCTTGAGTAATCAAGGAGAATACAGGGCCGCTGCGTGGTATCATAAAGCGTCAACTGACCTTAGCACCTCAATTGACCAACTTGGCTTTTTAGGACGTAGTGAGATAGCTGTCTTTGGTTTAAACCCAAAGTCGGTTGATACTCGATGCTACACTCATTGAGGTTTGACTCTTGAGTTTTGTTTGGGGGCAAGTCTATTGTCTATCAGAACGAAATTTGGGGGGGGGGGGGGGGACAGATCGGCGATATTGAGATCCCTTAAAACCCAGTTACTATATTTAGGACAGGTTGAACCAACCCAACTTCAAGAGGGTATTACCTTAAAACCCATGCAAGCCTTAAACCTAAGGTCTTTGTGTGATTTGCTTGTGTTTGCTATATCTGCTATATCTGAGCATAATCATGACTTCATAACATAGCATATCATTTCCTTAACCATTTCAAGGATCTCAAGGGTTTGTGATGCAGGTTATGATAAATCAGACGTCTAGAAAGGGGCAAGGGGATTTATTTTACTCTAGCCAATGCTGTCAAAAGACCAAAACAGGACAACTTGAGTCAGGGGCTATGACCCACTTGATATGGTGAGCTTAATCCTCGAAGAAGGACACTCAATGATACGAAAGTTCTTCAGTCAAAGTCGCAATTCAACTCCTAACATCTTCTTGTGTTTACCTTACGAGATCCTTGAAAACATTTGCATATCATACATGTCATTGTATAACAGGTAATCTCCAGTACAGGTCTCTCATGTTCTCGCTGTTTATTTCAGCAATGGCTCTCAAACAAGACAACAGAGATCTCCGAACTCAAGAGGCTCAGTTCATGGAAATGTTCCTAAACCTATCCAAGGGGCAGGAAGAGTTGAAAGCACTCCTTGCTGGGGACCTAGCCAATAAAATTCCTGAGGAAGAGCGGTTGGAACAACTGCAAGCTAAGGTGGAAGCAATGAGAACCCATATGCTGGGGAAGATGGCTCTTATCCAAGGCCTAGCTCGAGGACAAGAAGAGCTAAGATCCATTATTAACAAACTTCATCAAGACGGATACAACCATATGAAGCAAGCAGTCGAGGCTGGGGACCAAGTCATTGACCAACCTCCGAGAAGACAAAAGGTTGGTTTGGTGAAGAGTGGACCTTTCCAAATCGCTACTACCTTACGGGTCCAACAACAACCTCACCAAAAACAACAGGTTAATCAGAGTAAGTCGGATACACCCAAGAGGCAGTTTACCAAACTTAACATGCCGCTGTCGCAAGTCTTGCAACAGGTGTTGAAGTTGAATTTGGTCACATTGAAGGATCCTCCTCGGAGTCCTAATACTTCCTCTCCTACTTATATTCCTGATGCAATATGTGCATATCGTTCCAACAGTCCAGGGAATGACACTGATAGCTGTTGGACGTTGAAATACAAAATTCAAGACCTAATTCATGAAGGAGCATTGGAATTCACACAAGATGGTCAACTGGAATTTTCCTATCATCCCTCCAAGGTGCACCATCTGAAGTGACAAGTTCTGACAAGAAGGCTTTTTGTTCATTAGAATTTCCAATTTGTAATTTTCTTTTGATTGTTCAAACGTTTATTCACATCAAACTTTATTATTTCATCAATGCATTGCATATGTTTGTCTTGAATCAATTCATTCATATTCACTATTTCAAAACGACATTCTTACTTCCTTTTTGTGATATTCAACTCTCGATCAAAAGCTCTGAGCCTTTAGAGGGAGGATGACGAGGATGATACCACAATCTCTACAGTATTCTTTTGAATAGACCCCGCTAACGATGTACAAGCATTGTTTCAAATCCTAAACAATGGAGTTATAAGGAAGATAATCCCTAGTCAACCCCTTTGAGCCAAAGAAGCATGAGTTTTTCTGTTCACACAAATTAAAACCCTCTAATCATAACCTGGGGCAGGGTAGTTTCTCATTCAATTCAGACGCGCATTCAGTCACAATCTTCTACTTAGTACACAATGAATGGAATCGAAGATGTCCTTCTAAATCAAAAGAGGGTGTTGGTTCCGTAAAATCGTCAAGACAGGCAATCATTATCTCTCAAAATAAAATCCCATTAAGCCAAAACCTATGAAGGAGACTTAAGAAGAAGAAAAACTTAGGCATCTTGTGGCTGTAACCACAAAAGAAACAGTTCAGGCAAAAGAAGGGATAATAATAAAAAAGGAGGTCCTACAAATCCTCGACAAAAAAAAAAAGAGATTACAAAATGATTGCCTCTTCCAAATAAACTTTCAGTATCCGAACTATCATCAAAACATCAAGGACAAGATGCCAGACTCAATTGGGATTTGAATGCACAATTAACTAAGCATAGGAATGAAGAACATCACGAAGAGAAGGTTGGATACAAATAAAATTTGAGCCTTTAACCTTTGTTTCTTAAACCGTGAACCATACCACGTTATAACCCTTAAAAGTCCTAGATGAAGCATGGGTTAGTTCGAAAGCATAGTGTTATAAAAGGTATCCTGACTCCTGTAGGGTTCGCTATAAATCTCGAGTTGATATCACACTTTTACAAAATTTGTTTGTTTTACTAAAAAATGAATTTTCAAACTTCAAGATAGACATAAGCTTTGCATTCTTAAAATACCATTGTTTGCATATGACTATTTGTTCAACATCAGAGAAATTCGCATGACGAATATCTAGTGAACAAAAACCTTCTCAATGAAAAGGATCACCTCAAATGGAAAAACACTTTCAACCAAGGGGCACGGCATGATCATTGTCTATCATCTAGGGCAGTCAAGTCAAGATTCAAGGATTCTCTCAAAGATGCCAAATAGCCAGGGGCAGATCTCCATCTGAGTCACTTAGGGCATTGGGCATGAATTATAGCAAAGAATCCTGTACGATCAAATAAACATCTTCTGGAAGTATGGAAACACTTACTACTATGGACAGTGACAATTATCCGTACCCGGTGAACATGGACATAGTCAGAAAACACTACGCGTGAACAAAGACCCGCTAGGTTGACTGGCCTAGGAAAAAATAAGGGCATCCCGGCGAACCAAAAGGGTTGGGGCAAAATTAGGGATAAAAACAAAAAAATATGTACACCTGGCAAGTCGAAAACCTGAAAAGGCGGATTGAGCAAAAAAGGGTATCCCGGTGGACTGAAAATCTGAAAAGACAGTCCAGGAAAAAGTTAGGGATTAAAGCATACGACTATGTCCCGTCATCTTGTCACTTGTCTAATCAATAGAAGATTTATTACCCTGATCTGTATTCACCAAGGACTCCAAGAGTTGGGATAATAGTCAAACGATCTACAAAATCCCCGGTTGATATTTTCTACAACAGGTATCGAGACAGGGACATTCTACTAGAAGGTCGCCGCCATATTCTCAGCTTACAACCTATTGTTGTCAGGAATTCTCATACCCTCGAAAGAGAAAAATCTCCAAATTATTGCTTCAACAAAAACTCCCCAATGAAGTCGCCAAGCTTCCCGGGATTCCCCAAGTGGATTACAGAGTTTCCCTTCCCTAATGGAAACATTCTGAATAAAGAAGATTATCATCTAGAAACGGTTCAGGTACGATCCAAATATGGATGTCATCCTGACATTTACTCCATATTCTAATCTAAGAACGGTTCAGGTACGATTCAAATCCGATGTCATCCTGACGCCTAATCCAGATTCTCATCTAAGAACGGTTCAGATACAATCCAAATACGGATGTCATCCTAACGCCCGCTCCAGATTCTCATCTAAGAACGGTTCAGGTACGATCCAAATACAGATGTTATCCTGACGCCTACTCCAGATTCTCATCTAGAAACGGTTCAGGTATGATCCAAATACGGATGTCATCCTGACACCTACTCCAGATTCTCATCTAGAAGCGGTTCAGGTATGATCCAGAAATGAATGTTATCTTGACACTTACTCCAGACTATCTTCTAGCAACAGTTCATGTACGATCTAGAGCCGGACGTCATCCTGATACTTATTCAGACCAGGCTTCAAGTACAATGCAGATACGATCCAATGACGGATGTCATTCTGACACTCATTCAATACAAATTCCAAATACAGTTTAGATACGATCCATAGACGGATGTCATTCTGACACATTTTTCAACACATAGATCCATCCATAAAGCCTCTACAGGTACTTTCTCCAACTCGTACAGGGGCAGAAACATCTTGATGCAAAGTCATCGTCGTATCCTCAGCATACGACCCCGTGACATCTACACTCCCCACAGAGTAGAGGCAACCAAAAGTTTTGATCTCAGCTTCTCCAAACATGAGTTACTTTCCCCAATAAAGTTCCTTCAGAGATCCAATATCTATATTCCCCAATCGAGTTTTATAATCACAAACGGTTTTTAAAGCTTTCTCCCGAGAAGAGTTTATTTCTCTGACCGCGGAATCTCGTCTCGAGCAGAGTTTCTTTCTTTGACTACGGAACCTCATCCTCAATAGAGTTTATTTCTCCATCTACGGAAGTTGATCCCCCAGTGGAGTTTATGTCTCTGAGTCGGCAAAATCTTCCAACAAAGCATCTCCTCTCTCAATCAGGAATATTCCCCTGCAGAGGTATTCTCAGGCAGAGTCTCTCCACGGAATAATATTCATAGACAAGGAGTAAATCCGCAGCATAAACATCTCCGTTCACCATCCTCAGCAGGAATGAAGAATTCGGCTCCCTAATAATCTTCAGTAGTAGTTCAGAATTTATTTTCCTCGACTAAGAAGTACTACAATAGCATCCCATGTTCATACATCATGGCATGCACATACATATTGCATACAATACAATCTCATTTATTTTGAGAACATCATTACAATACATTTCATACATCATGACATTACATACGACTAACTCTAACCAAGGACTATTCCAGGATTTTCCTCAGAAAGTTATCCCTAGATCTCTCTTCTCACTATGTCGGTGGAAGAGATTCTAAGACTTTCGTCTGGGTCAGTTGAATCGCTACTAAGATCCCCTGATTACTATTCCAGTCAAAGTTACCCAAGATCTCTCTGCTCACTATGTCAGTGGAAGAGGTTCCAAGACTTTCATCTGGGTCAGTTGAATCTCTACTAAGATCCTCCTGATTAATATGCCAGTAAAAGTTACCCAAGATATCTCTGCTCACTATGCCAGTGGAAGAGGTTCCAAGATTTTCGTCTGGGTCAGTTGAATCGCTACTAAGATTCTCCTGATTACTATACCAGTCAAAGTTAACCCAAAATCTCTCTGCTCACTATTCCGATAGAAGAGACTCTAAGACTTTCATCTGGGTCAGTCGAATTGCTACTAATATTCTCCTGATTACTATGCCAGTCAAAGTTAACCTAAGTTTTTCCCTGGGTCAGACAGGTTGACACTAAGATCTCTCTGATGACTATGCCAGTGAAAGATGTACCAAGACTTTCGCCTGGGTCAGTTGAATCGCTACTAAGATCCTCCTGATTACTATGTCAGTCAAAGTTAATTCAAGGCCTTTCCCGAGTTTAGTCAAATCGACGCTAAGATTTCTACCCCAATTGAAGACAACTTGAGACCTTTCTCTGGTTCAGTCAAATTGATATTAAGATTTCTATTCCAATTAAAAAAGCTATGAAGCCCGAAAACTGACCGGATAATAGTCAATCAACAATTCAAGACACTGTAAAGCCTGAATCCTGACTGGATAATAGTTTAATCTGATTTCCTCAGTAAGTCGCTATGAAGCCTGGAATACGACCAGATAGCAGTCAGCCTTATCATCCTCAACAAGTCATTGTGAAGCCTGGATCCTGACCAGATAGCAGTTTACTTCCATCTCTTCAATCAAGAGATGACTCCCCAGTAGAGTAATGGACAAACTGAAGCTCCTAGACTCTATTCCCCAAGACAGAGACCAACATTCCTCAGCGAAGGCCACCCTAACAACAGGAACAGGAATTCCCACGAAGGAATATCTCACGAAACCATCATTGTTTTAGATGGCATTTTTAAGCTCATCTCCGACGAATCTCTGTCACCTTCTCTGGATGGAATTTGTGAGCCCATTCTCGACATCATTAATCGTCAGTTTTACCTCTTGCGAGTGCAAATTTCTGGGCACTCTAGTGTTCAATCATCTTCCACCCTCAGATCATGAAAGGCAGACAAGCCAATCTAAATCCTCAGGTTTAAGAATATTGAACAGGGGCATTTGTTGTACCCCAAAATTTTCCCTCCCATTTTCACATAAAACATACTCCTAGAGGTCCTCAATTGCTCAAGTTAACTAAGGATTGACCAGACAAATCTTCCTCCTAAGACAATGAGCCTCGAACTAGGGTTTCACTCCTCATCAAGATGGTTGAGTTCCAAGGGTCCCAAATTGTCTCCATTGTCCTAATATGTCCTTTAGATCATCCATTCCAAGTTTCATTCCTTACATAACAAGTTTGCTCAGTCAACGACTCAAATGCCTGAAAATCAACTATACTAGGGCAAAAGTCAATTGTGGCCCAAATACAATCAAACTTCAAGATTTTTGCTCAACATCAATATTTTTAAGTATTATCCATCATTTGATCAAGGGTTGATCATGATTCCTCAAGAAATGCTCCCAACTCATCAAAAGTCAAAAATGGCAATTTAGGGTTTCTATAGGAAAAGTCAACCAAACTTTGATCAGGCATAACTTTCTCATACTTTATCATAAATCTTCCAACCAAGGATCATTTTGAAGAGAATCCAATTCCATACAACTCATCTTCAGCCCTCAAGGTCAAGAAATGCCTCAATCAAAAGATACAAGATCAGACATTATAGGTCATTTTCAAAAGTCAACAAAAACACCTTTTGGGTCAAAGCTCCTTACATGAACATGGAAGATCCAATTAAGATGAAACCAAAAAGGTCATTTATAGGACATCCTAAGATTTCTAAAAAGTCCAAGAACACCCTCCTATGGTTAAAAATGAGAGAGATATTCATTGCTAAAGTTGACCAATTTTTGGAAATGTGCATGAAGTCAATATTGATTAAAATGACTTTTTTTTCCAAATGGGCCCATGTTTTCTTGTTTGAAATTCGTTCCTAAGATGGCCCACGTCCCCTGAGCTTATCCACCTATTATTTTATTATTTTTATTATTTATTTTGATTTTTTATCCATTTAAATCAAAATAAATCAATTTAAATAGTGGAATAATCAAATAAAATCAAAGATTGGATTTTATGAGCACATCATGAGCCATGAACAACTAGCAAATCATAAAAAATAGTGCAAAGGCTAATTGATTGGAAAAGATCATGATTTGGCTTGTTTTAGAAACAAATAATGCAAGGAACAAAATCAAATCAAATCCCAACAATTTGTGAAGACACAGTCCAATTTTGTTAACTTAAATCAGTCTATTATAAGTACACAATATTGCCAAAGCATAAAAAGGAGGATTGGTCGTGTAAACTGAAAGAACAAAAACTCAATTTTTGGACAAAAAGTGAGAATCAGATTTTGTTCTACAGGGCGATTCAAAGTTTTTCAAGGCCAACAATCCATTCCTGGACATCTCCTGAAACTAACAACTTCATTTGCACGCATCAAAACACCCAGAATCACTCCTTACAGATTCACGATTTGCACACATATTCTTGAATTTGATTTTTACAATTCATGCATGATAAATGATCTCTAAGCATATATTCATGTTTGTATCATCCTTTAGAATGTGTTTGCATATTTAATTATGTGTTTTGATGCCTGTTTGATGAAACACCATTAATAGGGTTTATAAGGTCGTTTTAGGGCTTTCAAATGTAGGAACAATTGGCTCTAAAGATGGATACCATCATGATCAGAGGGTCAAACCCAATTGATCCATGGTCTTGAATCTAATTTGTGTTGCTTAATGATGATTTTTGAGATGCACATGTTATAGCTATAGACAATGTTCGTAGGTAAAAGTCTTTGCCTAAGACAACAGTCTCAGCCAAGAAGACGATAGCATGGCAAGGTGTGAGTGGCCCATTTGAATCTCGCACGTTTTAATTATTGCATTGGATTTTCGTTCTATATAATATATTGTTTGCATTATATAAACGATTGAAACAAATGGTCTAGTGGTAAGAGGTAAGGATTTACAAGGTGCGCGTGTAGGAGGTCAGGGGTTCGACCCCTGCCTCCTACATGTTATTTTTCTCAATATTTCTTGGCAGATTCTATGTTGCCATCACATGCGCGCACACCATACGCTTCTAGGTCACCATCATTGGATCGTTCGCTATCCAGATCCAACACTTTCAAGCATGCAGGCGCATGGTCAACACTCCTGATCCCAACACACAGGATCCAACGTTGCTTGTGCCAACCAATATGGGCATGGAACAGAATTCAGCAGCATCACCTTCTTTTTGGGCCTACACCCCCTCAGGCTATTTCTTTCTTCTTTTTTTAATTTAATTATTTTATTTTGTTTAGATTAGTTTAATTATTTTTTTTTATTAATCATTTTTTATGAAATCATAAAATCAAAAAGTCACAAAAAATAGGATTTAGTTTTTTATATAAATTAATTTTTTGTAAATAATAAATTTTCTCAACTTTAATTTATTTATTTTATTAAAATCAATTAGAAAATTAGGTTAAATTCAAATATTTTTTTATACAAAAAATCCAAAAATATTCTCCATGATCAAATTAGGGTTTTTTAGGGTTTTCAAACTTGTTTCCAATTTTATTCTCGTGCTGAATTATTTTTGCTGTACGATACTTTTTCAATATTGATGTAATTGCTCCCGATTTGTAATAGATTAATTAGGGTTTTATTTCCGCACTTTATTTTTAGTCAAATATTTATGTATCTTCCCAAAAGCCTTGTAATAGCGTAGGACTCTTTTATTTTCTCGCTTTTATATCTTATGCTTGTATATCAATTAATCAAGATAAATATCTGAAAACAAACACTACTGCACACTTGCACCCTTAGGGTATACCTCATTTGGTTGCCTCAGAAACAATGGTCATGTCCCCCTAACATAGGGATATCTTAGCAAAGACCCGCAATTCAAAAAATCATCATAAAAGATCATAATCCCTTATTGTCCCTCTAGTTGCCCACAAGAAATGATCTTATGATGATAGTCCCTTCGAAATGCTAACGTATCCTTACTGTCCCTCAACATCCAACGGTTAGGGTTACCTACTCATTAATAGTAGGATACCATGGTCTAAAGGAAAGGAGGAGAAGAATAATCTTTTTTCGAGTAGGTAGATAACTGTTAGGTACTTGCTCAAATAAATTTTCACACCACACTTTCAAACATACTTTTCAAACAAAAGTTTTCAAAATGCTTTATCACACTCTTGAGGACTGATACAATAGTTACCATAAAGTGAATCGTCGCACTAAGGCAATTTTCAAAGTTTTTCAAAACACACAAACACACAAGCAATTTTCAAAATGAGAAAGTACCTAAGAGCCCATGGAAAACCATGGATGGAAAGGGTGATAACACCTTCCCTTTCCATAATCTACCCCCCGTACTTAGAAATCTCGAAAAAATGTCTTTTTCTGTTCTTTTCACCCTTTCCTTATTGGATAAAAGAAAAGTTGGTGGCGACTCTTGCTTACTGTGACATTTGCAAACAAAAAATGAAAACCAGTATTAACAGTCGGTTCTGCCACTGTATCACACATGGCATCTCTCCACTTTATGTTTTCAACCGCTTCTTGATAGCTTAAAGGCTTATAATCACCAAAAAGACAAAAGAGGTTAATGTCATTTAGGTTTTCAGTTACCTCATAAAGCTCTTAAATGCTCCTTTGTCATGGTGTCCTCTCACTTGAACTTGTTTCACCCAACCTTGGTGTCAGTGAGGCAGGTGGTGTAATATGTTCCTCTATCATTTGTTGCCTATTTCATCTTCTTCTTCAAAGTAAGGAAGGAAATCATATTTGTTTTCTTGCACACTCCATTCCCAACAATCTTCTTCGTCGAACTTCACGTCGTGACTTATGATGATCTTTCCACTATTTGGATTATAGAGCTTGTACCCTTTGGAGCTTGATTCGTAACCCATTAACACATATTTCTCACTTTTATCATCGAGCTTTGTTCTCCTTTCGTATGGAACATAGGTATAGGAAATACTTCCAAATACTTTGAAGTGAGAGATCCCATGCTTCCTTCCACTCCATGCTTCTTGTGGTGTCTTTTCATGCACACTTCTTGTTGGGGAATGATTTATCAGGTAAACCGCACATGCCACTGCTTTGGTCCAAAACTCCTTCGGCATCTTCTTGCTGTTGAGCATGCTTCGCACCATGTTAAGTATGGTCCGATTCTTCCGCTTTACTACTCCATTTTGTTGTGGCGATCTTGGCACTATCAGTGGGCGAGGGATTCCATGGTCTTCAAAATATTTGTTGAACTCATTTGAAGTGAACTCTCCTTCTCGGTCAGATCTCATCGCCTTAATGGAAATACCACTTTCTTTCTCCACAAGGGCTTTGAACTTCTTAAAGTTTTCAAACACTTCTGACTTCTCCTTCAATAAATAAACCCATATTTTTCTAGAATAATCATCGATAAAGAGGAGAAAGTACTTATTCTTGCCAAAAGAGTTGGGTTTGATTGGTCCACAAACATCAGTGTATGTAAGTTCTAGCGGCTTTGTCGCTCTTGATGTTGATTCTATTAGAAAGGTTTTCCAAAATTACTTCCCAACTAGACATCCTTCACAGAGTTAGTTTGGGTGGTTGATGCTAGGTAAGCCTCTTACCATCTTCTTCTTCGCCAAATGTTCTAAACCATCGAATTTGAGACGTCCGAATCATAGATGCCATAGACACGAAGAATCAGTATAGTAATCCTTGAGACACTTAGCCACATTGTTTTGAATGTTCAAGAGTAACATTCCATTCTTTGACAGAGGTACCTTAGCAATCAAGTTATGGATACAATCTCTTAAGAAAATACTATGTTATTTCAAGTGGATGTCATAGCCTTTCTCTAAAAATTTTCCCAAAATCAAAATATCATTCTTCATGTTAGGAACATAATAGATATTAGAGAGGAATTCATGACTCCAATTCTTCAAGCGTGTGAGAATTTTACCTTTTCCTTTAACCGATATCTTCGAGTCATCTCCAAATGAGATATCTCTAGTTGTCGCTTCATTGATATCTACGAACATGCTTAGATTGCCGCACATATGGTTGCTTGAATCGGTGTCGAGATACCACATGTTTCTTTTCTATTCAACTTGGTTTTGGCACACAAGTATCAAAGTTTCTTCTTCTCCGCCTTTTTCTTCTACAAAGTTAGCTTTCTCTTCAACCTTCTTTGAGAATCTACACTCGGATGCATAGTGACCAATCTTGTTGCAGTTGAAGCACTTGATTTGTGATTTTTCGTACCTCGACCATGAATTTCCTCTTCCATGACCTCTTTTTGCTTGTGGATTCCAATTCCTATATCCATTGGTGAAGTTGATGGAGTAGTTGTTGTAATGACCTCTTTCTTCTCCTCCATGTCCTCATCCACGTCCATGATCTTGGCCATGACCTCGTCCTCTTTGGCTCTTGTAATTTGCAAAGGTTTCTTCCTTTGTGTTGACTTGTAGTAGTTTCTCCATAGCCTCCTTTTGATTAATTTTTCTCTTTTATTTTTCTCGTATACTTGTGTTGTACCCCAATTTTTGCCCCTAAGATCCCTTCATCATACCATATTGATTCAATAACAACAAGATCACTTCAAGGTTCTTGATTCTCCTCCCTACCTTTGGCTTTGCTCTTTGAGGAATCACCAAGCACCTTGACTTGTTTTCTTTTGTGGTCATGAATATTTGGTCTTGATTTTTCCTTTTAATTAATAAAATGCAATGTTGGTTTGTCTTGCTTGTTACTAATGTAGGTAAAGGAAATGAGATTTAGCAAGTTGCTCCATGGGTTCATGAGTTTATTTCCATGCCCTAAGCAATAAAGCTTGAGAAGTTCAAACCTCACCATTGGATTTGTTTTGGAATAAATGGCATGGCAAGGTTATTTTGGTTCACCATATTTCAAGGTTATCAAATTCGATTCAAAAGTACAAGGGGTTGATTGAAGAAGTTGTCATGTTTGGGCAAGGCTTTGTTCCCATTGGTCACAAGTGCATATTTCTCTCAATTCTCAAGATATGGAAGTGGTTTTGGTGGCTATGAGTTCTCATTTTCATCCCCAACAACTTCTATTTACAGAGAATTTATGTTGGTATAAGAAGTTTGTTCAAAATTGTCAAAGTTCCTCAAAGCATTTTCTTGATCTAGGAGCTAGGGTTTTGAACTTCAAAGAAGCATATCTTGCTCATCTTTTGGTATTTTTGAGTGATTACAAAGACATCCTTATCTTCAAAGGGTTATAAAAAAATCACTTCAAAAGTTTTAAGGAGTTTTCATGTGGAAGAAACTTGATGATGAAGAAAGATTACAAGTCCTCCAGATGAACCCCCATTTCCCCATGTGTGACTTCAAATGATCATAACTTGGTCAATTTTTATCACCTTGAGCCTATTATTTTTCCACAATGATCTTAAGGATGTGATATTTATGCCTTATTTTATGTGCAAAGTGAGAAAATGGATGGAAGATGCCCTAAGGATGCAAAAGATTATAGGTCACTTCATGATTTTTTGCCAACTTCAACAATTCATAACTCTATCAATTTTTGGATATTTTAAATAGTTCAAGTTTAAAAATGTCATTCAAGAGGTCTATTTCATTCCATCTTTTTTGGTCAAGAGCAAATTCCAAGTGGAAGGCCATGTTTGGATGCAAAACATTATAGGTCACTTTTGAAGAAAAATTTGAAATATTTCTAAGTATGGAAAGTCAACCTTTTCTCCCCAACTTTGACTCAATGCAACTTTCAGCTCAAGCATCCATTTGATTCCATTATTTTTCCATTGCAAAGCTTGTAACCTCATATTTCTAAAGCAGCAAGAATCATGCCTTAAGACCCCTTTAGCTGAGAATGCCATTGGATTGAACTTGGTAACTTGAACTGAAGTTTCTTCATAAGTCAGAATTTGAAATTCATGTTTTGGCTTCTAAACATCAAATTAGCACGCGTTTGTGATCTAAACATGTTTAACCAAGTTGCCAAAGTGGATTAGAGCCTTAAAACGCAAGGATTTGATGAGTTTTGATGGAAATCAGATCACACTTTGTTCGTCTATCAGGTTCACACGATTTCCCTCCAAACTTCATCATCTCACACGCTTGAAAATTCCATTTGATTCCCTATAAATAGAGGGTCATCCCCCATTCATTTCCTCAAGCTTTGAGAGCCAAAAACACTGTCAAAACCTCACACGAACTTAAAATTTTTGAAATCAATTTTAGAGATTCTAGCATTTTCCTCCAAAATTCTTTGCACATTCATCTTCCTTAAGCATCATACAAACTCTCCAGCACTTAAACCAAGCAAAATGAGCTATAATCCAAGCTACAGAAGTCCAGTTTCATAGCTTCTTTCTTGAACTTCGAAAAGGTATAATTCTCCACCATTTGGATCCAAATAAAGCACTAACCTGTTCTACTCCTTCTCCTGATTCTAGTGCTTCTTACAATTTTTAATTCCATTGAGAATTGAGAGAGAAATCTCAAATTGAAGGTGCTCGCTATTTTCTGGGTTTTTGATTCATATCTCTTTGTATACTTTATATAAATTTGGCACAATAGTGGTGTTAGGATCGTCTTGAAGAGACGAATCCAATGATACTGGTCTGGGATCCTAATTTTACCGATTTAAAGATCTCACAAAATCTTCATTGTAGGGTGGCTGGAGGTTGAAGATGATGATATGTCTGGTCTCAGCCAATGATAGCGTGCCAAACATTTTAATTTCATTGGTTGCCTTTTTTCAGATTCCTTGTGCATCTTACTAAGGTCCATATCAAGCACAACACGTCTGGTCCATTGGATTAGCTTACTAACGCATTTTTACTATGATCTGATGGCCCATATCTTTTTGGTTTTATTTTATTTTCTGATTTTTATATTTGAATTGATTTAATTTTCAAAAATTTATAACTCTTTTATTTTTTATCCAAAAATTATGAAAAATTTTACAAAAATACTTTGAATTATTTTTGATCTCATGAATATTTTTTCATATTTTTATTTTGACAATTGATACTTTTTATATTTTTTGCATTGTTTGCTTTGTTTTAATTATCTTAAAAATACTTTCTGACATTTTTTAATTCTAAAAAATTTCCTAAATATCATTTTGTATATTTTTGACTTTTTGAAAATTTTATGGAATTTTATATTGATGTTTACTATTTTTGACCTATTTTCTATTTGTTTGAACAATTTTAATTAGTTTTAAAATAGTTTCCGACTTTTAAAAATTGCCAAAAAATTTATAAAAATATTTGAGATCTTTTCTGATTTTTCTATCGTCTTACTTAATTTTTCTTGATTAATTTGAATATAGTTGACATCTTTCTTTCTTATTTCCATATTAAAACATTTTTAAAACATTTTTTAATGTATATATTAAATGCAATATTATTTTGTGATAATTTTCTGGCTGAACTTAGGTTGAATTTTGGTCAAGAACTTTATTAACATCATTGGATCCATGGTGTTGAGTCTAACTCCATAAAAATGGATGAATGATTTTAATAATAGTTTGATTTAAATTTAATTTAAATATGATTTGTATATTCTCTCCCACCCCTTCTTCATCTTGTCCCTTTCTCATTGCACTAAGTGTTATTGGAGCATGATCTCTATATCATGTCTCAAAACAAATAGTGCATAGATTGCTATTGATCGGTCTCAAAATAGGCGAGACTTCTATATAAGTCCACTTACGATTGCTTAACATAGCGCTAAATTTTGTCCGGATTCGAATAAATGATCATTCTTGGCCCAAACCTATGTTTGCAAGCCCAAGTATGTTAATTTGATCCCTTTGATCCAATAACCTTGAGATTCATTGTGTGGAGGCTTTGGTTCTACCAATCCTCTAATGGATCTACAACACTTTTGGTCAACGCGAATCACTTAAACATCGTTGATCATTAAATGATACTTTTGAGGATTCCAAATGGATGATATACTTGACAAAAAGCAAATGCAACTTGTTTTGTGGAGGCTTTAGTTCTACCAATTCTCTAATGAGTTCCAAATGCAAGTTTCAAGATGGTCATCCAACTAACCACTAATTATTAATTTTTTTTTACTTTATTCCCTTTTATTTTTTTATGCTTTATGTACCATTTACTTTAAGCATTACATTTCATGTCATTTTTATTTTGCTCACTTGAGCCTTTTCTTTTCTCCTCTAAGACAACTAATAATCAACATGAACCATAAAAACACTTTTAAAATACTTGGACTATTTGGTTACTATCCTCGGTATTATGGAGCATTGGACTTTTTGGACTTAGGATTAGAGACCTTGGCCTATGTTGGAGACCTTGTGACCTTAATTGATATTTTGTTTGGAGCTCTTGGGGTTTACCCCCAAGACATTGGGTTGTTTATTTGTTTCGTGTGTAGGTTATTGTGATTACATTCTTTGTTTGTAATCTAGAATTCACCCGTATACAGTCGTTACTCTGCCTAAATTTTGTAAAGACTTAATACACTTGAAGTTTGGTTCTCTCAAGAGGTCTAGTATTTTTGCTTGCTTGGTTTCAATCCAAAGAATAGGAATTCTATCTTGACTCATAATGTCAATTATTGGCTTCTTGTTGGTTAGATAGTTCTTATCCCTAGCTTTAACCTTATGCTCTAGGATAGTCCCATCTTCTCCTCCCATCTTCTTTAATTTCAAAAATCTTCTTCCTCCTTTTGAAAACTCTTCTTGTTTTTTTAACTTGAACCACTTTCATAATAAACTTGGACTTAGGTCCATGCATTTTCAAAAACATTTTCATAAATAAACTCCAATCAACTTAATAATACCTTGACATTTTTGTGAGGAAACTAAAAGTTAATCAATCTCATCCAAACCATTTTTCCATTTTGGCTCTTATCTTTAAAACTTTTCTCTAAGGATTAGACTCTTGTCAATCCTTGTAGTAATGCAAACAACTATAGTTCTATAATATGTAGTGAAGAGAGATATTTTCCACTTGGGTGTTGAGTGAGGCCTTGTTGATTTTAAAATCCAAGCCATATCCTCCATTTTGAGATGATGCAAATTCTCATTTCTCATGATTGTGGGTATTAAGTATATTTTCCACACGGACAATGACAATGATGTCTTATCTTATAAAATTAAACAACACACTTGTGTTTTAAAATTTTTAAAGAGGAACTACGTGTACCCTGATCCCCTATTGCACGGAAGATGGTACATAGGCACTAAAGGTTCACAACCGCGGCGGGTGCAAAAATCATAAAAAATATTTCTTTTCTCATCTGCACTATCTATTTTTATACAACATTTTTATAGCCAAAATATATAGATTTTACAAAGAGGTTCCTGCGGAGTACCGTAGATGTTTAGGGTGCTAATACATTCCCTTTGTATAACCAACCCCCTTACCTTGAACCTTTCCCCCTTTTTTTGAGTTATTCACTCTTTTCCCATTCCTTTGGAAATAATAAAGCGCGATGACGATTTTTATTTTGATATGTACAAGTCTAGTCAATCCAATGGCTTAGTCTTAACATTTCTACCGCTACAGAAAAAAATGGCGACTTCACTGCTGAAAGATTGACCTCTTGCTGGTCCATCCCTAAGTGGGTTGAGCCTATCTTTGTTTATATCTGTATGTGAAATCGTTGTTTATCTGGTATATGTTGTATATATGTTTGTCTGGATTTTCCTGGTTTTCAGGGTGCTTAGTGATTATTTATAAGTCCTATACCCGGACTTGGGAAAACTTTAAGATAGGACGGACGGTATAGTCATTTTAACTTTGAGGGAGTAATCCCAAAAAAGGAGGCATGAGATCCCCCACTCAGTGGAGGCCCCTTTGACTCTAGTTTTATTTACCGAGTAATCGGGAAGACGTACGACTTTCGTCCTGGGAGCCTGCTGAAACTGAGGACCGTAGAATACCAAACCCATCTTGGCCTTTTAGGTGTAGTGCGGAAGCTATGACGGAGTAACTCGGAAATAGCTATCATGCGATACTACGCTCGAACGAGTTTTTCTTGAGAATATTACTAATTACCGAGTTAATCGGCAAGTTGGTAATATCTGAATGAAGGATGTAGACTTTGGGAACCTCTAGAACCTTGTTTGGCAGGTGATAACTTTTAGACCAACACCTTATGGGTAGTACCTTCGGCCTCATGCTCGTGACGTTGAACCTATGAACCCTATATGTGTAATCTTGTGTGTGATTGTTGCATCATGCATCCATGCACTCATAAGTATCTTTTGAAGAAATCTTATTTCAAGGGACTTAAAAGTTGACCATTTGTGAATATCTCAGGTACTTTTTGGCCATGGATTCTGGAAAAAGAAAGATCGGAAAATACAGTTTCAAGGATCCCAAGATAGATGAGTTGATCAGTCTAATTCCCGAGATTGAGTGTTCTACAAATTTTCGGAAGAAGTATGGATCCATCATTCCTCTCATGAAGCTTAGGATGAAGGAGGGTATTTTCTCGACCTTGATACAGTTCTATGATCCGATGCATCATTACTTTACTTTTCCATACTATCAGTTGATGCCTACACTGAAGGAGTATTCTTATTTGTTGGATTTATTTATTACCGATCGTGTTCCTTTCACTGGTTTGGAGGGAGAGCCAAAATCACATGAGATTGTTGCTTTGATTCATCTGGGGAAGTCTGAGGTTGAAGCCCATATGACTACTAAAGGAGGGATTAAAGGATTAATAACTCAGTTCTTATTGGAGAAAGCTCGTTACTTTGCCAGGATGAAGAGTAAAATCGCTTTTGAGGCCATCTTTGCTCTACTTGCTTGAGGGTTGTTCTTATTTCCTAATATGGACAAGTTTGTTGACGTTAATGCTATCAGGATCTTCATGATTGGAAACCTATTTCCTACGTTATTAGGTTATGCTTATTACTCTATTCATCTTCAGAATTCTTATCATGGAGGGATGATTATCTGTTGTAGGCCTTTGTTATACCCGTGGTTCATCTTTCATTTGCCTCAGTCTGATACTTTCTGGGATGTCAGGAAGGAACCCTGTTGGGCTCCTAAGATCATGGCACTTACTCACTCGGATATTGATTGGTATCATCGAGCTTACCAGGATGTAGAGATTGTTGACAGTTGTGGTAGTTTCCACAATGTAGCTCTTCTTGGTACAAAGGGAGGAATTAACTATAACCTTGTTCTTGCACGACGACAACTTGGTTATCCAATGAGGGATAAACTAAATAGTTTTAATTTGATTAGTTTCTTTTTGAAGGATGGAGAAGACCATAGGGAAGCTAGGGAGCAGATTGCGAAGGCCTGGAGTCACATCCATAAGAAGATTAGGAATGATTTGGGACCAAGAATGGCTGTTTCTTTGGAACCTTATCTTCAATGGGTCCAAACGGGAGCTATTCAATTGAAGATGCTGTATTCTCGGGAAACACCTATGCCTGATTTGTTTGTGAATACTCCTCCTCCTTTATTGGATGATGTAGAAGAGATATAGCTTGCTTTGTTAAGGACGCAACAGGAAAAGGATGCTTGGAAGAATATGTGCCAAACTTTAGAGATTTCCTATAGAGCAGACTTGATGGAGAAAGACGAGTTGATTGAGATTTTTGAGAGTCGAGCGGTAGAGACTATGGAGAGGCAAGGGGATTTATTTTCTCCTAAGCATCATTCAGATGCTAATTACTCACTTCTTGATATAGGTGATTGGAAGGAGGTTGCCACCAGGTATGCGGAAGAAAACCAGAGGTTGAAGGCTCAGATTGACAAGCTTACAGGGAAGCACCAGCGTATAGAGTGATCTCCAATAGCTTTACTTCTCAGGGTTTTAGATTTATTTTCATCTTGTACTTGGGATTTTTTAGACTTGTAACCTATTTTGAAGTTATTATAATAAAAAATTTCAGTATTTCAAATGCGTTATTACTTTGTTATTTGCAATGTGTCTATAAAACTTTAAATCCCTTGAAATATTAAATAACAAAATAAAATAATGTGCATTGCATATCATGCATCATATTGCACATATTTCTTGCATTTGTTATGCATATCCAGGTGTCTTACCAAGCTTCTTTACTTTGTTTAGCAAGCTGACTCACCACTACAACACTCGGGATAATTTCAGAAGGAAGATGGACAACTTAGAACAAGAGAATCACGAGCTGCATGAAGAAGTATTTGCTTTGAAGGCCGGAATTTCCAATCTTACTGCTCTAATGGAGTCTCTGGTGGCTGCTCAGAATCAGCCACCGAGTGTTCAACCTCAACTAACAAGGGCTACTGCTGAAGCTCTGACTGTTCCTGTGTCTGCTACCCCAGCTGTTTTTCATAATCGCATGCCTCAAAGTTATCCATGGGGAATTCCAGAGAAATTTGCGCTTGAAGATTTCAATCTTGGTCTTCAAGATACTCCAGTTGTTTAGACTACTGTTACTCTTGCACCTCCTGTGGTGCATGTTCCTGCTGCACCTCCTTCGGTGAACATGGTTCCAATTGTTAATGATGATATGTGTCGTCCTTTTCCTCCACCAAGTGAAAACTTGGGTCTCTATGACAGAATGGATGATTTTTAAGAGCAGTTTGACAAAATGTAGAGGGAGATGAAGGCCCTCAGGGGAAAAGAGTCATTCAGGCAGAATGTGAATGAGTTATGCTTGGTCCCGAATGTTAAAATACCTGCAAAGTTTAAGGTCCCGAAGTTTGAGAAGTACAAGGTCAACACTTGCCCTCGTGCTCATCTGGTAATGTATGTAAGGAGAATGTCTACCCATACTGATGATCAGCGTCTGTTGATTCACTTTTTTCAGGATAGTTTGACCGGTGCTGCACTGAAGTGGTATATGAGTTTGGACAACGTCAATATCCATACTTTCAATGACTTGGGAGAAGCATTTATCAGACAATACAAATACAACATGGGCATGGCGCCTGACTGTGATCAACTCAGGGCCATGGTTCATAAAAACAGGGAATCATTCAAAGAATATGCACAGAGATGGCGTGAGGTAGCCGCCCAAGTGATTCCTCCCATGGAAGAGAAGGACATGAATAAGATTTTCATGAAAACCTTGGGTGCTTTCTACTATGAAAGGATGATAGCAAGTGCGCCAAGTGACTTTACTGAAATGGTAGGCATGGGTATCCGTTTAGAGGAAGCTGTAAGAGAGGGTCGTTTAACAAAGAGTGAAGGATCTGGAGGTGCGAAGAAGCCATCTTATGGGTTTACGAATAAGAAGGAAGGGGATGAAAATTCTGTTATGTAAGAGAGGAGGGTTAATCCTCCTAGAAGAAATTATCAGCGTCATCAGTAAGTCACCTCAATTACTCCAGTTGTTGGTGTAGCTCCAACCACCGTTGCTTATTAGAGACCATCCCAGCAGGGGAATCAAGGGTATAATCAGAGAAGGGAGAGTTATGACCCTATTCCTATGAGTTATACGAAGTTACTACCGGCATTGATTTAGAAGAAGTTGGTTCAGACCCGACCACCTCGCGCTGTACCATCACCGTTGCCTTGGTATTACAAGGCAGAGCAAACATGTGCTTTTCATCAGGGAGCACCGGGGCATAATATTAAGAATTGTCATCCTTTGAAGACTGAGGTGCAGAAATTGGTGAAGTCTGGTATTCTATCTTTCAAGGATGTGGCTCCTAATGTGAAAGATGATCCTCTACCAAAGCATGAAGGAGCAAATGCCGTGAACATGGTAGTCGGTTGTCCAGACGACTTCCGGATTTTTGATATTCATCTGGTTAGAGGAGATTTGGTTAAAATGCATACAGACCTCTGTGAATTTAGCTACTATATTCATGATCATGCTGATTGTGCTATTTGCAGTACGAATATACAAGGTTGCGACAAGATAAAGGCTGATTTGCAGGAGATGATGGATGAGGGCCTCATCCACAAAATCAGGCTTATGGCAGAGTATGAAGAGGAAGTAAACATGGTTTATGGATGTCGTGGAGAGTTCCGAATTTTTTATGTGGAGTATATGAATGAGGACCTTGTGTAATTGCACGCTACTTTCTGCCACATGGTGGGTCAGGTGGAACATCAGTATGGATCTTGCCGAGTTTGCTGCCAGTACTCCCGAGGATGTTCAATCGTCAAGAAAGGTGTTCAGTTGTTGTTGGATAATGGAACTATCAAGGTTATAGGTCAAAGGGATGATTACTATGAAATTTATATGATTGAGGTTTGTTTGGCTGAAGAAGAGTCAGATGATGAGTATGCCTCTGTAGATGAGTATTTCTCCTCAGATGAGGATTTGTTTTCCAGAGATTACTCAATAATGACTGATTATGTTGAAGAAGGTGTAAACGTCATTGTGCCTTATTTTGGTGCACCCACCCATTTTGAAGTTGAGTATTATAGAAAGCCAGCTGTTATCCCATTGGTGACTAGTTTTCCGGGTCCTGTCCCCTACAAGTCAGATAAGGTTGTACCCTACAAATATAACGCTACAATCTTATAGGATGGTGTGGAAGTTCCCATCTAGCCAATGCCTGATATTGGAAATATTGGTGAAACTAGCAGAGTGACCCGCAATAGTCGTGTATTTGCACCAGTTGTTCGAGGAGATGTTAACACTGGAAAGAAGATTGTTGAGAATGTTGAACCCGAGAAGGTTACAGGAGAATCTAGTGGAGCTACGTTAGAGAAAGAAGTGGATGATATTTTGAAGATAATCAAGATGAGCGACTACAAAATTATAGATCAGCTACTGTAGACTCCTTCAAAAATATCTATCTTGGCTTTATTGATGAACTCCTCTGCTCACAGAGAATCTCTGATGAGGGTACTGGATCAAGCTTTTGTGGAAAGTAACATGCCTATAGACCAATTCAGCAGTGTAATAGGGAACATTACGTCATGTAATAACCTGAGTTTCTGCAATGATGAATTTCCAGATGAAGGAAGGAATCACAACTTGGCCCTCCACATCTCTATGAACTGCAAGAGTGATTCGCTATCCAATGTGCTGATTGATAATGGATTCGCTTTGAACGTTTTATCGAGGAGCATGCTTATGAAGTTGAAATATCAAGGAACGCCCATACGCCCAAGTGGCATTATTGTGAAAGCGATTGTTGGATCAAGGAAATATGTTATCGATGAAGTGGACTTGCCTATTCATATAGGCGCACATTTGTTTCAGATTACTTTTCAGGTCATGGATATTGTACCCGCTTATAGCTGCTTGCTGGGAAGGCCGTGGATACATGAGGCAGGGGCTGTCACTTCAACTTTACACTAGAAACTGAAGTTTGTATGTGAAGGAAAAGTGGTAATCATAAATGGAGAACATGCATTATTGATATCTCATTTGTCCTCTTTCAGCATTGTAGAGGCGGATGAAGCTGCTGTAGGAACCCAGTTCCAAGCCTTATCCATTGATAATATAATAGGAAATGATAATTCCATGGTTTTTCTTAAGGACGCGCATCAAGTTGCGCGTAAGGGTCATAGTGAAGTATGGGGACAGATTGTGGATCCACCTGTAAACAAGAACAGAGCCGACTTGGGGTTCTCTTTGAAGAATGAAAAAAGTAAGAGCATGATGCCGAAGTCTGCGGCAGGAAAGTATCAAGATATCTTCCATAGCGGGGGTTATCTTCATCCATCTGTTTCCGGGACTAATGCCATTGTAGAAGATGAAGCAGAGTAGGAAATACCAAATTACGTGACGCACAGAGTTTGGGTTCATAACTGGATCACCATTGATGTTCCCTCTTGCATACATGTTTCAAAGTAATTTGTTTTGTTAATCTTTTTGAAAAGCTTTCACTCAGCCTAAGGTGAAAGTATTAATATTGTATGAGATTATCTGTTTGCTGTGACTTAAAATCAATAATAAAAGTTGTCTTTGTTTCCCAAATTGTGTCTTTATTTTCTGCTTTTTCTTGGAAAATGGTAATCAGAAAAAACCTTTCAAAATAAATAACAACTGAAATTCAATCTGCATGATCACTTGTTATATGTGCCAGTTTCTAAATGCAATCATAAATCATATGTGCAGATTAATTAAAAAACCTGTTGAATACAATGACCCTGCATCCTCTCCCAATTTTGAATGTCCTGTGTATGGGGCCAAAGAAGAAGACTATGATGAGATTCCAGAAGAGGTCTCGCGGTTGCTCGAGCGCGAGGGAAATGCCATCCAGCCATATAAAGAGCCATTGGAAGTAATCAATTTGGGTTCAGAAGAAGATCCGAAAGAAGTCAAGATTGGAGCATTGCTGCACCCTGATGTGAAGAGCAGGTTGATTAAGCTGTTGAAAGAGTATGTGGATATTTTCGCTTGGCATTATCAATATATGACTGGTCTAGATACAGATATTGTAGAGCACCATTTGCCGTTGAAGCCAGAGTGTCCGCCAATTAAATGGAAGTTGAGAAGAACTCACCTAGATATGGCAAGAAAGATCAAATAGGAGGTTCTAAAGCAGATTAATGTCAGTTTTCTTGTGACTTCAATGTACCCTCAGTGGATTGCCAATATTGTTCAGTACCAAAAAAATACGGAAAAGTTCACATGTGCGTAGATTACAAAGATCTAAATAAAGCTAGTCCAAAAGATGATTTTCCATTGCCACACATTGATATGTTAGTGGATAGCACGGCAAAATTCAAAGTTTTCTCGTTCATGGGAAGATTTTCCGGGTATAATCAAATAAGAATGGCTCCTGAGGACATGGAAAAAACAACGATTATCACACCATGGGGAACATTCTGTTACAGAGTGATGCCCTTCGGATTGAAGAACGCTGGTGCAACGTACCATAGGGCTATAACAACCCTATTCCATGATCTGATGCACAAGGAAATTGAGGTATATGTTGATGATATGATTGCTAAATCACATACTGAAGAAGGGCATGTAGAAGATTTGTTGAAGTTGTTTCAGCGTTTGAGGAAGTATCGTGTCCGTTTGAATCCAAATAAATGTACCTTCGGTGTTCGATCAGGGAAATTGTTAGGTTTCATTGTTAGCCAGAAAGGAATTGAAGTTGACCCTGATAAAGTCAAAGAAATTCAAGAGATGACAGTGCCAAGAACTGAAAAGCAAGTCATAGGGTTCCTCAGATGTTTGAATTATATTTCCAGATTCATTTCCCACATGACTGCAACATGTGAACCGATCTCTAAGTTGTTAAAGAAAGATCAAGGTTTTGTGTAGACAGATGAATGCCAAAGGGCATTTGAAAGTATTAAATATTATCTGCTTGAACCTCCTATCTTGCTCCCTCCTGTCGAAGGAAGACCGTTGATTATGTATCTGACAATGTTAGATAATTCCACGTGTTGTATTCTTGGACAACAAGATGAAACGGGGAAGAAAGAGTACACCGTTTATCATCTCAGTAAAAAGTTTACTGATTATGAGTCGCAGTATTCCATGCTGGAAAAGACATGTTGTGCTCTGACCTGGGCGGAAAAATGTTTGCGGCAATATATATTGAATCACACCACTTGGTTGATCTCCAAAATGGATCCTATCAAGTACATTTTAAAAAATCCTGCTCTTACTGGGAGAATTCCCCGCTGGCAGATGCTGTTATCTGAAAATGACATCGAATACCGCACTCAAAAGGCTATTAAGAGCAGCAGTTGGTAGATTATCTTGCTCACCAACCAGTTGATGATCATCAGTCATTGAAGTATGCCTTTTCCTGAATCTCGTTGGAGTATGATATTTGATGGAACTGTAAATGCTTATGGTAAAGGAATTGGTGTTGTGCTTGTCACTCCACATGGATCGCACATCCCTTTTTCTGCAATGTTGACATTTGATTATACTAATAATATGGCAGAATACGAGGCTTGCATCATGGGTCTCGAGGAAGCTATTGATCTCAGAATTAAAATTCTAGATGTGTATGGTGATTCAACTTTGGTAATAAATCATACTAAAGGAGAGTGGGATACTCGTCACCCCGGCTTGATCCCTTACAAAGATTATGCTAGAAGGTTGTTACCATTCTTTAATAAAGTTGAATTCCATCACATTCCTAGAGATGAAAATCAAATGGCGGACGCTCTAGAAACTCTGGCTTCTATGTATCAGGTGAATACTTGGAATGATACACCTTGAATTATGATTCAGCGATTGGATAGGCCCACTCATGTGTTTATAACAGAGGAGGTAGCAGATGGGGAACCTTGGTATTATGATATCAAGCATTTTCTCCAAACTCAGGAATATCTGATTGGCGCATCGAATAAAGATATAAAGACATTGAGAAGACTGGCTGGCAGTTTCTTCCTCAGTGAAAATGTGGTGTATAAGAGAAATTATGACATGGTCCTGCTTAGATGCATGGATAGACACGAAGCAGACATGTTGATGAATGAGGTTCATGAAGGTTCATTTGGCACTCATTCCAGTGGACATTCGATGGCTAAAAAGATGCTAAGGGCAGGTTACTATTGGTTGACAATGGAATCAGATTGTTACAAATTTGCAAAGAAGTGTCATAAATTCCAGATTTATGCGGACAAGGTTCACGTGCCTCCGACACTTCTTAGTGTGATCTCTTCCTCGTGGCCTTTCTCTATATGGGGTATTGACATGATTGGGATGATAGAACCCAAAGCTTCGAATGGATAATGTTTCATCTTGGTATCAATTGATTACTTCACCAAATGGGTGGAGGCTGCTTCATATGCTAACATCACCAAGCAGGTGGTTATGCGCTTCATTAAGAATAATCTCATATGTCGCTATGGTGTGTCGAGTAGAATTATCACCGACAATGGCTCGAATGTGAACAACAAGATGATGACATAACTGTGTGAAGAATTCAAGATTGTCCATCACAATTCATCTCCGAACAGGCCAAAGATGAATGGGGCTGTTGAAGCTGCTAATAAGAATATTAAGAAGATTATCAAGAAGATGGTTGTTACTTATAAGGATTGGCATGAAATGCTCCCTTTTGCTTCGCATGGATATCAAACATCTGTCTGTACTTCAACAGGAGCAACCCCGTTCTCCCTTGTGTATGGAATGGGAGCGGTACTCCCAATTGAGGTTGAGATTCCCTCTTTGCGTGTGATAATGGAAACCAAGCTGTCAGAGGCTGAATGGGTCCAGAATCGGTTTGACCAATTGAATTTGATCGAAGAGAAGAGAATGACGACTTTGTGTCATGGGTAGTTATATCAGAAGAGAATAAAGAAAGCTTTTGATAAGAAGGTCAAACCTCGTGAATTCAGATAAGGAAACCTCGTGCTCAGGAAGATCATGTCTTTTAACGCTGATTCTATGGGCAAGTGGACTCCCAATTTTGAAGGCCCATATGTTGTCAAGAAAGCCTTCTCTGGTGGTGCATTAATTCTTGAAACTATGGATGGCGAGGAGTTCCCACGTCCCATGAATGCTGATGCAGCCAAGAAATACTTCGCCTAAAGAAATAAAAAAACAACTCGTTAAGTTGAAAACTCGAAAGGGAGGCTTAGGCAAAAAAAAGCGTCTCGGTATGCCGAAAACCTGAAAGGGCGGTCTAGGCAAAAATTAGAGACATAAATAGAATAAATTTCCCGCTAAGTTGAAAACCCACAAGGGCAGCTTAGGAAAAAGTTAGGGACTTTCTTGGCAAGTAACTACATCAGACAAGACTTGATCGTTGGAGCAACAATCTTCTCGGATCCTCATCATACTTCAACAGAAGCTACTGCTCAGGATCTCAAAATTTTTTAGAGGGGATAATGGTCATTTTATCTCAATGTATCTTTTCCATTATATATTACCATTTCATGAACTTTTTAACCATTCATGGAGTCTCGCCATTTGCAGACTACCATTCTATTAATGAAATTTGAGCTTTTACCCAATTCTTTGTATTTCTTGTTTTATTTAGCTTGCAAAGACTCCACTTATTATTGATAATAACTTTCAAAGTGAAAAGATTAAATAACAAAATTTATTTTCAAAAAGAATTTACAATTTGCTTTTACTTTAAAATTTGCGACTCATGAAAGAAAAAAAAAACAAAAGTGGTGATCTCAGGAATGGAAGAACTCCAATTGTTTTAAGAAGTTTTGTTTCCCGGGGAAGTTTTTCTCAAGATGTTTTTGCTGTATTAGGTTTGTGACTCTAGTGTCCCTGGTCAAGTTTTAGTTCATTCCTGAGTTTGCATGATATGACGATTCAATCCAAGATTTCTCCAATGAAGGTTTCGTTTGTTTAATAGAAGTTATTTTTTCCCAGAGAAGTTGGTACAATAATTACTCTCGAAGAACACGGGCCTCTGTTTTCCCCAGTGAAGAACGTATATTGGTTTTCCCTTTGTGAATGTGGTGTTGACCTCCCCAATAAAGTCGGCACGAATCCCATAGTGAATGTTTTGATGATTTGATGTCTGTCTGCTGCACTTGAAATTGATTTCCCAAATCCCCAGTAGAAGCGTTACTTTTGAAAATATTTGATTCCCCGTTGAAGTCTGAGTGCTATTCCCTGGTAAAGCCTGGGAGAGGATGTTGTATCTCTGTATCTGTTTAGTCGCTATGTTTTGTTTACTTCCGAATTACGTTTCTCCCCAGTAAAGTTAAGTCGGGCAGTAGGTTTTGTTTCCTTAGTTGGCGCCTACTTTCTTCTTATGGAATGTTCATCTTGGATGTGATTTAGCCGAGTGTTGATTGTGCCCGAGTTGGTTTTTCCTGGTTACTCCCAGTGTTATATGTTTGTTTTGTCAGCATATACATAATAACACTCATAATTCATACATACATCACGAAGAAGTGAGAAACACAAGAAGGGGGGGGGGGGGGGGTTGAATTGAAACTTAAAAATCAAATGCAATAGACTCAAGATTTTTATCCTGGTTCGCTTGATCTCAAACTACTCCAGTCCACCCACCTAGGTGATTTCTCCTCTCTCCAACGAGGACTTAATCCACTAATCAAACAAATTAAAAAACTACTTTGACAACTGCCAAAGTCTTTTTGAGTATGACCATAACCCGGTTTATCTCAAGGAACAATATCTTAATCAAGGAATAATTAACTGTGTGCTATATGTTTTTCGTTACAAAAACTATATCACTACTGTGACGTATAACACAATTTGAGTATATGAAAAAATATGAATATTTGTAGCTTTTTGAGATGTATGAGCAGTCGTTAGCGAAATTGTTAATGATTTACCCTTTGAGCTTGTTTATATAGGCATGGAAATCTGTCCAAAACTAAATGTGATGATGGACACTCAATTCACTTTCCATACTGAGAAGATTCTTGTCTGAATGAAGCCATTACATATGATACTGTCTTAATTTAAAAGTAACGCTTCAGAACTTGGGAATCTTGCATGCTGCTGTACTTCATCACTTTGATGACTCAGAGATATGAGGATCTGTTGGCACGTTAAACTTCTGTTCAGAATCAGAGTATCTTTTACTTTAGTGCAGATTCTGATCATCATTCTTCAGAACATTCTGATTTGCTCAGCTTGAAATCTTTTGTGGCTTAACTTATGATGCCGTTTCAGTCAGAACTTTTGTATAAAATACAACACAAATTTAGAGTGCATATTTGTTCTTTGTGTTTGTTATCATCAAAACTCTAATAAGGGTTGTAGAATCAAACTATGTTCTAACAATCTCCCCCTTTTTGATGATGACCAAAACTAGGATTTTCAATAAAAAAATATAGAACAAAAAGCTTAAGAGAGTCGCCCCCTTAGTTGAGTACTCAGATAAAGATGAGTTACTTCCCTGAAGTTCCTTCTCGTCTGAGATTTTGATGCATCTCCTCTGTCCTTATTAGAATATGTTCCTTTTCATGCTTTCAGAACAAATAGAAGTTAAGATATTAAAAATGTTTGAGACTTTGTCCCGGTATACTGTTATTGAAAATATCTTATCTTCTCCCCCTTTTTGTCAGGTATCAAAAAGAAATATAATCAGAGTCAAAAAGACGATTTGTATTGAAAACAGATAGTAATGACATTTTTTCAAAAACAAAGAGGATAAGATGTCGAATACAAAATATAAGTTAAAGAAAATCTAAGATGGAGGGGAAGTCGTGTGAACAACGCTTCCAGCAAGCTCTTAATCTGAGTGCTTGATTCTTCCTGCTTTCCCATAATTTCTTTGATTTCTTTTGTTGTATCTTCTTGTTTGTCCAATATATCCCTGATCTCTTTGTTTGTGTCTTATTGCTTATCCAACCTTGCGTGGATTAAAGCATTCTCCTTCTTCAACTCTTCCAGAGTTTGCATGACTAGAGACAAAGCTGGTGTATCTTCAGGGGTTGCATGTCATTTAGAATACTCTGCAACCTCTTCTGATTGAACAACTTCTTATGTTGAAATTTCCTTTTTTGGAGCAGTAGTCAGAGGGTGACTATCAGAATCTGGTTCAGTGGCTTCTGAAGGTTGGTGCTATTTCAAGGGAGCATTTTCCAGCAGAAGAATTTCTTTCTTGTCCCAATGACTTAGAACTTGGTCTTTGAAGGCTTTCAGCTGATCACTGAAGTTCTGCTGAGCCATCTCATAGCTCAATTCTTTCAGTCTTTGGGATTTAGAATTGAACCATTTTCTGAATCTATCCCATAAAGAATCAGAAGCAGCAGGGTTAGAATTCTCTTGACTTGCTTGCTTCAAAGAAGTAACCCATTCCTGTATTTCTATTTCAAAAATCAACAAGTTCTTAAAAACATCTGATTTGGTTAAGGTTGGTTTGGGTTTGGGAATGAAAATTTTATTTGAGGTGGAAACTAGATGGTCCAACGCTTCTATATCAATGACAATTCTGAGATGATCAGCTGGACGGTTAATTGGTGAGGGGGTAGAAGAATTATAAATCAGGACTGGTGAGTAAGGAGTGTTTGATGGTGTGGAATCATATGGTGAAGGTATTTCTGGAATATCATGAATGGATAGAGGTAAATGAACTATAGGAGGTTCTGTTATTCCAGGAATTGGGGTATTGGTATCAGAGTCTGTAAGGGAGTCTTCTGATTGGTTTGTTGTAGCGTGTTGATTATCTAGTTCAGGTTTTTTAGAATTTGGATTTTCAGATTGAGGAGTGAGAGGGTTTTCATTTTCTGGTTGGGGTGAGTTGAGGTTTTGATGTTATGGTTGAGGAGAGGGTGGTTGTGGATTTTCTGGTTGTTGAAACTGAATATTTGGATTTTCTGGGATTGGTGAGTGAAAGTCTTGATCAAATAGTTCAAAATCAGATAGAACTCTTGCAAGTTCTGGTTGATATTGTTTTTGATTTGGATTGGGGGAGTGAGGTTCATTTAAGAAATTGCCAAGAGTTACAGATGGATCAAACTCTATGTCAAAATCCTCAAATGTTTGTGGTGATGGATTTTCTGTTGGTTGAGGAGGAATGGTTTCAGATGTTGGAACAGCTGTTGATTCTACAACAAAAACAAAATATGTGTTACCTTTCTTTTCCGCAGCTTAGGGTGTCCTCTGAGAGGATCCTTCTCTTGCTGCCTTCCTCTTTTTGGATTTCTTTGTCACAACCTCTGGAGCTGGCTTGTGCAGGTCACAAATGTTTATTTGTTGAATAATCCCATCTTCCTTGCAAGCTTCAAGGTATCTGACCACAATCTCTAGAGAAGCATATATCTCAGAGAATAGTGGAAAATCCTTCATAGGGACTCTCCTAGATGTGATGACCTCATGAGGAGAAATTGTTGGTTCCTTCTTAATGCTTTCAATAATCTTCATTTTCTTCAGATTCTTGGCATTTAGTGGTTTCCCAGAAGTTGCTTCCAGAGTGCTGATCTCTTGAGCCTCTATCAGATATTTTATCAACCTGTTTTCTGTCAGAATGTCTGAAATCAATCTCCCCAGAGGAATCCAATCCCTCTTAGTTCTTTCTTCTTCTCTTGTCTCTTTCACACTTGTTCTCAGATGGTTGAAGAGCAAATGTGGAAGATTTATTTTGGTCTTCTTTGCAATGAAGTATAACAGAAACTGCTGATCCATGTTGATGTAATCAGGGGAGCTTGTAAGCTTCCTGTGACTGATACATCCCAAAATGATCCTAGCCTAGATTCTGTAATAATAATTTAAGTCTCTAATCTTGCTGGATGGTTGTCCAAAAGTGAAAATGACCCTAGCAATGGATTTTAGGCCAGAACACTTATCAACCATATCAGTGCATCTGACTCTGCCGCCATTGTACCCAATGAGTTTCCCAATCAAATCTTCTGTAATCACTATCTTATTCCCCATAACATATAACGTGACCTGGTGGTTGGATGAAGTAGCATGAATCCAAAACTCTTTAACAAGAATGGGAAATGTTGGACCCAACAGACGATCAAAGTATTTATTCCATCCCTGTGCAATTACATCTTCATACAGATCAAACCCGTTTTCCTGAAAACTCTCAAAGTCGATGATCAATTCACATTGAACTTCAAGGTTTTCGATCGGAGTGAGAAGTGTTCTAATGGGCTCCTCATACTGTTCTGTTGACGAAGAACCAGGAGCACTGTTAATATTCTTGAGGCTTGATGAGGATGCCATTGTTCACACGGATTCTTTGAAGAAAACTGATAGAAAGGGTTTTTGAAAAACTAGAGGAAGAGAGAATATTGAAAGCAGTAAGACGTGAATGAAATAGTAAATTGAGTTTTATAAACACTTTTGAAAACGTAATCAGTAAGAAAGAGAAAATAAGTAATGATTATACTGAATTAATGAAACTTGAAATTAGGGGATTTCGTGAGATATTGAACAGTTACCAATGACAAGTGTCTCAATGCATCCAATCAGAGCCTTGGACCCTACAGAATTTGAACGCGTGTTCACCCTCAGAAGGTAGCTGGTGAGAGGATGACATATGTTTGATGGTGTGAACTGCACGCCTCTATCTTTGAAATTAAAAGTTCAGATCTTCATAGATAGATTCTGAGGCAATTGTACTCCTAACTTCTGAAGACAAGTTGATCAGATGTTCACATAATACAATAAAATTCTGAGGGTTAGAATATGCAAATAAAACATTTTATTCTGGACACAATTTCATGTTGAGATGTTTCAGAATGAAATTGAATCTATCTTCAGAAAGGGGTTTTGTAAACACATCAGCCCATTGGTGGTATGTGTCAATAAATTTTAAAGTGAGGATTCCTTTCTGAATATAATCCCTAATAAAACGATGTTTTATTTATATATGCTTAGCCCTAGAATGCAAAATGGGGTTTCTATATAAACAGATGGCAGAAGTATTATCACAGAAGATAGGGATGTTACTCTCAAATATGTTGAAGTCTTCAAGCTGACTTTTCATCCAGAGCATTTGTGTGCTACATCCAGCAGCTGCTATGTATTCAGCTTCTGTTGTTGACAATGCAATTGTAGATTGTCTCTTGCTGGTCCATGAGATCAAATTGTCTCCCAGAAACTGGCAGCTTCCAGAAGTACTTTTATGCTCTACTCTGTCTCCAGCAAAGTCAGCATCACAGTATCCTACTAAGTTGTATTCATTGGATTTTCTATAAAGCAAACCCAGGTTAGTAGTACCTTTCAGATACTTGAAAATTCACTTAACTGCTGTTAAGTGAGATTCTCTAAGATCTGATTAGAATCTAGCACATAAACAAATGCTGAATAAAATATCAGGCCTTGAAGCTGTCAGATAGAGGAGAGAGCCAATAATACCTCTGTAGATCTTCTGTTCTACCTTTTTACTTACCTCTTCCTTTTCCAAAATGCATGTGGGATGCATCGGAGTCTTTGAGGGCTTACATTCTGAGAGGTCAAATTTCTTCAGAAGTTCTCTGACGTATTTTCTCTGGTAAATGTAAGATCCTTCTAGAGTTTGGTTTATCTGAATTCCTAGAAAGAATTTAAGTTCCCCCATTAAGCTCATCTCAAACTCTTCCTGCATGCACTTAGGGAATTCTCTTCCCATAGAAGGTTTAGTAGATCCAAAAATAATGTCATCTATGTAAATCTGACAAACTAAAATTTCATTCTTAAATGTCTTACAGAACAAGGTTGTGTCCACTTTCCCTCTGGTGAATTCCTTTTCTAACAGAAAGTTACTTAGCCTTTCATACCAAGCTCTGGGAGCTTATTTTAGACCATAGAGTGACTTCTTTAGTTTGAAAACATATTCTGGGTGTTTGGAATTTTCAAACCCAGGGGGTTGGTGCAAATATACCTCTACATCAATGTAACCATTTAAGAATGCACTTTTGACATCCATCTGATATAGAGTGATGCCATTATTTACAGCAAAAGAGATTAAGAGTCTGATAGATTCTAACCTGGCGACTGGAGTAAAGGTTTCTGTATAGTCGATCCCCTCTTGCTGACTATAACCTGTGCCACCAGTCGTGCCTTGTTTCTGATGACTTCTCCTTGCTCATTCATTTTGTTTCCGAACACCCACTTTGTTCCAATGACGTTGAATCCTTTTGGTTTGGGAACCAAATCCCATACGTCATTTCTGGTGAACTGGTTTAACTCCTCTTGCATTTCTAGAATCCAGTCATTGTCCAGAAGAGATTCATCAATTGTTGTTGGTTCAATCAGAGATACTAATCCCATGAGGGATTTTTCATAGTTTCTGAATGTTGATCTTGTTCTGATTGGATCATCCTTCTTTCCCAGAATCTTATCTTCTGGGTGAGCTATGCTGCTTCTGGATAACTTTTTCTGGAGTTGATCAACAGAAGGTACTGGAACACTTGTGACATTTCCTTCGGAAGTTGTTGGAGCGTCTCTGTTGATAACTTATGATGAGTTGTCTTCAACACCTGTGAATTCAACTTCTATATCTGCAAAAGATTCATTCTACTTTGACTTTTAAAGGTCAAGCTTATCATCAAATCTAACACTGATTGACTCTTCAATGATCTGTGTTTCTGTATTGTATACTCTGTACCCTCTTGAGCATTCAGAGTATCCTAACATAATACACTTTTGTGCTTTAGAGTCAAACTTGTTCAGATGATCTTTAGTATTCAGAATAAAACATGTATATCCAAAAGGATGGAAATAAGAAATGTTGGGCTTTCTGTTCTTCCACAATTCATATGGAGTCTTTTCCCAAAATAGGTCTTATAGAATTCTATTCTTAATATAACATGTTGTGTTAATTGCTTCTGCCCAGAAGATCTTAGCAATGTTAGTCTCATTGATCATGGTTCTGGCCATTTCTTGCAATGTGCTGTTCTTTCATTCTACAACTCAATTTTGTTGGGGAGTTCTAGGACAAGAAAAGTCATGCGAAATGCCTTTTTCATTAAAAAATGTTTCAAATTTTTTATTTTCAAATTCTCCACCATGATCACTTCTGACTTTGAAAATTCTAAGATCCTTTTCATTCTGAACTTGGTTATAGAAAGCAACGAACACAGAATTTGACTCGTCCTTGTGTCTTAAGAACTTTACCCATGTCCATCTGCTATAGTCATATACAGTCACGAACCCATACTTCTTGCCACTAACGACGCAGTTTTCACTGGTCCAAATAAGTCTTTGTGCAGAAGTTCTAATGGTCTAGAGCTGGAAACAACATTTTTAGCTTTAAAGGCAGGTTTTGCAAATTTGCCTTTCTGACATGCTTCACACAGAGCATCTGAGCTGAACTTCAGATTAGGAATTCCTCTGACCAGATTGAGTTTGGTAATCTGAGATATTCTTCTCATACTAACATGCCCCAATCTTCTGTGTCAGACCTATTTCTCGTTGTTAACAGAAAGAAGGCATTTTACATTCTGACTTTTTAGTTCAAAAAGTTTTATCTTATAAATGTTATTTTTCGTCTTTCCATTAAAGAGGATAGTTCCATTTTTATGACTAATAACTTTGCATGAATTTTGATTAAAGATTATATCATAACCGTTATCACTTAATTGACTTATGGATAACAGGTTATGCATTAATCCATCAACTAAAAGCACATTATTAATAGAAGGAAGATTACCATTACCTATTGTTCCAGAGCCAATGATCTTCCCTCTTTGGTTGCCTCCAAAGCCCACGTGGCCTCCAGGTTTAAGTTCCAGGCATTGGAACATATGATTTCTTACCATCATGTGTCGAGAGCATCCAGAGTCCAGGTACCATGACTGGTGTTTTAGCCTTGCTGCTAAAGATGTCTGCTACATATATAATTTTTTCCTTAGGTACCCATATCTTTTTGGGTCCTGGTTTGTTAGTTTTACCAAAATTCTATTTGAATTTTGGTTTGGCAGAATAATCATTGCAAGTGTATTTCAGGTCATGTGTGTGCCCATATGGGAAGTGTGATTTTAGTGGTGTGCGTTTTATTACTAGGTCCATGACTTTCTTAGGGGGAGATACCTTACCTTGGTATGTTATTCCTTTTCTTCCATTTCTGCTAACTCCATAGATCGTTGAAGCCATCTTGCTTCTATCTATGTTTTTAGCCAAAAACTTCTGAAAGTTGTGATCATATTCTTTTATGATTTTATCAGCGCTACTGGGAGCCTCTGAGATTATTTCTTTCTGAGAGTTTTGTAAATCAATTTCTAGTTTTGAAATCTTTTCTTTTAGCTCGGAATTTTCTAATCTTATACTCATAGTTTCTTCAGAGTCAGAGACAAGATCCCTTTTTAGGTTCTTGAATTTGACGTGGATGTGTTGATCCCTTTCCAGAATCTCATCCAGGCTTTCTGCTAGTTCATCTTTAGTGAAATTAACAGTAAAATCAGGAAATACCTCTTCTGTGTTTGATTCTGAGTCTGACTGAGATGCTTCGCTGTCTTCTGTCACATTATCCATAAGAGAAATGTTGGCTCCTTCATCATCTGATTCTGAGTCTGCGTCAGAAGTATCTGAATCATCCCATGTTTCCATGAGACTTTTCTTCTTCTCCTTGAAGAACTTCTTTTTGCGCTTCTCCTTCTGAAGCCTTGGACAATCACTTTTGTAGTGCCCCTATTCATTGCACTCATAGCAGATGATGTCTCTGTTGTTTGACTTCCTGTGACCAGATGAAGCTTCAGATCTTCTGTGTCCAGAGGAGGGCTCAGACATTCTGTATCCCGAGGAAGATTCATTCTAATTCCCTGATCTTTTGGAATTATTGAATTTTCTTTTCCTCTGCTTCCACAGCTGATTTACCCTTCTAGAGAGAAGAGACAATTCGTCTTCTTCTGATGAGGATCCATCAAAGATTTCTTCCATAGCCTGCAAAACCTTAGAATCAAGTTTTTTGTTAGATTTTAATGCTAAAGGCTTACCTTGCTTTTGAGGCTCGTCATCTTCTAGCTCTATCTCATGGCTTCTGAGGGAGCTAACAAGTTCCTCCAGAGATATCTTGTTGAGATCTTTAGCCATCTTAAGCATAGTGACCATTGGCCTCCATTGCTTTGGTAGACTTCTGATGATCTTCTTTATGTTATCAATAGTAGAATACCCTTTGTCAAGAACTCTCAGCCCAACAACAAGAATCTGGAATCTTGAGAACATCACTTCTATGGATTCACTGTCTTCCATCTTAAAAGCTTCGTATTTCTTAATGAGCGCAAGGGCCATGGTTTCTTTAACTTGTATGTTGCCTTCATGCGTCATTCTCAGAGATTCAAACATGTTTTTGGCTGTCTCTCTGTTTGAGATCTTCTCATATTATGAGTATGAGATGGCACTGAGAAGTATTGTTCTGGCTTTATGATGGTTTCTGAAATCACGCTTTTGCTGGTCAGACATTCTTTTCTGACAACTTTCATCCACTGGATGTGTGTATCCATCAATTACCATGTCCCATAGATCAACATCATGAGCCAGAAAGAAGCTCTAAATTCTGTCTTTCCAGTAGTCAAAATTTTCTCCATCAAAGACTGGAGGTTTGCTGCTGATTCTGTCCTTGTCATCATGATAGTCATTGCTGATGTTTTGGCTCGATCCCACCATAGTGTTTTTCTAAAGCTTGGATCTTGTGCTGACACGGTTAAGTGTATGAACTCAGAACCAGACGCTCTGATGCCAATTGAATAAGTCAAAAACACAAGAAGGGGGGGGGGGGGGTTGAATTGAAACTTAAAAATCAAATGCAATAGGCTCAAGATTTTTATCTTGGTTCGCTTGATCTCAAACTACTCCAGTCCACCCGCCAAGGTGATTTCTCCTCTCTCCAACAAGGACTTAATCCACTAATCAAACATATTACAAAACTACTTTGACAACTTCCAAAGTCTTCTTGAGTATGACCACAACCTGGTTTATCTCAAGGAACAATATCTTAATCAAGGAACAATTAACTGTGTACTATATGTTTTTCGTTACAAAAATTGTATCACTACTATGGTGTATTACACAATTTGAGTATATGAAAGAATATGAATATTTGCAGCTTTTTGAGATGTATGAGCAGTCGTTAGCGAAATCATTAATGATTTACCCTTTGAGATTGTTTATATAGGCGTGGAAATATGTCCAAAATAAAACATGATAATGGACACTCAATTCACTTTCCATACTGAGAAGATTCTTGTCTGAATGAAGCCGTTACATATGATATTGTCTTAATTGAAAATCAACGCTTCAGAACATGGGAATCTTGCATGCTGCTGTACTTCAGAACTTTGATGACTCGGAGATATGAGGATTTGTTGGCGCGTTAGACTTCTGTTCAAAATCAGAGTATCTTTTACTTTAGCACAGATTCTGATCATCATTCTTCAGAACATTCTGATTTGCTCAGCTTGAAAGCTTTTGTGGCTTAAGTTCTGATGTTATTTCAATCATAACTTCTGTATAAAATACAACACAAATTTAGAGTGCATATTTGTTCTTTGTGTTTGTTATCATCAAAACTCTAATAAGGGTTGTAGAATCAAACTATGTTCTAACACATCATGCATAGCTAAAATTGGAAAATCATTGCTCATTCACATTCGTTAATTTTATTGACATATTACCCTATTTTACAGAGTTGTGTTGTCCTCTCTCTAATAAAGTGTTGGCCTTAAGCAGAAAGTGTATATTCTTTCAATTTCCCCATTGAGTTATCCCTCGTGGAAGATTTTTGCTTTAGCCTTCCTGTACAGCTCTTTGTCCGGATAGATTGGGTTTCCCTCTTGAGTTTATTTATCAAAGAATGTATTTTGGTAGACTATTTTACTCCATTTTATTTCTGGATTGAATCTTTGTTGACCAGCAACATTATTACTTTGGATTCCTGCAAGCCTCGAGTTTTGGTTTGAGAATGTGCATTTATTTTGCATGAGAAGACCTTTATCTCCTCAGCATGAATATATTGGCATTTCCCCAGGAAGTCCTTATTTATTCCCTAGGAAGTCATATTGCTTTCCACGAAAATCATTTTTTTTACAATCCTTCCTATAACAACAAGTAGCAGGTCTCTTTATTTGAGCAACTTGTACTTCCCTGTAAAAGTCGACGTAGCTTTTTTTTGCTATCTTCTCTATGAGTGGATAGTTTGCAGTCTATTGCCAAATTACTCCAGTGGATGGAAAGACTTTCAATATCACATATACAATTCATTGTGAAATCTTTGCAAGTGGTAGTCTCTTTATTTGAGACAGCTTATATATTACCCTTTCCAGGCGGAGTACCTTGGCTACAGGAGAAGTTGAGACCCGTTCTAGGTGAAACGCCAGAATTTTGGGGAAAATGATATATTTTCTCTCTACCTTCAGTGAAAGTTGGTAGGTCACCTTCAGTGAAAGTTGGTGCTTGTTATCTTTTTGCTACCCTCAGTGAATGTTGGTAGTTCATCGTCAGTGAATGGTGATGCTATGATATATTTTCTCTCTACCTTTAGTGAAAGTTGGTAGGTCACCTTCAGTGAAAGTTGGTGCTTGTTATCTTTTTTCTACCTTCAGTGAACGTTGGTAGTTCATCATCAGTGAACAACGATGCTATGATATATCTTCTCTCCACCTTCAGTGAAAGTTGGCAGGTCACCTTCAGTGAAAGTTGGTGCTTGTTATCTTTTTTCTACCTTCAGTGAACGTTGGTGGTTCATCGTCAGTGAACGGTGATGCTATGATATATTTTCTCTCTACCTTCAGTGAAAGTTGGTAGGCCACCTTCAATGAAAGTTGGTGCTTGTAATCTTTTTGCTAACCTCAGTGAATGTTGGTAGTTCATTGTCAGTGAACTGTGATGCTATGATATATTTTCTCTCTACCTTCAGTGAAAGTTGGTAGGTCACCTTCATTGAAAGTTGGTTATTGTTATCTTTTTGCTACCTCTGGTGAATGTTGGTAGTTCACTGTCAGTGAACGGCATTGTTATGATATTTTATTTTCTCTCTACCTTCAGTGAAAGCTGGTAGTTCATCGTCAGTAACCGTCGATGATTTTTTCTCTCTCCACCTTCAGTAAACGTCGATGTTGTTATTTCTTTCCTCTTTCTACCTTTAATGAATGATGGTAGCTTCGCCTTCAGTAGAAGTTGGTGTATCCTTTGACCATTTTACCATCCTCTCTAAGTCGGGCCTTTTGATCCACCAGTTATTTATTTTCCTGGTCGGGTTGCTCTCTTGTTTCTTTATTTTGTTACATCCCCAGTGGTGTTTTGCGTCCCTTTGAAGTTGTCCATGTGCACTCATATTTATAAGCATTGCATGGCATCTTAGGGCCAAAAATAGGGTTTGTTTTATATTTAATCATCTTTGATCGCGTCGACACAAATATTTTTAACCTTCGTATCTTCAGATATAAGAAACTTAAATAAGGGCAGTTGTTGTACCCTAATTTTTACCCCTAAGATACCTTCATTATACCATATTGATTCAATCACAACAAGATCACATCAGGGTTCTTAATTTTCCTCCCTAACTTTAGATTTGCTCTTTGAGGAATCACCAAGCACCTTAACTTATTTTCTTTTATGGTCATGAATATTTTGTCTTTATTTTTCATTTTAATTAATAAAATTCAATGTTGGTTTGTCTTTCTTGTTACTAATGTAGGTAAAGGCAATGAGATTTAGCAAATTGCTCCTAGGGTTCATGAGTTTATTTCCATGCCCTAGGAAATAAAGCTTGAGAAGTTCAAACCTCACCATTGGAGTTGTTTTGTAAGAAATGGCATGGCAAGGTTATTTTGGTTCACCACATTTCAAGGTTATCAAATTTGATTCAAAAGTACAAGGGGTTGATTGAAGAAGTTGTCATGTTTGGACAAGGCTTTGTTCCCATTGGTCACAAGTGCATATTTCTCTCAATTATAAATATATGGAAGTGGTTTTGGTGGCTATGAGTTCTTATTTTAATCCTCAACAACTTCTATTTACAAACAATTGTGTTGGTACAACAAATATGTTCAAAATTGTCAAAGTTCCTCAAAGCATTTTCTTGATCTAAGAGTTAGGGTTTTAAACTTCAAAGAAGCATATCTTTCTCATATTTTGGTATTTTTAAGTGATTCTAAAGACATACTTATCTTAAAAGGGTTATCAACAAATCACTTCAAAAGTTTCAAGGAGTTTTCATGTGGAAGAAACTTGATGATGAAGAAAGATTACATGTCCTCCAGATGAACCCCCATTTCCCCATGTGTGACTTCAAATGATCATAACTTGGTCAATATTTATCACCTTGAGCCCATTCTTTTTACATAATTATCTTGAGGATGTGAGCTTTATGCCTTCTTTTATGTGAAAAGTGAGAAAATGGATGGAAGATTCCCTAAGGATGCAAAAGATTATAGGTCACTTCATGATTTTTTCCAACTTCAACAATTCATAACTCTCTCAATTTTTGGATATTTTGAATAGTTCAAGTTTCAAAATGCCATTCAAGAGTTCTATTTCATGCCATCTTTTTTGGTCAAGAGCAAATTCCAAGTGGAAGGCCATGTTTGGATGCAAAATATTATAGGTCACTTTTGAAGAAAAATTTGAAATATTTCTAAGTATGGAAAGTCAACCTTTTTCCCCCAACTTTGACTCAATGCAACTTTCAGCTCAAGCATCCATTTGATTCCATTATTTTTCCATTGCAAAGCTTGTAACCTCGTCTTTCTAAAGTAGCAAGATTCATCCATTAAGACCCCTTTAGCTGAGAATGCCATTGGATTGAACTTGGTAACTTGAACTGAAGTTTCTTCATAAGTCAGAATTTGAAATTCATGTTTTGGCTTCTAAACATCAAATTAGCACGCGTTTGTGATCTAAACATGTTTAACCAAGTTGCCAAAAACACTATGTCAAAACCTCACACGAACTTAAAATTTTTGCAATCAATTTCTGAGATTCTAGTATTTTCCTCCAAAATTCTTTGCACATTCATCTTCCTTAAGCATCATACAAACTCTCCAGCACTTAAACTAAGCAAAACGAGCTATAACCCAAGCTACAGACGTCAAGTTTCAGAGCTTCTTTCTTGAACTTCGAAAAGGTAGAATTATCCACCATTTAGATCCAAATAAAGCACTAACCTGTTCTATTCCTTCTCTCGATTCTAGTGCTTCTTACAATTTTTAATTCCATTGAGAATTGAGAGAAAAATCTCAAATTTAAGGTGCTCGCTATTTTCTGGGTTTTTGATTCATATTTCTTTGTATACTTTATATAAATTTGGCGCGACGGTGGTGTTAGGATCGTCTTGAAGAGACGAATCCAATGGTACTGATCTGGGATCCTAATTTTACCGTTTGAAAGATCTCAAAAAATCTCCATTGCAGGGTGGCTGGAGGTTGAAGATGATGATATGTCTGGTCTCAGCCAATGATAGCGTACCAAACGTTTTAATTTCATTGGTTGCCTTTTTTGTGATTCCTTGCGCAACTTACTAAGGTCCACATCAAGCACATCGTGTCTTGTCCATTGGATTAGCTTACTAACGCGTTTTGACTATGATCTGATGGCCCATATCTTTTTGGTTTTATTTTTTTTCTTCTGATTTTTATATTTTAATTGATTTAATTTACAAAAATTCATAACTCTTTTATTTTTTATCCAAAAATTATTAAAAAATTTACAAAAATACTTTGAATTATTTCAAATCTCATGAATATTTTTTCATATTTTTATTTTGACAATTGATATTTTTTATATTTTTTCATTGTTTCCTTTGTTTTAATTACCTTAAAATACTTTCTGACATTTTTTAATTCTAAAAAATTTCATAAATCTAATTTCGTATATTTCTGACTTTTTGAAAATTTTATGGAATTTGATATTGATGTTTACTATTTTTGACCTATTTCCTATTTGTTTGAACAATTTTAATTAGTTTTAAAATAGTTTCTGAATTTTAAAAATTGCCAAAAATTTTATAAAAATATTTGAGTCCTTTTCTGATTTTTCTATCATCTTACTTAATTTGAATACATTTGACATTTTTCTTTCTTAATTCCGTTTTAAAACATTTTTAAAACCTTTTTTAATGTATATATTAAATGCAAAATTATTTTGTGATTATTTTCTGCCTGAACTTGGGTTGAATTTTGATCATAAACTTTATTAACATCATTGGATCCATGGTGTTGAGTCTAACTCCATAAAAATGGATGAATGATTTTAATAATAGTTTGATTTAAGTTTAATTTAAATGTGATTTGTATATTCTCTCTCACCCCTTCTTCATCTTGTCCCTTTCTCATTGCACTAAGTGTTATTGGAGTATGATCTCTATATCATGTCTCAAAACAAATAGTGCATAGATTGTTATTGACCGGCCTCAAAATAGGTGAGACTTCTATATAAGTCCACTTACGATTGCTTAACATAGCGCTAAATTTTGTCCCGATTCAAATAAATGATCATCCGTGGCCCAAACCTATGTTTGCAAGCCCAAGTATGTTAATTTGATCCCTTTGATCCAATAACCTTGAGATTCATTGTGTGGAGGCTTTGGTTCTACCAATACTCTAATGTATCTACAACACTTTTGGTCAACGCGGATCACTTAAACATTGTTGATCATTAAATGGTATTTTTGAGGATTCCAAATGGATGATATACTTTACAAAAAGCAAATGCAACTTGTTGTGTGGAGGCTTTGGTTCTACTAATCTTGTAATGAGTTTCAAATGCAAGTTTCAAGATGGTCATCCAACTAACCACTAATTATTAAATTTTTTTTAATTTATACCCTTTTATTTTTTTTATGCTTTATGTACCATTTACTTTAAGCATTACATTTCATGTCATTTTATTTTTCTCACTTGAGTATTTTCTTTTCTCTTCTATGACACCTAATAATCAACATGAACCATAAAAACACCTTTAAAGTACTTGGACTATTTGGTTACTATCCTCGACATTATGGAGTATTGGACTTTTTGGACTTATGATTAGAGACCTTGGCCTATGTTGGAGACCTTGTGACCTTAATTGATATTTTGTCTGGAGCTCTTGGGGTTTACCCCAAGACATTGGGTTTTTTGTTTGTTTTGTGTACATGTTATTGTGATTATATTCTTTGTTTGTAATCTGGAATTCACCCGTATACAACCGTTACTCTGCCCAATTTTTGTGAAGACTTAATACACTTGAAGTTTGGTTCTCTCAAGAGGTCTAGTATCTTTGCATGCTTGGTTTCAATCCAAAGAATTGGAATTCCATCTTGACTCATAATGTAAAGTATTGGCTTCTTGTTGGTTAGATGGTTCTTATCCCTAGCTTTTACCTTATGCTCTAGGATAGTCCCTTCTTCTCCTCCCATCTTCTTTAATTTCAAAAATCTTCTTCCTCCTTTTGAAATCTCTTCTTGTTTTTTTAAACTTGAACCACTTTCATAATAAACTTGGACTTAAGTCCATGCATTTTCAAAAACATTTTCATAAATAAACTCCAATCAACTTAATAATACCTTGACATTTTTGTGAGGAAACTAAAAGTTAATCAATCTCATCCAAACCATTTTGCCATTTTCGCTCTTATCTTTAAAACTTTTCTCAAAGGATTAAACTCTTGTCAATCCTTGTAGTGATGCAAACAACTATACTTCTACAATATATAGTGAAGAGAGATATTTTCCACTTGGGTGTTGAGTGAGGCATTGTTGATTTTAAAATCCAAGCCATATCCTCCACTTTGAGATGATGCAAATACTCCTTTCTCATAATTGTGGGTAGTAAGTATTGTTTTCTACACGGACAATGACAATGATGTCTTATCTCATAAAATTAACCAACACACTTGTGTTTTAAATTATTTAAAGAGGAACTACATGTACCCTGATCCCATATTGAACGGAAGGTGGTATATAGGCACTAAAGATTCGCAACCGCGGCGGGTGCAAAAATCATAAAAAATAATTTCTTTTCTCGCCTCCACTATCTATTTTTATACAACATTTTTATAGCCAAAATATACAGATTTTACAAAGAGGTTCCTGCGGAGTACCGTAGATGTTTAGGGTGCTAATACCTTCCCTTTGCATAACCAATCCCCTTACGTTGAATCTTTCCCCATTTTTTTGGGTTTTTCGCACTTTTCCCATTCCTTTGGAAACAATAAAGTGGGTGGTGATTTTTATTTTGATCTGTACAAGTCTAGTCAATCCAATGGCTTAGTCTTAACATTTCTACCGCTATAGAAAAAAATGGCGACTTCACTGGGGAAAGATTGACCTCTTGTTGTTCCATCCCTAAGTGGGTTAAGCCTATCTTTGTTTATATATGTGTATGTGCAATCGTTGTTTATGTGGTATATGTTGTATATATGTTTGTCTGGATTTTCCTTGTTTTCAGAGTGCTTGGTGATTATTTATAAGTCTTATACCTGGACTTGGGCAAAATTTAAGATAAGGCGGGCGGTGTAGTGATGTTAACTTTGAGGGAGTAATCCTAAAAAAGGAGGCATGAGATCCCCCACTCAGTGGAGGCCCCTTTGACTGTAGTGTCGTTTACCAAGTAATCGGGAAGACGTACTGCTTTCGACCTGGGAGCCTGCTGAAACTGAGGACCGTAGAATACAAAACCCATCTTGGCCTTTTAGGTGTAGTGCGGAAGCTATGACATAGTAATACATAAATAGCTATCACGCGATACTACTCTCGGACGAGTTTTTCTTGAGAATATTACTAATTAACGAGTTAATCGGGAAGTTGGTAATATCCGAAGGAAGGATGTAAACTCTGGGAACCTCTAGAGCCTTGTTTGGTAGGTGATAACTTTTAGACCAACACCTTATGGGTATTACCTTCAGCCTCATGCTCGTGACGTTGAACCTATGAACCCTATATGTGTAATCTTGTGTGTGATTGTTGCATCATGCATCCATGCACTCATAAGCATCTTTTGAAGAAATCTTATTTCAAAGGACTTAAAAGTTGACCATTTGTGAATATCTCAGGTACTTTTTGACCATGAATTATGGAAAAAGAAAGACCAAAAAATATAGTTTCAAGGATCCCAAGATAGATGAGTTGATCAGTCAAATTCCCGAGATTGAGTGTTCTGCATATTTTCAGAAGAATTATGGATCCATCATTCCTCTCATGAATCTTAGGATGAAGGATGGTATTATTTCGACCTTGGTCAAGTTCTATGATCCGATGTATCATTGCTTTACTTTTCCCAACTATCAGTTAATGCCTACACTGGAGGAGTATTCTTATTTGTTGGATTTATCTATTACCAATCGTGTTCCTTTCACTGGTTTGGAGGGAGAGCCAAAATCACATGAGATTGCTGCTTTGATTCATCTGGGGAAGTCTGAGGTTGAAGCCCATATCGGGAAATCTCATAAAATTAACCAACACACTTGTGTTTTAAATTTTTTAAAGAGGAACTACGTGTACCCTGATCCCCTATTGCACGGAAGGTGGTACGTAGGCACTAAAGGTTCGCAGCCGCGGCGAGTGCAAAAATCATAAAAAAATATTTATTTTCTCACCTCCACTATCTATTTTTATACAACATTTTTATACCCAAAATATACAGATTTTACAAATAGGTTCATGCGGCGTACCGTAGATGTTTAGGGTGCTAATACCTTCCCTTTGCATAACCAACCCCATTACCTTGAATCCTTCCCCCTTTTTTGGGTTATTCGCTCTTTTCCAATTCCTTTGGAAACAATAAAGCGCGGTGACATTTTTTATTTTGATCTGTACAAGTCTAGTCAATCCAATGGCTTAGTCTTAACATTTCTACAACTACAACTTGTAAGGAACCCATGAGTTTCTCATTAGTCATGATCTTTAAATCCTTGTTTTCTTCAATATTTGTGAAAATGAATTCAAAACTTAGATTTAAAGTTTGAAGTATTTTCTCCATGACTTTCACCTCATCATAATCTTCACCATTTCTTTTCAGTTGATTAACTACGGCGAACACTCGAGAAAAATAATTTGAAATTGACTCGGACTCCTCCATAAACAAACGTTCAAAGTCTCCTATAAGAGTTTGAAGACAAATATTTTTTACCTGCTATTGTACCCCAAAATTTGCCCTCTCATGTTTTCCAAGAATTTTTCTTATATGGGTGGTCACAAGCATTTGATTAAAAATAAATAATTTTTTTGAAGATAAACAAGTAGTCTTCGATTGGAATCTTAACAAAGTCTTTCGATTGGCATGTTAAAGGGCCTTTTGATTGGTATTTGGACAAGATTCAATTGAGCACCTAACCTTCTCCAAGCTTGCCTCAAATTTCCAAGCTTTGATTGAAGCCTTGGCCTTTTGCTTGTTTGCTGTATACAAGCTTCGACTGGGCATGTGTTCCCTTTAAAATAACCTCCTTCGATCCAAAAGGGAAAGGCCTCCTGTTAGTGCTCCTTCAATTGCACCATTGGCTTTGCATGCTGGCTGGATTGACAAATGCAATGGCTACCTGCATGCAAGCTGGATTCCTGCTTCGTTTGGGCATTTGGTCTCTTTGGAGCAAGCTTAATTCTTGCTTCGATTGGGTATTTGTTTTCTTCAGAGCATGCTTAATTCTTGCCTCGATTAGGAAAATAATCCCTCTTCAGCCTGCCTTCAGCGCACAAGGCAAAAGGCTTCTTTCGACTTTCCTTTGATGCACAAGGCAAGAACCACCTACAAACGTGTTTTGATTCATCAGGACAAAAGTCCCTTCACGCTTACCTTGGATTCACTAAGACAAAGACTTTGTTTGTGCTTGCCTTCAATGCACAAGGCCAAGACTCCTCAGCTCAGTTTCTGCACTATAGCACAATATGGCCCATTCGAAAGAGAATTCCAAAGGTCCATTCAAAGGACACACATTGGAGAGTCAGTCGAACAAGGCACAATGCATGCATGTAACCCCTTCAAAAGAGCACATATTTGGTTCAAAACGAAGAATACACAAAGGGCCCATTCAAAGGACACTTTGATGGGAAACACATATTGTTGTCTAAAAAGGGGGTCTGGTCGAAGGATGTGTCTAGTTGGTCAAAATGAAAAAAAATACTCAAAGAGGCTTGCTGGCCCAAAGGCCAACATGCTGCCAGTTCCAAACCAACCTGCACAAGCACATTCATGCCAAAGGAAGCTTCAATTGACCAGGAAAGAGTTTTCCTTTGGGCTAGCTGAATATGGGTTCAAACGAATAAGCCCTAGTGATGAGAACAAGAGCAAGTCGAAGGGTACACAAGTGGTACATTTGAAGAAGCATGCAGAAGGCCCATTCGAAGGCTGCACTTGAGGCCAGTCGAAGAGCAATACTGGAGGGCATTCGAAGGAGCCAAAATGTCCAGGTTCATTCAAATTCAAACAGAGACAAGTTTTCATGACTTTTGCAACGTTAAAAAACACCATTCATGGCTTTGAAAACCCTTGTTTATGGTTGTTTAAACCTTTGCCTACTTGTCCCCTCCATCCTCTCTATATAAGGAGACCTCATACATACGCACAAGGGAGACAAGCCCAGGGGAACCATACACACTATATACACACGCTGCCTCATAAGCCACCAAAATTGTCAAAATAAAAATCATGAGTAATCCAAATCGAATGAATCTTCAACAAACACTCCACTCACTCCTTGAAGTTTGCAGAGAATGTTCCCAAACACTAGGCATCTCCAACACAACAGATCCATACACCACTGTTAGTAAGGAAAAAGTAAGGAATTAAACTCCATTCTTTTTTCTTTGCATGTCATAGTCATTTGATTGTCATTCATGATTGAAGGGCTTGGGTGTGGTACCCAGTCCTGTATTTGTTTCCTTTTGTTTCTAACACTTGTTGCAGATTTAGCATGAGTAAGGCCAATGTGCACAAAATCGAAGGACCTGGTCTTGGCACCCAGGTCATGCTTTTCGTTTAGATACCATATTTTTGCATACCAGCGCACATAGGATCAAAGGACCTGGGTTCGACACCCAGGTCCTGCATCATTATTGTTCTAATGTTTGTCTTACATATTTGAATCGAAAAGCAGATTACCTCTCCTAGATTGAAAGGAAGCATTTCCTTCTGTCGAAACAGACAACGTTCCCCCAGGATCAAAAATCTCATTTTCCTATGAATCGAAGGCATCTCTCTCCCTGCAATCGAAGGATACCTCCCTTTTCATTTTTACTTTTGTTTTTCATTTCTTTATTGACTTCTTTTTTTCACTTTAACTTTAAATAAAAAAATCACAAAAAACATTAGGATAATTTTTATTAATCTAATTAATTTGTAAATTAATTAATTTTTTTCTTGAAATTAAAATTAAATAGACTTAAGTTTTATTTTCTCTTATAATAAAAAACAAACCAATTTTTTTTATTTATTAGGATGTTTTTAGACGTTATTTTCAACTTCGCGCGCATTTATCTATTTTTGCATTTTTTTAGATTATTGTATCTGCTTACTGGATGTAATAGATTAAAAAAACTAGGATATTTACTGCTTTATCCCTCTCATTTTGGACATGTAAAACCCCCCTCTCCAAAGCATTGTAATAATGTAGATTCAAATTCCTGCACTTTACATTTCTGCACTTTAAATTCCTGTATATATATCACCTCTAGACTAATAGGATTGTATGAACAGACTGAAATCAAATGTTAGAAAACTTAACAAGAAGACAAAAATAACTGAACATAACACACTTGCACATATACACCTATAGGGTACCCCACTTTGGTTACCTTCATAAATAAAATAGTCATGAGGCAGAAACGCTTTAGCAAAGACCCATAAATCAAAAGATCATAGTCCCTCGATGACCCTACAGTTGCCTTCTCGGTAAATGATCTAGTCCCTAAATAAAATTGCTAAAGCGTCTCCACAAGTTGTCTTTGTGACTGTGATGTCCCATCGAATGTCCCTTATACATCCAACGATAGGGATACCTACTCACTATTAGTAGGATAGCACTATCTAAAGGATATGAGGAAAATAACTACCCCTTTCGAGTATAAAAGTAGATAGTTGTTAGAAGTTTGCTCAAAAACATTATGCACTTACACAAATACTACTTTTCAAAAGTAATTTTCAAAACATTTGCTTTGTTAACACTCTTGAGGACTGATACAAGAGTTAAACACAAAGCAAATCGCTGCACTAAGGCATTTTCCAAACATTTTCAAACACATGAAGCACAAAGGTATTTCAAAATGAGCAAACCTCTAAGAGCCCGTAGATAAACTACAGACGGAAAGGGTTCTAACACCTTCCCTTTCCATAACCTACCCCCTTACTCATAAAATATCGAAAAGGTCTTTTTCTGTTCTTTCCATCCTTTCCTTAATTTGGATAAAAGAAAAGCCGGTGGCGACTCTTGCTAACCGCAACATTTGCAAACACAAACGTAAAAACCAGTATTAAACAGTCGGTTCTGCCACTGTATCACAGAACTGGCGACTCTGCTGAGGACAACTAAAAAGTGGGGTTACCTTAGATCTTAGTTCATTTTAAAATTGCTTTCATTTGTGTGTTTTTATATTTTACATTTGAGGGCTTGTTTAGGTTGTTATTATAGATCCTACACCCGGATCTGGGGCACCTTATTAGGTAAGTAGCAATAAATCATGGAAGTTGTACAGTGTAGACCGATATGGACAAAGTGATACCTACGTTAGAGTGATACTTTGGTTTGAACTAATGTTCCTTGAGTTAGTCAAGGATAACATTAGGCTTCCTTAGTGTCATTAAGCACTAACTGACCTTTAGAACCTTTAATTGACTCATCCTAAGCCATTAGAAAGTATTGAGATGGCCGACTTTGGTTCCGACCGAAGATTGGTTGATACTCGATACTACACTCATTGAGACTAGAATTTTGGGATATTCTGGCCGCAATACTTCGGTGCTTGAGCTAGAATAATGCCTAAAATAAAAGTCAGTGATATAAGACTCCTTAGAACCCGGTTACTATTAATAGGACAAGTTGAGCCAACTAAAACTTCAAGAGGGTACTTACCTTTAAAATTCATGCAAGCCTTTAAACCTAAGGTCTCTATGTGACTTGTTTGTGTTTGATATACTTGTGATTTAAAAGCATAATCATAACATCATAAACAGCATAACATGTTGTAGCGATAAAAAATGTAGCGGGGTAAATCGGAGATCGAATTATTGATTAATTCGTCTCACAAAAGCAAGAGTCGCCACCGCGCTTTATTGTTTCCAAAGGAAGAGGGAAAAGAGCGAAATAAAACCCTAAATATGCAATGTAAAATAATACTTTCTAAAAAGTAATAAAAATACAAGGCGTTTTTGAAAAGAGATCTATGGTTCGGGGGTTGATTATACAGTGGGAAGGTATTAGCACCCAATGTATCTATAGTACTCTATAGGAACCTTTTGAAATATCTGTTTATTAAAATTGTTCGTTCGATTAAAAAATAAATTGTTTTGGCCGAAAGGGGGTACAGACGGGTTTTTGAAGGTACGACGACCTAATGTCGAAGTTTTTGCTTAAAAGGTGTGAGTTTTTGAAGAAATTGGATATTTGGGAAAATTATCCTATGTTTTTAATGAATGAGGGTATTCGCACGATGTTTTTTTTATGACATAAAGTCGACAAAAAAAATTAGACAATTCCCTTGGATTAAATCGAGCAAGTAAAATAAGATGAATCCACAAAGTATAAGCATTCAAAAATTCACAAGAAAACAAATCTAATGAAACAGATTAATGACCAAAAGCATCAAGAAATTAAAATGACAAAGATATTTAAATAAAAGAAAAGGGAACTAATTATCTAAGTCAAAATTATAAGATTACTTACTGAAATAATTCTAAACTAATTTGTCATCTAAAGTTATAAAAATAATTCTAAAATTACTACGCTAGATCTAAACTAAATTAAAATTTTAATATTAGAAAATTAGATCTAAACTAAATAAAAATTCCAAGGTTGCTAATCTAAAACAAAAAAAGTTCCAAAATTACTAAACTAAGTCTAAATCGAATAAAATTCTAAAAGAATATTAAACTAATTCTAAACAACTAAAATTCTAAAGTTAACTTAAATAAAATAAAATTCTAAAGTTTACTAAATTAAAACTAAAACAAATAAAATTCTAAAATTTACTAAGTCAAATCTAAATGAAATAAAATCCTAAAGTTATTAAAATAAAACTAAAACAAAATAAAATTCTAAAGTTACAAAATTAAACTAAATAAGAATTCTAAAGTTTCTAACTAAAAAAACTTAAAGTTAATAACTAAAACTAAATGAAAATTATAAAATTACTAATCTAAAATAAATTAAAATTCTAAAATTACTAAATTAGATCTAAACTAGATTAATTATATAATTATTAATTTAAATATAAACTAAACTAATTTTAATCTAAATTAAGTTAATTATAGAAAAAAGTGTGAAACATAAAATTAGGGTGGGAGTAGCAATTAGAATGGGCTTAAGTTGAAAAAATGCTGAGCTTGGTTGAGGGAATTGGACCGGGTCATTGGAGGACCCAGACCCAAAAAAAACACAATGCTGTAACAAAAAAAAACCTACGAATGTTATAAGCTGGCCGCCGCTGTTGGATCCTAAAACGCTAGATTACTTTTTCACACGTCTCTTTCTCTCTCTTTTATTCATAAATTAATCCTCCCAAACCGATAAACAAATGCCAATAACTCTCAGTGATTCTCATGAGGAAACAAGGAACTGGGTCACAGTGATGATAATGAAGATTGTGGTTGTCGGAAATTGGAGAGCGGTTCGATAGTAATGCAGTTCATGAGGTGACGAGCTTCGCAGATTGCAGTTTGATGCGATGGATGATGAAAGGTGGTGGAAATTGAGTGAGGTTACGATGATTGTGATAATATTGGAAAATAGAGGGAAACGTGTGATTGGTTACTGTGAGCGTGGGTTGAGATAACAGTGGCAGATTGATGGAGATGAAGAGCGGAATGATGAGGAGACTCGGGACGGTGATGATAGTGGTTAAGGGTGTTTGTCGCAGAATTGAGACGAGGTTGTTGGGGATAGAAGAGGAAGCTGCATGTTACAATGGAGGAGAACAGAAGGTTAGCGGAGAAGGTGGAAATTGATGGAGATAAAGTAGATGGAGAGCGGATGAAGGTTATGAGGGGCGATTGGTGGATGAAGGGAGATTGGTGCTGTGCAAACAGGGTGCTTGCAGAATCGGAACGGGTTTACTGTTAGCGTACAGTGAAGGTGATGTTTCGGTGATGGAGGTTGAAGGTACTTTGCTTCTTTTCTTCTTCAAATTTTCAGATTTGAATGGTATGTTTTTGTGTGTGAAATAATGGTTTTTTTTTGTTTTGGATTTAAATCTGTAATGATGTTGAAGGTTAAAGGGTGTGATTACAGAAGGAGATAATGATGGTGATTCGGCATAGATATGAGGGAGATAATGATGTTGTACCATGGAGATAACTATGGGAGTTAGGGATGAGAAGTTAGCAGACGGTTAGTATGAGATGGCTATTGTTTGAGTTTCTCGTTTCCTCTGTTTTAATTCTTGATGTAAGGCAGTGTTTATCTGGTTATTCAGATTTATTTTTATTGGTTTATAGATTTGTGAGAAAGTATTGAAGTTTGCTTGAATTCATTTTGATCGATTTCACAGGTAACAGATGATGAAACTTGCCCTCTCATCTATCGATCTTATTATCTCTTATGGAAACAGCGACAATGCTCAAGCTCTCAGTTTCACTCACCCCTAAGTAAACGATTTGTGACCTTTATCTATTTATCTACTTCTCTGTACTTTGGTTCAAATACTAACACATTTTTTGTTCAGTTATTTTGTAGGAGCAAACTATTTTAAAGATGGTACAATTCAAGCAGAACAATTAAACATCAGAGTAATAAGGCTTCAGATATCATAAGGAACGAATATGCAAAAAGTGTCAAAAACAGAGGCAGAGTGACTTACCTCAAGGTTGACTCAGATCTTTGGAGATGGAGGAGGGAGTTTGAGTGCGCGTAGGAGGCCGGGACGGCGAGGAGGATGCGTGCTACTGTCGCCTGGTTTGAGTATTCTTGTCTTTCTTCTTCTTGCTAGTTTGCTACTGTATGTTTTGCTCTGTGGCCGATGATGAACACTTCTGAGGCCTTCGTATGCTTTGGTATTTGTCCATGATGATGTATGCTGAGACTCTGCTTCTTCCTTCTTTCCTCTCTACTGTTGCTTGATTTTAGTTTTAGCCTATGATGATATGCTCTGAGGCTTTATGGTTGCCTTGAACATTATTTCCAGGTTGGAATCGCTATGATATTCTGATTTGCTTTGACAAGGTTTAAGAATTTAGGCCCTCAGTCTTACTGATTTTAGGCCAATGTTTTGGTTGTCTTGAATACAGGCTTTAACTGGTTTTTGTTAGAGATAACAAGTTTTTGGTTCTATTGCTTTTTCTGGTTTTGATTGGACAGGGCCAAGGTTTTTAAGATGGTACCGGTTATGGTGTTTATATGGTTTATATATAGGTTTTACTGGTGTGTTGAAATGGTTTTGGTCAGTATGCTTGGAAATGGTTTGTGCAGTATGCTCGGAAATGGTTTGGACAGGGCCAAGGTTTTACTGATGTGAGGCCGTTACAGGTTTTGTTGGCTTGGTAATGCAGGTTCTGGCTGGTTTTGTTTTTAGACCTTGAGCAAAAAATGGTTCTTTGCTTTGATAGTCTTGTCTAGAACCATCCTCCCTGCAGGTTATGACCTCCTCCTCTTGAAGGGGTTTTTCTTCTCATATAACCGTTCTTTTTTCTGTTGATGGCTCAGGTTTGAATATATTTATTATATTTTCCTGATGCTCTGCACATATGCTGCTACATATGGTTTGACTCTAATCCTATTTCATGCTTAAACCAAAACCTGCAAAACTAAACCTTTCTCTCTTCTCTCTCAAGTACATATTGATACATAAAAATGATATCTTGTACTGCTGTTCTGAAAAAGCAATAGGCTGGAATATGATGAAAAAAAAGGAAATACTTGCTTGCACATTGTTTGAAATTGCATATCTCTTTTGTCTTGCATGGGAGCCTATGTTACTCTCCTATATGGCTGCAGGTTAACGTTAGCTTTTGCTTGTGGGAAATGGCATATGCTGTTACTTTTGTATGCTGTATGTTTTTTTTTTGAAATATGCATTTGGATTTTTGAAAAATGCAATTGATTTCTAATGTGCTATTTTGACAAGAAAAATGATTTGTGCATGTTTTAATTGTGCATTCATAAAAATTCCTCCTTTTTGTGAACCGGGAAAAATCCCGTGATTTGCTAAAAGGGTAAACTGATTCCAGCCGTTTGCTTTTAATGATGAACATTAAATTTATTTTTCTGCTCTTAATTGTTTATTCAATTCTGACTTTTCTTTTAATCGTTTTTTGCAGGTAAAATTTAAATGAGCAGACAAGAGCATCGGATAGAAGATTAGAATTAGAATTTAGAAAAATAGCTTTTTATTTTACTTTAAGCATTTGTGTAATTGCCTTTATAAATATTTTGTAATAACACAATATTTAAATGACAATTGTAATAAATAGAATAAAGTGAATAAAATTCTATTATTTCTCAATTAATTATTTTTCTTTCCAATTATTTGTTTATTGTTTATAATTCTTTAAATCATATAATAACTGAAAAATCAAATCCAATCATTTAAATTCAGAATGATAAACAAATAAATAAACATCATTGATCAATTAATAACTTCAATTATTTACTTTATTATTATTTTTAATTCTTCTAAATTATAATAACTGAAAAATAGAATTTCAGCTATTTAAACTTAGAACAATAAATAATTAAATAAACATTGCTTGATCAATTAATAGACTCCTTTTCAAATGTTTACTTCATTATTCATAAACCTTTAAATTATATAATAACGGAAAACAGGTTCCCATTATTTAAATTTAGGATAATGAATAATTAATAAACATTATTTGATCAATTAATAAACCTCTTTTCAAATATTTATTTTATTATTTATAAATCTTTAAATTACATAATAATCGAAAATAAATTCGAATTATTTGAATTTAAGATAATAAATAATTAATGAACATTGTTTAAGTCTTGATCAGTTAATAAATTTAGCGTTCAACAAATAAACAGCTCCCGACTCGAAAAAGTTATGAATTTTTAAACTGCTTTAAAAATTTGATAAAAATAGGTCGAAACCCTTGCAATGTGAATGATGCAGATGGGAGACGGTATCTTAGGTCAAAATTTGGGGTACAACAGCTGCCCCTATTTAAGTTCCTTCTATCCGGAGATATGACGATTAAAATCTTCATTTCGACGAGATTGAAGGTACTTAAATACATAATTACGCAAATTTTGTCCTAAGATGCCGTCATCATGCAGTGATATGAATGTAGTGCTTGAATTCACAGAGAAAGATATTGTATGAAACAAGACAATGCTGGGGGAATCGAACACCAACAAAACACAGAGACATGAGTTATACGCTACTGGGGAAACGAGCTATCGACTTCAAACGACAGACTCCTGACAGTGAACAAAATTGAGGGGATACAACCTCTAACCCTAACAAAGAGAGCATCTTGCATAGGCCATAACAGATCATTGATCCAAAACAGTGAGTTCGCAACTCAAGGTCAAAGATAGACAGAGAGTATCAAATTTGCTGGCGACGGATTACCGACTTCTGAAGGTACAGATTCGTAACAGACTTCTCTGCTAGATTTTTAGAGATATACTCATTAATGCTGAAGTAATAAGATTGTAGATACGCAGGTTGTTCGAATAAAGAAGCTGCCACTTGCTGTTGTCCAAAGAAAATACCGATAACATACAAGCTGCTCAAATAAAGAGGCTGCCACTTGTTGTCGTCCAAAGAAAATACCGGTAACATACAAGCTGCTCAAATAAAGAGGCTGTCACTTGCTGTCGTTCAAAGAAAATACCGATAACATACAAGCTGCTCAAATAAAGAGGCTGCCACTTGTTGTCGTCCAAAGAAAATACCGATAACATACAAGCTACTCAAATAAAGAGGCTGCCACTTGCTGTCGTTCAAAGAAAATACCGATAACATACAAGCTGCTCAAATAAAGAGGCTACCACTTGCTGTTGTCCAAAGAAAATACCAATAACATACAAGCTGCTCAAATAAAGAGGCTGCCGCTTGTTGTATTCCAGAAAAGTAGTAACGTACTGGTAACTCGTGAAGAGTTTGCTGCTTGTCACTTTCAGAAAAATAAAATGACGCACTAGTAGCTCGTGAAGAACTGCTGCTCGGCGCTTTCAGAAAAATAAAATGACGCACTAGTAGCTCGTGAAGAACTGCTGCTCGGCGCTTTCAAGGAGTAAATGACGCACTAGTAGCTCGTGAAGAACTGCTGCTCGGCGCTTTCAAAAAGTAACGTATAAGTTGCTCATGAAGAGCTGCCGCTTGTCGTTTTCCAACGATGTCTATAACGTACAAGTTGCTCATGAAGAGCTGCCGCTTGTCGTTTTCCAACGGTGTCTATAACGTACAAGTTGCTCATGAAGAGCTGCCGCTTGTCGTTTTCCAACGGTGTCTATAACGTACAAGTTGCTCATGAAGAGCTGCCGCTTGTCGTTTTCCCAAAAAACAAACAGAAGGAAATTGCGATGATATTGGCAGAGAATAAAATCCTCGTCAAAGAGAACCCTGAATCAATCCTTCCCGGGGAGATCATATACTTTAACGTACAAAATAAATGCACCAATTGTCTGGATCGATTTCACTGGGGAGGATCAAAGAAATATCCTATGCAAGAGGCATCAACTTCATCTAGGAATAACCTAGAAAGAAAACAGTCAAACAAGACTCCACCCGATGAGAAAGTAACTCAATTGGGGAATTCATCTTATTCAGAAATGGGCAAGGTAGGCTAAACCAAAATCAACCACGAGGGTTAGCTCCGTTGGGGAATTTAGAAAAGAAACACATTTTCCGCCTAAGCTAACCTTCTACTTGGAAAGAAAAATGTACGTTGTTCGAATAAACAAAGTACGACCCCAAAATCAACGGCAAATGTGGATATGCATGCTGATATGAGTGTAAATGAGTAAATGAATATTATGCTGACAAAACAGACAGATGGAATATCTTTGAGATAATAAGATGTCACAGCAAAATAAATACTCGGCCAATCTTGAAAAGACGGAAGATAAATGGAACTGGAGACACAAAGCAACGTCAGAGAGTATCACGCTACAAGGCTCAAGTCTTCTGAGGAGAAAAGTATCCAAATCCAAAATTCTAACACCAATAGACCACGGTATGAGACAAAGCGTACCAAACTTCAGAAATCGCCCAAATAGAGATAGCCAAAACAATGCTTAACTAGGACAGCTGGGGAGTCACCAAACTTAGTACCCCGAAAAAACACAAGTTTACACAACCAACACCTCATGAAGATTTTGAAACGAAACATGCTCATCATGCAAGGATAAACTACTGTACTGTTTTGCATTTCATGGCTTGACCATCCTTGGAACAAACTGTTAATATTCCTTTCGTTATTCACGAAACATTTTTTAAAATAAGAACATTTTAAGTAAATTTGTTTCAAGTATTTCCATAAAATTAAAATTTTGCCCACAAAAGGTGAATGCTCAAATTTCATTAATAAGATGGTAGTTCGCTAACAATGCGACTCCAACGGTTTACAAAAGCTTGGGGAAATAGTACATGAAATAGAAGGTCATACAAAAACAATGATCATTATTCTCCCTAACAACTTTGAATTCCAGAATGTGCTCAGATGCCAAGACTGATTTGACCAGAAGTTTGCCTAAGCGAAATACTTCTTGACTGCATCGGCGTTCAAGGGACGCGGGAGTTCTTCACCGTCCATATTGGTGAGGATCATGGCACCTCCAGAGAAGACTTTCTTAACGACATACGTTCCTTCGTAATTCGGAGCCCACTTGCCCCTAGAATCAGGTTGGAGAGATAGTATTTTCTTGAGCACAAGGTCACCTTCTCTGAACTCGCGCGGTCGAACCTTCTTATCAAAAGCCTTCTTCATCCTTTGCTGATATAATTGACCGTGACACAAAGCTGTCAATCTCTTTTCTTCGATTAAATTCAACTGATCATATCTACTTTGACACCATTCAGCCTCAGAAAGTTTAGCTTCCATCAACACTCTCAGAGACGGAATCTCAACCTCCACGGGGAGTACTGCTTCCATACCGTAAACTAGGGAGAATGGGGTCACGCCCGTTGAAGTTCGAACTGAAGTACGGTACCCGTGTAAAGCAAACGGAAGCATTTCATGCCAATCCTTATAAGTTACCACCATCTTCTGGACAATCTTCTTGATATTCTTGTTAGCAGCTTCAACAGCCCCATTCATCTTCGGTCTGTAAGGAGAGGAATTATGATGTTCAATCTTGAACTCTTCACAAAGCTCCTTCATCATCTTGTTATTCAAATTCGAACCATTATCAGTGATGATCTTGCTCGGGATACCGTATCGACAAATGATCTGATTCTTGATAAATCTGACTACCACCTGTCTGGTTACATTAGCATAAGATGCTGCTTCCACCCATTTAGTAAAATAATCAATCGCTACCAAGATGAAACGATGACCATTTGAAGCTTTGGGTTCAATCATCCCAATCATATCAATGCCCCACATAGAGAAAGGCCAAGGTGAAGATATAACATTGAGGAGAGTCGGCGGCACGTGCATCTTGTCCGCATAAATCTGGCATTTATGACATTTCTTCACACACTTGCAGCAATCAGATTCCATTGTCATCCAGTAATAACCAGCTCTTAACATCTTCCTAGCCATCGCATGTCCATTGGCATGAGTGCCAAAGGATCCTTCGTGCACTTCTTGCATCAGCATGTCTGCTTCACGCCTGTCTACACATCTGAGCAAGACCATGTCATAATTCCTCTTATACAAAACTTCTTCATTGAGAAAGAAACTGCTTGCTAATCTTCTCAACGTCTTCCTATCTTTATTGGATGCCCCAGGCGGGTACTCTTGAGTTTGAAGAACACGTTTGATGTCATAGAACTACGGTTTGTCGTCGGTGACCTCTTCTACTGAGAACACATGAGCAGGTCTGTCGAGGCGCATAACTCGGATTGTAGGCACGTCGTTCCACTCATTCACTTGAAACATTGAAGACAAAGTAGCTAAAGCATCAGCCATTTGATTCTCGTCTCTAGGGATATGATGTAATTCCACTTTGTTAAAGAAAGTTAACAACCTTCTAGCATAGTCTCTGTAAGGGATCAAACCAGGATGGCGAGTTTCCCATTCTCCTTTGATTTGATTAATCACCAATGTCGAATCTCCATAAATATCAAGAATTTTAATCCTTAGATCCACTGCTTCTTCGAGACCCATAATACATGCCTCATATTCCGCCATATTGTTCGTACAGTCAAACTTCAGTCTTGCCGTGAACGGGATATGAGTACCTCGGGGAGTAACGATGATTGCCCCAATTCCATTTCCATAGGAATTCACAGCTCCGTCAAATATCAAACCCCAACGGGATTCAGGATCAGGTCCTTCTTCAGGTAACAGCTCTTCACAATCTTTAGCTTTCAAGTACATAACATCTTCATCCGGGAAATCAAACTTGATGGATTGATAATCTTCAATTGGTTGGTGAGCCAAATGATCGGCTAAAATACTCCCTTTGATCGCTTTCTGAGTGTGATACTCAATGTCATATTCAGATAACAACATCTGCCAACGGGCTATTCTTCCAGATAAGGCGGGCTTCTCAAAGATATACTTGATCGGGTCCATTTTGGAGATCAACCAAGTAGTGTGATTAATCATATATTGGCGCAGACGGCGAGCAGCCCAGGCTAAAGCACAACAGGTCTTCTCAAGAAATGAGTATCGAGACTCACAATCTGTGAATTTCTTACTCAAATAATATACGGCATGTTCCTTTCTTCCAGTCTCATCTTGTTGACCGAGCACACATCCCATGGAGTCTTCCAATATAGTCAGGTACATAATCAACGATCTTCCTTCCACTGGAGGAATCAAAATGGGAGGTTCAAGCAAATATTCTTTGATACTATCAAAAGCTCTCTGACAATCTTCTGTCCACACACATCCTTGGTTCTTCCGGAGAAGCTTGAAAATCGGCCCACAGATAGCAGTCATATGAGATATAAATCTAGAAATGTAATTCAGTCTCCCAAGGAATCCTCTTACTTGTTTTTCCGTCTTGGGTGCGGGCATTTCCCGAATAGCCTTGACTTTATCCGGATCTACTTCAATGCCTTTCTGACTGACAATGAAACCCAGAAGTCTTCCAGAACGAACACCAAAAGTGCACTTGTTGGGATTCAGACGGAGTTTGTACTTTCTCAAACGCTGGAATAACTTCAACAAATGTTCCAAGTGATCCTCCTCAGTTTGTGATTTGGCAATCATATCATCCACATACACTTCGATCTCCTTATGCATCATGTCATGGAACAAAGCAGTCATGGCCCTTTGGTATGTGGCGCCAGCATTCCTCAAACCAAACGGCATAACCCGATAACAGAAAGTTCCCCAAGGTGTAATGAAAGCGGTCTTCTCCATATCTTCTGGTGCCATCTTGATTTGATTGTAACCAGAAAAACCATCCATGAAAGAAAAGACTTTGAACTTGGCGGTACTGTCGACCAATACGTCAATATGAGGTAATGGGAAATCATCCTTCGGACTAGCTCTATTCAGATCTCTGTAGTCTACACACATCCGAACCTTGCCATCATTCTTTGCAACAGGCACTATGTTGGCTAACCACTGAGGATAGACCGACGTAACAAGGAAACCTGTGTTGATCTGTTTTTGAACCTCCTCCTTAATCTTGTCAGCCATGTCGGGACGAGTCCTTCTCAATTTCTGCTTGATCGGTGGACACTCAAGTCTCAACGGTAAACGATGCTCCACAATGTCATTGTCCAACCCTGGCATATCTTGGTAGGACCAAGCAAACACATCAACATACTCTTTGAGAAGCTCCAACATTTTCTCTTTAACTTTCGGGATAAGCAATGCTCCGACTTTGACTTCCTTTCTATCTTCTTCATCACCCAAGTTGACCAACTCTAAAGGCTCTTTAAATGGTTAAATGACCTTCTCATCATGCTCAAGCAAACGGGAAATCTCAACAGGAATCTCTTCGTCATCCTCTTCTTCGGCTCTGAACACAGGGAATTCAAAGTTGGGAGAGGGCATAGGATCATTATTTTCGATGGTTAAGTCATGGATTAATCTGCACATATGATTATGCTTTTTAGAAATCGATTTGTGCAAATAAAACAAAAAAAGTTATTATATTTTCCAATACTACCAATTAATTTTCATTACTATTTCCCAGAAAAAGTGAAAAATGAAACAGTAGTGGACAAAATAATACTTGAAACAAAGAGCCCAGACATTTCTCTTTTGCCTTGGGCAGAGCAAAAGGAATTATTTTCATCATAGCCCGACACAAAATACGTTTCGCCTTGGGCAGAGCGAATTTTTCAAGAAAACAAAACAGAACATTACTCGGAAATGTGCATAACAACAGGAACATCAACAGCTATCCAGTTCTGGCAGGCCAATCCAGGCGTTACAAAATCCATTTTTAGAAAACATGTGAAGTGGAATGTTGGATGATGCATGATATGCAAAAGAGAGTTTTTATTTGATCTTCACGGAACTCAAGATATTAAGTTGTAAACATCAAAGTGTGAAGATAGAAGATGAATTTTAAATTGGCTCCAAACATTGATCAAGTTATCATCAAGATCAATCATCCATTTTGGTGGATTAGGGTTTTCGCCCTATCAACACCCAAGATCCATTGAGCTTGACGAAACTTGTGATGTTTACAAAGAAAGACCCCCCAAATTCCTTCAAAGTCAAGTGAAAAGGGTTTTATGGATGCATGAATGCATGAATGAATGACAATGCAAGAGTTACACACAAGTTCACAAACATGGGGTTTAAAGGTTCAACGTTTCAGCATGGAGTCAAAGGGTAAAGCCCACCCAAAGGTATGTACTAATGGTTCAATCACACCTGTAAGACAAGGTTCTAAGCGTTCCCAGAGTCCACATTCCTCCTTCGGATATTGCCAACGTCTTGATTACTCGATAATTAGCAATATTCTCAAGAGAAACTCATCTGAGCGTAGCATCGCGTGACAACTACTTCCGAATTACTCCGTGATAGTCTCCGCGCTACACCTAAAAAGGCCAAGATGGGTTAGGGTTCTACGGTCCTCAACTTCTCGGGCTCCTAGGTCGAAAATAATAATGTCTTCCCGATTACTCGGTAAACAAATATTAAGTTCAAGAGGGCCTTCCATTGAGTGGGGGATCTCATGCCTCCTTCTTCGGGATTACTCCCTCAAAGTTAACATGACTGTACCGCCCGTCATATTCCTTAAGTGTAACTTAATCCGGGTATAGGATTCGTCCTTTGCAAAAAAACCCAAACACCCCAATTTAAACACATAATCAAGCAAATCAAATAATAATATAACAGATAAAACAAATTAGGCTTAACCCACTTAGGGATGGACCAGCAAGAGGTCAATCATTCCCCAGCAGAGTCGCCAATTCTGTAGCGATAAAAAATGTAGCGGGGTAAATCGAAGATCGAATTATTGATTAATTCGTCTCACAAAAGCAAGAGTCGCCACCGCGCTTTATTGTTTCCAAAGGAAGAGGGAAAAGAGCGAAATAAAACCCTAAATATGCAATGTAAAATAATACTTTCTAAAAAGTAATAAAAATACAAGGCGTTTTTGAAAAGAGATCTATGGTTCAGGGGTTGGTTATACAGTGGGAAGGTATTAGCACCCAATGTATCTATAGTACTCTATAGGAACCTTTTGAAATATCTGTTTATTAAAATTGTTCGTTCGATTAAAAAATAAATTGTTTTGGCCGAAAGGGGGTACGGACGGGTTTTTGAAGGTACGACGACCTAATGTCGAAGTTTTTGCTTAAAAGGTGTGAGTTTTTGAAGAAATTGGATATTTGGGAAAATTATCCTATGTTTTTAATGAATGAGGGTATTCGCACGATGTTTTTTTTTTATGACATAAAGTCGACAAAAAAAATTAGACAATTCCCTTGGATTAAATCGAGCAAGTAAAATAAGATGAATCCACAAAGTATAAGCATTCAAAAATTCACAAGAAAACAAATCTAATGAAACAGATTAATGACCAAAAGCATCAAGAAATTAAAATGACAAAGATATTTAAATAAAAGAAAAGGGAACTAATTATCTAAGTCAAAATTATAAGATTACTTACTGAAATAATTCTAAACTAATTTGTTATCTAAAGTTATAAAAATAATTCTAAAATTACTACGCTAGATCTAAACTAAATTAAAATTTTAATATTAGAAAATTAGATCTAAACTAAATAAAAATTCCAAGGTTGCTAATCTAAAACAAAAAAAGTTCCAAAATTACTAAACTAAGTCTAAATCGAATAAAATTCTAAAAGAATATTAAACTAATTCTAAACAACTAAAATTCTAAAGTTAACTTAAATAAAATAAAATTCTTAAGTTTACTAAATTAAAACTAAAACAAATAAAATTCTAAGATTTACTAAGTCAAATCTAAATGAAATAAAATCCTAAAGTTATTAAAATAAAACTAAAACAAAATAAAATTCTAAAGTTACAAAATTAAACTAAATAAGAATTCTAAAGTTTCTAACTAAAAAAATTTAAAGTTAATAACTAAAACTAAATGAAAATTATAAAATTACTAATCTAAAATAAATTAAAATTCTAAAATTACTAAATTAGATCTAAACTAGATTAATTATATAATTATTAATTTAAATATAAACTAAACTAATTTTAATCTAAATTAAGTTAATTATAGAAAAAAGTGTGAAACATAAAATTAGGGTGGGAGTAGCAATTAGAATGGGCTTAAGTTGAAAAAATGCTGAGCTTGGTTGAGGGAATTGGACCGGGTCATTGGAGGACCCAGACCAAAAAAAAACACAATGCTGTAACAAAAAAAACCTAGGAATGTTATAAGTTGGCCGCCGCTGTTGGATCCTAAAACGCTAGATTACTTTTTCACACGTCTCTTTCTCTCTCTTTTATTCATAAATTAATCCTCCCAAACCGATAAACAAATGCCAATAACTCTCAGCGATTCTCACGAGGAAACAAGGAACTGGGTCACAGTGATGATAATGAAGATTGTGGTTGTCGGAAATTGGAGAGCGGTTCGATAGTAATGCAGTTCATGAGGTGACGAGCTTCGCACATTGCAGTTTGACGCGATGGATGATGAAAGGTGGTGGAAATTGAGTGAGGTTACGATGATTGTGATAATATTGGAAAATAGAGGGAAACGTGTGATTGGTTACTGTGAGCGTGGGTTGAGATAACAGTGGCAGATTGATGGAGATGAAGAGCGGAATGATGAGGAGACTCGGGACGGTGATGATAGTGGTTAAGGGTGTTTGTCGCAGAATTGAGACGAGGTTGTTGGGGAGAGAAGAGGAAGCTGCATGTTACGATGGAGGAGAACAGAAGGTTAGCGGAGAAGGTGGAAATTGATGGAGATAAAGTAGATGGAGAGCGAATGAAGGTTATGAGGGGCGATTGGTGGATGAAGGGAGATTGGTGCTGTGCAAACAGGGTGCTTGCAGAATCGGAACGGGTTTACTGTTAGCGTACAGTGAAGGTGATGTTTCGGTGATGGAGGTTAAAGGTACTTTGCTTCTTTTCTTCTTCAAATTTTCAGATTTGAATGGTATGTTTTTGTGTGTGAAATAATGGTTTTTTTTTGTTTTGGATTTAAATCTGTAATGATGTTGAAGGTTAAAGGGTGTGATTACAGAAGGAGATAATGATGGTGATTCGGCATAGATATGAGGGAGATAATGATGTTGTACCATGGAGATAACTATGGGAGTTAGGGATGAGAAGTTAGCAGACGGTTAGTATGAGATGGCTATTGTTTGAGTTTCTCGTTTCCTCTGTTTTAATTCTTGATGTAAGGCAGTGTTTATCTGGTTATTCAGATTTATTTTTATTGGTTTATAGATTTGTGAGAAAGTATTGGAGTTTGCTTGAATTCATTTTGATCGATTTCACAGGTAACAGATGATGAAACTTGCCCTCTCATCTATCGATCTTATTATCTCTTATGGAAACAGCGACAACGCTCAAGCTCTCAGTTTCACTCACCCCTAAGTAAACGATTTGTAACCTTTATCTATTTATCTACTTCTCTGTACTTTGGTTCAAATACTAACACATTTTTTGTTCAGTTATTTTGTAGGAGCAAACTATTTTAAAGATGGTACAATTCAAGCAGAACAATTAAACATCAGAGTAATAAGGCTTCAGATATCATAAGGAACGAATATGCAAAAAGTGTCAAAAACAGAGGCAGAGTGACTTACCTCAAGGTTGACTCAGATCTTTGGAGATGGAGGAGGGAGTTTGAGTGCGCGTAGGAGGCCGGGACGGCGAGGAGGATGCGTGCTACTGTCGCCTGGTTTGAGTATTCTTGTCTTTCTTCTTCTTGCTAGTTTGCTACTGTATGTTTTGCTCTGTGGCCGATGATGAACACTTCTGAGGCCTTCGTATGCTTTGGTATTTGTCCATGATGATGTATGCTGAGACTCTGCTTCTTCCTTCTTTCCTCTCTACTGTTGCTTGATTTTAGTTTTAGCCTATGATGATATGCTCTGAGGCTTTATGGTTGCCTTGAACATTATTTCCAGGTTGGAATCGCTATGATATTCTGATTTGCTTTGACAAGGTTTAAGAATTTAGGCCCTCAGTCTTACTGATTTTAGGCCAATGTTTTGGTTGTCTTGAATACAGGCTTTAACTGGTTTTTGTTAGAGATAGCAAGTTTTTGGTTCTATTGCTTTTTCTGGTTTTGATTGGACAGGGCCAAGGTTTTTAATATGGTACCGGTTTATATGGTTTATATATAGGTTTTACTGGTGTGTTGAAATGGTTTTGGTCAGTATGCTTGGAAATGGTTTGTGCAGTATGCTCGGAAATGGTTTGGACAGGGCCAAGGTTTTACTGATGTGAGGCCGTTACAGGTTTTGTTGGCTTGGTAATACAGGTTCTGGCTGGTTTTGTTTTTAGACCTTGAGCAAAAAATGGTTCTTTGCTTTGATAGTCTTGTCTAGAACCATCCTCCCTGCAGGTTATGACCTCCTCCTCTTGAAGGGGTTTTTCTTCTCATATAACCGTTCTTTTTTCTGTTGATGGCTCAGGTTTGAATATATTTATTATATTTTCCTGATGCTCTGCACATATGCTGCTACATATGGTTTGACTCTAATCCTATTTCATGCTTAAACCAAAACCTGCAAAACTAAACCTTTCTCTCTTCTCTCTCAAGTACATATTGATACATAAAAATGATATCTTGTACTGCTGTTCTGAAAAAGCAATAGGCTGGAATATGATGAAAAAAAAGGAAATACTTGCTTGCACATTGTTTGAAATTGCATATCTCTTTTGTCTTGCATGGGAGCCTATGTTACTCTCCTATATGGCTGCAGGTTAACGTTAGCTTTTGCTTGTGGGAAATGGCATATGCTGTTACTTTTGTATGCTGTATGTTTTTTTTTTGAAATATGCATTTAGATTTTTGAAAAATGCAATTGATTTCTAATGTGCTATTTTGACAAGAAAAATGATTTGTGCATGTTTTAATTGTGCATTCATAAAAATTCCTCCTTTTTGTGAACCGGGAGAAATCCCGTGATTTGCAAAAAGGGTAAACTGATTCCAGCCGTTTGCTTTTAATGATGAACATTAAATTTATTTTTCTGCTCTTAATTGTTTATTCAATTCTGACTTTTCTTTTAATCGTTTTTTGCAGGTAAAATTTAAATGAGCAGACAAGAGCATCGGATAGAAGATTAGAATTAGAATTTAGAAAAATAGCTTTTTATTTTACTTTAAGCATTTGTGTAATTGCCTTTATAAATATTTTGTAATAACACAATATTTAAATGACAATTGTAATAAATAGAATAAAGTGAATAAAATTCTATTATTTCTCAATTAATTCTTTTTCTTTCCAATTATTTATTTATTGTTTATAATTCTTTAAATCATATAATAACTGAAAAATCAAATCCAATCATTTAAATTCAGAATGATAAACAAATAAATAAACATCATTGATCAATTAATAACTTCAATTATTTACTTTATTATTATTTTTAATTCTTCTAAATTATAATAACTGAAAAATAGAATTTCAGCTATTTAAACTTAGAACAATAAATAATTAAATAAACATTGCTTGATCAATTAATAGACTCTTTTTCAAATGTTTATTTCATTATTCATAAACCTTTAAATTATATAATAACGGAAAACAGGTTTCCATTATTTAAATTTAGGATAATGAATAATTAATAAACATTATTTGATCAATTAATAAACCTCTTTTCAAATATTTATTTTATTATTTATAATTCTTTAAATTACATGATAATCGAAAATAAATTCCAATTATTTGAATTTAAGATAATAAATAATTAATGAACATTGTTTAAGTCTTGATTAGTTAATAAATTTAGCGTTCAACAAATAAACAGCTCCCGACTCGAAAAAGTTATGAATTTTTAAACTGCTTTAAAAATTTGATAAAAATAGGTCGAAACCCTTGCAATGTGAATGATGCAGATGGGAGACGGTATCTTAGGTCAAAATTTGGGGTACAACACATGTCATGTACACTAACCATTTCAAGGGCATGTAGATTTATCATTTATCTGTTTTATAGGTCATGGATTCAGCTCACAGAAAAACCATCCGAATCAATTTTGTAGAGATCCCTCCTAAACTTAAAGAATTGGTTTTAAAGGTTCCCAGGAGTTCCTCATTCAACAAAAGATATGGCTACTTGCTCATTTTGGTTGCTACCAGTTTTGATGAAGGTTTGAGGAGTGTCTTATTCCAGTTCTTCGACCCTAAGCACCACTGCTTCACATTTCCAGACTATCAGTTGGTTCCTACGTTGGAAGAATTCTCAAAAATACTCGGTTTGCCTATATTGGAGCAGATACCCTTTACCAATTTAGAACAAGATCCAACTGTTGAGGATGTTGCCATAGCTCTGCATTTGAAGCCATCTGACATTGAGTCCAATTGGGAGAGAACGGGTGGAGTTAAGGGCCTCCTCACAAGTTTCCTGATGAAGAAAGCCTAAGTATTCCTAGACACTAGGAGTTACCATGTCTTTGAAGATGTTTTAGCTCTTTTGATCTACGGATTAGTTCTGTTCCCCAATTCAGACCAATTTGTAGATTTCAGTGCCATCAACATTTTCCTTGCTCACAATCCAGTGCCTACATTGATTGGGGATATTCTGCACTCACTCCATACACGTACCATGAAGAAGCGAGGGGATCTTTTGTGTTGTATACCTCTACTTTATAGGTGGTTTATTTTGCACCTTCCCTGGTCAGTAATGAAGAATGAATTAGGTTTAATATGGAACCAAAGATTAATGTATCTTTCTCACTCTGACTTATATTAGTGCCCTCGCTACCGGGAAGACATCTCTTTTATTGATCACTACGGAGAATTCACAAATGTTCCACTCCTTGGCATTAAAGGAGGCATCACATACAACCCCTCTTTAGCTTTACGTCAGTCCAGTTACGCCCGGAGGGATGATCCTCATGATATGCTCATTCAAGATATTGTGTTTGACTATCAAAATGATCTGCAAGGCTATCATCAGAGGTTCATCCGTGCTTGGGGAATGGTTAAGAATATTGATAGAAGAACTCTAGGACACATGAACTCCATCCCTTTGGAGCCATACCTCAAATGGGTGCGAGCTTGTGCTCAAAACCTTATGATTCCGCATACTGCTATCATACCAATGATTTCAGAGCCTATTGTTCAAGGGGTCGAGTCTCGCATCATTCTTCATCCTAATATGCCAACAAACTTTTAAGAATTGAAAAAATCTTGGATACATCTCAAAGAAGAATGAGATACCTTTGAGTCCCAATTTCCATGCTAGTGAGAAAAAGGTGTTGAAACTGACAAAGCGGCTTTACGAAGAGCAAAATCTCAATGGCTACATTAGCACCAAAAGGAAGCGTCCTTGGGAGACTTAGAAGTTTTAGAAGTTTCCTATTTGTCATTCCTTGTAAACTTTTATTTTATTTGAGATTACTAATAAAAAGTCTTTGTTTCTGTTTTGGTTAAAAGAGTTTAAATTCTATAAGGCCCTTGAAAACATTGCATACATATATCATACATATCATTGCATAAACAGGTTTTCAAGACAAGTTTCTTATCTTCTTTGTTGTTTATTTCAGCAGTGGATCTTGAATAAACAGTTAAGGAGCTTCAGGCACAGAATTCCCAATTCCAAGAAATGTTCCTGAATCTGGCTAAGGGACAAGAAGACTTGAAAGCTCTGATTCTCAAGGATAAGAAGAAGAAAAAGAGGCCAGTGGGTGTTATGAGTTTGGGAAGAAGGTTTAAAGGACCAGTGAGGCAAGCTTCAGAGCTTGCAACTCCGTCAAGAGAGAGAGAGAGAGAGAGAGAGAGAGAGAGAGAGAGAGAGAGAGAGAGCCAAGAGAGGAAGACCACGGCACAAGGGAGTTTGAAGAATATGAACCTAACTATTCTGAGGAGCAGTATCTTCCTACTGATAATAAATACAAACAGTTGGAGGATCAACTCAATGCCATGGAGATCCAAAGGGTACCCAGATTGGATTTTGAAGAGCTAGGACTGGTCTTAGGGGTGGTCATCCCGCGGAAGTTCAAGGTCCCTACATTTGCTAAGTATGACGGTGTCTCCTGTCCTAAGCTACATTTAAGGTCGTATGTCAAGAAAATTCAACCCCACACTACTGATAGGGATCTGTGGGTACACTTCTTCCAGGAAAGTTTGGCAGGGACTCAGCTGGAATGGTTCTATCAACTAGAAAGAACCAATGTGTGTAATTGGGAAGATTTGGCTGCTGCTTTCTACAAGCAATACCAATATAATGTGGACCTCACCCTGAATCGTACACAGTTACGAAGTATGTCTATGGGTTCCAGTGAGGGCTTTAAGGACTATGCCCAAAAATGGAGAGACCTTGCGGGAAGAGTCCAACCTCCATTGTCTGATATGGAGCTGGTGGACATGTTCTTGGGCATATTATTCGGTCCATTCTTTAACCACCTGATTGGAAGTTCTTCTGCTGGGTTTATAGAATTGATCTTGACGGATAAACGAGTATAGGCTGGCATTATAAGTGGTAAGATACAGAGGGATGCATCCTCAAGCACTGCAAAGAAACCATTCATAGGGAAGAAGGAGGCTAGTGCTGCTTATGGTCAAAGAAATATTAACAAAATTGAGTGTCGTCTGACGGTAGGGGCTGTTTTGATTTACAATTCTGCATCAAACCGACAATAGAATAATCAGTCCAGAACAGATAAGCCAAAGAGACAGTTTACCCAGATCAACATGACCCTATCTCAGGTTTTACCACACCTGCTGAAATCCAATTTGGTTACCCTGAAAGAGGCTCCCAAAAATTCCAACACTACATCTCCTCACTATAATGCAAATGCTCGGTGTGCTTACCATTCTGAAAGTCTAGGCCATGATACCAATGACTGTTGGGCTTTGAAGAACAAGGTGCAGGATTTGATTAAAGCAAAGGAGATTGAATTTGACGCTCTTGAGACCCCTAATGTTATAACTGCCCTTATGCCTAAGCACGATCATGGTGTTAATCTTATTGATGATGACATGTTTGTTGCCTTTGTTGATGAATTGGCTACTCCACTCCTGACTATTAAGAAGAATCTCTTGCAGGCCGATTTATTTTCGGGTTACGGCAAAGGTTGCCACTTATGTTTTTCCTTACCTAATGGTTTCCATTTGTTGAAGGAAGGCGTTTAGTGCCTGATGGATGATAAAGAAATCCTGTTTGAGAAGACTCCAGTTACAAGTGCTTTATGTGAATATGTTTCTATCATTACCATTTCTGCCAATCCTCCCAAGGTCTCCTCCAAAAGACTTGTCAGGATTACATATATTCCGAAAGTTGCTCCGTTGATAATTACTTTCCCTGAACCTATACCATATTCCTCAGACAAAACTGTTCCCTGGAATTATGGGGCTGACGTCTATTACCATGGCGTCAAGCAAGATTTTCTGATTGTTAAAGATGAAGATGCCGAAGACTCTGATCCTGACATTAGTAATATCGCCTGGACCAGTAAGATAACAAGAAGTGGAAGAGTTTTCTCCCCCGAGATCTCTCCTCCTAAAACTGTGGCTACTCCTATGATCATCCCTGCTGCTGCTCCTGTCAATATTCCCATAGCTACTCCTGCTGTTAGCCCCATTATTATCCCTACTTTCGAGTCGGCCAAAACTCAGGGCAAAGAGGTATTGGTTGAGCCTGTCCGGATGAAGGAATATTCAGGAGCCATTCCTGAGGCTTCTAAGAAGGAAATGGAAGAAATATTAAAGATAATCAAGAAGAGTGACTACAACGTGGTTGAACAACTGGGGCAGACCCCTTCCAAGATCTCAATGTTGGCCCTGTTACTGTGCTCTGAAGCCTATGCCAAGCCTTTAGTGAAATTCCTCAAGACTGCTCACGTGCCTCAAGAAACCTCCGCTGATCAATTTGAAGACTGTGTGGCCAGTTTGACTGCCAGTAATGGGCTAGGTTTCTCTGATGCAGACCTAAATCCCAAGCAAAGGAAACACAATGATGCCCTACATGTCTCCATTGAGTGCAGGGGCGCTACTTTGGCCCATGTTCTAGTGGATACAAGTTCATCACTAAATGTTCTGTCCAAGAAGGCCCTTGACGGGTTAGATTGTGAAGGATTAACTTTGAAGCCTAGTAACATTGTGGTGAGAGCCTTCAATGGTTCTAAAAGAATGGTGCATGGGGAGGTGGATATACCTATCAAAGTGGATACTCAGACTTTTAATTCCACTTTCTATGTGATGGACATTCGCTCGTCCTACTCCTGTTTATTGGGTCGACCCTGGATCCATGCGGCTGGTGCTGTGACTTCCACCCTACATCAGATGCTGAAGTACCCAGTCAATGGGAAGATTATCATAGTTCATGGGGAGAAGGAGTACATGGTGAGCCACCTGAACTCTTTCAGGTACGTTGAAATAGGCGGCGAGTTCATTGAGACCCCCTGTCAGAACTTTTAGGGGGTTCTACAAACCGTTGCCGCAACCAAAACCTCTGCCAGTGTTCCAAAGTCTACTAGGCCTCCACTGAAGATGGCTTCTCTGAAAGATGCCAGGGAAGTTGTTGAAGAAGTTGGGTGTATAATTTGGGGCCAACTTCCAGATATTCCCTACAAATCTTACAATTTAGGTTTGGGTTTTACATTAGGAGCTCAAAGGGTTGGTCGTCGTGCTTGTTCCAGAGGACCACCCTTACACATTAACAATCATGGGGTTAATGCTTTGGCAGACAATGACAGTGACTGTGACATAGGCCAGTGGATCTTCCCAACTTTCAGTAGAGGACTCACCAACTGGGAGACTAAAGACTTTGTGCCGATTACTTTTATTCAGGAGTAATTGTCCTTTTGTTTTGTTTTTTGATATGTAATAAATTATAATACCTTGTGTCTTACCTGAGGCACAATGGTTTATTTGTGAGGGTTATCGTGTTTCATTTTTATATGTCATTAATAAAGCATTAGACGTTTTTACATAAAAATTTTGTGCTCTTTGCCTTTCTTTTCTGCTTTTTACTTTATCAAAACAGCTATGCTCTTACACACACTTACATATCAAACTGTAGATCCACATCCACTATGGATCCCATTGATAATGGTTCTGTTATTGCCCATTATGACTTTGAAAATCCGATCTACCAAGCCGAAGACGAAGGTGAGGAAGATTTTGAGTTACCAGGAGAGCTTTCCAGACTATTACAACAGGAAGAAAGGGCAATACAACCTCATAAGGAGCCAGTTGAGATAGTGAAATTGGGTACCGAAGAGGACAGAAAAGAAGTCAAGGTAGGTGCTAACTTGCAGCCCAGTGTCAAACAACGGTTAATACAAATGCTACATGACTATGTTGAGGTTTTTGCCTAGTCGTACAAAGACATGTCAGGGCTTAACACTGATATTGTGGTTCATCGCCTACCAACAAAAGAGGATTTCCCTCTAGTGAAATAGAAGGTTCGTCATATGCGGCCTGATATGTCAGAAAAGATCAAGGCTGAAGTCATGAAACAGTTCAATGTCGGTTTCTTAGTTTTCACGTCCTATCCATAATGGGCTGCTAATGTTTTTCCAGTACCTAAGAAGGACGATAAGGTACGTATGTGTGTGGATTACAGAGACTTGAGCAGGGCAAGCCCCAAGGATGACTTTCTGCTTCCTCATATTGATGTTCTGGTTGACAACACCGCACAACATAAAGTATTCTGCTTCATGGATGGTTTCTCCGTGTATAATCAGATCAAGATGGCACCTGAGGACATGGAGAAGACAACCTTCGTCACACAGTGGGGCACTTTCTGTTACAAGGTTATGCCATTTGGGTTGAAGAATGCTGGGGAAACCTATCAACGGGCCATGGTAGCTTTGTTTCATGATATGATCCATCACGAGATAGAGGTCTATGTGGATGATATGATAGCCAGGTCTCAAACTGGAGAGGAACACCTTGATCACTTACAGAAACTATTTGACAGGCTGAAGAAATACAAACTGAGGCTAAACCCGAATAAGTGCACTTTCAGAGTAAGATCCGGTAAGCTCTTAGGTTTCGTAGTCAGTGGCAAAGGAATTGAAGTGGATCCTGCAAAAGTCAAAGCTTTAAAAGAAATTCCAAATCCTCACACTGAGAAGGAAGTTAGAGGATTCTTGGGACGCTTAAACTACATAGCCAGATTCATTTCACATCTGACTGCTACTTGTGAGCCAATATTCAAATTACTGAAGAAAGATCAAGCAGTGAAGTGGAATGACGATTGCCAGTATGCCTTTGACAAAACCAAGGAATATCTACAAGAGCCTCCAATTCTAATGCCACCAGTTGAAGGAAGACATATGATCATGTACTTAAAGGTATTAGAGAACTCAATAGGGTGTGTGCTGGGGGCAGCATGACGAGTCTGGTCGAAAAGAGCATGCAATATACTACCTTAGAAAAAAGTTTACCGACTGTGAAATAAGATACTCACTGCTCGAGAAAACTTTATGTGCTTTGGCATGGGCTGCTCGCCGACTAAGACAATATATGTTGACTCACACTACCTTGTTGATATCTAAGATGTATCCTATCAAATACATCTTTGTGAAGCCTTCCCTCTCCGGAAGAATAGCAAGATGGAAAATGATCGTGACTGAATAAGACATTCAATACACAACCCAGAAAGCAATTAAGGGAAGTGTACTAGTTGATCATTTGGCTCATCAGGCTGTGGATGACTACCAATCCCTGAATTTTGAGTTCCCGGATGAGAACATCATGTTGGTAACTGATTGTGAAGAACCTGGACCAGATGAAGGGCCAGAAAAAGGATCCTGATGGACTATGGTTTTTTATGGAGCTTCCAACGTTCTTGATAATGGCATCGGGGCTGTGATCATATCTCCTAAGGGCTGTCATACTCCTTTCACTGCTAGGCTATGTTTCAACTGTACCAACAATATGGCTGAGTATGAAGCATGTATCATGTGTCTCAAAGTTGCAATGGATTTAAGGATAAAGCTCTTAAGTGTGTTTGGATACTCGACTTTGGTAATCAGCCAGATCAAAGGAGAATGGGACACGAAACACCCTAACCGCATCCTGTACAAAGAACATGTGTTTACATTAATCCCATACTTTGAAGAATTTACTTTTGAGCATTTTCCACGAGAGGAAAATCAACTAGCGGACGCGCTAGCTACAATATCATCCATGTTCAAGGTCAGGTGAGATAATGAAGCTCCTCAGATCACTATTGAAAGGATGGACGAGCCAACATACTGTCACGATATTGGTACAGAAGACGTAGTGGACAAGCCTTGGTTCCATGAAGTCAAAACATATCTCGAAGCCCAAGAGTATTATGAAGGAGCTTAGGTCATTTATAAGAAGTTCCTAAGAAGATTCTATGCTAAGTTCTTTCTCAGTAACGAGATCCTTTACAAGCACAACCACGACTCTACCTTACTTCGGTGTGTAGACAAGAGTGAGATAGAAAGGATTATGGCTGACTTACATGAAGGTAACTTTGGCACTCATTCTAGTGGACATTCAATGGATAAAAAGATTCCGTGGACAGGATACTACTGGTCCACTATGGTAGCAGACTGTTATCAACATTCACACACTTGTCATAAATGCCAGATCTATACTGACAAGATACATGTACCTCTGGTCCCTCTGAACGTCTTGACTGCTTCTTGGTCATTCGTAATGTGGGGCATCAACATGATTGGAGAAATCAGACCTACGACTTCTAACGGACACCGCTTCATCTGGTTTCCATTGATTACTTTACAAAGTGGGTCGAGGCAACTTCATTCGCTTCCGTTACCAAGAACGTTGTGGCCCGATTCATCAAACATAACATTATCTGTCGGTACGGTATCCCAGAAAGAATCATAATAAATAATGGTACCTATCTCAACAACACTATGATCACCGAGCTTTGCACACAATTCAAGATTCAGTACCATAACTCTTCTCCTTATCGGCTGAAGATGAATGGCGTTGTTGAAGCTGCTAACAAAAATATCAAGAGAATCATACAAAAGATGGTGGTGACATATAAAGATTGGCATGAGATGTTACCATTTGCTCTTCATGGTTACCGCACCACAATGCGCACATCAACAAGGGCAACTCCTTTCTCTTCGGTATACAGTATGGAAGTTGTCCTACCCATTGAGGTCCAAATCCCTTCCTTGAGAATCATGAAGGATGAAGGTTTGAATGAAGACAAATGGGTCCAGACTCGACTTGACCAGTTAAACTTGATTGATGAGAAGAGGTCTGCGGCTGTCTGCCATGGTCAGATGTACCAAAATTGTATGATCAAAACTTTCAACAAGAAGGTCAAACTTCAGGTATATCAGGCTGGTGACCTGGTAATCAAGCACATCATACTGCAAGGTGATCCCAGGGGCAAATGGATTCCCACATACGAAGGGCCATTTGTAATCAAGAACATATTTTCTAGTGGAGCCATGATCTTAACCACTATGGACGATAATGACCTTCCACATCCTGTAAACGCGGACATAGTCAAAAGATACTACGCATAAACAAAGACCCGCTAGGTCGAATGGCCTAGGAAAAAATCAGGGTATCCCGATGAACCAAAAGGGTTCGGAAAAAAATTAGGGATATATATGAAAAAATCTGTACACCCGGTAAGTCGAAAACCTGAAAAGGCCGCTTGGGCAAAAAAGGGTATCCCAGTGGACTGAAAACCCGAAAGGGCGGTCCAAGCAAAAGTTATCGATTTAAAGCGTATAACTATGTCCCGTTGGATCACCTTATAGCCAATCTTCAGTATCAACTATCAAGCTCAAGCGGTACTAATCAATCCAATCAGCATCGGACAAGTAGCGAAGGGGATAAGACGCTCAAATATATAAAGGCAATAGCAGAATAGGAACCCAATGGGTTTATTTCACATAGCTGTCTTTCTTTGTATATTACTTTTGTATAATTTCCATTCTTACGACGAAATTCTCTTACTAGGATGTTTGTCCCTTTGTACAAAAATGCTTATTTCAAATTAATATAAAACTATTTCTTTGAAAGTTGCAAACTTCTATTTTTATTTTCCTGTTTTGTGTGCGAAAACGTCCTGTGATTATTTTTGAACATATGCATTTGAATGTGATTACTGCTTACAAATATACACCTAAAAACAGAAATGAAATTTCTAATTACTTTAAGAAACGGGACAATATCTAAGGGTCATCCATAAGATCCCCGCAGATGTCTTCCCCGACAGATACCTTCTCCAACAGGTACAGAGGCAGGGGCATTCTACTACAAGGTCACTGTTATATTCTCAACAGGTAACCTATTGATGTCAGTTGTTCTTGCATCCCCGACAGAAGAAAAAATCTGAAATTACTGCTCCAAAATCCCTAGTGAAGTCGCCAAGCTTCCCCAACAGGATTTCAACAGAATCCCTAAGTAGTTTATGGAGTTCACCTTCCGCATCAGAGTTTTATAAATCTCAAGCGGTTTATAAAGCCTTATCCCCAGTATTTATTTCTCTAGCTACAGAAGTTTATCCCCCAGTGGAGTTTATTTCTCCAAGTTGGTGAAATCTTCGAACAGAACTCTTCCCCTCGGTAAAATCATTCTCAAACATAAGTCGAAGATCATCGGCAGAGAAAGGGAATCGCCAACAAAACCATCTCCATTCATTATCCCCATCGGAAATTGAAGAATCACTTTCTTCACTTGCCAATAGCAGTCCGAGATCCAGCTTCCCGGTGCTCTTCAACAGTAGTCAGGGATTTATTTTCCCTAACAAAGATATTGCACAACAACATTACATGTTCATACATCATGACATGTGCATACAAATACATACATCATAATCTCATTTATTTTGAGAGCATCATGCAATTCACACATCATGACATCACATGAAACTGACTTTGCCTTTCAGGTTAAATTATCAGAAAGACAAACACTATCAACTTTTACAGCAGGTCAAAGATTAATGCCTGAAACGAGACGGAGAAACTATCTCCATGACCAAGTGGTATGAACTCCCGAAACAAGACGGGTTTACCAACAAATACAACAGGTTAAAGATTAATGCCCGAAACCAGACAGGGAAACTATCTACACGACCAAGTGGTATGAACTCCCGAAACAGGATGGGTTTACCAACAAATGCAGCAGGTTATAGATTAATGCCCGAAACCAGACGGGGAAGCTACGTATGTGACCAACAAAACAGGTTCCATATTAATACCTATAACCAGCCAGGAGAACTATCTGTGTGCGACCGACAATTTTCAAGTTCCAGATTAATACCTGTAACAAGCCAGGAGAACTATCTGTGGACGACCGACTGTGGATTAATACCTGTAACATGCCAGGAGAACTATCTACATGAAGAGATTGAATATTAATACCTGTAACAAGCCAAGAAAGCTATCTTTCTTTCTCAAGTTCCGGATTAATACTTGTAACAAGCCAGGAGAACTATCTGTGGACGACTGACTGTGGGTTAATACATGTAACAAGCCAGGAAAAAACTACCCACATGAAGATATTTAAGATTAACACCTGTAACAAGCCAGGAAAACTATCTTTCTTTCTCGGGTTAGAGATTAATACTTGTAACCAGCCAGGAGAACCGTCTCAACGACTAATAATTTTTAAGTTCTTGATTAATACCTGAAACCAGACAGGACAATTATCTGCAAACAACTGACTTGTAGATCAATACCTGAAACCATATAGGAAAACTATCTACATGACCAGGTGAAACAGCCCTACACAGGCTCTTTCTAATACATTTCTCGATAACGGTTAATTCCATTATCCCCATAAAATCACGGGAAACCTGGACTTTAAATAGAATACAGTAAACTGTCATCTCTCCAGAGACATCTCTTCAACAGAGCCTTGGACAACTGAAGTTCCTAGACTCTATTCCCCCACAAAGTTTTCCTCAAACAGGAGAACAACAGAAACCCACATTCCCCAACGGACTCCTCCTCAGACAGCAGGAACAGGAACCCTTAAAGGGACCATGTGTGAAATCAGCAGCTACTTTGGATGGCATCTTTAAGCCTATTTCTGACGACTCTCTGTCATCTCTGTTAGAACATAGTTTGATTATACAACCCTTAATTAAATTTTTGATGATAACAAACACAAAGAACAAATATGAACTCTAAATTTGTGTTATTTTATATGCAGAAGTTCTGACCGAAACATCATCAGAAATTAAGCTACAGAAGCTTTCAAGATGAGGTAATCAGAATCTGCACTGAAGAATGATGATCAGAACCTACACTGAAATGAAGAATACTCTGATTCTGAACAGAAGGTTCATATACCATCAGATCCTCACATCTATGAGTCATCAATATTCTGAAGCAATTGCAGTATGCAAGATTCTAAGTTCTGGAGCGTTACTATTCAATCAAGACAGCATCATATGCAACAGCTTCATTCAGACAAGAATCTTCTCAATATGGAAACAACATTGAATGTCCATTATCACGCTTTATGTTGGACAGGATTTTCATGCCTATATAAACAAGCTTAGAGGATAAATCGTTTACAATTTTGATACTACTGTAACATACCTCTAAAAGTTGTAATCTTACATATTCATATATACGCTCAAAATTGTGTAAAATATCACAGTCGTGATACAGTTTTTGTAAGGAAAAACAACAATATACAGTATAGTCTTTTATCTTAATTAAGCTAGTTTTCCTTAAGATTAACCGAGTTGTGGTTGTACTCAAGAAGACTTTAGCAGTTGTCAAAGTAGTGTTGTAATCAGTTTTTGATTAGGGAATTAAATCCTCGTTGGAGAGAGGCTAAATCACCTTGGCGGGTGGACTGGAGTAGTTTGAGATCAAACGAACCAGGATAAAAATATCGTGTCTACTGCGCTTTTGATTTTAAGTTTCAATTCAACCCCCCCCCCCCCCTTCATGTGTTTTTCACTTCTTCAATTGGCATCAGAGCGTCTGGTTCTAAGTTCATACACTTAACTGTGTCAGTACAAGATCCAAGCTTTAGAAAAACACTATGGTGGGACCATGCCAAAACATCAGCAATGACTATCATGAGGACAAGGACAGAATCAACGGCAAACCTCCAGTCTTTGATGGAGAAAATTTTGACTACTGGAAAGACAGAATTGAAAGCTTCTTTCTGGCTCATGATGTTGGTCTATGGGACATGGTAATTGATGGATACACACATCCAGTGGATGAAAGTGGTCATAAGATAGACAGAAAAAGGATGTCTGGCCAGCAAAAATGTGATTTCAGAAACCATCATAAAGCCAGAACAATATTTCTCAGTGCTATCTCATACTCAGAATATGAGAAAATCTCAAATAAAGAGACAGCCAAAAACATGTTTGACTCTCTGAGAATGACGCATGAAGGCAACATACAAGTCAAAGAAACCAAGGCCCTTGCGCTCATTCAGAAATATGAAGCACTCAAGATAGAAGATAGTGAATCCATAGAAGCAATGTTCTCAAGATTCCAGATTCTTGTTGTTGGGCTGAAGATTCTTAACAAAGGATATTCTACTACTGATCACGTAAAGAAGATCATCAGAAGTCTACCCAAGCAATGGAGGCCAATGTTCACTGCACTTAAGCTAGCTAAAGATCTCAACAAGATATCTCTGGAGGAACTTGTCAGCTTCCTCAGAAGTCACGAGATAAAGCTAGAAGAAGATGAGCCTCAAAAGCAAGGTAAGCCTCTAGCATTAAAATCTAACAAAAAATCTGATTCTAAGGTTTTGCAGGCTATGAAAGAAACCTCTGATGGATCCTCATCAGAAGAAGATGAATTTTCTCTTCTCTCCAGAAGGGTCAATCAACTGTGGAAGTAGAGATACAGGAAATTCAGAAACCCGAGAAGATCAGAGAATCAAAATGAATCCTCCTCCAGATACAAAAAGTCTGAGTCCTCCTATGGACACAGAAGATCTGAAGGTTCCTCAAGACACAGAAAGTCAAATAACAAGGACATCATCTGCTATGAATGCAATGAGAAAGGGCACTACAAAAGTGATTGTCCAAGGCTTCAGAAAGATAAGCCCAAAAAGAAGTTCTTCAAGGAGAAGAAGAAAAGCCTCATGGCAATATGGGACAATTCAGACACCTCTGATGCTGACTCAGAGTCAGATGATGAAAGAGCCAACATAGCTCTCATGGAAAATGTGGCAGAAGACAATGAAGCTTCTGGTTCAAACTCAGAATCAGACACAGAAGAGGGATTCCCTGATTTCACTGTTAATTTTACTAAGGATGAACTTGCAAAAATTCTGAATGAAATTCTGGAAAGGTATCAGCAAATCAGAGTCAAATTCAAGAACCTGAAAAGGGATCTTGTCTCTGACTCTGAAAAGACTGAGAGTCTTAAATTAGAGAATTCTGAGTTAAAAGAAAAGACTTCAAAATTAGAAAACAATTTACAAAACTCCCAGAAAGAAATAATCTCAGAGACTCTCAGTAATGCTGATAAGATCATCAAAGAGTATGATCACAGCTTTCATAAGTTTCTGGATAAAAACATAGATAGAAGCAAGATGGCTTCAATGATCTATGAAGTTAGCAGGAATGGCAGAAAAGGAATAGGATACTAGGGTAAGATATCTCCATCTAAGAAAGTCATGGACCTTGTCATAAAACTCAAACCACTAAAATCACACTTCACATATGGGCACACACACGACCTAAAATACACTAGTAATGATTACTCTGTCAAACCAAAATTCAACCAGAATTTTGGTAAAACTAACAAACCAGGACACAAAAGGATATGTGTACCTAAGGACAAAATTATATATGTAGCAAATATCTTTAGCAGTAAGGCTAAAACACCAGTCATGGTACCTGGAATCTGGATGCTCTCGACACATGACAGAAAGAAAGCATATGTTCCAAAGCCTGGAACTTAAACCTGGAGGCTATGTGGGCTTTGGAGGCAACCAAAGAGGGAAGATCATTGGCTCTGGAACAGTAGGTAATGGTAATATTCCTTCTATAAATAATGTGCTTTTAGTTGATGGATTAATGCATAACCTGTTATCCATAAGTCAATTAAGTGATAACGGTTATGATATAATCTTTAATCAAAATTCATGCAAAGCTGTTAGTCAGAAAAATGGAACTATCCTTTTTAATGGAAAGAGGAAAAACAACATTTATAAGATAAAACTTTATGAACTAAAGAGTCAGAATGTAAAATGTCTTCTCTCTATTAACAACGAGTAATGGGTCTGGCACAGAAGATTGGGGCATGTTAGTATGAGAAAAATATCTCAAATTAACAAACTCATTCTGGTCAGAGGACTTCCTAATATGAAGTTCAGCTCAGATGCTATGTGTGAAGCATGTCAGAAAGGAAAATTTGCAAAACCTGCTTTTAAATCTAAAAATGTTGTTTCCACCTCTAATCCATTAGAACTTCTGCACATAGACTTATTTGGACCAGTAAAAACTGCGTCTGTTAGTGGCAAGAAGTATGGGTTAGTGATCGTAGATGACTATAGCAGATGGACATGGGTAAAGTTCTTAAGACACAAGGACAGGTCAAATTCTGTGTTCTTTGTATTCTGTAACCAAGTTTAGAATGAAAAGGATCTTAGAATTATCAAAGTCAGAAGTGATCATGGTGGAGAATTTGAAAATAAAAAAATTGAAATATTTTTTAATGAAAAATGCATCTTGCATGACTTCTCTTATCCTAGAACTCCCAAACAAAATGGAGTTGTAGAACGAAAGAACAGAACACTGCAAGAAATGGCCAGAACCATGATCAATGAGACTAAAATTGCTAAGATCTTCTGGGCAGAAGCAATTAACTCAACGTGTTACATTCAGAATAGAATCTTTATAAGACCTATTCTAGAAAAGACTCCATATGAACTGTGGAAGAACAGAAATCCCAACATTTATTATTTCCATCCTTTTGGATGCACCTGTTTTATTCTGAATACTAAAGATAATCTGAACAAGTTTGACTCTAAAGCACAAAAGTGTATTATGTTAGGATACTCTGAACGCTCAAGAGGGTACAGAGTATACATTTCAGAAACACAGATTGTTGAAGAGTCAATCAGTGTTATATTTGATGATAAGCTTGACCCTCAAAAGTCAAAGAAGAATGAGTCTTGTGCAGATATAGAAGTTGAATTCATAGGTAATGAAGACAACCCATCAGAAGTTCCCAACAAAGACGCTCCAACAACTTCAGCAAGAAATATTACAAGTGATCTTGTATCTTCTGTTGATCAACTCCAGAAAAGGTTATCCAGAAGCAGCATAGCTCACCCAAAAGATAAGATCCTGGGAAAGAAGAATGATCCAATCAGAACAAGATCAACATTTAGAAACTCTGAAGAATCCCTCATGGGACTGGTCTCTTTGATTGAACCAACAGCAATTGATGAAGCTCTTCTGGACAATGACTGGATTCTGGAAATGCAGGAAGAATTAAATCAGTTCACCAGAAATGACGTATGGGATCTGGTTCCCAAACCAAAAGGATTCAACGTCATTGGAACAAAGTGGGTGTTCAGAAACAAACTGAACAAGCAAGGAGAAGTCATCAGAAACAAAGCACGGCTGGTGGCACAAGGTTATAGTCAGCAAGAGGGGATAGACTATACAGAAACCTTTGCTCCAGTCGCCAGGTTAGAATCTATCAGACTCTTAATCTCATTTGCTGTAAACAATGGCATCACTCTGTATCAGATGGATGTCAAAAGTGCATTCCTAAATGGCTACATAGATGAAGAGGTATATGTGCACCAACCCCCTGGGTTTAAAAATTCCAAACACCCAGAACATGTTTTCAAACTAAAGAAGTCACTCTATGGTCTGAAACAAGTTCCCAGAGCTTGGTATGAAAGACTAAGTAACTTCTTGTTAGAAAAGGGATTCACCAGAGGGAAAGTGGACACAACCTTGTTTTGTAAGACATTTAAGAATGACATTTTAGTTTGTCATATTTATGTAGATGATATCATTTTTGGATCCACTAAACCTTCTGACGAAATTTGACCTCTCAGAATGTAAGCCCTCAAAGACTCTAATGCATCCCACTGCATTCTGGAAAAGGAAGAGGTAAGTAAAAAGGTAGATCAGAAAATCTACAGAGGCATGATTGGCTCTCTTCTTTATCTGACAGCTTCAAGGCCTGATATTTTATTCAGTGTTTGCTTATGTGCTAGATTCCAATCAGATCCTAGAGAATCTTACTTCACAACAGTTAAGCGAATTTGCAAGTATCTAAAAGGTACTACTAATCCAGGTCTATTTTATAGAAAAACCAATAAATATAGCTTAGTAGGATACTGTGATGCTGACTTTGCTGGAGACAGAGTAGAGCGTAAAAGCACTTCTGGAAGCTGCCAGTTTCTGGGAGACAATATGATCTCATGGACTAGCAAGAGACAGTCCACAATAGCATTGTCAAAAGCAGAAGCTAAATACATAGCAGCTGCTGGATGTAGCACTCAAATTCTCTGGATGAAAAGTCAACTTGAAGACTTCAACATATTTGAGAGTAACATTCCTATATTTTGTGATAACACTTCTGCCATATGTCTCTCTAGAAATCTCAGTTTGAATTCTAGGGCTAAGCATATAGAAATAAAACATCACTTTATTAGGGACTATATTCAGAAAGGAATTCTTACGTTAAAATGTATTGACACACCATCAATGGGATGATGTATTTACAAAACCCCTTTCTGAAGATAGATTCAATATCATTCTGAAACATCTCAGCATGAAATTATGTCCAGAATAAAATGTTTTATTTTCATATCCTAACCCTCAGAACTTTATTGTTTTCTGGGAACATCTGTTCAACTTGTCTTAAGAAGTTAGAAGTACAGTTGTCTCAGAATCTATCAATGAAGATCTGAACGTTTCATTTCAAGGATAGAGGTGTGCAGTTCACATAATCAAACATCTGTCATCCTCTCACAAGCTACCTTCTGAGGCTGAATACACGTTCAAATTCTGAAGGGTCCAAGGCTCTGATTGGATGCATTGAGACACTTGTCAGTGGTAACTGTTCAATATCTCTCTAAATCCCCTAATTTCAGGTTTTATTAATGCATATAATCATTACTTATTTTCTTTCTTACTGATTACGTTTTCAAAAAAAAAACCTATATAAACTCAATTTACTATTTCATTCATTCACGTTTTACCCTCTTCTATATTCTCTCTTGTTCTAGTTTCTTTTTCAAAAAACCTTTCCATTATTTTTATTCAAAGAATCCGTGTGAACAATGGCATCATCATCAAGTCTCAAGAATCTCATTGCTCCTGAATCTTCATCAACGGAACAATATGAAGAGCCCATTAGAATGCTACTCACTTTGGTTGACAACCTTGAAGTTCTTTGCAAATTGATCGTTGATTTTGAAAGCTTACAAGAAAATGGGTTTAATCTGTATGTAGATGTAACTGCATAGGGATGGAACATATACTTTGATCGTCTGTTGGGTCCAACTTTTCCCATTCTTGTTAAAGAGTTATGATTCATGCTACCTCATCCAACTACCAGGTCACATCATATGTTATAGGGAAGAAGATAGTGATAACAGAAGATTTGATTGGGAAACTCATTGGATACAATGGCGATGGAGTCAGGTGCATTGCTATGGTTGATAGGTGCTCTGACCTAAAATCTATTGCCAGGGAAATCTTCACTTTTGGACAGCCATCCAGCAAGATCATAGACTTGAAGGATCATCACATAATCTGGGATAGAATAATTCTAGGATGTATCAATCACAGGAAGCCTACTGGCTCTATTGATTACATCAATATTGATCAGCAGTTTCTGATTTACTTCATTGCAAAGAAGACCAAGATAAACCTTCCACACTTGCTCTTCAACCATCTCAGAATAAGTGTGAAAGAGACAAGAGAAGAAGAAAGAACTAAGAGGGATTGGATTCCTCTAGGAAGATTGATTTCAGATATTATAACAGAAAACAGGCTGATAGAACATCTGATAGAGGCTCAAGAAATCAGCACTCTAGATGCAACCGCTGGGAAACCTTTGAATGCCAAGAATCTGAAGAAAATGAAGATTATTGAGAACATTAAGAAGGAACCAACAATTGCTCCTCATGAGACCATCACTTATAGGAGAATCCATCTGAAGGATTTTCCACTATTTTTTGAGATAGATGCCTCTCTAGAAATCATAGTCAGATATCTTGAAGCTTGCAAGGCTGATGGGACTATTCCAGAAATCAACATCCAATATTTGCACAAGCCAACTCTAGAGGTTATGCTAAAGAAATCCAAAAAGAGGAAGGCAGCAAGAGAAGGATCCTCTCAGAGGACACTTAAAGCTGCAAAAAAGAAAGGTAACCCATCTTATGTTTCTTTTGTAGAATCAATAAATATTCCAACATATGAAACCATTCCCCCTCAACCAACAGAAAATCCTTCACCTCAAACATTTGAAGATTTTGACATAGAGTTTGACCCATCTGTAACTCTTGGAAACTTCTTGAGTGAACCTCACTCCCCCAATCCAAATCCAAATCCAGAACAACATCAACCAGAACTTGCTAGAGTTCTATCTAATATTGAAATGTTTGATCAAGACTTTTCCTCAGCACTTCAAAAAAATCCAAACAGTCAACCTCAACAACCATAAAATCCATAACCACACTCTCCTCAACCAGAAAATCCACAAACACACTCTCCTCAACAATAAAATTCACAACCACACTCTCCTCAACCAGAACATCTGAACCTCAACTCACCTCAACCAGAGAATGAAAACCCTCTCACTCCTCTTTCTGAAAACCCATCTTCTGAAATTCCTGAACCAGAAATTCAACACGCTATCGCAAACTAATCAGAAGACTCCCATTCAGATTTTGATACCACTACCCCAATTCCTAGGATAAAAGAACCCTTAAAGTTCGTTTACCTCTCACTATTCATGACATTCCATAAATCCCTTCACCATATGAATCTACACCACCAAACACCCCTAACTCACCAATCCTGATTTCTGGCTCTTCAACTCCATCACCCATCATTCGTCCAGCTGACAACCTAAGACTTGTCATTGATTCACAAGTCCTAGACCAACTAGCTTCCACCTCAAACAAAATTGCCACTCCCAAACCTAAACCAACCTCAACCAAATCAGACGTTGGTAAGAATATGTTGATTTTTGAAACAAAAATGCAGGAATGGATTACTTCTTTGAAGCAAGCAAGTCAAGAGATTTCTAATCCTACTGCTTCTGATTCTCTGTGGGAAAGATTCAGAAAATGGATCAACTTTGAAACTCAGAAGCTGAAAGAATTGGGCTATGAATGGGCTCATCAGAACTTTAGTGATCAGCTGAAAGCCTTCCAAGATCAAGTTTTGAGCCAATGGTACAAGAAAGAAATTTTTCTGCTGGATAATGCTCCCAGGAAAGAGCACCATCCTTCAGAAGTCTCTGAACCAGATTCTTATAGTCACCCTCTGACTACTGCTCTAGAAAACATGATTGCAACAGAAGAAATGGTTCAATCAGAAGAGGCTGCAGAATGTTCTGAACGACATGCAACCCCTGAAGATACACCAGCTTTATCTCTAGTCATGCAAATTCTAGAAGAGTTGAAAAAGGAGAATGCCTTAATCCATGCCAGACTGGATAAGCAAGAGGATACAAACAAAGAGATCAAGGGTATTTTGGATAAACAAGAAGATACAACAAAAGAAATCAAATACATTCTGGGAAAGCGGGAAGAATCAATCACTTAGATTAAGAGCTTGTTGGAAGCGTTGTTCACACGTCTTCCCCCTCCTTATTAGATTTTCTTTAAACTGTTCATCTATAATTTTTTATCTTATCCTCCTTGTTTTCTGAAAATTGTCATTGCATTCTGTTTTCAATATAATTTATCTTTTTGACTCTAATTATATTGCTTTTTGATACCTGACAAAAAGGGGGAGAAAGTAAGATATTTTCAATAACATTATACTGGGACAAAGTCTCAAACATTATGAATATCTTAACCTCTATATTTTCTGAAAAGCTTGAACATGAATACATTCTAATAAGGAGAGAAGGAGATGCATCAAAAGCTCTGACGAGAAGGAACTTCAGGGAACTAATCAACTCAGGGGGAGTCTCTCTTAAGCCTCTTAAGCTTTTTGTTCTATATTTTTTCATTGAAAATCCTAGTTTTTCTCATCATCAAAAAGGGGGAGATTGTTAGAACATAGTTTGATTCTACAACCCTTAATTAGAGTTTTGATGATAACAAACACAAAGAACAAATATGCACTCTAAATTTGTGTTATTTTGTATGCAGACGTTCTGACCGAAACAACATCAGAAATTGGGCTACAGAAGCTTTCAAGTTGAGGTAATCAGAATCTGCGCTGAAGAATGATGATCAAAACCTGCACTGAAGTGAAGAATACACTGATTTTGAACAGAAGGTTCATATACCATCAGATCCTCACATCTCTGAGTGTTTTTCACTTCTTCAATCTCCTCCAAATGGCATCTATAATCCCATTCCCTACGTCATCAACCATCAGTGTTACTTCATACGAGTGCAAATTTCTGGGCACTCTAGTGTTCAATCATCTTCCACCTTCAGATCACGAAAGGCAGACAAGCCAATCAACATCTTCAGGTTTAAGAAGATTGAACATGGGGCAGCTGTTGTACCCCAAAATTTGCCCTCTAGTGTTTTCCAAGATTTTTTCTTATATGGCTGGTCACAAGCATTTGATTAAAAGAAAAAATAAAATATTGGAAGATAAACAAGGAGTCTTCGATTGGCATCTTAACAATGTCTTTCGATTGGCATGTTAAAGGGCCTTTCGATTAGTATTTGGACATGATACTATTGAGCGCCTAACCTTCTCCAAACTTGCCTGAAATTTCCAAGATTTGATTGAAGCCTTATCCTTTTCCTTGTTTGCTGTATACAAGCTTCGACTGGGCATGTGTTCCCTTTGAAATAGCCTCCTTCGATTCAAATGGGAAGGGCCTCCTTTAGTGCTCTTTCGATTGCACCATTGGCTTTGCATGCTGGCTAGATTCACAAATGCAATGGCTAGCTGCATGCAAGCTGGATTCCTGCTTTGTTTGGGCATTTGGTCTCTTTGGAGCAAGCTTAATTCTTGCTTCGGTTGGGTATTTATTTTCTTCAGAGCATGCTTAATTCCTGCTTCGACTAGGTAAATAATGCCTCTTCATCCTGCCTTCAATGCACAAGACAAAAGGCTTCTTTCGACTTGTCTTTGATGCACAAGGCAAGAACCCCCTACAAGCATGTTTTGATTCATCAGGACAAAAGTCCCTTCACGCTTGCCTTGGATTCACTAAGAGAAAGACATTGTTTGTGCTTGCCTTCAATGCACAAGGCCAAGACTCCTCAACTCAGTTTCTGCACTATAACACAATATGGCCCCTTCGAAAGAGCATTCCAAAGGTCCAGCCGAAGGACACACATTGAAGATCAGTCGAAGAAGGCACAAATCATGCATGTGACCCCTTCAAAAGAGCATATATTTGGTTCAAAATGAAAAATACACAAAGGGCCCATTCGAAGGACACTTTGATGGGAAACACATATTGTTGTCTAAAAATAGGGTATGGTCCAAGGATGGGTCTTGTTGGTCAAAACGGAAAAAATAATCAAAGAGGCATGCTGGCCCAAAGGCCAACATACTGCCAGTTTCAAACCAACGTGCACAAGCACATTCATGCAAAAGGAAGCTTTGATTGGCCAGGAAAGAGTTTCTATTTGGGCTAGCTGAATAGGGGTTCAAACGAAGAAGCCCCAATGATCAGAACAAGAGCCAGTCAAAGGGTACACAAGAGGTATATTCGAAGAAACATGCAGAAGGCCATTCGAAGGCTACACTTGAGGCCAGTTGAAGAGCAATACTGGAGGGTATTCGAAGGAGCCAAAATGTCCAGGTTCATTCAAATTCAAACAGAGACAAGTTTCCATGATTTTTGCAACGTTAAAAAACACTATTCGTGGCTTTGAAAACACTTGTTTATGGTTGTTTAAACATTTACCTTCTTGTACCCTCTATCCTCTCTATACAAGGAGACCTCATACATACACACAAAGGAGACAAGCCTAGGGGAACCATACACATTATACACACATGCTGCCTCATAAGCCACCAAAATTGTCAAAAAAAAATATCCTGAGTAATCCAAATCGAAGGAATCTTCAACAAACACTCCACTCACTCCTTGAAGTTTGCAGAGAACGTGCCCAAACACTAGGCATCTCCAACATCACATATCCATACACCACAGTTGGTAAGGAAAAAGTAAGGAATTAAACTCCATTCTTTTTTCTTTTCATGTCATAGTCATTTGATTTTCATTCATGATCAAAGGGCCTAGGTGTGGTACCCAGGCCTGTATTTGGTTCCTTTTGTTTCTAACACTTGTTGCAGATTCAGCATGAGCAAGGCCAATATGCACAAAATTGAAGGACCTGGGCTTGACACCCAGGTCATGCTTTTTGTTTAGCAATCGTATCTTTGCAGACCAGCGCGCATAGGATCAAAGGACCTGGGTTCGACACCCGGGTCCTGCATCTTTATTGTTCTAATGTTTGTCTTACAGATATGAATCGAAAAGCAGATTGCCTCTCCTAGATCGAAAGGAAGCATTTCCTTCTGTCGAAACAGGCAACGTCCCCCCTGGATCAAATATCCTATTTTCCTATGAATAAAAGGCAGCTCTCTCCCTGCAATCGAAGGATACCTCCCTTTGCATTTTTACTTTTGTTTTTCATTTCTTTATTGACTTCGTTTTTTCACTTTAACTTTAAATATAAAAAATCACAAAAAACATTATGATAATTTTAATTAATAAAATTAATTTGTAAATCAATTAATCTTTTACTTGAAATTAAAATTAAATAGACTTAAGTTTTATTTTCTCTTATAATAAGAAAAATAAACCAAAGATTTTTATTTCTTAGGATGTTTTTAGACGTTATTTTCAACTTCGCGCGCATTTATCTACTCTCGCATTTTTTTAGATTATTGTATCTGCTTACTGGATGTAATAGATTAAAAAAAAACTAGGATATTTACTGCTTTATCCCCCTTATTCTTGGACATGTAAAAACCCCCTCACCAAAGTAATGTAATAGCATAGATTCAAATTCCTGCACTTTACATTTCTACACTTTAAATTCCTATACATATATCAACTGCTAGACTAATAGGATTGTATGAAAAGACTGAAATCAAACGTTAGCAAACTTAACAAAAAGACAAAAATAACTAAACATAACACACTTGCACATATACACCTCTAGAGTACCCCACTTTGGTTGCCTTTAGAAATAAAATAGTCATGAGGCAGGAACGCTTTAGCAAAGACCCATAAATCAAAAGATCATAGTCTCTCGATGATCCTACAGTTGCCTTCTCGGTAAATGATCTAGTCCCTAAATAAAATTACTAAAACGTCTCCACAAGTAGCCTTTGTGGTTGTGATGTCCCATCGAATGTCCCTTATACATCCAATGATAAGGATACCTACTCACTAATAGTAGGATAGCACTATCTAAAAGATAGGAGGAAAAGAACTACCCTTTTGGAGTATAAAAGGTGATAGCTGTTAGAAGTTTGCTCAAAAACATTTTGCACTTACACAAATACTACTTTTCAAAAGCAATTTTCAAAACATTTACTTTGTTAACACTCTTGAGTACTGATACAAGATTTAAACATAAAGAAAATCGCCGCACTAAGGCATTTTCCAAACATTTTCAAACACACGAAGCACAAAGGTATTTCAAACTAAGCAAACCTCTAAGAGTCTGTAGATAAACTACGGATGGAAAGGGTGCAAACACCTCCCTTTCCATAATCTATCCCCCTTACTCAGAAAATCTTGAAAAGGTCTTTTTCTGTTCTTTTCACCCTTTCCTTAATTTTGATAAAACAAAAGTTGGAGGCGACTCTTGCTTAATGCAACATTTGCAAACACAAACGCAAAAACCAGTATTAAACAATCGGTTCTGCCACCATATCACACCTTCTCAACTATCTTGTTGCAAGTTTTAAGCTTGTTGGATATCTTCTCAAATGTATCTTCATCCACCGATTGATAAATGAGGAAGAGAGCTTTTTTGTCTCTATTTCTTGACTCCTTCAATGTCTCCTTTACACCTTGGATTAGCGAGGATTCATCTTGCTCCTTGAAGCTTTTCTCGTTGATATCCCACATATCTTGAGCTCCTAGTAGTGCCTTCAACTTGATACTCCAATTATCATAGTTGTTCTTTGTAAGCATCGACATTTGGAAAGGGAAACCACCACTCACCATTTATTAGGATCTTGAAGCTGTGGTACCACTTTGTTGGAAATAAGGTCTTTTATGTTTAGGAAAAGTGTGTGTGAATATTAGAGGCTTGAATAGAAACTTGATAAGTATGAGAGTTCTTTATGGAGGAGAGAACTTTGTATTTTTGCTTGATTCAAATGTGTAGGATTACATCTCTATTTATAGTAGTCTAAGGAGAATTCTAGACACACTAATTCTAGAGAGTTATCAACTCTAGAGATTCAAAGAATATTTTAAAAAAATATTACAACCATAAGAAATATCTAGACACTCTAAACACTACATGATTTCTCTAGAAACAATATCCAAAATTACCTAACCCTAAAATTACTAAGCCCAAATAAGCAAATAATAAAGTTAGGCCCAAATCAAGTTTATATTTTAACAAAGCACCTTGTGGTCGTTGTTGTTCAGTTGTTTTGTGTATGTTAGTATAGGGTGTTGGTTTGGTGGCAGGAGATGTTATCTTTGTAGTTAGGAGTTAATAATGGGTATTTTGTCTTTTTGCTAGTTGTTTGATGGCTTTATGCTTTTGGTCATGTAGTTAAATTTGTATAATTGACATTTCTCATATCAGATCATATTAAATGTTTTTCTTTTGCTAAAAAAATTAGTGATTAAGTTTTGGCCAAATATTTGTGGCATATTTATAAATTATATGACAAAAAATGTTTGTCGCAATTTATGATGAATTTCAAATTTTCTAACTAACATTTTACAAGGCCAGAAGTTATTACTCCTTCTGTTTTTTATTATAAATCATTTTTGAAAAAAATTTTATACCACAATATAAATCGTTTTACAATTTTAATAAATAATTAATGATATTTTTCTTATTATATTATTGAATATTTATTATTCTTTTTTCTTTCAATTATGTAAATTTATCTTCCACGTGTCATTCATGAAAGACAATTTTATAAAAAATTTCATAATTTATCATTTTCAGACAACAATTATTATTTTTCTTAATATATGTGAAAAATCCAAAACGATTTATAATAAAAAAAAGGAGGTAGTATATATTTCGACAATTTCAATACATTAGTGACAAATTACTATCCTCTCTAAATTTTAAATTTTTTTGTTGTAAATAATAAGTATATTCAAAAGCAATTATATCAAATTCATCTATTATAATTGTACATCAAAATAAATACATTGTAACAAAAAAGACACGGTCCATTAGAGAAAAGAAACCATTTGTGTTATTAAAAGATTTTATTACAAACTAGGGGTGTTTATTAGTATCTTTTATTATGTATTTTTATCAAGTGGCTTTTGGACTCATTTAGCTTTTGAAAATCCTAGCTGTTTAATATGTATGTGCTGCTAGTTTGAACAATGAAGAAAAGTTGTTTTATCTTATTGTCTTCTTATGCATCTTAGATATAGAATTAGCTTAGCATAGTATATCATTGGTGCTATCAATTGTTTGAACTCATGGCCTCCTAAACCACCCAATCCTTCTTCTAAAGATATTATGGAAGAAGTTGTCCATCTAGATCAGCTTTAATTAAACAATGCTTTTCAAGAAAATCAGCAGCAGCTTGATGAGAGATTTGATAATATGGTTGTTAATTTTGCTCACCAAGTTAGGGAAATGCGGAAACGATTCGACAACGAGAAGAAGATCGCTGATTCTCGACATGATTCCCTCATGTTCATTCTCCACAAGATCTCTTCATAGTAAGAGAAACTGCAAACTATTGCTCTACCGTCATTTTTATACCTTCATTCGCGAGTTCCTCAAGTATGACACACATTTTTCCCTCCTCACCTATGCTGATTTCTGCCACCACCTTGGTTAGAACACCCATTTATAGCCCTCTACATAACTTAGCAAATCATACCCAAACAATACCCCCACCACAGTTGTCCAAACCCCCACAACCACCCCTTTTTCCACCTTACCCACCCTTGTTCAGACAACAATCACCTTTTAACCAGAACTAGATCTATGATCCCCACTTCACAAATCAAATTTTGTACCAACCCTTACACCAGATTCCACCTTTACCCACTTGTGAATTTCCTAAGCTTGAACTAGCTTTATTTGATGGGTCTAATCCCTTGGAATAGTTATTCCAAGTTGAACACTTTTTCAATTTTTACAACCTGCCTCCTGAAAATCATTTATCGTTAGCTTATTTTTATATGAAAGGTGATGCATTATGTTGATTCAAATGGCTGCATCAAAACAATTTGTTGACATATTGGTTTTCGTTTGTAAAAGCTTTGGAATTACGTTTCAGTCCGTCTACCTATGACAACCATCAGGCTGAGTTATTTAAATTAAAATAGGTTGGATCGGTTGTAGATTACCAAACTCAGTTTGAAAAGCTAGGAAATCAAGTTGTTGGTTTACCTCCTAATGCCATTTTGAATTGTTTTATTTCTGGCCTCAATTTAGAAATACATAATGAAATGGAAATCCTTCACCATACTACAATCTCACAGGCCATTGGACTTGTTAAACTCATTGAATCCAAACTGGCTGATAAACCCAAATCATCCAGACCTTTTCAAGCTAATTACCAAAAACCAGCGAATTCAATCATTCAAATAACCAGTTCTAAATTAACTGTAGCTATTGTGCCACAAGTGACCCCATTTCCAAAACCCAACAACCAACTTCCTCTAAATTACCCATTAGACGACTCTCTCAAGATCAACTACAAGAAAGAAGAACTCAAGGTTTATGTTTTAATTGTGATGAAAAATATGTTCCTGGCCATCGCTGTTCAAATAGTCGGTTCCCATTATTGGTTTCTCTTGATGAGTACATTGAGGAAACTGCTGAAGTGGAGGAAAACATTAAACATGAAGTGGAAGATCTTAATGATACATATTTTCAATTGTTTCCCCAAGCTCTAACGGGTCAATTTTCTCCTCAAACCCTTAAATTTAAAGGATCCATTGGTTTCCTGTCGGTAATGGTATTAATTGATACAGGAAGCACTCATAATATCATCCAGGCACGTATCGTCCATCACCTTAATCTAAAAGCTACCCCAATACCATAATTTTCCGTCATGGTGGGAAATGGTTCTCATCTACAACGTGCTGGAATTTGCAATAATGTTCAGCTTAACCTCCAAAACCGACCTTTTAACATGCCCTTTTATTTACTACCAATTGAGGGTGCTGATATTGTTCTAAGGACGGAATGGTTCGCACCCTAGGCCCTATACAAGAAGATTTTTCCATTCCTTCAATTACTTTTGCACATTTAGACAACTTCACCACTCTTATAGTTGACCCATCATCCCACCCAATCCAAACTATTTTTCAACAACTACGTCACCTTATCCATACCAATTATGTTTCATCCTTCCATTAAATTCAAATGCAACCCATTGATCAGATCACCAGTTGTTGCATGCTTATGTTTCATCATAAACATCATATTGCATTGCATTCATACATTGTGATGGTATCAAAATACTTTGGTTATCAAATTTTCCTCAAGCTTTAGAAGTTGATTGTATTGACAAGTTTCTCAAGGAGGGCTTCATTATCTTAACCTCTGAATATTTCAAGTCCCAAGGATCTCTCATGTCTCAAGATATCTCATTTGTCTCATTGGTTTATCAAGAGTTGAAATATTGCAATGATTTGAAGAAGAATCCATTTGTCTCCTCCATCTGATGAAATTAGGGTTTTGACCCATTGTATGACTTGAAGCTTGTCCAAGACAATGTCTTTAAGCATTATCTTCTTATTATCATTTGAGATAATTTTTTTTCAAAGAATTGCTCAAGAAGGTCTAGTGGAATTAGGGTTTTGAAGCTTGAGCATCATCCTCCTATACAAATGACCAAATTAGGGTTTTTGATTTAATCAGAAGTTCTTGAACATTTTGATCCAAGCTTGATTCCATGTGTTTATATATGTTATTTAGCATCTATTATTGAAATATTAAGGTTCAATTTTGATTGGAAATGAGTCAATTGATCACAAGGGGTAGAATGGTCATTTTGACCAAAAGTCAACAAAATCAGGAGTTGACCAAGTGGAATTTTGATCAACCCTCAATTAAAACAGCCTCATTTCATATTTCATGGATAATTTAATCCTTGAATCAAGGGAATTGAAGAAATTAGGGCTTACTTGTTCATGAAGTTATTTGAATCTGAAAATTTCTAAGTATCCGTAGTATACAACTTTGGCCAATCACAACTTGAGTTTTGTTAATCTGATTGAAGCAAATAGTACATATTATGAGAGCTTGTGAAAAATTCTTCAAATTTGTCAATGTGTGTGGAAAGCCTAATTATGAACCATTTGAGAGAAAAATGGCTTGGAAGTTCATGTACAGGGCAGTAATTTTGCTAGGCAGACTTGCTTGTTACATGCGTAATTTTGTCAAACACCTGGTGTGCCATTTTCATGGATTAAGTTATTTTTATTCAAGTCTCAATTGGAAAATTTAAAAGGGGCATTTTGTGGTTCATTGTATGGGCTTTTTTTTGAACTTGGAATCATCCAAAATGACCAAGGAAGGAATGAGTTATAATGCTTCAAAGTTGTTGTCTCAAAACTTGCTTCATCCATACCATGCAAGCCAGGCACGCACGCAAGGCACAGGCCTTCAAATCACATTTTTTCTCAAATTCTGAACATGATACCTTTATGATACAAGTGTCATTTTTAGAAGTTCAAAGCACCATTTTGAAGCTTATTGAAATAGATTTTAAAAGGCCTCTCAAGCTCCAAAAACGCACGAGCCATTTTAGATAATGATGAACCATAAGCAAGCTGGTCATGGAGTATTCATGCCTGCCATGTGTTGTACCCCAAAATTTCCCCTCTCATTTTATCAATATTTCCCATCACAGGGCTCCTTAAACTCCAGACAGGATTAGGGTTTTGCTCTGCTCAAGACATCTCCTTGCACTGATGACCAAAATTAGGGTTTAAGTTTTCACAGGGATTTTTGGACTTCTAATGCTCAAAATGACTTTCATACTTCATGTTGGACTCATAAGTTTATCCATACCAAGTTTCGAGCCTTGAATCAAATTTTTGCTCAGTCAATTGGACAGTTGACCTAGAAATCAACTGTATTGGGGAAAAAGTCAACTATGGCCAATTTACAGTCAAACCTCATGATTTTTGACCCACATAAACACTATGAACTCATATGAATCATTTTATTAAGTTTGGACCACAACTCCTCAAGAAATTTGATCAGATCATCAAAAGGACAAAATGGTCATTTTTAGGGTTTTGACTGTACAAGGGCAATTTCTGACTTTTGACCTAGCCAATGGCAAATTGGGCTCAACCATGGACCCAAGGACTCAATGGAATCATCTTGACCTATTCAACAAGCTCAAAAGATCTCAATTACATTGGATTGACAAATGAATTTTTTAGTCAACTGATCAAAATTTGACTGTACACTAAAAAGTCAAACTTTGACTTTTTGGTCAAAATCAAGTGCCAAGGGTCATTTTTCATCAAGATGTGTCAAAAAATGAAACTTGTTCATCAAGAAACCCATTTTTGCAAATTAGGGTTTAAAGTTGAAAATTTTCATAACTTAGAATTTTTCTAAGTTATGAAATTTTCTTAATTTTTCCTAACTTTGCCCAACATTTTCACCATGATGAAATTGGATTCAAACAAAACTTCCAACATGAAAGTTGTATTCCTCCACAAAGTCTACAACTTTGATTCACAAAGTTTTCTCAAAATAAGCTTGGATCCCAAGTTATGATTTTTGGAACAAGGGACCATGAAACTTGTAACTTTGTGAAATTTTGCCGTAGTTTAGGCAGGATTTTGACCTATCTTCAAGGACATTTTTCACATAGTTCCACTTGGAATCTCAAATTTAATTTCAAATATGGATTGTAGAGCATGTTGCAAGATTTCCAAAATGTCTAAGAACTCTTTAAACTCATTTGTGGTTAGGGAGAATCGAAGGCTTGAAGTTGGTAAAAACTCACTTTTCATCCATGGCATGTTCTTATGGATACAAGTTGCAAATTCAAATCAGCTTGCTTTGCACTAGATTACAGGCCTCAAAACCATTTGACACTCATTAATTAAATGCAAATCCATTGGTTTAAGGCATTGTTTTGGTCATTAGAACATTGCACATTAGATTAATCCCTAAGTAGAAAAAGCAATATTTCCATTTTTGCCAAATCTTGCTTTATGTCAAAACCATAATCCTTGAGCATAGAGCCAAATCTTGTGCAGCAAAGCATATCCATCAACTTAAGGGGCCAAGATCATAAGAAGCAGGCTGATAGATAGCTTGTACAGGCTTGTATTACATCATTGTGCATTTTGGCTTAAAATACAAGAAACATGTCCAAAACACTAGAACTGGAACATCAGCAAAAACTAACTTGTGCAAGCTTTTGAAACATCTTTCTCACATCTCCTTGAACCAGAAACACGACCCTTTGAGCCTTCAAACCTCCCATAGCACAAAATCACATCTCATTGGCAAAACAGGGCATTCCCTGCAGTTTGAGTTCCATAACACAAATTGCTTGTGCGTTTTGTCCCAAATTGGTTCAAACATCTTCCACATAACCCATCTAAACTATCCCAACACTTAAACACTAACTGTAACTCCATTTACAAGGTTTTCCATTTTCAATTTTAGCTTGTGCAGGTTGAGTTCTGTAGGCTTGTTCAAGCACCTTCAAGGCAAGCTAGGCATTGGAGAAGGTCAGGGGAAGTTCAGGCAAGCTCCCAAACATCTCAAGCCTTGTTGAAAAGCTCCACATTGCCATACACGAAGTCATCTGAAACAGGTTTTTATCAACTTCCTATCTCCCTATTTAGGAACATTTAGACTTAGGTTTGTGAATAAGAAATGTAGTATTCATAGCCATCAAGCTGCACTAATGCTCAGTTTTCATTTTAATTAAGCATGCTAAGAGAATTTGGTCCATGAACATCCTGAAAAAAATAGGTTAAGATTTAGGGCTAGAGAAATTCTCTCTGGTCATTGAGAGTTAGAACAAGTTTTTTATATGGTTAAATTCGTCTTGGAAAATCCTATAACTTTGATGTTATGTGTTTTTGCAATAGAGCTTGTATGCAGGTTGTTCATGTTTGTACATAGGCGCGCGAAATTTGAAGAACAGAGCTTGAAGATGAAGTGGCTTGGGCTGGGCTTTGGTCCTCTCACTATTTGCACCCTTCTTTTGCTGAATGCACCCCCTGGCCCAATTTCTTTATACTTTGATATTTTTTTATTTATTTTCATTTTCTGATTTCTATTTTATATTTTCTAAATACAAAAATACTCAAAAATATTTTTATAAATTTTTACATTTATTTTGTATTTTATTTTCATTTTTTCTAACATGAAAACAATTTAATTAGTATATTTTATTTACTAAAAACCTTAAAAATGATATATAAATTATATTTTTTTATTCTTTATTTTTCACCCTAAGAAAATATTGTTCTAAATATATTTTTATTTTTGTATATATTTTATTTTATTTTATTACATAAATAATATAATTAATATATATATACACCCTTTTTATTTTATTTAATAGATACTTTAAAATAAAAAACATAGAAATATTATACTTTTTATTATTATTATTCATACTTAAAATAATACCTTTTTCTAAATATATTTAATTTTTTGTATATACATTATTTTATTTTATTGTATATAAATAATATAATTAATATATTTATTTTCTTAAAGAAAATTAGGGTTTTACCCTTAACCAAAAAATAACCTTTTCCATTTATTTCTTTCTTTTTGTATTAAATATTTTTACATACATAAAAATAAACAAAAACCTTTTTGCATATTCATTTATTATGTATATTTATTTAATTTGTTTATTTAAATATTGTTCATTTATTATTTATGCCATTTGATTCAATTTGAATGTAATAGTAAAATAAGGATTTTAATTTCTTGTCAAATAATCCCCATTCAAAAATTGTATCCCCCTCCCCATAATCATGTTGTAATAGTGGTAGATTTATTTTACGCATTTACGCTTTTAATTATGCCATGATTAGAGATTAGGGTTTGTATGCCAACAATACAAAAATCAAACAAATAGCTTGACTAATACCAAGACAAAAATGCATGAAAATCAATACACAATGCACACTTGCACCCCTAGGGTTACATCCACTTGTTGCCTTAAAAATGGGCCATGTTATGCATGTTGAGTATCTTGGTATTACAAAAACAAAACAAAAGATCATAGTCCCTCGATGACGCTATCTTGGTTGCCTATACAAAGTGATCTAGTCCCTCGGAAAATTTTCCAAAAATACTTAACACAATTGCTATCATGGTCTATACGATGACCCGCGCCTGTCCCGTTTAACATCCTAATACAAGGTTGTTTTACCAAATGCAATGGTAAAACAACACTGTCAAAAGGGTTAAAAACATATAAGAAAGATCTTTGAGTAAAATAGGGTAGATAACTCTTAGTTACTTGATCAAAACTTGTATAAACATCCTTGCTATTTTCAAACACACTTCACAACACAATTTCAAAACATTTCCAAAAAAAACTTTCAAAACATTGAAACATCTTTTCAAAAGACAAAAACACCTTTGTATACATTCAAACAAGAATCATTACAAAGGTTTCCACAACGATGGCTTATTTTCAAAACATCTTTCAAAACCACACACAAAGCACCATTTCAAACAATTGAAAAGCAAAAGCAAGTGATCTAAATAAGTAACTAAGAGCCCATGGATAACCATGGATGAAAAGGGTGCTTGCACCTTCCCTTTTCATAATCTACTCCCCGAACCCAAGAAAATATCTCAAAGGTATTTCCTGTGCTTTTTGACCTTTCCTTAGGATAAAATAAAAAGTCGGTGGCGACTCTTGCTAAACCGAAACATTTATGAACAAAAACACAAAACCTCAAGTCAATTATGCCATCGTAACACAGAACTGGCGACTCTGCTAGGGAATGATCTAAAAGTGGAGTAACCTTAGGGTTTAGATCACCTTTACATTCTTATCTTGTTTGCTTTGATTGCTTTACAATTGGTTCTATTGTTTGGGCTTGAAATCTTCTACCCGGATTTGGGAAACATTCATAGGTAAATAACAATACATTGTGGAAACTGTGCGGGGTATATCGACATGGTTGAAGCAATAACTATATTAGTGCGACATATTTGTGGGTACCGGTAGCCTTTGAGTCAATAAAAGAGAATACGGGGCCGCTGAGTGATGTCATGAAGCACTAATGAACTCTTAGAACCTTTACTTGACCATCTTGGCCTTATTAGGGGTAGTGAGATGACCGACTTTGGTGCAGTCCGAAGTTGGTAGATACTCGATACTACACTCATTGAGGGTTGTTTTCTTGGAATATTTTGGTCGCCAGTTAAGTGGCTAAACTGAAACAATGAACACAAAATATAATCCAGTGATATTGAGTTCCTTATAATCCGGTTACTATTTATAGGACAGGTTGAGCCAACTAACTTCAAGAGGGTACTTACCTATGAAACCCCGTGCAAGCCTGAAACTAGGATCTTGTGTGACTTGCTTATACATATACTTATGCATACATCATGAACATCATAAAGCATCATATGCATCCACTAACCATTTCAAGGGTTTGGATCTTCATCTTTGTTCTTGTTTTGTAGGTTATGGAATCTCTTCACAGGAAAACAATCCATGTCAACCTTGTAAGGATCCCTCCTCAACTTAAGGAGCTTACTTCCAAGATTCCAGAGAATTCTCTCTTCAGTGAAAGACATGGTAGACTCCTCAACTTGGTTAACTCCAACATTTAAGAAGACATGGTGAAAGTCCTCTTCCAGTTCTTTGACCCTCTACACCATTGCTTTACATTCCCTGGTTACCAACTAGTACCTACTTTGGAGGAATTTTCTCAACTCTTGAGGATTCCTATTCTTCATCAACTACCCTACAACGGTACAGAAAGAGAACCAAATCCTGAAGATGTTGCTCAAGCCTTACACTTGCAACCATCTGATATCAAGGGTCATTTGGAAACCAGAAGTGGTGTCAAGGGTTTCTTGGCAAAGTTTCTATTTGAGAAGGCACAAGACTGCTGGAATTCTCTAGATCTGCAAGCTTTTGAAGAGATTATAGCACTCCTCATCTATGGGTTGGTCTTGTTCCCAAACCCTGATCAGCTTATAGATGTGAATGCTGCCAAGATTTTCATATCTCGGAATCTTGTGCCTACATTGCTTGGGGACATCCCACACTCATTTCACACACGAACAATAAGTAAAAGAGGTGTTCTCATGTGTTGTACTCCTCTTTTAGCAAGGTGGTTTATTTCTCACCTTCCCCAATCAGTTTTGAAGAATGATCAGGGTTTAAGGTGGTCACAACGGTTGATGACCCTCACACATTCTGATGTTCATTGGTGTTCTCGGTCCAGAGAAAATGTCATCATCATTGATCGTTGTGGAGAATTCCCTAATGTCCCACTACTTGGTATTAGGGGAGGCATTGCCTACAACCCCTGTTTAGCTCTGAGGCAATTTGGGTATGCCCAAAGGGATGGCCCTCATGATATGCTGATTCCTGACTTGGTTTTTGACTTCGAAAATGATGCTCAAGGACTTCGACAAAGGTTTATCCGAGCTTGGAGGATGCCCAACAAAGTGGATAGTAAGACACTGGGACACAAGAACTCCATCCCCCTTGAGCCTTATCTCAAGTGGGTACGAACCCGCGCCCAGAGTCTTATGATGCCTTACCCCCACATTCTCCCCGTGATCAAAGAGCCTGTTATGGAAGGAGAGGTTCCATACACCCTCCTACATCCAGACATGCCAACATCATTGGAAGAATTGCAAAAGAGTTGGATACAGCTCAAGGAAGAGCGGAACACTTTTGAAGCCAACTTCTATGCCAGTGAGAAGAAGGTTTTGGAACTTACCCGCCGAATTTACGAAGAGGAGACTCTTAACACTTACATCGCGCCAAAAAGGATGCGCAATGTCTTTTTACATTAAGAAGCTTTGTAATATTTTGCCCATAGTGCTTTTATGTACTAACAAATTTCTTCTTATTAATATGATGTGTGTTCGTTTTGTTTGCAACAAATTTGAATTTCTGAATCCTTGAATGCATTACATGAATAACATATCATCCATCATATGCATAAACAGGTCTTCACACCAGGTTTCCGTATCTTTCTGCTATTTATTTCAGCAACTCCTCATGACCTTGGAAAAGGGTCAAGAGGACCTTAAAGCACTGTTAGAGAAAGAGAAGGAAAACGAAAAGAAGAAAAAGAAAAGAATTGGTGTGGCCACTATGGGAAGAATATTTGAGAATCAGGCTAGGAGAGTTCTGGAATTCCCCTCGACTTCTGATAAAGGGGTTGGTAAAGGAAAGGGAGTTGCAATGCCCTCCGATTCTGAAGCTGAAGAAGAAGAAGAGGAAGAGGATGAAGATTACTCCAACAGCAGTACCCTCTGGCTGATGATAAGTATAAAAATCTTGAAGATCGGTTGGCAGCCATGGAGGTACAAAGGGTACCTGGGCGGGATTTCAAAGAATTAGGGTTGGTCGCTGGGATCGTCATTCCTCCCAAGTTCAAAGTGCCTACATTTGCCAAATACGACGGTTTGTCCTGTCCGAAGATGCGTCTGCGGTCCTACGTCAGAAAGATCCAACCTCACTCTTCTGATAAGGATCTGTGGGTCGACTTCTTTCAAGATAGTTTGTCGGGTACGCAATTGGACTGGTTCTATCAACTTGAGAGATTTGATGTTCATAACTGGGAAGATTTGGCTGCTGCTTTCTACCGACAATACCAATACAATGCAGATTTAGAGCCTACTCCTACTCAGCTATAGAGTATGGGTATGGCCTCTAATGAGGGATTTAAGGAGTATGCCCAGAAGTGGCGGGATTTGGCTGGAAGGGTGCAGCCACCATTGTCGGATAGAGAGCTGGTTGACATGTTTTTAGGGACCCTGTCGGGTCCATTCTTCAATCACTTGATCGGGAGCTCATCTGCAGGGTTCACCGAATTAATTCTAACCGGTGAAAGGGTCGAAGCTGGCATTAAGAGTGGTAAAATTCAGAAGGATGCCTCCGCTTCCACTGCTATCAAGAAGACCTTCCCAGCCAAGAATGAAGTTTCTGCTATTCACACCCAGAGGAATCAAGGGAGAATGGAGCGCCGACAAGCGGTGGGGGATGTGATGATTCAGAACTCCTCAGCCGATCAACCTCAAAGCAGTCAACCTAGAGCTAACCAGCAAAGGGTAGAAAGGCCACAACGACAATTCACCCGGATCAATATGACATCGGCTCAGGTCTTCCCTCATCTGTTAAAGTTAAACCTTACCAACTTGAAAGAAGCGCCAAAAAACCCAAATACCTCTTCTCCTTATTATCATTCCAATGCGAAATGTGTATATCATTCGGACAGTGTGGGGCACGACACCAACAACTGTTGGGCCCTTAAAAACAATATCCAAGATTTAATAGATGCCAAGGAGGTAGAGTTTGATGCCCCCGAAAAACCTAATGTGATATCCGCTCCTATGCCAAAACAAGGTCATAATGTCCATGCTATTGGGGAAGATCTTCATGTTACCACTGTTGATGACTTAATGACTCTGTTGCCAATGATCAAGATGAATCTGTTGAAAGCTAGGATTTTCCTGAGATGTGAAAAAGATTGTTACTTTTGTTCAACCTTGCAATCCGACTATCCGCTGTTGAAGTCAGGCATTCAACGCTTGATGGATACTCAAGAGATCCTCTTTCAGAAAACTCATGTTGCTACTATCACTCATGTTACTCATGTTACTCCAATCAATGATGTTGCTATAATCACCATTTACGACAATCTTTCCAAGACCTGCAAAAGGCCTGTTAATATTACACCAAATCCAAAGTTTGTACTTCTAAAGATTACCATGTCGGGGCCTATCCCATATAAGTCCAATAAGACGATATCATGGAATTATGGAGGAGAGATCTTCTATCACGGTATGAAACAAATTGAATCAGTCGAAGAAAGCTCCGATGAAGAAACTCCTGACATAGGGAATATTGCGGGGACAAGTAAGATAACTCGTAGCAGAAGAATCTTCTCTCCGGAGATTGCTCCTCCACGGGCAGTCTTCGGACCCTCAAGTGCTCCTGTGCCTGTCGAGATATCTGTGCGAAGTCCGGTTATTGAAGAAATTGTTACTCCCAAAGTTGTACCCTCTGCTGTTACTACTGATAAAGGTAAGGGGATCCAAGAAACGCCCGTCAGGACGAGGGCTCAGACTTTGGTTATCCTCGAGACCACCCAAAAGGAGATGGAGGAGATTTTAAAGATAATTAAGAAGAGCGACTATGATGTCGTAGAGCAGCTGGGGCAAACCCCTTCAAAAATATCTATGCTGGCACTATTGCTCTGCTCCGAGGCTCATGCCAAAGCCTTGATCAAATTTCTGAAGACGGCGCACGTGCCTCAAGAAACTTCTGCGGATCAGTTTCAAGAGTGTGTAGCCAGCCTTATAGCAGACAATGGTCTTGGCTTCTCTGATGCCGATTTGACGTCTAAGGGAAGAAAGCATAATGATGCACTGCATGTCTCGGTAGAGTGCAGAGGGACTACACTTGCTCATGTTCTGGTTGATACCGGTTCGTCTTTAAATGTTCTACCAAAGAAAGCATTGGAGAGATTGGACTGTGAAGGTTTGACCCTAAAGCCCAGTAATATCATTGTTAGAGCCTTCTACGGTTCTAAGCATATGGTTAACAGAGAAGTGGACATTCCAATTAAGGTGGGAACGGAAATTTTCAAATCTACTTTTTATGTGATGGACATCCGTCCTTCATATTCATGCTTATTGGGAAGGCCATGGATCCACAACACTGGGGAAGTCACTTCTTCTCTACACTAGATGCTCAAGTACCCAGTCCAGGGTAAAATCATAACAGTTCATGGTGAGGAGGAGTATATGATAAGCCACCTTAACTCTTTCCGCTACGTGGAGTTAGATGGTGAATTCATAGAAACACCTTTACAACACTTTGAAGAGGTTTCTTCTGAAGTTGCGGTAGCCAAGACAATGACTGATGTGCCCATCATTACCAAGCCTGTGTCCCGGATGTCATCCCTTAAAGATGCAGAGGCTGTGATCAAGGAAGGAGGAAGTACTGTGTGGGGTCAACTGCCAGATTTTCCTTACAAGATAGATAAGTACGGATTGGGTTTCACTGCTGCTAGCCAGAAAGTTGTGCGTCGCTCCCAGGATGGAGCGCCACTGAAAATCACTTATCATGGAGTTCATGCTTTAGAAGATGATGAAGAAGGAAGCAATTTTGAAGACTAGATCTTTCCAACTATTGAAGGAGGACTGAACAACTGGTAGGCGAAAGACTTCGTTCCCATTACTTTCATCAATCAGTAATTTATCTTTTGAACATTTCCTGTTTGGTCTGTAATAACTTTTAAACAATTCGAACACTTTTTGCCTTATGCCTTACCCGGGGCATATAGGTCCATTTGTAAGGCTTTGATTCTTCATTTTCATATGCCATCTTTAATGAATCATGGACGTTTTTATCTATAAACTTTTGTGTTCATTTTTCTTTCTTTTTTACATTTCATTTTGTTTAAAGTTGGTTATCCCTTACACACACCCACACTCACAAAATGCAGGTACCCATCCACTCTGGATTCCATGGGTAACAATTTTGCTACGGCCTTCAGTGACTCTGAAGATCTGGTCAATCATGCCGAATACGAAGGTGATGAAGACTGTGAAGTGCCTGGAGAGTTGGCTAGACTTTTGCAACAAGAAGAAAGGGTTATTCTTCCCCATGAAGAGTTGTTAGAGACTATCAATTTGGGAACAGAGGAAGACAAAATAGAGGTTAAAGTGGGTGCCAACCTGGAGCCAAGTGTCAAAGAGCGATTAGTTCAACTGTAGAATAAATATGTTGAGATCTTCGCCTGGTCCTACGAAGACATGCCAGGGCTGGATACATATATTATGGTTCATCGTCTCCCTACAAGGGAAGACTGTCCACCAACTAAGCAGAAAGTCCGCCGAATGAGGCCCGATATGTCTGAAAAGATCAACGCTGAAGTGATGAAGCAGTTCAATGTTGGCTTTCTGGCTGTTACTTCCTATCCTCAATGGGTTGCTAACATTGTGCTTGTACCTAAGAAGGACGGCAAAGTCAGAATGTGTGTGGATTACAGAGATTTAAAAAGGGCTGGCCCTAAAGATGATTTTCCACTACCACACATTGACATCTTGGTTGACAACAAAGCTAAACACAAGGTATTCTCTTTTATGGACGGATTTTCAGGGTACAACCAGATCAAAATGGCCCCCGAAGACATGGAGAAGGATACTTTTGTTACACAGTGGGGTACCTTCTGCTATAAATTGATGCCATTTGGACTGAAGAATGTCGGGGCAACCTATCAGCGAGCCATGGTAGATTTGTTTCATGACATGATACATCATGAGATCGAAGTCTACGTAGACGACATGATAGCCCGTTCACAGACAGAAGAAGGACACCTCGACCATCTGCAAAAGCTGTTTGTCAGATTAAAGGAATACAAGCTCAGACTGAACCCTAGCAAGTGCACTTTCGGAGTCAGGTCCGGTAAACTTTTGGGATTCATCGTCAGTAACAAAGGCATCGAGGTTGATCCTGCCAAAGTCAAAGCTTTACAAGAAATGCCTGCCCCTCGCACTGAGAAGGAGGTCAGAGGTTTCTTGGGACGCCTAAACTACATTCCAAGGTTCATATCTCACCTAACATCTACCTGTGAACCAATCTTCAAGCTGTTGAAGAAAGATCAGGTGGTTGAATGGAATGATGACTGTCAAGTTGCTTTCGATAAGATCAAGGAGTATTTGTTGGAACCTCCTATCTTGATGCTACCCGTCGAAAGAAGGCCTTTAATCATGTATCTGACTGTTTTGGATAACTCAATGGGGTGCGTGTTGGGCCAACATGACGAGTCTGGCCAAAAAGAGCATGCCATTTATTACCTTAGCAAAAAGTTTACCAACTGTGAGACCCGATACTCACTGCTCGAGAAAACTTAATGCGCTTTGGTATGGGCTGCTCGCCGGCTAAGGCAGTATATGTTGACACATACCACTTTGTTGATTTCTAAAATGGATCCGATCAAGTACATCTTCGAGAAGCCTGCTTTATCCGGAAGAATCGCTAGATGGCAGATGATCCTGACAAAGTATGATATCCAGTACACAACCCAAAAAGCTATAAAGGGAAGTGTACTAGCTGACCATCTAGCTCATCAAGCCATCGAAGATTACCAATCTATGAGGTTCGACTTCCCTGACGAGGATATTATGACATTAGACAACATTAAAGGTAAAGGACCGTATGACGGACCTGAACAAGGATCCCGATGGACTCTGTACTTTGATGGTGCCTCCAACGCACTTGGGAACGGTATTGGCGTAGTACTTATCTCTCCAGAAGGTTGCCATACACCTTTCACTACTATACTCTGCTTCAGCTGCACCAACAACATGGCCGAGTATGAAGCTTGTATCTTTGGTCTCAAGGCTGCTATTGACTTGGGAATCAAATCTTTGGTTGTATTTGGGGACTCAGCTTTGGTTATCAGTCAAATCAAAGGAGAGTGGGATACTAAGCACCCTAACCTCATCCCTTACAAAGAACACGTTCTGACATTGTTACCACACTTTGAGCAGATTACCTTCGAGCACTTCCCGCGAGAAGAGAATCAGCTAGCAGATGCGCTAGCTACAATGTCATCCATGTATAAACTTAACTGGGATAATGAGGCACCTCTAATCACCATTGAACGAATGGACGAACCTGCACATTGTCACGAGATTAATACCGAAGAAGTGGTGGACCGACCTTGGTTTCATGACGTCAAAAGGTATCTCGAAGCACAAGAATACCTTGAAGGAGCTTCAGTCAACGACAAAAAGTTCTTAAGGAGGTTCCCTGCCAAATTCTTTCTGAGCAATGGTATCCTATACAAGCGCAATCTTGATTGTGTCCTACTCCGTTATGTGGACAAGGTTGAAGCTGAGTAGATCATGGCTGAACTACATAATGGCACCTTTGGCACCCACTCAAGCGGTCATACGATGGCTAAGAAGATTCTACGGGCAGGCTACTACTGGTCTACCATGAAAGCTGATTGTCATCAATATTCTCGTACTTGTCACAAATGCCAAATCTATGCTCACAAGGTACATATTCCCCCAGTTCCTCTCAATGTCTTAACAGCTCCTTGGCTAATCGCGATGTGGGGAATCGACATGATTGGAGAGATCAAGCCTACAATATCCAATGGACACCGTTTCATCATGGTGGCCATTGATTACTTTACCAAGTGGGTCGAAGCAGCTTCCTTCGCCTCCTTACAAAGAATGTGGTTGCCCGCTTCATCAAGTAGAACCTCATATGCCGGTATGGTATCCCCGACAGGATCATTACTGACAGAGGTACAAATTTGAACAACACTATGATCACCGATCTGTGCGAGCAGTTCAAGATTCAACATCACAATTCATCTCCCTATCGGCCTAAGATGAACGATGTTGTCGACGCTGCTAACAAAAATATCAAAAAGATCATACAAAAGAAGACAGTAACCTACAAGGACTGGCATGAGATATTACTGTTTGCTCTGAACGGGTACCGTACCACGGCACGCACTTCAACTGGGGAAACCCCATTTTCTTTGGTATATGGCATGGAAGCTATTTTACCTATGGAAGTTCAGATTCCTTCCTTGAGAATCATGAAGGATGCTGGTTTGAGTGAAGACGATTGGATTCAGACCCGACTTGATCAACTTAACTTGATTGACGAGAAATGAATTACTGCTGTTTTCCATGGTCAGGCGTACCAAAAACGTATGATCAAGGCTTTCAACAAGAAAGTCAAGAGGCAATTATATCAAGTCGGGGACCTTGTAATCAAGCGAATCATCTTGCCGCAAAGTGATCCCAAGGGAAAATGGACTCCTACTTACGAAGGACCATTTGTGGTCAAAAACATCTTTTCTGGTGGGGCAATGATCTTAACCACCATGGACGGTAATGACCTGCCACACCCTACGAACGCAAACATAGTCAAAAGATACTACGCATAAAACAACCCGACAAGTTAAAAACCCGAAAGGGCGACTTGGGCAAAAATGGGCATCCCGGTGAATTGAAAACCCGAAAGGGAGGTTCAAGCAAAAATTAGGGATAAATACAAAAAAAAATTGTACACCTGGCAAGTTGAAAACCCAAAAGGGCGACTTGGGCAAAAAAGGGTTTCCCGGTGGATCGAAAACCCGAAAGGGCGGTCCAGTCAAAAGTTAGGGAATTAAAGCGTATGACTATGTCTCGTCGGATCACTTTAAGGACAATCTCTTCACAAACAAGCTCCAAGCTTCTGATCCATCCAATCATCTGCGGACGAGGCAACGAATGGACAAGATACTTAGAGTTGCGAAGGCTATAGCAGAATGGGAACCCCATGGAATTGTTACACATAACCATCTTTCTTTGTATAAAATTTTCTCATTCTTTATGACAACATTCTCTTACTAGGATGTTTGTCTCCTTTGTACAAAATACTTACAAAGTTAATACAAAGATACTTCAAAGTGCAAAAATTTACTTTCCTTTTCTTTCTTTTTACACTTATGTTTTATTTGAAAACGTCCAATGATTTGTTAAATGAGCATATGCATTTGAATATAATCACTGCTTGCAAATAAAACGAAATGGGAAAGGATAATTACTGATAGGTTGAAAGTATAGGAAAACGTCTTTAGGCTATTCCAGAAGAAATCCCCTGCAGTATGTCATTCAGATCCTCAATAGAGCTGAAACCTTGAAATACATATCCCCAGCAGAGTTAAATACATATCGCCATCAGAGCTAAGTTTCTAAACTCCTGATCCCCCAGCAGAGCCAGAAGACTTTGAACTACAAATCCTCAGTGAATATGAAGCTTTCTTCCCCAACGGAGTCCAAAACTTCAACCTTTAAACCACAGTGGAAATCATCTGGTTTCTCCAAATTCCCCAGCAAGTTATCGTAAAACCTAAAAATCAATCGGATAACAGTTAACTTTTATCCAATTCCCTCCATAAATCCTCAGTAGATTTGCATACAACCCAAGCTCTTGAGAACTCTCCAACAGGATAAGCATTCTCCCCACATAGTTATTTCCCAGCAGAACGAAGGTTCTTATTCTCATTTCTCCAGTCGAAGCCACCCAGGTTTTAATTCCCTAGTAGAGATCGTCAAAGTTTTCCTTATTTCCTTGAAAGGTCATGAAGGATTCTCAATTCCTCGCAGAGGTTGTCAAAGCTCTTGTTAATCCCCACGAGTCACCAAGTATTTTCAATCCCCATCAGTAGTCCAAAGGATTTCTCAGTCTTAGCAATCAAGGGTTTTGAATCTCCAGCAGCAGTCAAGGGTTTATTTTCCCCGGCAGCAGTTAAAGATTTCATTATCTCCAGCTATCAAGGATTTATTTTCCTCGGAAAGACAACTAATTAGCTTACATGCGCATACATTACATTCATATATCATAAGCATTGATAAAACACATTTATTGCATCGTACATTTCATGCAACATAACTTTGTGTTTTCAGCTAACATTTTACCCTTTTCAGGATAAGATTAAAAGCTATCTTTAACAAATATTCAAAAATCTCAAATACAGTATGAATACACCCCAGGCACGGCGGCCATTATATTACTCATTCAGAATTTCAAGTCAAGATACAGTCCAGATACTCTCTAGACGCGGATGCCATTCTGTCACTCATTTGGACTTCAAAAATCAGATACAGACTAGATACGCTCAAGGCATGGAAGCCATTCTATTTCTCATTCAGATTCAACTATCAACCTCAATCTCAGATACACTCCAAGACAAGGAAGTCATTTTGTCACTTATTCAGATCCTAGTTACAGTACAGATACACTCCAAACACGGAAGTCATTTTGCTACTCATACAAATCTCAACCTCAAATACAGTCCAGATGCGCTCCAGACACGGTTGCCATTCTGTCACTCATTCAAACCTATTCCCCATCCCAGAGATACTCCAGACACAGATGTTTTTCTGTTGCTTATTCAAATTTCAGGTTTCGGATACAATACAGATACACTCCAGACACGACAGTCATTCTGATATTCATTCAAGAATCAAATACAGTTACAACTTGGATACGCTTCAGACATGGACGCCATTCTTTTGCTCATACGAATCCAATCTCCAGATACAACTCAGATACGTTCCAGACACGGATACCATTCTGACATTCATTCTCCTGATTTTCAACAAACAAATCTTGGATGACATCTTTAAGCCCATCTCCAGCAAGATTCCACCATCTCCAAATGGCATCTTTAAGCCCATTCCCTCAGCTACATTTTGACAAGTGAAAATTTACGGGCACTCTAGTGTCCAATCCTCTTTTACCTTCGAGTCACGAAAGGCAAAATCGCCAATCTAACTCTTCAGGTTCAAGAAGATTAAACAGGGGAAGCTTTTGTACCCCAAAATTTACCCTCTCATTTTATCAAGATTTCCCCTCACAAGGCTCCTTGAACTCCAGACAGGATTAGGGTTTTGCTCTGCTAAAGACATCTCCTTGCACTGATGACCTAAATTAGGGTTTGAGTTTGCACAGGGATTTTTGGACTTCTAATGCTCAAAATGACTTTCATACTTCATGTTGGACTCATAAGTTTGTCCATACCAAGTTTCAAGCCTTGAATCAAATTTTTGCCCAGTCAATTGGACAGTTGACCTAGAAATCATCTGAATTGGGGGAAAAGTCAACTATGGCCAATTTACAGTCAAACCTCATGATTTTTGACCCACATCAACATTATGAACTCATATGAATCATTTTATAAAGTTTGGACAATAACTCCTCATGAAATTTGATCAGATCATCAAAACGGCAAAATGGTCATTTTTAGGGTTTTAACTGTACAAGGGCAATTTCTAACTTTTGACCTAGCCAATGGCAAATTGGGCTCAACCATGGACTGAAGGATTCAATGGCATCATTTTGACCTATTCAACAAGCTCAAAATATCTCAATTACATTGGATTGACAGATGAATTTTTCACTTAACTGATCAAAATTTGATTGTACACTAAAAAGTCAAACTTTGACTTTTTGGTCAAAATCAAGTGCCAAGGGTCATTTTTCATCAAGATGTGTCAAAACATGAAACTTGTTCATCAAGAAACCCATTTTTTCAAATTAAAGTTTAAAGTTGAAAAATTTCATAACTTAGAATTTTTCTAAGTTATGAAATTTTCTTAATTTTTCCTAACTTTGCCCAACATTTTCACCATGATGCAATTGGATTCAAACAAAACTTCCAACATGAAAGTTGTAGTCCTCCACAAAGTATACAACTTTTATTCACAAAGTTTTCTTAAAAGAAGCATGGATCTCAAGCTATGATTTTTGGAACAAGGGACCATGAAACTTGTAACTTAGTGAAATTTTGCCCTAGTTTAGGCAGGATTTTGACCTATCTTCATGGACATATTTCACATAGTTCCACTTGGAATCTCAAGTTGCATTTCAAATATGGATTGTAGATAATGTTGCAAGATTTCCAAAATGTCCAAGAACTCTCCAAACTCATTTATGGTTAGGGAGAATCGAAGGCTTGAAGTTGGAAAAAACTCACTTTTCATCCATGGCATGTTCTTATGGATACAAGTTGCAAATTCAAATCAGCTTGCTTTGCACTAGATTACAGGCCTCAAAACCATTTTACACTCATTAATTAAATGCAAATACATTGGTTTAAGGCATTGTTTTGGTCATTATAACATTGCACATTAGATTAATCCCTAAGTAGAAAAAGCAATATTTCCATTTTTGCCAAATCTTGCTTTATGTCAAAACCATAATCCTTGAGCATAGAGCCAAATCTTGTGCAGCAAAGCAAATCCATCAACTTGAGGGGCCAAGATCAGAAGAAGCAGGCTGATAGATAGCCTGTACAGGCTTGTATTACATCATTGTGCATTTTGGCTTAAAATACAAGAAACATGTCCAAAACACTAGAATTGGAACATCAGCAAAAACTAACTTGTGCAAGCTTTTGAAACATCTTTCTCACATCCCCTTGAACCAGAAACACGACCCTTTGAGCCTTTAAACCTCCCATAGCACAAAATCATATCTCATTGGCAAAATAGGGTATTCCCTGCAGTTTGAGTTCCACAACACAAATTGCTCGTGCGTTTTATCCCAAATTGGTTCAAACATCTTCCACATAACTCATCTAAACTATCCCAACCCTTAAACACTAATTGTAACTCCATTTACAGGGTTTGCCATTTTCAATTCCAGCTTGTGCAGGTTAAGTTCTGTAGGCTTCTTCAAGCACCTTCAAGGAAAGCTAGGCATTGTAGAAGGTCATGGGAAGTTCAGGCAAGCTCCCAAACATCTCAAGCCTTGTTGAAAAGCTCCACATTTCCATACACGAAGTCAGCTGAAACATGTTTTTATCAACTTCCTATCTCTCTATTTAGGAACATTTAGACTTAGATTTGTGAATAAGAAATGTAGTATTCATAGCCATGAAGCTGTACATATGCTCAGTTTTCATTTTAATTAAGCATGCTAAGAGAATTTGGTCCATGAACATCCTGAAAAAAATAGGTTAAGATTTAGAGCTAGAGAAATTCTCTCTGGTCATTGAGAGTTAGGACAAGTTTTTTATATGGTTGAATTCGTCTTGGAAAACCCTACAACTTTGATGTTATGTGTTTTTGCAATAGAGCTCGTATGCAGGTTGTTCATGTTCGTACATAGGCGCGCGAAATTTGAAGAACAGAGGTTGAAGATGAAGTGGCTTGGGTTGGGCTTTAGTCCTCTCACTATTTGCACCCTTCTTTTGCTGAATGCACCCCCTGGCCCAATTTCTTTATACTTTGATATTTTTTATTTATTTTCATTTTCTGATTTCTATTTTATATTTTCTAAATACAAAAATACTCAAAAATATTTTTATAAATTTTTACATTTATTTTGTATTTTATTTTCATTTTTTATAACATGAAAACAATTTAATTAGTATATTTTATTTACTAAAAAACTTAAAAATGATATATAAATTATATTTTTTTATTCTTTATTTTTCACCCTAAGAAAATATTGTTCTAAATATATTTTTATTTTTGTATATATTTTATTTTATTTTATTACATAAATAATATAATTAATATATATATATATATATATATATATATATATATATATATATATATATATATATATATATATATATATATATATATATATATATATATATATATATATATATATATATATATATATATATATATATATATATATATATATATATATATATATATATATATATATATATATATATATATATATATATATATATATATATATATATATATATATATATATATATATATATATATATATATATATATATATATATATATATATATATATATATATATATATATATACACCCTTTTTATTTTATTTAATATATACTTTAAAATAAAAAACATAGAAATATTATACTTTTTATTATTATTATTCATACTTAAAATAATACCTTTTTCTAAATATATTTAATTTTTTGTATATACATTATTTTATTTTATTGTATATAATTAATATAATTAATATATTTATTTTCTTAAAGAAAATTAGGGTTTTACCCTTAACCAAAAAATAACCTTTTCCATTTATTTCTTTCTTTTTGTATTAAATATTTTTACATACATAAAAATAAACAAAAACCTTTTTGCATATTCATTTATTATATATATTTATTTAATTTGTTTATTTAAATATTGTTCATTTATTATTTATGCCATTTGATTCAATTTGGATGTAATAGTAAAATTAGGATTTTAATTTCTTATCAAATAATCCCCATTCAAAAATTGTATCCCCCTCCCCATAATCATGTTGTAATAGTGGTAGATTTATTTTACGCATTTACGCTTTTAATTATGCCATGATTAGAGATTAGGGTTTGTATGCCAACAATACAAAAATCAAACAAATATCTTGACTAATACCAAGACAAAAATGCATGAAAATCAATACACAATGCACACTTGCACCCCTAGGGTTACATCCACTTGTTGCCTTAAAAATTGGCCATGGTATGCATGTTGAGTATCTTGGCAATACAAAAACAAAACAAAAGATCATAGTCCCTCGATGACGCTATCTTGGTTGCCTATACAAAGTGATCTAGTCCCTCGGAAAATTTTCCAAAAATACTTAACACAATTGCTATCATGGTCTATACGATGACCCGCGCCTGTTCCGTTTAACATCCTAATACAAGGTTGTTTTACCAAATACAATGGTAAAACAACACTGTCAAAAGGGTTAAAAACATATAGGAAAGATCTTTGAGTAAAATAGGGTAGATAACTCTTAGTTACTTGATCAGAACTTGCAAACACATCCTTGCTATTTTCAAACACACTTCACAACACAATTTCAAAATATTTCCAAAACAAACTTTCAAAACATTGAAACATCTTTTCAAAAGACAAAAACACCTTTGTATAAATTCAAACAAGAATCATTACAAAGGTTGCCACAACGATGACTTCTTTTCAAATTATCTTTCAAAACCACACACAAAGCACCATTTCAAACAATTGAAAAGCAAAAGCAAGTGATCTAAACAAGTAACTAAGAGCCCATGGATAACCATGGATGAAAAGGGTGATTGCACATTCTCTTTTCATAATCTACTCCCCGAACCCAAGAAAACATCTCAAAGGTCTTTCCTGTGCTTTTTGACCTTTCCTTAGGATAAAATAAAAAGTCGATGGCGACTCTTGCTAAACTGAAACATTTGCGAACACAAACGCAAAACCTCATGTCAGTTCTCCCACCGTATCACAGAACTGGCGACTCTGCTGGGGAATGATCTAAAAGTGGAGTAACCTTAGGGTTTAGATCACCTTTACATTCTTATCTTGTTTTCTTTGATTGCTTTACCATTGGTTCTATTGTTTGGGCTTGAAATCCTCTACCCGGATTTAGGAAACATTCATATGTAAATATTAATACGTTATGGAAACTGTGTGGGGTATACCGACATGGTTGAAGCAATAGCTATATTAGTGTGACATATTTGTGGGTACCGGTAGCCTTTGAGTCAATCAAAGAGAATACGGGGCCGCTGAGTGATGTCATGAAGCACTAATGAACTCTTAGAACCTTTACTTGACCATCTTGGCCTTATTAGGGGTAGTGAGATGACCGGCTTTAGTGTAGTACGAAGTTGGTAGATACTCGATACTACACTCATTGAGGGTTGTTTTCTTGGAATATTTCGGTCGCCAGTTAAGTGGCTAAACTGAAACAATGAACACAAAAAATAATCCAGTGATATTGAGTTCTTTAGAATCCGGTTACTATTTATAAGACAGGTTGAGCCAACTAACTTCAAGAGGGTACTTACCTATGAAACCCCGTGCAAGCCTGAAACTAGGATCTTGTGTGACTTGCTTGTACATATACTTTTGCATACATCATGAACATCATATAGCATCATATGCATCCACTAACCATTTCAAGGGTTTGGATCTTCATCTTTGTTCTTGTTTTGTAGGTCATGGAATCTCTTCGCAGGAAAACAATCCAAGTCAACCTTGTAAGGATCCCTCCTCAACTCAAGGAGCCTACTTCAAAGATTCCAGAGAATTCTCTCTTCAGTGAAAGACATGGTAGACTCCTCAACTTGGTCAACTCCAACATTTAAGAAGACATGGTGAAAGTCCTCGTCCAGTTCTTTGACCCTCTACACCATTGCTTTACATTCCCTGATTACCAACTAGTACCTACTTTGGAAGAATTTTCTCAACTCTTGAGGATTCCTATTCTTCATCAACTACCCTACAATGGTACAAAAAGAGAACTAAAGCCTGAAGATGTTGCTCAAGCCTTACACTTGCAACCATCTGATATCAAGGGTTATTGGGAAACCAGAAGTGGTGTCAAGGGTTTCTTGGCAAAGTTTCTGTTTGAGAAGGCACAAGACTGTTGGAATTCTCTAGATCTGCAAGCTTTTGAAGAGATTGTAGCACTCCTCATCTATGGGTTGGTCTTGTTCCCAAACCCTGATCAGCTTATAGATGTGAATTCTGTCAATATTTTCATATCTCGGAATCCTGTGCCTACATTGCTTGGGGACATCCTACACTCATTTCACACACGAACAATGAGGAAAAGAGGTGTTCTCATGTGATGTACTCCTCTTCTAGAAAGGTGGTTTATTTCTCACCTTCCCCAATCAGTTTTGAAGAATGATCAGGGTTTAAGGTGGTCAGAATAGTTGATGACCCTCACACATTCTGATGTTCATTGATGTTATCGGTCCAGAGAAAATGTCATCATCATTGATCGTTGTGGAGAATTCCTTAATGTCCCACTACTTGGCATTAGGGGAGGAATTACCTACAACCCCTGTTTAGCTCTGAGGCAATTTGGGTATGCCCGAAGGGATGGCCCTCATGATATGTTGATTCCTGACTTGGTTTTTGACTTCGACAACGGCGCTCAAGGACTTCGACAGAGGTTTATCCGAGCTTGGAGGATGCCCAACAAAGTGGATAGTAAGACACTGGGACACAAGAACTCCATCCCCCTTGAGCCTTATCTCAAGTGGGTACGAACCCGCGCCCAAAGTCTTATGATGCCTTACCCCCACATTTTCCCCGTGATCAAAGAGCCTGTTATGCCTTACCTCAATTAGCCAAACGAATAAAATACCCCACCACTATCATATTTTTGTGACCTGCCAGTTTTGGAAAAAATTTATTTTCAAAATTTTATCCCCATGTGCTAACTATGCCAGATCATTACTCCCTAAGGATTCATTTATTTTATACTCATTTGGAGGTCACCAAAATGCAGCTCAAGTGACACCAAGTTCAAACAAAACGCAACATACAACATCACTTCTTTTTTCTGATTTTTTTTGCACATTGCCTCTAACTTGTTTTAATCCCCTCAAGTACCATCATACCCTCAGCATTCACTCTCTATATAAGCTTCCATTCACTCTCTTTCACAGCATGCTTCATTCTCCTCACAAAACCAAATCTGAAATTCCTTCTCTTTCATGATTTTTTTGAAGGTCTCTCTCTCTCTCTTTTCACTTGTTCCAGTCACAATTTCTTTATGAAATTCACTTCATTGAAGCTTAAGGGGCATGATTTGTAGGGATTCAAGTTTGTTCAGAGGCACCAGTTGGATTTATTTTCCAACTCAAGAGGTAATGCTCGGATCTCAAATTCTCTCAATGTAGTTTGATTAAGAGTTTAAGTTCTTGAATGCATGTTCATAGCTGGCCAAACAATAGGTTTGATGTATAAACTTGCTTGGACTTGAAGTGTAGATCGTATTTTGAATTTCTAAAAATGTCATGTACAAATGATTTTTGTGATTTTCGTGCTCATATTTCTGATTGATCTCTTATGATTTTGATTTCTATGAATTGTGTGATGTTCTTTGCCATGAGATCTTTAAAATGCGCTTTGATTCATGAAAATGGTTGAGAATGATTGCGTTATGAGATCTGAAAGTTGTGTGGAAAATTGAAAAAAAAATGCGTGTTAGGGCTTGCTAAAGGATAGGGAGGAAGTTGCGTGGCTAGATCTCATTCGTCCATTTAAATTTTAATGCAATTTTATATCATTTCATGTTATTGTTTTCTCTAATTTTATTTCTTGATCAAAACACTTTTAAAAATTATAAATAAAATATTATAGGTAGATATTAATCTCTAATATTTGATTATAATTTTTATGGAATTTTAAAAAATATTATGATTGGTATAAAAATTAATCTCACTGATTATATTTGTTTAATTGATTTTTGCATAGTGTTTTTATTAATTTTTGTTTCTGACTTTTTCTTTGTACAAATATTACACCAAAAATATTTTAGACACTTTGATTGGTCTATTTTGAGTTTCTGAATTTCATTTTATATTTTTCTCATTTTTAATTGATTTAATAATTAGTGAGATTTGATTGCTTTTTAGGCATTTTAACAATTATTTTAGTCATTTTCCTTAGTAAAAAAAACTCACAAAAATAATTTGAGTTATTTTATTGATATATATGTGATTTATGAATTTTATTTCACATTTTTAAAAATTTTAGTTGATTAAGAAAAATGTAGAAATTAACTAGTTTTGTTTTTAAAAGATTGCCATGTTTTGATTTAATTTTTTATTTTCTTTCATTTCTAAAAATAAAGAAAAATATTATATGACTTCTTTAGACCATTTTATAGTCTTTTGAATTTTGTTTCAATTTCATTTTAGGTTCTTGACCTCTTTTGAAAATTGAACATTAATTGTGTGATTTTGTTGACTTTTGCTTGATTAGGTCACAAGTTAGGGTTCATTGACCAATTTCCCTTGACTTCTAAGTCAATATCTGTTTATGTTAGGATAGTATGATATCTTAGGGCCTTATATTAAATTTTATTAATTTTAGGAGCTGATTTGATTTTTTCCCAATTAATCAAGCTAGGGTTTCCAATTAGAGGCTTATCTAGGCTAGACTAACTTGTATGACTAAGTTTTCAATTTGAACCTTGATAATTTTATATTGAGCTTGATGTTACTGGTCTATTGATGTCTTGTGAACCTTTAAATATTTTTGTCTTATTTTTACAAGTCTTGTTTCTATTTTTGATTCAATCATATTTCTCATGTATGCTTTCATGCTCTTTTGAATTAGAGGTAGAGGGAATGCACTTATGAAACCCATGATGGATAAAATAATTTTCTTTTTATCATCCTCACTACTTATTTAGATTCTTTAGTTCATTAAATAACCATTCAAGATCTCATAATTGGCTTATTTTGTTTGATATTTAGTTGTAACCGTGGTTTAAGGGGTAGCTTTTGTGCACCACTTTTTGTGTATCATTTGGATCCATCTTGATTTGAATCTTTTGTGACTCTGACTTTTTAAGGTTTTCTTATTATCATACAAAGCTCCTTTGATCCTTTATTGGCATTTCATTTCTCATTCAATATGGTGACAAGATAGGAGCCATATCACATTAGTTTTTGACCTAGTTTGTGTTGGTTTGATTGAAGGACTTTAAGTCCCACATTTCTTAATGCTTAAACTTTGATTTTAATTCTCTTCTCATCTCCACTCTCTATTCTCATATGATCCACTTGGTTAGTATTCACTTGATAATTCATCATGGTGACACAATGGGAGATATATTTACCTATTGCTTATGGTTTTGAATTTTAGTTGTTAATGTTTTCTTCTTATGATTGTGAAACTTGTCCCTACTTTGTACATAGATTTTGGTTGTTGCCCATAAAATCTAAGGACATTGAGGTTAAATTACTTTGATCACTTTGCTTATATAGCTTAAGGGACTAAATTTCTCCAATGTCATAACACTTAAGTGTGTTACCTTTCTAACATTTCTTAAGGTTTTAGATTCATGATTAGTATCTTATGAGGGTTTTATCATCACCCGAGCATAAATAAGATCCTTTATTACTTTCATTTGGTCTTTAGCAACTTCATTTGATCTAAGATAGAATTCGTTTACTTTCCTTTTAGATGATTTTGCTCATCAATTAGGTGGCTTTGTTCATGTAAGAAGTCTCAACTTCTACTTGGTTACTATTGAGTCTCATCTTCAGATAACCTATTATATAAGCCACACATTCCATGATTCTCAAATCATGCACTCTTTCTTTAAATCCATACTTGCTCAATGTAAACTTGTTTGTTTGTTTCTTTTCAACACTCCCTTTTTGTATTATGCATGTGTGACTTTTCTTGTGTGGCTTACAATATTTGAATGTGATCTCTAGATATTGTTTTGCTACTGACTTGTATGATGTGATACTCCCATAACCATGTTCATCCTTCACTTACCCTTTTCTCCTACCTCTTTCACTCTTATATTTACTTTAGGGTTGATTTTGGGCCTAGTTTTATGATTATACCTAAGTTTATTCTAGTAGGTTCTTATTGGGGCTTGAAGCTACCGGCAGAAAACCCAGAGCCGCCACCGAACTTTATTTATCCTAAAGGAAGGGGAAATATAGAGAAAACCACAAGAGGAAGGATAAGACGGTCTTGCGACCAAGAGAAAGGGTAAGATAGTCGGTTATGCAAGGGGAAGGTATTAGCACCCCTCACATCCGTTGTACTCAACGGGATCCATTTTGTTTGTTTGCTTATAAGGGTGTGTTTATCTATAACAATACTTGCTAAGGAGGAAGAAAACGGTTTTTTATTATTGCGTTCGTGAGGGTCTCGCAACCCTTTGCCTATGTATCAAGTGAAGGAGTCAGAACACCGTAGTTCCTCTAGAAAATGTTGGTTTGTTGGTGTTTTCTAGTGGGCGATGTTAACGTATGAATTCTAGCAATAGGCACGGCCTGTATCACGGTAGAACGGAGATAACATGCCCTTTTGGGGAGTTTTGATTGGTTGAGTGTTTTACGAGTTTTAAAATGAATTTGAGTAATGATTAAATGTTTTTGGATTTTTGATTTGTGAATGATAATTTTTAATCTTAATTACAAAAGAAAAGTCAAAGGGGAAAGTCTACCCTAATGTTGTCATGCATGGGTTCCAACCTAAGGTCTAATTAGTTCGCATCTTAAAGAATAGAAATTATCATCCTAAGGGAGCATGTTATAAACATAAAGTAAAAGGAGACGGTGTTTGTGAAGAGTGATCATGTATGGTGATAATGGAAAAAGTGACGACAAAATGAGTAGTATTATGAAAGGAGTAAATGGGATCCTTGGTGTATGGGAATTGAATCGGGTTATGATTAACCAAGGGGTGCACTTCATTAATCTCGTGAGAGTAAGTACTCATATCCTTAACTATGAGACCATTTGTGCATAGAAACACTTGGTATATGGACCTAAGTGGTTGATTCAGGTTATGGTTAACCAAGGGCAAGACTTGATTAACCTCGTGAGAATGGCCATGCCCAAACTCAACTATGAGACCCTTTAAGAAAAGCTCAGTATGTGAACCAAGGAAAGAGAAAAGTGGCTTCAATATATATAGAAAAAAAATCAAAAGCCCATACAAGGTGGCTATACGCATGCTCCTAGAAAGTGGGACTAGCATGTTACAAGTATTCTAAACGACCAATTGGAACACTCGATTGAATAGTTGTCACCGTAGGAAAGCCTAGGACCAAGCTATGAAATATGTGCAAGTGTGCATTTGTAAGTGGATACCTTTTCATTGATGATGAGCCTAAGAGGAGGCCATGTGTTCTAATTGATTGACATATGCATAATTAAGCAACAACTAAAACATACAAAAAAGTAAACTGTAAGCTATTACAATCAATTGATATGGGGGTACAAATTTACTAATGGGGAGGTAAAAACAAATAAAACCTAATTGTATTATTACAACCATATTGAATGAATAAATAGTATGCAAGAATATAAAATATAAAAGATAATTAAAAAAAATTATGTATTGACACATGATGGTTTGCATCGATACATATCTTTTCTTGCCCTTGGAAGTCAAAATAAACTCAGTATGAGTCGATATATAATGGTTTGTATTGACTCATAACCTATTTTGTATCGACTCATGTGTGTTTTGTATCGACTCATACTCATTTCTTGCCCCTGGAAGTCAAAATCAACTCAGTATGAGTCGACACCTAATGGATTGTATCGACTCATATTTGTCTTGTGTCAACTCATTTGTGTTTTGTGTCGACCCATAACCTATTTTATACCATATATGTATCGACACATAGAGATATGTATCGACACATAGCCTGTTTTTTTCACTTCTAACATTGTTCTATCACACACATAAGTCAGTTCTCAACATATAATTAATAAAAATGAAAAGAAAGCATATGGTTGCTTCAAGGCTATGATATCTACATTTATCTTCAAAAATGAATCACTAATGATGCTTTAAATTAAGATCTCAAAGTCAATAAGACTTTCCTTGAAACTGAAATTTGTGTTTCGAGTTTGAACACCTTTCAAGAGGCTGTGATGATCAGAATGGCTTCAGTGAACCTCCAGGAAGTTGCTCCAATCCTTACTTTGTATTGAAAGCTGTTGAATCACTCCAACCCAATCAAGTTGTACAATACGGTCTTTTTTTTGTTTGTGTTTGGAAGGTGGTGAGAATGGTATCACAGAAACTGTTTTTTGAACCACTTGTATGTGAAGTGTTTGGATATTTTATTTAGGGGGAAACTTGCAAGGTTTTATAGTGGGTTAAAGGTTTTTTCTATTTCTGTTTTCCTTTTAGTTGTTGTTGTTTTTTTTTAGTTGTTGTTGTTTTATATACCAAAATAGTTTTATGGCTCAAAACAGTTTCATGGTTGCTACTGTTTTTTCTCTTATGGTTTTATAGTGGTTTTTCTCTTTTTCTGTATTGTTTTCTCTCTCTTTCTTTTCACACAAAACTCTCCTCTTTTTTTCTCTTGTTTTTCTAATTTTTTATCATATGAGAAGTGGAAACTGGGGGGGAAAGGTTGGTGAGATTTTAAACAATTTTGACATGCTGTTTCACTACTTTTTCATTACAGATTTGGATGACTTCTATTTTGTGTAATGTTTGGCATTTTTTGGCGGCAGTTTTGACAATTTTAACAGGCTATCTTTGCAGGTTTTTAGACTGTTATGCATGAACTGTTTTTGTGTAGGAACAACAGGTTTGGATTCATATGCTTGGATTGTTTTTGTGTAGGTTTTGGAGTGGAGTGGGCAAGTTTATGGACTGGTATGCAGGAAAATGGATAGCAGCAGTTTTGGACAGTTTTGTGGGGCTGGTTGGTGCAAACTTTGGGCTTTATACAGTAGAAAATTGGACAATATTATTATGCAGTTTTTGATAGTTTGGACTTTTTTTTGGCATGTTATATTTGGACAGTTTGGACGGGTTTTGGGTCGGTTATATTTGGACAGTTTGGACTTGTGATGAGAAATTCTTTTCTATGGTTTCAAATGGTCATGGCATGAATCCAAAAATAATTGAAAGATAATCAATAGTGACTTGAATCTTGAATATAGTAACTTGTGATGTAAGGAATTGGTGACTTGTGAACCAAATACATTGAATTAAATAACAATTTCCATTATTTTCAATTTGCAATCCAAATCCAAGTTTTCTTTCTCTTCCAATTTCGAATCTTCATGACAAATTCAAACCACTTTGAAAATGATAGATGCCATCTTAGTTCAAAATTTAGTCCCTCAAGAAACTCCTCAAAGAAAACTTTAATCGATATGAGAAGAATTCCTTGGTTTCACACCTTAAACATCTTGATAAGCAATTGACTTGTAGAAGGAGATAAAGCTCAATGTGACCTTGAAACAAAAATCCTAGTTTCCTGAAAACACTGTGAAACTTTAATATTTCACAACCACTGAACTCTTGGACCTCAGATATCTTTATTCAATGAAATGCATGATATGCTAAGGAACAAGTGAAGATGATGTAGATGAAATACGAAGCCTAAGCCAGACAAAAGTAGAAGGTAGGACAAATTTGGGGTATGACAGGGCTTCCATAGTTTCTTAGGAAATACTAACCTTTTTTGTTTACTTCTGATCTCATCATCCCTTAACTTGTCTTTCCTTGATCGTTTAGTCATTTACCTAGGTTCACTTCACTACACCGTTTCGTCGGACACTAGTTCATTTGCTATGGAAGTTATACTACGCTTTAAAATGATTAATTGAGTGCTTTCTTAACCATGATAAATGATAAATGAATAACATGTTTATATTCACATTTTTCTTACCTTGTTAATACTAATCATCTTGTTGAGCTGTGCAAGGTATTTCATGAGTTTTCATTGCTTTGTATTCCACTTTATTTGTGGGATACAAACTTCGCTTTTGAGGCGATCTATCTTATTTCCACATCTTTGGGATATATATATATATATATATATATATATATATATATATATATATATATATATATATATATATATATATATATATATATATATATATATATATATATATATATATATATATATATATATATACTTGCACTATTGCGTGCTTTGTCTGTTCGTATCACCTTCCAGAATATTTGTTTGGTTGTGTCCGCTACACACCATTTGTTTTTTATTTTCACATTGAGGCTTTGATGCTTATGTTTGACGACACGACTTCTGACTTGTTTCTTTGTTTATGCTAGCTCGTTCAAAGATCTTCGGGTTTCATTAATGTTTAGTTGTTTATTTGCGAATTATATATGTTTGGTACTTTCTTATCCGATTTACCCTTTTTCCGCATTTTACTGCTTACTTAGGGTTAGGAGTCCGTGCCACTTGGCAGGAAATTCTAGAAGTCCTCACTAGGAGGCCAGGTTTTTGTTTGTTTAAAGATTATGCCCGTATTATATTGTAGATGATAAGTCCTCAAAAGGAGGCGAGCAGAGAGGGTTTGTAAGCAACCCCCGCACATTCTAGTCAGTGTCATTCCTATGCTCACTTTCTACAAGTAGATGCTCTGAACACGTGCTCAAGATCTGAATGAATTTAAGCCTTCAAAAGCAAGTGAAAAAGGTTCTTGCAATCGGATCCCCACGCTTTCTTTAACTTGCGTTGACCAACACTGATTCTTAGTGTATGCACACACTATGTATCCTCTCCCAGATATTTCTTTCCCTGGTAATTGACACCACGACTAAGGACCCCTTATATTCCCACAATCTTATGGCTTGGTTGACTCGGATGATTCGCTCCCCTTGGCTATGGCTTGACCCCTAGTCTGATGCTTGGTTGCTTGACTATGGCAGGACCTCCCCTTTTAACTACTTAGTCTGCGTCCTGTAAGTGTTTGATATTCGAGTGATGCTCGAGCTTTTGATTGCCCCGGATGTTTTATCATTTGTTTGCTTTATTTTTTTGTCACATGATCTGTGACATTTTATTTGCTATGCTCCCTTAGGATTGCTCGTTGAGGCTAGTTGTAGATCTAGACATTAAGATCAGAACCCATGTATGTTCACTTAGGTAAGTACTCCCTTTTCAAAGCTCAACCATAGGGTCATCATCATATGATTACACTAGGGCTAGAGATTAAGATAGTCCCCATTAGTTTTTTTTCTTCTTTTCTTTGCATATTGCATCTTAAAACTAAAACTTTCTTTTTCTTGGCAAACCATAAAATATCTCTAATGAACTTAAATTCTTCTTCAAGGTAAAAAAATACAAACCAATCTTAATTGTTTATGCGCCTTTTGGCTCTGTTTTAAATCCTTGCCATGATATTTTTCTATCTTTTTGACGATGTTTTTCCATCGCGTATGTTTGTTATCCTACTTTGATTTTCAATATCATTGTTAGGGGTGATGTTTTATCATCTAAAATGTAATGTTTTTCAATTCTTGCCATGATATTTTGCTATCTTTTTGCCGATGCTTTTTCATCGTATATGTTTGTTATCCTACTTTGATTTTCAATATCATTGTTAGGTGTGATGTTTTATCATCTAACTTTTGATGTATTGTCATCTTTGCCATGATATTTTACTATCTTTTTACCGATGTTTCGTTATCGCGTATGTTTTTTATCCTACTTTGATTTTCGATATCATTGTTAGGTGTGATGTTTTATCATTTTATCTTATATTTTGTTATCATGCTGGTGTTTTATCATCTTATCCAAGATTTTGTTATCATGCTGATGTCTTATCATCTTGTCTGAGTTTGTTTTACCATGTGATGTCCTGTCGTCCTTATTTTGATGTTTTATCATCGTTGCTGATATTTGGTCATTTTACCTGTTGTTTTGCCATCTTGATTATTGCTTCTGTCTATTTAATTAAAAAAACACAAACCAACCAAAATACGTGAGCCGAACTACAGCTCTCTGATTCCTTAAAAGGGATACGTAAGCATCTGGTCACAGGGCTCAGCCGAGCGAACTTTGTAATCTTTCATTCTTTTCCCCGTGTTTTCTCTTTTGCATACATTCCCTCTCTTGCATCTTCCCTTTTCAGCTTTAAGCCTTAGACATAGATTTTGATCACACCCCTTAGATTAGAACAACAAGAGTGGATACCATAGAGTACTACGGGTGTGTAGGGTGCTAATACCTTCCCCTCACGTAACATACTCCCTTACTCGATCTCTCGATCGTTTGATAGTGATTTCATCCCTTCAGGTGTTCTCGATGTCTACCTTTCCCTTTAGGCGGGATAAAAGACGTTCGATGGCGACTTTATTGATTTTATTATCAGATAACGGTTCGGCTGGTTGTTTCAGCTGGCAACTTCATTGCGGATATGTTTACCAATTGTTGGTCCATCCTGGAGTCGATCCTAGCCCTTGTTTGTTTATCTATTTGGGTGTTTATTTATTTTCAGTTATTTACAGCTTTATATGCATTGCTTGCATATGTTTGTGCGTACATTTTATTGCTTTCCATATTGGTTATCTGTTGTGTTGGCTCTGTTTCCATGTTGGGTGGGTATAAGAAGGGGTAAAAGGTCCAATACCCCGGCCAAGTGACAACCATTGGAACCACGGGAATAAAGTGGAACATGAATGGCTAGTCGACTTTGGTTTGATAGTACAACCATGTTGTCCATGCTCAGATGAGATTACAAATGAGGTGTTATCGTTTCACATAGGTGTTTCGATGATAGTGGCTTCAGGCGTACCCATGATTCTGAGTTACCCTTGCCTTACCCTGACCTAGTTTACACCTATGAGTGAGGAGGGAACTTTGATCCTTACAGGTACAGGTACGGTTGGTGACTCATTTCTGTTGGTGACTTGGGTTTTACGGATGACCGTTCATTTTATAGAGTTACGGACCTTGGACCTTGGTTTTCCCGGCATATTCTAAAGAGCACAACAAATACCTCAATTCCCGTATGTCTGCATTGCATCATGGCATATTTCTTTTTCAAAAGAAATACAAATATATATATATATATATATATATATATATATATATATATATATATATATATATATATATATATATATATATATATATATATATATATATATATATATATATATATATATATATATATATATATATATATATATATATATATATGTATAATTCACATATGCATGCCATTTCTAGGGTATTTAGAAGTTGTCACCAGCATCAAGGATGAATAACAACATGGGCACAAGCACAGAAACCCTTAGAAATAAGATTCTCTATCAGTTCATGTTTTTTGATGGTCCATTACGAGAATTAGGAGCACTTGTGAAGGGTCTGAATGAGAACATCTCCAAAAAAAGATATGGGAACTTATTGCCACTAGTGAATGGTTATTATGAGGAATGGGCTTTGAGAGTGCTTCTTTAGTTATATGATCCACAACAACAATGTTTTACCTTTCAATATTACTAACTAGCGCTAACCCTCTAAGAGTATGCATATATTCTCGACATGAAGATTACAGACAATGTTCATTTTTCTCAAGTACCAGAAACCCCCAACTACGTGGCTATTGTTAAGGCTCTTTATTTGACCCTTAGTAAAGTGGAAGGTAATTAGATCAATAAGTGTGGCCTTCAGGGTATTTCGCAGAATTATCTAATAAAAAAGGCCAAAAGGTTTGCAGAAGAAGGGAATTGGACATTTTTCAATGCATTAATGGAAGTGTTGATTTATGGCTTGGTCCTCTTACCTGTTGCAGAAAAGTTGGTGGATTTAGCAACGATTTGTGTCTTTATGAATGATAATCCAGTACCAACCCTACTAGTTGATACTTATTATAGTATTCATTCTCGATATGGTAAGATGGGAGATGTTGTATGCGGCACAACTTTACTCTACAAGTGGTTTTTGATGCACATGCCTACAAAAGGACCATTTGTTAACACTACTGAGTCATCTCTTTGGGCCCCGTGAATCATGGGACTCACTTCTTACGACATTGTCTGGCACAACATAGGAATTTTGAAGGATTTCATTATGAGTTATGGCGAGTTTCCTAATGTTCCACTCATGGGAACAAAAGGCTGTATCAACTATAACCCCATTTTGGTACGTCGCCAATTTGGGTTGGTAATGACGAATGGACCTACTGAGCGGTAAGTAAGAGAAACTATTTTTTTCGGCAAAGGAGAAAATGATGCTATACTCGAAAGGGTAAAGGTTGCTTAGAAACATATTCATGGTGTGGCTCTTGATGCCTATTTAAGTTGGATTCCAAATCGGGTGAAAGTGTTGTTATTACCTTATAAGAGGGAGGAACCATTGTACTCACAGCCTATGTATAATCCGTTGACCGATGGTTTTCCATCTTCTAAAAGGGGGATTAGTGATCTTTTCCATACTAAGATGTCTTCTAAGAAATTTGTGCCAGGAGAATCCGAATTTATATCGATGGTGCGCCTCAAAAATGCCAAAGTTGAAAATATTAAGTTACAAGCAAATCTGGAAGATAAAAATATTGAACTCTACTTCGCTTTGCAAGAAAAGAAAAGACTTTTGCAAGAAAACCGAGAGAAAGATCGTCTACTAGAGATTCGTAGATCGCTTGAGCAATCAAAGAGGTCAAGGTTTGAGAATTCTAGCGTAACTAATCTTCAGGATGATGCACTATTGAGGAGTCAACAGATGGTTAAGAGTCTCCAAATAGCAGGAACAAAGTTAAAAGAAAGTCATAACAAGAAGGTTAAAGAACTGTAAAGGCAACTCAACGAAGTTAAATTACAATACTAAAGACGTGAAAGGTAGATGACTCGTGTGATGGAAGAAAATGCTAAGCTCAGAGACCATATACAAAAGCTGGAAAATACGCCCATGCCTATCCCTTTGCCAAAATGCAAAGAATGTGATTTCTTTTTTTAGCAATGTCAGTATTTAGAAGGGCAGCTATTCCGAAAATATGCAGTAATCAATAGTTTTGCTCGTGGATGAGACCATAAAGAGACAAAGAAGTTATTCAAAGAAACCAAAGAGTGGAGTGAAGGATACTTCCGGAAAGGAGGACCATTATACTACACAGAGATTAGGGATCCACTATAGTGATGTTTGTTGATCACCACCAGACATGTTGGATGAGATTGTTTACATTTTATTTTGTATTTTGGTTTGTTTTGTATGAACTCATTACTCTAAGAACTATTATTACGAATGAAAAACTTTGTCATTTCTTTTTATTTTCATTCATTGTTTTCCTTTTCTTTCTTATTATGCGCCCATTTCCCTTTATCATGCTTGTTAAATATCCCTGGTGGTAGGCAAAGCTCCTGAATACCCGAAATGACAAAACATATCATTCATATCATACATAACAGGTTATCTCAGGATGGTATTCTTATCTTGAATATACTTTTCTTATCCATAGTTCAAGATGACTATTCACCGGTACTCAACCAGAAACAACTTTTCAAGACAGATGGAACAGATCCAGGCTGAACTCGCTGAAATAAAGACCCATATGGCCACTCAGGTGACTTAATTCATGGAGATCATTACTAATGTGAATCGCCGACAGGATGAGTTGGCTGCTCTCATCAACAATCAACACCGCAATCAGGAGGATGGTGAGAATCAATGGCTTTATCAAGACATTTCTGTTGGACTAGGGGATGTGCAAGACCAACCTTTTGTGAACCTTTACAAGCCACCTAGTAATCCTTTTCTGCGTATGGTAACATGGGGCAGTTTCCTCCATCTCTAGGACCTCGCCTTATGGGTAACCAAAGAGACAATCCGGGTGTAAGGAACTATCAAGTGCAGGATTATGACTTTGATCAGGCTGAAGATCAGTTTTCGGTGTGGCGTTTTGATCCAGAAGTTCAAGTGGAAGAAAGAAGGTACCGACTATTGGAAGAGCGGCTGAAGGTTGTGGAAGGATAATGAGTCCTTGGTATGGATGCCAATGATCTTGGGCTGGTGTCTGGGGTGAAGCTTTCCCCTAAATTCAAGCCTCCAGTGTTTTAAAAGTACAACGGTTCATCATGTATCTTTACTTATGCAACTGCTTATTTCAGGAAGATGCCGGTTCATACCGAGGATCAAGGACTTTTGATTCATTATTTCCAGGATAGCCTGTTTGGGGCATCCCTGGAGTGGTACATGAAGCTGGAAAAAACACATATTCGATGCTGGAATGATCTTTCCAGTTCTTTTGTCAATCACTATCAGTACAATGTGGATATGGAACCTAATCACACTCAGCTGCAGAATTTGGCACATGGGCCAAAGGAATCTTTCAAAGAGTACGCCCAAAAATAGCGTGAATTGGCTGCAAGGGTTCAACCTCCACTCATGGAGTTGGAACTCATTGATATGTTAATGAGCACTCTAAAATGAGCCTTATTATGATCACATGATAGGAAGTTCTTCAGCAGGATTTGTAGAATTGGTTATTACTGGTGAGAGGATCGAAGTAGGTTTGAAATTGGGAAAGATTAAAGTTGGTAATTCAAGTGGATCATCAGGAGGGGGAGGTATAAAGTCGTTCAGTGCTTATCCTAAGAAAAGGGAAGGTGATGCAAGTATGGTATATTCTCATAGAGGAAGAGGTGGAGATCGTCAGCACTAACAAGTCAATCTTTTTTCTATTCCTATTAATGTTCCTTTTTAGCAGAGACAGAATCATGTGCCCCAGCAACAAAGACAACAAGATGCTCCCAGTCAATATAATAATAATCAGCAACAAAGGAAACCAAGAAGGTTTGATCCTTTGCCATTATCCCTTACTGAGGCACTCCACCATTTTCTTGATTTGAAGTTGATTTATTTGAGAAATAAGCCAGCACCCACTAGACGACTTCCTGCTAATTATGATGCTAACGCAAGATGTGAATTCCATTCTGGCGGGATTGGCCATTCTACTGACAACTGTTATGCATTAAAGTGAAAAATGCAAGACTTGTTGGATGCCAAGGCAATTGATTTTACTCTAGTGAATGGTCCGAATGTTGTTCAAAACTCAATGCCTAAGCATGGAGGGGTTGTTGTTAATATGATTTATGATGACGGTAAAATGTTGAATTTAGTTATGAATGTAGAACGAGTGACTACTCTGTTGTCATATATTAAAAGGTATTTGCTTGACAATTCTATATTCCCGGGTTGTGCTTATGATTGTGACAAGTGTAAAGAGCAACCAAAGGGATGTGTTGATTTGAAAGCTGGCATGCAGTTTCTAATGTACGAGGGTTCCCTACAGTTTGATAGAAGACTAAGATGCCGGAAAGTTACTGAGAAAGATGTCGCTGTGATATCCATTCCTTACACTCATGTGCGTATCCCTGCTCCGTCTAGGGTGCCTCTTTTGATGATTACAATACCTTGTCCCATACCATATACTAGTGAGAATGCCATCCCATGGCATTATGGTGTCGATGTTTATTACCATGGGGTGTGGCAAGAGACAAATCCCCGTCCTTCTGAGGAAGAATCTACTGAAGATAATGAAGCAGATGTTCATAATTTCTCTAGAGTAGGTCGAATGACCAGAAGTGGTAGAGTGTTTGGTCCCTCCAATATACAAGATGTTGCGGATGCCTTAGTAAGAGAAAAAGGCAAGCAGCTGGTGATGATTGGTGATCCAAGGGTTACACCAGCCAATATGGCTCAGCCAATTCATGTGCCAGAAACTTCTTCAGTTCCTGATGAAGTTGAAGAATTGATGCAAATTATCAGGAAAAGTGATTATAGTATAATTTATCAGTTGAGTCATGCCCCTCCTAAGATGTCTATTTTGTCATTGTTGATTTATTCAGAGCCCCACAAAAATGCTTTGATGAAGTTTCTGAAGAATGTGTTCATGCCACATGAGATAACAGTCAATCAGTTTGAGAATGTTTGTGCTAACATATCTGCTGGAAACAGTCTGGGCTTTACAGATTTTGATCTTCCTCCTGAGGGGAGAGACCATAACAAGGCACTACATATTTATCTGGAGTGTAGAGGAACTACTTTATACTGGGTTTAGGTGGACACGGGGTCATCTTTGAATGTGTTACCTAAATCAGCTTTGATGAAAATTGATTATTCTGGTCTTGAGCTGCATCGTAGTGATTTGATGGTGAAACCATTTGATGGGTCCCGAAGATCAGTATTTGGAGAGGTAGAGCTACCTATTAAGGTTGGTCCTCGCACCTTTACTGCTACATCTTTCACTATGGATATATATAGCTGGCATATTGTTGTTTGTTGGGGCGTCCGTGGATTCATAAAGCAAGGGCAGTCACTTCTACTCTTCATCAGAAACTCAAGTATCCTGTAGATGGAAAAGTGATAATTGTGTGCGCTGAAGAAGAGTATATTGTGAGTCATTTGATTTCATCTCTCTATGTTGAAGTTGAAGGCGATATACATAAGACTCCTTTCCAAGCTTTCGAGACAGTTCATACAGTCAATATTCCCCCTCCAGTGCAAAAAAGAAAACCGGAAACGTCTATGTATTCTCTCAAGGATGCCAGGGCTATGGTGGAAAATGGTAACCCTGAAGGTTGGGGTCAGGTGCTGGATGTTATCCCTAAGTTTAACAAATTCGGTCTTGGTTTTAGTCCAGGTCAGCAGAGTGAAGCTCCCAAGATACCAGGTCTATCTACTCCTGTGAAGTTTTCCCATCCTAGTGCTGCTCAACAAGGATACACCAATTCAGTTGGTGATGATGGTGATGGTAGCTACAACATTTAAGATTGGATTTGTCCAAGTATTCCAGGCCAAGAACTCAAAAATTGGACTTCTGTGGATGTTGTATAAGTTTCAAGCATTGAGGAGTAACTTTCTTGTCTTCTTTTATTATCATGTCATAATTCTTGCGCTCTTCCCAAGGCGTAGTGGATCATTTGTGTAGGGTCACCATGTTTGTTTTCAAAAATTTATCATGAATAAAGGACGTTTTTGCACTCAAATATTTTATTCCCTTTCTTTATTTTATCATTTTTTCTTTAAATGGCGATGTTTCCTTTTCACACACTATCACTAAAACATTAAAATATCATTTACACAGATGCACTTTCACTATGGATTCCATTGATAACGACTTTGCTAGTCCTCACTATGACTTTGATAATCCGATCTACCAAGCTGAAGAGGAGGCATATGAAGATTGTGACCTCCCCGAAGAATTAGCAAGATTATTGAAACAAGAGGAAAAGGTTATCCAGCCGAATCAAGAATCAATTGAGATGGTGAATATTGGCACAGAAGAAGTGAGAAGAGAAGTCAAGATAGGGGCAGATCTCGAAGAAAGCGTAAAATCCAGATTGATTGAGCTACTTCGAGAGTATTCTGATATTTTTCCTTGGTCTTATGAAGACATGCCAGGGCTAGATACAGATATTGTAGTACATCGTCTGGCGCTTAAGGAAGGGTTTTCTCCCGTCAAGCAAAAGCTCCGAATAGCTCATCTTGAGATGTCCAAAAAGATTAAAGAAGAAGTTCAGAAACTGTTAGATGCAAATTTCTTGAAAGTCATCAGTTATCCTCCGTGGATTGCAAATATTGTGCCTGTGTTGATGTGTTGGTCGATAATACAGCTCATTCTAAGGTGTTCTCCTTCATGGATGGTTTTTCAGGTTATAGTCAGATTAAGATAATTCCAGAAGATATGGAGAAGATAACATTTATCACACCGTGGGGAACCTTTTGTTATAAGGTGATGCCATTTGGGTTAAAAAATGCAGGGGCAACGTATCAACGTGCCATGGTCACTCTCTTTCATGATATGATTCACGAGGAGATCTAGGTCTATATGGATGATATGATTTCTAAGTCTGATACAAAAGAGGATCATCTTGTTCATCTAGAAAATTTGTTTGAAAGACTGAGGAAGTTCCTTTTGAGGTAGAATCCAAATAAATGCACCTTCGGAGTGAGATCCGACAAGTTGTTGGGTTTTATTGTAAGTGAAAAAGGTATTGAGGTTGATCCTGCTAAAGTATAAGCAATACAAGAAATTCCTGAATCGAAAACAGAAAAATAAGTCTGTGGTTTCTTGGGGAGGTTAAACTACATTTCTAGATTTATCTCTCATCTCACAGCCACGTGTGAACCTTTGTTCAAATTGTTAAAGAAAAATCAAACGGTCAGTGGAATAAAGATTGTCAAAAGGCATTTGATAAAATAAAAGAATATTTGCAGGAACCTCTGATACTCATGTCACCCATAGAAGGGAAGTTATTGATCATGTATTTAACTGTGTTGGAAAACTCCATGGGTTGTGTCCTTGGTCAGCATGACGAGACAGGAAAGAAAGAACATGTCATTTACTACTTGAGTAAGAAGTTTACAGAGTGCAAATTAAAGTACTCTTTGCTGGAAAAAAAACTTGTTGTGCAATTGCTTGGGCTGCCAAACGCTTGAGACAATATATGTTGACCCACACCACTTACTTGATATCTCAAATGGATCCTATCAAGTACATTTTTTAGAATTTAACTCTTACCGGCAAGGGTAGCCCGTTGGAAAATGATACTCATCGAGTATGATATCTAGTACACTACACAAAAGGCAATCAAAGGTAGTATATTGGCTGATCATCTCGCTCATCAACCCATGGACGATTATGAACGAATGAAGTTCGAGTTTCCAGATAAGGAAATAGTGTATATTTAGGATTGTAATATCCTCGGCCTAGACGAAGGACCCGAACCAGGATCGCGTTGGACAATTGTGTTCGATGGTGCCTCTAATGGTATGGCCAACGGTGTTGGAGTTATTATCACATCACCGGAAGGATTCCATATTCCTTTCATAACTCGTATTTATTTCGATTGTACCAACAACATGGTCGAATATGAAGCTTGCATTTATGGTATTGAACCGATAATTGACTTGCGAATAAAATACTTGAAGGTTTACAGGGATTCTAATCTTGTTATCATCCTGATTAATGGAGATTGGGAGACACATTTTCAGAACCTGATTCCCTATCATGAGCATGTTATGAAGTTGATTCCATATTTTGAAGAGATCATGTTTCAACATATCTCTAGAGAAGATAACAATCTAGCTGATGCACTAGAAACTTTGCCCTCTATGTTCAAAGTTAAATGGGCAAATGAAGCACCTTCCATCACCATCCGAAGATTGGATGAGCCAGCATTTTATTTTGAAGCTGAGTTGGAATTGGACAGCAATCCAAGGTTCTACGATATTAAAAGATACCTTGAAACTCAAGAGTACCCTGAAGAGGTTTCTGTCATAAACAATAAGTTTTTGAGAAGATTTTCGGCCAAGTTCTTCCTCGGTGGTGGTGTGTTGTATAAAAGGCATTGTTGTACCCCAAAATTTGCCCTCCCATATTCTTCAAAGTTTTGACAAGCATCACCCCAAATTGTTCAAAGTCTACTCAAGGGCTACACAGTCAACCATCCTCCTAAGCCAGTCAAATTAGGGTTTTGGTTCTTGCAAGGAAGTTGAGGTTTTCAAGGGATCAATCAAGTCACACATGCTCATACACATTGTCAAGCACCTACATGTCAAGTTTCAAGGCTCACAAGGTCAAGTTGCACAGTCAAAAACCCTAATTGCCTCACAGTCAACTGCAGGGGCAAAATGGTCATTTGGCAGTCAAAAGTAAAAATTTTTGGTCAACATCTTATTTTGAAGCCACAATCATCATTTGATCAAGTCTTGATCATGATTCCACAAGCCTGGCTCAAAAAGTCTCAAGATGCAAAAGTTTCTATTTTTGGACAGCTGAAAAGTCAACTGTAACTTGACCAAGACATAACTTTTTCATGGTTCATCAGAAAAATCCCATCCAATGCTTATCTTGAAGGGGAAGACATTTCCTACAATTCATATTCACATTCCAAGTCCAAGAAATGCTCTCACAAAAAGTTATCAATTTCAACATTATAGGTCATTTTCAAAAGTCAACAAAAAGGCACTTTAAGTCAAAGACCGTAACTTGAGATTGTTAAATCAAAATGACATGGGACCAAATACATTGGTTAGAGGACTTCAAGACCTTTCCAAAATGTCAAAGAACATGTTCATAGCTTCAAAATTGAGCAAGATATGCATTGGAGAAGTTGGGAAATTTTTGTGAAATGGCCAAAGTCAATTATCCTTGAAATTTCATTTTTTGACAAAAAGGGCCCACTTTTTCCACTTGATTCAGCTTGGCCATGCCTCCCACGTGTCCCACAATTTATTTCAAGATTAAAAATTAATTTTTCCATTTATATTTAATTTTATTTGATTTAAATCATTTTAAATCTTTAAAATTCAAATAAAAATCAAGAAAGTTAATGGAGGGATATCTTTGAGTTTGAATAGCTTTGATACACCATCATTCACCTTCCAAATTCGTGCAAGGCCTATTCCAAGCAAGAAATTCAAATTTTGACAAGAATGGCAAGTTGCTTTAATGGAGGTTATGGCAAAATCTCAAGCATAATTGCAATGGTTAAAGGCTCATCATGTGACTGATTCTCATTCATTACTATATATACAAGCTTTCCCAACCTCATTCAAAAAAAGAGAGTGTGTGCAGAAACGGCCAAGAGAAAAACCAAAAATTATTCAAAAAGTGAGAGTTCTAAAACATAGTTGCGAGCATCTTCAGATCAAAACAAGCACGTGGTTCTATTCCTAGCCACACCCTGAAGCTAAAGCAACCTTTGCCAAGTCCTGAGGCTCATACCGCGCTGTAAGTTCTTCCCAAGTCCCCCATAATTCTCATATCATTTTTTGTTAACGCGTTCTTGTGCAGTTTCTCAAGTAGTTTCCACCATAAGCCTCACCCATCCAACAAGCCAAGTGTCATTGGAGGCAGATCTAAAGGCCCAAAACGCAAGAGTACTATGCTCTGGAGTCAGCGCATGCGTAGGCAACCGAAAAAAGTCAAATAAGGCTTCTTGTTGTTGGGCCAGAATTACTTCAGAAAACCTCCATGAAGGACATCTCACCCCCCTTGGGTTTATTTACTTTTTTCTTATTTTATTTTGTTTTGTCATTTTCTTTTCTTTTATTTATTTGCCTTATTTTATTTTTTTAATAATTAGCATAATTAACACATTTTCATAAAAAAACCAAAAAATAGAATTACATCATTATTATTATTATTATTTTATTTTGTAAAAAAAACATTAACTAAAATAGTTTAATTAGGCCATTTTAATTCCTTTCTTAAATAATTAAAATAGATCTAGAATTAGGTAACGTTAACTTTTAATTTTATTTCATTTCTTTTATTTCATAAAAACATAAAAAAACAAAAAACATTTCTTTTTAATTAAACTAATTAATTAGTCATTAATTAGCTTTAATTTCATTTTAATTACAAAAAAGACAAAAAAAATAATTTCTTTTCTTAAAAGGGTCAACACCCTTAGAACGTTCCCGATTATTTTATTCGCGCGCATTTACTTTATTTGATTATTATGTAACTGCCTTCAAGAATGTAATAGTTAAATAGGTTTATCGCTTTATTTAATTTCTGTACTTATTTACTAAAAAACGGGTCTTTGTAATTTTTGGCGATGTATAGACCCGCGCCTTGTAATAGCGTAGGATTTATGTTTCCGCAATTTACTTTCCGCACCCCTTAACTACTAAACTTGCATGAAAGAATGTATGTAAATAAAAACAACTCGTAGCTCACTAATTACAAAGACAAACATTAACTGAAAACAACACACGATGCATACACCACTTCTAGGGTACGCCTCACTCGTTGCCTTTGAAACGTGGTCGTCAAGTATAGGATGTTTTAGCGGTCCTTATGTCCATGATCCAGTTGCCTCGAAACAGTTGCCTCAAAACAGTTGCCTCGAAACAGTTGCCTCGAAACGGTTGCCTCAGATTAAAAAAAGGATCAAGGACATAAGGGTAGCTTCTAAGGTGTCCTACTGTTGCTTCGGTGACCACACTGTCCCTACACTCGAATTGACCCGAACACCTCCAACGGTGGTGCTACCTACCTCTCAATGGTGGGATGGCACTACCTAAAGGACACTTACACAGCTTAATTCCTTAGGGTAGGTAGATGACTCATGGATACTTGCTCTTTTCAAAAACAAACAAAATACTTTTCTCACCTCACACTTTCAAAAGCTTTCAAAACAAATTTTTCAAACACTCTTGAGGATAAATACAAGAGTTATTCAGAAATCTTTCAAAGAAACTTTTTCAAACCCACTCACATTTTGAAAAGCAAACATTTTGAAAACATAAGAGCAAGTATCTAAGAGCTCGTGGATAACCACAGATAGAAAGGGTGCTAACACCTTCCCTTTCTATAAATCTACCTCCCGAACCGAGAAACAATCTCATAAGGAATTTTGCTGTGCTTTTGTCCTTTCCATGTTGGAGAAAATAAAAGACGGTGGCGACTCTTGCTTCCGCGACATTTCGCGAAACCATCTTTAAACAGTCAGTTCTATTTCCACTGATCACAGAACTGGCGACTCTGCTGGGGACTATAAAAGTGAGGTGTACCTTAGGATTAGATCATACTTGTGTTTTCAATTGCTTTGCTTTGATTGCTTTATATTTGTGGGCTTTGCATCGGAGTTTCATAGATCCTAACCCAGATCTGGGGATACCCTTTTAGGTAGCATAAGCTGTGAGGGACCTGTTCGGCGTAGACCGACATGGGTGAAGCAGTGGCTACGTTGGTGTGGCACCTTGGTCTGTACCTATATCCCTTGTGTTGCAACAAGGAGAATATGGGTCTTCTGAGGAGTCATTAAGCACCAACCGACCTTAGAACCCTAAATTGACCCAACTTGGCCATAAAACAGTAGCAGTATGCTACACCCATTGAGGCTAAACTCTCGCGATGGTTCTGGCCGCAAGAAAAGATTGCGATGCTGGAGTTATGACCGATTGAGGGTAGTCAGTGATATTGGGATCCTCTAGAACCCAGTTACGTTTGATAGGACAGGTTTTGATCCCACCAACTTCAAGAGGGTAGTACCTAGACCTCATGCTGGCCTTAACTCTAAGGGCTATTTTGTGTGACTTGTGTGCTTTCAAACTTGACTACTTGCATGTTCTTATTATCTGACACATGGGTTCCTTGCAGGTGTTGTTCACAGTCCTTAATCTGGACTCATAACAGGGTTCACTTACATCACTCCACGCATAGCATAACATCATAACATCATACCATTGCATACATCCTGCATAAGGACTAATCCATTTCAAGGATCTCAAAGGCTTGTGATGCAGTTCATGATGAATCAAATGTCTAGCAAGGAGCAAAGGGGATTTATTTTCTCCTAGCCAAGGTTCATAACTTGAGTTAGGGGCTATGACCCACTCGATATGGTGAGCTTTGACTCTTGAAGAAGGACTCACAACAATATGCAGTTCCTTTAATCAAGCTACAAAATTCAAGTTCTAACAATCTTTCTTGTTTATCCCGCGAGATCCTTGAAAACATCGCATGCATACATACATATCATTGCGTTACAGGTACCCTTTGTACAGGTCACTTACCTTCTTCGATGTTTATTTCAGCAGTCATCATGAATCCTGAATCATCCAATGGACAAGCTATCAAGGCCCTCCAGGCCCAGAACGCCCAGTTCCAGAAGCTGGTCATGAGGTTAGCCCAAGGACAACAGGAATTGAAGACTCTGCTTTTGAAGAAAAAGAAGAAGAGGACTGTTTTGTTCAACCCTAGACGCAGATCTTGGAATACACTGCAGAATGAAGCTGAGCGGACTACTCCATCTGTTGGGGAAGGCAGTCACCAAGAGGGAAGGGTTCCTAGTCCCGTAGTCTCTGACACCGAGACAGATTTCAATGATGAACAATACCCCCTGCTGAAGACAGGTACAAACAGCTGGAGGACCGGTTAAATGCTATGGATATCAAACATGTGCCTGGGTTGGACTTTGGGGACCTAGGTTTATCTTATAGGGTGGTGATCCCTCACAAGTTCAAGGCACCTGCCTTTGTAAAGTACGACGGGTTTCCTGTCCTAAGCTGCACCTCCGTTCATACTCAAGGCAGATCCAGCCCTACACGGCAGACAAGAATCTATGGATCCATTTCTTCCAGGAGAGTCTTTCAGGGACTCAGCTCGATTGGTTCTATCAGTTGGATGGAACCAGTATTCGTAACTGGGAGGACTTGGCAACTGCTTTTTATAAGCAGTATCAGTATAATGCCGACCTCGCTCCCATGCGCACCCAACTCCAGGTTATGTCACTTGGGACGAGTGAAGGTTTTAAGGAGTATGCGCAAAGGTGGAGAGATCTGGCTGGAAGGGTGCAGCCGCCCTTGACTGACCGTGAGCTCGTTGACATGTTCTTGGGGACCTTGTCTGGTCCCTTCTTCAACCATCTGAGTGGAAATTCTTCTGCTGGGTTTACAGATTTGATCTTGACCGGGGAGAGGATCGAAGCTGGCATCAAGGCTGGAAAGATTCAAGAAGCTGCACCTTCTGATACTCACAAAAAGCCTTACACTGGGAAGAAAGAGGCCAATGCTGCGTACAGCCAAAAGGGTCGCCATGATCAACATGTAGGGGCAGTCCAGATCTCTAATCCTAGGCCTGCTCAACAGGGACAGGGGCATCAACGTAAGGAGGTCGCACCCAAGAGACAATTCACTAAAATCAACATGTCACTAGATCAAGCGCTACAGCAAATGTTGAAGGCAGGGCTGATTACCTTGAGGGCTCCTCTCTGGAATCCAAACACCTCTGCTCCCAACTACTATCCTAATGAGAGGTGCGCATACCACTCCGGTAGCCCGGGTCATACTACGGACAACTGCTGGCCTTTGAAGAACTAGATTCAAGACATGATCGACGCTGGAGAGATTCAGTTTGAAGCGTCAGAGACTCCAAACATAATCAATGCTCATTTGCCCAATCATTGAAGGCTTTTGTTTATTTGAATTTCCGAGTTGTAATTTTTTGCTTATACAAACAATTAATGTCATAGCAAACTCTTTTATTTCACTAATGCACTGCATATGTCTGTTTTTGAATTAATCCAATTATTTTCATTATATTCAAATTGCTTTCATTTTTTGATGATCAACTCTCAATTAATAATTCTAAGCCTCTTGAGGGAGGATGACGAAAACGATACCACAATCTACAGTATGCTTTTGAACAGACCCCGCTTATGAGGTACAAGCATTGTTTCAATTCCTAAACACTGGAGTTATAAGGAAGATAATCCCTCGTCAACCCCTCTGAGCCAAAGAAGTAGGAGTTTTTCTTTTCGAAAATTAAAACCCTTAATCATAACCTGGGGCAGGGTAGTTCTCTCAGTTGATCCAAGTGCACAACGAATGGCACCAAAGAAGTCCTTCCGAGACGAAAAGACAGTGATGGTTCATATAATCATAAAGACAGGTAGTCGTTATATCTCAAAGTAAAAGCCCATTAAGTCAAAACCTATGAAGGAGACTTACAAAACTGGGGCATCCCGCTGACTGTAATCACGAAAAGGAACAGTTCAGGCAAAAAAAAGGGATAACGAAATCAAAAAAAGAAAGAGGTCCTACAAACCCTCAACACTAAAGGAAATGACTGCCTATTCAAAATAAGCTGTCAGTATCCAAACCATCACTGGTATATCAAAGCAAAGACTCAAACAAGGTCTAACGCACGATCAGCTGAGTTTAGGTTTGAAGAACATCACGAAGAGCGGGTGGGTACAGATAAATTTGAGCCTTTATCCTTTGTTTCTTAAACCGTGAACCATGCCACGTTATAACCCTCAAAGTCCTAGCTGAAGCATGGGTTATTCGAAAGCATACTGTTACGAAAGGTATCCTGACTCCTTAAGGCTTGCGGTAAAATAACGAGTTGACATCACAGTTTACAAAAAATTTCACTTGTTTTTATGAAAAAATGCATTTTCAAAAACTTCAAGACAGACATAAGCTTTGCGTTTTTAATATAACATTGCTTGCATATGACTATTTGTTTGAACAGCATAGAAGTTCGCACGACGAATGTCTAATGAACAAAAGCACCTCCAAGCAAGGGGCAAGATATGATCATGGTCCATCATCTGGGGCAGTTAAGTTAAGATTCGGAGAATCTCTCAAAAGGCCAGCCAGTCTGGGGCAAATCTCCATCTGGATCACTTGGGGAATTGGACGATCAAACGAAGATCTTCTGGTGGTGTGGCAACACAATACTACTGACAGTGACAACTCCCTACATCCTGAGAGCATGGACATAGTCGAAAAAATACTACGCGTAATCAAAGACCCGCTAGGTTGACACACCTAGGTAAAAATAAGGGCTTCCCGGTGAACCAAAAGGGTTCGGGCAAAAGTAAGGGAAGAAATGAAAAAATCTGAACACCCGGCAAGTCGAAAACCTGAAAAGGAGGCTTGGGCAAAAATGGGTATCCCGGTGGACTGAAAACCCGAAAGGGCGGTCCAGGCAAAAATTAGGGATCAAAGCGTACGACTATGTCCCGTCATCTCGTCACTTGCCTACCAGAAGAAGATTTGTCGAATCGGCAGTTGTCTAACACCTCACAAGGTATCTTCTTCTCTCACGTCAGAAACAGGGGCAATAATGAGTTGTCCAAGCGATCTAGTTGCTCTGTCAACCAAGGTACCAAGGTAGGTTCGGCTGAAGAATTCACCCAAGGTACCTTCATTCCCCGAGAGTAAGTCAGTCATCAACGCTCTCCCCAAGCAGAGTTAGTCTACTGTCAGCCTCAAGGAAGTTGGGTATCCCCAGAAGATCTCAATATTCCCCAACGGAGTATACAGATGTTCCTACGCAAGCATCCCCGGCAGTATTAATTTAAGATTGTTCCCCGGCGGAATACAGACACACCAGTGGAGCCACTTCCCCAGTACAGTTCAAAGGTTTCCCCAGGAGAGTTGAATCAATCCCCCAGTAGGAAGCTTATCCCCAGTAAATTCTGGAAGCTTATCCCCTGCAGAGCACGAACGCGTCTCCCCGACTTTATCCAAAGGTTATTCCCCACCAGGGCTTATAACTGGGTTATCCTCAGCTAATAACCACGGAAAGACCGTCCTCGGCGAAGTTTCTTCCTACCCCCCAGCGGAGTTCATCAATTCCCTCAACAAAGCTTATCAACGGTATCCCTCAGCGGAGTTATCATCAAATTCTCAGCGAAATATCCCTTCCCCACAGAGTATTCCCCGCAGAGTATCTCTCCAGCAAGTTTATTCCCCAACGGAGTCATCTTCTCCTACCGGTTTATTCTTGCAACCATCATCCCCAGCGGAAACGAAGAACTCTGTTCTTCAACATCAGCCCAGGATTCAACTTCCCGGCATTCGTCAAGGATTTATTTTCCTAGACGAAAATACATTCATAAACATATCACTTTTCATACATATTGCTTACATACACAATGCATGCACATACGCATCATATCACACAATCTCATTTCTCCCTGAGAACATCATGACATCATGCATTGCACAACTGATGTTTTGCCTTTTTCAGGAAAAAGGTTAATCCAAAGACGATTACTATCAACTGTTGCAATTCCAGATTCGATACCTGCATCTAGCCAGGGCATATCTGTGAGCGATTGATTATGGATTCAATACCTGTATCAAGCCAGGGCATATCTACATTAAAGAGATTAAAGAGATAGCTGGGAAATGCTCCAGATACGGATGCTATTCTATTGTTTATTCAGAGATTCTTTCTAGATATAGTTCAGATGTGACCCAGGCATGGCGACGTTCTGATACTCATTCCAGATTTCCTTTCAGAGATAACTTAGAGATGCTCCAACCACGGATTCTATTCTATTGTTTATTCAGAGATTCTTTCTAGATATAGTTCAGATGTGACCCAGGCATGGCGATGTTCTGATACTTATTCCATATTTCCTTTCAGAGATAGATTGGAAATGCTCCAAATATGGATGTTGTTCTTTTGCTTATTCAAGACTCCTTCTAGATATAGTTCAGATGTGACCCAGGCATGGCGACGTTCTGATACTTATTCTAGATTTCCTTTCAGAGATAGCTTGGAAATGCTCCAGATATGGATGCTGTTCTTTTGCTTATTCGAAACTCCTTCTAGATATAGTTCAGATGTGACCCAGGCATGGCGACATTCTGATACTCATTCCAGATTTCCTTTCAGAGATAGCTTGGAAATGCTCCAGATATGGATGTTGTTCTTTTGCTTATTCAAGATTCCTTCTAGATATAGTTCAGATGTGACCCAGGCATGGCGACGTTCTGATACTCATTCCAGATTTCCTTTCAGAGATAGCTTGGAAATGCTCCAGATATGGATGCTGTTCTTTTGCTTATTCAAAACTCCTTCTAGATATAGTTCAGATGCGACCCAGGCATGGCGACGTTCTGATACTTATTCCAGATTTCCTATCAGATATAGCTGGGAAATGCTCCAGATATGGATGTTGTTCTTTTGCTTATTCAAGACTCCTTCTAGATATAGTTCAGATGTGACCCAGGCATGGCGACGTTCTGATACTCATTCCAGATTTCCTTTCAGAGATAGCTTGGAAATGCTCCAGATATGGATGCTGTTCTTTTGCTTATTAAAGATTCCTTCTAGATATAGTTCAGATGTGACTCAGGCATGGCGACATTCTGATACTCATTCCAGATTTCCTTTCAGAGATAGCTTGGAAATGCTCCAGATATGGATGTTGTTCTTTTGCTTATTCAAGACTCCTTCTAGATATAGTTCAGATGTGACCCAGGCATGGCGATGTTCTGATACTCATTCCAGATTTCCTTTCAGAGATAGCTTGGAAATGCTCCAGATATGGATGCTATTCTTTTGCTTATTCAAAACTCCTTCTAGATATAGTTCAGATGTGACCCAGGCATGGCGATGTTCTGATACTTATTCCAGATTTCCTTTCAGATATAGCTGGGAAATGCTCCAGATATGGATGATGTTCTTTTGCTTATTCAAGACTCCTTCTAGATATAGTTCAGATGTGACCCAGGCATGGCGACGTTCTGATACTTATTCCAGATTTCCTTTCAGAGATAGCTTAGACATGCTCCAGATATGGATGCTGTTCTTTTGCTTATTCAAGACTCTTTCTAGAGATAGTCCAGATGTGACCCAGGCATGGCGACGTTCTGATACTCATTCCAGATTTCCTTTCAGATATAGCCTAGAGATGCTCCAGATCCGGACGCCGTTCTATTGCTTATTCAGATTCAAACTTCTAAAAGACAACTTAGAGATGCTCCATCCCGGATGCTCTTCTATTGTTCAGTCCAGATACGATCCAGATTCGGATGACATTCTATTACTCATGCAGTATGGATATACCCCAGACACGGCTGTCATTCTACCATTTATTCAGACGTCAGCAATTAGACACAGACTAGATATGCTCCAGACACGGAAGCTGTTCTATTTCTTATTCAGATTCACCTGTCCACCATCTTTCTAAATGGCATCTATAAGCACATTCCCGACAAGGTTCTGTCACACTTTCAGATGGTATCTTTAAGCCCATCCTCCCATCCATCATCTCTCCAAATGGCATTTGTAAGCCCATTCCCGACATCACACTGCTGATACTCTACTATGTGAGTGCAAATTTCTGGGCACTCTAGTGTTCAATCATCTTCTACCCTCGGATCACGAAAGGCACACAAGCCAATCTACATCCTCAGGTCTAAGAAGATTGAATAGGGGCAACTGTTGTACCCCAAAAATTGCCCTCCCATATTCTTCAAAGTTTTGACAAGCATCACCCCAAATTGTTCAAAGTCTACTCAAGGGCTACACAGTCAACCATCCTCCTAAGCCAGTCAAATTAGGGTTTTGGTTCTTGCAAGGAAGTTGAGGTTTTCAAGGGATCAATCAAGTCACACATGCTCATACACATTGTCAAGCACCTACATGTCAAGTTTCAAGGCTCACAAGGTCAAGTTGCACAGTCAAAAACCCTAATTGCCTCACAGTCAACTGCACGGGAAAAATGGTCATTTGGCAGTCAAAAGTCAAAATTTTTGGTCAACATCTTATTTTGAAGCCACAATCATCATTTGATCAAGTCTTGATCATGATTCCACAAGCCTGGCTCAAAAAGTCTCAAGATGCAAACGTTTCTATTTTTGGACAGCTGAAAAGTCAACTGTAACTTGACCAAGACATAACTTTTTCATGGTTCATCAGAAAAATCCCATCCAATGCTCATCTTGAAGGGGAAGACATTTCCTACAATTCATCTGCACATTCCAAGTCCAAGAAATGCTCTCACAAAAAGTTATCAATTTCAACATTATAGGTCATTTTCAAATGTCAACAAAAAGGCACTTTAAGTCAAAGACCATAACTTGAGATTGGTAAATCAAAATGACATGGGACCAAATACATTGGTTAGAGGACTTCAAGACCTTTCCAAAATGTCCAAGAACATGTTCATAGCTTCAAAATTGAGCAAGATATGCATTGGAGAAGTTGGGAAATTTTTGTGAAATGGCCAAAGTCAATTATCCTTGAAATTTCATTTTTTGACAAAAAGGGCCCACTTTTCCACTTGATTCATCTTGGCCATGCCTCCCACGTGTCCCACAATTTATTTCAAGATTAAAAATTAATTTTTCCATTTTTATTTAATTTTATTTGATTTAAATCATTTTAAATCTTTAAAATTCAAATAAAAATCAAGAAAGTTAATGGAGGGATATCTTTGAGTTTGAATAGCTTTGATACACCATCATTCACCTTCCAAATTCGTGCAAGGCCTATTCCAAGCAAGAAATTCAAATTTTGACAAGAATGGCAAGTTGCTTTAATGGAGGTTATGGCAAAATCTCAAGCATAATTGCAATGGTTAAAGGCTCATCATGTGACTGATTCTCATTCATTACTATATATACAAGCCTTCCCAACCTCATTCAAAAAAAGAGAGTGTGTGCAGAAACGGCCAAGAGCAAAACCAAAAATTATTCAAAAAGTGAGAGTTCTAAAACATAGTTGCGAGCATCTTCAGATCAAAATAAGCACGTGGTTCTATTCCTTGCCACACCCTGAAGCTAAAGCAACCTTTGCCAAGTCCTGAGGCTCATACCGCGCTGTAAGTTCTTCCCAGGTCCCCCATAATTCTCATATCATTTTTTGTTAACGCGTTCTTGTGCAGTTTCTCAAGTAGTTTCCACCATAAGCCTCACCAATCCAACAAGCCAAGTGTCATTGGAGGCAGATCTAAAGGCCCAAAATGCAAGAGTACTATGCTCTGGAGTCAGCGCATGCGTAGGCAACCGAAAAAAGTCAAATAAGGCTTCTTGTTGTTGGGCTAGATTACTTCAGAAAACCTCCATGAAGGCCATCTCACCCCCTTGGGTTTATTTACTTTTTTCTTATTTTATTTTGTTTTGTCATTTTCTTTTCTTTTATTTATTTGCCTTATTTTATTTTTTTAATAATTAGCATAATTAACACATTTTCATAAAAAAACCAAAAAATAGAATTACATTATTATTATTATTATTATTATTTTATTTTGTAAAAAAAACATTAACTAAAATAGTTTAATTAGGCCATTTTAATTCCTTTTTTAAATAAGTAAAATAGATCTAGAATTAGGTAACGTTAACTTTTAATTTTATGTCATAAAAACATAAAAAAAACAAAAAACATTTCTTTTTAATTAACATAATTAATTAGTCATTAATTAGCTTTAATTTCATTTTAATTACAAAAAAGACAAAAAAATTAATTTCTTTTCTTAAAAGGGTCAACACCCTTAGAACGTTCCCGATTATTTTATTCGCGTGCAGTTACTTTATTTGATTATTATGTAACTGCCTTCAAGAATGTAATAGTTAAATAGGTTTATCGCTTTATTTAATTTCCGTACTTATTTACTAAAAAACGGGTCTTTGTAATTTTTGGCGATGTATAGACCCGCGCCTTGTAATAGCGTAGGATTTATGTTTCCGCAATTTACTTTCCGCACCCCTTAACTGCTAAACTTGCATGAAAGAATGTATGTAAATAAAAACAACTCGTAGCTCACTAATTACAAAGACAAACATTAACTGAAAACAACACACAATACACACACCACTTCTAGGGTACGCCTCACTCGTTGCCTTCGAAACGTGGTCGTCAAGTATAGGATGTTTTAGCGGTCCTTATGTCCATGATCCAGTTGCCTTGAAACAGTTGCTTCGAAACAGTTGCCTCGAAACAGTTGCCTCGAAACGGTTGCCTCAAATTAAAAAAAGGATCAAGGACATAAGGGTAGCTTCTAAGGTGTCCTACTGTTGCTTCGGTGACCACACTGTCCCTACACTCGAATTGACCCGAACACCTCCAACGGTGGTGCTACCTACCTCTCAATGGTGGGATGGCACTACCTAAAGGACACTTACACAGCTTAATTCCTTAGGGTAGGTAGATGACTCATGGATACTTGCTCTTTTCAAAAACAAACAAAATACTTTTCGCACCTCACACTTTCAAAAGCTTTCAAAACAAATTTTTCAAACACTCTTGAGGACAGATACAAGAGTTATTCAGAAATCTTTCAAAGAAACATTTTCAAACCCACTCACATTTTGAAAAGCAAACATTTTGAAAACATAAGAGCAAGTATCTAAGAGCCCGTGGATAACCACGGATAGAAAGGGTGCTAACACCTTCCCTTTCTATAAATCTACCTCCCGAACCGAGAAACAATCTCATAAGGAATTTTGCTGTGCTTTTGTCCTTTCCATGTTGGAGAAAATATAAGACGGTGGCGACTCTTGCTTCCGCGACATTTTGTGAAACCAGCTTTAAACAGTCAGTTTTATTTCCACCGATCACAGGCATCATGATGGTTTACTGCTCAGATGTGTTGACAAGAAAGAAGCAGCTAGAATCATTGAAGAGGTGCATGAGGGGGCCTTCGGGACTCATTCCAGTGGACATACCATGGCAAAAAAGATTTTGAGAGCTGGTTACTATTGGTTCACCATGGAAACTGATTGTTATAACCATGCAAGGATTTGTCACAAATGCCAAGTTTATGCTGATAAAGTGCATGTCCCGCCTGTGCCATTGAATGTTTTGACTTCCCCTTGGCCTTTCGCAATGTGGGGAATTTATGTGATTGGTAGAATCGAACTAACTTCTTCCAACCGACACCGTTTCATTTTAGTTTCCATTTATTATTTCACCAAATGGGTTGAAGCTATATCTTATGCAAATTTTACCAAGCAAGTGGTGGCTCGGTTCATTAAGCATAATATCATTTGTCGTTACGGAGTGCCTGAAAAGATCATCACCGATAATGGATCTAATTTGAACAACAAAATCATGAAGGAGCTTTGTGAGTCCTTCAAAATCAAGCATCATAACTCTTCTCCATATTGATCGAAGATGAATGGCACTGTGAAAGTGTCCAATAAGAATATTAAGAAGATTGTGCAAAAGATGGTAGTAACCTATAAAGATTGGCATGAGATAATGCCTTTCGCTTTGCATGGTTATCATACCACTGTGCGTACTTCGACTGGGGAAACCCCGTTTTCGTTTGTTTATGGCATGGAAGAAGTTTTTCCTGTAGAAGTCGAAATTCCTTCTCTAAGGATCATGAAAGATGCTGAGCTTGACGAAAGTGAATGGGTGCAAAATCGACTGGATCAGTTGGAACTCATTGACGAGAAGAGGTTGATGGTTGTGTGACATGGTCAGGTGTACCATCAGAGGATAAGGAAGGCCTTTGACAAGAGAGTGCAGCCTCAGTATTAAAAACCAGGTGACCTTGTGCTGAAGAGGATAATTCTTTCTCAGGGTGATCCCAGGGGAAAGTGAACTCCGACTTATGAAGGATCGTTCGTGGTCAGGAAGGTTTTCTCTGGTGCAGCAATGATGCTCGCAACCATGGATGATGAATACTTTCCACTCCCTGTGAATGTTGACGTAGTTAAAAAATACTTCGCATGAAACAGACCTGCTGAGTTGACCGGCTCGGGCAAAAAAGGGCATCCTGGCGAACCACAAAAAGGAATAAAAGGTTCAGGCAAAAGTTAGGGATAGAAAATAAGAAATGAAAAGAATGAAAAGAAAATAAGTACACCCGCTAAGTTGAAAAACTGAAAGGGCAACTTAGGGAAAAAGGGGTATCCCGAAGAATCAAAAACCTGAAAGGGCGATTCAGGAAAAAGTTAGGGATTTAAAGCGAATGACTACATTCAGCATCGGATCCCAGATTTCAATTTCATCTACTATTATTATTGGTCACCTGGAAGGGGTTAGGAATCAATTCAAGTATGCTTCGTCAAAAAGCAAGGAAATGAGAGCGTTGAGGTTATAAGATTTATAGCAGAGTCGGAACTTAATGGGTATTCGTATTCACATTTCCATTTGTAAGCACTCTTTGGTGTTGATTTTGCAATTACCTCTTTTTAAGAATTGCTTCCAAATGTAAATTCCTTTTTCATAGGCTGATTTTAAAATCAATAAAGTATCCTCTTTTATTCAAATATGTGCTCATAATTTTCTTTTACTATTTTGTTTACAAAAACGTCCAATATTTTGATAAACATTTGCATATAAACTTTGTTGGCTCTACACAAACATGATAATATAAGTCACATTTTATTTGATTTCAAAATTTGTTTGAAATTTGGATAATAGATACAACTATCATGCTATGCGTGGGGCATGTTTGATGTCCCTCTTGGTAAAACACTCACCTATTTGTTTGTGTTTATTTTCTTTTCCCCGAATAGATTCATTAACTGGAATGATGGCGGAGTTTTGCTCCTCCCCGGTGAGTTCCCTTTCCTCCAGAAAGAGAATTTAAAAATGTTAGAAGATATCTTGCCTAGGATTTTCTCATATATCCTTTGAGGTTGCCTCGGGGATATCTTTTGTTCAAGAATCCTTGTTCCCTCAACAAAATCATTTCTTTGAAAGTGCTTATTCAGAAATTCTCCTTATCCGATAGATTTTAATCTTAGATGCTGATATACTAGAGTTTTCTTTTGTGATTTCTTGATCCAATGTCAAAAATCCCGGCAAGTTTCACTCCGGCTGAAGTGTGCCCTTGTTCCCCAGTGAATCTAAAGGCTCTCATATTTCTAGTTGTAGCATATTTTTTTGAGCTTCTCATACAAAGAATATCTCATCCCCAACAAGAGTTATGTTTGTAAGGTCTCTTACCCCCAGCATGGATCTTCATATCCTTGGCAATATAAATTCTTGTCATCCCCAATGAGAGATTGACAACTTATCAAACAAAAAAGTCAGGTGATTTTTTATTTCCCGCATGCCCCATTTTGTTGGTTCTCTATCCAGCAACATCTAATCTCTATTTGGCATCCCACTTTATAATTTACTGTTTCGCCCTGATCTTCTCCCGCAATGCCCAATCTTCATTTGGCATTCCTTATTAAAGTTGATAGTTTCGATCTGATCTTCTCTAGAAGATGTTCACAATTTATTTTTGCAACTCCTGTTAGTTTTTGTAGCCTATTTCTATCAGTTGCTCAGTTGTTACTCCCGACAGAGTTTCAGCTCTTCAAGGCTTTCTTTCCAGCGGTTCCTCATATTTTCTCTTCTCCAGCAGATTTTGCAATTTATTTTTGCGAGTCCTCTCAGGTTTTAACCTATTGAATGGTGGCTTCTCGATTTCCTATTCTTCAGTGAAACATTTAAACATGCATCATTACATTGCATCTACCAAAACGCGTAGCATTTCCATTATATGGAGCATTACGCTATAAAAATATTCAAACATGCATCGGAACATAAGCCATTACTGTTTTTGTTTTCCCCAGTGAATTTTATAAAACATCGGATTATATTTTCAAAAAGGTTTTCATCCTCAATATCTCAGTTTCACCCCGTACAAATATCATGTTGATTTTACTTGTTTGATTGATTGAGTGTCTACTCTTAATTGTAGTTCAGTTTTACCCTAGCGCAGTTTTCTCGGGATTAGTCTTTACTACCCTCGTTGGTCCATTCCAATGTCTATTGATGTACCTTTTTAATACAAGTTTCATCCTGATATTCATTTTCAGCAGGTTTTTAGTAGTACGCCCTAGTCTCCTTGCTTTGGGTCGAGCTTTGAGTTTTGTCTCCTCACCCGCGCATGAAACCCAATTTTCATTCTGGTACTCACCTAGTTTAGTTTTGGATAACTAGTTGTAATGAGTCGAGTGTTATCTCGTTTTGTTTTCATACCTTGGACTTTTTTCAGTGTTTGATTAATGAATCCTTTGTCAGTGTTTGTTTACCAAGTCTTTTTGTAGTGTTCATTCAACTTCATCCTTGGTTGAAATCATCCTCCTTTCTTCCATGGATTCTTCTATCAATTTTCATTTACTGTTTATCCATTGGCCTGAGACTAGAAAGTGCTATGAGAAACGTGCGCTCTCATCACTTTACTTTGGGTCGAGTCTTGATCTTGTTGCTTGTGCATGAAATCTAGTTTGTTTTTCCCTAGTATCATCTAGTTTGTCTTGCCTAACTAGTTATTATGAGTCGAGTGTCGTCTCATTTTGTTTCTTTCCCTAGACTCTTCTATCGGTAGTCGTTTACCGTATCTTTGGTCAAAATCCCTATCTCACTCTTTGGATATCCATCAGTTTTTTATTACTGAACCTTTGACAGTATTTGTTTACTGTATTATGGCTTTCATTTGTTGTGTCCATCGACTTGAGATGTCTCTTTTATACCTATTCGGGTCTCGGTCAGTTTTAGTTTACTGTTTACCCATAGATAAGAGACTAGCAAGTGCTTTGAGAAACATGCACTCTCATCACTTTGCTATGGGTCGAGTTTTGCATCATTACCCGTGCGTGAAACCCATATGGTTTTATCCTGGTACTCGTTTCTAGAAAGTTTTGATCTTCTAATTTTGTTGAGTCGATTTTTGTCTCATTTAACGTCACTCCTTGGATATTTATCAGTTTTTGTTTACTGGGCCTTTAACAATGTTTGATTACTGTATTCCAACTTTTGTTTGCTGTATCCTTGGTTGACCGGTCTCTTTTGAGACTAGCGGGTGTTCCTAGAATCAAACGCTCTAGCAACTTTTCCCCACGTACTTTTCTATAATTTAGCTTTGCCTATGCTCTGCGTTTGAGTCTTATTTCATCCCTTTATGGTCCTGTTTTAACTTGACATATCACTCTGAAGTTTTATTTCATCTACTCTTCTAAGTTTGATTTTTGTCTCAACCTTGTTAAAGTCTGTGTTACAATTTCATTCTAACGCATGTCTTTAAAGGTCCAATTTTCATTAGGCCCTCTGTTTTCCAAATCCAATTTCGTTTGGTGCCTTCTAAGTCTCGAGTCTGTTGGTGTTCTTTCTCTTCGGCAGGTTTCCGTCCCCTTTTCAAGAGTATAAATTTTCAGGTTCTTTCTCATTCAATCATCTTCAACTCTGAATGTTCGAAAGCTATCGCTTTTCTCCCTTATCATGTTTAAGATGATTGAATAGGGGAAGCTGTTGCACCCCAAAATTTACCCTCTTGATTTAGGCTTATGTTTCATCATAAACATCATATTGCATTGCATTCAAACATTTTGATAGGATCAGAATACTTTGTTTATGAAGTTTTCCTCAAGCTTTAGAAGTTGATTGTATTGAAAAGTTACTCAAGGAGAGCCTCGTTATCTTAAGCTCTGGGTCTTTCAAGTCCTAAGTTTCTCTCATGAAGATATCTCATTTGTCTCATTGGTTTATCAAGAGTTGAAATATTGCAAATATTTGAAGAAGAATCCATTTTTCTCCTCCATCTGATGAAATTAGGGTTTTAACCATTGTATGACTTGAAGCTTGTTAATGCCAATTTGTTGAAGGATTGTCTTCTTATTATCATTTGAGGTAATTTTTGTTCAAATAATTGCTCAAGAAGGTCTAGTGGAATTATGGCTTTGAAGCTTGAGCATCTTCCTCCTATACAAATGACCAAATTAGGGTTTTGGATTTAATCAAGAGTTATTCAACTTTTTGATCCAAGCTTAATTCCATGTGTTTCTATATGTTATTTAGCATCTATTACTGAAATATTAAGGTTCACTTTTGATTGGAAATGAGTCAATTGATCACAAGGGGAAAATGGTCATTTTAACCAAAAGTCAACAAAATCAGGAGTTGACCAAGTGGACTTTTGGTAAACACTTAATTCAAACATCCTCATTTCATATTTCATGGATAATTTCATCATTGAATCAAGGGAATTGAATAAATTAGGGTTTACTTATTCATGAAGTTATTTTAATCTTTGAAAATTTTAAAGTATCCATAGTATACAACTTTGGCCAATCACAACATGAGTTCGGTTAATCTGATTGAAGCAAATGGTACATATTCAGAAACCTTGTGAAAAATTCTTCAACATTGTCAATGTGTGTGGAAAGCATAATTGTGAACCATTTGAGAGAAAATAGCTTAGAAGTTTCATGTACAAGGTAGCAATTTTGCTAGGCAGACTTGCTTCTCACGCACGTAATTTTGTCAAACATATGGTGTTCTATTTTCATGGCTTAAGTTCTTTTGATTCAAGTCCCAATTGGAAAATTTAAAAGGGGAATTTTAATGTTCATTGTATGGGCTTTCTTTTGAACTTGGAATCATCCAAAATGACCAAGGTAGAAATAAATTATTATACTTCAAAGTTGGTGTCTTAAAACTGGCTTCATGCACACCATGCAAGCCAGGCACGCGTGCAAAGCACAGTCCTTCAAATCACATATTTTTCTCAACTTCAGGCCATGATATCTTTATGATACAAGAGTCATTTTTAGATGTTCAAAGCACCTTTTTAAGCTTATTGAAAGTGATTTTGAAAGGTCTCTCAAGCTCCAAAAATGCATGAGCCATTTTGGAGAATGATGAACCATAAGCAAGTTGGTCATGGAGTATGCATGTCTGCCATGCCAGGATATTTTTTGTGCACAAATTCTTTTTTTTTGCCATTCAATGTTTCAGGAACATGCCATGCATGCACACTCACTTATTCTCTTTACCTCAATTATCCAAACGAATAAAATACCCCACCACTCTCATATTTTGTGACCTTCCATTTTTCGAAAATGATTTCTTTTCAAAATTTCATCCCCATGTGCTAACTATGCCAGCTCATTACTCCCTAAGGATTCATTCATTTTATACTCATTTGGAGGTCACTAAAACACAGCTCAGGTGACACCAAGTTCAAACAAAACACAACATACAACATTACTTCTTTTTACTGAGTTTTTTGTGCATTGCCTCTAACAGTTTTAATCCCCTTAAAGACCATCATACCCTTATCATTAACTCTCTCTATATAAGCTGCCATTCACTCTCTTTCACAGCACGCTTCATTCTCCTCACAAAACCAAATTTGAAATTCCTTCTCTCTCAAGATTTTTTCAAAGCTCTCTCTCTCTCTCTTTTCACTTGTTCCAGTCACAATTTCTCTTTGAATTTAACTTCATTGAAGCTTAAGGGGAAAGATTCGTAGGGTTTCAAGTTTGTTCAGAGGCACCAGTTGGATTTATTTTCCAACTCAAGAGGTAAAGCTCGGATCTCAAATTCTCTCAATGTAGTTTGATTTAGAGTTTAAGATCTTTAGTGCTTGTTCATAGTTGGCCAAACAATAGGTTTGATGTATAAACTCTCTTGGAATTGAAGTGTAGATCGTATTTTGAATTTCTGAAAATGACATGTACAGATGATTTTTGTGATTTTCGTGCTCAGATTTCTGATTGATCTCTTGATGATTTTGATTTCTATGAATTGTGTGATGTTCTTTGACATGAGATCTTTAAAAATTCATGAAAAATAGTTGAGAAATGATTGAGTTATGAGATCTGAAAATTGTGTTGAAATTTGAAAAAATCGCATGTTAGGGATTGCTAGAGGACGGGGATGAAGTTGTGTGGCTGGATCTGATTCGTCCATTTAAATTTTAATGCAATTTTATATCATTTCATTTGATTAATTTCTCTAATTTTATTTCTTGATTAAAACACTTTCAAAAATTTTGGAAAAAAATATCATAGGTATATTTTGGTCTCTAATATTTGATTATAATTTTTCTGGAATTTTAAAAATCTTTTGTTTGGTATAAAAATCCGTAGCTTAATTAATTTTGTTTAATTGGTTTTTGCATAGTTTTTTTATTAATTTTTGTTTTTGACTTTTTCTTTGTACAAAACTTACACCAAAAATATTTTAGACACTTTGATTGTCTATTTTGAGTTTATGAATTTCATTTTATATTTTTATCATTTTTAGTTGATTTAATAATTAGTGAGATTTGATTGCTTTTGAGGCATTTCACAATTATTTTAGTCATTTTCCTTAGTACAAAAATATATATTTATGTGATTTCTGAATTTTATTTCACATTTTTTATATTTTTGGTTGATTAAGAAAAATGTAGAAATTAACTAGGTTTTTTTTAAAAGATTGCCATGTTTTTATTTAATTTCTTATTTTCTTTCATTTCTAAAAATAAAGAAAAATATTATCTGACTTCTTTAGATCATTTTCTAGTCTTTTGAATTTTATTTCAATTTCATTTTATGTTCTTGACCTCCTTTGAAAATTGAACATTAATTGTGTGATTTTGTTCACTTTGTTTGTTTAGGTCACAAGTTATGGCTCATAGACCAATATCCCTTGAGTACTAAGTCAATTTCTGTTTAGGTTAGAATATTATGATATCTTAGGGCCTTATATTAAATTTTTCTTAATTTTAGGAGCTGATTTGATTTTTTTCCCAATTAATCAAGCTAGGGTTTCTAATTAGAGGCTTATCTAGGCTAGACTAACTTGTATGACTAAGTTTTCTACTTGAACCCTTGCTAATTTTGTATTGAGCTTGATGTTACTGGCCTAATGATGTCTTGTGAACCTTGAAATATTTTTTACTTATTTTTACAAGTCTTGTTTCTATTTTTGATTCAATCATATTTCTCGTGTATGCTTTCATGCTCTTTGGAATTAGAGATAGAGGGAATGCACTTGTGCAACCCATGATGGATCAAATACTTTTATTTTTATCATCCTCACTATTGTTTTAGAGGCTTGAGTTAATCAAAAAATCATTCAATATGTCATAACTTGCTTATTTTGTTTGATATTTAGTTGTGACCATGGTTTAAGAGGTAGCTTTTGTGCACCATTTTTTGTGTATCATTTGGATCCATATTGATTTGAATCTTTTGTGACTATGACTTTTTAAGGTTGGCTTATTATCATACAAAACTCATTTGATCCTTTATTGGCATTTCATTGCTCATTCAAAATGGTGACAAGATAGGAGTCACATCACATTAGTTTTTGACCTAGTTTGTGTTGGTTTGATTGAAGGACTTTAAGTCCCACATTTCTTAATGCTTAAACTTTTAATTTAACTCTCTTAGCATCTCCACTCTATATGCTCCTATTATCCACTTGGTTAGTATTCACTTGCTAATTCATCACGGTGACACAATGGGAGCTATATTTACCTCTTGCTTATGGTTTTTAATTTTGGTTGTTAATGTTTTCTTCTTATGATTATGAAGCTTGTCCCAACTTTGTACCTTGATTGTGGTTGTTGCCCATAAAATTCAATGATATTGAGTTTAAATTACTTTGATCACATTGCTTATATAGCTTAAGGGACTATATTTCTCCAATGTCATGACACTTAAGTGTGTTACCTTGTTAACATTTCTTAAGGTTTTAGATTCATGATTAGTATCTTATGAGGGTTTTATCATCACTCAAGGACAAATAAGATACTTTATTACTTTCATTTGGTCTTTATCAACTCCATTTGATCTAAGATAGAATGCCTTTACTTTCCTTTTAGATGATTTTGCCCATCAATTAGGTGTCCTTGTTCATGTAAGAAGTCTTAACTTCTACTTGGTTACTCTTGAGTCTTATCTTGAGATAACCTATTATATAAGCCACACATTCCATGATTCTCAAATCATGCACTCTTTATTTAAATGCATACTTGCTCAATGTAAACTTGTTTGTTTGTTTCTTTTCAACACTCCCCTTTTGTATGATGCATGTGTGACTTTTCTTGTGTGGCTTACAATATTTGAATGTGGTCTCTAGATATTGGTTTGATACTGACTTGCATGATAGGATACTCCCCTAACCATTTTCATCCTTCACTTACCCTTTCCTCCTACCTCTTTCACTCTTAGAGTTAGTTTAGGGTTGATTTTGGGCCTAATTTTATGATTATACCTAAGTTTATTCTAGTAGGTTCTTGTTGGGGATTCCATAGTTTCTTAGGGAATACTAACCTTTTGTGTTTACTTCTGATCTCATTATCCTTTAACTTGTCTTGCCTTGATCGTTTAGTCATTTACCTAGGTGCACTTCACTACACCGTTTCCCCAGACACTAGTTCATTTGCTATGAAAGTTATACTATGTTTTAAAATGATTAACTGAGTGCTTTCTTAACCATGATAAATGATAAATTAATAACATGTTTATATTCACATTTTATCTTACCTTGTTAATATTAATCATTTTGTTGAGTTGTGCAAGGTATTTCATGTGTTTTCATTGCTTTGTATTCCACTTTATTTGTGGGATACAAACTTCACTTTTGAGGCAATCTTTCTTGTTTCCCACATCCTAGGGATATATATATATATATATATATATATATATATATATATATATATATATATATATATATATATATATATATATATATATATATATATATATATATATATACTTGCACTATTATGTAATTTGTCTGTTCGTATCACTTTGCTGAATATTTGTTTGGTTGTGTCTGCTACACACCATTTGTGATTTATTTTCACATTGAGGCTTTGATGCTTATGTTTGACGAAACGACTTCTGACTTTTTTCTTTATTGATGCAAGCTATAACGCTCCGATAATTTAATTAATTATTTAATTAAAATTATTAGTTGAAGTTGAGCAATGTTGTGAATTATTGTTAAGTTGCTCTGTGACATTATTTGATTAAATGGTGATTTAATAATATTAAATATATTGGAGCATTATAATATTAATTGTTGGGCTTATTTAAGTGATGTCATGTAGTAAATATGGGAGTGTGGATATTGGCCCAATAAGAATTACTATAATTACAAGGTTAAGTGGATACAAAAGGAATTAAGTTAATTGAGAAAAAGTGAGAGAATAGATGGGAGAAACTCATTCGTTTTTATTGCAGCAGTATCACTAAATCGAAAATTCCCGTTTCGTTAACTGTTGGATCATGCTAAAATTTTAAGGGTAGGTTTGCAACACCTACATCTAACATTTGACCGTTGGGATCTTCAAAATAATGTCTGAGTTGGGAGATATCATCATCGCACTGTAGTTGCATATTTGGGAAAATTTTCAGCTTTGATTCTGATATAGAGAGAAAAAAATCTTGGAAGATTTTGGTACATGAGAAGTTGCAGAGAAGAGAAAAATAAGGTTTTTGAGGAGAAGGAGAGGGATACGTGGAAGTTACACCAAGCGACCAAGAGAAGATTCAATCAGAGACCCTTAGAGTTACCTTCAATCCAAACTAGGTAAGGATGGGGTTCAATCTCTATAATCGGGTATATGATAAACCGTATGTGGGGTTGGGTTGTATAAATTTGTGGCATGAATTATTGTCGATTCAGTTATATTGTGATTTTGTGAAGATTATCAGTCCTGCAAATTAAGTTGTCACTGAATGTTCATAATGTGTTGATGAAATTGTTCTGCAATTTATTTAAATCGTATTTCTGTTATGATGTTGTTATGATTATTATTGAGTTGTTGTCCTGAGATGAGACTCGAAAGAACATATAGGCGTGGTGGAAAGACTATGTCATATCTTATATTATTAATAAGTTAATATAATTAGTAAAATAAATTAGTATCAGATTGGATTAAAGAAGTTGCAGGAATAAATTGTAATGCTTTAGTCAAATGAATAGTAGGATGTATATGTAAGAGTAGCAGAAATAATAGTGTATGGACTAATTTAGCTGAGCATTATTAGGAAGTATCAGTAGATGTAGAAATTGCAAATTATCATACAGAAAGTATAACGGAGAATTTCAGTAACAGGAGGAATACGTTGAAATTGGTTTTGGTTTATAACTAATATTTGTCACTGGCAGGAAGTTGTAGTAATAGAAGTTGTAGATAACAAACAAGTAATTTTGGCTGAGACCAATAATAGCAGTAAGCTAAATAACAGAGGTAGCGTAATTTAGTAGAATAAATTGATTAGTAGGAGTATAAATAAATAGTAGTAATAAAAGTATATAAAACAGTACCGATTAGCCGAATTTGTAGATTTAGGCGGTAAAAGTAGTTAACTAGAATTAGTTGAAATTGTCGGAGTGAGTCGTATATACATATGGGTATTTTTAGTTGGTTTGTTTTTTTAGAATTATGTAGAATAAAGTTAATTTGCAGGTGAAGTCGAATTAAGTTGAATGGTTCCTATTTATGGGATTGTGTTGTATACCTTGCTGAAAAATATGAAATTGCAGGGGATGATGAATTTGGTTGAATTTCCTCTATTTGTGGGCAATATTATGTTGTAGACCTATGGCCAATATTGAGATGTTGTGTTTTTGTGATTGTCTCTATGAATTCTTGTTGATAATGTGAAGTTGTGGAGATTTTAGATGATGATGAATTACCTCTATTTACTGGTAATAATGGTGATGTGGGCTTATGCCTTGCGATGAATGATGATTATTGTTAGTATGTGATGGTGCATTCATTGAGTCACATACATTTGCATACTCTGTGATGGCCTATATTGGCGGATTTTGTGAAGGCCTGCATTCGCAAAATGCGAAGAAGGCTTATGCCTTGTTGATGCCTCTATTAATTGGAAATTTTTAAGTTGGGAGTTCTGCTCCGATGGTACCACATGCATGTGCATTGTGATTGATTCGCATTTGATGTTGCATCTTGAGTTGTTGTGAAGATAGATTCGTTATTGCTTTTTGTTGTTGACTTATTGTGATAAGTATTATCTAAAAGCTATGAATTTAGTAGTTATGTCGTGTAGATTTTTTATTATGATTAAAGTTGTTTGTAAGTTGTGAAGTGGTGATTTTATATGATCTGATTTAATATATTATTTATCATATGACTAATTATATAGTTTGATATCTCACCCCTTCTGTTTGAATGTTTCCCTTTATTGGTAACGTGCAGGTAACCAAGAATGATAGTTATTACCTTGTTAGTTAGGGTCGGTGTTGTCTCTCTGATACATAGCACTCAGGGGGATGAACGCTTGATATTTAGTTATTGATTATTATTTCAGTTGCTAAATTTTTAAGTTGATTACATGAAATAATTGTTGTCTGGAGGTTGTTTTAGTTTAATAAAATATTTTAAGTGAATTAAAATTGAGTATGTATATTCCGTTGCTTATCAATAAAAAGTTATTTGATTTTGAAGAATAAATCATATTGTTATCGGTTCATCCGAGTTAAGTGTTATGTATCTATTTGTATGTGATTAAATGAAGATTGATTTTTAGTTGAAAATATAGCATCCTATTTATGTTGAAATCTGATTTTCTTATTATTCACCGGGTAAAAATGGGGTGTTACATTAGTGGTATCAGAGCAGGTCGGTCCGTTCGACCAAGTAGTCTAATATTGTTTGTTCCTTAGTGCACGACAAGTGTGTGAAACACTGTCGGTAATTGTTTGCCTTAATTGCAGGAAGTTGGTTGAAGATAAGTTGGGGAGAAGTTTTGCTTCTCGAATATGTTTAATTGAAAGGTGTTGGTTCAGTGTGCTGCCGACGACGACAATGCAAGAATTGTTGGAGTCTTGTTGTCCCCAATTTGAAGGTGACTTGGATTAAAGGTCTTGTTGTTAGTCGAGTTAGAGCGCCTTGAGAGAAATTGATTAGACATTGTTGGTTCTTATTTATCGAAGAATGAAGAGCGATATAATATTTGTTGATTTATGAAGCAAGTTTAAGATGTTGATGTTTGAACAATGATGGAGTAATAAAGTTGCTGTAACTTTTATGTTGGGATCACATAGTGATTTTCGGAAGTAGTTGACGTTGATAAGTAGTTGTGAATCGCGAGTCTGAGTCGAAACTTGAAGAAGTGAGTAGCGTTGCGAAAAGAATTGTTGCCCTGATGTTTTGGAACTTGAACTTTGGCGAAGGAATGCATCTCTCGAGTTATAAGAAGTTTGGAAGCACGAGATATGTTAAGAGTTGTTTGGAATATGTCTAAGTTGAAGACAAATGAGTTTCGGAGTGGAATTTTCGTAAGCGAATCGCAGGAAACTGGAGAATTATTATGGGACTTCAAAAATTCATAACTAGAGTTTCGGGCATCCGATTTGAGTTCCGTTTGAAGCGTTGGAAATATAACGAAATGAGCTTCATCAGTAGCTGTAATAGATTAATTTATCACGTGATGATATTGGAAGTAAGTACAGTTTGTTGGTAAGCTTGTATTTGGGACTAAACTTATTCTTCAGTGTTGTACGAGACGGCAGCATCCGAGTTGGGCGAATTAAATGATCAATTGCGAGATTTATTTAAAGTAATTTTGGAAATCAAAGGTATCATTTGGAAAGTTTGGGTTTATTAATTAGAACAAAATACGATAGTGCAAAGTTGTATGGAATTTACGGTGTCGAAAAGGAGGAAGATTTATGCTAAGTTGTCAGGATGTATGTTATAGTTTTGGGAGAAGAGTTCTCTTGAGTAATTTTATTTCCAAGTGAAAGTTTATGTAGATCCATTCAAGGTGGGTGCAGTTCTAAATTGGAGAACGACGAAGTCTGTTATAGAGGTTAGTAGCTTTTTGAGCTTAGATGATTACTATCGTAGTTGTTTGAGGTGTAGATATATGAAATGTTATTAGATAAGATGATAATGTTGAGAGTATGATTTGAATGAGTTTGAGAGGTGGAGATACATGTATTTTTGATGTTGTGAAATTCGGAAGAGGATTACGATTTTAAGAATATTATTAGAATCCTTTATGTAGATAAAGACTCAGACTAGAGTGAAATGATTTGTAATGTATTGATATGCCAACAGATCTCAAGTTAGAAAATGATTGATCATCGTGGGATGGTGGGTGAATGACGATTAGACATGTTGTGTTTTAGAAAACTTGAATACTAGTTTTAAGGAAACGCTATTATAGTTTGGTACGATGATTTATACTCCCTTATGGTTGTCGAATACTAATTGACAAATTGAGGAACTGATCACCCTCAATCCATTGTTAATAGTAGACGAGATTATGTGGGGTGCTATAGATTTGTCTCTCTATCTAAGTGGTATGAAAAAGTATGGATGTTATATCACGAGAATAATCACTCACCAGTTTATGTAAAATTAGCAGAGGAGTCGTTGAGTGAGAGTTGAGACGTAATGAACAATTCAGAGTAGTGGGTTTGTATGCGAGCTAACGTTGCAAAGTGAAAGATTGAGAATATCAAATTAACAATGATTTTATGACAGATGTTAAAGAAAGTTTGGGATTAGATTGAAATTTGTAAATAATATAATCGACGGAAAATTTAATGAGGACGATGACTTAAGATGGATGATCAGAGTTGCGCAGCTGAAGCGTGATGTGGCGCAATTGCTATGCGTGTATGACTCGTTAGAAGTGAATGATTAAAACATCAGAAGCCTATGGGAATGGTGTGTCTTAATTTACATGCTTGATTTGGTGGATGGTTGATATAGAGATGTTGTACCAGGGCACTATGTTTGCTAGTAAATATTTATGGATTTTATAAGAAGATTATTGTGGATTGTTGGTTGATGGTGAGCTATGGGTATGCTTGCTGAGTTATACTGTTAAGTTGATGTTGTAATGATTTTGTTATCATTATTGAGATGTTATTGTTGGTTACCATAAGTGATGAATAATATCCTATAATATGACGAAGTTAATTTTGTTGACTATGTTGATATCACTATAATGGTGAATAGAGTTTATGATATTTTGTTGATAGTATACATACATATAAGTATGAAAATAAAGTTGTATACGCGCTTTGGTGTTGGGAAATTTATTAAGAGGTGACGTGGTATATCCGAGTATAAGTGAGTTATGGCTGTTACATTTCTACTGTCGGAGTTGTTATGTCAGAGTGTTTCCGAAAAGGTTGATAAGTTATTGACATGCATGTTGTGAGGATGTTGAGTGATTAGCATGCGTGTAGTAGATTTACATCATGATTGAGTTGTTACTATATCAAAAAAGTAGTGGCCGAAGTGTTGGTAAACACGGAGTTTGAGGATTAGAGAGTTGGATACGAGGTTCGCGTTAAGGATGGAGGTATCGAGTAGATTTTCGAGGACAAAAATATCCTAAGTGGGGGAGAATTGTAATGCCCCGATAATTTAATTAATTATTTAATTAAAATTATTAGTTGGAGTTGAGCAATGTTGTGAATTATTGTTAAGTTGTTTTGTGATATTATTTGATTAAATGGTGGTTTAATAATATTAAATATATTGGAGCATTATAAGATTAATTGTTGGACTTATTTAAGTGATGTCATGTAGTAAATATGGGAGTATGGATATTGGCCCAATAAGAATTACTAGAATTAAAAGGTTAAGTGGATATAAAAGGAATTAGGTTAATTGAGAAAAAGTGAGAGAATAGATGGGGGAAACTCATTCTCATTTTTATTGCAGCAATATCACTAAATCGACAATTCCCGTTTCGTTAACCGTTGGATCATGCTCAAATTTTGAGGGCATGTTCGCAACACCTGCATCTAACTTTTGACCGTTGGGATCTTCAAAATAAGGTATGAGTTGGGAGATATCATCATCGCATTGTAGCTGCATATTTGAGAAAATTTTCAGCTTTGATTCTGATCTAGAGAGAAAAAAATCTTTGAAGGTTTTGGTACAAGAGAAGTTGCAGAGAAGAGAAAAATAAGGGTTTTGAGGAGAAGAAGAGGGATACATGGAAGTTACATCAGGAGGCTAAGAGAAGATTCAATCGGAGACCCTTAGAGTTACCTTTAATCCAAACCAGGTAAGGATGGGGTTCAATCTCTATAATCGGGTATATGATAAACCGTATGTGGGGTTGGGTTGTATAATTTGTGCCATAAATTGTTGTCGATTTTGTTATATTGTGATTCTATGAAAATTATCATCCCTGCAAATTTAGTTATCAGTGAATGTTCATAATGTGTTGATGAAGTTGTTCTGCAATTTATTCGAATCGTATTTTTGTTATGATATTGTTATGGCTATTATTGAGTTGTTGTCCTGAGATGAGACTCGAAAGAACATATAGGCATGGTGGAAAGACTATGTCATATCTTATATTATTAATAAGTTAATATAATTAGTAAAATAATTTAGTATCAGATTGGATTAAAGAAGTTACAGGAATAAATTGTAATGCTTTAGTCAAATGAATAGCAGGATGTATATGTAAGAGTAGCAGAAATAATAGTGTATGGACTAATTTAGCTGAGCATTGTTAGGAAGTATCAGTAGATGTAGAAATTGAAAATTATCTTACAGAAAGTATAACAGAGAATTTCAGTAATAGGAGGAATAAGTTGAAATTGGTTTTGGTTTATAACTAATATTTGTCACTGGTTTGTTTTGTTAGAATTATGTAGAATAAAGTTGATTTGCAGGTGAAGTCAAATTAAGTTGAATGGTTCCGGTTTATGGAATTGTGTTGTATACCTTGCTGAAAAATATGAAATTGACGGTGATGATGAATTTGGTTGAATTGCCTCTATTTATGGGAAATATCATGTTGTAGGCCTATGGCCAATGTTGAGATATTATGTTGTTGTTATTGTCTCTGTGAATTCTTGTTGATAATGTGAAGTTGCAGAGATTTTAGATAATAATGAATTACCTCTATTTACTGGTAATAAAGGTTATGTGGGCTTATGCCTTGCGATGAATGATGATTACTGTTAGTATGTGATGGTGCATTAATTGAGTCACATACATTTGCATACTCTGTGATGGCCTGTATTGGCGGATTTTGTGAAGGCCTGTATTGGCAAACTGCAAAGAAGGCTTATGCCTTGTTGATGCTTCTATTAATTGGCAATTTTTAAGTTGGGAGTTTTGCTCCGATGGTACCACATGCATGTGCATTGTGATTGAGTCGCGTTTGATGTTGCATCTTGAGTTATGGTGAAGATAGATCCGTTGTTGCTTTATGTTATTGACTTGTTGTGATAAGTATTATCTAAAAGCTATAAATTTAGTAGTTATGTCGTGTTGATGTTTTATTGTGATTAAAGTTGTTTGTAAGTTGTGAAGTGGTGATTTTATATGATCTGATTTAATATATTATTTATCTTATGACTAATTATATAGTTTGATATCTCGCCTCTTTTGTTTGAATGTTACCCTCTGTTGATAACGTGCAGGTAATCAAGAAGGATAGTTATTACCTCGTTAGTTCGAGTCGGTGTTGTCTCTCTGATACGTAGCACTCGGGGGGATGAATGCTTGATGTTTAGTTGTTGATTATTATTTCAGTTGCTGAATTTTTAAGTTGATTACATGAAATAATTGTTGTCTTGAGGTTGTTTTAGTTGAATAAAAGATGTTAAGTGAATTGAAGTTAAGTATGTATATTTTGTTGCTTATCAATAAAAAGTTGTTTTATTTTGAAGAATAAATCAGATTGTTATCGGGTCATCCGAGTTAAGTGTTACGTATCTGTTTGTATGCGATTAAATGAAGATTGATTTTTAGTTGAAAATATAGCATCCTATTTATGTTGAAATCTGATTTTCTTATTATCTGCTGGGTAGAAATGGGGTGTTACACTAGCTCGTTCAACGATCTCTGGGTTTTGTTACTGTTTTAGTTTTTTATTTGCGGATTATATCCGTTTGGTACTTTCTTATCCGATTTACCCTTTTTCCATATTTTACTGCTTACTTAGGATTGGGAGTCCGTACCACTTGGCAGGAAATTCTGGAAGTCCTCACTAGGAGGCCATGTTTTTGTTTGTTTATAGATTGTTTCCGCATTATATTGCAGATGATAAGTCCTCAAAATGAGGCGAGCAGTGAGGGTTCATAATCAACCCCTGCATATTCTAGTCTTTTTCATTCCTATGCTCACTTTCTACAAGTAGATGCTCTGAACATGTGCTCAAGATCTGAATGAATTTAAGCCTTCAAAGGCAATGGAAAAGGTTTCTTGCAATCGGATACCCACACTTTCTTTAACTCGTGTTGACCAACATTGATGCTTAGTGTATGCATACACTATGTCTCCTCTCCCAGATCTTTCTTTCTCTGGTAATTGATACAGCGGTTAAGGACCCATTATATTCACATAATCTTATGGCTTGGTTAACTCAGGGTATTGACTCCTCTTGGCTATGGCTTGACCGCTGATCTGATGCTTGGTTGCTTGTCTATGGAGGGACCTCCCATTTTACTACTTGGTTTGCGCCCTATAAGTGTTTGATATTCGAGTGATTCTCGAGCTTTTGATTGCCCTGGATGTTTTATCATTTGTTTGCTTGATTTTTTTGTCACAGGATCTATGACATTTTATTTGCCATGCTCCCTTAGGATTGATCGTCGAGGATAGTTGTCGAGCTAGACATTAAGATAGGAACCCATGTATGTTCACTTAAGTAAGTACTCCTGTTGTACCCCCAAAATTTTCCCTCCCCTTTTCTTCTCAAGAAATTCTTTCAAGGCTTCTCAAATATTCAAGACACTCAAGGGTTGACTAGCCAAGATACTCCTCCTAAGCCAAAGGCTTACAACTAGTGTTTGGATTTTCTCAAGGAAATTTTGAATTCAAAGGTCTCAAGTGGATTCCATGGTTCTTCATAGGTCCTCAACAAGGTCTGTGTCAAGTTTCAAGCCCTACATCAAAAGTTTGCTCAGTCAATGGCTCAGATGATTGAAAATCAACTATATTGGTCAAAAAGTCAACTATGATCAACATACAGTCAAACTTCAATATTGTTGGTCAAAATCAACATTTTGAAGTTATATTTATCATTTCATCAAGGGTTGATCATGATTCCCCAAGGAAAGCTCTCAAATCATCCAAAGTCCAAAATTGCCAAATTAGGGTTTCCTTAGGAGAAGTCAACTGAAGTTTTACTGAGCATAACTTTCACATGCTTCATCAACTTTTCCCCAACAAAAGCCCATTTTTAAGAAAATTCAATTCCCTACAACTTTGTATTTATTCTCAAGTCCAAAAAATACTTCATTTGAAAGATATGAGCTAAAACATTATAGGTCATTTTCAAAAGTCAACAAAAGATACTTTTTTCAAGGTAACTTACATCAAGATAAAGTCTTCAAAAGAAAAATGATAAACATAGAGATTGTAGAGAACATATTTATATTTCCAAAAAGTCCAATATCATCTTCAAAACATGAAAATTGAGCAAGTTATGAGTTGCACAAGTTGTGAAATTTTGAAGAAATTCATGAAATGCAAAATGAGCAAAATTAAAGTTTTGAACTAGTGGGCCTAACTTTTGATGTTCAAACATGTTCATAAGGTGTTAGAGGACCTATAAATCCATTCACATATTTTTATGATTTTTATTTCTTTTATTTGAATTTTTATTCATTTAAATACAAATAAAATATGAAACCATGGTATAAAGGCTTGGGCTTTTTGTTTCAACCATCCAAAGGCCCAAGACAACTCATGACAACTCATTACAACCTTGCCAAAACATACAAGACTCAAAATGGCAAAGAAATAACTCAAATTAGAAAGTTTTCAAAAATTGATTCTTGTTTAAACCATGGCTTCATGAGTTGATTCCATGCCATATTTGTCAGCCCAAATACAAGACAACAGCCTGTCCAGATTCGTGCAAGGCATCCAAGAGACAAGAATTATGCAAATAAGGCAAGTTTTCAATGTGTTGGAATATTGATTTCATGGGACTGAATACCTTGTCCCTTTCAATACTTGTTGGATCCTATTTCATTATCTATATAAAGGCAAGCAAAGCAATGTCAAAGGACGGCGAAATTCTTGCATACCAAAGCCATTTCAAAATTCTCCAAAAAGTCATATGCATAAAAGCTAGAAAAGTTCTCAAGAACCTTCGTGCTTCAAAGCTCTGCCTGCAGGCCTTCTTATCCCATAAATCTATCCTTATCCTATCCCTGAACGTGAAAGGGTAAACTTGGACCAGTTACCATGGTCCAAAACACATTCTAACCATTGATACTTGATGAACAGGTTCTAACCATTGATACACTTCCATGCACGCGGATTCGATAAATACCATTTTTCCTCCGATCTGTGCATTTTGATCCAAAGCGCATGATTCAAGAACTTTTAGCCCATAACTTTTTTATTATTATTTATTATTGTTTTAATTCATTTCTTTCTTTTTCTTTTTAATTACTTTTTTTAATAAAATCATAAAATCAATTTAAAAAATTAGATTTAGGATTTAATTAATTAGCTTTATTTTTACAATAAAATTAATTAATTAAATCATTTTTGAGTTTATTTTGTTAATTAAAATTGGTTAGAATTAGGTTATTATCATAAAACTTTTTCCTAATTAAAAACAACAAAAACCATTTTTCTACTTAAAATTTTTAGGATTTTAGATATTTTCTCTTTACCATTCTCTGCGTGTTTGTTTACTTTTTTTGCATTATTTTCATGAATAGTTGTAACTTCTCAAAGGGATGTAATTGTTTAATTTAGGACATTTACATTTCCCCCCCATTTTTGTTTGTATTCCCCCAATCCCGAAGCGATGTAATAGCATAGTTTAATTTCTGCATTTTTATTTTTCTGCACTTGTATATATTTAACTGCTAGATGTATGCTAATAGGTAATGCATGGAAAGACTTAAAAATAAACGGTAGAAAACCTAACATCTAAGATAAACATAACTGAAACACAACACACTTCGCACACGCACACCTCTAAGGTACTTCCACTTGTTTCCTTCAGAAAACAAACAGTCACGTCCCTCGAATATGGGACACTTTAGCAAAGTCCCTCAATACAAAGATCATAGTCCCTCGACGACCCTTTGATGTTGCCTTTCGGTAAATGATCTAGTCCCTTACGATAAATTGCTAAAGTGTCCTACAAGTTGCCTTTAGAACTGTACGATGATCCACACATGTCCCTCAAACATCCAATGATAGGGCTACCCACCAACTAATGGCGGGATAGCACTATCTAAAGGAAAAGAACAAAGATCTTTCAAGTAGGTAGACAACTTGTAGTTGCTTGCTCACAAAAAAAAAATTCCCACACATACACTCTCCTTTCTAAATATTTTCAAAGACAAAAAATACTTTGTATGCATTCTCAACGATACGAGAATCATTACAAAGTTCGCCGCACTAAGGCGTCTTTCTAAAATATTTTCAAAATACACTTACACAAAAAGAATTTTCAAAATGAGCTAGCAACTAAGAGCCCATATATAACTGCAAATTGAAAGGGTTCAAACACCTTCCCTTTCCATAACCTATTCCCCAAACTCATAATCTTTAAAAAGTTCTTTCCTGTTCTTTTCACCCTTTCCTTTGTTGGATAAAAGAAAATTCGGTGGCGACCCTTGCTAACTGCAACATTTGTGATTAAATGCAAAACCAGTAAAGTTAGATCTCCCACCATTACAGAACTGGTGACTCTGCTAGGGATAGTGAAAGTGGGTTTACCTTAGAGATAGTTCATATTTTAAATGTTTTCCTTGTTTGACTTACTTGATTTATTCTTGAAGGGTTGTTTGGGTGTTCTTATAAAGATCATATACCCGGATCTGAGGCATTTTAGGTAAGTAGCAATAGATCATAGAAACTGTACAGAATAGACCGATATGGTTGAAATGATAGCTATGTTAGTGTGACACATTTGTGGGTATTGGTGTCCCTTGAGTTGAATCAAGGAGAATACGGGGCCGTGAGTGGTATCGTGAAGCACTAACTGACCGTAGAACCTTAGTTGAACAACTTGGCCATTAGAAAGTAGTGATATAGTCGAATTTGGTGCAAAACGGAAGATTGGTTGATGCTCGAAACTACACTCAATGAGATCGAACTTTTGGGATATTTCGGCCGCGATAAAAGATTGCTTGAGCTGAAACAATGTTCGATGACGAAAGATCAATGATATTGAGATTCCTTAGAACTCTGTTATTTCTTTTAGGACAGGTTGAGCCAACTAAAACTTCAAGAGGGTACTTACCTACAACTCCATGCAAGCTTAAACCTAATGCCTTGTGTGTTTTGCTTGTGTATGATTAAATTGTTCGAACATAACATCATAATATCATGACATATCATTTCTTAACCATTTCAAGGATCTCAAGGGCGTGTAATGCAGGTTATGATGAACCAGATGTCTAGGAAGGGGCAAGGGGATTTATTTTCCTCTAGCCAATGTCGTCAAAGCACGATGTCTTGAGTCAGTAGCTAGGACCCACCAACATGGTGAGCTTGATTCTCGTAGAAGGACGTTCAATGATATGAAGCTCTTCATATCGAAGCTGTAGTCAAAATTCAACTTCTAACATTTTCTTGTATTTATCCCGCGAGATCCTTGGAAACATTACATCCACATATCATGTATGTCATTACATAACATATATTCTCAAGACAGGTTTCTCATTTTCTCGCTGTTTATTTTAGTAAGAAAAATGGCTCTCGAACAGACCTTCAGAGACCTCCAAACTCAAGAGGCTCAGTTCCAAGAAATGTTCCTGAACCTATCCAAGGTGCAAGAGGAGTTGAAAGCATTCCTCACTGAGAGCATGACCAAGAGGAGTCCTTAAGACAACATGGATGACCAGTTGGAACAATTGCAAGCTGAGATGGCAACTATGAGAATCGAAATGATGGGTCAGATGGCTCTTATCCAAAATTTATCTCGGGGACAAGAAGAGTTAAGGATTCTCATTAGAAAGCTTCATCAATACAGATACGACCGTATGGGACAAACTGCTAGAATTTGAGGTCTAATCAATGATCAACCTCTCTTGACAGTCAGAGAATTGGGTGACATGTTCATGAGGGAACATGTTGAAAATAAACTCAGAAGTGGTGAAATTCAGGGGACTGCATCTTCAAGTACTCAGAAGAGATCATGCAATGGAAAGAAGGAGTCCAGTACTGTGTACAACCAGAAGGGTCGTATTAAGAGTAATCTCAACCAATCTGTGGGAGCAATGCGGATCTCAAATCCAGCACTGGTGTAACAACAACGACAGGGTAATCAGCGTAAGCAGAATACATCCAAAAGACAATTTACAAAAATCAACATGTCATTTGCTCAAGCATTGCAACACATGTTGAAGGCCAAGCTGGTTACATAGAAATATCCTCCTCAGAACCCCAACACCTCCTCTCTTCAATAACATCCTAATGTGAGATGCGGATATCATTCCAATAGTCCCAGACATGACACAAATAGATGATGGTCTTTGAAAATTAAAATCCAAGATTTAATTGATTCTAAGTTGGTTGAGTTCGGCCCTCCTAAGACCCCCAATGTGATCACTGCTCCCATGCTAAATCATGGCCAAGATTGAGAGCTTTTGTTCATTCGAACTTTCATTTGTAATTTCTTTGTTTGTTGAAACACTTATCTTAATGTCAGACTTTGGTTATCCTCATTAATGCATTGCATATGTTTGTCTTAAGTTATTCCATTTGTTTTCACTATACTATACTTTTACTTCCTTTTGTAATATTCAACTCTCGATTAAAAACTATAAGCCTTTAGAGGGAGGATAACAAAAACAATACCATAATCTCATACAGTATGCTTTAGAGCAGACCTTGCTGATGATGTACATCCGTTGTTTCAAATCCTAAATAGTGGAGTTATAAGGAAGATAATCCCTAGTCAACCCCTTTGAGCCTAAGAAGTAGGAGTTTTATTTTTCACACAAATTGAAACCTTGAATCCTAACCTAGGGCAGGGTAGTTTCTCAGTTAATTAAGATGTGCGTTCAGTTGCAAGCTTTCACTTCATACACAGTGAATGGTATCGAAGACGTCCTTCTAAATTAAAAGACGGTGATAGGTTTTGCATTATCATTAAATCAGGCAGTCATTACCTCTTAGAAGAAAAGCTCTCTAAGTCAAAACCTATGAAGGAGACTTAAGAAAAAAATGGGGGAATTCCGCTGACTGTCATCATAGAAGAAACAGTTCAGGTAAAAGGTAGGGGATAATAAAGTCAAAAAAGAGGTTGCTACAAATCTTCAATAAAAATATTACAAAAAATGACTGCCTCCTCAAAATTAAATTTCAGTATCTGAACCATCACCGAAATGTCAGGGCAAACATTTCAGACTCAATTGGAATCTAAACGCACAATCAACTGAGTATAGGACTGAAGAACATCACGGAGAACGGGTGGGTACATATAAATTTTGAGCCTTTATCCTTTGTTTCTTAAACCGTGAACCAGACCATGTTACAACCCTTAAAAGTCCTAACTGAAGAATAGGTCAGTTCGAAAGCATACTTTTACAAAAAGGTATCCTGACTCCTGTAAGGCTTACTATAAATTCTGAGTTGAATTCATATTCTTACAAAAATATATATTGTTTACTAAAAATGCATTTTCAAAACTTCAAGACAGACATAAGCTTTGCATTTTTAAATGCCATCGTTTGCATATGACTAATTGTTTGACATCAGAGAAATACGCACGACGGATATTCAATAAACGAAAACCCTCTCAATGAATAGAATCACCTCAGATGGAAAGACATTTCAGTAACAGGCCTTTCATAATCAAGGGGAATGACATGGTCTCTAACTGATCTGAGGGCAGTCGAGTCAAGGTTCAAGGAATCTCTCAAAAGTGCCAAATAGCTAGGGGAAGACCTCCATCTGAATCACCAGGGGAATTAAACATGAGTTTCAGCAAAGGGCCATATACGATTAAGCAAACATTTTATGGCAGTGCTGCAACACTTACTACTATGGACGGTGACAATTCTCATCACACTCTGAACACAGACACAGTCGGAAAATACTACGCATGAAAAAAAAAGACATGCTAGGTTGATTGGTGTTTACCGTGAAAATTGGTAAACAACCGTTGATCTTCCAAAAAAGGTTATTTTGGTTACTTGCAGGATTGATCAGTTTGATCCTAGGACATCTGCTAATTGTTTTTTGGGTTTGATAAGAAGTCTTAACATTGTTAATGAATAAGTTCGACTGGATACTAAGAGTAAAAGTTTGGATAGATTTAAATGCACAGGATGAAGGTAAAAACTTGGTAAAAACACAAGTAAAGTACAGGATAAAGTAAATTTGCAGTAATTTAAAAGGTTGTAATGGTAAAGTTTGCAGAAAAATGTTAAATGGAAAGGATTGTAAAGAAATGTAAATACTTTGATTGCAATAAAATATGGTGATTCAAACGTACATTCTCAATATTCTTTCTCTCACAGCGGGTACTTGAATAAAATTGAGTGACTTGTACAATGAGTTGAACACACGAAATTCTACATAAAATTCTTATATTTATACGAGTAATAAGTAATTGTTAAACAATTGCTTTGTTCCAGGAGGAGAACAAGTGTCCTCTGCATGCTCTTCGACCCCTATCTTCACGCCACGTCGCTTTCTCCAATTGCCAAATGAACTACCTTTCCCTGCTTTCTTCAGATTCAAATCCACTTGTTGTTGATACAAGAGCTTTTCTGTCGAAACTATCTTTAACTTAGAATATTCTCTAAGTGTTTTTTCCTTCTTAGCAAGGATGACTTCGACACAACTCCTTTCACATTAAGGATAACTTCGACACAACTCCTTTCACATGCTCTTCTGTCGAAGGGTCTTCAGCTTAGATTTCTTCAATCTATTTTTAGCCAATAAGGCCAATATATATATGTGAGTGTCGAATTTAGGAGCCAACAAATTGCCCCTCAAGAATATCAATTTTAACACTATAAGAAATAGTCATTCTTTGATGTCTCTATTCGACACTTGTCCATTTCTTGGTCACATAAGTTCACAGTGAACTTTTTGTCTTCTACCAACCACTGCTGACATCAGAGCCATCATTATGCTTTTTCCAATACGTCACTATCAGTCAGCCGTTATATGCTGCCATGATGACCATTATCCCTATAATCTAGGAAAGCATGGCAAGCGTTCCCATCACTTGTCTATACAACTGCTTCAAAGATCACCACGTGTCCCACTCACTCTGCAGCATTAAATGACTTTGAGGGAAAACACTCTTCCCTGGCTTATATAAATAGCCATGAACATCTCCCTTTGGAATTTTTCCAAACGTCTGATATTCTTTATCTCTTTGCATTCAAAAAGAAACCTCAAGAAATTCATCTCTTTCACAATCTTTCTACCAACAAATCCATAGCCTTTCTTTCAAATTCTCCAAACAACTCAAAGACAACAGACGCTTCTGATTCACGACAACAACTACATGTTTTCCCAACCAACTTCGTTCCTACTTCGTCTGGGGATCGAAGGATCGTTCTTAAACCTATGACCAAAGAAGAACGTGATGCAAACAACCTACAGGTACTCATTCCTATCAGGTATTCTGGACAAATGTATGCTATGTCTTGTCCTTTGTCTGTGTGTTTTGAAAACCCTAAACAAAACAACAACTTTTTCCCAACTCTCCCTAGACTCAAACCCATAGGTTGCACAAAGAAGCCTAGAAATGAACCCGAAGATGCAACGCCTGCCAATCAACAACATTCCCAGACGAAGGAGGATATAAAACTTCAGTTCATGAACAAAGGGGAATAGAATCTTCAGGTCTTGCCCTAGCTTGACCTTAGAATACTCAGAGTGGCTGGTTAAGATGGATGCAGCTAAATCCCAAATATGGGAAGATATGGGAAGTTATGACCTAGTTATGATGTCGAAGACCGTGTTAGCTTATTGTCCTCTTATGTTGGTATCCTCTTTGTACTTATGGGACAGCGCACACTACACCTTCCATTTACCTTGTGGAATGGTGACACCCACTCTCTTTGATATTGCATCCATCACTGGCCTTCGACCAACCAATGATTACATTGACCCTGATGATATGTCTTAAGACACCATTGAGTTTTCAGCCACGAAACCTACCTATACCACCTTCATCAACCACTTCCATGATAAATCAACTGATATTGTCTTTGAAGTGGAACATGTAGCTTTCTTAGCTTTATGTTTATCCCATTTTGTTTTCTGCACTAATCCACTCCAAGTGACAAAGAAGATGCTTACTCTGGCCACTCAACTTCACCATGGCTACAACCTTTGTTTGGCTAAATTAATTCTAGCCAATCTTTATGAGTCCATCAGTAATGGTGTGACTCAATTCAAAGTTATAGGTAATAGAGCAAGCCTGCTTCTTTCTGACCCTTTTTGGCTTCTCCAACTCTTGCTTAATGCCACTTTCGAATCATTTCTTCCTCAGAAGAACATAATTAATGAGAAGGCTCCATATGTTCTCAACAGGAGGGTCGAAGGTACCATATTGGCTCTATTGACTCCGATAGTTGAAGGACAACAATTCCAAAAGTCTTTTACCAGCTTCGTGATGATGTTTGCAAAGCGGAAAGAGTTTGTTTCAACCATGGCTCCATTTTCTAATCGAAAGGTTGGTCCAGCATGGTTTACTCGACGATATCCCTCAACTGAAGATCATGTCGAGGAATATGTGGCTGTTTGGGAGTCCTTTCTACGCCCAAGAATTATGCCATTGAGATTAAAAGGTTCTAAGAATAAACTTAGCTTGATCTCTTACCAGCCGAACCTTGTTTCTCACCAGTTTGGCATTATTCAATCGCTCCCAAATCCCATTTATGCTCGAGAAAAGTCTTTGCTATATTATAATGCAGACTATTCTGAAGAGGCCTCCACCAAGAAAATTGGTAGATATGTTAGTCGAACTGTTTTAACCTTGTTTGACTTCAAACCCAACTTTCTATGTTCACTTCTCTTCGAAGACCGGTGGAGGAAATACTACAACGAAGAGTTCTTCGACGCCAAAGATTTTTCCAACCATCTTCAAGATAATTTTCTATTGGTTTCTGACAAGATTAAGAAAAGTACTCTTTCTTCCCAAAGCAAATGCCTTCTTTTGTTTTAATTTAATCTTTCAATATCTGGCTCACATTTGCTTATTTTTTAGCTGTTAAGAGAACCACTTTCAATCCAATTATCAATAAGGTCACTGAAAGTTCAAAGGGAGGAGACCCGTCTATGAAACCCCTACCACGGGTAAATACCTTTCACCATCAATTTCTTTTTTAAAACATCAACACTAATGCTGACGTTTTTGACTCCTTTCCTTTAGGGTACTAAGAAATCCACCGCAAAAAAAGAGAAAAGTCCAAGAAATTGAATTTTCTAGTGATGACGAAGAAACACCTCCTATCTTTCCGAAGAAATAGAAGTTAAAAAATCCAGCTCCCGTCCTTGAATCTCGCCCAAAAACTAAAATTAAGGTTACAGCCAACAAGTCTAGACCTGCTCCTATCATCATCCAAGAACCAACTAAACATGAAATAGCTTCCAGGATGAATGATCCAAGTGAGAGCGATAATTCGAGTCCTGGTATCGAAGTTTCTCCCAAGGTAATAATTTCAACCGTCAAAGACCATTCTTTGAATCATTTTGCAATAATTCTAACAACAACCTCTTAATCTTAGGCATACTGCTGGTACTTCTAGATAGGCTCCCACACCTGCAGAATATTCTACTACCCCAATAAACAGCAAAGGCAATCCTACTTACAAGCCTTCTTCAGCAAAGGGATCTTTTTTAAGTTCAATCAGTGAAGTGAACTAAACTTCAGAACACCAAGTTGCAGACACTGGGGAGCAAAATAATGAATTCCTTAGTGAGGAAAATCTTGATTTGCAACACGCTAATCTGAGAACTTCACGCGCTGATGATGATGATCAGGGAGAAGAAGAAGTTGTTGATGATGAAGCAGAAACAGAAATGGAAGGCATACATAATGAACAAGATCAAAATAAGGATAATTCATAGAAACCTGCAGAGAATGAGGACAATCCTGAAAATGATGAAAGAGAAAACTCTATAGAGGAGGAAGTAAACCCCGCAAACGTCGAAAGTGCCAATGCCCAGACGCAAGATCTACCAGTCAGAGGTTCAACTTTTAAACATGCTGACAATGTGGCTCATGCCACCAATGATAAAGTTCCTTCGATGGGATCCTGCACCAAAGAAGACTTGGCACTACTCAAAAGGAATAACCTTCTTGGCTATCTGAATGCCATTCTTGAAAGCAGAGAAACTTCCTTCAACCAAAGTCGTGATGCTTTGACTGCATCTGGTAAGTCTACTTCGACTTCTCCCATTGAGGAAGCACTTCAAAAGGTTAAGGCTCAAATTTTCAAGAGGGATCTGATATTGATCTTAGAGGGAGAACCCGATGTCCCTTCCTTTCTGAAAAGTACCCTTAAAGTTGTCAATCTCCTTGTTATTTATCCTGAAATGGCTAGCATCGTCTTAGACCTGACTTCGATCATAGATCAGGCTTCAGCTGACTACACTCGTCGAATGACTCTCAACCGTGAAATTGAAGAGGAAAATGGCCATGTTTCTACTGCCTGGGTTGCTAGTGTTGAATCAGCTTCGAGGTTAAATGAGCTATCGAAAGAACAAGAATCCAAGAAATAAGAGGTCGAGGAGATCGGCCAGAGTACTACTAGCACGAAAGCTCAAACTAAAGAACTGGAGACCAAGATTGCTGCGAATGACAAATGTAGAGAAGAGCTTCTTTCCAACAATGACTCTGCGAGCCAGGAGGAGCTTAACAGTGGACTTAAGTATGCTAAACAAGCCCAAGCCTTGGATGCAAATATTGAATCTCTCCATCAGTCGAGGGCTTTGTGTGAAAGGCGCTTGGAACTTTAGAAGACCAAATACCTTTAGATTAAGGTTACTCTTCCATTTTGATTAGACTTCTCTTTTGTACAACCATGCTTATCTTACAAATATTTGAACCCTCTGAATGGGTATATGTAATGATTTGGAGCCATTTTTTCCAACGTAATGAATTCTCCATTTTGGCTATATACTTCGACTGAGATCAATTGTTGATTATTTTAACTTCTTGAAGTGCAAGTCTATATTTTTTCAAATATTTACCATTTACTCTCAAGAGTCTTTTATCTTCACTTAATTCTTCAATCTCATAGGCACCACCAGAAAATACTTGTATAATCTTAAAAGGTCCTTCCCATTTAGGAGACCATTTTCCCATGCTCTTATCTTTTTGATCCATTGGGAGAATTACCTTCCACACCAAATCTTCAGGCAAGAATGTCTTGGGTTTTACTCTCTTATTATAAGATTTTTCCACTCTTTTCTTCTGTATCCTTAAGAGGTCGAAAGCTCTCAATCTTTCTTTGTCTAAATTAACCAGTTCATCTAACATCATATTACAATAAGATTCAGAAGGAATATCTTGATGTCTCTAAATTCTTGTTGACTGTAGACAAATTTCTACTGGCAACATTGCGTCATGACCATAGGTTAATCGAAATGGAGTCGTATTGGTAGCTTATTTAGGAGAAGTTCGACATGCCCATAAGAATTGGTCCAACATATTATGCCAATTCTTTGGATTTTTTCCTACATGCTTTTTTATTAAGCCAATCACTACCTTATTTTCCGCTTCGACTTGGCCATTGACTTGCGCATAATAAGGTATAGATGTTAACAACTTGAATCCCATTTCTGTAGCAAATTCTTGCATTTTTCAACAAGTAAATAATGATCCTTGATCAGTTGTTATTGTTTGATGGATTCCAAACCTATATATAATGTTATTTTGAATAAATTCAATGACATCTTCTTGATCTACATTGACTAAAGGAATTGCTTCGATCCATTTAGTGAAGTAGTCAATGCCCACCAATATATATTTTTGGCTTTTAGATGATGCTGGTCAAATCTCTCTAATAATATCTGTTGTACCCTAAAATTTTCCCTCTCACGTATCAATATTTTTTCTCACAAAATCTCCTTTGGCTCAAGACTGCACTAGGGTTTGATCAACTCAAGACACCTCCTTAAGCACTGATGACTAAAATTAGGGTTTGAGATTGCACAAGGATATTTGAACTTCCAATGCCCCATATGACTTTCATGGATCATTATGGACCCCAAGATCACTCATGTCAAGTTTCAAGCCTTGGATCACACTTTTGCTCAGTCAATTGAGCAACCTAAAAATCAATTGTATTGGGGAAAAAGTCATCTATGGCCAATTTACAGTAAAACTTCATAATTTTTAATCCACATCAACAATTTAAACTCATATGCATCATTTGATCAAGTTAGGACCATAACTCCTCAATAAATTTGATCAAATCTCCAAAAGGGCAAAATGGTCAAAATTAGGGTTTTTACTGGGAAAGGGCAATTTCTGATTTTTGACCTAGCAAATGATCAATTGGTTTAAGGCATGACCTCAAGAGTCCAATTGAATCATTTTGACCTAATGACATGGCTTAAAACATTGCAAGTCCAATAGATTGACAGATGAATTTTTCAGTCAACTGGTCAAAAGTCAACTATATACTGAAAAGTCAAACTTTGACTCTTTTTTTGTCAAATTCAAATGCCAAAGATCACAATTCATAAAAAAATGTCAAAATATGAAACTTATTCATAAATAAACCCAAAATTCAAAATTTCATTTTGAAAAGTAAAAATTTCTAAACTTAGAAATTTTTCTAAGTGTTGGAAATTTCTTATTTTTTCACAATTTTGAGCAAAATTTTCACCATGATGCATGATGATTCAGGAGAAACATCCAACGTGAAAGTTGTAGATCTACATTAAATATACAACTTTTCTTCACACAACTTCTTACAAAAGTGCTTGGATCTCAAGTTATAATTTTAAGAACATGTGGTCATGAAACAAAACACTTAGTGAAATTTTGCCCTAATTTGGTCAAGATTTTGACCCAACTTCATTGCACTTTTTCATATAGTTCCAAGGGGAATCTTCAAAAGCAATTCCAATATTGGTTGTAAAGAACATTTCAAGCTTTCCAAAATGTCCAAGAACTCCTTGAGATCATTTTTGAGTAGGGAGAACTTCATTAGGGTTTTATCACTTGAATTACAAGGCATTTTTTTATGAACAAAATTCAAATTCAAAGTTATGTGGCATAACTTCTACTTTGCAGGCCTCAAACATGTTAGGCACTGCATAATTAATGGCTTTAACAGCTGTTAGAAGTCACATTTCAAGCATTCAATGCAAGGCCATGTGTTATGTCCATTTTGGGAAGAAAGTGTACATTGCAATTTTGATAAAGTGCTTTTTTTACACAAAACGTGTTCTTGAGCCTTGCACTTGTTCTATTCTGATCATACAAGTACCATAACCCATAAGAAACTTGTTAGACACTTACAATCACTCAGCCCATGCTTGTATCTCACATTGAATCTTGGTTTCCCACTTTTCTTCAAAATCAAGTAACCTAGCAATTACCTGAAAACTTGTACTTCTGATTGTCCAAACCACTCCAACCCTTTTGTTTATAGATATACAAACCATTTGCCACAAAATACACGAATGTTGAAGCCCTCAAACACTTTGAAATCAGAACTTGCACCAAAAACCTCCATTACTTGTCATTTCTGACCTTGAACTTCAAATACACAATCCACTCGTGCGTTTTCATTTTTAATCAATCACAAACTTCTATAACTCATATAGGGGCTATCCAAACCCTTACTACACAACTGTAACACCATTTGCACCATCCTCCATTTTTCAAAACAGGGGTCTGCAAGTGGACTTCTACATAACTCCTCAGCCACTTCCAGCTCAAGCTAAGCATCCCTTTAGCTTCCTGGGAATTTGAGGAAGCTAACCCAATTATTGGAACTCACTGAAAGCTGCTCAAACTTCAAACCTGATACCCTCTTGCAAGGTAAGTTTTCTAACTTTGGAAATTTTCATACATGCATCAGCAATGATTTAATTGTGAATAAAACATGTGGATATCATTTCCCTAAAGCTAACCATGTCTATAGTTTCCATTGATTTTGCTTGAGCTTAGAGAATTTTAAGATTGAAATTTCTGAGATTTTTAGGGTTCAGAATAGGGCCATTAAAATTTATGTTTATATTTGAGCTATAGTTTTAATGCTTTACATTTCTGAAACCGTGAGGAAATTTGCTACAAGTTTCATGTTTACAGTTTTCATTTTTGTTGAGATTTGAACAAGTTACAGAGGTTATGGCTGGGCGTGAGGTTGAAGATGAAGTTGGCCTCAGGAAGGTGTTTGCCTTATGTATTTATTGTTTGATTTATATAAACGGATGTATAGCTACCTCAGTGGTAAAAGTGTGCGCCTGTAACCTGAGGGACCTGGGTTCGAGCCCCAGTGGTACCCTTTTGATTTTTTTTTCATATTTTTGCATTCTGACTCTTTTTTGGCAAGCGCTGGGCTTCATCTTTGGGCCTTATGTTTTTTTTGTTATTTCTCACACCCTTGTAGGCTATTCACACCCTGATCCAGTTTTATTTTCTTTTTCTTATTTTATTTATTTATTTATTTATTTTCTTAAATATTTTTCTAATATTAAAAAATACAAAAATAATAGATTTACATTTTGACATGGTTTATTTATTTTTCTCACACAAAAAATTATTTTATTAATCATACTTTATTAATTTTACTAATTATCTTTGTAAATTTAATTAAAAATAGGTTTTAGTTATTTTCTTTTACACCCATTAAAATATATTATTTTAAAACAAAAAAGACCAAAAATATTTTATAATACTATAATTTATTTTCAAGACAAAAATACCAAAAAAAATACTTTTCTTATAAACTTAATTTCTTTTTTAATCAATTAATAGATTTAGGGTTTTATTTAAAATATTTTCTTAGTAAATTTAGGTTTTGTTTTATTAATTAATTATTTTCTTCTAGCTAATTAGGTTAAAATCAAAACCGCTTTTCTCATGAAAAATCAAACAAATATCTATTTTCTTTGCATTTACATTCTTGCATATATATCTATTTTTTATACATTTATTTATTCAATTCTTGTACCAATTCAATATAGTTGTAATAGATTAATTAGGTTTATTTTCTTGAAATCCCCATTTACAATTTGTACACCCCCCTCCCACAAGTATTGTAATAGCGTAGTAACTTTAAATTCCGCAATTTATAGCTTTATATATAACATGCTAGTAATTAAGATTTGTATGGAAAGACTAAAACCAATACTTAGAAAACCCTAATTCAAGATAAAATCAAGCATGAAAACAATACACTTGCACACAAGCATCCATAGGGTAAATCCACTTGGTTGCCTTTACAAAATGGCCATATTACGCATGTGAGGTATCTTAGCAAAAACAAAGCAAAATACAAGATCATAGTCCCTCGATGACGCTATCTAAGTTGCCTTTCAAATGATCTTAGTCCCTAAAAGAGAATGCTAAGATACCTTGCAACATTTCTAATCATAGTTATACGATGATCCACGCTCATCCCGTTTACATCCAAAGATAGGGTTACTTACCAAATAAATGGTAAGATAACAATGTCAAAGGAAAAGGAAAATGAACATCAAAGACTTTTGAGTAGTTAGAATGCTCCTATTTACTTGCCCAATTCCAAAACAAAACATCCTTGCTATTTTCAAAATAAACACCTACACTTTCAAACATCTTACAAAACTTGAAAACATTTTCAAAAGATCAACATCTTTGTATACATTCTTACAAACGAGAATCATTACAAAGTTTGCCTAAACAATGGCCTCTTTATAAAATACTTTCAAAAACCACACAAAGCACAATTTCAAACAAAAATCAAGTGATCTAACAAGTAACTAAGAGCCCATGGAAAACCATGGATGAAATGGGTGCTAATACCTTCCCTTTTCATAATCTACCCCCTGAACTCAAGAAATAATATCAAAGGTATTTCCTGTGCTTTTTCACCTTTCCTCTTGGATAAAAGAAAAGTCAGTGGCGACTCTTGCTAACCGTAACATTTGCGATCAAACACAAAACACTTAAGTCAGTTCTTCCACCATATCACAGAACTGGCGACTCTGTTGGGGAATATTCAAAAAGTGAGGTTACCTTAGGGTTAGATCACATTTACTTGCTTCCATTGTTTGACTTGTTTGCTTTACATTACGGTTCTTTGTTTGGGTTTGAATCCTCTACCCGGATTTGGGTTACCTTATAGGTAAGTAGCAATACGTTGTGGAAACTGTGCGGGGTATACCGACATGTTCTAAGCAATAGCTACGTTAGTGCGACATATTTGTGGTTACCGGTAGCCTTTGAGTTAATCAAGGAGAATATGGGGCTGTTGAGTGATGTCATGAAGCACTAATGAACTTTTAGAACCTTTACTTGACCAACTTGGCCTTTAGGATGTAGTGAGATGACCGGCTTTGGTGCAGTTCGAAGTTGCTAGATACTCGATACTACACTCATCGAGGTTTGGTTTTTTTGGGATATTTCGGTCGCCATTAAAGAGGCTTGTGCTGAAACAATGCCCAAGAAAACAAACCAGTGATATTGAGCCCCTTAGAACCCGGTTACCATTGCTAGGACAGGTTTGAGCCAACTAAACTTCAAACAGGGTACTTACCTATGAAAACCCATGCAAGCCTAAACCTAAGGACTTGTTTGCTATGTTTGTGTATACATACTTGAACATAACATCATGAACATCATAACATCATATTCATTCACTAACCGTTTCAAGGATCTTGGGATTTATCTTTGTTTTGCTTTGTAGGATATGGATTCTCTTCGCAGGAAAACAATTCAAGTCAATCTTGTAAGGATCCCTCCACAACTTAAGGAGCTAGCTTCAAGGATTCCAAAAAATTCTCCATTCACCGAGAGACATGGTCGCCTACTTAACTTGGTCACCTCCAACACTGATGAAGACATGATGAAGGTGCTCTTTCAATTCTTTGATCCCTTACACCATTGCTTCACATTTCCTGATTATCAACTTGTGCCAACTTTGGAAGAATTCTCCCAACTCTTGAGGATTCCAATTCTCAATAAACTACCTTTCAACGGTACGGAAAGAGACCTAAAGCCATGAGAGATTGCTCAAGCTCTACACTTGCAGTCATCTGATGTCAGAACTAGTTGGGAAACAATGAGTGGTGTCAAAGGCTTCCTAACAAAGTTCTTGTTTGAGAAAGCCCGAAACTGTTGGAACTATTTGGATTTGCAAGCCTTTGAGGAAATTGTGGCTCTCCTCATCTATGGGATGGTTCTGTTTCCAAATCCTGACTAACTCATAGATGTGAACACCGTCAAAATCTTCATATCCCGTAACCTGGTGCCTACTTTGCTAGGAGATATTCTACATTCTTTTCACACTTGCACTATGAGGAAAAGAGGTGTCCTTATGTGTTTCACTCCTCTCTTGGCAAGATGGTTTATTTCGCATCTTCCCCAATCTGTATTAAAGAACGCGCAAGGTTCAAGGTGGTCACAAAGGTTGATGACGCTCAAACATTCAGACATCCATTGGTGTTCCCGATCCCTAGAGAATGTTACTATTGTCGATCATTGTGGAGAATTCCCTAATGTCCCCCTACTTGGAATTAGGGGAGGTATCACCTACAACCCCTGCTTAGCCTTAAGGCAGTTTGGTTACGCCCGAAGGGATACGCACATGAGATGCTCATTCAAGGTTTGGTATTTGACTACGAGAACGACGATCAAGGTCTTTGCTAGAGGTTTATCCAAACTTGGAGGATGTTGAACAAGGTAGATAGCAAGACATTGGGGCATAAGAATTCCACCCCTCTTGAGCCTTACCTCAAATAGGTACGAACTCGTGCTCAGAGTCTTATGATGCCTTATCCTTCCATTCTCCCGGTAATCATTGAGCCTGTTATGGAAGGAGATGTTCCATACAATATCCTACATCCTGACATGCCCGCCCCTCTTTGGAACTCACTAAGCAACTTCATGAGGAGCAGACTCTGAATGCCTATATTGCACCAAAGAGGATGCATACTACCTTTTTATCTTAGAGTTTTTTGTATTATTTTTCCCAAAGAGGCATTGATGTACTCAAGCTTTCATTTATTAATATAACATGTATTTCCTTTTTGTATAAAACAAATTTGAATCTTTAAAATCCTTGAAATCATTGCATATGCATTTACCATTCATCATAACATAAGCAGGTTTCTTGCAACAAGTCTCCTCATCTTTCTACTATTTATTTCAGTAAGATGGATCTCGAGCAAACGGTGAAGGACCTCCTTGTTGGTTTCAATAGATGTTCTTAACTCTAACCAAAGGACAAGAAGAGTTGAAGACCTTGCTGGTTGAAGAGAAAAAGAAGAAAAAGAAAATAATTGGAGTTCTGAACATGGGAAGAAGATTCCAAGGACAAGCAAGAAGGACCTTGGACTTTGCAACTTCATTTGGTGAGAAAGACAATCAAGATGGTAAAGGCAAGGAAGCAGTTGTTTAGCCAGATTCAAAAGAGGAAGAGGAAGAAGAAGATTATTACAATACCCTCCAGCCGACGACAAGTATAAGCATTTGCAAGAATGGTTAAGTGCAATGGAAATCCAAAATGTTCCTGGACTGGATTTTGAGGAGTTGGGGTTAATATCTGGCATAGTCATTCCTCCAAAATTCAAAGCACCTGTGTTCGCCAAATATGACAGAGTTTCATGTCCCAAAATGCATCTTCGGTCCTATGTGAGGAAAATACAGCCTCACACCGCTGACAAGGATTTATGTGTACACTTCTTTCAAGACAGTCTGTCTGGAACTCAACTTGATTGGTTTTATCAGTTAGAAAGAGTCAATGTTCATAACTCGGAAGATCTTGATGCTGCCTTTTATAAATAATACCAATATAACGCTGATCTTGCGCCTACCCGTACTCAACTCCAGAGTATGGCCATGGTTTCAAGTGAAGGCTTTCAAGACTGTGCGCAAAAATGGAGGGACTTAGAAGGAAGATTCCAACCTCCCCTATCTGAAAGAGAATTGATAGACATGTTTTTGGGCACCTTGTCTGGTCCTTTCTTCAATCACTTAATTCAGAGTTCATAGGCAGGCTTTACTGAGTTGATACTGACCGGAGAAAAGGGTAGAAGTCGAGATAAAGGATGGGAATATTCCAAAAGATACATCCTCTGCTGCTGTAAAAAAAACCATTCATCAGAAAGAAAGAATTTGTTGTTGTATATCCTCATAGAAATCAAGATAGGATTGAATGTCGTCCAATGGTGGGGGGCTGTCATGATTCCTAAACCTACGCTGGCTCAGCAAAGAAGAAACCAGCCAAGAATGGAATGACCAGTCAGACAATTCACCCAAATTAATATGACATTATCTCAAGTATTACCACATTTGTAAAGATCCAACCCAGTGACTTTGAAAGAAGCTCCAAAGAATCCTAACACAACCTCTCCTCATTACCATCCTAATGCCCGCTGTGCATACCATTCTGAGAGTCCCGACCATGACACTAACAACTATTGGACTCTAAATAACAAAGTACAAGACCTTCTTGAAGCCAAAAAGATTGAATTCGACGCGTCATACAAGCCTAATGTCATTACTGCCCATATGCCCAAACACGGCCGTGATGTCAACGCCGTCGAGGAAGATATGTTTGTTACTTCAGTTGGTGAACTTGTGACCCCATTCCTGACTATCAAAGAGAATTTGTTGAATGTCAGTGTTTTCCCAGGCTGTGATGAAAGCTGTCATTTCTGTTTATCCTCACCAACCAATTGTCCTTTGTTGAAAGCAGGCGTTCAGTGCCTAATAGATAACAAGGAGATTTTGTTCGAAAAGACTTCAATTCCAACTGTTTCTTACAATGATGTTTCCATCGTGACCATTTCCGACAATTCTTCCAGGGTCTCCACCAAAAGACCCGTTAGAATTATATCAGATCCTAAAGTAGCTTCGTTGATAATTACAATGCCTGGACCAATCCCGTATTCATCAGACAAAACCGTCCCATGGAATTATGAAGGTGATGTCTACTACCACGGTATCAAGCAAGATTGGCCAGCTGTTGAAGATTCAAGTTCTGAGAAAGATGACTCTGATGTCAGTAATATCATAGGGACTAGCAAAATTATCTGAAGTGGAAGGGTATTATCTCCAGAAATTTCTCCTCCAAAATCTATTTCTAGACCCGTAATCATTCTTGTTGTTGTTGCTCCTCCAAAGGATATTCCCAATCCTACAATCATCTCTGCTAATACTCTTGTTGACAAAACTGTCACAATCCCTGTTATCACCCCTACTGACATTCTTGCTGCCGAGTCAACCGAGACTCGAGGAAAAGGTATTCTGGTTGAGCCTGTCTAGAAAAAGGCAAAATCAGTAGCTATCCCTGAGACCTCCCGAAAGAGATGGAGGAAATTCTAAAGATCATAAAAAGAAGCGATTACAATGTAGTCGAGCAACTGGGAAAACTCCATCAAAAATTTCCATGCTGGCTTTATCATAATGTTTCGAGGCTCATGCAAAGGTGTGATACGGTGGCAGAACCGGACTGTTTTGGAAAATGCTGGTTTGCGTTTTGCGTTAGTGTTTGCAAAATATCGCGGTAAGCAAGAGTCGCCACCGACTTTTATTTTATCTAACTGGAAAGGAAAAAAGCACAGAAAAATTCCTTTTTTCGAGAATTTGAGTACGGGGGGTAGATTATAGAAAGGGAAGGTATCAGCACCCTTTCTATCCGTAGTTTTCTACGGGCTCTTAGGTACTTGCTCATCATTTTAAAAATTGCTTCCGTGTTTGTGTGTTTTGAAAAGTTTGTTTTACTTCATTTTAACCCTTGCTTCTGTCTTCAAGAGTGTTACGAAGTGTTTTTGAAAACTTTGTTTGAAAAGAGTGTAAGTGTGGAAAAGTTTGATTTTGAGCAAGTACCTACAAGCATCTACCTACTCAAAAAAAGAGTGTTTTTGTTCTTGTTTCCTTTAGACAGCGCTATCCCACTATTAAAGAGTAGGTAGCACCATCGTTGGAGTTGTAAGGGTCAATTCGAAAGGGACGTACGACCACTAAAGCAATGTTAGGACGTCTTAGTAATAACCCTAGTGTCTTAAGATCATATTTGAGGCAACATTTCCGAGACAACCTTTCCGAACGGGACATTTGATCTTTGTTTAGACAAGAGGGCAGCCACTAAAACACCCTATACTTAATGACCGTTTACCGAAGGCAACCGAAGTGAGAGTATATCCTAGGACTGTGCATGTGCGAGTGATTTGATTTCAGTTATTATCTTTGCACATTAGGGTTTGCTAGTCATTTTAAATTAACATACAGTCTTGTCATCCAATCCTATTATCATACATCTAACAGTTAATATTTGTGAGAATTAAAATGCGGAAAATGAAACCCACGCTATTACAAGGCTTCAAGGTGGGGGATTAATTACATAGCCAAAAAACCCGCAAAAACGATAAATAAAAGAAAAATCCTAATTAAACTATTACATACTGTGAGCAGTTACATTAATATTATAAAAAATATGAATGCGCGCAATGAATCGAGAAGGAAAAACAATTAGGGTTTTGACTCCGACTAAACCTAATTAAAAGAAAAATCAATTTTTGTGTTGTTTTTGCTATTTTTTGAGAAAATAAAGTTTTAATTGAATAAATAAATAAAAAGCTAATCACTAATTAATTTAATTTAAGAAAAATAATTAGTTTGACCTATTTTTGTATTTTTGTTTTATTGAGAAAAGAACTAAAAATTAAATCAAGAACAAAACCTAATTTTCTAATTAGTTTTTAAATTATTTACAAAAAGGTTAGAATTACCCTAAAATTAAATTTAAGTAATATTAAATTAAATTTGATAAAAATAAAACCTAAATCTAAATTTGTAAAAATTGATTTTATGACTTTTTGTAAAAAAAAAAGGAATTAATCTTGTGTTAGAAAATAATTTAAACAAAATAAATAAAAGAAATTTAAATAAGAGAAAAAATTAGAAAAGAAATAAGAAAGGGCCTGGTTTTGTAGCAAGAAGGGGGGTGCCAATCTGACTTCTAGGCCTAACAATTTCTGGCCTTTATTGACTTTTCCAAATCATGTGCATTGGCTTGACTCACGCCCATGATAGGCCCTCATGTGAGAAGCCTTGGATTTGGCTTGCTGTGGATCCAATGGTTGAAAGCTGGTGGCTCATGGTGGTTTCCTTGTATGCATGTGTGCCTGATTATGCAAGAAAAAATATCATGAAAAAATATGGGGACCTGGGGATCGAACCCAGGTCCTTTGGCTTTTCCACACACACGCTGACCATCTGAGTTGGCATGTTCTTTTGTACATGGAACAACAAACAAGAGTTATATGGAAAAAAAATAATAATGTTACAATGCGCAAAATTTTGAATTGGCCAGTCACAAGATGCCACGCTACCCTTCTTCTTCCTCCCTCCGTTGGTAAAAGTTTTTGGACCTATACCTACAGTCATCTGGGCGTAGGTACAGCCCTGTGATTCTCCAAAATTCTATGCAAGCATGATAAATTAATTCTAGTGGTACCAATCAACTCGTTGCAATCTCACGAGCATCATGGTACCACTATCCATGGCTAATTGTTCCTGCAAGCAAAATCCCTAAAAACGAAACTAAAACCCTAAACATGGCAACTTGCTGTATGGTTAAGGAAAATACAATTAAGTATTACCATTAGCTTGCAAATGATTCAAGGATTCAGAATATGCAAATAAATTATGCTAAAAGTGCCAGAATTGGGATATTCAATTTCAAGAAAGCATGGGTATCGTGAGATGCTTACATTGCAATTCTGGGCGCTATGAGGCTTGTTAATGATTGGAATAGGGTTCTTGGATGTCCAGCAAACGAGTGGCGTGCCTGGAATGGCTTGAGGAATTCTGGAACTAGGAAATCAAATTGCAAATTTTCTTTGAAATTTTGAGAATTGTTCTTCTCTTTTCACGCCTCCAATTTGTCTGCTTTTGATCTGCATTCCTCCCTTATGTACCCTAGAATGAATTAGGTTACAAACTTGCTTCAAATCTTTCCCAATTAAGATGATTGAATCATGATTTGATTCTTATCCAAATCTTTCCAAATCAAGCCAAATCCAATCTTTTTGTGTCCTAATGAAGCTTGCACAATTTGATTTCCTTTCCAATTATATAAGACGCCTAAACATGCACAAAATCTCAAGCTTTGATTAGTTTTGATATTTTCATGATTTTATTTTGATTTTATTTTGATTTTATTTTATTTAATTGAAATAAAATCAAAATAAATGACAAAAATAAAATAATGACAAGTTGGAAGGATCATTGGTCGTGGATCATGTTACAAACTCAATGCAAGCACAAAAAGTTGGGCCCATTAGACATAAATTGCAATTTTGGGAACATTTAACTTTTGGCAATTTTGCAAAAAAGGTCAACTTTGCCAATGCACAACTCCTTCAATTTTGACCCTAGAGATGTGTTATTGGGCTTTTTGGAAATCTTAAGACATCCTCCAAGCAACCCTTTTGGTCTCATTTTAATTGAGTCTTCCATGTTCATGTATGAAGATTTGACAAAAAAGGTGTTTTTGTTGACTTTCCAAAATGACCTATAATGTCCAAATTTATATCTTCTTGTGAGTGCATATTTTGAACTTGGAAGCTGAATATGAATTGTAGACAATTACATTCTATTTAAAATGAGCTTTGGATGGGTCATTTTTGATAAAGTATGAGAAAGTTATGATTGGTCAAAGTTGAGTTGACTTTTCCTACAAAACCCTAATTTAGCAACTTTTGGGTTTTGATGAATTGTGAGAAATCCTTGAGGAATCATGATCAACCCTTGATCAAATTATGAATAATACTTCAAAATGAGGATGTTGACCAAAAATCTTGAAGTTTGACTGTATGTAGGACACAATTGACGTTTGCCCTAACAAAGTCGATTTTCAGGCCTTTAAGCAATTGACTGAGCAAACTTCCTCTGCAAGGATTGAAACTTGACATAGAGGATCTTGAGAACGTATTAGGTCAATGGTGAGCATTGGCATCCTTTGGACTCAAACGTCTTGATGCAAATTGAAACCCTAATTTTAGGTAGATTGCCTTAAGAGAGAGTTTGTCTGGTCAACCCTTAGACTTCCTTGAGCAATTTGAGGACCTTACTTGGAATGTATTGAGAAATATAGGAGGGAAAATTTTGGGGTACAACAGCTGCCCCTGTTCAATCTTCTTACACTTGAGGATATATATTGGCTTGTGTGCCTTTCGTGATCTGAAGGTGGAAGATGATTGAACACTAGAGTGCCCAGAAATTTGCACTCGCATGAAGTGGTACCTATCTTGCAATGTCAGGAATGGGCTTATAGATGCCATTTGGAGGTTGATACTGGAAGATGGGCTTAAAGATGCCATCAGAAGAAGTGTCGATCGCGTAAGAGATTCCTTTACGCGAGCCCGTACACCTGTTGTTAAGGAGGACTACGCTGGGGAATATCGGTCTCTGTCTTGAAAGAGATAGAGCTTTAGGAACTTCAGTTATCCGTTACTCTACTGGGGAATTATCTCTTAGTCGAGGAGGTGAAAATGAACTGCTATCTGGTCGTGCTTCAGGCTTCACAGTGATTTTCTGAGGAAAATAAGATCGACTGCTATTTGGTCGTGCTCCAGGCTTCACATCGACTTACTAGGGGGATAAGATTAAACTTGCTATCTGGTCGTTATCCAGGCTTCTCAATTTCTCACTTCTTATCTGGTCGTGCTCCGGGCTTCAAAAGGAATCAATTTGTTATCCGGTCGTATCCGGGCTTCAACTTGGATTTAAGGCATACTAATATCTGATCGATTTCGGGCTTATTATTAATTGGTCGGGTAAACTGCTATTTAGTCGAATTCCAAGCTTCGCGGTACCTTCTATTGTGATCTGGTCGTGATCCAGGCTTCAGTATCCTTTAGCACTATCTGGTCGTAATTCAGGCTTCACGGTGTATTATACCATTATCTGGTCGAGTCCAGGCTTCATGGTATCTTGTATTGCTATCTGGTCGATTTCCAGGCTTCACAATAACTTGCTGAGGGTTGAGCTGTTATCCGGTCAATTTCTGGGCTTCACAGCTTGTATTTATAATATACCACTATTTGGTCGTTTCCAGGCTTCATGGTGTCTTGTACTGCTATCTGGTTGATTTCCAGGCTTCACAGTAACTTGTTGGGGATTCTTTCCAGTCGATTTCTGGGCTTCATAGCTTTGAATTCGGGATATACCACTATCTGGTCGATTCCAGGCTTCATGGTGTTTTGGAGAAATAAAGATATTATCCTGTTGAATCCGGGCTTCATAACTTGAACTGAAACAGAAATCTTAGCATTGATTTGACTGAACCAGAGAAAACTTGTGAGAATTTGATTGTATCTTTCCCTGAAAGGTAACGAGTTAGTCCTATGTAATGTCATGATGTATGAAATGTATTGAGTAATGATGTTCTCAAAATAAATGAGATTGCGTTGTAGGGTGCATATGCGTATGCCATGATGTATGGATATGCAATGTTCTTGTGATACTCTCTAGCAGGGGAAAATAAATCCTGGACTGCTGTTGGAGAGCATAAGGAGTTGAGTTCTTCACTCTCGCTGGGGATAACGACCGAAGATAATTAGCTGGAGACTTGCGTCTGTTCTGCTCGAGAACGTTCTACCGGGAGAGACTCTGTTGGAGAATAATTTGCTGAGAGAATGACTTTGTGGGGAAGAAATACTCTACTAGAAGATCTGTTGATTTTGGGAAATAACCTCAGCTGGCGATGAATTACCATTGCTGGTGATAATAAACCTTGTCGGGGATTAAATTTCTGCTTGTGGAAGAAATAAACTCCACTGATGGTGAACTTTTATTGTTGGTGATAGATAAACTCTGCTTGGGGAGAATTAACACCACTTCCTTTGGGTAGTTCTTACTCTGCGGGGAGTGTACCTTAGTTATATCCTCAAACTGGTTCTATCCCTGTACCTGGTGGGTAGAGTAACTTTAAGGCTAGGACACTTCTGTTTGCCCCTATTCCTGGAATTACGAGTAATTATTTTTTGTTTCGCATGTAAATATTTATGAGCAGCAATTATTGTCAAATGCATATATCAAAATGAACCATTAGATGTTCTTGCAAAACAAAATAGAAAAAGAAAAACAATTTTGAAATTACTTTGTGAAACTGAATTGTATTGATTTTGAAGTTGGCCTATAATAGACGTTTTGTACAAGAGGCTGACGTCCTAGTAAGAGAACGTCACCGAAAGAACAGAGTTTATACAATTTGTGTAAAAGAAAGAAAAATTATATGTGAAACAATCTCATTGGGTTCCAACTCTGCTATTGCCCTTATATCTTCAAGCGTCTCATCACTTTGCTACTTGGTCGAAGGTGGATCAGATTGATTGGTGCCATCCGAGCTTGATAGTCGATACCGAAGTCTGGTCGCAAGATGATCCAATGAGACATAGTGTTACGCTTTGATCCCTAATTTTTGGCCGGACCGCCCTTTCGGGTTTTCAGTCCACCGGGATACCCTTTTTTGCCCAAGTCGCCTTTTTAGGTTTTCGACTTGCCGGGTGTACAGTTTTTCATTTTCATCCCTTATTTTTACCCGAACCCTTTTGGTTCGCCGGGAAGCCCTTATTTTTGCCTAGGCCAGTCAACCTAGCGGGTCTTTGATTATGCGTAGTATCTTTTCACTATGTCTGCATTGACGGGGTGAGGAAGATCGTCACCATCTATGGTGGTTAGGATCATAGCTCCTCCCGAGAAAATGTTCTTAACCACAAATGGCCCTTCGTATGTAGGGGTCCATTTGCCCCTAGGATCACCTTGCGGCAATATGATGCGTTTGATCACCAGATCCCCGACTTGATATTCTTGACCATGACAAATAGCAGTAAGTCTCTTTTCATTGATTAAATTCAGCTGATCAAGCCGGGTCTGGATCCAGTCGTCTTCGCTCAAACCTGCATCCTTCATAATTCAGAGAGAAGGTATCTGGACCTCAATGGGTAATACTGCTTCCATGTTGTACACCAAAGAGTAGGGTGTTGCCCCTGTTGACGTCCGTGCTGAGGTGCGATACCCATGAAGAGCGAATGGTAACATCTCGTGCCAGTCTTTGTATGTCACCGTCATTTTCAGCACAATCTTCTTGATGTTCTTATTAGCTGCTTCAACAGCCCCATTCATCTTCGGCGGGTAAGGAGAAGAGTTGTGATGCTGTATCTTGAACTGTTTGTAGAGCTCGGTGATCATCGCATTGTTGAGATTTCTACCATTGTCTGTAATGATCCTCTCTGGTACACCGTATCGACAGATCAGATTGTGTCGGACGAACCGCGCCACGATGTTCTTGGTTACTGTAGCAAAGGAAGCTGCCTCGACCCACTTCGTGAAATAATCAATGGATACCAGAATGAAACAATGACCGTTAGACGCAGTAGGTATGATCTCACCTATCATGTCGATGCCCCACATTGCGAAATGCCAAGGAGCTGTCAAAACATTCAGAGGAACCGGAGGTACGTGCACCTTGTCAACATAGACTTGACACTTATGACAGGTCCGAGTATTGATAACAATTGGCTTCCATAGTGGACCAATAATATCCTGCCCGTAGGATTTTCTTTGCCATGGTATGTCCACTAGAATGAGTTCCGAAAGTACCTTCATGTAACTCGGCCATAATCCTTTCTGCCTCGTTTTTGTCCACACATCGCAGTAAGGTTGAATCATGGTTATGTTTATAAAGGACACCATTACTGATGAAGAACTTCGCAGTGAACCTTCTCAAGAATTTCTTATCATTAACAGATGCACCCTTGGGGTACTCTTGAGCCTCAAGATACATCTTTACTTCGTGGAACCAGGGTTTATCTGCTACCTCTTCAGTCTCAATGTTACAGCAATGTGCGGGTTCGTCCAGCCTCTCAATGGTAATCTGGGGAGCTTCATTGTCCCACCTGACCTTGAACATAGAATACATGGTAGCTGGCGCGTCCGCTAACTGATTCTCCTCTCTCGGGAAGTGTTCAAAGGTTATCTCCTCAAAGTGTGGGAGCAACGTCAATACATACTCTTTGTAAGGGATAAGATTTGGGTGTTTCATATCCCACTCGCCTTTGATCTGACTGATCACTAGAGCAGAATCTCCGAATACACTCAAGAACTTAATCCTCAGGTCAATAGCAGCTCGAAGACCCAAGATGCATGCTTCATACTCCGCCATGTTGTTGGTGCAGTTAAAACATAATCGGGCGATGAACGGAGTATGACATCCCCCAGGAGATATAATCACAACACTGATGCCATTACCCAACGCGTTTGAAGCTCCATCAAAATACATAGACCATCGGGATCCTTCCTCAGGTCCTTCATCCGGTCCAGTTTTTTTACAGTCAGTGACCAACATGATGTTCTCATCCAGGAACTCGAAATTCATGGATTGGTAGTCATCCACAGCTTAATGTGCCAAATGAAACGCCGACACACTCCCCTTGATTGCTTTTTGGGTTGTGTATTGGATGTCATACTCGGTTAAGATCATCTGCCATCTTGCTATTCTTCTGGACAAGCCAAGCTTTTCGAAGATATACTTGATTGGATCCATCTTTGGTATTAACAAAGTGGTGTGAGTCAGCATATATTGTCTCATCCGGTGAGCAGCCCACGCCAAAGCGCGGCAAGTTTTCTCGAGCAGTGAGTATCGGGTCTCACAGTCGGTAAACTTTTTGCTAATGTAGTAAATAGCATGCTCTTTTCGGCCAGACTCGTCATGCTGCCCCAGCACACACCCCATTGAATTATCCAGCACTATCAAGTATAAGATCAAAGGTCTTCCTTCAACTGGAGGCATCAGAATAGGTGGCTCTTGGAGGTATTCCTTGATCCTTTCGAAAGAAGTCGTACATTCATCATTCCATTTTACCACTTGATCTTTCTTCAGCAGCTTGAAGACTGGCTCACAAGTAGCTGTCAGATGTGAAATGAATCGGGCGATGTAGTTCAAACGTCCCAAAAAACCTCTAACTTCCTTTTCTGTGCGGGGAGCCGGCATCTCTTATATATCTTTCACCTTGGCAGGATCCACCTGAATACCCTCATCACTGACGATGAAACCTAGCATCTTACCAGACCTCACCCCGAAGGTGCACTTGTTCGGGTTCAACCTTAACTTGTACGTCTTCAACCTGTCGAACAATTTCTGGAGATGTTCGAGGTGTTCTTCCTCAGTCTGAGACCTTGCAATCATATCGTCATCATAGACCTCAATCTCATGGTGAATCATGTCATGGAACAAAGCGACCATGGCGCGCTGATACGTTGCTCTGGCATTCTTCAACATGAATGGCATGACCTTATAGCAAAAGGTACCCCATTGTGTAACGAAGGTTGTCTTCTCCATGTCCTCGGGAGCCATCTTAATCTGATTGTAACTAGAAAAACCATCCATGAAGGAGAAGATCTTATGCTGCGTGGTGTTGTCGACCAAAACATCGATATGAGGAAGTGGGAAATCATCTTTGGGGCCCGCCCTGTTTAGATCCCTATAGTCCACGCACATCTGTACCTTACCATCCTTCTTGGGAATTGGAACAACGTTGGCAACCCACTGCGGGTAAGAAGTGACAGCTAGAAAACCGGCATCAAACTGTTTCATAACCTCAGCTTTGATTTTCTCGGACATCTCAGGGCGCATACAACGAACCTTATGTTTTACCGGAGGACAGTCTTCTTTGGTTGGTAGGCGGTGTACCACAATGTCGGTGTCCAACCCAGGCATATCTTCATAAGACCGGGCGAAGATCTCAACATAATCACGTAACATCTGTATCAACCGTTGCTTGACATTAGGCTCCAAATTTGCACCTATCTTTACCTCTTTCCTGTCTTCCTCGGTACCCAAATTCACTGATTCTACTGGCTCTTCAAGAGGTTGTATGGCCCTTTCTTCCTGTAGTAACAGTCTAGCAAGTTCTCCGGGCACCTCACAATCATCCTCACCTTCATCCTCGGCTTGGTTGATCGGATTTTCGAAGTCATAACTGGCAGTAGCAGAGTTGTTATCAATGGGATCCAGAGTGGATATAGATCTGCATTATGATACGTGAGTGTGTGTAATAGCATAGCTGTTTTGATAAAGTTAAACAGAAAAGAAAAACAAGGAGCGCAAAATTTGTAATGCAAGAAACGTCCAATGTTTTATTGATGATATATGAAAATGACAAAATAATAAGCCCTCACAAGCACAACCCAGGTGTCTCGAGCAAGGCACCAGGCCATAAAGTTTTAAACTGTTTATTACAAACTTCAAAACAAAAGTCAATTACTGTGAAATAAAGGAAGCAGGTATGAAGTCTTTCGCCGTCCAGTTGTTCAATCCACCATTGGTGGTAGGGTAGATCCAGCTGTCAATATCTGAATCTTCTTCACCATCTTCAATCGCATTAACTCCCGGATTACTGATATGCAGAGGAGGTCTTCCAATACGCGCGTGCCTCACAGCCATTTGAACCCCTGTAGTGAAGCCCAAACCAAATTTGTCAGTCTTGTGTGTGAAATTAGAGAGCTGACCCCAATTTGCACACCCATCTTTCTTAATTACAGCCCTGGCATCCTTGAGGGAAGCCGTCTTCATTGGAGGTTTGTCAGTAGCAACTTTAGTCGTCGCCAAAGTCTGAGGGACCTCTTCAAAGTTATGACAAGGGGTTTCGATGAACTCCCCATCCATCTCCACATAGCGAAAGGAATTAAGATGAATCACCATATACTCCTCTTCTCCTCGTACCGTGACAATCTTCCCCTTTACTGGATATTTCAACATTTGATAGAGCGTAGAAGTCATCGCCCCAACCTTATGAATCCAAGGGCGACCCAGCAAGCAAGAATGTGATGGTCGGATATCCATCACATAGAAAGTGGATGCGAAAGTCTGAGAGCCCACTTTAACTGGGACGTCCACCTCCCCATGCACCATCCTTTTTGACTCGTCGAAAGCCCTGACTATAATATTGCTCGGTTTTAGAACCAAACCTTCACAGTCCAGACGGTCTAATGCTTTCTTTGGAAAAACATTCAAAGAGGACCCGGTATCCACCAGTACATGGGCCATAGTGGTTCCCCTGCACTCGATCGAGACGTGCAGGGCATCATTGTGATTTCTACCTTTAGCAGTCAGATCTGCATCTGAGAAACCTAACCCATTGTCGGCAGTTAAACTAGCTACACAGTCTTTGAATTGATCGACAGAAGTTTCCTGCGGCACATGTGCAGTTTTGAGGAAAGCAATTAAAGCCTTGGCATGGGCATCTAAGTACAACAACAAGGACAACATGGATATTTTTGACGGGGTCTGCCCCAGTTGCTCGACTATGTTGTAGTCACTCTTCTTGATAATCTTCAGAATTTACTTTATCTCCTGCTTAGAGGTTTCTACAATGATCTTCTTAGGTGCCTCCGTCCGGGCAGGCTCACCTATGACTTCTTTGCCCCGAGTTCCAGATGGCTCGGCGACAGGGGTGATAACTGGAATAGGCATTAGGATGGTAGCTAATGTACTAGAAGATGGAATGAAAACAGGTTTGTGGACAGTCGGAGGGGAAATCTCAGGAGAAAAGAGTCTTCTGCTTCTGGTGACCTTGCTAGCCCTGACAATCTTGCTTACATCAGCGTCAACTTCCTCACTTTTTAAGTCTTGCTTAACTCCATGGTAACACACATCTGCACCGTAGTGCCAAGGGACAACCTTATCCGAAGTGTATGGGATAGGACCAGGGACAGTAATTATTAACGGAGCAACTCTTGGGACGGATGTAATCCTAACAGGTTTTCTCGAGGAAGCCTTGGAAGGATTGGCGGAAATGGTTATGATGGCAACATCTTGGATTAGAACCAACGGAATCATAGTCTTTTCGAACAGGATCTCTTTGTTATCCATCAGGCGTTGAACACCTGATTTCAATAAGTGGCAACCAGCAGGAAGAACTGAACACATGTGGCAACTTTCGCCACAGCTCGGAAATAAACCGGCCAATAATAGATTCTTCTTAACTGTCATCAAAGGTGTATAAACTTCTTCCACGGAGGTCACAAATAAATCATCGTCTATAGCATTTATTCCATGACCGTGTTTGGGCATGGGAGCAGTCTTGACGTTGGGCTTCTCTGGAGCATCAAATTCAATCTCTTTAGATTCGATCAAATCTTGCACCTTATTTTTCAAGGCCCAACAGTTGTTTGTATCATGACCTGGGCCATCAGAGTGATAGGCGCAACGGGCATTTGGGTTATATAGCGGAGATGTAGTGTTGGGATTCTTCGGGGCTTCCCTCAGAGTTACCAGGTTGGTCTTTAATAATTGTGGTAGAATTTGAGATAAGGTCATATTGAGCCGAGTGTACTGCCTCTGTGGTCTCTTCATTCTTTGTTGATTGTTGCATTATGGAGCAACTGTGGGTCTTGATATCACTACCGCGTTTACTGCTTGACGGTGTTCAGGTCTTCTTTGGTTCCTCGGGCCGTAGACTGCACTAGCTTATTTCTTACCGGTGAAAGGCTTCTTCACTGCACTTGATGAAGTATCCTTATGTATCTTACCACTTCGGATACCAGCTTCTACTCTCTCCCCAGTCAAGATTAACTCAGTAAACCCAGATGATGAACTGCCGATCAGATGACTGAAAAACGGACCCGATAGCGTCCCTAGAAACATGTAAACCAACTCCCTATCAGACAAAGGGGGTTGGACTCTTCCAGCCAAATCTCTCCACTTCTGAGCATAGTCCTTAAAACCTTCACTTGCACCCATAGACATACCCTGAAGCTGAGTACGAGTGGGAGCAAGGTCGGCGTTATATTGATACTGCTTGTAAAAAGCAGCAGCAAGGTCTTCCCAGTTTTGGACGTTAACTCCTTCCATAAATTTCTATCAGCGGTGTGGGGTTGAATTTTCCAGACATACGAGCGGAGATGGAGTTTAGGACAGGATACTCCATCATACTTAGCAAAAACCGGAGCTTTGAACTTATGAGGGATCACCACTCCTGATACTAATCCCAGCTCTCTAAAATCCAGACCGGGGATCCTCTGAATCTCCATAGCACTCAGACGGTCTTCTAGTTGTTTGTACCTATCCTCAGCAGAAGGATATTGCTCTTCATCATAATATGTATCATTATCAGAAACTACAGGGTTGGGGCCCTTTTCTTCTTCTTGGTTCTCCCCTTCCTTGGATGAAAGGGACAGATCAGCTTGTTGTTTCAGCCTATCCCCAAACCTTTTACCCATATTCAGAAGAACGACCTTCTTCTTCTTCTTCTTCTTCTTCTCTTTCTCTTTCAGAAAGAGAGCTTTCAAATCCTCCTTCCCTTTAGCCAAGCTCAAGAACATCTCTTGGAATTGGGAATTTTGTGTCTGAAGATCTTTGATAGCTTAATCAGAAGACATTTCTGCTAAAATAAACAGCGAAGAAGATGAGAAACATGTGATGGTACCTGTAATGGCATGCATGATAATGGGATGCGTATGTAATGATTTCAAAGACTTTGGGAGATTTAAATTTGCAAACCAAAAATAAAACAAACTTTATTAGATTAACTTGTAAAAAACGTTCAACAATGCCCTTGAGGCGCTTACAAAGAAATAAATGGAAAACAAATCTAAACTATCAAAAGCAAAAATCAGAAATCCCATGGACGCTTCCCCTTCGTGCTGACGTAGTCATTGCTCATTCTTTCATTCTCGAGTTGCCTGGAGAGCTTCAAGATCTTCCTTTCTTGCTCATGATACTTTTCCCGATAGGTATCCCTCTCCTCTTTCAGCTGAATCTAGGATCTCTTCAATGCCCCAAGATCAGTGGGCATGTAGGGATAAAGGACTGTATAAGGAATGCCCTCTTCATTGGTAGGCTCCACAATCACTAGCAACACAGCTTCATAAGGCATCCCAAGCTTCTGAGCATGAGCTCGGACCCACTAGAGATAAGGCTGCATAGGGAGAGAACTCCTTGGTCCTAGCTCTTGAGGGTCAGATCTGTTCACCATGCTCCATGCTCGTATAAACCTTCGATGATGCTCGTCAACGTCCTCCTTGTAGTCAAAGGCAATATCCGTAAGAAGTAGCTCGTGAGGACCGTCTCTCCGAGCATGACCAAATTTTCGCAGAGCTAGGCAGGGATTGTAGGTTATACCCCCCCTGATTCCAAGAAAAGGGACATTAGGGTATCCCCCACAATGATCAATGACAGCAGTGCTTTCCATAGCCTTAGAACTCCAATGTCTGTATGGGCAAGGGACATTATCTTGTAAGACCATCCTAAACCTTCTTCATTCTTCAACACAGATTTTGGGAGCCGAAATAAACCACCTTGCCAGCAGCGGCGTGCAACACATGAGGGTCCCTCTTCTTCGCATAGTACGAGTGTAGAGGGAATGAAAGATATCACCCAATAGAGTAGGCACGGGATTGCGAGACAGGAAGATCTTAACCGCATACACATCCACAAAAGAATCTGGATTCGGGAAGAGAACCAAATCGTAGATGAGGAGAGCCAAGATGTCTTCGAATGCCTAGAAATCCAAATTATCCCAGAACAACTGAGCTTGATCCATCAGAAACTTGGCTAAGAAACCTTCAACCCCACTTCGTGTCTCCCAATTATATACTACATCAGCCCGTTTCAAATGTAGAGCTGAAACAATGTCTTCTGGTCTAGGAGTCTCTTCCAAACCTGTGAAGGGCATCTTCTCAAGGATGGATATGCCCAGTAAGTGAGAAAACTCTTCTAAAGTGGGAACTAGCTGATAATCCGGGAAGGTGAAACAATGATGCACATGATCGAAGAACTGGAAAAGCACACTCATCATCTGCTCATCAAATCTTGAGTTAACCAAGCTAAGAAGCTGACCATGTCTTTTAATAAACGAAGAAGTCTCGGAAACTTTTGAGGCTAACTCTTTAAGTTGAGCAGGTATTTGCACAAAGTTAACTCGGATGGTGTTTCTGCGCATGGAAGCCATAATTTGCAAAACAGGACAAAGATAAATCCCATCGGTCTTTGAAATGGTTAGTATAATGAATTATGCATGCTATGTTATGATGCATGATGTCATGGTAAAACAAACAACAGGTATAGAAGATAACAGACATGGCAAAGGCAAACAAGTCACACAATAACCCTTAAGTTTAAGGCTTGCATGAGGTCTAGGTATTACCCTCTTGAAGTTCAGTTGGTTTCAACTTGTCCTAGCAATATTAATCTGGTTCTAGAGGTTCTCAATATCATTGACCATCCTCTATCGGTCATGGTTTCAGCTCACGCAATATTTTCTTGTGGCCGGAACTATCTCGAGAGTATGGTCTCAATGAGTGTAGTATTGAGTATCAACCAGTTCCCAACTTTACACTAAGACCAGCTATCTCACTACTTCCTAATGGCCAAGTTGGTCTATTAAGGGTTCTAAGGTCAGTTGATGCTTAACGACACACATAGAGGCCCCGTATTCTCCTTGTTTTTCCACAAGGGATACCGGTACCAACTAATGTGCCACATCAATGTAGCTACTGCTTCAACCGTATTGGTCTATGCCATACAGTTCCCTCACAGTTTATTGCTACTTACCTAAAAAGGTGTCCCCCAGATCCGAGTTAGGATCTATAGTAACTCCCAATACAAAACCCTTTAATAGTAAAGTAACCAAAACAAACAAGAGAAGCAATTTATGATGAACTAATCCTAAGGTATACCTCACTTATTCGTCCCCAACAGAGTCTCTAGTTTTGTGATACAGTGGCAAAACCAGACTGTTTTGGAAAATGCTGGTTCGCGTTTTGTGTTTGTGTTTGCAAAATGTCGCGGTAAGCAAGAGTCGCCACCGACTTTTATTTTATCCAACTGGAAAGGAAAAAAGCACAGAAAAATTCCTTTTTCGAGATTTTGAGTACGGGGGTAGATTATAGAAAGAGAAGATATTAGCACCCTTTCTATTTGTAGTTTTCTACGGGCTTTTAGGTACTTGCTCATCATTTTAAAAATTGCTTCTGTGTTTGTGTGTTTTGAAAAGTTTGTTTTACTTCGTTTTAACCCTTGCTTCTGTCTTCAAGAGTGTTACGAAGTGTTTTTGAAAACTTTGTTTGAAAAGAGTGTAAGTGTGGAAAAGTTTGATTTTGAGCAAGTACCTACTAGCATCTACCTACTCGAAAAAAGAGTGTTTCTGTTCTTGTTTCCTTTAGACAGTGTTATCCCACTATTAAAGAGTAGGTAGCACCATCATTGGAGTTGTAAGGGCCAATTCGAAAGGGACGTACGACCACTAAAGCAATGTTAGGACGTCTTAGTAATAACCCTAGTGTCTTAAGATCATATTCGAGGCAACATTTCTGAGGCAACCTTTCCGAACGGGACATTTGATCTTTGTTTAGACAAGAGGGAAACCACTAAAACACCCTATACTTAATGATCGTTTACCGAAGGCAACCGAAGTGAGAGTATACCCTAGGAGTGCGCATGTGCGAGTGATTTGATTTCAGTTATTATCTTTGCACATTAGGGTTTTCTATTCATTTTAAATTAACATACAGTCTTGTCATGCAATCCTATTATCATACATCTAACAGTTAATATTTGCGAGAATTAAAATGCGGAAAATGAAACCTACGCTATAACAAGGCTTCGGGGTGGGGGATTAATTACATAGCCAAAAAACCCACAAAAACGATAAATAAAAGGAAAATCCTAATTAAACTATTACATACTGTGAACAGTTACATTAATATTATAAAAAAATATGAATGCGCGCAATGAATCGTGAAGGAGAAAAAATTAGGGTTTTGACCCCGACTAAACCTAATTAAAAGAAAAATCAATTTTTGTGTTGTTTTTTCTATTTTTTGAGAAAATAAAGTTTTAATTGAATAAATAATAAAAAAAAGATAATCACTAATTAATTTAATTTAAGAAAAATAATTAGTTTGACCTATTTTTGTATTTTTGTTTTATTGAGAAAAGAACTAAAAATTAAATCAAGAACAAAACCTAATTTTCTAATTGGTTTTTAAATTATTTACAAAAAGGTTAGAATTACCCTAAAATTAAATTTAACTAATATTAAATTAAATTTGATAAAAATAAAACCTAAATCTAAATTTGTGAAAATTGATTTTCTGACTTTTTGTAAAAAAAACAAGAATTAATCTTGTGTTAGAAAATAATTTAAACAAAATAAATTAAAGAAATTTAAATAAGAGAAAAAAATAGAAAAGAAATAAGAAAGGGCCTGGTTTTGTAGCAAGAATGGGGGGTGCCAATCTGACTTCTAGGCCCAATAATTTCTGGCCTTTATTGACTTTTCCAAATCTTGTACATTGGCTTGACTCATACCCATGATAGGCCCTCATGTGAGAATCCTTGGATTTGGCTTGTTGTGGATCCAATGGTTGAAAGCCGATGGCTCATGGTGGTCTCCTTGTATGCACGTCTGCCTGATTATGCAAGAAAAAATATCATGAAATAATATGGGGACCTGGGGATCGAACCCAGGCCCTTTGGCTTTTCCACACACACGCTGACCATCTGAGCTGGCTTGCTCTTTTATACATGGAACAACAAAGAAGAGTTATATGGAAAAAACAAAATAATAATGTTACAACGCGCGAAATTTTGAATTGGCCAGTCACAGGATGCCACGCTACCCTTCTTCTTCCTCCCTCCGTTGGTAAAAGTTTTTGGACCTATACCTACAGTCATCTGGGCGTAGGTACAGCCCTGTGATTCTCCAAAATTCTATGCAAGCATGATAAATCAATTCCAGTGGTACCAATCAACTCATTGCAACCTCACGAGCATCATGGTACCACTATCCATGGCTAATTGTTCCTGCAAGCCAAATCCCTAAAAATGAAACTAAAACCCTAAACATGGCAAGTTGTTGTATGGTTAACGAAAATGCAATTAAGTATTACCATTAGCTTGTAAATGATTCAAGGATTCAGAATATGCAAATAAATTATGCTAAAAGTGCCAAAATTGGGATATTCGATTTCAAGAAAGCATGGGTATCGTGAGATGCTTACAGTGTAATTTTGGGCGCTAGGAGGCTTGTTAATAATTGGAATAGGGTCCTTGGATGTCCAGTAAACGAGTGGCGTGCCTGGAATGGCTTGAGGAAGCCTGGAACTAGGAAATCAGATTGCAACTTTTCTTTGAAATTTTGAGATTTGTTCTTCTCTTTTCACGCCTCCAATTTGTCTGCTTTTGATTTGTATTCCTCCCTTATGTACCCTGGAATGAATTAGGTTACAAACTTGCTTCAAATCTTTCTCAATTAAGATGATTGAATCATGATTTGATTATTATGAAAATCTTTAAAAATCAAGCAAAATCCAATATTTTTGTGTCCTAATGAAGCTTGCACGATTTGATTTCCTTTCCAGGTGTATAAGAGGCCTAAACATGCACAAAATCTCAAGCTTTGATTAGTTTTGATATTTTCATGATTTTATTTGATTTAATTGAAATAAAATCAAAATAAATTACAAAAATAAAATAATGGCAAGTGGGAAGTATCATGGGTCGTGGATCATGTTACAAACTCAATGCAAGAACAAAAAGTTGGGCCCATTTAACAAAAATTGCAATTTTAGGCACATTTGACTTTTGCCAATTATGCAAAAAAGGTCAACTTTGCCAATGCACAACTCCTTCAATTTTGACCCTAGAGAAGTTTTCTTTGACCTTTTAGAAAGCTTAAGACGTCCTCTAAGCAACCCTTTTTGTATCATCTCAATTGAGTCTTCCATGTTCATGTATGAAGCTTTGACAAAAAAGGAGTTTTTGTTGACTTTCCAAAATGACCTATAATGTCCAAATTTATATCTTCTTGTGAGTGCATATTTTGAACTTGGGAGATGAAAATGAATTGTAGATAATTACATCCTATTTAAAATGAGCTTTGTATGGGTCATTTTTGATAAAGTATGAGAAAGTTATGCTTGGTCAAAGTTGAGTTGACTTTTCCTACAAAACCCTAATTTAGCAACTTTTGGGTTTTGATGAATTGTGAGCAATCCTTGAGGAATAATGATCAAACCTTGATCAAATGATGAATAATACTTCAAAATGAGGATGTTGACCAAAAATATTGAAGTTTAACTGTATTTAGGACACAGTTGACTTTTGCCTTAACATAGTCGATTTTCAGGCTTTTGAGCAATTGACTGAGCAAACTTCCTCTGCAAGGCTTGAAACTTGACATAGATGATCTTGAGAATGTATTAGGGAAATTGTGAGCATTGGGATCCTTTGTACTCAAACATCTTGATGAAAATTGAAACCCTAATTTTAGGTAGACTGCCTTAAGAGAGAGTTTGTTTGGTCAACCCTTGGACTTCCTTGAGCAATTTGAGGACCTTACTTGGAATGTATTGAGAAATATGGGAGGGAAAATTTTGGGGTACAACAAAAGGCCTTGATAAAATTCCTGAAAACTGCCCATGTACCCTAAGAAACATCTGTCGATCAGTTCCAAGACTGCGTAGCCAGCTTGACTGCAGATAATGGCTTAGGTTTTTCAGATGCTGATTTAACGCCAAGAGGGAGGAAGCATAATGTGGCATTAGATGTCTCAGTAGAATGTAGGGGCATGACCTTGGCTCATGTCTTGGTTGACACTGGTTCGTCGCTGAGTGTATTGCCTAAAAAGGCTCTTGATAGGCTTGACTGTGAAGGATTGACATTGAAACGAGCAACATAGTAGTGAGGGTATTTGACGGCTCAAAATGGATGGTGCATGGGGAAGTGGACATCCCCATAAAAGTTGGAACCCAAACATTTGATTCAACTTTTTATGTAATGGATATTCTCCCTTCATACTCCTGCTTATTAGGCCGACTGTGGATCGACAATGCTAGTGTTGTGACCTCTACGTTGCATCAAATGCTGAAATATCCAATTCAAGGGAAAATAATCACCGTTCATGTTGAAGAATAGTATATGGTCAGCCATCTAAATTCCTTCAGATATGTGGAACTAGATGGTGAATTTATTGAAACTCCATTCCAGCACTTTGAAGAAGTCCCGCAAGATGTGGCAATAACCACGACTATGTCTCAAGTCCCCAAGATTACAAGGCCTCCGCTCAAGATGTCGTCTTTAAAGGATGCCAAGGCAATGATAGAAGAAGGTGGGTGCACTATTTGAGGACAACTCCCAGATATCCCATACAAATCTGACAAATTTGGTATGGGTTTCACTTCAAGTGCCCAGAAAGTTGTATGTCGCGCTCGTGCCGGAGGACCACCCTTGAAGATCAGAAATTGCAAAGTCAATGCAGTAGAGGATGATAAAGACAGCTATAACCTGGAGGATTCGATTTTCCCAACTGTCAGTGGGGGCTCAGCAATTAGGAAGCTAGAGATTTTGTCCCGGTCACATTTATCCCACAGTAATTTGTCTTTACATTTTGTCAGATCTGTAATATTAAAATAATTCAGACTCTTAAAACCTTGTGCCTCACCCGAGGCACAATGGTCCATTTGTAAGGGTTATTATCTCATTTCCATATGACATCAATGAATCATGGACGTTTTTGCATACAAACTTTGTGCTCATTGTTTTTATTTTTACATTTTTATCCTTTTTAAAGATATTTATACTCTTACACACACTCACACTTACAATGCAGGTCTACACCCATTCGGGATCCCATGGGTAACAATTCTGCTATGGCCTTTTGTGACTTTGAAAATCTAATCTACCAAGACGAAGACGAAGGTGAGGAAGATTGTGAAGTACCAGGGGAACTCGCCAGGTTACTACAACAAGAAGAGAGGACCATACAGCCCCACGAGGAACCAGTGGACACAATAAACCTAGGTACCGAAGAAGACAAAAGAGAAGTCAAGGTGGGTGCCAATCTGGAACCCAGTGTCAAAGAGCATCTGATTCAGCTGCTATATGATTATGTTGAGGTATTTTCCTGGTCGTATGAAGACATGCCAGGACTTGATGCAGATATCGTAGTACATCGTTTACCTACAAAAGAGGATTATCCACCGATGAAACAAATGGTCCATTGAATGCGACCAGACATGTCGGAGAAGATTAAGGTAGAAGTCATGAAATAATTCAACGCCGGATTCTTGGTCGTCACTTCCTATCCACAATGGGTTGCCAATGTTGTTCCCGTGCCTAAAAAATACGGAAAAGTGCGAAGTGGCATGGACTATAGAGATTTAAATAGAGCAAGCCCTAAGGATGATTTCCCACTTCCCTACATTGATGTTCTAGTTGACAATACGACACAACATAAAGTGTTTTCCTTCATGGACGGCTTCTCAGGCTACAACCAAATCAAAATGGCGCCTGAGGACATGGAGAAAACAACCTTTGTCACACTGTGGGGCACATTATGCTACAAGGTTATGCCATTCGGACTGAAGAATATTGGGGCAACCTATCAGCGTGCCATGGTAGCCTTATTTCACGACATGATATATCACGAAATAGAGGTCTATGTGGACGATATGATAGTTAGATCTCAAACAGAAGAAGAGCATCTTGATCATTTACATAAACTATTTGAGAGGTTAAAGAAATACAAGCTAAGGTTGAACCCAAATAAATGCACGTTTGGAGTGAGGTCTGGTAAACTCTTAGGCTTTGTTGTCAGCAATAAAGGTATCGAAGTGGATCCCGTTAAGCTGAAAGAGCTACAAGAGATTCCTGCTCCTCGTATTGAGAAGGAAGTCAGAGGATTCTTGGGAAGTTTAAACTACATTTCCAGATTCATTTCTCACCTGACAGCTACTTGTGAACCAATCTTCAAATTACTGAAGAAAGATCAAGTAGTCAAATTGAATGATGAGTGCCAAACTGCCTTTGACAAGATCAAAGAGTACTTACAAGAGCCTCCTGTTTTGATGCCACCGATTGAGGGAAGACCATTTATCATGTATCTAACTGTTTTGGAAAACTCAAAAGGGTGTGTGCTGGGGCAGCATGACGAGTCTGGCCGAAAAGAGCACGCTATTTATTACCTGAGCAAAAAGTTTACCGACTGTGAAACAAGATATTCACTGCTCGAGAAAACTTGTTACGCTCTGGCATGGGTTGCTCGCTGGCTAAGACAGTATATGCTGACCCATACTACCTTATTGATATCTAAAATGGATCAAATAAAATACATCTTCGAGAAACCGGCCCTCTCTGGGAGAATAGTGAGATGGCAGATGATCCTAACAGAATATGACATACAGTATACTACCCAGAAAGCAATAAAGGGCAGTGTACTAGCTAATCACCTTGCTCATCAAGCTGTGGATGACTACCAGTCCATGAAGTTCGAATTTCCAGATTAAGACATCATGATGGTAAACAACTGTGAAGAATTCAGACCATATGACGGACCTGAACAAGGATCCTGATGGACCCTAGTTTTTGACGGGGCATCCAACGCACTCGGAAATGGTATTGGTGTTGTACTCATATCTTCTGAAGGATGTCATACTCCCTTCACGGCAAGACTTTTCTTCAGATGTACAAATAACATGGCAGAATACATAGCATGCATTTTTGGTCTCAAAGCTGCCATAGATTTGGGGATCAAATCCTTAAAGGTATTTAGAGATTCAGCTTTGGTCATCAGCCAGATCAAAGGGGAATGGGACACCAAACACCCTAACCTTATCCCCTACAAAGAACATGTGTTGACATTGATCCCACATTTTGAGAAGATTACCTTCGAGCATTTCTCGCGAGAAGAAAATCAGCTAGCAGATGCACTAGCCACAATGCCATCCATGTTTAAACTTAAATGGGATAACGAAGCTCCCCAAATCAGCATTGAACGAATGGATGAACCAGCTCACTGTCACGAGATTAATACTGAAGAAGTAGTGGACCAGCCCTTGTTTCACGAAGTCAAGAGGTATCTCGAAGCTCAAGAATATCCGGAAGGAGCTTCAGTCAATGATAAGAAGTTCTTAAGGAGATTCTCTGCTAAGTTTTTCCTTTGTAATGGCATTCTCTACAAACACAACCATGACTCGGTGTTACTTCGGTGCGTAGATAAGGTTGAAGTAGAAAAAATCATGGTTGAATTACATGAGGGCACTTTTGGCACCCATTCCTGTGGGCATACGATGGCAAAGAAAATCCTACGGGCAGGCTATTACTGGTCTACCATGGAATAATATTGCTATCAACACTCTCGAACCTTCCACAAGTGTCAGATCTATGCTGACAAGGTGCACGTACCTCTGGTTTCGCTGAATGTCTTGACGGCTACTTGGCCCTTTGCTATGTGGGGCATCGATATGATTGGGGAAATAAAACCAACAACCTCCAATGGACACCGCTTCATCTTATTGGCCATTGACTATTTTATGAAATGGGTTGAGGCAGCCTATTTCGCTTCCGTTACCAAGAATGTTGTAGCCCGGTTCATTAAACAAAATCTCATCTGTCAATATGGTATCCTGGAGAGGATCATCACAGACAATGGTACGAATCTAAACAATACTATGATCACCGCCCTGTGCGAGAAATTAAAGATTCAGCATCATAATTCTTCCCCTTACCGGCCGAAGATGAATGGTGATGTCGAAGTCACAAATAAGAATATCAAAAAGATCATACAGAAAATGAAAGTCACATACAAAGACTAGCATGAGATGCTACCATTCGCTCTCCACGGGTATCGTACCACAAATCGCACATCAACCGGGGCAACACCCTACTCTCTGGTTTACGGCATGGAGGTTGTCTTGCCTATTGAGGTCCAAATCCCCTCTCTGAGAATTATGAAGGATGCAGGGCTGAATGAAGAAGATTGGATCCAGACTCGACTTGATTAATTAAACTTGATTGATGAGAAAAGGCTTACTGTTATCTATCATGGTCAAATGTATCAAAAACAGATGATCAAGGCTTTCAACAAAAAGGTCAGACACCAAATATATCAAGTCGGAGATCTGGTGATCAAACATATCATACTGCCGCAAGGTGATCCCATGGGTAAATGGACTCCTACCTACGAAGGACCATTTGTAATCAAAAGCATATTCTCTGGTGGAGCAATGATCTTGACCATAATGGATGGTGACAACCTGCCACACCCTGTGAACACAAACATAATCAAAAGATACTACGCATAAGAGACCCGCTAGGTTGATACACCTAAGCAAAACAAGGGCATCCCGGCGAACCAAAGAGGTTCGGGAAAAAATTAGGGATAAAACACAAAAAAAATATTGTACAGCCGGCAAGCTGAAAACCCGAAAGGGAAGCTTGGGCAAAAAAGGGTATCCCAGTGGACTGAAAACCCGAAAGGACGGTCCAGGCAAAAATTAGGGAATTAAAGCGTATGACTATGTTCTGTTGGGATCACCTTATGGACAACCTAACAAACTCAGTGGTTCTGATCAATTCAATCAGCTTTGGACAAGGCAACAAATAGAAAAGATGCTCAGAGACACGAAGGCTATAGCAGAATGGGAACCCCTTGGGATTATTTCACATAGCTATGTTTTCTTTGTATCAAAATTTTCATTTTTTACGACGGCATTCTCTTACTAGAATGTTTGTCTCATTGTACAAAAATAATTACTCAAAGTCAATACAAAGATATCCCTTTGAAAGTGCAAAACTATCTATTTTTCTTTACTCCTGCTTTTCATTTACAAAAACGTCCAATGATTTATTTTTGAATATATGCATTTGAACATAGTTATTGTTTACAAATGAACAAAATAGAAAGACAATCACCGATGGCTTTAAGAGATAGGGAAATCTCTCCAAGTTATTTCCATAAAGTCCCCCGCAGTGTGAAATTTAATCCCAAGTTTAATCCCCAGCAGAACAAAGATTCCAGTTATCAATCCCCAGTAGAAGTCATCCAATTTCTCAGGATTCCCCAACGGGTTTTTACAAGCAGCACACAGCATTTCCCTTACAACAGAGTTTATTTCTCTAAACAGAAATTCATCAACACTTCAACTTCATAACATGAATACTTACACTCCATATCCTCAGTAGCAGTCAGGGATTTTATTTCCCCCTATCCAACAACAGTGCAGTAGATTAGCTCACATACACATACATCGCATCCATATATCATAAACATCAATAACACGAATGCATATATCACAATCTCATTGTACCATGCATTTCATACATCATGACATTGCGTACAGCTAATGTTTTTTTTACCCTTTTCGGGATAAGATTAATCAATATCTACCATTAACAATGTTCAAAGGCTTCTCAGATACAGTTCAGATACGCTCCAGACACAGATTCCATTTTGATACTCATTCAAACTCAACTTTTGATATAGTTCAGATACGCTCCAGACACGGATGCCATTCTGGTACTCATTCAGATACAACTTTCAGATACAGTTTAGATACGCTCCAGACACTGATTCCATTCTGATACTCATTCAGATACAACTTTCAGATACAGTTCAGATATGCTCCATACACAGATGCCATTCTGATACTCTTTCAAATTCAACTTTCAGATACAGTTCATATACGCTCCAGACACGGATGCCATTCTGATACTCTTTCAGATTCAACTTTTAGATACAGTTCAGATACGCTCCAGACACGGATGCCATTCTGATACTCATTCAGTTTCAGCTTACAGATACATTTCAGATATGCTCCAGACACGGACGCCATTCTGATATTCATTCAGTTTCAGATTACAGATATGGTTCAGCAATCATTTTTGGATGACATCTACAAGCCCATATCCAACAACTTTCCATCATTTCTCCAAATGGAATCTTCAATCCCATTCCCTACACCATCAATCATCACATCACCGAGTGCAAATTTCTGGCACTCTAATGTCCAATCATCTTCCACCTTCGAGTCACGAATGGAAAAAACTCGCCAATCTAACTCTTCAGGCTTAAGAATATTGAACAGGGGCAGCTTTTGTACCCCAAAATTTTCCCTCTCACTTATCAAGAATTTTTCTCACAAGATCTCCTTTGGCTCAAGACTACACTAGGGTTTGATCAACTCAAGACACCTCCTTAAGCACTTATGACTAAAATTAGGGTTTGAGATTGCACAAAGATATTTGAAATTCCAATGCCCCATATGAATTTCATGGATCATTATGGACCCCCAAGATCACTCATGTCAAGTTTCAAGCCTTAGATCACACTTTTGCTCAATCAATTGAGCAGTTGACCTAAAAATCACTTGTATTGGGGAAAAAGTCAACTATGGGCAATTTACAGTCAAACTTCATAATTTTTTATCCACATCAACAATTTAAACTCATATGTATCATTTGATCAAGTTTGGACTATAACTCCTCAAGAAATTTGATTAAATCTCCAAAAGGGCAAAATGGTCAAAATTAGGGTTTTTACTAGGAAAGAGCAATTTCTGATTTTTGACCTAGCAAATGATAAATTGGTTTAATGCATGACATCAAGAGTCCAATTGCATCATTTTAAACTAATTACATGGCTCAAAACATTGCAAGTCCAATAGATTGACAAATGAATTTTTCAGTCAACTGGTCAAACATCAACTGTATTCTAAAAAGTCAAACTTTGACTTTTTTTTGTCAAATTCAAATGCCAAAGATCACAATTCATCAAAACATGTCAAAATACGAAAATTGTTCATCAAGAAACCCAAAATTCAAAATTTCATTTTGAAAAGTAAAAATTTCTAAACTTAGAAATTTTTCTAAGTGTTGGAAATTTCTTATTTTTTCACAACTTTGAGCAAACTTTATACCATGATGCAAGATGATTCAAGATAAACTTCTAACATGAAAGTTGTAGATCTCCATGAAATCTAAAACTTTTCTTCACACAACTTCTTCCAAAAGTTCATGGATCTCAAGTTAGAATTTTAAGAACATGTGGTCATGAAACAAAACACTTAGTGAAATTTTGCCCTAATTTGGTCAGGATTTTGACCCAACTTCATTGCACTTTTTCATATAGTTCCAAGTGGAATCTTCAAAATAAATTCAAATATTGGTTGTAAAGAACATTTCAAGCTTTCCAAAATGTCCAAGAACTCCTTGAGATCATTTTTGAGTAGGGAGAATCGAAGAGATGAAGTTAGGGTTTTATCACTTGAATTACAAGGCATTTTGTGATGAACAAAATTCAAATTCAAAGTTATGATGCATAACTTCTACTTTGCAGGCCTCAAACATGTTAGGAACTCCATAATTAATGGCTTGCACAGCTGTTAGAGATCACATTTCAAGCATTCAATGCAAGGCCATGCTTTATGTCCATTTTGGGAAGAAAGTGTACATTGTCATTTTTATAAAGTGCTTTTTTTACACAAAACGTGTTCTTGAGCCTTGCACTTGTTCTATTATGATCATACAAGTCCCATAACCCATAAGAAACTTGTTAGACACTTATAATCACTCAGCCCATGCTTGTATCTCACATTGAATCTTGGTTTCCCACTTTTCTTCAAAATCAAGTAACCTAGCAATTAGCTGAAAACTTGTACTTCTGATTGTCCAAACCACTCCAATCCTTTTGCTTATAGATATACAAACCATTTGCCATAAAATACACGGATGTTGAAGCCCTCAAACACTTTGAAATAAGAACTTGCACCAAAAACCTCCATTACTTGTCATTTCTGACCTTGAACTTCAAATACACAATCCACTCGTGTGTTTTCATTTTTAATCAATCACAAAGCTTCTATAACTCATATAGAGGCTATCCAAACCCTTACTACACAACTGTAACACCATTTGCACCATCCTCCATTTTCAAAAACACGGGTATGCAAGTGGACTTCTCCATAACTCCTTAGCCACTTCCAGCTCAAGCTAAGCATCCTTATAGCTTCCTAGGAACTTGAGGAAGCTAACCCAATCATTGGAACACACTGAAATCTGCTCAAACTTCAAACCCGATACCCTCTTGCAAGGTAAGTTTTCTAACTTTGGAACTTTTCATACAGGCATCATCAATGATTTAATTGTGAATAAAACATGTAGATATCATTGCCCTAAAGCTAACCATGTCCATAGTTTCCATTAATTTTGCTTGAGCTTAGAGAATTTTAAGATTGAAATTTCTGAGATTTTTAGGGTTCAGAATAGGGCCATTAAAATTCATGTTTATCTTTGAGCTATAGATTTAATGCTTTACATTTCTGAAACAGTGAGGAAATTTGCTACAAGTTTCATGTTTACAGTTTTTATTTTTGTTGAGATTTGAACAAGTTACAGAGGTTCTGGCTGGGCGTGAGGTTGAAGATGAAGTTGGCCTCAAGAACGTGTTTGCCTTATATATTTATTGTTTTATTTATATAAACGGGTGTATAGCCACCCCAGTGATAGAAGCGCGCGCCTGTAACCTGAGGGACCTGGGTTCGAGCCCCAGTGGTACCCTTTTGATTTTTTTCATATTTTTGCATTCTGAATCTTTTTTGGTAGGCGCTGGGCTTCATCTTTGGGCCTTATGTTTTTTTTGTTATTTGTCACCCCCTTGCAGGCTATTCACACCCTGGCCCAATTTTATTTTATTTTTATATTTTATTTATTTATTTATTTTCTTAAATATTTTTATAATATTAAAAAATCATAAAAAAACAAAAATAATAGATTTACATTTTGACATAATTTATTTATTTTTCTCACACAAAAAATTATTTTATTAATCATACTTTATTTATTTTACTAATTATCTTTGTAAATTTAATTAAAAATAGGTTTTAGTTATTTTCTTTTACACCTATTAAAATATATTATTTTAAAACAAAAAAGACCAAAAATATTTTATAATACTATAATTTATTTTCAAGACAAAAAAACCAAAAAAAATACTTTTCTTATAAACTTAATTTCTTTTTTAATCAATTAATAGATTTAGGGTTTTATTTAAAATCTTTTCTTAGTAAATTTAGGTTTTGTTTTTTTTAATTAATTATTTTCTTCTAGCTAATTAGGTTAAAATCAAAACCCCTTTTCTCATGAAAAATCAAACAAATATCTATTTTCTTTGCATTTACATTCTTGCATATTTATCTATTTTTTGTACATTTATTTATTCAATTCTTGTACCAATTCAATATGGTTGTAATAGATTAATTAGGTTTATTTTCTTGCAATCCCCATTTACAATTTGTACACCCCCCCCCCCCCCCCCCCTCCCACAAGTATTGTAATAGCGTAGTAACTTTAAATTCCATAATTAATCGATTTATATATAACATGCTAGTAATTAGGTTTTGTATAGAAAGACTAAAACCAATACTTAGAAAACCCTAATTCAAGACAAAATCAAGCATAAAAACAATACACTTGCACACAAGCACCCCTAGGGTAAATCCACTTGGTTGCCTTTACAAAATGGCCATATTACGCATGTGAGGTATCTTAGCAAAAACAAAGCAAAATACAAGATCATAGTCTCTCGATGACGCTATCTAAGTTGCCTTTCAAATGATCTTAGTCCCTAAAAGAGAATGCTAAGATACCTTGCAACATTGCTAATCATGGTTATACGATGATCCACGACCGTCCCGTTTACATCCAAAGATAGGGTTACTTACCAAATCAATGGTAAGATAACAATGTCAAAGGAAAAGGAAAATGAACATGAAAGACTTTTGAGTAGTTACAATGCTCCTAATTACTTTCCCAATTCCAAAACAAAACATCCTTGCTATTTTCAAAACAAACACCTACACTTTCAAACATCTTACAAAACTTGAAAACATTTTCAAAATATCAACATCTTTCTATACATTCTTACGAACGAGAATCATTACAAAGTTTGCCTAAACAATGGCCTCTTTATAAAATACTTTCAAAAACCACACAAAGCACAATTTCAAACAAAAAGCAAGTGATCTAGAAAGTAACTAAGAGCCCATGGAAAACCATGTATGAAAAGGGTTCTAATACCTTCCCTTTTCATAATCTACCCCCCGAACTCAAGAAATAATCTCAAAGGTCTTTCTTGTGCTTTTTCACCTTTCCTCTTGGATAAAAGAAAAGTCGGTGGTGACTCTTGCTAACCGCAACATTTGCGATCAAATGCAAAACACTCAAGTTAGTTCTCCTACTGTATCACAATATCCAAATCTTATCCCCTAAAAGGCCAAGGTTTCACAATTGAGTGAAGTTCGTTTGCAGGTACATGCTTGATGCATGTATGTACTTGACATTCTTGGCAGCCTTTTGCAAACGCAACACAATCTTTCAACATAGTAGGCCAATATAATCTTTGTCGAAACAACAACCATTTCATATTATGGCCTACTTGATGTGCTCCACATGCTCTAGCATGTGTAGTCGAAACGGCTATATATGCATGTGTTTCACTTAGGCATTTTAGCAGTACTCCTTCAGGTGTCTTCTTGAATAACTCATTTCCTATTAAAATATAACTCAACGCCATGTACTTTGTTTTTTGTTCTATCGAAGTTGTTGGAATTTGAAAATAATCTATTATATGTTTTTTCCAATCTTGCTCTATTAGACAGTATATAAACAAAATCTCAAAGTTTTCTTGGTCAGTGTACCCCAGCTTTGTTGTTTCCAATCTGTTGGAGACAGCTTGGTTGATACTACCCTTCTTCTAACTTCGATCGCTTGTTGCAATTTTTCTTTTGAAATTTTATACCCAGATGCAATCTGTGCTAAGTCATTAGCCACTTGATTTTATAATCTTGGTATATGTCGAATAATGATCACTTTGAATTTTTTCAACAAGCGATTGGCTATTACAAAATACATGATTAGATTTTGTCGTATACATTTGTATTCTTTTGTAACTTGCCTTATGACTAACTCTGAGTCTCCCATTATTTCGACTCGAGTTTCCCCCAATTCCAATAAGATTTCAAGGCCAACAATTAATGCTTCACACTCAGCTTCATTGTTCGAACAAGAACCTTCAATCTTGTACTTGAATTTTGGTGGAATTTTATTTGGAGAAATAATTAGAACTCCCACTCTAGTTCCATCTTTATGATTGGAACCGTCGAAGTATAACTTCCAGGGTTCAATCTCCAAGTAATTTAAGGATTCTTCATTTTGTATCCTTGAGAGGCATAAAGGTTAGTGAATAATCAGTTAATGCAAGTGCCTATTTTCCAGTTAGACTGTGCAAGATGGGTTTCCACAACATATATTTGAAAACATCGAAATGAGACGAAACATAAACATCAACTATTTTAATATATTGCTAGAGTTTTGTACATGAGAAGCAAATACATAAACATATTTTTTCAACTTCGCTATATCTAGTTTCTGCATCATTTAAAACTCTATTGAGGTAGTGGGTGGGCCTTTCAACACCATTCTCATCCTCTTGAGCCAACATGCTCCCTAAAGTTCTATTAGATGCAGCTATGTACAATCTCATACTCCTATTTCTACAAGGAGGCACCAGAATAGGTGGCTTGGTGAGGTATCATTTGATTTTGTCGAAGGCCTCTTGTTGTTCTTGCCCCCATTTGAATCCTCCTTTGTTGAGTCGAAGTAAGGGTGAGAAGGCTTGCGTTTTTCCACTTAAGTTGGATATAAATCTCCTCAAGAAATTTATCTTGCCAAGTAGAGATTGCAATTCCTTCTTGTTTGTTAGTGCTTTCGCCTCCAAAATGGCCTTGGTCTTGTTCTGGTTTATTTCGATTCCTTTTTTGTGGACCACAAAGCCTAAGAAGTCCCCTGTCTTTATGCAGAAGGTGCACTTTAGAGGATTCATCTTCTGACCATAGCTTCTCATCCTTTCAAAGGATTGTCGAAGATGGTCTATGTGATTCTTCCCTAAAATAGATTTGACAACAATATCGTCAATATAAATCTGCATAAAAGTTTCAATAAAATCATGGAAGATAGAATTCGTAAGTGCCTAAATCCCCATGGCATCAAAATGCTATTTTTGACACATCTTCTTCAGCAATGAAAATCTGATTGTACCCAGAGTATCCATCAAGCATACTCATGTACTCGAAACCAGCGGCAGAATCAACAAGCATTTTCGCCACGGGCATTGGATATTCATCCTTGGGTGTTGCAGTATTTAGATCTCTAAAATCAATGCACACCCTTAATGTACCATTTTTCTTTATAAAAAGTACTATATTTGCAATCCATTCGATATACCTGGTTGTTCAGATGTACTTGCATTTCAGCAGTCTTTCGACTTCCGTCTTGATCTTCGACAAGATCTATATTGCAAAACTCCTTGGAGTTTGCTTGACAGGCTTTTCCCAGGCTTTATTGGTTGTTGAAGCTCCACCAATCCTCTGTCGAGACCAGGCATTTCGTCATAATCCCATGCAAAGCAGTCCTTAAACTCCTTCAGCAATTGGATTACTTTTACTCTGAGCTCTAGATCCATCTTTGCACTGATATATGTTGGTCTCTTCATTATTCCTTCTCCCAAGTCTATCTCTTCAAGAGGATCTTGCGCTAGCATTTTAATATTGCTTGCCAGTGGATCCTTCTCAAAACCCAAAGGCTCATCATCGTAGATGGCATCTAGCCTCTTGCCTTGCACTTCCTCCTCTCTTGAGTCAGGTGGTTCTGGGTCGAAATCTTTCCCAGGGCCTTCTGGAAGTGGCCCTTGCCCATTGGCTTTGACATCCATATACTTTACTTCAGCCTCTAAGGCCGATATCATTCTGTTTTCGGCCACGTATGGTGAAATCCTCTATAATGCTTGTGACTCAGTCACTGAAATCACTTCCCTAGCATGTTGGTCATATATCATCAATCCCTCAGAAATCAATGTTTGACAAATCCTCCTTATCCCATTGGAATCCATGATCTGAGTGTAGGTATAGGGAGCAGAAATTGTTGGGTGTTGGCGCCAAGTCGAAGTCTGGAGGATTACATGGCCCTATGTGGGCCAAAGTTTTGTTGAAGCTTGTTCTGTCAACATTGGTGACTTCGGCCATATAGTAACTCTAGTCAACTTCAATGTTTTCTACTATGTCGTCTGGGCGCCAGATTGTAATACGATGATGCATCAATGATGGCACTGCTCCTATGCCATGGATTCAGTCCCTGCCTAGGACAAAATTGTAGTTGGGTTTTGCTGAGATGACCATAAACATTGTTGGTCGAACTATGGTCCCCACTTTGAGGTACAATTGGATTACTCCCATGGTGGTCTCAATTCCACCTTCATAGTTTGAAAAAACCATGTTATGGGGCTTGATGTAATCATCTCCCTTACCCAGCTTTCTCAGCATACATTGAGGGATTATGTTAATTGTGGCCTCACAATCAACTAAGACTTTGTTGATGGTCGCCTCCCCTATTTTTGCCCTTATGAACAAGGGTTTGAGGCGATTCCTCATTGCTTCAGTGGGACGCTCGAAGAAGGCATTTTACTCTTCTACACATCCATTGTTCATAACATAGTAGCATATTGGCCTATGCTTGGCCATTTCTTGTTCGACCTCCCACTCGGTCTCTTCGACTTTGACCAGTTGGTCGTATTCTCTGGGCAGCACGGACACCATATTTACTATGATATCTAATGTAGCATCAGACCCAGAATCAGATTCTTCTTTCGATTCATCTTGTTCAGGCTATATCGGCCTTCTAGTAATTGGGTTTTTCTCCAAAAGCATTCTTGGTTTATCCTTTTCTTTTCTTTGCAGCATGTTAGTGCTTGTTTCTGGTTGGGGATTTTCTGTAGCCTCTCTTTTAGCCTTTCGTCATCTCTGATACCTTCTCCATTGGGAGCGGGTCATAGGGTTCTTTCCTTTGTAATTGTTCGACACGTGATCAACCCTGTTTGTTGTGGTTGACTGAAATTCCTTTCTGTAGGCCAAAGAGGATCCTCTTGGCATATCAAACATCTAACATTTTCCCTCGTTGGGCCTTTTTCTATTCCTTGTCTTCAACCAAGTGTCCACAGGGACATTTATTGTAGGTTGAAGGTTGATGGCCTACTCACCTGGTTTACTGGCCCCTTTTGGTATCCCCTTCTAGGTTTGTACCTTACTTCAGGATCCAAGTTAGGCTTGGCAATGTTGCCCCATTTTTTGTTTTCTACACACATACCTTGTATGTGCTCAGCAGCTTTTTGTCGAAGATAGAACTGCACCTTGGACACAACATAACTTCTGACTTCTTTTTCTGGCATCTGTGTAGAAAATCTACCAGATTTTCGTTTTCCTTAGGAAATGCAAGCTTGTTGATTTCCTCTTGTCTGATGCTGTTGTCTGAATCTGCAGCTTTAGGTTCAGACACTTCAACCATATTTATTTCCACGTTGCTCTTACCAGCTACACTTAGCTTTTGCATCTTGGCCTCTAGGCTTTCTGTCGAACCTGTGACAGCAGCCAAGTAGGAACCTTTAGTAGTTCCTTTATTTGAGCCTTCAGTGGCTCTCTTGTTTAGGCTTTCAGTAGCCTTTCTTTGTACCTCTTCGATAGCTTTTCTGTTAATGTCCTCCGTGAAACTTCCAAAAACAGGTTTATTGATGAAGTCTTCTGAAACTTCGACCATATTGATGCATGAAGGTTCAGAATAATGGGCATCTTCTTGCAACATTTTTGCATCAATCTTCATGGGAGGTTTGTCAGTAAACTTGAGTCTGTCTTCTTTTATTGCGCCTAGAACGAGATCCCTGAAAAGAAATCATTGTGAGGTTTTATGGCCCAAAAGATTATGATATTTACAAAAACCTCTCTTTTTCCTTTGATCTAAAGGAGGCATTTTTTCCCCTGGGGGCACTATCATCTAGCCATCTTTAACTAACAAGCCAAATATTTTGTCACATTTTGTGACATCGAAACTATATGTTTTCTTAGGGAACCTATCACTACTCTTTTCATATTCAGTAGGATTCTTCCTATTTGAGGTTGTTAACAATTTGCAAGAGTATGGTGGCCCTTGCTTTAATTCTGCTAGATCAACCTTTCTCCCTTCGATAGTTATAGGGTCACTAGATGTCTCTGGATCGTCATCATCCACTTCGACATATGCTACCCTTTATCTTCAATGATTTTTATTCGCCTTAGCTCTTTCAGCCTTAAGGCGTTCTACCTGTCGAGCTCTATTAGCCAATTGGGTCGTATCTCTCAGATATTGGGTATCTAATTTCTTCCTAATGGAATAATCTAGACCCCTTGCAGCCATTTCGACCAACTCATATTCAGGCACTTGTGTAAAGCATCTGGCTTTGAGCAATCAAAATCTGTTCAGATACTCATCAATTGGCTCAGTGAATCTCCTCTTCACACTAGCCAGTTCTTTCAGACTTATTTTGGTCTTTACAATATAGAATTGTTCATGGAACAATCTTTCCAACTGATTCCAATTGTAAATCGAATTGGTTGGGAGTGTGGTATACCAAGTAAAGTCATTTTTGGTTAAGGAGCTTAGGAAATACTTAATCCTAAGATTCCCTTTATTTGAGATTTCCCCAGCCTCTATCAAATACCTTGTCACATGTTCAATAGTGGACTCTGTCGTATCCCCTAAAAATTGGTGAAATTCGGAATTTTACACCTAGGGGGTAAATCTGATTGTAAGATATAATCTGATAATGGAGATGTAAAGTTTGGCCTATGAAAGACAATGTTACCTCCATTCTGGGCCATGATTTTTTCGACCATGGCTGTCAAGTTATTATCTGTTGCATGGTTGTGGTGTCGAACCTACTGTATTACCTCATCAGCATTTTGGTTTCTATTTACCACAACTACACCTTGTTCGATAGCTCTTGGTATTTATGGGGAAACTCTGGGTACTTCAACCCTAGGTTGTTCGACCTCCACTCTATGGTTCGTCCCATCTGGTTGTGGATTCTGGTTAATGGTCATGTCATCCTCAAAGACCACACCCTGATTTTCTCTTATCAGCTCTCTTTGGGGGTGTCGTATAGGTTGAGGAACCCCAAACAATTCGGCCATGCGCGTCATTTGTGCTTCCATTTGCTGGTTTGATTGGGTGGTATTTTTTATCAGAGGGTTAAGTATTGTACTCAAGGTTTGTGCCAACATCTGCACCATGTCATGGTTACCCTCGTCCATTTGTTGCCTCAAAATAGTTGTAGAAGCATTTGTGAGGTTTGGAATTATATGGGATATCCCTCCTAAGAGTTGGTTTCTACATAGATTTCCCATACCAGTTCCAGATCCCTGCAATGGCGAAGATGCACTCACCAAAGGTTCTAAAAATGTGGATGAGGCATTCATAAGGCTTACCATTTCAACAGTTGGCATGCCATAGGGTTGGTCTCGACCCATCCAGGCTGTTGAAAATCCTAGAGGGACATAAGGTCGAAATCTTGGATTTCCCCTTGGTGGGGGGGTTCCTGGTGGACCCCTAGGACCTGCATAAAAATGTATTGGTCCTGTTTGTGTAACTGCCAATGCTGGTGTCAAACCAACCGTTGATGGCACAGGTTTACTAACTGTTGGTATAACCTCTATTCCGGCGGGAATTTGTGGAGGAATTTCTCCACTACTTGGATGATTAGCCATTCTCCTATTTCTTCTCCTAGGTATGTACTCTTTGGTGGTTGATTTATCACTTCTCAAAAACATACAACACTCTTGAGAGAAAGGAAATTATGTAAAGCACTTACGATAAAAACTGTTTTTATCAAAGTTTGTAAAAAAAACAAAAACTTAGCAATGTCACAACGGGTGTTCCAATTTGTTTACCGTGAAAATTGGTAAACAAACGCTGATCTTCCAAAAAAGGTTATTTTGGTTAATTGCAGGATCGATCAGTTTGATCCTAGGACATATGCTACGTGTTTTTGGGGTTTGATAAGAAGTCTTAACGTTGTTAATGAATGAGTTCAACTGGACACTAAGAGTAAAGGTTTGGATATATTTAAATGCATAGGATGAAGGTAAAAACTTGGTAAAAACGCAAGTAACGTACAGGATAAAGTAAATTTGCAGTAATTTAAAAGGTTGTAATGGTAAAGTTTGTAGAAAAATGATAAATGGAAAGGATTGTAAAGAAATTTAAAGACTTTGATTGCAATAAAATATGGTGATTCAAACGTACATTCTCAATATTCTTTCTCATAGCAGGTACTTGAATAAAATTGAGTGACTTGTACAATGAGTTGAGCACACAAAATTCTACATAAAATTCCTATATTTATACTAGTAATAAGTAACTTTCGAACAGTTGCTTCTTTCTAGGATGAGGACAAGTGTCCTCTGCATGCTCTTCGACCCCTATCTTCACACTACGTCGCTTTTCCAACCTGCCAAATGAATTGTCTTTCCCTCCTTTCTTCAGATTCAAATCCACTTATTGCTGATACAAAAGCTTTTCGGTCGAAACTGTCTTTAACTTAGAAAATTCTCTAAGTGTTTTTTGCTTATTAGCAAGGATGACTTCGATACAACTCCTTTCACATGCTCTTTTGTCGAAGTGTCTTCAGCTTAGATTTCTTCAATCTATTTTTATCCAATAAGGCCAATATATATATATATATATATATATATATATATATATATATATATATATATATATATATATATATATATATATATATATATATATATATATATATATATATATATATATATATATATATATATATATATATATATATATATATATATGTAAGTGTCAAATTTAGGAGCCAACTACTGGCCTAGGCAAAAATAAGGGCATCCCGGTGAACCAAAAAAGTTCGGGCTAAAATTAGGGATATATAAATAAAACTATACACTGGCAAGTCGAAAACCTGAAAAGGTGGCTTGGGAAAAAAAGGGTATCCCAGTTGACTGAAAATCTGAAAGGAGAGTCCGGGCAAAAGTTAGGGATTAAAGCGTACAACTATGTCCCGTCATCTCGTCACCTGTCTATTAGTAGAAGACTTATCACCCTGATCAACATTTACTCAAGACTTTGGAATTTGGGACACCGTCTATGAGATTATTCCCACAGAGTAATATTCACAAGTTAATACATCCCTTGCAATTTCCCCGATAGATTGCTCTGGCGGATAAAGGAGTATGATCTTCTTCCCAACAATCTCACCAACCTACGGAGTTCTAGTCATTACAGTTCATGGAAGTTCTCTTCCCTAACTGAGTTTATTCCTCCAAGATTGGAAAGCTCCCTGCAGATCTTTTCTCTCCAACAGAGCTCATCTCCTTAGAGAGGGTGTTTCCTCAGCAGAGTATTGCTCCATCAACAGGGTTTATTTCCCCAACAAATTATTGTATCCCTAACTTGAGTATGTTACTCAAATGGCCAAGAGTCACCGGAAAAATTCCTCCCCCCAGTAAAGTTGCCACTATCCCCAGATATTTGCTACTGAATCTAAAGTTGGGCCAGATATCAGTCAAATTTATTCTCCCCAGACAAGTCAGAAGGTTATCCATCTCTTCTATCCCCAGTCAGAGAACAAACTCCCCAGTAGAGCAATTAACAACCAATGTTATTGAACTTTTCTCCCCAAGCAGGAATTAACATTCTCCAGCAAAGTTTCCTCAAGCAAAAAGCAGAAATCAATGTTCCCCAGCGGATTTTCCTCAAATAAGAAAGCAGGATTCCCAAGCGGAAACAATCCCCAGAAGATCAAAGATACATATACTCTTCATCCCCAGCGACAGTTAGGGATTTATTTTCCCCAAACAAAGATGTTGCTCGAGTTTACAAATGCACTTCAATAACATTTCACATTCATACATCATTTACCAATATCGTAGCATATACATATGAAACGCGTATAACACACTCTCATTTATTTTGAGAACATCATTAAGCAACACATTTCGTACATCATGACATTTCATACAGCTAACTTTTTACCTCTCCAGGAAAGATCAATCAACAGACAAATATCATCAACTACTTATATGACCCGACAATCTTCTAGAAGGATACATCTGACGAAGGGTTATTTCAGCATTTTCCTCAGAAGGTCATTCTCAAAGGGACATCTACTGGTTCACTTTAAATTGCCAATGACTTATTCCGATTCTTTTCCAGTACACACTTTTACTGGTTCAGTTTAATTTTCCCGAAGATTTATTCTGATTCTTATCCAGTTAAAGGCAATCAAGACCTTTCTATGGTTCTGTTTAAATCGCTCAAAGATTCATTCTGATTCTTATCCAGTTAATATTAAGTACAGACATCTACTGGTTCGATTTAAATCGACCAATGATTTATCCCGATGCTTTTCCAGTAGACCCTTCTCTAGTTCAGTTTAAATCAACCAAAGATTTATTCTGATTCTTATCCAGTTGAAGACAATGAAGACCTTTCTTTGATTCAGCTTAAATCACTCAAAGATTTATTCTGATTCTAATCCAGTTAAAGATAATTATATACCTCTGTTGGTTCAGTTTAAATCGACCAATGATTTATCCTGGTGCTTTTCCAGTAGGCACCTTTCTCTGGTTCAGTTTAAATCTCCCAAAGATTTATTCTGATTCTTATCCAGTTAAAGACAATTATAAACATATGCTAGTTCAGTTTAAATTGACCAATGATTTATCCTGATGCTTTTCCAAGAGATCTTTCTTTGTTTCAGTTTAAATCAACCAAAGATTTATTCTGATTCTTATCCAGTTGAAGACAATCAAGACCTTTCTCAGGTTCATCTTAAATCGCTCAAAGACTTATTCTGATTCTTATCCAGATAAAGTTAAGTACAGACATCTGCTGGTTCAGTTTAAATCGACCAATGATTTATCCTGATGCTTTTCAAGTAGACCTTTCTCTGGTTTAGTTTAAATTGCTCAAAGAATTATTTTGATTTTTATCCTGTTAAAGACAAGTACAGACATCTACGGGTTCAGTTTAAATCAACCAATGATTTATCCTGATGCTTTTCTAGTAGACCTTTCTCTAGTTCAGTTTAAATCACTTAAAGATTTATTCTGATTCTTATCCAGTTAAAGTTAATTATAGACATGTGCTAGTTCAGTTTAAATCGACCAATGATTTATCCTGATGCTTTTCCAGAAGACCTTTCTCTGGTTAACTTTAAATTAACCAAAGACTTATTTTGATTCTTATCCAGTTGAAGACAATCAAGACTTTTCTCTGTTTCAGCTTAAAACGCTCAAAGATTTATTCTAATTCTTATCTAGTTAAAGATGATTATAGACCTCTGCTGATTCAGTTTAAATCAACCAATGATTTATCCTGATGCTTTTCCAGTAGGCACCTTTCTCTGGTTCAGTTTAAATCTCCCAAAGATTTATTCTTATTCTTATCCAATTAAAGACAATTATAGACATCTGTTGGTTCAGTTTAAATCGACCAACGATTTATTTTGATCCAGATAAATTTAAGTACAGACATCTGTTGGTTCAGTTTAAATCGACCAATGATTTATCCTGATTCTTTTCCAGTAGACACTTTTTTTGGTTCAGTTTAAATCTCCCGAAGATTTATTTTGATTCTTATCCAGTTGAAGACAATCAAGACCTTTCTCTGGTTCAGCTTACATCTCTTAAAGATTTATTCTGATTCTTATCCAGTTAAATATAATTATAGACCTCTGCTGGTTCAGTTTAAATCGACCAATGATTTATGCTGATGCTTTTCCAGTAAGTACCTTTCTCTGGTTCAGTTTAAATCACCCAAAGATTTATTCTAATTCTTATCCAGTTAAAGACAATTATATACATATGTTGGTTCAGTTTAAATCGACAATGATTTATCCTGATTCTTTTCCAGTAGACACTTTTTCTAGAATAGTTTAAATTGCCCGAAGATTTATTCTGATTCTTATCCAATTAAAGACAATCAAGACCTTTATCTGGTTCAGTATAAATCGCTCAAAAATTTATCTAATTATTATTCAGTTAAAGTTAAGTACAGACATCTATTAGTTCAGTTTAAATCGACCAATGAGTTATCCTGATGCTTTTCCAGTAGACCTTTCTCTGGTTCAGTTTAAATCAGCCAAAGATTTATTCTTATTATTATCCAGTTAAAGACAATCAAGACCTTTCTCTGGTTCAGCTTAAATCGCTCAAAGATTTATTTTGATTCTTATCCAGTTAAAGTTAAGTACAAACATCTGCTGGTTCAGTTTAAATCGACCAATGATTTATCTTGATTCTTTTCCAGTAGACCTTTCTCTGGTTCAGTTTAAATCAACCAAAGATTTATTCTGATACTTCTTCCAGTTGAAGTCAACAGTTATTTTGGATGGCATCTATAAGCCCATCTCCGACAACTCTTTGTCACCTCTCCAAATGGCATCTATAAGCCCATTCCTGATACAATCAACCAATAGCGTTACCTCTTGCTCTGGTGAGTGCAAATATCTGAGAACTTAAGTGTTCAATCATCTTCTACCTTCAAGTCACAAATGGCGGACATGCCAATGTAACTCTTCAGGTTTAAGATTGAAAAGGGGAAGCTTCTATACCCCAAGAGTTCCCCCCCCCCTTTCTTTCCAAGACATTCTTTCAAGGCTTCTCAGATATACAAGACACTCAAGGGTTGACTAGTTAAGATGCTCCTCCTATGCCAAAGGCTTACAACTAGAGTTTGGAGTTTCTCAAGGATATTTCGATTGCAAAGGTCTCAAGTGGATTCCATGGTTCTCCAGAGGTCCTCAAATAGGTCAATGTCAAGTTTCAAGCCCTACATCAAAAAATTGCTCAGTCAATGGCTCAGATGATTGAAAATCGATTGTATTGGTCAAAAAGTCAACTATGGTCAACATATAGTCAAACTTAAGGATTTTTGGTCAACATCAATATTTTAAAGTGATATTCAACATTTAATCAAGGGTTAATCATGATTCCCCAAGGAAAGCTCTCAAATTATCAAAAGTCCAAAATTGCCAAATTAGGGTTTTCTTAGGAGAAGTCAACTGAACTTTGACTAAGCATAACTTTCACATGCTTCATCAAAGTTTCCCAAATCAAAGCCTATTTTAAAGAAAATTCAATTCCCTACATCTTTGTTTTTATGCTAAAGCCAAAAAATGCTTCATTTGAAAGATATGAGCTAAAACATTATAAGTCATTTTCAAAAGTCAACAAAAGACATTTTTTGTCAAGGCACCTTACATCAAGATAAAGTCTTCAAAAGCAAAATTGAACAACATAGAGATTGTAAAGGACATCTTTTGCTTTCCAAAAAGTCCTATATAATATTCAAAAGATGAAAATTGAGCAAGTTATGAGTTGCACAAGTTGGGAAATTTTGAAGAACTTCATGAAATGCAAAATGAGCAAAATTGAAGTTTTGAACTAGTGGCCTTAACTTTTAATGTTCAAACATGTTCATAAGGTGTTAGAGGACCTCTAAATCCATTCAAATATTTTTTATGATTTTTATTTCTTTTATTTGAATTTTTATTCATTTTAATGCAAATAAAATATGAAACAATGGTATAAAGGCTTGGGCTTTTGGTTTCAACCATCCAAAGACCCAAGACAACTCATGACAACTCATTACAACCATGCCAAAATGTGGAAGACTCAAAATGGGAAAGAAATAACTCAAATTAGCAAGTTTTCAAAAATTGATTCTTGTTTAAACCATGGCTTCATGAGTTTATTCCATGTCGTATTTGTCAGCCCAAATACAAGCCAACAACATGTTCAGATTCATGCAAGGCATCCAAGAGTCAAGAATCATGCAAAGAAGGCAAGTTTTTAATGTGTTTGAATATTTATTTCATGGGCATGAATACTTTATCCCTTTCCATACTTGTTGGCTCCTATTTCATTCTCTATATAAAGGCAAGCAAAGTCATGCCAAATGAAGACGAAATTCTTGCATACCAAAGTCATTTCAAAATTCTCCAAAAAATCATATGCATAGAAGCTAGCAAAATTCTCAAAAAATTCTCAAGAACCTTAGTGCTTCAAACCTATGCTTGCATGCCTTCTCATCCCATAAATCTATCCTTATCCTATCCCTGAACGTGAAAGGGTAAGCTTGGACCAGTTACCATGGTCCAAAACACATGATAAAGGCATAGCATACATTTCTGATTGCATAATGTTTTGAGATTCATGTTCTTTTGTTTTACTTTGTTTTGAGATTAATGATTATTATTAGCGTTTCTTTGAGTACTTGATGAACAGTTTCTAACCATTGATACACTTCCATGCACGCAGATTCGATAGATACCATTTTTCCTCTGATCTGTGCATTTTGATCCAAAGCACATGATTCAAGAACTTTTAGCCCATAAATTTTTTTATTTATTATTTATTTTTGTTTTTATTCATTTCTTTCTTTTTCTTTTTAATTACTTTTTTAAATAAAATCATAAAATCAAATAAAAATTAGACTTAGGATTTAATTAATTAACTTTCTTTTACAATAAAATTAATTAATTTAATCATTTTTTGAGTTTATTTTGTTAATTAAAATTGGTTAGAATTAGGTTTGTTATCATAAAACTTTTTCTTAATTAAAAATAACAAAAAACATTTTTCTACTTAGAATTTTCATGATTTTATATATTTCCTCTTTTCCATTCTTCACGCGTTTGTTTACTTTTTTCGCATTATTTTCATGAATATTTGTAACTGCTCAAAGGGATGTAATAGTTTAATTTAGGACATTTACATTTTCCCCCATTTTGGTTTGTATTCCCCCCATCCTGAAGCGATGTAATAATGTAGTTTAATTTCTGCATTTTTATTTTTCTGCACTTGTATATATTTAACTGTTAAATGTATGCTAATAGGTATTGCATGGCAAGACTTAAAAATAAACGGTAGAAAACCTAACATCTAAGATAAACATAACTTAAACACAACACACTTTGCACACGCACACCTCTAAGGTACTTCCACTTGTTACCTTCAGAAAACAAACAGTCGCGTCCCTCAAACATGGGACACTTTAGAAAAGTCCCTCGATACAAAGATCATAGTCCCTCGATGACCCTTCGATGTTGCCTTTCAATAAATGATCTAGTCCCTTATGATAAATTGATAAAGCATCATACAAGTTTCCTTTATGATTGTACGACGACCTGCGCCTGTCCCTCAAACATCCAATGATAGGGCTACCCACCAACTAATGGTGGGATAGCACTATCTAAAGGAAAAGAGGAAAAGAACAAAGATCTTTCGAGTAGGTAGACAGCTTATAGTTGCTTGCTCACAAAACAAATTTCTCACACATACACTCTCCTTTCTAAATATTTCCAACGAAAAAAACCACTTTGTATGCATTCTCAATGGTACGAGAATCATTACAAAGTTCACCGCACTAAGGCGTCTTTCTAAAATATTTTCAAAATACACTTACACAAAAAGCATTTTAAAAATGAGCTAGCAACTAAGAGCTCGTAGATAACTACAGATGGAAAGGGTGCTAAAACCTTCTCTTTCCATAACCTATCCCCCGAACTCATAATATTTAAAAAGGTCTTTCTTGTTCTTTTTACCCTTTCCTTTGTTGGATAAAAGAAAATTCGGTGGTGACTCTTGCTAACCGCAACATTTGCGATGAAAATGCAAAACCAATAAAGTCAGTTCTCCCACCGCATTACAACTCCCCTTTTAAAGCTCAACCATAGGGTCATCATTGTATGATTACACTAGGGCTAGAGATTAAGATAGTCCCCCTTAGTTGTTTTATTTTCTTTGAATATTGCATCTTAAAACTAAAATCTTCTTTTTCTTGGTAAACCATAAAATATCTCTAATGAACTTAAATTCTTCTTCAAGGTAAAAAAATACAAACCAAGCTTAACTGTTTGTGCGTATTTTGGCTCTATTTTAAATCCCTGCCATGATATTTTTCTATCTTTTTTCCGATGTTTTGCCATCATTTATGTTTGTTATCCTACTTTGATTTTCAATATCATTGTTAGGTGTGATGTTTTATCATCTAAATTTTAATGTTTTTCCATTCTTGCCATGATATTTTTCTATCTTTTTGTCGATGCTTTGTCATCGCATATGTTTGTTATCCTACTTTGATTTTCAATATCATTGTTAGGTGTGATGTTTTATCATCTAACATTTGATGTATTGTCATCTTTGCCATGATATTTTACTATCTTTTTGCCGATGTTTCGTCGTCGCGTATGTTTTTTATCCTACTTTGATTTTCGATATCATTGTTAGGTGTGATGTTTTATCATTTTATCTGGTATTTTGTTATCATGCTGATGTTTTATCATCTTATCCGATATTTTGTTATCTTGTTGATGTGTTATCATCTTATCTGAGTTTGTGTTACCATGTGATGTCTTGTCGTCCTTGTTTTGATGTTTTATTATCGGTGTTGATGTTTGGTTATTTTACCTATTGTTTTGTCATCTTGATTATTGCTTCTGTCTTTTTAACTAAGAAAAACACAAACCAACCAAAATACGTGAGCCGAACTACGGTACTATGATTCCTTAAAAGGGATACATATGCATCTGGTCATAGGGCTCAGTTGAGCGAACTTTGTAATCTTTCCTTCTTTTCCCCGTGTTTTCTCTTTTGCATGCATTCCCTCTCTTGCATCTTCCCTTTTCAAATTTAAGCCTTAGACATAGATTTTGACCACACCCCTTAGATTAGAACAACAAGAGTAGATACCATAGAGTACTATGGGCGTGTGGGGTGCTAATATCTTCCCCTCGCGTAACAGACTCCCTTACCTGATCTCTCGGTCATTTGATCGTGATTTCATCCCTTCAAGTGTTCTCGATGTTTATCTTTCCCTTTAGGCAGGATAAAAGATGTTCGGTGGCGACTTTATTGATTTTATTATCAGATGACGATTCGGCCGGTTATTTCACCAGTACCAAAACAAAATATCTATCCACCACACAAATTTTATCCCCTTCCCTTCAACCAACTATTTCTAACCTAATCACTTCATACCAATTAATTTTCCAACAACCTATTGGCCTTCCTTCACCTAGACCACATGACCATCATATTAACCTTATCCTAAACACCCTCCCAGTGAATGTCAAACTGTACCAATACCCACACTCCAAAAAGGATGCCATGATCACTATCATTCAAGAAATGTTGCAACAAGGCACAATTATCCCTAGTACTAGCCATTTTCCTTACTCGTTTTACTTGTTAAAAATAAGGATGGTTCATGGCATTTTTGCATGGATTACCATGCTTTAAGTTCAGTCACAATTAAAGATTGATTTCCTATTCCTACTATTGATGAGCTCCTAGATGATCTGGGTTCAACCACTATTTTAACCAAGATCGACTTATGCTCTAGCTACCACCAGATCCGAGTTGCATTGAAAGATTCACATAAGAGAGCTTTTCACACTTTCGATGGGAATTACGAGTTTCTTGTAATTCCATTTGGCCTCACTAACAGCCCGTCTACTTTTCAATCTGCCATGAATGATTTGTTGCACCCTTATTTAAGGAAAATCGTGTTGGTTTTTTTGAGGATATTCTTATTTACAATGCTAACTTTAGTGATCATTTACAACATTTACAGGTGGTGTTCGAGTTATTAGCGACTCAGTTTTTGTATGTCAAGTTATCTATATGTGTTTTTGATGTGAGGCAAATTGATTATCTAGGGCATGTGATCTCAGTTGATGGTGTTGCAGCAAATTCAGAAAATATGAAAGCCATTTTAGATTGGCCACCTCCTCGTTCTCTCAAGACACTCCGCGGGTTTTTAGGCCTCACAGGATTCTATAGGTGTTTTGTTAAGAACTACGTCGCACCCCTCACCGATTTGCTACACACATACCTTGTATGTGCTCAGCAACTTTTTTGTCGAAGATAGAACTGCATCTTGGACACAGCATAACTTCTGACTTCTTTTTCTAGCATTTGTGTAGAAAATTTTCCAGATTTTTGTTTTACTTAGGAAATGTAAGCTTGTTAATTTCCTCTTGTCTGATGTTGTTGTCTGAATCTGCAGCTTTAGGTTCATACACTTCAACCATATTTATTTCCAAGTTGCTCTTACCAACTACACTTAGCTTCTGCATCTTGGCCTCTAGGCTTTCTGTCGAACTTGTGACAGCAGCCAAGTAGGAACCTTCAGTAGTTCCTTTATTTGAGCCTTCAGTGGCTCTCTTGTTTAGGCTTTCAGCAGCCTTTCTTTTTACCTCTTCGACAGCTTTTTTGTTAATGCCCTCGGTGAAACTGCCAAAAACAGGTTTATTGATGAAGTCTTTTGAGACTTAGACCATATTGATGCATGAAGGTTCAGAATAATGGGCATCTGTCTGTAACAAGTTTGCATCAATCTTCATGGGAGGTTTGTCAGTAAACTTGAGTCTGCCGTCTTTTATTGCGCCTAGAACGAGATCCCTGAAAAGAAAACATTGTGAGGTTTTATGACCCAAAAGATTATGATATTTACAAAAACCTCTCTTTTTTCCTTTGATCTAAAGGAGGCATTTTTCCCCTGGGGGCCCTATCATCTGGCCATCTTTAACTAACAAGCCAAATATTTCGTCACATTTTGTGACGTCGAAACTATATGTTTTCTTTGGGAACCTATCACTACTCTTTTCAGATTCAGTAGGATTCTTCCCATTTGAGGGTGTTAACAATTTGCAAGATTATGGTGGCCCTTGCTTTAATTTTTCTAGATCGACCTTGCTCTCTTCGACAGTTATAGAGTCACTAGATGTATCTGGATCATCATCATCCACTTCGACATATGCTACCCTTTATCTTCAATGATTTTTATTCGCCTTAGCTCTTTCAGCCTTAAGGCGTTCTACCTGTCGAACTCTATTGGCCAATTGGGCCATATATCTCAGATATTGGGTATCTAATTTCTTCCTAATGGAATAATCTAGACCCCCTGTGGCCATTTCGACCAACTCATGTTCAGGCACTTGTGTAAAGCATTTGGCTTTGAGCAGTCAAAATCTGTTCAGATACTCATCAATTGGCTCAGTGAATCTCCTCTTCACACTAGCCAGTTCTTTCAGACTTATTTTGGTATGTCCAATATAGAATTGTTCATGGAACAATCTTTCCAACTGATTCCAATTGTAAATCGAATTGGTTGGGAGTGTAGTATACCAAGTAAAGGCATTTTTGGTTAAGGAGCTTAGGAAATACTTTATCCTAAGATTCTCATTATTTGAGATTTCCCTAGCCTCTATCAAATACCTTGTCACATGTTCGACAGTGGACTCTGTCATATCCCCTAAAAATTGGTGAAATTCGGAATTTTCCACCTAGGGGGTAAATCTGATTGCAAGATATAATCTGACAATGGAGATGTAAAGTTTGGCCTATGAAAGACAATGTTACCTCTATTTTGTGCCTTGATTCTTTCGACCATGGTTGTCAAGTTATTATCTACTACATGGTTGTGGTGTCGAACCTACTGTATTACCTCATCATCATTTTGGTTTCTATTTACCACAACTACACCTTGTTCTACAGCTCTTGGGATTTGTGGGGAAACTCTAGGTACTTCAACCCTAGGTTGTTTGACCTCTACTCTATGGTTCGTCCCATCTGGTTGTGGATTCTGGTTAATGGTCATGTCATCCTCTAAGACCACACCCTAATTTTATCTTATCAGCTCTCTTTGGGGGTGTTGTATAGGTTGAGGAACCCCAAAAAAATCGGCCATGCGCGTCATTTGCGCTGCCATTTTCTTTTTTGACTGGGTGGTATTTTGTATCAGAGGGTTAAGTAATGTACTCAAGGTTTGTGCCAACATCTGCACCATGTCATGGTTACTCTCATCCATTTGTTACCTCAAAATTGTTTTAGAAGCATTTGTGAGGTTTGGCATTATATGGGATGTCCCTCCTAAGAGTTGGTTTCTACATAGATTTCCCATGCCAGTTCCAGATCCCTGCAATGGCGAAGATGCACTCACCAAAGGTTCTGAAAATGTGGATGAGGCATCCATAAGGATTTCCATTTCAACAGTTGGCATGCCATAGGGTTGGTCTCGACCCATCCAGGTTGTTGAAAATCCTAGAGGGACATAAGGTCGAAATCTCGGTTTTCCCCTTGGTGGGGGGGGGGGGGGGGGGGGGGTTCCTGGTGGACCTCTAGGACCTACATAAGAAAGTATTGGTTTTGTTTGTGTAACTGCTAATGCTGGTGTCAAACCAACCGTTGATGGCACAAGTTCACTAATTGTTGGTATAACCTTTATTCCCGCGGGAATTGGTGGAGGAATTTCTCCACTACTTGGTTGATTAGCCATTCTCCTATTTCTTCTCCTAGGTATGTACTCTTTGGTGGTTGATTTATCACTTCTCAAAAACATACAACACTCTTGAGAGAAAGGAAATTATGTAAAGCACTTACGATAAAAACTGTTTTTATCAAAGTTTGTAAATAAAACAAAAACTTAGCAATGTCACAACGGGTGTTCCAATTTGTTTACCGTGAAAATTGGTAAACAAACGCTGATCTTCCAAAAAAGGTTATTTTGGTTAATTGCAGGATCGATCAGTTTGATATTAGGACATATGCTAAGTGTTTTTGGGGTTTGATAAGAAGTCTTAACGTTGTTAATGAATGAGTTCAACTGGACACTAAGAGTAAAGATTTGGATATATTTAAATGCACAGGATGAAGGTAAAAACTTAGTAAAAACGCAAGTAAAGAACAGGATAAAGTAAATTTGCAGGAATTTAAAAGGTTGTAATGGTAAAGTTTGTAGAAAAATGATAAATGGAAAGGATTGTAAAGAAATGTAAAGACTTTGATTGCAATAAAATATGGTGATTAAAACGTACATTCTCAATATTCTTTCTCTCATAGCAAGTACTTGAATAAAATTGAGTGACTTGTACAATGAGTTGAGCACACGAAATTCAACATAAATTCCTATATTTATACTAATAATAAGTAACTGTCAAACAGTTGCTTCGTTCCAGGATGAGGACAAGTGTCCTCTACATTCTCTTTGACCCCTATCTTCATACCACATCGCTTTTCCCAACATCCAAATAAACGGTCTTTCCCTCCTTTCTTCAGATTCAAATCCACTTATTGCTGATACAAGAGCTTTTCGGTCGAAACTGTCTTTAACTTAGAAAATTCTCTACGTTTTTTTTGCTTATTAGCAAGGATGACTTTGACACAACTCCTTTCACATGCTCTTCTGTAGAAGTGTCTTCAGCTTAGATTTCTTCAATCTATTTTTAGCCAATAAGGCCAATATATATATATATATATATATATATATATATATATATATATATATATATATATATATATATATATATATATATATATATATATATATATATATATATATATATATATATATATATATATATATATATATATATATATATATATATATGTGAGTGTCGAATTTAGGAGCCAATAACTGGCCTAGGGAAAAATAAGGGCATCCCGGTGAACCAAAAAAGTTTGGGCTAAAATTAGGGATATATAAATAAAACTATACACCGGCAAGTCGAAAACCTGAAAAGGTGGCTTGGGCAAAAAAAGGGTATCCCAGTTGACTGAAAATCTGAAAGGACAGTCCAGGCAAAAGATAGGGATTAAAGCGTACGATTATGTCCCGTCGTCTCGTCACCTTTCTATTAGTAGAAGACTTATCACCCTGATCAGCATTTACTCAATACTTTGGGAGTTGGGACAACGTCTAAGCCGACCACGAATTCCCACAACTTCGATGAGATTATCCCTACGGAGTAATATTCACAAGTTAATACATCCCCTGCAATTTCCCCGACAGATCGCTCTGGAGGATAAAGGAGTATGATCTTCTTCCCGATAATGTCACCAACCTACAGAGTTCTAATCATTACAGTCCATCGAAGTTCTCTTCCCTAACTAAGTTTATTCCTCCAAGATTGGAAAACCCCCTGGAGATCTTTTCTCTCCAACAGAGCTCATCTCCTTAGCAAGGTTGTTTCCTCAGTAGAGTATTGCTCCATCAACAAGGTTTATTTCCCCAGCAAATTATTGTATCCCCGGCTTGAGTATGTTACTCAGATGGCCACGAGTCACCGGAAAAATTCCTCTCCCCAGTAAAGTTGCCACTATCCCCAGAGATTTGCTACTGAATCTAAAGTTGGGCCAGATATCAGTCAACTTTATTCTCCCCAGACAAGCCGGAAGGTTATCCATCTCTTCTATCCCCAGTCAGAGAATAAACTCCCCAGTAGAGCAATGAATAACCAACGTTATTGATCTTTTCTCCCCAAGCAGGAATTAACATTCTCCACTAAAGTTTTCTCAAGCAAAAAGTAGAAATCAATGTTCCCCAACGGATTTTCCTCATATAAGAAAGTAGGATTCCCCAGCGGAAACAATCCCTAGAAGATCAAAGATACATATACTCTTCATCCCCAACGACAATTAGGGATTTATTTTCCCCAGACAAAGATGTTGCTCGAGTTTACAAATGCACTTCAATAACATTTCACATTCATACATCATTTACCAATATAATAGCATATACATATGAAACGCATATAACACAGTCTCATTTATTTGAGAACATAATTATGCAACACGTTTCTTACATCATGACATTGCATACAGCTAACTCTTTACCTCTTCAGGAAAGATCAATCAACAGACAAACATCATCAACTACTTATATGACCCGACAATCTTCTAAAAGGCTACATCTGACGAAGGGTTATTTCAGCATTTTCCTCAGAAGGTCATTCTCAAAGAGACATCTACTAGTTTAGTTTAAATTGACCAATGACTTATATTGATTCTTTTCCAGTAGACACTTTTTCTTGTTCAGTTTAATTTGCCCGAAGATTTATTCTGATTCTTATCCAGTTAAAGGAAATTAAGACCTTTCTATGGTTCATTTTAAATCGCTCAAAGATTTATTCTGATTCTTATTCAGTTAATATTAAGTACAGACATCTGCTGGTTCGGTTTAAATCGACCAATGATTTACCCCGATGCTTTTCCATTAGACCATTCTCTGGTTCAGTTTAAATCAACCAAAGATTTTTTTTGATTCTTATCCAGTTGAAGACAATCAAGACCTTTATTTGGTTCAGCTTAAATCACTCAAAGATTTATTCTGATTATTATCCAGTTAAAGATAATTAAATACCTCTATTGGTTTAGTTTAAATCGACTAATGATTTATCCATATGCTTTTCTAGTAGGCACCTTTATCTGGTTCAGTTTAAATCGCCCAAAGATTTATTCTGATTCTTATCCAGTTAAAGACAACTATAACCATCTGCTAGTTCAGTTTAAATTGACCAATAATTTATCCTAATGCTTTTCCAATAGACCTTTCTCTATTTCAATTTAAATCAACCAACTATTTATTCTAATTCTTATCCAGTTGAAGACAATCAAGACCTTTCTCTGGTTCATCTTAAATCGCTCAGAGACTTATTCTGATTCTTATCCAGATAAAGTTAAGTACATACATCTGTTGGTTCAGTTTAAATCGACCAATGGTTTATCCTGATGCTTTTCCAGTAGACCTTTCTCTGGTTTAGTTTAAATTGCTCAAAGAATTATTTAGATTCTTATCCAGTTAAAGACAAGTACAGACATCTACTGGTTTAGTTTAAATCAACCAATGATTTATCCTGATGCTTTTCTAGTAGACCTTTCTCTGGTTCAGTTTAAATCACTCAAAGATTTATTCTAATTCTTATCCAGTTAAAGTTAATTATAGACATGTGCTAGTACAGTTTAAATCGACCAATGATTTATCCTGATGCTTATCCAGTAGACCTTTCTATGGTTCACTTTAAATTAACCAAAGATTTACTTTGATTCTTATCAAGTTGATGACAATCAAGACCTTTCTCTGGTTCAGCTTAAATCGCTCAAAGATTTATTCTGATTCTTATCTAGTTAAATATAATTATAAACCTCTGCTGGTTCAGTTTAAATCGACCAATGATTTATCCTGATGCTTTTCCAGTAGGACCTTTCTCTGGTTCAGTTTAAATCGCCCAAAGATTTATTCCTATTCTTATCCAATTAAAGACAATTATATACATCTGTTGGTTCAGTTTAAATCGACCAATGATTTATTTTGATCCAGATAAATTTAAGTATAGACATCTGCTAGTTCAGTTTAAATCGACCAATGATTTATCCTAATTCCTTTCCAGTAGACACTTTTTTTGGTTCAGTTTAAATCTCCCGAAGATTTATTCTGATTCTTATCCAGTTGAAGACAATCAAGACCTTTCTCTGGTTCAGCTTAAATCTCTCAAAGATTTATTCTGATTCTTATCCAGTTAAAGATAATTATAGACCTCAAATGGTTCAGTTTAAATCGACCAATGATTAATCCTGATGCTTTTCCAGTAGGTACCTTTCTCTGGTTCAGCTTAAATCGCCCAAAGATTTATTCTAATTCTTATCCATTTAAAGACAATTATATACATATGTTGTTTCAGTTTAAATCGACCAATGATTTATCCTGATGCTTTTCCAGTAGACACTTTTTCTGGAATAGGTTAAATTGCCCGAAGATTTATTCTGATTCTTATCCAATTAAAGACAATCAAGACCTTTATCTGGTTCAGTATAAATCGCTCAAAAATTTATCTGATTCTTATTCATTTAAAGTTAAGTACAGACATCTATTGGTTCAGTTTAAATCGACCAATGAGTTATCCTGATACTTTTCCAGTAGACCTTTCTCTGGCTCAGTTTAAATCAATTAAACATTTATTCTTATTCTTATCCAGTTAAAGACAATCAAGACCTTTCTCTGGTTCAGCTTAAATCTCTCAAAGATTAATTTTGATTCTTATCCAGTTAAAGTTAAGTACAGACATCTTCTGGTTCAGTTTAAAATGACCAATGATTTATCCTGATGCTTTTCCAGTAGACCTTTCTATGGTTTAGTTTAAATCAACCAAAGATTTATTTTGATACTTCTTCTAGTTGAAGTCAACAGTTATTTTGAATGGCATCTATAAGCCCATCTCCGACAACTCTCTGTCACCTCACCAAATGGCATCTATAAGCCCATTACTGATACAATCGACCAATAGCGTTACCTCTGGCTCAGGTGAGTGCAAATATCTAGGAACTTAAGTGTTCAATCATCTTCTACCTTCAAGTCATGAATGGCGGACATGCCAATCTAACTCTTCAGGTTTAAGATTGAACAGCGGCAGCTTATGTACCCCAAAAGTCCCCCACCCCTTTTCTTCTCAAGACATTATTTCAAGGCTTCTCAGATATTCAAGACACTCAATGGTTGACTAGTTAATATGCTCCTCCTAAGCCAAAGGCTTACAACTAGAGTTTGGAGTTTCTCAAGGAAATTTGGATTGAAAAGGTATCAAGTGGCTTCCATGGTTCTTCATAGGTCCTCAAATAGGTCAATGTCAAGTTTCAAGCCCTACATCAAAAAATTGCTCAGTCAATGGCTCAGATGATTGAAAATCAATTGTATTGGTCAAAAAGTCAACTATGGTCAACATACAGTCAAACTTAAGGATTTTTGGTCAACATAAATATTTTTAAGTGATATTTGTAACACCCCAATTCTACCCCAAGCAAATATGAAAGATAAATCAGAGTTATAAAATTTCAATCATACAAATGAATCGGGACGTCACAAATTCTTCTAACAAATTCATTGCATACATCATGGATATATAACACTTTTTCAAAACGTCGGATGAACCAACAACATAGAATCTTTAATAAAATATTCAACAACTATGCAGCGGAATTCTCCAATAACATCTTTGAATAAAAGAAACGACTTCGAAACATCTCATATTTAATAATAATCAATTCCAAAATTCAGCAACTGAAAATTAACAATCAAAGATCATCAAGCGTTCATCCCCCGGAGTGTTACATATCAAAGCAATGACATCGACTCGATCTATTGAAGGTATACAGCCTTCACTCTCGATTACCTGCACGTTACCAACATAGGGGAAACATTCAACCAGAAGGGGTGAGATATCTAACAATATAATAAAGCGCATGATAATCAATATATTAAATTATATCAATAATATATCACCACTTCTCATCTCATAATCAACAACAATTACAGCATATATACTCATTCATCAACATCAAATACATCTCATTATTCATTCATATGATGCGACTCAAAACTATGCAAATGCATGTTGTACCATTGGAGCAGAACTCCCATCTCAAAAATCTAATCTGCCAATTAATAGAGGCATCAAATAAGGCATAGCCTTCATCTTAAAATTTGCCAATCCAGGCCATCTCAACGAGCATAAGCTCCATCTCAAAAATGCAATGTATGTGACTCAACATGAATGTAATAACACACTCAGTTATCAACATCTCAAAACACATCTCAAAACAACAACATCTCAATCATCAAAATGATAACATTTCAGTCATCTCAAACAACAACATCTCAATCATCAAAATGACAACATTTCAGTCATCTCAAGCAACAACATCTCAATCACAGCATCTCATAAACATCTCATCCTGCTTCTTCTTCACGCTATGATTCGACGCATCCCTTTATGGATTGACTCATTCTAGCTTTCAATACAGCATGTATCGACACATGCATCGCACCGGTCGACTCATCCTGAGTCTCACACACTCATGTATCGACGCATCCTCCCTTCGCATCGACTCATTCTGAGCCTTACACTTAACATGCATCGACGCAAGCATGCATGCATCGACTCATCCTGAGTCAAACATCCTCCATGCATCGACTCATCCAGTTTGAGGTCGACGCATCCTATAATCTTCTGCATAATTTTTTGCGTTTCTACTATATTTTCACTACTGGGATATAATCACAGTCCTATAAACCTCATCCTAACCATGATAAATCATCACCTATCATTAACCTATAATACTACATCGTTTACACAACATCATAACATCATTAATCATCAAGAATTCATCAATATTCATCATACATCATTCAATTCAATAACAAAAACAACAATCCTCTAATCCCACATATCAAACATCATGATCCCAATTATAAAGCCAAAACCCCACCCTTACCTTGGATCGAAGGTCGCTCTATAATTTCTGGGTTGAATCTTTGTTCTTGTTGTTTCCTTCAAAACCAGCAGCTTCATGTTTCCACAATCCTTATTTTTCCTTCTACTGTTTCTTCTTTCTATTCTAACAATAAATAATAAAATAACCTAATATTATTATATTATTCCTTATTGGGCTCAAAACCTACACCCCCTTATTACTTCCACTAACTTAATTAAGCCCACCTTAAATAATATTAGCTTCTAACATTATTTCACATGATAATATAATACCTCAAATATATTATTATTTCTCCATTTAATAAAATAAATCCAATTTAATAATACTTCTTCACAATTATTCCAAAAATAATTTAATTAAATAATTAATTAAATTACGGGCATTACAACTCTCCCCCACTTAGAATATTTTCGCCCTCGAATATTTACCTCAATCAAACAATTCAGGATAGGAGTCTCGCATCTTGCTCTCCAATTCCCAAGTCATGCTTTCTCCTGCAGCTCCTAACTAAACCACTTTAACCAAGGCAATCTCTTTGCCCCTCAGAGTCTTTATTTCACGATCTGCGATCCTTACAGGCATCGTCTCCAGCGTAAGATTATCCCGTACTTGCACATCATCCATATGAATCACATGAGATGGATCTGAAATATACTTTCAAAGTTGCGACACATGAAACGCATCATGAAAATTCAAAAGATTAGGCGGTAAAGCCACTCTATAAGCAACATTCCTCACTCTCTCTGAAATCTGATACGGTCCAATAAAACAAGAAGTGAGATTCTTAGACTTCAAGGCTCGTCCAACACCAGTCACGGGTGTAACTCTCAAAAACACATGATCACCATCTTGAAATTCTAAATCTTTCCTTCGCTTGTCATGATAACTCTTATGTCTACTTTGTGAAGCTTTCATATTTTCTCGAATCAAATTCACCTTCTCGGTAGTCTCACGAACAAGTTCAGGTCCAAGCACTACACTTTCACCAGATTCATGCCAACATAACGGAGTTCTACATCTCCGGCCATACAACGCTTCAAAAGGTGCCATCCCAATACTAGAATGGTAACTGTTATTATACGTGAACTCTATCAACGGAAGATAAGTATCCCACGAACCTCCCTGCTCAAGAACACATGCCCTTAACAAGTCTTCCAACGATTGAATCGTCCGTTCAGTCTGACCATCTGTCTGAGGATGATACGTTGAACTCAACCTCAACTTAGAACCCAACGCTTCTTGCAAACTCTTCCAAAAATCAGAAGTAAATCTTGGATCTCTATATGACACAATGTACAAAGGAACACCATGCAGTTTCACAATCACACTAACGTAAATCTCATCCAACTTCGACACTGGAAAACTGATGTTAATAGGAATAAAATAAGCTGACTTCATAAGCCTATCAACAATCACCCAAATCGAATCATGTCCTCTTGAAGTACTAGGCAACCCCGTCACAAAGTCCATTGAAATGCTATCCCATTTCCATTCAGGAACTTCTAACGGTTGCATCAATCCTGCAGGCTTCTGATGTTCAACTTTCGACTTCTGACAAGTCAAACATGCATACACAAACCGAGCCACATCACTCTTCGTCCCAGGACACCAAAACAAACCTTTCAAATCTTGATACATCTTCGTAGCTCCTGGATGAATACTCAACTTAGTTCTATGACTCTCTCCAGGTATCACTTTCTTCATCTCAGCATCATCAGGAATACAAATCCGATTACGAAATCTCAACACACCTTGCTCGTCTAACTTGAAATCACTATTCTCAGATTGATCAGTCCCAACCAAAAAATCTACCAGTTTCACATCCAACTTCTGAGCTTCTTTGATACTGTCTAGAAATTCATTATTAATCTTCAACATACCCAACATAACACTTTGTGGAGTAACCTTGCAAACTAAGCTCATATCTATGAACTGCTCAATCAATTCCAACTCTTTAATCATCATTGCTAACATATGTAAAGTCTTCCGACTCAACGCATCAGCTACCACATTCGCTTTTCCTGGATGATAATTCAAACTGAAATCGTAATCCTTTAGCAATTCCAACCATCTTTGTTGTCTCATATTCAGCTCTTTCTGGTTAAACAAATACTTCAAACTCTTATGGTCACTAAACACTTCAAATCTAGAACCATAAAGATAATGCCTCCAAATCTTCAACACAAAAACAACTGCAGCAGGCTCTAAATCATGCGTAGGATAGTTCTTCTTATGAGTCCTCAACTGCCTCGACGCATAAGCAACTACCTTACCACTCTGCATAAGCACACCTCCTAAACCCATCTTGGAAGCATCACAATACACCACAAAAGACTCTTCTGGATTAGGTAACGTCAAAATCGGAGTCGACGTCAACCTCTTCTTTAATTCCGTAAAACTTTCTTCGCACTGAACATCCCAAACAAATGCTCTACCTTTACAAGTCAACTTAGTCAACGGAAGTGACAACTTAGAAAACCCTTCGATAAACCTTCTATAATAACCAGTTAATCCCAAGAAGCTTCTAATCTCAGTAGCCTACTTTGGAGTTTCCCATTGCAACACAGTATCAATCTTCGATGGATCTACAACAATGCCACTACCTGAAATCACATGACCAAGGAAATTAACCTCTTTTAACCAAAATTCACACTTGGACAGCTTTGCATACAACTTCTTCTATTTCAAAACTTGTAATACTACTCTTAAATGTTCAGCATGCTCTTCTTCTGACTTAGAGTAAATCAAAATATCATCAATGAATACCACTACAAACCGATCCAAATAAGTATGAAAGATACGATTCATATATTCCATGAATACTCCCGGCGCATTAGTAACACCGAAAGGCATCATCGAATACTCGTAATGTCCATAACGCATTCTGAAATCCGTCTTCTGAATATCTTCATCCTTCACTTTAATCTGATGGTAACCCGACCTCAAATCAATCTTACTAAACACACGGGCATCCACCAATTGGTCCATCAAGTTATCTATTCTTGGAAGCGAATACTTATTCTTAATTGTCACCTTGTTCAACTGTCTATAATCAACACAAAGCCTCATGCTTCCATCTTTCTTATTCACTAACAACACTGGAGCTCCCCACGGCGATACACTTGGTCTTACAAACCTCTTCTCAAGTAACTCTTCCAATTGCTTCTTCAACTCTGACAACTCAGACGCAGACATCCTGTATGGTGCCATAGACACAGGTCTGGTACCAGGTACAAGATCAATTGCAAATTTAACTTCCCTCTCTGGCGGTACATCCGGAATCTCATCATGGAAAACTTCAGGAAATTCACATACCACCGGCAATTCCTCAATTATAGCTTGAGTCTCTACAGATAGCGACGCCATCAACGAGAACATTTGTGCTTCCTCTTGCATCAAATTTCTCAACTGTCTAGCAGACAACGAACCATCTTCCTCTACTTCGGGAGTAGAAAAATTCACAGACTTGTCATAACAATTAATATGAACACAGTTATGCTCTAACCAGTTCATACCAAGAATCACATCCAAACCTCTTAACGGTAAACAAATCAAATCAACAACAAAGTCTCTGTCAAAGATCGACAAGGGACACTTAGCACAGACAAAAGAAGTAGTCACCGACCCCTTGGCTGGAGTATCGACGACCATTTCTCCATTCAAAGAAGACAACACAAGACCCAATCCTTCAACATAATCAACAGTAATAAAACAATGTGTAGCACCAGTATCAATAATAGTAATTAAAGGAGTACTATTAATGAAACATTTACCTCTAATAAGTCTGTCCTCAGAAGCTGTTTGATCCTCCACCAAAGCAAACACTTTACTGCTGACTGAGCCTTCTTCAGTTTCGGACACTAACTACCAATGTGCCCTTCTTCCTTACAATTGAAACAAACCACATTCTTGTGCTTGCACTCAGATACAATATGTACGTTCTTACCACAACGGTGACATCTCTTCACTTCAGCAGTGCACATATTACTCTTGTGTCCAGGTTTCCCACACTTAAAACAAATTACACCAGCAGGAGCATCTCTCCCACTAGTCCTCTGACCATGAGCAACTCTCTTCTTACCCTTACCAGCTGGGGCATCATAAGGTTTACCATGACTCTGCGGGTGCTTACCCCTCTTCTCACTAATAATCTTGTAATGAGCATTGTTATCTTCCTCAAAAATCCTACAACTGTCAACCAAATCAGCAAAGACACGGATCTTCTGATATCCAACTGCCTTCTTAATTTCCGGGAACAACCCATTCTCAAACTTAATACACTTTGAAAACTCAGCATTTTCCTCAGCGTAATGCGGATAAAACTTGGCCAACTCAGCAAACTTGGCAGCATACTCAACAACAGACATACTTCCTTGCTTCAGCTCAAGGAACTCAATTTCCTTCTTTCCACAGACATCTTCAGGAAAATACTTTCTCAAAAACTCCCTATGGAACACAGCCCAAGTGACATTCTCACCTGCAGCTTCTAACTTTTGGCAAGTCTCTAGCCACCAGTCATCAGCCTCGACTGCTAGCATATGAGTCCCATAACGAACCTTCTGCGCTGGAGTGCAGTCCATCACGCGAAAGATCCTCTCAATCTCTTTCAACCATTCCAATGCTCCGTCAGGATCATATTTTCCCTTGAACGTAGGTGGATTCTCTCTCTGGAAAGTCGCCAAGCTACGAGATCCAGCATTCCCGTCAGCATTCGGCTGATTTTCCATCGCATGAGCCATTGCTTGCAGAGCAGCAGCAAGAGCAACATCATTCCTTCCAGCCATCTCAACTTATTACTACAACATAAACAAATGTTATAATTCAAAATAACAATACTCGATTGTTAAACAACTAAGACTCGACGACAAGGTCGGACCAACCTTTTTCTCTGATGCCAACTTTGTAACACCCCAATTCTACCCCAAACAAATATGCAAGATAAATCAGAGTTATAAAATTTCAATCATACAAATGAATCGGGACGTCACAAATTCTTCTAACAAATTCATTGCATACATCATAGATATATAACACTTTTTCAAAACATCGGATGAACCAACAACATAGCATCTTTAATAAAATATTCAACAACTACGCAGCGGAATTCTCCAATAACATCTTTGAATAAAAGCAACGACTTCGAAACATCTCATATTTAATAATAATCAATTCCAAAATTCAGCAACTGAAAATTAACAATCAAAGATCAGCAAGCATTCATCTCCCCGAGTGTTACATATCAGAGCAATGACATTGACTCGATCTATTGAAGGTATACAACCTTCACTCTCGATTACCTGCACATTACCAACATAGGGGCAACATTCAAACAGAAGGGGTGAGATATCTAACAATATAATAAAGCGCATGATAATCAATATATTAAATTAGATCAATAATATAACACCACTTCTCATCTCATAATCAACAATAATTACAGCATATATACTCATTTATCAACATCAAATACATCTCATTATTCATTCATATGATGCGACTCAAAACTATGCAAATGCATGTGGTACCATTGGAGCAGAACTCCCATCTCAAAAATCTAATCTGCCAATTAATAGAGGCATCAAATAAGGCATATCCTTCATCTCAAAATTTGCCAATCCAGGCCATCTCAATGAGCATAAGCTCCATCTCAAAAATGCAATGTATGCGACTTAACATGAATGTAATAACACACTCAGTTATCAACATCTCAAAACACATCTCAAAACAACAACATCTCAATCATCAAAACGACAACATTTCAGTCATCTCAAACAACAACATCTCAATCATCAAAATGACAACATTTCAGTCATCTCAAGCAACAACATCTCAATCACAGCATCTCATAAACATCTCAAAGTAATTTGTTAAACATTACTTATTTATCAACATCATCTGATTAATCACATTCTACTAATACTCAGCTGTATATCAATACTACAGTAATCCCTACTGTTATTCTGCAGTTCTACTTTGTTTCTGTCATTAATCCTACTATCATAATTCTAACAACAGCCTCTAACATCTCAAAATTCATCCATCTGTCCTAAAACAGCACAACAGTCATCTACGGGAATTAATTCTAAATCCTAAATTAGTTACTGGAATTACACCTCTTAATCATCATCTAAATCATCTAAAATAATATTCATCGCGTTAGCTAATCAACGCTTCGAACGGCATCTCGGACAACATCCTAAAACTCAAGCTACAACAACTTAAAATTGATTCTGCCAAAATTATTCAGTATGCATCGACACAAAACACTATGCATCGACTCATCCTGCTTCTTCTTCATGCTATGAGTCGACGCATCCCTCTTTGGATCGACTCATTCTAGCTTTCAATACAGCATGTATCGACACATGCATCGCACCGGTCGACTCATCCTGAGTCTCACACACTCATGTATCGACGCATCCTCCCTTTGCGTCGACTCATCCTGAGCCTTACATTTAACATGCATCGATGCAAGCATGCATGCATCGACTCATCTTGAGTCAAACATCCTCCATGCATCGACTCATCTAGTTTGAGGTCGACACATCCTACGATTTTCTGCATAATTTTATGCGTTTCTACTGTATTTTCACTACTGGGATATAATCACAGTCCTACAAACCTCATCCTAACCATGATAAATCATCACCTATCATTAACCTATAATACTACATCGTTTACACAGCATCATAACATCATTAATCATCAAGAATTCATCAATCTTCATCATACATCATTCAATTTAATAACAAAAATAGCAATCCTCTAATCCCACATATCAAACATCATGATTCCAATTATAAAGCCAGAACCCCACCCTTACCTTGGATCGAAGGTCGCTCTACAATTTATGGGTTGAATCTTGGTTCTTGTCGTTTCCTTCAAAACCAGCAGCTTCACGTTTCCACAATCCTTATTTTTCCTTCTAATGTTTCTTCTTTCTATTCTAACAACAAATAATAAAATAACCTAATATTATTATATTATTCCTTATTGGGCTCAAAACCTACACCCACTTATTACTTCCACTAACTCAATTAAGCCTACCTTAAATAATATTAGTTTCTAACATTATTTCACATAATAATATAATACCTCAAATATATTATTATTTCTCCATTTAATAAAATAAATCCAATTTAATAATACTTCTTCACAATTATTCCAAAAATAATTTAATTAAATAATTAATTAAATTATGGGCGTTACAATATTCATCATTTAATCAAGGGTTAATCATGATTCCCCAATGAAAGCTCTCAAATTATCAAAAGTCCAAAATTGCCAAATTAGGGTTTCCTTAGGAGAAGTCAACTGAGCTTTGACTAAGCATAACTTTCACATGCTTCATCAAAGTTTCCCCAATCAAAGCCTATTTTAAAGAAAATTCAATTCCCTACAATTTTGTTTTTATGCTCAAGCCAAAAAAATGCTTCATTTGAAAGATATGAGCTAAAACATTATAAGTCATTTTCAAAAGTCAACAAATGACACTTTTTGTCAAGGCAACTTACATCAAGATAAAGTCTTCAAAAGCAAAACTGAACAATAAAGAGATTGTAAAGGACATCTTTAGCTTTCCAAAAAGTCCTATATAATATTCAAAATATGAAAATTGAGCAAGTTATGAGTTCCACAATTTGGGAAATTTTGAACAAATTCATGAAATGCAAAATGAGCAAAATTGAAGTTTTAAACTAGTGGGCTTAACTTTTAATGTTCAAATATGTTCATAAGGTGTTAGAGGACCTCTAAATCCATTCAAATATTTTTTATGATTTTTATTTCTTTTATTTGAATTTTTATTCATTTAAATGCAAATAAAATCAAATAAAATATGAAACAATGGTATAAAGGCCTGGGCTTTTTGTTTCAACCATCCAAAGACCCAAGACAACTCATGACAACTCATTACAACCATGCCAAAATGTGGAAGACTCAAAATGGCAAAGAAATAACTCAAATTGGCAAGTTTTCATAAATTGATTCTTGTTTAAACCATGGCTTCATGAGTTAATTCCATGCCGTATTTGTCAGCCCAAATACAAGACACCAACATGTCCAGATTCATGCAAGGCATCCAAGCGTCAAGAATCATGCAAAAAAGGAAAGTTTTCAATGTGTTTGAATATTTATTTCATGGGCATGAATACTTTGTCCCTTTGCATACTTGTTGGCTCCTATTTCATTCTCTATATAGAGGCAAGCAAAGCCATGCCAAATGACGAAGAAATTCTTGCATACCAAAGCCATTTCAAAATTCTCCAAAAAAAACATATGCATAGAAGCTAGCAAAATTCTCAAAAAATTCTCAAGAACCTTAGTGCTTCAAACCTCTGCCTGCAGGCCTTCTCATCCCATAAATCTATCCTTATCCTATCCCTGAACGTGAAAGGGTAAGCTTGGACCAGTTACCATGGTCCAAAACGCCTGATAAAGGCATATCATACATTTCTGATCGCAGAACGTTTTGAGATTCATGTTCTTTTGTTTTACTTTGTTTTGAGCTTAATGATTATTATTAGCGTGTCTTTGAGTACTTGATGAACAGGTTCTAACTATTGATACACTTCCATGCACGCAGATTCGATAGATACCAATTTTTCTCTGATCTGTGCATTTTGATCCAAAGCACATGATTCAAGAACTTTTAGCCCATAAATTTTTTTGTTTATTATTTATTTTTGTTTTAATTCATTTCTTTCTTTTTCTTTTTAATTAATTTTTTAATATAAAATCATAAAATCATTAAAAATTAGATTTAGGATAATTAGCTTTATTTTTACAATAAAATTAATTAATTTAATCATTTTTGAGTTTATTTTGTTAATTAAAATTGGTTAGAATTAGGTTTGTTATCATAAAACTTTTTCCTAATTAAAAATAACAAAAAACATTTTTCTACTTAGAATTTTTATGATTTTATATATTTCCTCTTTTCCATTCTTCACGCGTTTGTTTACTTTTTTCGCATTATTTTCATGAATATTTGTAACTGCTCAAAGGGATGTAATAGTTTAATTTAGGACATTTACATTTTCCCCCCATTTTGGTTTGTATTCCCCCCATCCTGAAGCGATGTAATAATGTAGTTTAATTTCTGCATTTTTATTTTTCTGCACTTGTATATATTTAACTGCTAAATGTATGCTAATAGGTATTGCATGGAAAGACTTAAAAATAAACGGTAGAAAACCTAACATCTAAGATAAACATAACTTAAACACAACACACTTCGCACACGCGCATCTCTAAGGTACTTCCACTTGTTACCTTCGAAAAAGAAACAATCATGTCCCTCAAACATGGGACACTTTAGAAAAGTCCCTCGATACAAAGATCATAGTCCCTCGATGACCCTTCGATGTTGCCTTTCGATAAATGATCTAGTCCCTTATGATAAATTGATAAAGCATCATACAAGTTGCCTTTATGATTGTACGACGACTCGCGCCTGTCCCTCAAATATCCAATGTTAGGGTTACCCACTGTTATACCCCAAATTTTGCCCTCCCATATTCTTCAAGAAATTGCCAAGCCAAGTCACAAAATTCCCCAAGGGTTGCACAGTCCAACTGTCTCCTATACAGTCAAAACTAGGGTTTGTGTTCTGATCAAGAAAAGGAAGTGTTCAAAGGCTCAATCAAGTCTCATATACTTACAAACATGGTCAAGCATCCTCATATCAAGTTTCAAGGCATTCAGCTCAAGATTGCACAGTCAAAACCCTAAATTGCACTACAGTCAACTGTAGGGGCAAAATGGTCATTTGACAGTCAAAAGTTCAAATTTTTGGTCAACATATCATTTTGAAGCCACAAACATCATTTGATCAATGCTTGATCATGATTCTCAAAATTTGGCTCAGAAAATCATCAAGATGCAAAAGTTTCCTTATTTGGACAGCTGAAAAAGTCAACTGAAATTGACCAGGGCATAACTTTCACATGGATTATCAGAAAAATTCCATCCAAAGCTCATTTTGAAGATAAAGACATTTCCTACAACTCATCTTCATACTTCAAGTCCAAGAAATGCTCTCACAAAACGTTATCAATTTCAACATTATAGGTCATTTTCAAAAGTCAACAAAAAGGGACTTTAAGTCAAAGACCATAACTTGAGATTGGAAAATCAAAATGACATGGGACCAAAGGCATTGGTTAAAGGACTCAAATACCTTTCCAAAATGTCCAAGAACATGAGAAAAGCTTAAAAATTGAGCAAGTTATGCATTGGAGAAGTTGGGAAATTTTTGTGAAATGGCAAAAGTCAACTATCCTTGAAACTTCAATTTTTGACAAAAGGGCCCACTTTCTTCCACTTGATTCAGCCTTGTCATGCCACACACGTGTCCCATGATTAATTTCAAGATCAAACATTGATTTTTCTATTTTATTTAATTTTTGATAATTTAATTCATTTTAAATCTTTAAAAATTCAAATAAAATTTAAAAGTCAATGGAATAGTGTCATTTGAATTGGAATAGCTTCCATATATCATGTGCCAGCTCACAAACTCATGCTAGGGTTAGGTTGTACACCAAGTCTTGGTTTTGCTTAAAAAAGGGAAAGTTTGTTAATGGTGAAAGACCTAAGACTAATTCTCTCATGGGCATGGATCAAGGCCAGCTAATGACCTAATTCCCTTCCTTCATAAGTGCTGAGTCAAAAACCTAATGCCAACACACTGAATGCTGCGCAGGAGAGACCAATTTGCAAACTTGAAAAAATAGCCATAAAACTCAATTCTGAAATCATTGCTAGAGGTGGATTCAAGTCCTAATATTGATTCTAAAAGCTTCCTTGTGGTTCACTGATCATATTCCAATTCATAACACTCATCAAAAGGCAAGGAATCAGTGTACAGAACTCAGCATATGTCGTGAAAAACTCACAATCGTATTCTTAAATTTAAGCATTTTCATAACATTTTCTGCATGGATTCTTATTCCTCCTGCAATTCTAAAGCTAACTGATCCATTTAATTGCGTTTTCCTGTGTTATGTACAAAGATGCCATTGTAGCTTTTTAGGGTTTGCAGGTTTTCTAATTAGGGCTTTTCATCCAAGGCAAAATTAGGACTCGTGAGTAATATCATTGGCATGAGCGTGTTCAGACGAAGAAGAATCCATCCTCGCGCCTAATTTATGTTTAGAGACGGCGTAATCGCTATTTTCTATAAACCGGCCTAAGAGAACACACATAAAACCGTGGCCTTTGTTCTTGATATTTGCAGGAACAAAGAAGAAGACCTCATGGCCAACAACCAGTGGTTCTTTTTGAATTGCGCGCGTTTTTCAGATAACTAACCAATTTTCTTTTATATTGATTAATAGCCATTAATATTAAAAGTAATTGAAGTGGTTCAGTGGCGCAGGAAGTGATCAGTAATGCTAGTGACCGGGGTTCGAGTCCCAGGTCTGTACAATATTTCATGTTATTTTTCAATTCCAACTTATATGCAGCGCCAGTGATAATACACACCATACATCCTCAAAGATCAACCAGCTACGCGTCCTGGAGATTAAATCAAGGGCATAGATCAGAGGTGTACCATAAGCCTTAGTCCAAGGTCCCACACGTAGCCTGGAAAAGTCAATGAATCTCAAGCTTATTGGGCCCAAATTATTGGATTCATACCTCACAATTGGGGCCTGAACCCCCCCCCCCCCCCCCCTGGTTTGCCTTCTCCATATTTTTCTTATTTTATTTTTAATTGCTATTATATTTTCTTTTTTTTTTTGCTTTAATTGATTATTTTTTTTACCAAATACAAAAAATACCTTAAAAAACTCAGAAAAGGATAAAAAATATAATAATTATTTATTTTGATATTTTCTTGTAAATAAATTAACATGTAATGAATTTAGTTTTGATTAGGATTTTTGCAATTTTAATTCTTTTCATAATAAATATAAAAAAGATAGAATTAGGTTTAATTGACAATTTTCATTCTCTTTAATTTTTAATGTTCATATTTTCTTGTAAATAATTGCTTGTAAATAAATTCAATTTAAATTAGGGTTTGCAATATTAATTCTTTTTTTCATAAAAAATCCAAAAATATAGCATTAGGTTTAATGACTTTTTATTCCTTTTAATTTTCCTTTTTTTTTGCCATAATATTAGTGAAATATAGCATTAGGTTTAATGACTTTTTATTCCTTTTAATTTTCCTTTTTTTTTGCCATAATATTAGTGAAATATAGCATTAGGTTTAATGACTTTTTATTCCTTTTAATTTTCCTTTTTTTTTTGCCATAATATTAGTGATTTATTTATTTTCATAATTAAACTTGTAAACTAATTAGGGTTGCATTTAGGTTAAATTTTAATACTTTCATAATAAACTTAAAAATAATTAGAACTAGGTTTAACATTTCATTTTGGTTTTTAATTAATTCTTTTTTATTAAATCTCAAAAAACACAAAAATACTAAAAAAACATTTTCTTTTAATTCTTAATTTTAATTCCTTATTAATAATATTTTGCAAAAGGGTCCAACGCCCTCGTTCGTAATTTATTTAATTTGCGTATTTATTTTATTTCGCTTAAATAATTATGTATCTGTCCCGAAGCATTGTAACTTAAACTTTTCGCACTTTGTTTTGCTTTCTTTATCTTTCCGTCAAATCGGGTCCGGTTTAATTTTGGCGATGTGGACCCGCACCATTTGTAATAGCTTAGATTTATCTTTCCCGCAAATATTTCTTAACTGTTAAACAAAGCATGAAAGAATGTATGGACTTAAATAAAATCAAGCGTAGATCACAATGAACATGACAAGACAAATCTCAATGAAAACGACACACAATTCGCACACACCACCCCTAGGGTACGCCTCACTGTTGCCTTGCCTCGAAAGGTGATCGTCGAGTAGAGGATGTCTTAGTAAGTCCTCATGATCCGGGAACCTGGCATGAGGGTAGCTTCTAAGGTGTCTTCCCATTGCTCTGGTGATCACCATGTCCCTACAAACTCGAATTGACCCGAACACCTCCAACGGTGGTGCTACCTACCTCTCAATGGTGGGATGGCACTACTTTAAAGGACATTTACACAGACGAATTCCTTAGGGTAGGTAGACGACTCATGGATGCTTGCTCTCTTCAAAACAAAAATTCAAAGACTTTTCACACCAACACTTTTCAAAAGCTTTCAAAGCAAATTTTTCAAACACTCTGACGCACGAGTCGAACTGAAATTTTTCAAAGAAACTTTTTAAACCCACAATTGAAAAGCAAGCAAACAATTTTGAAAACACAAATGAGCAAGTATCTGAGAGCCCATGGATAACCATGGATAGAAAGGGTGCTAACACCTTCCCTTTCTATAATCTACCTCCCGAACCGAGAGCAATCTCTTTAAGGAATTTTTCTGTGCTTTTGTCCTTTCCATTTGGAGAAAATAAAAGACGGTGGCGACTCTTGCTTCTGCGACATTTTCGCGAACCAGCGTTAAACAGTCTGTTCCAGATCCACCGATCACAGAACTGGCGACTCTGCTGGGGAATTAAACTTAAAGTGAGGTATACCTTAGGGCTAGGTCATAACTATGTTTTCAATTGTCTTCTTTGCTTGCTTTATTATTGTGGGTTGCTTGGGAGTTCTATAGATCCTAACCCGGATCTGGGGATACCTTTCTTAGAAAGTAGCAACAAGGCTGTGAGGGAACTGTGCGGGGTATACCGACATGGTTGAAACAGTCTGCTACGTTGATGTGGCACTTTGGTGTGTACCGGTAACCCTTGAGTTCAGTCAAGGAGAGTACGGGGCCTCCGCGTGGTGTCGTGAAGCATCAACAGACCTTAGGAACCTTAATTGAACTATCTTGGCCTCTTTAGGGTAGTGAGATAACTGAATTTTTTTTATTAATAACCATGTATTAAAAAAATATTTCGCAAATAACCGGGTTTCGGAAAAAATTACGCAAATAACCATGTTTGAGATGGCTCCACAAAGGAGGAGCCAAGTCATTTGGCGCATGCACCTAGGGTTTTGCCCTAGGCGCCATCTCACTTGGCGCCTCCATTGGCTTTTAGCCAAGTGAGATGGCGCATGCTCCTTAAAAAGGAGAGGAGGCGCCATCTCACTTGGCGCCTAGGGCAAAACTAGGGTTTTTTGCTGTTTTATAAATAATTCGTCCGTTTCTTTGAAATTTCTCACACTTTCTCGCACTGTATTTTTATTTTGTACTCCCTTATTTACGTAATGACGTCGCCTATGATTTTTAGCAGAGATGGTTACGTTATATTCTCCGCCACGAAACCCTCGATGAAAATGAAATTCTGGCACATTCACTCCATGGAGCGTCTGAAGCGGGAGTTGATGCGGTGGCTAGATGGAGACATCGCCGAGGGGGAAAAAATTCGAAGGATCCAGCGAAAACGAACAACAACCTCGCATGCGACAGGAAGACCTAATGTGTGGTTGGAGGAAGTCAAAACAGACAGTGATGTAATGCTGATGATGCATGGGTCAGATGAAATTGTGTTAACAGTTGTAATTTCCTAGATTGATTATCGTTAATCATTGTTGTACGCGAAAACCCTAATGTAATTTCCTATATTGATTATCGTTAATCATTGTTGTACGCGAAAACCCTAATGTAATTTCCTATATTGAATTTCTTAAATTGTGTGAACAGTTTTATTAACGGAAAACCCATAATGTTTACAACACAACTATTGAAAAGATTTATTATATTACAAAATTTATGTGGTCGAGCCAGACGCCCGATTCGGACAGTTTTTGCGATTGTGTCCGACCTGACGGCATAAACCACACTTTCTTTCCAACCTGTCAAGATCGTCCATTTCTGTTGTTATGCGCCTGCTTTTGGGACGACCCTTCTTGTTCCTTCGCATTTGGTCATTGTGCCAAACTATATCACCGTTGTATTCAGGCCAATAGTCCGGTTTTGCCACCAAAGGAAAGTTGTTGTTGTAAACAGTGAGCAACGTTTCAGATTTATAAACGTTTGAGAGCAGTTGAAGCGCGTCTTGATGGGTATGCGCACAAGCGGCAATGACATGAGAGCAAGGCATACGAAAAGCTTGAAACCTGCCACAATCGCACCATTGAGAAGGTAAAATGACCCTTTATTCTTGTCTTGCCAGGCCTTCATTGTGGTCAATTATCTCTTTCACAATGAAGTTGTGGCTATGGCGGTCAAACCGTGTAACCATGTGAGTGTTGGCTTTAGCACTTTCAGCCTTAATGTATTTCATACAGCTTTCACTCCATAGTTGTCCTGATTGCAAGACCGCATACCACATTTCACCTCTTTTGGCAAATAACGCAGCCATCCTAAAATATGTGGATTTCACCAAGGCAGTGATGGGGAGGTTTCGTATGCCCTTGAATACCCCATTCATTGATTCAATCAGATTTGTTGTCATATGCCCCCATCTTTGGCCATTGTCGTATGACCTAGTCCACTTTTCGACCGGTATATTGTCGATCCACGTACCGGCTTCTGGGTTAGACAAACGGATCTCGTTGCGGTAATATTTGAATGTGGGCTGTGTCAGTGCGTATCCCGCATTCATCACCGCTTTCCTCAATGTTTTGTCCTTGACCTCCCTCGAGAAATTCTGGACGATATGCCTGACACAATAGACATGCGTAGAAGGAGGGTCATGCCAACCATTTGCCGGATTATTATAGGCACTTTCAATGGAGGCATGTCTGTCCGAGATCAAACAGAGATCTGGTTGAGGAGCCATGTGTGTACGAAGATTTTTCAGGAAAAAGCTCCAAGCACCACCGGTCTCCCCCTCGACAAGGGCAAACGCAACGGGGAAAATGTTATTGTTGCCATCTTGTGCAACTGCCATCAAAAGCGTGCCTTTGTACTTCCCATACAACCAAGTCCCGTCTATTTGTAGAATTGGTTTGCATGATGCAAACCCTTCGATGCATGGTTGAAAAGCCCAAAAGACGCGACTGAATATTCCGTTACCATGTAGTAGACTACCATCTTGAGCGTACGCTGGCAATGTTTCCAGAACATAAACACTACCTGGAGAATATGTCTTGAGTGCATTTAGGTAGCGGGGAAGTTCTCGGTATGACTCCTCCCAGTTTCCGTACACCCTTTCAATCGCCTTAGTCTTTGCTAACCACGCCTTACGGTAAGACGGAGTGTAGTTAAAAACCGTGGTGATGTGGGAGATGATTGTTTTCACCTTCAAAGAAGGGTCGTTGCTGACCAAGGGTAGGATTTCTTGACATATTAGATCATGGTTGAGTTTTCGGTGGTCTTGTGATTGAGTGGAACTTACACAAGTATGGGTAGTCATGGAACCTATGACCCAGCAGTCACCCCTTAGTCTGTATGAAGCGGTCAGCTTGAACATGCAGTCAGGGTGGACACACTTGATCTTGTACCTTTTCGGGTTTACACGATCCACCTTATAATCAACCGAGTTGAGCATGTGAAATTTTTTGATGGCCCTTATGCATTCCTCTCTATTATGAAACTTGTCCTTCTCTTTTAAATTTTCATCTGATTGCATATGCGGTTGGAAAAACAAGTCCGTAGAAGGTTCATCTCCGCCCATGTTGAAGTTTGTCATGTGCGTAGGTGGTGTGTAGATTTTGTCGGTAGGAATACTTGGGATGCCATCATCGTCAGAATCGTCGTTCACCATTTCATCGAACTCTAACTCGTTATCTTCTTCCTCATCATCAACTGCATCCACCTCATCTTGCTCATTCTCCAAAGGATCAACCTCCTGTGTCACCGGAGGCTCTACCTCCTGTGTCACCGGAGGCTCTTGAAACAGAACGTACAACTCAATAGAGTCGTTTCCAGAATAGACATGGCTGGAAATCATGTTCTGGAAATCCTCGTCATCTTGAATTGCAACCTTATAAAATATGACTTGGTTGTTTCCAAAAAAGACTGGACTCTGATAAAATATTTGGGATACCGGGCCTCGTTCAAGTTTGGCCTCCAATCTTTTCTTAAAGTAGGTGAAATTTGCTTTCCCGTTTAAGAGAAATCGGACATTGTCGGTGTTTCTAAACAAAAACCCAACTGTGGGACACATGTATGTCTCACCGTTGAAATGTGCTTTGACAACAAATTATGGTGAAGAGGCCATTGTGTAGAATTGTTTTAGGTATGAAGGTGGGAATGTTTTGGGTTTATTGATTATATGAAGGTAAGAATGCTGGAATGTTTGAAGGTTAGATGACTGATTCGAAGGTTGGAAAATTTTACAGTTTAAGTGAATGAATGTTATGTTCAACCTAAGGCAAAATATTTCAATTAAGTAAGTGATGCAACCCCCCAAGGCTGCCAATAATATTACATGCATGGGCTTATGCTGCCACCTATTCTTCACACATAAAAGTTTTGTCTAAGCCTGCCACCCATCAGCTCCAATGGCCTTGCATGCAACAGAGAAAGGAATCCCAAAGGCTATCACGTAGCCTGAGACAATGCTGTAAAACATGACACCTCTTATTCGCCAAATGGGGTGGCGACAACATCCATTTTTGTACTATTTCGCCAAGTGAGATGGCGCCTCCCTTACTGTCCAATCGTGATACATGCATGGGCTTATGCTGCCACCTAGCCTGGCCCTATTCTTCACACATAAAAGTTTTGTCTAAGCCTGCCACCCATCAGCTCCAATGGCCTTGCATGCAACAGAGAAAGGAATCCCAAAGGCTGTCACGTAGCCTGAGACAATGCTGTAAAACGTGACACCTCTTATTCGCCAAATGGGGTGGCGACAACATCCATTTTTGTACTATTTCGCCAAGTGAGATGGCGCCTCCCTTACTGTCCAATCGTGATACATGCATGGGCTTATGCTGCCACCTAGCCTGGCCCTATTCTTCACACATAAAAGTTTTGTCTAAGCCTGCCACCCATCAGCTCCAATGGCCTTGCATGCAACAGAGAAAGGAATCCCAAAGGCTGTCACGTAGCCTGAGACAATGTTGTAAAACGTGACACCTCTTATTCGCCAAATGGGGTGGCGACAACATCCATTTTTGTACTATTTCGCCAAGTGAGTTGGCGCCTCCCTTACTGTCCAATCGTGATACATGCATGGGCTGCCACCTAGCCTGCAAGAGTGACACCTTACATTATTTGTAAATGCATGCATGCATATGTGTAACTCCCTAAGCATGCAAATGTGACACCTCGCAGGCATGCAACCACTACATCAGAATTATTTGCCTATAAATACATACCTTATGAAACATATCTCACACCCACACAACTCTCACTCTCTCACTCTCTGCTACGAAATATTTCTTAAGTCTATCATACTCCTTATTTCTTCCTAAGTCTTTCATTCACTCAAGCGTTCTGAAGAATGGCCCTTCTAACAATGGGAGATACTCACAGAGGCACAAGGGAAAACATTGCTGCATTTGTAAGTCTCTTCTTTGGTTATACATTTTTCATACTTTAAAAAACGTGTTGTTCATCTTAATTAATCTTACTCTTGTTTATTTATGATCTCATGATACACAAAGATTCAGAATCCGTTCGCACAAATACCTGGCCCCCGACCCTTTTATCGTCCCTTATCTGGAATATGCAGGTTTTGGACACGTGATAAAGATCTCCAACTGCACCATTGACTCCAAATTCATCCTTGCAATGTTGGAGAGGTGGATACCGGAGACCCATACATTTCACCTACCAATAGGTGAATGTACCATCACTCTCGAAGATGTCTACATGCTACTGGGCCTCCCTATTGACGGTAAAGCGGTGAATGGGTCGGTTCAACAACCCAACTCACAATGTGAAGAACTGTTGGGTAGGGACATGGTAGAAGGTGGTGGAGCAAGAGGGCAGGGAATACTACTCACTGACCTGAAACGGCATTATGCAAGTATGGAATTAAATGAAAATTCCTCAGAAAATGACCGAGTAGTAAAAGCCCGAACGTATATTATGATACTTTTTGGTACTTTTTTATTTCCCGAAAGTACGGGAAATAGTGTAAATTTCATGTACTTACATTTACTAACCAATTTTGATAAAACTAGAAAATTTAGTTGGGGTTCTGCAGTATTAGCCCACCTGTACAGTTCCTTGTGCAAAAACGCAGTCAAGGAAAAATGTACATTTTATGGGTGCGCATTTTTACTACAAGCCTGGGGTTGGTGGAGGATGGAGTCCTTAAACCCCATCAACAACAACACTTTTGGTTTCCCTTACGCAACAAAGTAAGTCATTAAGTTATAGCATTTATAACTATTCTTCTCTTTCCAAAATATATGCTAAAAATAACATGTTTCTCATTTCCTATAGGTACTGCGTGAGGGGTATGGATTACGGCAAGAATCCCAGATTCAATGTCGCACTCTACCGGAATCTGTTGGATCACCTAGGCCCAGATGACGTAAGTCGTAGCTTTTAACTTTTGTTCATTTTATTTATTTATACATTACTTTTGCGCTTACCTGATATAAATTTTATCGCAGTTCGTCTGGAGACCATATTTGGGTTTGGACCATTCTCCAAATCCAGAGGATGCAGCAACTTGGACTGCAAAGACTGCACTCATTCGGTTCAACATTGTGGAGATGCACCACAGCGACCGTGTGAAGATGCAGTTCGGAATGATCCAAGAGATACCAAGTGACCCAACAGATTTGTCCCCCTGGCATCTAAAAAGGGTCGACGCCCAGTGGAATCTAACCAACTGGAAAGACTTTGCTCCAGAATGGTGTAAAATGTGGCAAAGGTGTCACCGCTACATCTTGCAATCCCCTGTTTTCCTTACTCAAGGTAACATGCGACACACCGATCAATATATGTCGTGGTACAGGTCGGTTAGTAACCCAGATATGCACGTGTCTCATCCGAGGTACTTGGTTGACCCACGCACACAATGGGCACAACCCTCGATTCCCCACCAACAAACCCAAAATCCATCAACCTCAAACCCACCCCCAAGAAGAAACAGACCAACAAACACACAACCACATTCCCCACCACAACCCAACTACAACCAAATGCCGTACTACCAACCACAATCACCGCCAAACTACCAATACCCAGATATGCCTCAAACCCAACCACAATACCAACCCCAATACCAGCAAACCCACATACCCCATACACAATTTCAGTCTTCCACATATCCCAATATGGGGCCCTCAACATCCAGCCTTAGCCCTGATATGGGAATGTCAGAAGATTACGACCAACCCGACCAAACCTACCATCAACCACCATATCACCAAACAACCCAACATCCACAGTACCAAACACCCCAAGATCCATTTCCTTTCTACCCCCCATACTCAGACGACCAATGCTACCGACCAACCATGGAACCCCACCCACCGCCAACACGACCAAACTTCGAGGGCATGGGTAACCGACTGTACCAGAGCGGATCTTCGAGATATGGAGATCTTACTGATTTTATGGATTCGGATCGCATTGACTTCGCTGGGCCATCGACCTTGCCGCAACAGGAAACGAGACGGCACCCAGCAAGAGAAAGGCGAGGACGGGGATGCGGAACTGGGGGTCATTACCGGGTTCCTGGGGATCATTGATGTATCTTTTTTTTTTTCAGTATTTTTTGTATCTATTTTTTTACTGTTATTTAAATGTAAAACAGTTGAATGTAATTATTTTTTTTCAAATAAAAAATCAATTTTGGTTATCTCTGTCTAATACGCAACGCGCAGGAAAGGAAAAAAAAAATTTTTTTTTTGACCTAATTTTGCACTTAGGCGCCATCTCATTTGGCTTAGGGCTTGCCATTTGCCCTTAGGCGCCAAATGAGATGGCGCCTCCCTTATAAAAATAGGAGGATGCGCCAAATGAGATGGCTCCTCCTTTATGGAGCCATCTCAAACATGGTTATTTGCGTAATTTTTTCCGAAACCCGGTTATTCGCAAAATATTTTTTTAATACTTGGTTATTAATAAAAAAAATTCGAGATAACTGACTTTAGTGCAGTCCGAGGTTGGTTGATACTCGATACTACGCTCAATTGAGGGTTGCTTTCCTGGAATATTTCGGTCGCCAGTTCAGTGGCTAAATCGAAACGATGAACAATGAAAGCAATCCCGTGATATTGGGAACCTTAGAACCCGGTTACTTTGATTAGGACAGGTTGAGCCCACCAACTTCAAGAGGGTAATACCCAAACTTCAGGCTGGCCTAAACTCTAAGGGCTCTTGTGTGACTTGTGTGCCTTTGTACTTGCCTACTTGCATGCTTGTTAGCTGACACATGAACTACTTGCAGGTTTTGTTTATAGTCCTTAACTAGGACTCATAACAGGGTTTACTAGATCTCTTGCAGGTTTCGTTTATAGCCCTAATTGGGACTCATAACAAAGTATACTGAATTCCTTGCAGGGTCTGTTTATAGTCCTTAATTGGGACTCATAACAGGGTTTACCTACATCACCCCATGCATAGCATGACATCATACCATCATACCATTGCATACATCCTAACCCATTTCAAGGATCTCAGGGGCTTGTGATGCAGATCATGATGAACCAACTGTCTAGCCAGGGGCAAAGAGGATTTACTTTCCTTTAGCCAAGGTTGTCAGGGGCTATGACCCACTGGATATGGTGAGCCTTTGACCCTTGAAGAAGGGCTCTCAACAACATGAAGTTCCTTCAATCAAGCTACCGGATCCAAATACTAACAAATTTTCTTGTTTACCCCGCGAGGCCCTTGAAAACATTACATGCATGTCATACATCTCATTGAATTGCAGGTATCCCTTTGACAGGCTGCTTACCCTTCTCCGCTGTTTATTTCAGCCGACCGTCATGAATCCTGAATCATCAGCCGAGCAGACTATCAAGGACCTCCAGGCTCAGAACGCCCAGTTCCAAGAGCTGATCATGAATTTGACCCAGGGGCAGCAAGACCTGAAGGCCCTGCTTTTGAAGAAAGAAAAGAAGAAGAAGAGGACTGTTTTGTTCAGCCCTAGACGCAGATCTGGGAACACACTGCCGACTGAAACTGAGAGGACTACTCCGTCTGTGAGGGAAAGCAGTCACCATGAGAGAGAGGTGCCTAGTCCAGTGGTCTCCGACAACGAGACAGATTTCAACGACGAACAGTACCCTCCTGCTGAAGACAAGTACAAACAGTTGGAGGATAGGCTGAATGCTATGGAGATCCAACAGGTACCTGGGCTGGATTTCGGAGATCTGGGTCTATCAACTGGTGTGATTATTCCTCGGAAGTTCAAAGCACCATCCTTTACCAAGTATGACGGGGCGTCTTGTCCCAAATTACATCTCAGGTCCTATGTTCGGAAGATTCAACCATATACGGTGGACAAGAATTTGTGGATCCACTTCTTCCAGGAGAGTCTTTCAGGGACTCATCTCGAATGGTTCTATCAGCTAGATGGGACCAAGGTTCGTAACTGGGAGGAGTTGGCTACTGCTTTCTACAAGCAGTATCAATATAATGCCGACCTTGCTCCTACGCGTACCCAACTCCAGGGTATGTCGTTAGGATCAAGTGAAGGTTTTAAAGAATATGCGCAGAAATGGAGGGATCTTGCTGGAAGGGTACAACCACCTCTGACTGATCGGGAACTTATCGATATGTTCTTGGGGACCCTGTCTGGTCCGTTCTACAACCACCTAATTGGGAATTCGTCTGCTGGGTTCACGGATCTTATCTTGACTGGAGAGCGAATAGAAGCTGGTATCCGGTCTGGGAAGATTCAAGAGGCTGCACCTTCTGATAAAAAGCCTCATCAGGGAAAGAAAGAATCCAATGCTGTGCACGGTAAAAAGAGCCGTCATGAGGTAGGGGCAATCCAGATCTCCAATCCTGGACCTGCTCAACAAGGACAGGGGCAACAACGAAAGGAGAAATGACAGTATACCAAACTCAACATGTCGCTGGATCAAGCACTGCAACAAATGTTGAAGGCAGGGTTGATTACCTTAAGGGCTCCTCTTCGGAATCCGAATACTTCTGCTCCCAACTATTATCCCAATGATAGGTGTGCATATCATTCTGATAGCCCGGGGCATACTACGGACAACTGCTGGCCTCTCAAGAACAAAATTCAAGACATGATCGACGCCGGGGAGATTCAGTTTGAAGTGCCTGAGACTCCGAACATAATCACTGCTCCGTTACCCAATCGTTGAAGACCTTTTGTTTATTTGAATTTCTAAGTTGTGTTTTTCTTTGCTTATACAAACAATTAATGTCATAGCAAACTCTTTTATTCTATTAATGCATCGCATATGTCTGTTTTGAGAATTAATACAATTGTTTTCATTATATTCAAAATTCTTTTCATATTTTTTCTGATGATCAACTCTTGGTTAATAATTCTAAGCCTCTTGAGGGAGGATGACAAAAACGATACCACGATCGCTACAGTATGCTTTTGAACAGACCCCGCTGGTGAGGTACAGGCATTGTTTCAATCCCTAAACACTGGAGTTATAAGGATGATAATCCCTCGTCAACCCCTCTGAGCCAAAGAAGTAGGAGTTTTTATTTTCGAAAATCAAAACCCTCAATCATAACCTGGGGCAGGGTAGGCTTCTCAGTTGATCCAAGTGCACAATGAATGGCACCAAAGAAGTCCTTACAAAACGAAGAAAGACAGTGATGGTTCCGAATAATCAATAAAGAAAGGCAGTCATTATCTCAAAAATAAAGAACCCGTTAAGTCAGAACCCATGAAGGAGACTTACAAAACTGGGGCATCCCGCTGACTGTAATTCCAAAAAGGAAACAGTTCAGGCAAAAAAATAGGGATCATAAAATCAGAAAAGAAAGAGGTCTTACAAATCCTCAACAAAAAAGGAAATGACTGCCTAATCAAAATATACTGTCAATATCCGAACCATCGCTGGTATGTCAAAGCAAAGACTCAACCAAGGTCTAACGCACGATCAACTGAGCTTAGGTTTGAAGAACATCATGAAGAACGGGTGGGTACAAATAATTTGAGCCTTTATCCTTTGTTTCTTAAACCGTGAACCAGGCTACGTTATAACCCTTAAAAGTCCTAGCTGAAGCATGGGTTAGTTCGAAAGCATACTGTGACGAAAGGTATCCTGACTCCTTAAGGCTTACTATAAAGAAGGAGTTGACATCACGTTTTACAAACATTCATTTGTTTTATGAAAAAGAATGCATTTTCAAAATCTTCAAGACAGACATAAGCTTTGCATTTTTGATATAACATTGTTTGCATATGACTTTTTGTTTGAACAGTAGGGAAATTTGTACGATGAATACCTGGTGAACAGAAGCACTTCCAATCAAGAGGCATGACATGACTATTGTCCATCATCTGGGGCAATTAGGTCAAGATTCAGGGAATCTCTCAAAATGCCAAGATAGCCTGGGGCAAATCTCCGCTTGAGTCACTTAGGGAATTCCAACAACGAATTTGGCCTGATCAAACACCTTCTGGTGACATGGCAAAACACTTCTAACAGGGGCAACTCCCTGCATTCTGAGATCATGGACATAGTCGAAAAAATACTACACATAATCAAAGACCCGCTAGGTTGACATACCTAGGCAAAAATTAGGGCTTCCCGGCGAACCAAAAGGGTTCGGGCAAAATGAAGGGATGAAATGAAAAAAATCTGTACACCCGGCAAGTCGAAAACCTGAAAAGGCGGCTTGAGCAAAAATGGGTATCCCGGTGGACTGAAAACCCGAAAGGGCGGTCCAAGCAAAAAAATTAGGGATCAAAGCGTACGACTATGTCCTGTCATCTTGTCACCTGCCTACCAGAAGAAGGTTTGCTCATCAACGACTATCAAGCACCTCCACAGGTATCTTCCGCTCCCACATCAGAAACAGGGGCAATAATGGATGGTCTAAGCAATCTGATTGCTCTGTCCTCTAAGGTGTCAAGGTAGGGTCCGTTGAAGAACATAACCAATACAGTTCAATACTTCCCCAGGAGAGTCCAATCCAGCTTCCCCAGGAAAGATGGAGTCCATATCCCCAAGCAGTAAGCTTATCCCCAGTAAATTCTGGAAGCTTACCCCCTCGCGGAACATGAACGTATCGTCCGGCTTGATTTAAAGAGTTATTTCCTCAACAGGATATAACTGGGTTATCCTCAGCCAAAAACCACGGAAAGAGCGTCGTCGACAAAGTCTTCCTATTCCCAGCAAAGTCTATCAACACTTCCAACAAAAAGGATATCCTCAGCAGAATCCGTCATTTGCCAAGTTCATCCCCCAACGGAGTCATCTTCTCCTACCGGTATACTTGCAACTATCATCCCCAGTGGAAGCAAAATCTATTCCTCAACATCAGCCCAGGATACGACTTCCCGGCACCCCTCAAGGATTTATTTTCTTAGACAAATATACATTCATAAACATCACATCTTCATACACTATAGCATGCATAGGCATCATACTACACGAATCTCATTGATTTTGAAGACATACAGTTCATGCATCATGATTTTGCATACAATTATGTTTTGCCTTTTCAGGAAAAAGATCTTTACAAAAATGACTACTATCAACTATCGCAATTCATTCTAGATATAGTTTCAGATATGACCCAGAGATGGTGACGTTCTGATACTGCTTCCAGATTTCCTTCTAGATATAGTTTCAGATATGACCCAGAGATGGTGACGTTCTGATACTGCTTCCAGATTTCCTTCTAGATATAGTTTCAGATATGACCCAGAGATGGTGACATTCTGATACTGCTTCCAGATTTCCTTCTAGATATAGTTTCAGATATGACCCAGAGATGGTGACGTTCTGATACTGCTTCCAGATATCCTTCTAGATATAGTTTCAGATATGACCCAGAGATGGTGACGTTCTGATACTGCTTCCAGATATCCTTCTAGATATAGTTTCAGATATGACCCAGAGATGGTGACGTTCTGATACTGCTTCCAGATATCCTTCTAGATATAGTTTCAGATGTAAACCAGATATGGCGACGTTCTGATACTGCTTCCAGAATTCCTTCTAGATATAGTTTCGGATATGATCCAGATATGGTGACGTTCTGATACTGCTTCCAGAATTCCTTCTAGATATAGTTTCAGATATGACCCAGATATGGCGACGTTCTGATACTGCTTCCAGAATTCCTTCTAGATATAGTTTCGGATATGATCCAGATATGGTGACGTTCTGATGCTGCTTCCAGAATTCCTTCTAGATATAGTTTCAGATATGATCCAGATATGGTGACGTTCTGATGCTGCTTCCAGAATTCCTTCTAGATATAGTTTCGGATATGATCCAGATATGGCGACGTTCTGATACTGCTTCCAGAATTCTTTCTAGATATAGTTTCGGATATGATCCAGATATGGTGACGTTCTGATGCTGCTTCCAGAATTCCTTCTAGATATAGTTTCGGATATGATCCAGATATGGTGACGTTCTGATGCTGCTTCCAGAATTCCTTCTAGATATAGTTTCGGATATGATCCAGATATGGTGATGTCCTGATACTGCTTCCAGAATTCCTTCTAGATATAGTTTCAGATATGACCCAGATATGGCGACGTTCTGATACTGCTTCCAGAATTCCTTCTAGATATAGTTTCGGATATGATCCAGATATGGTGACGTTCTGATGCTGCTTCCTGATTTCCTTCTAGATATAGTTTCAGATATGATCCAGATATGGCGACGTTCTGATGCTGCTTCCAGATTTCCTTCCAGATATAGTTTCAGATATGACCCAGATATGGCGACGTTCTGACACTTATTCCAGTTGAAGATATTTCAAGACCTAGACCGGTTCAGTTAAATCGACCCTAAGATTTTCCTGATTCTTATCCAGTCAAAAACCTTCTCTGGTTCAGTCAGATCGACCCTAAGATCTCCCTGACGCTTATCCAGTTGAAGATATTCCAAGACCTTGTCCGGTTCAGTTAAATCGACCCTAAGATTTTCCTGATGCTTATCCAGTCAAAGGCCTTCTCTGGTTCAGTCAGATCGACCCTAAGATCTCCCTGATGCTTATCCAGTTGAAGATATTCCAAGACCTTGTCCGGTTCAGTTAAATCGACCCTAAGATTTTCCTGATGCTTATCCAGTCAAAGGCCTTCTCTGGTTCAGTCAGATCGACCCTAAGATCTCCCTGATGCTTATCCAGTTGAAGATATTCCAAGACCTTGTCCGGTTCAGTTAAATCGACCCTAAGATTTTCCTGATGCTTATCCAGTCAAAGGCCTTCTCTGGTTCAGTCAGATCGACCCTAAGATCTCCCTGATGCTTATCTAGTTGAAGATATTTCAAGACCTAGACCGGTTCAGTTAAATCGACCCTAAGATTTTCCTGATGCTGATCCAGTCAAAGGCCTTCTCTGGTTCAGTCAGATCGACCCTAAGATCTCCCTGATGCTTATCCAGTTGAAGATATTTCAAGACCTAGACCGGTTCAGTTAAATTGACCCTAAGATTTTCCTGATGCTTATCCAGTCAAAGGCCTTCTCTGGTTCAGTCAGATCGACCCTAAGATCTCCCTGATGCTTATCCAGTTGAAGATATTTCAAGACCTAGACCGGTTCAGTTAAGTCGACCCTAAGATTTTCCTGATTCTTACCCAGTCAAAGGCCTCTCTGGTTCAGTCAGATCGACCCTAAGATCTCCCTGATTCTTATCCCAGTAGAAGACACCCAAGATTTTTCTCAACAAGCATTGTTGAAGTTAAAGACACCCAAGATTTTTCTCAACGAGCGTTGTTGAAGTTAAAGTCGCCCAAGGTTCTCTTACCATTCATGCTAAGGTAGTAACCATCCCTGGTTCTTTCATCGCTGTTTGAAGCTCCAGACTCAGCTCCTGTAACCAGTCAGGACACATCTATACCAGGCATCTAAAAATCAGCTCCTGCAACGTGTCAGGTACTCATTTTCTGTTTTGCATGTATGCAGGTTCTCGCCAAGGAATCTCTTACGCAATCAAACATCCAGATGGCATCTATAAGCCCATCATCCTATCCAGCGACCTCCAAATGGCATCTATAAGCCCATTCCCCCATCATTGCTAACATGTGAGCGCAAATTTCTGGGCACTCTAGTGTCCAATCATCTTCTACCCTCGGATTACGAAAGGCACGTCAGCCAATCTGCATCCTCAGGTCTAAGAAGATTGAACAGGGGCAACTGTTATACCCCAAAATTTGCCCTCCCATATTCTTCAAGAAATTGCCAAGCCAAGTCACAAAATTCCCCAAGGGTTGCACAGTCCAACTGTCTCCTATACAGTCAAAACTAGGGTTTGTGTTCTGATCAAGAAAAGGAAGTGTTCAAAGGCTCAATCAAGTCTCATATACTTACAAACATGGTCAAGCATCCTCATATCAAGTTTCAAGGCATTCAGCTCAAGATTGCACAGTCAAAACCCTAAATTGCACTACAGTCAACTGTAGGGGCAAAATGGTCATTTGACAGTCAAAAGTTCAAATTTTTGGTCAACATATCATTTTGAAGCCACAAACATCATTTGATCAATGCTTGATCATGATTCTCAAAATTTGGCTCAGAAAATCATCAAGATGCAAAAGTTTCCTTATTTGGACAGCTAAAAAAGTCAACTGAAATTGACCAGGGCATAACTTTCACATGGATTATCAGAAAAATTCCATCCAAAGCTCATTTTGAAGATAAAGACATTTCCTACAACTCATCTTCATACTTCAAGTCCAAGAAATGCTCTCACAAAAAGTTATCAATTTCAACATTATAGGTCATTTTCAAAAGTCAACAAAAAGGGACTTTAAGTCAAAGACCATAACTTGAGATTGGAAAATCAAAATGACATGGGACCAAAGGCATTGGTTAAAGGACTCAAAGACCTTTCCAAAATGTCCAAGAACATGAGAAAAGCTTAAAAATTGAGCAAGTTATGCATTGGAGAAGTTGGGAAATTTTTGTGAAATGGCAAAAGTCAACTATCCTTGAAACTTCAATTTTTGACAAAAGGGCCCACTTTCTTCCACTTGATTCAGCCTTGTCATGCCACACACGTGTCCCATGATTAATTTCAAGATCAAACATTGATTTTTCTATTTTATTTAATTTTTGATAATTTAATTCATTTTAAATCTTTAAAAATTCAAATAAAATTTAAAAGTCAATGGAATAGTGTCATTTGAATTGGAATAGCTTCCATATATCATGTGCCAGCTCACAAACTCATGCTAGGGTTAGGTTGTACACCAAGTCTTGGTTTTGCTTAAAAAAGGGAAAGTTTGTTAATGGTGAAAGACCTAAGACTAATTCTCTCATGGGCATGGATCAAGGCCAGCTAATGACCTAATTCCCTTCCTTCATAAGTGCTGAGTCAAAAACCTAATGCCAACACACTGAATGCTGCGCAGGAGAGACCAATTTGCAAACTTGAAAAAATAGCCATAAAACTCAATTCTGAAATCATTGCTAGAGGTGGATTCAAGTCCTAATATTGATTCTAAAAGCTTCCTTGTGGTTCACTGATCATATTCCAATTCATAACACTCATCAAAAGGCAAGGAATCAGTGTACAGAACTCAGCATATGTCGTGAAAAACTCACAATCGTATTCTTAAATTTAAGCATTTTCATAACATTTTCTGCATGGATTCTTATTCCTCCTGCAATTCTAAAGCTAACTGATCCATTTAATTGCGTTTTCCTGTGTTATGTACAAAGATGCCATTGTAGCTTTTTAGGGTTTGCAGGTTTTCTAATTAGGGCTTTTCATCCAAGGCAAAATTAGGACTCGTGAGTAATATCATTGGCATGAGCGTGTTCAGACGAAGAAGAATCCATCATCGCGCCTAATTTATGTTTAGAGACGGCGTAATCGCTATTTTCTATAAACCGGCCTAAGAGAACACACATAAAACCGTGGCCTTTGTTCTTGATATTTGCAGGAACGAAGAAGAAGACCTCGTGGCCAACAACCAGTGGTTCTTTTTGAATTGCGCGCGTTTTTCAGATAACTAACCAATTTTCTTTTATATTGATTAATAGCCATTATATATTAAAAGTAATTGAAGTGGTTCAGTGGCGTAGGAAGTGATCAGTAATGCTAGTGACCGGGGTTCGAGTCCCAGGTCTGTACAATATTTCATGTTATTTTTCAATTCCAACTTCTATGCAGCGCCAGTGATAATACACACCATACATCCTCAAAGATCAACCAGCTACGCGTCCTGGAGATCAAATCAAGGGCATAGATCAGAGGTGTACCATAAGCCTTAGTCCAAGGTCCCACACGTAGCCTGGAAAAGTCAATGAATCTCAAGCTTATTGGGCCCAAATTATTGGATCCATACCTCACAATTGGGGCCTGAACCCCCCCCCCCCCCCCCTGGTTTGCCTTCTCCATATTTTTCTTATTTTATTTTTAATTGCTATTATATTTTCTTTTTTTTTTGCTTTAATTGATTATTTTTTTTACCAAATACAAAAAATACCTTAAAAAACTCAGAAAAGGATAAAAAATATAATAATTATTTATTTTGATATTTTCTTGTAAATAAATTAACATGTAATGAATTTAGTTTTGATTAGGATTTTTGCAATTTTAATTCTTTTCATAATAAATATAAAAAAGATAGAATTAGGTTTAATTGACAATTTTCATTCTCTTTAATTTTTAATGTTCATATTTTCTTGTAAATAATTGCTTGTAAATAAATTCAATTTAAATTAGGGTTTGCAATATTAATTCTTTTTTTCATAAAAAAATCCAAAAATATAGCATTAGGTTTAATGACTTTTTATTCCTTTTAATTTTCCTTTTTTTTTGCCATAATATTAGTGAAATATAGCATTAGGTTTAATGACTTTTTATTCCTTTTAATTTTCCTTTTTTTTTGCCATAATATTAGTGAAATATAGCAGGTTTAATGACTTTTTATTCCTTTTAATTTTCCTTTTTTTTTGCCATAATATTAGTGATTTATTTATTTTCATAATTAAACTTGTAAACTAATTAGGGTTGCATTTAGGTTAAATTTTAATACTTTCATAATAAACTTAAAAATAATTAGAACTAGGTTTAACATTTCATTTTGGTTTTTAATTAATTCTTTTTTATTAAATCTCAAAAAACACAAAAATACTAAAAAAACATTTTCTTTTAATTCTTAATTTTAATTCCTTATTAATAATATTTTGCAAAAGGGTCCAACGCCCTCGTTTGTAATTTATTTAATTTGCGTATTTATTTTATTTCGCTTAAATAATTATGTATCTGTCCCGAAGCATTGTAACTTAAACTTTTCGCACTTTGTTTTGCTTTCTTTATCTTTCCGTCAAATCGGGTCCGGTTTAATTTTGGCGATGTGGACCCGCGCCATTTGTAATAGCTTAGATTTATCTTTCCCGCAAATATTTCTTAACTGTTAAACAAAGCATGAAAGAATGTATGGACTTAAATAAAATCAAGCGTAGATCACAATGAACATGACAAGACAAATCTCAATGAAAACGACACACAATTCGCACACACCACCCCTAGGGTACGCCTCACTGTTGCCTTGCCTCGAAAGGTGATCGTCGAGTAGAGGATGTCTTAGTAAGTCCTCATGATCCGGGAACCTGGCATGAGGGTAGCTTCTAAGGTGTCTTCCCATTGCTCTGGTGATCACCATGTCCCTACAAACTCGAATTGACCCGAACACCTCCAACGGTGGTGCTACCTACCTCTCAATGGTGGGATGGCACTACTTTAAAGGACATTTACACAGACGAATTCCTTAGGGTAGGTAGACGACTCATGGATGCTTGCTCTCTTCAAAACAAAAATTCAAAGACTTTTCACACCAACACTTTTCAAAAGCTTTCAAAGCAAATTTTTCAAACACTCTGACGCACGAGTCGAACTGAAATTTTTCAAAGAAACTTTTTAAACCCACAATTGAAAAGCAAGCAAACAATTTTGAAAACACAAATGAGCAAGTATCTGAGAGCCCATGGATAACCATGGATAGAAAGGGTGCTAACACCTTCCCTTTCTATAATCTACCTCCCGAACCGAGAGCAATCTCTTTAAGGAATTTTTCTGTGCTTTTGTCCTTTCCATTTGGAGAAAATAAAAGACGGTGGCGACTCTTGCTTCCGCGACATTTTCGCGAACCAGCGTTAAACAGTCAGTTCCAGATCCACCGATCACACCCACCAACTAATAATGGGATAGCACTATCTAAAGGAAAAGAGGAAAAGAACAAAGATCTTTCGAGTAGGTAGACAACTTGTAGTTGCTTTCTCACAAAACAAGTTTCTCACACATACACTCTCCTTTCTAAATATTTCCAAAGAAAAAAACCACTTTGTATGCGTTCTCAATGGTACGAGAATCATTACAAAGTTCGCCGCACTAAGGCGTCTTTCTAAAATATTTTCAAAATACACTTACACAAAAAACATTTTCAAAATGAGCTAGCAACTAAGAGCTCGTAGATAACTACGGATGGAAAGGGTGCTAACACCTTCTCTTTCCATAACCTATCCCCCGAACTCATAATCTTTAAAAAGGTCTTTCTTGTTCTTTTTACCCTTTCCTTTGTTGGATAAAAGAAAATTCGGTGGTGACTCTTCCTAACCGCAACATTTGTGATGAAAACGCAAAACCAGTAAAGTCAGTTCTCCCACCGCATTACAACTCCCCTTTTAAAGCTCAACCATATGGTCATCATTGTATAATTACACCAGGGCTAGAGATTAAGATATTCCCCCTTATTTTTTCTATTTTCTTTGAATATTGCATCTTAAAACTAAAATATTCTTTTTCTTGGAAAACCATAAAATATCTCTAATGAACTTAAATTCTTCTTCAAGGTAAAAAAATACAAACCAAGCTTAATTGTTTGTGCGCATTTTGGCTCTATTTTAAATCCTTGCCATGATATTTTGCTATCTTTGTGCCGATGTTTTGCCATAGTTTATGTTTGTTATCCTACTTTGATTTTCAATATCATTGTTAGGTGTGATGTTTTATCATCTAAATTGTAATGTTTTTCCATTCTTGCCGTGATATTTTTCTATCTTTTTGTCGATGCTTTGTCACCGCATATGTTTGTTATCCTACTTTGATTTTCAATATCATTGTTAGGTGTGATATTTTATCATCTAAGTTTTGATGTATTGTCATCTTTACCATGATATTTTACTATCTTTTTACCGATGTTTCGTCGTCGCGTATGTTTTTTATCCTACTTTGATTTTTGATATCATTGTTAGGTGTGATGTTTTATCGTTTTATCTGGTATTTTATTATCATGGTGATGTTTTATCATCTTATCCGATATTTTGTTATCTTGTTGATGTGTTATCATCTTATCTGAGTTTGTGTTACCATGTGATGTCTTGTCGTCCTTGTTTTGATGTTTTATTATCGGTGTTGATGTTTGGTTATTTTACCTATTGTTTTGTCATCTTGATTATTGCTTCTGTCTTTTTAACTAAGAAAAACACAAACCAACCAAAATATGTGAGCCGAACTACGGTACTATGATTCCTTAAAAGGGATACATAGGCATCTTGTCATAGGGCTAAGCCAGGAAAACTTTGTAATCTTTCCTTCTTTTCCCCGTGTTTTCTCTTTTGCATGAATTCCCTCCCTTGCATCTTCCCTTTTCAGATTTAAGCCTTAGACATAGATTTCAACCACACCCCTTAGATTAGAACAACAAGAGTAGATACCATAGAGTACTACGGGCGTGTGGAGTGCTAATACCTTCCCCACGCATAATAGACTCCCTTACCTGATCTCTCGGTCGTTTGATCTTGATTTCATCCCTTCAAGTGTTCTCGATGTCTATCTTTCCCTTTAGGCGGGATAAAAGACGTTCGGTGGCGAATTTATTGATTTTATTATCAGATGACGATTCGGCCGGTTGTTTCACCAGTACCACAACAAAATATGTATCCACCACACAAATTTTATCCCCTTCCCTTCAACAAACTATTTCTAACCTAATCACTTCATACCAATTAATTTTCCAACAACCTATTGGCCTTGACTCACCTAGACCACATGACCATCATATTAACCTTATCCTAAACACCCTCCCAGTGAATGTCAAACCGTACCAATACCCAAACTCCAAAAAGGATGCCATGATCATTATCATTCATGAAATGTTGCAACAAGGCACAATTATCCCTAGTACTAGCCTTTTTCCTTACCTGTTTTACTTGTTAAAAATAAGGATGGTTCATGGCATTTTTGCATGGATTACCATGCTTTAAATGCAGTCACAATCAAAGATTGATTTCCTATTCCTACTATTGATGAGCTCCTTGATGAGCTCCTAGATGAGCTGGGTTCAGCCACTGTTTTCACCAAGATAGACTTACGCTCTGGCTACCACCAGATCCGAGTTGCATTGAAAGATACACATAAGAGAGCTTTTCACACTTTCGATGGGAATTACGAGTTTCTTATAATGCCATTTGCCCTCACTAACACCCCGTCTACTTTTCAATATGCCATGAATGATTTGTTGCACCCTTATTTAAGGAAATTCGTGTTGGTTTTTTTGATGATATTCTTATTTACAATGCTAACTTTTATGATCATTTACAAGTGGTGTTCGAGTTATTAGCTACTCAGTTTTTGTATGTCAAGTTATCTATATGTGTTTTTGCTGTGAGGCAAATTGATTATCTAGGGCATGTGATCTAAGTTGATGGTGTTGCACCAAATTCAGAAAAGATGAAAGCCATTTTAAATTGGCCACCTCCTCGTTCTCTCAAGACACTCCGCGAGTTTTTAGGCCTCGCCGTATTCTATAGGTGTTTTTTTAAGAACTACGTCGCACCCCTCACCAATTTGTTATGTTACACTATTTTCAAATGGAGTACAGAGGCTGAAGTCACCTTTACAGAACTGAAACAAAAGATGACAGACATGCCAGCCTTGGTGCTACCAGATTTTAAAAAGATTTTTACAATAGAAACAGATGCTTCTGGTGTGGCGATTGGTGTTGTGTTATCCCAAGATGGTCACTCAATCGTGTTGTTCAACAAAAATATGTGCCCGCGATTGAAATCTTCTTCAGTTTATATTTGTGAGATGTTTGCAATCACCGAATCTATCAAGAAATGGCGTCAGTATCTTATAGAACAAAAGTTTCATATTTTTAGTGATAAAAAAATCTTACGCAGTTTATTTCTACAAAGAATTCAAACTCTAGAACAGTAGAAATGGACTTCTAAATTGCAGGGTTTTAATTTTGAGATATTTTACAAACCTGGCAAGTCAAATGTCATGGCGGACGCGTTGAGTAGAAAGTTTCATGAGTATAATTCCTTGCTCCTGGTTTTGTCTTCCCCAGTTCCACAACTTGTGACCACACTCAAGGAATTTTATGAAAATGACAGTGTTGGAATTCATTTAGTTCAGAAAAGCACACAACATCAGGGTTTTCGTTTTGCTAACATAATCCTTTACTATCAAGACAAAATTTATATACCTGATTTGGAACATCAGCGCTAACAAATGCTTCTTGAGTTTCACAGCACCCCATCAGCTGGCCATTCAATGTTTAAAGCCACACTTGCCAGAATACGCTCCTTTTTTTGTTGGTCGGGAATTTCCCTAGCAGTTCAGAACTTGGTTAAACACTACCAAGTATGCCAGCAAAATAAATATGATACACATAAAAAAAGGGTTTGCTACAACCCCTTCCTATCCCTAGTAAGGCTTGGGATGAACTTACCATGGACTTCATAACTCATTTGCCCAACTCTTTTGGTCACAGCACTATCTGGGTAATCTTTGATCGCCTAACCAAGTTCGTGCATTTCATTTCTTTGCCTACTAAGTTTTTTGGAAAGGCTTTGGCATCCTGTTTTGTTGTCGAAGTTTTCCGCCTCCATGGGTTGCCAAAATCTATCATTTCAGATCGAGATCCCCTGTTCCTTAGAAATTCCTGGCACGAGTTTTTCAAACAGCAAGGCACAATGTTAAAATAAAGCACTGCATACCATCTAGAGATCGATGGCCAAACAGAGGTAATGAATAGATCGTTTGAAACATACCTTTGTTTCTTGGTTAGGTATCACCCACGCAACTGGTACAAAGTTATTCATCTTTCCGAGTATTGGTATAACACTTCATTTCACTCCGCAAACAACATGTCTCCCTTCAAGGAATTGTATGGCCGTGATCCTCATAGGCTTCTTAACTACGTGCATGGCTCCGCTACCGTCAATTCTCTTAACCTGACTCTGAGAAATCAACAACATATATTGTCGCAGTTAAAACACCATCTGAAAGCCAACAAGATCAAAATGGAAAAACAAGTTAATCTAAAGCGACAATATTTTACCTTTCAAGAAGGTTATTTTGTGTGGTTAAATCTCCAGCCGTACAGATAGACCACTATTGCTCATCGTGTTTCTCATAAAATTGCTAGAAGATATTTTGGTCCCTTCAAAGTCATCAAAATTGCGGGATATGTGGCGCATCACCTATATATTCCATCGTATTCGCGTATGCACCCAGTTTTCCATGTTTCTCTTCTGATACCTTATCATGGAAGTACCCTTGACACATATCTAACCTCTTTACCACCTCAGGAATGCATTATTTACACAAAAGCCAACATTCTTCCCACTCAGACCACCACACAACATCATGACAATGGTACTCACTATGAGGTTGTTGTACCCCAAAATTTTCCCTTCCATTTTCTTTCAAGACATTCTCATGAGATCCTCATTTTCTCAAGATGGCTCAAGAATTGATCAGACAAATTCTCCTCCTAAGCAATGAGTCCACAACTAGGGTTTTGTGTTTCATAAGGAAGAGTGGGTTTCCAAGGTTTCAAGTGGTTTTCATGGTTCTCCATAGGTCTTCAAGATTGCTCATGTCAAGTTTCAAGCCTTGTATCTCAAGTTTGCTTAGTCAATTGCTCAGATGATTGAAAATCAACTATATTGGGTAAAAAGCCAATTATGGTCAACATACAGTCAAACTTCAATTTTTTGGTCAACATCAACATTTTGAAGTGATATTCATCATTTGATAAAGGTTTGATCATTATTCATCAAGAAAAACCCTCAAATCATCAAAAGTCAAAAGTTTCAAAATTAGGGTTTCCTTAGGAGAAGTCAACTGAACTTTGACTAAGCATAACTTTCACATGCTTCATCAGTTTTTACCCAACCAAACCTCATTTTGAATTAAATATAATTCTATACAACTTTGAATTTCTATGCTTAAATCCAAAAAATGCATCATTTGAGAGATATAAACCAATACATTATAGGTCATTTCAAAAGTCAACAAAAAGACACTTTTTGTCAAGGCAACTTACATCAAGATAAAGTCTTTAAAATAAAAAATGATCAACATAGAGGTGTTAGAGGACATCTTGAGATTTCCAAAAAGTTCAAGATTACCTTCAAAAGATAAAAATTAAGTGAAGTTATGATCATTGCAAGTTGGGAAATTTTGAGTAAATGCATGAAGACCAAATTGAGCAAGCTTGATGTTTTTGACTATTGGGCCATGGTTTTGAGGTCCAAACATGTTTATGACTTTCATATACCTCAGAATTCATTCACACACCTTTTAGCCTTATTTTATTTTTATTATTTTTATTATTTTTGATTTAATTCATTAATAATATAAAATAAATAAAATAAAATCATATCTTTTTGTACAAGAGTCCAAGCCCATTGGTTTTTGCCCTAAAAATTCTCTATATATTGAGACCTCAAGACAAGAACAAGACACAAAATCCTTGCACCACAAAATTGTCAAAATTTTCCAAATATTTTCAAGAACCCTAAAATTCTCAAACCCTTATTACACTACCTTTCACCATAAGCTTGCACTTCTAATAAATTCCATTCACTCCCAGTGTAAGCTTGGATCATTTACAATGATCCAAATGGCCAGAAAGCACTCGTGCAAACATCATGATTTCATCCATATTTAAAATTCTGTATTTTTTATTTTACTGTATTCTAATGTTTACTAACATTTTCTATGTGTTCATGAGGTCTAATAATGCTGAATAGAGAAATCGCAGGGGTCCCATGCATGCTAGAATGCAAAACACCATGTTTGCTCTGATCGGCTTTGCTTGCTTCAAAACTCATGATCCAAGGACTTTTAGCCAAAACTAAGCCCATGTTAGGATTCAGGAGGGTTGAATTAGGGGAGATAAGATATTTTGGATCATTAACCATTTGAATTTCTCATCTTCAAGAAAATAGTTCGCCGGAGAAGACGGTCGGAGCTAGGGCTCAGGTGCTTCTCCGACAAATACATTTGCTGATATATTATATTTATTTTGTTTAATTATATGAACGGATGAAACAGCCACCCCAGTGGCAGAAGCGCAGGTGATAAGACATATGGCTCAAAGGTCATGGGTTCTGTTGTACCCCAAAATTTTCCCTCTCATTTATCAAGAATTTGCTCACAAGACCTCCTTTGACTCAAGACTGCATTAGGGTTGACCAGCTCAAGACACCTCCTTAAGCACTGATGACCAAAATTAGGGTTTGAAATTCCACAAGGATATTTGGACTTTCATTGCTTTATATGACTTTCATGGACCATTATGGATTCCCAAGATTGCTCATGTCAAGTTTCAAGCCTTGGATCACATTTTTGCTCAGTTAATTGAACAGTTGACCTAAAAAATCAGTTGTATTGGGGAAAAAGTCAACTATGGCCAATTTACAGTCAAACTTCATAATTTTTTATCCACATCAACATTATAAACTCATATGTATCACTTGATCAAGTTAGGACCACAATTCCTCAAGAAACTTGATCAAATCATCAAAAGGGAAAAATGGTCAAAATTAGGGTTTTGACTGAGAAAGGGAGATTCCTGAATTTTGACCTAGCAAATGGTCAATTGGTTTGAAGCATGACTTCAAGAGTTCAATTGCATCATTTTGACCTAATGGCATGACCTAAAACATTGCTCAAGATCAATTGGATTGATAGTGAATTTTCATTCAACTGATCAAAAGTCAATTGTACACTGAAAAGTCAAACTTTGACTTTTTGGTCAAAATTCAATGTCAAAGATCACAATTCACCAAAAAATGCCAAAATATGAAACTTATTCATCAAGAAATCAAAAATTCAAGATTTCATTTTGAAATGTCAAAGTTTTCTAACTTAGAAATTCTTCTAAGTGTTTTTAAACTTCATGTTTTTTCATAACTTTAAGCCAATTTTTCACCATGATGCAAGATGATTCAAAAGAAACTTCCAACATAAAAGTTGTAGATATACATGAAATATACAACTTTTCTTCACACAACTCCTTCCAAAAGTACTTGGATCTCAAGTTATAATTTTAAGAATACATGGTCATGAAACAAAAATACTTACTGAAATTTTGCCCTAATTTGGTCAGGATTTTGACCTAACTTCATGGCACTTTTTAATATAGTTTTAGGGGAATTTTCAAAAGTGATTCAAATATGGGTTGTAGAGCATATTGCAAGCTTTCCAAAATGTCAAAGAACTCATTGAGATCATTTTTGAGTAGGGAGAATCAAAGAGATAAAGTTAGGGTTTTATCACTTGAATTACAAGTCATTTTGTGATGAACAAGAATTCAATTTCCAACCTATGCTGAACAATTTTGTTTTGCAAGCCTCTAAACCTCAAGATATATTCATAATCAGAAGATTACACTTACTTTTGAGTTATTATCCATTTGATTCAAGCTTTGTCCAAGTAAATTTTCCATTAATGGAACAAAGCTCACACTTCCATTTTGGAAAAGTGACTTTAATCACAAAGTCAACTTGTATGGAGTTTTGCACATGTTCATTATGCACAAGCATGCTCTATAAACTCAGGACAAACATGTTTAAAGTTGCAAGCCACCCTACAAGACATGTACCTTTCATTGAAACCATGTTTTTCAAGATAACTTCAAAAACAAGTCAAAAACTCATAACATATGATCTTTGTTTTCTGACCTCCTCTAACCTCTTCCATATAATTATACAAGTGCATTGCAAGCTAACACACGATGGAACAAGTCTTAAAACTCCCCAAAACCAAAAATTGCCATACAAGCACAAAAACTTGTCATTTCTGATTTTTGAACCCAACCTCCAAATCCCCTCGTGCGTTTCTTGGCCAAACCATCCATAAAGCTTCTAATACACATATAGAAACTATCACAACCCCTGTTTTCAAACTGTAATACCATTTACACCATTCTCCATTTTCAAAAACAGGGCATTGCATATTGACTTCTTCAGCTTGATTCAAGAACTCTCAGCATAAAGTAAGCTTTGTAATAGCTTCTTGGAGGTGCAAGGAAGCTCACCCAATCATCAAAACACTTTGAAAGTAGCTCTAACTCAAAACACGATCTTCAGCTGTAAGGTGGGATTTCTGACTTTTCATCTCATTATTTAAGCATTGTTAGATCTTGATTTGTGAAGATAAAATATAGATAACTTTGCCACGAAACTGTACATATCCATAGTTTGCATTTATATGGCCTGAGCTTAGAGGATTTTAAAGTTGAAGTGTCCTGAAACATTTAGGTTTTTAATTAGGGCTAGAGAAATTCTCCTTCATCTTTGATTGTTAGTTTAAATTATTTACATGGTTGGATTCGTGGGAAGGAATGCTACAACTTTCATGTTTGAACTTTTCATTTTTGTCGAGAAATGAAGAAGATACAGGTCCTTTGGCTGGAGGTTGAAGATGAAGTGTATTCAGGGGGCGTTTTGTTTCATATATTTATTGTTTTGATTATATAAATGGATGTATAGCCACCCTAGTGGTAGAAGCGAGCACCTGTGACTAGAGGGACCTGGGTTCGAGCCCCAGTGGTACCCTTTTGGTTTTTTTCACATTTTTTGCACATTCTGACTTTTTTGGACAAGCGCCTGGGCCTCCCTTGGGCCTTTTTGTTATTTTTCTTACTGTTACCCCCCTTGCAGGCTATACACACCCCTGACCCATTTTATTTTTCTTTTTTCTTACTTTTATTTATTTGTTTTCTTAAATATTTTTCTAATACTAAAAAATCATTAAAAAAATATAAAAATATTAGATTTATATTTTGACATAGTTTATTTATAAATTTACACAAAAAAATTATTTTATTTGATCATACTTTATCTATTTCACTAATTATTTTGTAAATTTAATTAAAAAACTAGGTTTTTTTAATTATTTTATTTTACACATTTTAAATATATTATTTTAATATTTAAAAAGACCAAAAATATTTTATAACACTATAAATTATTTTTAAGACAAAAATATCAAAAATATACTTTTCTAATAAACTTAATTTCTTTTTAATCAATTAATAGATTAGGGTTTTATTTAATTTCTTTTCCTAGTAAATTTAGGTTTTACTTTTAATTAATTATTTTTCTTTTAGTTAATTAGGTTAAAACAAAACCCCTTTTTCTAAAAAATCCAAACAAAATATCCATTTACTTTACATTCACATCCTTGTATATTTATTCATTTGGTACATTATTTATTTAAATTATTGTACAAATTCAATATGGTTGTAATAGATAATTAGGCTTTATTTTCTTGCAATCCTCATTTATAATTTGTACCCCCTCCCACAAGTATTATAATAGCATAATAATTTTAAATTCCGCAATTTGTCGCTTTATATACAAATGTTAGTAATTAGGGTTTGTATGGAAAGACTAAAACTAATCAATTAGAAAACCCTAATCAAAGACAACACCAAGCATGAAAACAATACACTTGCACACAAGCACCCCTAGGGTAAATCCACTTGGTTGCCTTACTAAATAGCCATATTACGCATGTGAGGTATCTTAGCCAAAACAAGCAAAATACAATATCATAGTCCCTCGATGAAGCTATCCATGTTGCCTTTCAAATGATCTTAGTCCCTAAAAGAGAATGCTAAGATACCTTGCAATATTGCTAATCATGGTTATACGATGACCCTCGCCCGTCTCGTTTACCTCCAAAGATAGGGTTAGTTACCAAATTAATGGTAACATAACAATATCAAAGGAAAAGGAAATGAACATGAAAGACTTTTGAGTATGTAGAATGCTCCTAATTACTTGCTCAATTTCAAAACAAAACATCCTTGCTATTTTCAAAAACAAACACCTTCACTTTCAAAACATCTTACAAACTTGAAAACATTTTCAAAAGATTAACATCTTTGTATACATTCTTACGAACGAGAATCATTACAAAGTTTGCCTAAACAATGGCCTCTTTACAAAATACTTTCAAAAACCACACAAAAGCACAATTTAAAACAAAAGCAAGTGATCTAGCAAGTAACTAAGAGCCCATGGAAAACATGGATGAAAAGGGTTCTAATACCCTCCCTTTTCATAATCTACCCTCCGAACTCAAGAAACAATCTCAAAGGTCTTTCCTGTGCTTTTTCACCTTTCCTTTTGGATAAAAGAAAAGTCGGTGGCGACTCTTGCTAACCACAACATTTACGATAAAATGCAAAACACCCAAGTCAATTCCCCCACCGTATCACAGAACTGGCGACTTTGATGGGGAAAATTCTAAAAGTGGGGTTACCTTAGGGTTAGATCATATTTACTTTCTTTCATTGTTTGACTTATATGCTTTACATTATGGTTCTTTGTTTAGGTTTGAATCCTCTACCCGAATTTGGGTTACCTTATAGGTAAGTGGCAATATGTTGTGGAAACTGTGCGGGGTATACCAACATGGTATAAAAAATAGCTACGTTAGTGCGACATATTTGTGGGTACCGGTAGCCCTTGAGTTAATCAAGGAGAATATGGGGCCGCTGAGTGATGTCATGTAGCACTAATGAACTTTTAGAACCTTTACTTGACCAACTTGGCCTTTAGGACGTAGTAAGATGACCGGCTTTGGTGCAGTCCGAAGTTGGTAGATACTTGATACTACACTCATTGAGGTTTGATTTTTGGGATATTTCGGTCGCCATTAAAGAGGCTTATGCTGAAACACAATGCTCAAGGAAACAAACCAGTGATATTGAGCTCATTAGAACCCGATTACTATTGTTAGGATAGGTTTTAAGCCAACTAAACTTCAAGAGGGTACTTACCTATAAAACTCCATGCAAGCCTAAACCTAAGGACTTGTTTGCTTTGTTTGTATATATTTACTTGTATATAACATCATGAACATCATAACATCATACTCATTCACTAACCATTTCAAGGATCTTGGGATTTATCTTTGTTCTGTTTTGTAGGACATGGATTCTATTCGCAGGAAAACTATTCAAGTCAATCTTGTAAGGATCCCTCCTCAACTTAAGGAGCTAGCATCAAGGATTCCTGAAAACTCTCCATTTACCAAAATACATGGTCGCCTACTAAACTTGGTCACCTCCAACACTGATGAAGACATGATGAAAGTGCTCTTTCAGTTCTTTGATCCCTTACACCATTGCTTCACATTTCCCGATTATCAACTTGTGCCAACTTTGGAAGAATTCTCCTAGCTCTTGAGGATTCCCATTCTCAATCAACTACCTTTCAACGGTACAGAAAGAGATCCAAAGCCAGAAGAGATTGCTCAAGCTCTACACTTGCAACCATCTGATATCACAACTAATTTGGAAACAAGGAGTGGTGTCAAGGGTTTCCTAGCAAATCTTGTTTGAGAAAGCCCAAAACTGTTGAAACTCTTTGGATTTGCAAGATTTTGAGGAAATTATGGCTCTCCTCATCTATGTGATGGTTTTGTTTCCAAATCCTGACCAACTCATAGATGTGAACGTTGTAAAGATCTTTATATCCCGTAACCCGGTGCCTACTTTGCTAGGGGACATCCTACATTATTTTCACACTCGCACTATGAGGAAATGAGCTATCCTTATATGTTGCACTCCTCTCTTGGAAAGATGGATTATTTTGCATCTTCCCCAATCTGTATTGAAGAACGAGCAAGGTTCAAGGTGGTCACGAAGGTTGATGACACTCAAACATTCAGACATTTATTGGTGTTCCCGATCCATAGAGAATGTTACTATTGTCGACTGTTGTGGAGAATTCCCTAATGTCCCTTTACTTGGAATTAGGGGAGGTATCACCTGCAACCCCTGCTTAGCCTTAAGACAGTTTGGTCACGCCCGAAGGGATGGCCCACATGAGATGCTCATTCAAGGTTTGGTATTTGACTACGAGAACAACGATCAAGGTCTTCGCCAGAGATTCATCCGAGCTTGGAGGATGTTGAACAAGGTAGATAGAAAGACATTGGGGCATAAGAATTCCATCCCTCTTGAGCCTTACCTCAAATGGGTACGAACTCGCACTCAAAGTCTTATGATGCCTTATCCCTCCATTCTCCCGGTAACCATTAAGCCTGTTATGGAAGGAGATGTTCCATACACTGTCCTGCATCCTGACATGCCCACCTCTCTTGAACACTTACAAAGAGATTGGATACAAATCAAGGGGGAACGAGACACCTTCGAAGCCCAATTCTACGCTAGTGAGAAGAAGGTTTTGGAGCTCACTAAGCAACTTCATGAGGAGCGGACTCTGAATGCCTACATTGCACCAAAGAGGATGTGTACAACCTTTTTATCTTAGAGTTTTTATATTGTTTTTCCCGAAGAGGCATTAATGTACTCAAGCTTTAATTTATTAATGTAACGTGTATTTCCTTTTTGTCTAAAACAAATTTGAATCTTTAAAATCCTTGAAATCATTGCATATGCATTTGCCATTCATCATAACATAAGAAGGTTTCTTGCAACAAGTCTCCTCATCTTTCTACTGTTTATTTCAGTAAGATAGATCTCGAGCTAACGGTGAAGGACCTCCAAGCACAAAATGCTCAGTTTCAACAGATGTTCTTAACTCTAGCCAAAGGAAAAGAAGAGTTGAAGACCTTGCTGGTTGAAGAGAATAAAAAGAAAGCAAAGAAAATAACCGGAGTTCTAAACATGGAAAGAAGATTCCGAGGACAAGCAAGAAGGACCTTAGACTTTGCAACGTCATCTGGTGAGAAAGACAATCAAGATGGGAAAGGCAAGGAAGCAATTGTCCATCCAGATTCAGAAGAGGAAGAGGAAGAAGAAGATTATTCTGAAGAACAATATCCTCCTGCCGACAATAAGTATAAGCATCTGGAAGAACGGTTAAGCGCAATGGAAATTCAAAAAGTTACTGGATTGGACTTTGAGGAGTTGGGTCTAATATCTGGGATTGTCATTCCCCCAAAATTCAAGGCACCGGTGTTCGCCAAATATGATGGAGTTTCATGTCCCAAAATGCATCTTCGGTCCTATGTAAGGAAAATACAGCCTCACACTGCCGACAAGGATTTATGGGTACATTTCTTTCAAGACAGCCTGTCCGGGACTCAACTTGATTAGTTTTACCAGCTAGAAAGAACCAATGTTCATAATTGGGAAGATCTGGCTGCTACCTTTTACAAATAATACCAATACAACGCTGATCTTGCTCCCACCCGTACTCAACTTCAGATTATGGCCATGGTTTCAAGTGAAGGCTTTAAAGACTACGCGCAAAAATGGAGGGACTTAGTAGGAAGAGTCCAGCCTCCCCTATCTGAAAGAGAATTGGTAGACATGTTTTTGGGCACCTTGTCTGGTCCTTTCTTCAATCACTTAATTTGGAGTTCATCGGCAGGCTTTACTGAGTTGATACTGACTGGAGAAAGAGTAGAGGCCGGGATAAAGAATGGAAAGATTCAAAAAGATGCATCCTCTGCTGTTGTAAGGAAACCATTCATTGGGAAAAAATAAGTTGTTGTTGTATATCCTCGGAGAAATCAAGATAGGGTTGAACGCCGTCCAATGGTGAGGGTTGTCATGATTCCTAAACCCGCGCCTGCTCAGCAAAGAAGAAACCAGCCAAGAACTGAAAGACCAGTCAGACAGTTCACCCGAATTAACATGACACTATCTCAAGTATTTCCAGATTTGTTGAGATCCAATCTAGTGACTTTGAAAGAAGCTCCAAAGAATCCTAACACAACCTCTCCTTATTATCATCCTAACGCCCGTTGTGCATACCATTCTGAGAGTCCCGGCCATGACACTAACAATTGTTGGGCTCTGGAAAAAAGTACAAGATCTTCTTGAAGCCAAAGAGATTGAAGTCGAAGCGCCAGAAATTCCCAATGTAATCACTACCCCTATGCCCAAGCACGGTCGTAGTGTCAACACCATTGAGGAAGATATGTTTGTTACTTTGGTTGATGAACTTGTGACTCCACTCCTAACTATCAAAAAGAACTTGTTGAATGTCGGTGCATTCCCAGGCTGTGATGAAAGCTGTCATTTTTGTTTATCCTCACCAACCAGCTGTCATTTGTTAAAAGCAGGCGTTCAATGCCTAATAGATAACAAGGAGATTTTGTTCGAAAAGACTTCTATTCCAACTGTTTCTTATAATGGTGTTTCCATCGTGACCATTTCCGCCAATTCTTCCAAGGTCTCCACCAAAAGACCCGTTAGAGTTACATCAGTTCCTAAAGTAGCTTCGTTGATAATTACAAAGCCTGGACCAATCCTGTATTCATCAGACAAAACTGTCCCATGGAATTATGGAGGTGATGTCTACTATCACGGTATCAAGCAAGATTGGCCAGTTGCTGAAGATTCAAGTTTTGAGAAAGTTGACTCCGATATCAGTAACATCGCAGGGACTAGCAAGATAACTCGCAGTGGAAGGGTATTATCTCCAGAAATTGCTCCTCCAAAAGCTATTTCTAAACCCATCATCATTCATGTTGTTGTTGCTCCTCTAAAAGCTATTCCCAGTCCTGCAATCATCTCTTCTAATATTCTTGTTGACAAAACTGTTACAATCCCTATTATCACCCCTATTGACATTCCTGCTATCGAGTCAATCGAGACTCGAGGTAAAGGTATTCTGGTTGAGCCTTTCCGGACGAAGGCACAATCAGTAGCTATCCCTAAAATTCTAAAGATTTTAAAAAGAAGCGACTACAACGTAACCGAGCAACTAGGGCAAACTCCATCAAAAATTTCCATGCTGGCTTTATTATTATATTTTGAAGCTCATGCAAAGGCCTTGGTAAAGTTCCTTAAAACGGCCCATGTACCCCAAGAAACATCTGCCGATCAGTTCCAAGATTGCGTGGCCAGCTTGACCGCAGATAATGGTTTAGGTTTTTCAGATGTTGATTTAACGCCAAGGGGGAGGAAGCATAATGAGGCATTGCATGTCTCAGTCAAATGCAGGGGCGCGACTTTGGCTCATGTCTTGGTTGACACCGGTTCGTCTCTGAATGTGTTGCCTAAAAAGGCTCTTGATAGGCTTGACTGTGAAGGATTGACGTTGAAACCTAGTAACATAGTAGTGAGGTCCTTCGACGACTCAAAAAGGATGGTGAATGGGAAAGTGGACATCTCCATAAAAGTTGGGACCCAAACTTTTGATTCAACTTTTTATGTAATGGATATTCGCCCTTCATATTCCTGCTTATTAGCTCGTCTAGGGATTCACAATGCTGGTGATGTTACCTCTACGTTGCATCAAATGCTGATATATCCAATTCTAGGGAAAATAATCACTGTTCATGGAGAAGAAGAGTATATGGTCAGTCATCTAAATTCCTTCAGGTATGTGGAATTAGATGGTGAATTTATTGAAACTCCATTCCAGCACTTTGAAGAAGTCCCGCAAACTGTGGCAGTAACCAAGGTTGTTTCTCAAGTCCCCAAGATTACAAGGCCTCCGCTCAAGATGTCATCTTTGAAGGATGCCAAGGCAGTGATAGAAGAAGGTGGGTGCACTATTTGGCGCCAACTCCCAGATATCCCGTACAAATCTGACTAATTTGGTTTGGGTTTCACTTCAGGATCCCAGAAGGTTGTACGCCGCGCTCATGCCGGAGGACCACCCTTGAAGATCAGCAACCACCAAGTCAGCGCAGTAGAGGATAATGAAGACAGTTATGACCTGGAGGATTGGATTTTCCCAACTGCCAGTGGAGGGCTTAGCAACTGGGAAGCTAGAGACTTTGTCCCGATCACTTTTATCCCACAGTAATTTGTCTTTGAATTTTGTCAGATCTGTAATATTAAACAATTCAGACTCTTAAAACCTTGTGTCTTACCCGAGGCACAATGGTCCGTTTGTAAGGGTTATTATCTCATTTCCATATGACATCAATGAATCATGGACGTTTTTGCATACAAACTTTGTGCTCATTGTTTTTCTCTTTTACATTTTCATTTCTTTCAAAGATAGCTATACTCTTACACACACTCACACTCACAATGTAGGTCTACATCCACTCAGGATCCCATGGGTAATGGTTCTGCTATGGCCTTTTGTGACTCTGAAAATCTAATCTACCAAGCCGAAGACGAAGGTGAGGAAGATTGTGAAGTTCCAGGGGAACTCGCCAGGTTACTACAACAAGAAGAGAGGACCATTCAGCCCCACGAAGAACCAGTGGACACAATTAACCTAGGTACCGAAGAAGACTAAAGAGAATTCAAGGTGGGTGCCAATCTGGAACCCGGTGTCAAAGAGAGTCTGATTCAATTGCTACACGATTATGTTGAGGTCTTCACCTGGTCGTATGAAGACATGCCCGGACTTGATGTAGATATCGTAGTATATCGTCTACCTATAAAAGAAGACTGCCCACTGGTAAAGCAAAAGGTCAGTCGCATGCGACCAGACATGTCAGAGAAGATCAAAGCATAAGTCATGAAACAATTCAACGCCGGATTCTTGGTCGTCACCTCCTATCCATAATGGGTTACCAATGTTGTTCCCATGCCTAAAAAGTACGGCAAGGTACGAATGTGCGTGGACTATAGAGATTTGAATCGGGTGAGCCCTAAGGATGATTTCCCACTTCCCCATATTGATATTCTAGTTGACAATACGGCACAGCACAAAGTGTTTTCCTTCATGGACGGTTTCTCAGGCTACTACCAAATCATAGTGGCGCCTGAGGACATGGAGAAAACAACCTTTGTCACACAGTAGGGCACATTCTGCTACAAGGTTATGCCATTCGGGTTGAAGAATGTTGGGGCAACCTACCAATGTGCCATGGTATCTCTATTTCACGACGTGATACATCACGAAATAGAGGTCTATATGGACGACATTATAGCTAGATCTCAAACAGAAGAAGAGCATCTTGATCATTTACAGAAATTGTTTGAGAGGCTAAAGAAGTACAAGCTGAGGTTGAACCCAAATAAATGCACATTTGGGGTGAGGTGCGGTAAACTCCTAGGCTTTGTTGTCAGCAATAAAGGTATTGAAGTTGATCCTGCCAAGGTGAAAGTAATACAAGAGATGCCTGCTCCTCGTACTGAGAAGGAAGTCATAGGATTCTTGGGACGGTTAAACTACATTGCCAGATTCATTTCTCACCTGGCAGCTACTTGTGATCCAATCTTAAAATTACTGAAGAAAGATCAAGTAGTCAAATGGAATGACGAGTGCCAAACCTCTTTCGACAAGATCAAAGAATACCTGCAAGAGCCTCCAGTTTTGATGCCACCAGTCGAGGGAAGACCCTTGATCATGTATCTAACTGTTTTGGAAAATTCAATGGGGTGTGTGCTGGGGCAACATGACGAGTCTGGTCGAAAAGAGCATGTTATTTATCACCTGAGCAAAAAGATTACTGACTGTGAAACAAGATATTCACTGCTCGAGAAAACTTGTTGCGCTCTAGCATGGGCTGCTCGCTGGCTAAGACAGTATATGTTGACCCATACTACTTTATTGATATCCAAAATGGATCTAATAAAATACGTCTTCAAGAAACCTGCCCTCTCTGGGAGAATAGCAAGATGGCAGATGATCCTGACAGAATATGACATACAGTATACTACCCAGAAAGCAATAAAGGGCAGTGTACTAGCTGATCACCTTGCTCATCAAGTTGTGGATGACTACCAGTCCATGAAGTTCGAATTCCTAGATGAAGACATCATGATGGTAAACAACTGTGAAGAATTTAGACCATATGACGGACCTGAACAAGGATCCCGATGGACCCTGGTTTTTAATGGGGCATCCAACGCACTCGGAAATTGTATTGGTGTTGTACTCATATCTCCTGAAGGATGTCATACTCCCTTTATGGAAAGACTCTGTTTCAATTTTACAAATAACATGGCAGAATACGAAGCGTGCATTTTTGGTCTCAAAGTTGCCATAGACTTATGGATCAAATCCTTAAATGTATTCGGAGATTCAGCTTTGGTCATCAGCCAGATCAAAGGAGAATGGGACACCAAACACCCTAACCTTATCCCCTACAAACATTGATAACACATACGCATACATACGCATACATCACATCCATATATCATAAACATTGATAACACGAATTCATGTATCATAATCTCATTATACCATGCATTTCATACAACATGACATTTCATATTAGCTAACATTTTACCCTTTTAAGGATAAGGTTAATCAATAGCTACCATTAACAATGTTCAAAGGCCTTTCAGATACAGTTCAGATACGCTCTAGACACGGATGCATCCTGATACTCATTCAAATTCAGCTTTCAGATACAGTTCAGATATGCTCCAGACACGGATTCCATCCTGATACTCATTCAAATTCAATCTTCATATACAGTTCAGATACGCTCTAGATACGGATTCCATCCTGATACTCATTCAGATTCAACTTTCAGATACGCTCCAGACACGGATGCCATCCAGATACTCATTCAGATTCAATCTTCAGATACAATTTAGATACGCTTCAAACATGGATGCCATCCTAATACTCATTCAGATTCAATCTTCAGATACAGTCAGATATGCTCCAGACACGGATGCCATCTTGATACTCATTCAGATTCAATCTTCAGATACAGTTCAAATACGCTCCATACACGGATGCCATCCTGATACTCATTAAGATTCAATCTTCAGATACTGTCAAGACACGGATACCATCCTGATACTCATTTAGATTCAACTTTCAGATACAGTTCAGATAAGCTCTAGAAATGGATGCCATCCTGATACTCATTCAAATTCAATTTTCAGATACAATTCAGATACGCTCCAGACACGGATGCCATCCTTATACTCATTCAGATTCAATCTTCAGATACAGTTCAGATACGCTCCAGACACGGATGCCATTGTGATACTCATTCAGATTCAGCTTACAAATATGGTTCAGCAATCATTTCTGGATGGCATCTACAATCCCATCTCCAACAACTTTCCATCATCCCTCCAAATGTCATCTTTAAGCCCATTCCCTATACCATCAACCATCACATCACCGAGTGAAAATTTCGTGGCACTCTAATGTCCAATCATCTTCCACCTTTGAGTCACGAATGGAAAAACTCGCCAATCTAAATCTTCAAGCTTAATAAGTTTGAACAGGGGCAACTGTTGTACCCCAAAATTTTCCCTCTCATTTATCAAGAATTTGCTCACAAGATCCCCTTTGACTCAAGACTGCATTAGGGTTGATCAGCTCAAGACACCTCCTTAAGCACTTATGACCAAAATTAGGGTTTGAAATTGCACAAGGATATTTAGACTTTAATTGCTTCATATGAATTTCATGGATCATTATGGATTCCCAAGATTTCTCATGTCAAGCTTCAAGCCTTGGATCACATTTTTGCTCAGTCAATTGAGCAGTTGACCTAAAAAATCAGTTGTATTGAGGAAAAAGTCAACTATGGCCAATTTATAGTCAAACTTCATTATTTTTTATCCACATCCACATCATAAACTCATATGTATCATTTGATCAAGTTTGGACCATAATTCCTCAAGAAATTTGATCAAATCATCAAAAGGGCAAAATGGTCAAAATTAGGGTTTTGATTGAGAAAGGGCAACTCGTGATTTTTGACCTAGCAAAGGGTCAATTGGTTTGAGGCATGACTTCAAGAGTTCAATTGCATCATTTTTACCTAATGGCATGACCTAAAACATTGCTCAAGATCAATTGGATTGACAGTGAATTTTCAGTCAACTTATCAAAATTCAACTGTACACTGAAAAGTCAAACTTTGACTTTTTGGTCAAAATTCAATGTCAAAGATCACAATTCATAAAAAAATGCCAAAATATGAAACTTATTCATCAATAAATCAAAAAGTCAAGATTTCATTTTGAAATGTCAAAGTTTTCTAACTTAGAAATTTTTCTAAGTGTTTAAACTTCATGTTTTTCCATAACTTTAAGCCAGTTTTTCCCCATGATGCAAGATTATTCAAAAGAAACTTCCAACATGAAATTTGTAGATCTCCATGAAATATATAACTTTTCTTCACACATCTTCTTCCAAAAGTGCTTGGATCTCAAGTTATAATTTTAAGAATACATGGTCATGAAACAAAAACACTTAGTGAAATTTTGCCCTAATTTGGTCTGGATTTTGACCTAACTTCATGTCACTTTTTCATATAGTTCCAAGGGGAATTTTCAAAAGTGATTCAAAGATGGGTTGTAGAGCATATTGCAAGCTTTCCAAAATATCCAAGAACTCCTTGAGATCATTTTTTAGTATGGATAATCGAAGAGATGAAGTTAGGGTTTTATCACTTGAATTATAAGTCATTTTGTGATGAACAAGAATTCAATTTCAAACCTATGCTGCACAATTTTGTTTTGCAGGCCTCTAAACCCCAAGATATATCCATAATCAGAAGATTACACTTGCTTTTGAGCTATTATCCATATGATTCAAGCTTTGTCCAAGTAAATTTTCCATTAATGGAACAAAGTTCACACTTCCATTTTGGAAAAGTGACTTTAATCACAAAGTCAACTTGTATGGAGTTTTGCACCTGTTCATTCTACACAAGAATGCTTTATAAACTCAGAACAAACATGTTTAAAGTTGCAAGCCACCCTACAAGACATGTACCTTGCATTGAAACCATGTTTTTCAAGATAACTTCAAAAACAAGTCAAAAACTCATAACATGTGATCTTTGCTTTCTGACCTCCTCAAGTCCTCTAACCTCTTCCATATATTTATAAAAGTGCATTGCAAGCTAACACACGATGGAACAAGTCTTAAAACTCCCCAAAACTAGAAATTTCCATACAAGCACAAAAACTTGTCATTTCTGATTTTTGAACCCAACCTCCAAATCCCCTCGTGCGTTTCTTGGCCAAACCATCCACAAAGATTCTAATACACATATAGAAACTATCCCAACCCCTGTTTTTAAACTGTAATACCATTTACACCATTGTCCATTTTCAAAAACAGGGCATTGCACATTGACTTCTTCAGCTTGATTCAAGAACTCTCAGCATAAAGTAAGCTTTGTAATAGCTTCCTGGAGGTGCAAGGAAGCTCACTCAATCATCAAAACACTTTGAAAATAGCTCTAACTCAAAACACGATCTTCAGTTGTAAGGTGAGTTTTCTGACTTTTCATCTCATTATTTAGGCATTGTTAGGTCTTGATTTGTGAAGATAAAATGTAGATAACTTTACCATAAAACTATACATATCCATAGTTTGCATTTATATGGTCTGAGCTTAGAGAATTTTAAAGTTGAAGTGTCCTGGAATTTTTAGGTTTTTAATTAGGGCCAGAGAAATTCTCCTTCATCTTTGATTGTTAGTTTAAATTATTTACATGGTTGGATTCGTGGGAAGGAATGCTACAACTTTCATGTTTGAACTTTTCATTTTTGTTGAGAAATGAAGAAGATACAGGTCCTTTGACTGGAGGTTGAAGATGAAGTGTATTCAGGGGGCGTTTTGTGTCATATATTTATTGTTTTGATTATATAAACGGATGTATAGCCATCTCAGTGGTAGAAGCGCGCGCATGTGACTAGAGGGATCTTACAAACTTGAAAACATTTTCAAAAGATTAACATCTTTGTATACATTCTTACGAACGAGAATCATTACAAAGTTTGCCTAAACAATGGCCTCTTTACAAAATACTTTCAAAAACCACACAAAAGCATAATTTCAAACAAAAGAAAGTGATCTAGCAAGTAACTAAGAGCCCATGGAAAACCATGGATGAAAAGGGTGCTAATACCTTCCCTTTTCATAATCTACACCCCGAACTCAAGAAACAATCTCAAAGGTATTTCCTGTGCTTTTTCACCTTTCCTTTTGGATAAAAGAAAAGTCGGTGGCGACTCTTACTAACAGCAACATTTGCGATAAAACGCAAAACACCCAAGTCAGTTCTCCCACCGTATCACAGGTTCGATCCAGCCTTTTGACATTTTTTTCTCCAATATTTCATATGTTTTGCAGGTTGATGATAAAACATGTTGAACATGTATCTTAGCACAAGCCAAGCACCTGGCTCAGTTGGTATGCATGTTGCCTGAAGATGCAGGGGGCGTGGGTTCAACACCCACCCCCACATTCTTTTTTCTCTATTTTCTACTAACCTTATTTTCTTTTTACCTTAACCCTAATTTTCTTTAATAAATCCTAATTATTTTTAATCAAACATTAAAATAAATTAAGTTTAGTTTTCTTTCTCATAAATTAACTTTGATTTTTATTTATTAAAATTAATCAGGATAATTAGTTTTGATTAATTTAATTATATGATTTTTTATCGATAAATTAAAATCAACCTAGACGTTAGGGTTTCCTCAATTTAATCAATTAGTTTTAGGTTCATTCATAAATTATTTTCATCAAACCATTTTTCTCTTATTTTACTGTTTTGCGTGCTTTATTTTCGCATTAGTTTTTCCTATTATGTAACTGCTACGGAATGTAATAGCTTAAATTAGGGTTTTTGCTTTCTTTCTTTCCCCAATTTTGTATGGTTTTGTATCCCCTTCCCCGAAGCTTTGTAATAGCGTAGGACATTTGTTTTCTGTTTTTACTGATTTCCTTATAACTGTCTAGTTTAATAGGATTGTATGGCAAGATCTAAAATCAACCGTTAGATAACCCTAATCAAGATAAAATAATTGAATTCAATACACTTTTCACACACTAACCTCTAGGGTAACCTCACTTGTTGACTTCGAATAAACAGTCATGTCCCTCGAACATGGGGACGCTTTAGCAAAGACCCTCGATTACAAAGATCATAGTCCCTCGATGACCTTTTCCATATCGCCTTCGGTAAATGATCTAGTCCCTTACAAAATTGCTAAAGCGTCCTTACCAGTTTCCTTTGATGACTGTACGATGACCCGCGCTTGTCCCTCACACATCCAAAGATAGGGCTTCCTACTAACTAATGGTAGGATAACACTATCTAAGGAGGAGGAGAATAACACGAAAGATCTTTGAGTAGGTAGATAGTTCATAATCTCTTTCTCACACCAAAAACATTTTTTCACAAACACTTTTCTGAAATATTTAAAAAAAAAACATTTTGTATGCATTCTCAACGATACGAGAATCATTACAAAGTTGCCAAACTTAGGCATTTTCAAAATATTTCAAACACATACACAAAAGCATTTCAAACAAAGTGAGCTAGCGATTAAGAGCCCGTAGATGACTACGGATGAAAAGGGTACTAACACCTTCCCTTTTCATAACCTGTCCCCCGAACTCAGAAAAATTCTCGAAGGTCTTTCCTTTTCTTTTCACCCTTTCCTTTATTGGATAAAAGAAAAGGTGGCGACTCTTGTTATCCACAACATTTGCGATAAAACGCAAACCAAGTCAGTTCTCCCACCGTATTATAGAGGCCAACATGAAGACTACTTTTTTACAGGAAGAAGAAGAAGAAGACCGTGTTTCGTTGGTATCAAAGGAAGTTTATGAAGATGAGGTGCGCCCAAAGAACACTAAGAAGCTACAATTAGGGTTTGCAACTGATGTTTTAGAGAAAGAGAAAAAACAAGTACAAGTGAGAGAAAACAAGGTACCAAATCATACTTTAGATTCGTGTACCACTCTTAACTCAAAATTACAAGAGCCAATTTCTAATTGTACCCTTCCACTTCCCAACGTATATATCCAGCAGACATCTGTCCTACTAACTTGTACACGCATGTGTTCCCCTTCTATCTTGGGAACAACTGTTCCGTTGCATTCTTCTAGGCCCATATGCACCACTTCCCCAAAATTGCCTTTACAACTTGCACCATTCTCCAATGCCACACATTCAAAGACCAACGATTCTTTTTCTTCTCTGCTCACGAATAGACCCATGCTTCCTATGGGGTCAGACCCAATACAAAACATCCAACCCAGGTCTTTTTCTCATATGAACCTTGAGGACAAGGTTCTTTTTGGGTCAGGGAGTATTGTTACACAAAAGACACGGCACATTAGAGAAAATAAACCATATGTGTTATTAAAAGATTGTATTACAAACTAGGGGTGTTATTAGTATTTTTTACTATGTATTTTTTCAAGTGGCTTTTGGACCCATTTAGCTTTTGAAAACCCTAACTATTCAATATGTATGTACTACTAATTTTGAATAATGATGAAAAATTATCTTATCTTATTATCTTCTTATACATCTTAGATTTAAAATTAGCTTAGCATAATCTATCATATATTTATTACGACAAAAATAAAAATTAGTAATTTTTATATAAACTAATTAACTATAGCATATAAATTGTAAAAATTTATCTTTATAGACAAAAAAAATTTATCATTATACATCTACGTTCTTATAATTGAATTCGAATACATGACCTTAGTTAAACATAAAGAAATTCTTATATTTTATATAAATATTCTCAAATAAAAAATAATAATTTATAATAAAAATTTGTTGGTTAAAAGAAACCGACAAGTGGGCTATCCTCTCTTTAAATAGTACTTACAAATTGAGTCAACAAGTGGGCAGAAGGATCCCCATCTTTTTTCTAGTGTGGGGTATGTTGACTTGTCAAAAACTCTAATTCCCTGTCTCAAAATAATAAGTTTCTATAGAGAATTACTCAAGCATTTATTATTTGTTGTTCTATTATACTAGTATCAAATATTTATAGATTTTTACTTAAATTAACTACTTTATTATATAATTATAATTACTAAAGATATTTTTTATAATTCATACTTATTTTATTAATAAAATCAAGACAATTAAGTTTTTAAAATTGTATTTATATAATTATAATTAATAAAGATATTTATGTAATTCATACTAATTTTATTAATAAAATCAACACAATTAAATTTTTTTAAATTGTACATATAACTCAAACAAAATATTTTTATGAGACAGCTGTGTGGGAATGTGGGCAGGGTAAATATGAACGACTTTTGCAAATCCGGCTGCAATTTGCAAGTGGTGAATTCTATGAATCCGAATTAAGGTTATTTATTGTTTGAACTCTTTATTTACTAACAAAATCTTCACACATTTATTGAATTTCATTGGCAAATTTACTGATAGCAGATTTTTAATAAAAATCACCGACGTGGTAGTAATTGAACTTCAAGTTTGTTTCAAAATTCGGATATATCTATCTAATCCTCATCTTGAAATCACTTTTTTTATTAGAAATAATTTAAGTTAAAATATTAATGTATTAATTAAATAGTAAATATTTTAGATAAATGATAACAACATTATTTTTATGTGTTTTTTTAAATATTATTGATCGAAATATGTGTGAGTCTTATTATTTTATATAAGATTTATTTTAAATGAAAGACTCACATATATTTTAAACGATCAGAAAATAAATATTTAAAAAAAAAGTCTTATTAACCCTCTTAATATTTTAATGTATCGAAATTAAATAATTCTAAGCATCAACTGGACATGAAATAGGTGTTGGATTTCTTTTTACCCTTTTGTCACGTCGAGAAAACTTAAACCGAATTCAAATCAGGTTTTAATAAATATGGATTTTATTGTCATGCTTTATAGTAAATTTTTTAATTTATATTTATCACTTGTTGGTACATTATTAGAAAAAAATTATTTTTAAAATATATTAAATAACCAATATATTTGATATATTAATTATTTAATATATTTATAAAATAATTTTTGGAAATAATAAATATAAAATGAAAAAAATAATTTGAAAATAAGGGACATTATAGTATTTTTAACGGCTATTGAATTATAAATATCTTAATAATTTATTTATATTAGTAAATAAATATAAATAAATATTACTATTAGAAATTAATATCTTATATATATATATATATATATATATATATATATATATATATATATATATATATATATATATATATATATATATATATATATATATATATATATATATATATATATATATATAAAGAAAATAACAAATTAATTATTTGCTCGCCGTCTTTTATGGAGAATTGAACGTGTTTTACGGTTGATATTTCTTAGGATCATCATAAGGATGTCAGTCTTCGGATACTAGAAGAATTATAGAAAAAATGAGACATCTTTCTGATGGTCAGTCAAGGTTTATGCGGTTGGCCCAGAACGACCCAAAGTCAATCTGGTCGACACAAAATAATTTTTTCCAAAGTCCTTGGTGATGTTTAAAGTAGGCAGGAGTTTGATATTGTAGTCTTAAATGTCGATTACTTCATGATCATTTTAAGATTAATGAACAAGAAGCGTTTCAGTTTTAAAGGATAATGCATTTAATGAGACATATTTCAAGCGTCTTTTCATAGACATCATCATGACGGTTCTTGAGAACCAAAACTCTTAAGTGTTGCATGTGAATGATTATGTGTGTTTGGTGAAGCCTTTTTGTCTTCCAGAACATAGTTTTCTTTTCGGGAAATAATTATTCTTTTTCTCATTTCATAGTCTTCCTTTTTCTAATTTAATAGTTTAAAGGAGCCTTCTCGTCTTCGCAAGCTTCTTCCAGTGACTTTATTCCCGGGTCTATTTTCCTAGCTTGTGCGCCTAACATGTGGATTATTTTCAGCTTGAGGCTCTCTACATAACATTTTTGGTGATCTTCTGATCTTATTAGATAACTCCAACTAGCCCATCATAGAGCGGATACTTCATGCATAAGTAGATAGTGGACAAGGTGGCGCCCAATTGATTAAAAATTGGTCATCATATAATCATATTGTAAGATGAGGTAACATCATAACCAAATACTTAAGCTTTATTTCTTTGGTAGGATCCTGCTCTCTAAAAGTAGTCTTCAGAGTGATGTATCCTTTTACTTGCACTTACTCCCTAGAGTGTCAGACTAGCGAGCCCTTGAAGGGTTTTTGGTCCTCTAAGTCAAGGTAGAGTCTTTTAAAAGCCTTCCAATATAGAATATATGCAGAACTTCCTTGGTCTAAAATGACTCTTTTGATCTCCCATTCATCACATCTGACGGTAATGACCATGTAGGCATCATCGTGAGGGTGGATGCTGATTGCATCTTTCTCAGAGAAGGCGATCGTGGCTTATGGCGCCTTCGGCTCGCCTTCGCCTTCAATATTGGGGAGATCTTCTATATTCATAATTTGATGAGCGTACCTTCTATAGGTAAAGCTAGTCTCCCCGCCTCAGATAAAACCTTCTACAATAGTATTGAGCGTGTGGTGCACAACCTTTTCACCATCACCTTAGGATTCCTCCTTCTCCTTGTTGGGCCTGGGGCTCCCTACGTCGTCTCGCCTACGGAAGCTGGAATCGTCTGGTCCACGAAAGAAATCACCCTTGTCAAATTTTTTGAGGTGTCCCTCATAGACTAGCCTTTTAAATCTCTTTCTTGAATTGGTAACAATCCTCAATGTGGCGTCCTTAGACCCTAAGGAACTTGCACCGTCTACCTGGTTTAGGACCCATTACATATGTCTTCGGAGCTAGAGGCATATAGATGTTGTTCCGATGAAGAACCTCACGCCAAAACTGTTCACGACGAGTGTTTAGAGGTGTGAAGCTTTGTGCCATTTTACCCACTATCTTGAATATAATCATGTCTTTGATGGAGGATTTATAATTACTCTTCATATGGTAGTGAGAGCTCTTGGTGTTAGGAACATGCTCTTTGACGTCTCTCACCTTCTTCTCAGTATTGTTCTCCTCACTTTTATGTAACATTCTGCTCTATTTACCATTTTCACTAACGAGAGTGCTGGCTTTTGGTAGAGAAACTCATTGAAGTGTCCCACCTTAAGTCTATTTTGGAACGCCCCTACAAACATTTCTTTGTTTGAAGGTGTTGTACCCCAAAATTTTACCTCTCATTTCTCAAGTAATCTCTCAAAAGATCTCCTTTGGTTCAAAACTGCACAAGGGTTGATCAACTCAAGACACCTCATCAAGCACTAATAACTGAAAATTAGGGTTTGAGTTTGCACAAAGACAAATGGATTTTTAATGCCTCAAATTACTTTCATGGATCATTTTGGACACTCAAGATTGCTCATGTCAAGTTTCAAGTCTTGGATCACATTTTTGCTCAGTCAATTGATCAGTTGACCTAAAATCAGTTGTATTGGGGAAAAAGTCGACTGTGGTCAATTTACAGGTAAACTTCATAATTTTTGGCCCATATCAATATTATGAACTCATATATGTCATTTGATTAAGTTTGGATCACAATTCCTCAAGAAATTTGATCAGAACATCAAAAGGGAAAAATGGTCAAAATTAGGGTTTTGACTGAGAAGGTGCAATTTCTGATTTTTGACCTAGCAAATGACTTATTGGTTTGAGACATGATCTAAAGGATTAAAATGCTTCATTTTTACCTAATGGCATGGTTCAAAACATCTCTCAAGATCAATTGGTTGACAGATGAATTTCAGTCAACTGATGAAAAAGTCAATTGTACACTAAAAAGTCAAACTTTGACTTTTTGATCAAAATCAAGTTCCAAAGATCATAATTCATCAAGACATGTCAAAATATGAAACTTGTTCATCAAGAAATCAAAAAGTCAAGATTTCATATTGAAAAGTCAAAATTTCTAAACTTAGAAATTTTTCTAAGTGTTAGAAATTCACATTTTTTTCATAACTTTGAGCCAAATTTTCACCATGATGCAAGATGATTCACAGGAAACTTCCAATATGAAAGTTTTATATCTAAATGAGATCTAAAACATTGTAGAACACAACTTTATCTAGAAATTCATGGATTTCAAGTTATTATTTTAAGAAGACATGTTCATGAAACTTGAAAACTTAGTGAAAATTTTCCCTAGTTTAGGCAGGATTTTGACTTAACTTCATGGCAATTTTTCACATAGTTCTAAGATGAATCTTCAAAAATTTTAAACATAGAGGTTGTAGAGGATGTTACAAGATTTCCAAAATGTCCAAGAAGTTGTTGAGATCATATTTGAGCAAGGATAATGGAAGGAAAGAAGTTAGGGTTTCATTCTTGTTTTGCAAGGCAAATTTGTGAAGAACACTTCATCCAATCTTCAAGCATGCTGTACAAATCTTGCTTTTCAGGCTTCAAACTTCCTAATCACTCAATAATTAAATGTTTACATAACTGATAGAGTCATTGTCCAAGCATTTGAGTCATTATACAAGTTGCATTTCCATTTATGGCACAAAGTTACCATTCCATTCTTGAAAAGTTGCTTTAATCACAAAGTCAACTTGTCTTGAGCTTCTAACTTGTTTGTTCAGCACACACTCAACATACAAAGTCAGATAAAAATTTTTAAAGCTTGTAACCACTCTAGATAACCTTGTACTATGCATTGGGACAATGTGTATCAAGCTTGCTTCAAAAACAAGCCAAAGAGCCATAACATGTGAACTTATACTTCTGATCACCCAAGCTCTCAAAACTTTTTCCTATAAATTGAGACACTGTTATGCAACTTAGGACACGATTTTGCAAGCCTGAAAATTCTCCCAAACTCCCTCTAGCCAGGAATTGCCACAAACTCCATTTTTGTGCAGGTTCTGACCTTGAACTTGTATCTTCTATTTCCATCGTGTGTTTCCTCTAAAAATCATTTTCAAAGCTTCCTTACATCAAATACAATTCATCCCTGTCCTTGTTTCCCAACTGTCACACCATCTTCATCAACCTCCATAGCCAAAAAATAGAGTCTGCACATTGACTTCTCCAAGCCATTCCAACCATCCATTACTCAAGCTAATCATTTCATTAGCTTCCTTGGAACTTGAGGAAGCTAACCTGATCATCACAACAACTTGAATCAAGCTCTAACTCAAAACACGATCTCCAGCTGCAAGGTGAGTTTTCTAACTTTTCATGTCATTACTTAGGCATTGTTAGGCTTGCATTTTTAAAGACAAAATGTAGATATCATTTCCATGAAACTGTATATATCCATAGATTTCATTTATATGGTTTGAGCTTAGAGAATTTTAAGATTGAAATTTTTGGAAAATTTAGGGTTCAAATTAGGGCCAACGAAATTCTCATTCATCTTTAATTTATAGTTTAGTTATTTACATGGTTGGATTCGTGAGAAAAAATGGAACAACTTTCATGTTTGCAATTTTAATTTCCATTGAGAAATGAGAAAGATACAGGTTGTCTGACTGGGCGTGAGGTTGAAGATGAAGTTCAGGCCATGGACTTGATTTGTAATATATATTTATGATTTGATACAAGTTAACGGATGTACAGCCACTCTAGTGGCAAAGGTAGCACGCGTGTGTGTTAGAGGTCAGGGGTTCAACACCCAGTGCTACCTTTTTTTTTCTCCACATTTTCCTCTTTTTTTGGTTGCAAACATGCAGCGCCTGGGCCCTTATGTCGGGCCTTCCATTTTTTTGATGATCTCTAACCCCCCCGCCTTACTTTTGCACACTTGGCCCTGTAATCTCAAGCCTCAACTCAACTTTAGTTTTCATGAAAGACAAACAAGCACTATGGCAAGAAGGAAAAGAAGTGGAATTAGCTTAAAGCACCATTCACTCAAAGCTTCAAGGATCATGGCAAGCAAACAAGTATATCAATTCTCTGATCGGGACTTTATGAGTCTGTCGAGATACTAACGGCAAGTATACAGTTTAGTCGTTCTAGTTTTAAAAGATTATCGAACCCACAGAGACTGAGGATCAATCGCATACGATCTAATGCTACAGTTTGTTTAACTAAGCGATGAATATTCGATTTTTGGGGGAAACAGTTTAATTAAAAATAATAGTAATAGTTATACCGGTATGTGATAATCGGACTTCGGGAATTCGGTGAATCGCTTGGCCTATAAAGTATTTCGGTAAAAGCTAATTGTTTAAAAACCTGAGACATACACTCTCGTGTTCATGAAATAAGTTATGCTACTAAACCTAGTGGATGCACTTTAAATTTAATAACACTTTTTGAAAACAATTCGAGTTTAATTAATTTATTAAAACACTCTCGTGTATTTAAAAATTAATGTTTCGTTACCACTATCTGGGTTGAACCCCAGCTCTCGCATGCAGGTTCTTGCCTTAATTAATTTCCCACTCTCGTGGCAAAATCGTGTTAACTAACCTCTCACTCTCGTGACAAGGGTAGTTAAATTAATCTTGGAAATTGGAAACCAGAAATTGTTTTATAAATATTTTTGGCCAAGGTATCACTGAATTCTTTCAGTTCTTAAGAGTCACATACCGGTATTAATAAATTAGTCGGACATAATAAATTTAACAGCAATGCAATTCAAAATATAATTCATAACATTAATTGGCATAATATAAAAACGAATAAATATTAATTGCAATAAAAAAAAACCTGTAATCAAAGTTGCTATGTTAATCTTGAAGTATTACAATAATCCTTGGGCTTGATTGCAGTAAATAAATCGTGTTAATTCTTGAATGAAGAATTAACACCTAAAACTAAAAACTAAAGCTTGGAATGAAAATTACAGCAACGTAGAAAAACTCTAAAACAAGAAAATAGAAATAATTGTAAAAGAATAATAAATTTGCTCTAAGAAAATTCCTTCGACCTCTGGTACGTTGCACTTGCACACATATATATAGCAGGAGAAAAATAGCAGTTGCCAAGTCTTGAGGAAAGGTTGAATGGAGAAAATATAGGGAGCACTGTTAGTGGGTGGAGGAAAAATAGCAGAACGAGTCTGCCCTTGCGTTGCCCACGTCTCCACTCTTTACAACGTCCATCTTCACGCGCGTGACGGTCGTCACAGGTGGGTGACGGTCGTAACGCGCTTAAGTAGCACATTACGCTCGTCAGTGATGTGTGACGAGCATTACTCCAAGTTGGGGGGTGTTACGCCCGTCACAAGGGTGTGACGACCGTCACTGCTCCAAAAATCCAAACTTTGTATTTTTTTAGTTCTTTTTCTCTTTGTTTATTGTCTAGCCTTTTTCATGTTGTCCTTTTCCATTGGTTTGAGTTGACAAATGTTATACCTGTAAAAAGACAAATAATCTCGGAATAATCGGGGGTTAGACGACTTAATGAAATATAAAATCAGTAAAAAGCGTGGTAATAATATGATATGTTTTCTTGTTATCAAATTCCCCCATACTTAAACCTTTGCTTGTCCTCAAGCAAATAGTCATTCGAAAGGTCGGACAAGTTTTGTCAAGCGCATAAGCACGACATGCCTTGGATTTTTAAAGTAATTTCGGGAAATCCTCGTCGGTTCGGCCAATACTTGAATAAAACACTAAAGATACGCTAATGACACAAGCAATAAGCTTAGTCGTAGGCTTCCATTTCAAACGAGTTATCCAATGGTTCCGTTATAATTCTGCCCGGAGTTCCTCGTATCTATTTCACCCGGTTTCGTTCTGGCGCAATCACATTAAGCCCTTTGTCTTAGCACGCACGTTGGAGTAACCGGTTAGTGACTTTGATCCTTTCAGCACGAGGTCTGGTACACGAATGTGGTAACCCTACATATGTTATCCAAATTGGAGGTTGTGAGGGATCGGGAGGTAGCACGCCCTACCGAGTTCAGAACCAGATACCTCTGAACCAACCAACACTGGATTCCTTCATTATTTGCTCAGCTCTTATATGTGCCCGTATATTTTGGTACACAAATTTTCTTTTCTTTTAGCAGCGAGATAGGAAGGATATTTTTAGAATCAGGCATCAAACACTTATATTCATCGATTCTCCACGTGGTTTATGTCAAGACGGTGCTGACTGCTAGTATAAACTACTAGGGGTTACTTCTAGAACTTGAAACTCCAGATATCGGTATAATGGTTATTGAAATGGATCGCGTAAGTAGGAAGTCTATGATGTCATAACCGTATCGATCTTGTTATGTCATTTTCGGCTTCCTCAACTGGGATTTCGTTAAAATAGGTATGTCGGGCTGATGTGAAGATAAAAAAAATTTCGGTATGGAAAAATAAAGCGAAGAATTTGAATCGAGACATATTGTAAGAATTTACTAGTTTATAAAAGATTGAAAGGTACCTCTCCCACACAAAATCCGACATTGTCCTCAATGTTGCGGTATATAGGCGGGGAAGTACAATTAAAAAACAAACGGAAAAGAAATGAAATAGAAAAATAAATTACATAGAAATTAAAGAAAGACTACTGGTGGCCACGTCCTCTACTCCTGGTGCGAGAGCGTCTGGTAGGAGTGGCTTCAGTGTCAGTGTCTTGGAAACCAAGGGTGCTGACGTCCATCCGTAAGGCGTTAAGCTCTGACAGGGCCTCATCTAACCTCTCATTCATGTTGCGTTGCCCAATCAAGATCTGAGCGTTTTGAGCGCACAGAGACTCAAATTGTTCATGTTGCCTTCTTTCAAGTGTTGCGTTCATTTGGTTCTGCATATGGAGGGCACGAAGGATGTCTTCAAGATTAATAGGAGGAGGTGCAGATGAGGATCCTGGAATGTCGTGGACTGGAGGAGCACTATCCAACTCTTCTTGCATTTCGTCTGCGGGGGCTGCAGGTTGGTCTTCATGAGCAGGTGCACGCTCTGCGGGAATTTCAGGCTCGAACAACCAGTTTGCTCGGTTACTTGGATCGATTCGGTCCCTGCAAGGCAAAATGATGTTCTGATAGACAGTGTTCCTGATTACAGGGTGGAATCTGCCATCTTCCCGCTCGTAAATGAGATGTGCGGCTTTGCAGTGATCCAAAGTTAGCAAAGCCGGTGCCATAGAAGGCAAGGTTGCGAGAGCAGCACCGTAGTTCAGACCTATGGCAATTGAAGTGACCAGCCCTCTGAAATAAAATGGTTTTCCGCCTCTAGCACAAATAGAGTGGATGTGAGCGAGTAAGAACGAGGCGGCATTGATCTTTTGCCCAGTGAACGCGCAATGCAAAAAGAAGAGCTCCTTGGAGTTGAGCTTATGGTTACTGTCGCGGGCGAAGATTGTGTTGCTAAGGATGTGGTGGAAATAGCGGATGGCCGGATTATGAATGTGGGTGGCATTCAGGTGGTCGTAGGATCCGGCATGGATATTTGTCAAACTGTGCCATAAGTTGAAAGCTTCCTCACCAAAATTATCCGGCACCCAGAGATGAGCACCTTCGTCCGAACAAAAGCCTAAAAGTCGCGCGATGTCGGATTGAGGAAACTAGTGCTCTATGCCAAACATGCGGAATTTGGCCAGGCCTGACAGTTGGTTCGTGGCACCTGGCGGAGTGATGTAAACAAATGAACTCAATAACTCAAGAGTAAGAGTTTCATAGATCGGTCTTGGTTCGCGGTACAAGTTCCACAAATCCACACTTTGCAATAATTGGCGGACACTGTCAAGTAGTCCCAAACTCCTCAGGCAGTGGATGTCAACGTACCGTGTGGGTTGGAGACCTCGACATTGAAATTTCTGAAACTTTTCCCGTTGATTCTCTCCTTGTTCGCCGATTCTGAAAGTGAGGGCGGGAGCTTGTGGGTTGTTGGCCATGGTGTAGGTAGATTTTGATTTTGGAATATGAAAATGTGGTACTGTATGGATGGTAATTTGGTGTTGGGAGTTTAAAAGTTAGAATAAAAATGGAGTGGAGTGGGTAGTTTTCGTGTGATGTGGTAACAATGGGGGAATGGGTTTATGAAGAGAATGGTTGCAACAGTTCTGTAATAGCCGTTCTGATACATTGTATGCGTGACGGTCGTCACGAGGGTGTGACGGTCGTCATAAGGCAAAAAGGCGTGTCACGCTCGTCACAAGGGTGTGACGGTCGTAACGCGTTCAGCATCATTAATGAGACGACCGTTACAGGACCGTTGGGGGTGTTTATATATAATTATATATTTTAATTATTTTCTTGGCAATAAGGTTTGAAGTATTTTAAATTTTTGAATATATTTTAATTAATTAAAGTTTTGAATATATTAAAGTAATCTAATAATTAAAGTTTTGTAATATTAGTTACCAGTACATAACGAAATAGTAATATTGCGGTAAACATAAACCGTAAATAAAAAAAAGAAATAGACAGTATGCTGAAGATGAAAAGAAATGAAAATTAAAATAAACTTGGTGGTACTTTAAATAATTGAATAAATTCATAAGAAATTGTTTCGAAATAACTAGAAATAGAAAATGATAAAATGCTGAAATAATAACTAGAATCCCTCCCACACTAAAACTAAACAGTGTCCCCACTGTATGTACAAATGCGAGAGAAAAGAATATGATAACAATGGCAACTCTAGCCACGGGGAGGCGGAAACATATGCTGGTGCATGTACTCCAGCTGATCGGTCACCAAATCCATGAAGGCTATGAAGTCCACCCGGAGAGATGTCAGATCGCCCCGCATGTCAGTAATTGCTTCATGTAAAGAGTGCAGGGTAACAGTAGGTGAAGGTGGTGTAATCTCTGGAGCCTGGGTGGCGGTCTCAATGGAAGTAGCCTGCTGTTCCCAAGGATCGGGGAACTCATGGTATCCTGGTGGTGTGGCAGGATCTTCATCAGCATTAGTAGTGTTGGGGACCTCGTAAATGTCAACAGTAGATGGTGAGGAGGGCGGTGTAGCAGGATGGTGAAGGTCAAAAAGCCAGTTATCTCTGTTATGCACACTGGTGATAGGGTCCGGAAGCTTAAACTGGAGGACGATCTGATGATTAACTAACATGTCAAATTGATCTGGTCCAAGGTTTCCGATAAAGCTAGTGTTGAAACAGAATGCGATATCCATCGACTTTATTCCATAAAGCGGGGTTGATCCTAGCATAGGCCTGCGAAGTCCAATTGCATTTGATAGCATGGTAACTAAACCACCCAACAGGATTGGTGCATTTGGAGTCTGGATGATACGCTCCATATTAGCGAGCATGTAAGCGGCACCGTTAACCGAACGGCTCTGGGATGCACAATACATAATGAATAGCTCATCGCGGGATACAGATGTGACATTCTGCTGTTTGCCAAAGATGGTGTGGGAGATGATCTTGTGAAAATACCTGATAGCCGGGTTATGGATACATTCTGAATAAAGATCAGACGACTCAGGGTGGTTATTACCAGCGATGCTTCCCCAGAAAAAATCAAGATCAGAGTCAGGCAAGAGGTCCTCCTGTGTCATAGTGATAACATCAGGTCCAAAAGGGAACCTAAGCAGGTGGCTAAAATCCCGGAGGTTATAAGTGTAGTCCATGTTAAACATCCTGAAAGTGATCAACCCACGGTTGAATCCTATCCCATGATTTGGAATGAAGCTTAGGGTGCTCAGGAACTCAAGGGTCAGCTTTTTGTAAGTACATAACCGTCTTCGGATAGGAGCAGTATCCCAGCCAATCTGATGCAGCAAGTACATGACACTCTCACGAATTCCAAGAGCGGTCATAGCATGGTCATCTGCGTAGATAGTAGGGCACATTTCCCGCTCAGCCAGGTCCTCAAATCGTCTTCTTTGGTGTCTGCTTCTCAAATTGACATTCATGAAGTTTACACGGGCCATAGCGCTAAATATGAAAGCAAAAGAATTACCCCCTGAAAATATTTGATAAATGTTTGAAAAAAAGGAGAAACTAAGTTAGTATTTTCGGGTTAAGAAATTTCCAAAGTTAAATCAAAAAGAAAAAGAAAGTTTAAAGGGAAAATAAAAACAGAAGAAAAAAAAAATAGGAAGGAGTAAAAGATGCAATCATGAAAATGTTTTAAAGATTAAGAAAAAGAAAAGAAAAAGAAAAACATGTTAAAGTAGTAAAAATAATTAAAGTAAAACATGGGTTGCCTCCCACGAAGCACCTTTATTTTATGTCGACGGCTCGACAGTTAATACCTATTCAGTTAGGTATTGGGGTAGGCGGCTCACTTAACTGAAGATAAACCGAATAGTTGATATTTCCGACGTTAAAGTAGTGCTTTAGGCGCTGGCCATTAACTATGAATGGTTTGTTAGAACTGCCTTTAATTTCTATCGCACCACTTGGGAAAACTTTGTTAATTTCGAATGGTCCAGACCATCTGGAACGTGATTTTCCCGGGAAAAGTTTCAGTCTAGATTTGAATAGGAGTACAATGTCTCTTTCCTTAAATTCTTTCCGCGAGATACGCTTATCGTGCCATTTTTTTGTTCTTTCTTTATAGATTATATCATTTTCATAAGCGTCTAAACGCAATTCTTCTAATTCATGGATATCTAACACTCGTTTCTCGCCAGCACTCTTGTAATTTAAGTTTAGGGTTTTTATGGCCCAATAAGCTTTATGCTCTAATTCTACTGGCAAATGACAAGATTTTCCATAAACTAACTTGAACGGCGTTATTCCGATAGGGGTTTTAAAAGCTGTCCGATATGCCCAAAGAGCATCATTTAGCTTGGAGGACCAGTCTTTTCTGGATGAAGTTACAGTTTTCTCAAGGATTTGTTTTATCTCCCTATTTGACACTTCCACTTGGCCGCTCGTTTGAGGATGGTATGGTGTGGCTATGCGATGTTTAACGCCATATTTTGAAAGTAACTTTTCGAAGATTCTAGAGATAAAATGGGAACCACCATCACTGATTACCAGTCTTGGTACACCGAATCGTGGGAAGATAATATGCTTGAATAGTTTTAGTACCACACGTGTATCGTTTGTGGGTGCGGCGATGGCTTCAATCCATTTTGATACGTAGTCGACGGCTACCAAAATATACTTATTTCCAAAAGATGCGGGGAAAGGTCCCATGAATTCAATTCCCCATACATCGAAAATTTCTACTTCGAGGATTCCTTTTTGTGGCATTTCGTCGCGTCTAGATATATTTCCCGTGCGTTGACATCTATCACAGTTCATAATTTTTACGTGGACGTCTTTCCATAAGGTAGGCCAAAAGAAGCCAGCTTGAAGTATTTTTACACAGGTTTTCGACGTACTAGCGTGTCCACCATAAGGGGCGGAATGGCAATGGGAAATGACGTCGTCTATTTCATCGTTAGGAACGCAACGACGGTAGATACCATCGGCGCCTCTTTTAAAGAGTAATGGTTCATCCCAAAAGTAGTGTTTAAGATCATGGAAAAATTTATTCCGCTGTTGGTACGTTAAATCAGGTGGTAAAACACCGGCAGCTAAATAGTTGACGAAGTCAGCGTACCATGGTAATGTGGTGTTAGCACAAATGGCTTTTACTACCGCAGTTGTTAAAGGTTCATTGTGTTGATCTAAACTGTCGGTAGGGTTTATCTCTAGCTTAGCAACAAGGCGTTCATAAGGGAAGTCTTGGTTTATGGGAACACTCTCGGTTTGGATTCCATCTAATCTCGATAAATGGTCAGCTACCACGTTTTCAGTTCCTCTCTTGTCTTTTATTTCTAAGTCAAACTCTTGTAGGAGTAAGATCCATCTGAGTAGTCGTGGTTTGGCATCTTTCTTGCTTAGTAAGTATCGGATCGCAGCATGATCCGTGTAAATAATTATTTTGGCGCCTACTAAGTAGGAACGAAATTTATCCAATGCGAATACCACAGCTAAGAGTTCCTTCTCTGTAGTGGCGTAATTCATTTGTGCGGGATCGAGTGTTCTGCTTGCGTAGTAGATAGCGTGAAGCTTTTTTTCTTTGCGTTATCCTAGGACTGCGCCTACAGCATAATCGCTCGCATCGCACATTATTTCAAACGGTAGGTTCCAATCGGGAGGTTGCATAATAGGTGTTGAGATTAAGGCTTCTTTAAGTGTCTCAAATGCGTTCAAGCATTTATCGTCGAAAATAAACTCAGCCTCTTTCATTAATAATTCGGTTAGTGGCTTGGTGATTTTAGAGAAATCTTTTATAAAACGTCGGTAAAAACCCGCGTGTCCTAGAAAGCTTCTTATTTCTCTAACTGTTTTGGGTGGTTGAAGGCTTTTGATAATTTCGATCTTTGCTTTGTCGACTTCAATCCCTCTGTTTGATACAATGTGACCCAACACAATTCCTTGTCTCACCATGAAGTGACATTTTTCCAGTTGAGCACTAGGTTGACATTGACACAGTGTTTCAGTACTAATTCAAGATTTGATAAACATCCGTCAAAACTTTCTCCACACACAGAGAAATCGTCCATGAATACTTCCATAATTCCGTCTAAAAAGTCTGCGAAAATCGCCATCATGCATCGTTGGAAGGTTGCGGGTGCGTTACATAGTCCAAATGGCATTCTTCGGTATGCAAAGGTACCATAGGGACATGTGAACATGGTTTTCTCTTGATCATCTGGATGAATGGGAATTTGAAAGAATCTTTAGTACCCGTCAAGATAGCAGAAATGGGAATGTTTGGCTAAACGCTCGAGCATTTGGTCAATGAATGGTAATGGGAAATGGTGGTGTGTGGCTTTGTTTAGTTTTCTATAATCTATACACATTCTCCATCCTGTTTGGGTACGTTGTGCTACCGATTCTCCTTTTGTGTTCATTATAACCGTAACACCTCCTTTCTTAGGCACCACGTGAACTGGACTTACCCAGTTGCTATCTGATATTGGATATATGATGCCTGCTTCTAGTAGTTTCTGCACTTCCTTCTTAACGACTTCACTTAGGATAAGGTTTATTCGTCTTTGATGTTCTCTAGAAGTCTTACAGTCCTCCTCCAGCATAATGCGGTGCATACAGAGAGAAGGGCTTATTCCTTTTAGATCTGATATATTATAGTCTAATGCGGCTGGATATTTCCTTAACACACTAAGAATTTTTTCAGTTTCGATCTCTCCTAATTTGGCATTGATTATAACTGGTCGTTCGAGTTCTTTATCTAAGAATTCATACCTAAGATCTTCAGGTAATGTTTTAAGTTCTATACCAGGTTTCTTATTAGTTGGGGAAGGATCGGGTGTTAAGGCTAAACATTCGCTTAGGTCGGCATCTAAGTGTTCTTGTTTCCAGTCCTCGTTCTTAAGGATAGTTGGTGTCTGAATTTTTAGCATCGCAGAATAGGTGTCCTCTTGGCATTCAAGTTCTTTGACACATTCATCAATAATATCTAGGAGACAACATGAGTCATCTATAGCAGGGGATTTAAAGAATTGGGAAAGAATGAATTCTACTTTTTCTTCTCCTACCTCGAAGGTAAGTTTTCCTTTCTTAAGGTCTATGATGGCTCCTGCCGTAGCTAAAAATGGTCTTCCTAGTATGATGGGAATGTTTGAATCTTCCTTGATGTCCATTATTATAAAGTCAGTTGGTATGTAAAATTGTCCTATTCGGACAGGAATGTTTTCTAGCATACCAACAGGAAATTTGACTGATCTGTCGGCTAGTTGTAGGGACATCTTGGTAGGTCTCATGTCGCCTAATTTGAGCTTCTCGCAAATAGATAAGGGCATTAGAATGACACTGGCTCCTAAATCGCATAGAGCTTTGTCTATGATAGATTTTCCAATTACACATGGTATGGAGAAACTACCAGGATCTTTTAGCTTTGGAGGCATGTTATTTTGAATTATGGCGCTACATTCGGCAGTTAGCATAACGGTTTCATTTTCAATGATTTTTTCTTATCAGACAATATTTCTTTTAGGAATTTAGCATACGACGGCATTTGGGTTATAACTTCCGTAAAAGGAAGTAACGTTTAATTGTTTCAGAAGTTCTACAAATTTCTTGAATTGTCCCTCGTTCTTGGATTTTGCAAGTCTTTGGGGGTATGGAATTGGTGGTTTATATGGTGGTGGAGGCACATAAGATTTTTCTGAAGCCTCTCTGTTCTCATTCGCGTCTTCCTCTACATTTTCAGATTGATCTTTCGACTTCTCTATTTCTTTTTCAGGTTTTTGATACATGGTCGGGTTTTGGAGTCTAGGATCTACCGGTCCATCAAGGGCTGTCCCACTTCGTAATGTGATAGCATTTGCATGTCCTTTAGGATTGGGCTGTGGCTGTCTAGGAAATGTACCAGCAGGTGTGGCAGAACTAGCTTGGTGTTGTGCTACTTGGGAGATTTGGGTTTCTAACATTTTATTGTGAGTTGCTAGGGCATCTACCTTGTTTGCTAATAGCTTCAACTGTTCACCGGTGTGAATGTTTTGATTGAGGAATTCTTTGTTTTGTTGGGCTTGATTAGCGATAAAAATTTCCATTAGGATTTCAAGGTTAGATTTCTTAGGAATGTTAGGAACATTACCAGCGGGTTTTTGATACCCTGGAGGTACAGAAGGTGCTTGGCCAGGTGCATATAAAGCGTTATTGCTCTTGTACGAGAAGTTAGGATGGTTCTTCCAACCAGGAGTATAGGTATTGGCATAAGGATTACCTTGAGCGTAATTTACCTGATCAGCTGATATACTTGCTAAGATTTGACATTCGGTTCCAACATGACCAGGAACTCCACAAACTTCGGAGCTTGGGGTTACTGCAGCCACGGTAGCTGCAGGAGGTAAGGTCAAGCTTTCTATCTTTTGGGTGAGAGCATCTACCTTAGCATTAACTTTATCTAGGCTACTAATCTCGTACATCCCACCTTTGGGTTAAGTTTTCTCTACAGATGTTCTTTCTCCTCCCCACTGATAGTGGTTTTGAGCCATGTTTTCATTGAGTTGGTTAGCTTCATCATAAGGCTTGTCCATCAATGTACCACCTGCGGCGGAATCTATAGAGAGTCTTGTGTTGTACAAGAGTCCATTATAAAACGTGTGGATTATCAGCCATTTTTCTAATCCGTGATGTGGGCACATTCACATCATATCTTTGTAGCGCTCCCATGCATCGAATAGCGATTCAGTATCCTTCTGCCTAAATCCGTTGATTTGGGCTCTTAGTGCAGCGGTCTTGCTTGGGGGAAAGTATCGTGCTAAGAATACAATCTTCAGTCCTTCCCACGTAGTGACGGAATTTGATGGCAAGGATTGCAACCAAGCCCAAGCTCTATCTCTTAGTGAGAAAGGGAAAAGACGTAATCTTATCGCATCTTTACTAACACCATTTGCTATAACTGTGTCGGCAAATTGAACGAATTTTGTAAGATGTTCATTCGGATCCTCAGAAGGATCTCCAGAGAATTGGCATTGTTGGATAGCTGATATCAATGACGGTTTCAACTCGAAATCATTTTGGTTTATTGCTGGAGCAGCAATGCTGTTGTGGGGTTCTTGTTGTGATGGAGTTGCGTACTCCTTCAGTGGACGGGTCCTTTGTTCTTCGGCCATGTCTAATTCTGGATTGGTTTCAGTTTCAGAGGAAGAATTAGAATCTGTTTCAGAATCAATCTTGATTTCGAGTTTGGGTAAAGGAATAGCGTGATTTAAACAGTAATCCCTGACTGCACGTCTTACAGAAAGAATGCGTTCAGGTTCGTCCTTCGATTTGTCAAGTGGTTCGCCTTGTGAGCGAGTCCTTGGCACACAAATCGAAAAAGGGTATTTGTTGCCTAGTCTAAACGCGCAACAGAAGAATCGTAATTAATTGACTACCAGTCCCCGGCAACGGCGCCAAAAACTTGATCGGGACTTTATGAGTCTGTCGGGATACTAACTGCAAGTATACAATTTAGTCGTTCTAGTTTTAAAAGATTATCGAACCCATAGAGACTGAGGATCAATCGCATACGATCTAATGCTACAGTTTGTTTAACTAAGCGATGAATATTCGATTTTTGGGGGAAACAGTTTAATTAAAAATAATAGTAATAGTTATACCGGTATGTGATAATCGGACTTCGGGAATTTGGTGAATCGCTTGGACTATAAAGTATTTCGGTAAAAGCTAATTGTTTAAAAACCTGAGACATACACTCTCGTGTTCATGAAATAAGTTATGCTACTAAACCTAGTGGATGCACTTTAAATTTAATAACACTTTTTGAAAACAATTCGAGTTTAATTAATTTATTAAAACACTCTCGTGTATTTAAAAATTAATGTTTCGTTACCACTATCTGGGTTGAACCCCAGCTCTCGCATGAAGGTTCTTGCCTTAATTAATTTCCCACTCTCGTGGCAAAATCGTGTTAATTAACCTCTCACTCTCGTGACAAGGATAGTTAAATTAATCTTGGAAATTGGAAACCAGAAATTGTTTTATAAATATTTTTGGCCAAGGTATCACTGAATTCTTTCAGTTCTTAAGAGTCACGTACCTGTATTAATAAATTAGCCGGACATAATAAATTTAACAGCAATGCAATTCAAAATATAATTCATAACATTAATTGGCATAATATAAAAACGAATAAATATTAATTGCAATAAAAAACACCTGTAATCAAAGTTACTATGGTAATCTTGAAGTATTACAATAATCCTTGAGCTTGATTGCAGTAAATAAATCGTGTTAATTCTTGAATGAAGAATTAACACCTAAAACTAAAAACTAAAGCTTGAAATGAAAATTACAGCAACGTAGAAAAACTCTAAAACAAGAAAATAGAAATAATTGTAAAAGAATAATAAATTTGCTCTGAGAAAATTCCTTCGACCTCTGGTACGTTGCACTTGCACACATATATATAGCAGGAGTAAAATAGCAGTTGCCAAATCTTGAGGAAAGGTTGAATGGAGAAAATATAGGGAGCACTGTTAGTGGGTGGAGGAAAAATAGCAGAATGAGTCTGCCCTTGCGTTTCCCACGTCTCCACTCTTTACAACGTCCATCTTCACGCGCGTGACGGTCGTCACAGGTGGGTGACGGTCGTAGCGCTTAAGTAGCGCATTACGCTCGTCAGTGATGTGTGATGAGCGTTACTCCAAGTTGGGGGGTGTTACGCCCGTCACAAGGGTGTGACGACCGTCACTGCTCCAAAAATCCAAACTTTGTATTTTTTTTAGTTCTTTTTCTCTTTGTTTATTGTCTAGCCTTCTTCATGTTGTCATTTTCCATTGGTTTGAGTTGACAAATGTTATACCTGTAAAAAGACAAATAATCTCGGAATAATCGGGGGTTAGACGACTTAATGAAATATAAAATCGGTAAAAAGCATGGTAATAATATGATATGTTTTCTCGTTATCATTCTCATTTGAACTAAATTGATTAGAAATGCTCAAAAATGATATACACACTTGCCACAACACTTCACTTAAAGTTTAAAGCAAATTCTAAGTTTTTCACTAATGTAAATCGATTAACACATCATGTAAATCGATTTACACATGTTTTTTTTAAAAACTGATTGCCCCTGGCAACAATCGATTTACATGGAGTGTAAATCGATTGATTACTGAAATGAGTTAATTTTTAACACTAGTAAATCGATTAACACATCATGTAAATCGATTTACACTTCAAATTTTTTGAAAACAAGAACGTTACAAACCCGTGCAATAGATTTACACGTTGTAATTTTTTAAAAATCTGAACTTGATTCAAGATATCCTTCACACCTTTTCTCCAATGGTTGCATGGTCATACATTGCATCTTCTCAAGTTTTACAAACAGAAAAGTGGTATCCATTTGGAAAGGTATCTTGATTGCTTTAAATACTAAATCTTTCAAATTATAAAACAACTCTTCTCTCATGCAATAATTCTGAACTTTGTAAAATATTCAAACTTCATATTTCTTATTTTTTAAGAACAAAGATTTTCTGCACTTTCACACATATAAGAACAGAAATCTTTGAGAATTTTCTAACCATTGTGTTACAGTTTGAATTGCTTACAAGAGAAGAAAGAAGAAACTTCATTGAAGTCACTCTATGTGATCAACATCTTTCAAGAAATCATATTTCATAGAATCATACTATGTGTAACTTATTTCCAGGATTGTTGGAATTAAGTATTAGAATACTTTTGTACCTTGTTGTCCATTGTTGGAAACAAGAGGTATCTTTTGAGAGGATTGCTCTCAAGAGACTTATTGGAAATCCAAGAGGGTGTTCTTGGTATTTGTTAGTGTCTTTAGTTGATAAGACTAGGAAGAGTCATGTAAAAGTTCTAACAAAATAGTGAAATCTCTTGCGTGTTTGCAAGGGGACTGGACGTACTTCCGGGGTGTGGAAGGAACCAGGATAAATCTCAGTGTCTCTTTACTTTCTGCACTTTACCGTTTTCCATAGCACTAAAACAAAACTAGAAAGTGTAAAATAAATCAAAAATCGACCACCACCTAATTCACCCCCCCTCTTAGGCGCAATCTTAAACTTACAGGCCCAACCCTTTTTTATTATTTCATTTTGATATATTTTCTTTTCTTATTTTATTTTCAGTTTTATTTTATTATTTTTTATTATTACTATTATTAATAATATTATTTTTTTATTAATAAAAAATCTAAAAAATATTTTTATTATTATTTTCACATTTATATTTTATTTTCTTTATTAAACAAAAAGAATAAAAAATATTTTCTTAACAATTTAATTTTCCTTTTAATAAATAAATATTTAGATTTAGGTTTAATTAATTATTTTTCTTTTTTTATTTAAAATTAACTTAGAGTTTAGATTTCTCTTAATTAATTAATTTTCATATTATTAATTTAAAACCTTTTCATAAAAACCCTAAAAATACTTTTTTAACTTAATTTCTTTCTTAATTAGTTTAATCTTAATTTTATTTATCTTTAATTAATCATTTTCTTAATTAGGTCAAGACTAAACCCTTTCATTAAAAACCAAACAAAAATCATTCCCTTTTCCATTTATATTCTCCCATTATTATTTATTCAATTCTTGAACATTATTGAATATGGTTGTAATAGATAATTAGGTTTAATTTTCTTGTAAATCCCCATTCGTAAATTTGTATACCCCCTCCTCTAAGGATGTAATAGCGTAGTAATTTTACTTTCCGCAATTTATCGCTTTAATACAAATGCTAGTAATTAGGTTTTATATGGCAAGAATAAAAATCAACAAGTAGCAAACCTTAATTCAAGACAAAACAATGCATGTAAATCAAACACACTTGCACACTTACACCCTTAGGGTAATTCCACTTTGTTGCCTTACCAAAATGGTCATGTTATGCATGTGGGATATCTTTGCAAAAAGCAATCAAAAATACAAGATCATAGTCCCTCGATGACGCTATCAATGTTGCCTTTCAAAAATGATTTTAGTCCCTCAAAGAGAAATACTAAGATATCTCACAATATTGTTATCATGGCTATACGATGACCCACGTTCGTCCCTTTACGTCCAAAGATAAGGCTTCTTACCAAATCAATGGCAAGATAGCATTATCAAAGGAAATGAAGAAATAAACAAAAGACTTTTGAGTGGGTAGATTGTTCCTAGTTGCTTGCTCATTTTCAAATCAAACATCCTTGCTCATTTTCAAAACAAACACCAAACACTTTCAAAAATACTTTCAAAACATTTTCCAAACATGAAATATTTTCAAAAGTCCAACACTTTTTATATGTTCTTACGAACGAGAACTATTACAAAGTTTTCCTAAACGAAGTCGCCTTTTCAAAATACTTTCAAAAATCACACAAAGAATATTTTCAAACAAAAGCAAGTGATCTAGCAAGCAACTAAGAGCCCATAGATAACTATGGATGAAAAGGGTGCTAACACCTTCCCTTTTCATAATCTACCCCCCGAACTCAAGAAATAATCTCAAAGGTCTTTCTCGTTCTTTTCAGCCTTTCCTTTTGGATAAAAGAAAAGTCGGTGGCGACTCTTTCTAACTGCAACATTTATGATAAAACGTAAAACACCAAGTCAGTTCTTCCACCATATCACAGAACTGGATAAAAGAAAAGTCGGTGGCGACTTTTTGATACTCGATACTACACTAATTGATATTTGACTTCTCGGGATATTTCGGTCGCTGTGAAAGAGGCTTGCGCTGAAACAATGCCCGATAAGACAGATCAGTGATATTGAGATCCCTTAGAACCCGATTACTATTTCTAGGACAGGTTTGAGCCAACTAAACTTCAAGATGGTACTTACCTATGAGACTCCATGCAAGCCTGTGATGCGGTGGGAGAACTGACTTGAGGTTTTGCATTTTTTGGCAAATGTTTCGGTTTAGCAAGAGTCGCCACCAACTTTTTATTTATCCAAAGGAAAGGTCAAAAAGCATAGGAAAGACCTATGATATGTTTTCTTGGGTTCGGGGGGTAGATTATGAAAAGGGAAGATGCTAGCACCCTTTTCATCCATGGTTTTCCATGGGCTCTTAGTTACTTGTTTTAGATCACTTGCTTTTTCTTTTCAATTGTTTGAAATGGTGCTTTTGTGTGTGGTTTTGAAAGTATTTTGAAAAGAGGCCTTTGTCTAGGCAACCTTTGTAATGATTCTTGTTTGAATGTATACAAAGGTGTTTGTATTTTGAAAAATGTTTCAATGTTTGAAAGTTTGTTTTGGAAAAATGTTTTGAAATTATGTTGTGATGTGTGTTTGAAAATAGCAAGGATGTTTGCAAGTTTGATCAAGTAACTAGGAGCATCCACCTACCTAATCAAAAGTCTTTCCTACACATTTTTAACCCTTTGACATTGTTGTTTTACCATTGTATTTGGTAAATAAACTTTGTGTTTGGATTTTAAACGGGACAGGCGCGGGTCATCGTATGGCCATGATAATAATGTTGCCAAGTATCTTAGCAAGCTTTTGTTTGAGGGACTAGATCATTTTTGTATAGGCAACCAAGATAGCGTCATTGAGGGACTATGATATTTTTGTTTTGTTTTTGTTTTGCCAAGATACCTAGCATGCATACCATGGCCATTTTTTAGGCAACAAGTAGGTGAAACCCTAGGGGTGCTTTGTGTGCATTGTGTTGTCATTTTCATGTATTTTTGTCTTGTATTAGTCAAGCTATTGTTTGATTTTGGTTATTTGCATACAAACCCTAATCTTTCTATCATGGCACATTTGAAAGCTATAAAGCGCGTAAAAGTAAATCTACGACTATTACAACATTGATATGGGGAGGGGGATACAAGTTTGAATAGGGGGATATTTGCAAGAAAATAAAACCCTAAGTCAACTATTACAACCAAATTGAATTTATTTGCAAATAAATAAATGAAGCAAATATTAAATATGCAAATAAATATAAATATGCAAAATGTTTTTTTATATTTGTTTTTATGTATGTAAAAATAAATTATTTAATGTCCTAAATATAATAAGAAAATAAATGATTATTTTTGAAAAGGGTAATAAACCCTAATTTTTTTTGGTTTAAGAAAATATATACATTATAATTATTTATTTATGTACAAGAAAAATAAAATAAAATATATACAAAAATCTTAACAAATTAAATGTGTGAGAAAAATATTATTTAAGTATATAAATAATAAAAATAAAAATATATAATATTTTTGTATTATTTATGAATTTATTTTAAGAAAATAAAAGTATATCATTATTAATAAATTATTTCTATGTCCAAAAAATAATAAAAATAATAAAATAAAATTTGAAAATTTAAAAAAATGTTTTTGATGATTTTTTTATATTTACAAAAATAACAAAAGTCAGAAATGAAAAAGAAATAGAAAAATATACAAAATAAAATCAAATGGGCCAAGGGGGTGTAAACAGCAAGCTAAGGGGTGCAAACAGTCATGCCAAGCCAAGCCCAGCCCATATGGCCTTCATCCCTGACCTTGTGATAAGAAAAAAATGCGCGCCTTGTATTCAAAACTGGAAATCCTGCATTTGTGCTTAAAAACAAATACTTGCAACATGAAAGTTATAGAGCATGATCAAACGATTCTAACCATGTAAAAAACTTAATCTAACTCTCAAAGACCAGAGAGAATTTCTCTGGCCCTAATTTCTAACCTAGTTTTTTCAGAAAGTTCATCATTCAAATTCTCCCAGCTCAGTTAACTTAAATGAATTCTATGCATATGTACAGCTCAAGGGCAATGAGGACTACATTTTTTATTCGCAAACCTAAGCCTAATGATTCCTAAATAGAGAGATAGAAGTTTGAACTTTACCTGTTTCAGTCAAGCTCGAGTATGGCAATGCAGGGGTTGTGAGTGAGGCCTGAGATACTTGTGACCTTGCTTGAAGTTCCTTTGAGCTTCCCCAATGCTTAGCCTGCTTTGAAATAGCTTGAATATGCTTGTAGAACTTAACCTGCAAAGTCAGAATTTGAAAATGGTGAGGTGTGTAAATGGAGTTACAGTGACTTGGGAATGGTTGGGATAGCTTAGGTGAGTTGTATGGAGTGTGTTGGAACTGGTTGTAAGCAAAACGCACGAGGCAATGTGAAGATGGAAGTCACTCTGCAGAACCTACCCTGTTTTGACAAGAACTTGGGATTTTTGTGTACAAGGGTGTTTGAGGACTTTCTAGCTAGTGTTTCTGGCTTAGTGTATTGTGAAAAACTTGTTTGAAATGTTTACAAACTTTGGTTTTAACAGATACAAGAGTTGTGGTGATTTTGCAAGTTGACTTGCTTTTGAAGAAAAGGTGATTTTGATAATGCTATGGCCTGTACAAGCTAGCTCCAAGCATGCTGATAGTTGGTGAACCTTTGCCTAAGTTTGTGGAGTTGTTTTGCTACAAAGGATTGGGTTCACAACTCAAGAGAAACAAAATTGCATAAAGCAACCTTTATCAAAATGGCATTGTCATCTTTTTGCCAAAAATGGATTAATTCAATGTGTAATCTTCTAAAGCTCATAACAAAGCCTTAATCCATTGTGTTTGCATTCAATTTTTGAGTGTGGAAGGGTTTAAGGACCTGTAAACAAGTACAAACATGTTTGGACAGAATTTGCAACTTGTAGCAACATGAAAAATGCGTTGGATGAATGTGATATTTTGCCAATTTCAAACTTTCGATTCTCCCTAACCACAAATGATTTTGGAGAGTTCTTGGATATTTTGGAAAGCTTGTAACATGCTATACAATCCATCTTTGAAATGAATTTTTATATTCCAAATGGAACTAGGTGAAAAATTTCCATGAAGATAGGTCAAAATCCTGCCTAAACTAGGGCAAAATTTCACTAAGTTAAAAGTTTCATGGACCCTTGTTCACAAAATCATAACTTGAGATCCAAGCATCTTTTAGGAAAACTTTGTGAATAAAAGTTGTAGATTTTGTGGAGGAATACAACTTTCATGTTGGAAGTTTTGTTTGAATCCAATGCATCATGGTGCAAAAGTTGGGAAAAGTTGGGAAAAAATAAGAAAATTTCATAACTTGGAAAATTTCTAAGTTATGAAATTTTTCAATCTTAAACCCTAATTTCCAAAATTATGTTTCTTGGTGAACAAGTTTCATGTTTTGAAACATCTTGATGAAAAATGACCCTTGGCACTTGATTTTTACCAAAAAGTCAAAGTTTGACTTTTCAGTGTACAGTTGATTTTTGATCAGTTGACTGGAAAATTCCTCTGTCAATCCAATGCATTTGAGATCTTTTGAACCTTGTGATTTGGTCAAGATGATTCCATTGAGTCCTTGAATCCATGCTTGAACCCAATTTTCCATTGGCTAGGTGAAAAATCAGAAATTGCCCTTCTGTAGTCAAAACCCTAAAAATGACCATTTTGCCCTTTTGAAGATCTGATCAAATTTCTTGAAGAGTTGTGGTCCAAACTTGATAAAATGGTTCATATGAGTCTATAATGTTGATGTGGGTAAAAAATTATGAGGTTTGACTGTAAGTTGGCCACCGTTGACTTTTTCCCCAATACAACTGATTTCTAGGTCTACTGTCCAATTGACTGGGCAAAAATTTGATTCAAGGCTTGAAACTTGGTATGGCCAATCTTATAAGTCCAACATGAAGTATGAAAGTCACTTTAGGCATTGGAAGTCCAAAAACCCTTGTGCAAACTCAAACCCTAATTTCAGGTCATCAGTGCAAGGAGATGTCTTGAGCAGAGCAAACCCTAATCTTGTCTGGAGTCCAAAGAGTCTTGTGAGGGGAAATCTTGATAAAATGAGAGGGAAATGTTTGAGGTACAACAGCTGCCCCTATTCAATCTTCTTGAACTTGAAGAGTTAGATTGGCGAGATTGTCTTTCGTGACTCAAAGGTAAAAGATGATTGGACACTAGAGTGCCCGTAAATTTGCACTCGTCAAAATATTGTTGAGGAAATGGGATTAAAGATGACATTTGGAGATGGTTGAATTTGTTGGATATGGGCTTAAATATGCCATCCAAGACTGTTGGTTGAAAATCAGGAGAATGAACATCAGAATGGTATCCATATCTGGAACGTATCTGAGTTGTATCTAGAGATTGGATCTGTATGAGCAAAGGAATGGCGTCCGTGTCTGGAGCGTATCCGAGCTGTAACTGTATTTTGATTCTTGAATGAATAACAGAATGACTATCGTGTCTGGAGTGTATCTGTATTGTATCTGAATCTGAAATCTGAACAAGCGACAAAATGACATATGTGTCTGGAGCATCTCTGGACTGGGGACAAATCTGAATGAGTGATAGAATGGATTCCGTGTCTGGAGCGTATCTGGACTGTATCTAAAGTTGAGATCTATATGAGTAGCTGAATGACTTCCGTGTCTGGAGTGTATCCGTACTGTAACTGGGATATGAATAAGTGACAGAACGACTTCAGTGTCTGGAGTGTATCTTAACTTTGAAATTGATAGTTGAATCTGAATGAGAAATAGAATGGCTTTCGTGTCTGGAGCATATCTAATATGTATTTGATTGTTGAAGTCTGAATGAGTGACATAATGGCATCCGTGTCTGGCGCGTATCTGTACTGTATCTGAATAAGAGATTTGAATGAGTAGCAGAATGACTTCCATGTCTTGGAGTGTATCCGTACTGTATCTGAAATCTTTGAATATTTGTTAAACATAGCTTTTAAACTTATCCTGAAAAGGGTAAAATGTTAGCCAAAACACAAAGTTATGTTGCATGACATGTATGATGCAATAAATGTGTTTTATCAATGTTTATGATGAATGTAATGTATGCGCATGTAAGCTGATTAGCTGTTTTGCTGAGGAAAACAAATCCTTGATAGCTGGAGATAATGAAATCTTTGACCGCTGTCGGGGAAAATAAATCCATGACTGCTGCTGGAGATTCAAAATCTTTGATTGCTGAGGATGAGAAATCCTTGGACCACTATTGGGGATAGGAAATCCTTGGCGACTTGTGGGGATTACCCAAGACTTTGACAACTTCTGTAGGGATGTGAGAATCCTTCATGACTTCCTGGGGATAGGGATCCTTCAAGTCTTCTTGAGAAACCTGCTTGGGGAATCCAGAGAACTTTGATGACTATGGCTGGAGATTACGCAATGGGAATCTTTACTCGACTGGGGAATAAGGAAACTCCGATGGTCTCTACCGGGGATTAATCAAAGGAAAACCTTGATCTGCTGGAGAATAAGGAAGACTCTGGTGGCTTAAGAATGAGAAACTTCAATCTCCTGGGGAAAATGAACCCTTGGGGGTTTCACTGGAGAAATGAGAATGAGAATCTTCGATCTGCAGGGGATTAAAAATTCTGACAAATTCATGCTGGGAGTAATGAAGGCTCTAGCAACTTCACTGGGGAATCCAGACTGAGAATCTTCAATCTTCTAGGGGAAAATAAATCCATGGGAACTTCAAACTGGAGAGTTAAGAATGAGAATCTTCATTCTGTTGGGGAGTAAGAAACTCTGTGGGGAATAGCTATACTGCTGGGGAGTAGTTATCCTGTTGGAAAGTAAGTTCAAGACTCTCTGGGGGAAGAGGTTTATTCCTGTTTGGAAGAAATTCAAGAGTTTGGGTTGTATGCCAATCTATTGGGGAATTATCCAGAGGTTGGGGATAAAAGTCAACTGTTATCTGGTTGATTCTCAGACTTTAAGACAACTTGCTGGGGAATCTGGGAAAGCTGAATGGTTTCCGCTGTGGATTGGTAGTTGGAAATTTGACATCGCTGGGGAAGAAGGTTTCATCTTGATGGGGATTTATGACCCAAAGTTTTTACTCCGCTGGGGATTGAGAGTTTGAAAACTTAACTCTGATGGTGGATTAAGGGTTGGAAATATAACTCCGTTGGGGATTGGGAGTTTGTAGATTTGATTCTTGACGAGTATTTTGAAATTTAACTCCGCTGGGGATATGTATTTCAAGGTTTTAGCTCCTCTAGGGACCTAGGTGATGTACTGCAGGGGATTTCTCTTATAATAGCCTAAAGACGTTTTCCTATACTTTCAACCTGTCAGTAATTGTTCTTTCACATTTCATTTATTTGTAAACAGGTGATAATATTCAAATGCATATGCTCATTTAATAAATCCTTGGACGTTTTCAAATAAAAACACAAGTGTAAAAAAGAAGAAAAGGCAAATAGTTTTCTGCACTTTGAAGTATCTTTGTATTAACTTTGTGTAAGTATTTTGTACAAAGGAGACATACATCCTAGTAAGAGAATGTTGTCATAAAAATGAGAAAAATTTATACAAAGAAAGATGGCTATGTGTAAAAATTCCATGGGGTTCCCATTCTGCTATAGCCTTCGTAACTCTGGATATCTTGTCCACTGGGTTGCTTCGTCCGACGATGAATTAATTGATCAGAAGCCCGGAGCTTGTCTGTGAAGAGATTGTCCTTAAAGTGATCCGACGAGACATAGTCATACGCTTTAATTCCCTAACTTTTGCCTGGACCGCCCTTTCGGGTTTTCAATCCACCGGGAAACCCTTTTTTGCCCAAGTCGCCCTTTCAGGTTTTCAACTTGCCGGGTGTACAGATTTTTTTATTTATCCCTAATTTTTGCCTGAACCGCCCTTTCGGGTTTTCGATTCATCGGGATGCCCATTTTTGCCCAAGTCGCCCTTTCGGGTTTTCAACTTGTCGGGTCGTTTTTATGCGTAGTATCTTTTGACTATGTTTGCGTTCGCAGGGGGAGGCAGGTCGTCGCCGTCCATGGTGGTTAAGATCATTGCCCCACCAAAAAAGATGTTCTTGATCACAAATGGTCCTTCGTAAGTAGGAGTCCATTTGCCCCTGGGATCACTTTGCGACAAGATGATCCGCTTGATTACAAGATCCCCGACTTGATATACCCGGCGCCTGACTTTCTTGTTGAATGCCTTGATCATCCGTTTTTGATACGCCTGACCATGGCAAACAGTAGTAAGTAGCTTTTCATCAATCAAGTTAAGTTGATCAAGCCGGGTCTGAATCCAATCGTCTTCACTCAAACCAGCATCTTTCATGATTCTCAAGGAGGGAATCTGAACCTCGATAGGTAAAACAGCTTCCATGTCGTATACCAAAGAATAGGGAGTTTCCCCAGTTGAAAGGCGTGCCGTGGTACGGTACCTGTGCAGAGTAAACGGTAGCATCTCATGCCAGTCCTTGTAGGTGACTGTCATCTTTTATATGATCTTCTTGATATTTTTGTTCGCAGCTTCGACAGCGCCGTTCATCTTCGGTCGGTAGGGAGATGAATTGTGATGTTGAATCTGGAACTGCTTGCACAAGGCGGTAATCATAGTGTTGTTCAGGTTTGTACCATTGTCAGTGATAATCCTGTCGGGGATACCGTATCGGCAAATAAGGTTCTGCTTGATGAAGCGGGCAACCACATTCTTTGTAACGGAGGCGAAGGAAGCTGCTTCGACTCACTTGGTAAAGTAGTCAATGGCCACCAGGATGAAACAGTGTCCATTGGATGTTGTAGGCTTGATCTCTCCAATCATGTATATTCCCCACATAGCAAATGACCAAGGAGCTGTTAAGACATTGAGAGGAACTGGAGGTATATGTACCTTGTCGGCATAGATTTGACATTTATGGCATGTTCGGGAATGTTGATAGCAATCAGCTTCCATGGTAGACCAGTAGTAGCCTGCCCGTAGAATCTTCTTAGCCATTGTGTGTCCTCTAGAATGGGTGCCGAAGGGACCATCGTGCAATTCAGCCATGATCTGTTCAGCTTCAATCTTGTCCACACAACGGAGCAGAATGCAATCATGATTGCGCTTGTATAGGATACCATTGCTCAGGAAGAACTTGGCAGAGAATCTCCTTAAGAACTTTGTGTCGTTGATTGAAGCTCCTTCAGGGTATTCTTGTGATTCGAGATACCTTTTGACGTCATGAAACCAAGGTCGGTCCACTACTTCTTCGGTATTAATCTCGTGACAATGTGCAAGTTCATCCATCCATTCAACAGTGATTTTGGGAGCCTCATTATCCCAGTTAAGTTTAAACATGGATGACATTGTAGCTAGAGCATCTGCTAACTGATTCTCTTCTCGCGGGAAGTACTCGAAGGTAATCTGCTCGAAATGTGGTAGCAATGTCAAGACATGTTCTTTGTAAGGGATGAGGTTTTGGTGTTTAGTATCCCACTCTCCTTTGATCTGACTAATGACCAAAGCTGAGTCCCCAAATACGATCAATGATTTGATTCCCAAGTCTTTTGCAGCCTTGAGACCAAAGATACAAGCTTCATACTCGGCCATGTTGTTGGTGCAGCTGAAGCAGAGTTTGGCGGTGAAAGGTGTATGGCAACCCTCTGGAGAGATAAGTACAACACCGATACCGTTGCCAAGTGCGTTGGAGGCACCATCAAAGTACAGGGTCCATCGGGATCCTTGTTCAGGTCTGTCATACGGTCTGTTCTCTTCAATGTTGCTCAAAGTCATGATATCCTCGTCGGGGAAGTCGAACCTCATAGATTGGTAATCTTCGACAGCTTGATGGGCCAGATGATCGGCTAGCACACTTCCCTTTATAGCTTTTTGGGTCGTGTACTGTATGTCATACTCGGTGAGGATCATTTGCCATCTAGCAATTCTTTCGGATAAAGTAGGCTTCTCAAAGATGTACTTGATCGGATCCATCGTAGATATCAGCAAAGTGGTATGGGTCAACATATACTGCCTTAGCCGGCGAGCAGCCCATACCAAAGCGCAGCAAGTTTTCTCGAGCAGTGAGTAGCGAGTCTCACAGTCGGTAAACTTTTTGCTAAGGTAATAAATGGCATGCTCTTTTCGGCCAGACTCGTCATGTTGGCCCAGTACACACCCCATTAAATTCTCCAGGACAGTCAGATACATAATTAGAGGTCTTCCTTCGATGGGAGGCATCAAGATAGAAGGTTCTAGCAAATACTCCTTGATTCTATCAAAAGCAACTTGACAGTCATCATTCCATTTAACCACCTGATCTTTCTTCAACAGCTTGAGGATTGGTTCACAGGTAGATGTTAGGTGAGAAATGAACCTTTCAATGTAGTTTAGGCGTCCCAAGAAACCTATAACCTCCTTCTCAGTGCGAGGGGAAGGCATTTCTTGTATAGCTTTGACTTTGGAAGGATCAACCTCGATGTCTTTGTTACTGGCTATGAAACCCAAGATTTTACCGGACCTGACTCCAAAAGTGCACTTGTTAGGGTTCAGTCTGAGCTTGTACTCTTTAAACCTGACAAACAGCTTTTGCAGATGGTCGAGGTGTTCTTCTTCAGTTTGTGAACGGGCTATCATGTCGTCTATGTAAACTTCTATCTCATGATGTATCATATCATGAAACAAAGCTACCATAGCGCATTGATAGGTTGCCCCGACATTCTTCAATCCGAATGGCATCACTTTATAGCAGAACGTACCCCACTGTGTAACAAAAGTAGTTTTCTCCATGTCTTCAGGGGCCATTTTGATCTGGTTGTAACCTGAAAATCCATCCATGAAAGAAAATACCTTGTGCTGAGTTGTATTGTCAACCAAGATGTCAATGTGCGGTAGTGGAAAGTCATCTTTAGGGCTAGCCCTGTTTAAGTCTCTGTAATCCACGCAGATTCTGACTTTGCCGTCCTTCTTAGGCACGGGCACAATGTTAGCAACCCATTGTGGATAGGATGTAACTGCAAGAAAGCCAGCATTGAAATGCTTCATAACTTCAACTTTGATCTTTTAAGACATATCGGGCCTCATTCAGCGGACTTTCTGTTTAATTGGTGGACAATCTTCTCTTGTAGGGAGACGATGAACCACAATATCTGTATCAAGTCCCGGCATGTCTTCGTAGGACCAGGCGAAGATTTCAACATATTCATTCAACAGTTGAACTAAATGTTTCTTGACACTTGACTCTAGGTTGGCACCCACTCTAACTTCTTTTTTGTCTTCCTCTGTTCCCAAGTTGATTGTCTCTAACAACTCCTCGTGAGGTAGAATAGCCCTTTCTTCCTGTTGTAGCAGTCTAGCCAATTCTCCAGGCACTTCACAGTCTTCATCACCTTCGTATTCGGCATGGTAGACCAGATCTTAAGAGTTACTGAAGGCCATAGCAGAATTGTTACCCATGGAATCCGGAGTGGAAGGGTACCTGCATTTGTAAGTGTGGGTGTGTGTAAGGGATAGCCACCTTTAAACAAATAAAATTCAAAAAGAAAGACAATGAACATAAAAGTTTATATGTGAAAACGTCCATGATTCATTAAAATGGCATATGAAGATGAAAAATCAAACCCTTACAAATGGACCTATGTACCTCAGGTAAGGCACAAGGTTAAAAGTGTATGAATTGTTTAAGAATTATTACAAACAAACAAAAATGTTTGAAAGATAAATTACTGATTCATGAAAGTAATGGGAACAAAGTCCTTTGCCTCCCAATTGCATAATCCTCCTTCAACGGTAGGGAAAATCCAGTCTTCAAGGTTGCTCTCCTCTTCATTATCCTCCAAGGCACTGACTCCATGATGGGTGATCTTTACTGGTGGCCCTCCATCCCGGGAGCGACGCACAGCCTTTTGAGCAGAAGCAGTGAAACCCAAGCCGAATTTATCAGATTTGAAAGGAAAATCGGGAAGTTGCCCCCAAATTGTGCTTCCTCCTTCTTCAATCACAGCCCTTGCATCTTTGAGTGACGACATCCGAGGCGGAGGTCGGGTAATCATGGGTACAGAAGGCACTATCTTGGTTGCTGCAATATCTTCAGAAACTTGTTCGAAGTGTTGAAAGGGGGTCTGGATGAATTCACCATCCAATTCCACATAGCGGAAAGAATTTAGATGGCTTATCATGTATTCCTCTTCACCGTGAACTGTCACAATTTTCCCCTGGACATGGTACTTGAGTTTCTGATGCAGAGTTGAAGTGACGGCTCCAGCATGATGAATCCAGGGTCTTCCCAACAAGCTAGAATAGGAGGGACGGATGTCCATGACATAGAATGTGGAGTTGAAGGTTTCAGTTCCCACTTTAATCGGGATGTCCACCTCCTTGTGGACCATCCGTTTAGAACCATCAAAGGCTCTGACAATGATGTTGCTGGGCTTCAAGGTTAGACCTTCACAATCTAGCCTATCCAATGCTTTCTTTGGTAAGACGTTCAGTGATGAACCAGTGTCTACCAGAACGTGTGCCAGAGTAGTCCCTCTGCATTCCACCGAGACATGCAAAGCGTCATTATGTTTTCTCCCTTTGATTGTTAGATCAGCGTCGGATAATCCTAGACCATTGTCTGCTGTCAGGCTAGCTATACATTCCTGGAACTGGTCCGCTGAGGTTTCCTGGGGCACATGGGCCGTCTTCAAGAATTTGATCAAAGCTTTGGCTCGAGCTTCTGAACAAAGCAGCAAGGCCAACATAGAGATTTTTGAGGGGGTTTGCCCCAGTTGCTCCACAACATTATAATCGCTTTTCTTGATTATTTTCAAAATCTCTTCCATTTCTTTTTGAGAGATTTCAGGGATGATCAACGGCTGAGCCCTCGTCCTGATGGGCTCTTCTTGGATCCCTTTCCCTCTATCATCAGCAGTAGTAGAGGGGACAACTTCAGGAGTCACAACTTCTTCAACAATTGGAGTTCTAGCAGATATGTTGACAGGTATAGGAATAACTTTAGGAGCGGCTAAGGGTCCGAAGATTGCCTTTGGTAGCGCAATCTCCAGAGAGAAAATTCTTCCACTGCAGGTGATTTTACTTGTTCCGGCAATGTTTCCAATGTCGTAAGTCTCTTCATCAGACCTCTCTTCAGTTGATTCAATTTGTTTCACACCATGGTAGAAGATCTCTCCCCCATAGTTCCACGGTATTGATTTGTTGGACTTGTACGGGATAGGCCCCGGCATGGTTATCTTCAAAGGTATAATCTTCGGATCGGATGTAATCTTAACAGGTCTTTTGGAGACCTTGGAAAGATTGGCGGATATGGTAATTATCGAAACATCATTGACAGGAGTCGGAGTAATAAGAGTCTTTTAAAAAAGTATCTCTTGGTTATCCATTAGGCTTTGGATGCCTAACTTCAACAACAGACAGTCGGTAGGTAAGGATGAACAAAGGTAGCAATCTTCTTCACAACCTGGGAAAATCCCAGCCTTCAACAAATTCAGCTTGATTATCGGTAACGAAGTCATCAAATCATCAATAGTAGCAACAAAAAGATCCTCTTCAATAGCATGGGCACTGTGACCATGTTTTGGCATTGGAGCAGAGATCACATTAGGCTTTTCAGGGGCGTCGAATTTAACCTCTTTAGCATCTATTAAATCCTGAATCTTATTCTTGAGGGCCCAACAATTGTTGGTGTCGTGCCCTATACTGTCCAAATGATAAGCACACTTGGCATTTGAATGGTAGTAAGGAGAAGATGTATTCGGATTCTTTGGTGCCTCTTTCAAACTTGCAAGGTTTAACTTCAAAAGATGAGGGAGAACCTGAGCAGGTGTCATGTTGATCCGGGTGAATTGTCGTGCGGGCCTTTCCACCCTTGCTTGGTTGGTTCTAGGTTGATTGTTTCTAGGCTGATCAGTTGCAGTCTTCTGAATCATTACAGCCCCCACCGCTGGCCGACGCTCAACTCTTCCTTGACTTCTTTGGGAGTAGACAGCTGAGACTTCTTTCTTGGCTGGAAAGGTCTTCTTGATGGCAGCGGAAGCAGATGTATCTTTTTGAATTTTCTCGCTCTTGATGCGGCTTCAACTCTCTCACCAGTCAAAATCAACTCGGTGAACCCCGCAGACGAACTTCCAATAAGGTGATTAAAAAAGGGGCCAGATAGTGTACCCAAGAACATATCTACCAGCTCCCTCTCAAACAGAGGTGGTTGTACTCGTCCCGCCAAGTCTCTCCATTTCTGGGCATACTCTTTAAAACCTTCATTTGAGACCATGCCCATACTCTGTAATTGAGTACGGGTTGGTGCTAAATCCGCATTATATTGATATTGTCTGTAGAAGGCAGCCGCCAAATCCTCCCAATTGTGCACATCAGATCTCTCTAGCTGGTAGAACAAATCTAACTGCGTCCCCGAAAGACTGTCTTGGAAGAAATGAACCCATTGAAGGGGTGAAAAACACAAGAAGGGGGGGTTGAATTGTAAAACTGGAAACTTAAAGCAAGTGACAAGGTATTTTTATCCTGGTTCGTTTGATCTCAAACTACTCCAGTCCACCCGTTCAAGGTGATTTCGCCTCTCTCCAACGAGGTCTTAATTCACTATATTCAACTGAATACAAATCTGCTTTAGCAACTGCTAAAACCTTCTTGATTCAAACCACAATCCGGTTTGTCAAGGCAACACTTTCTTACAAAGGTATAATCAAATGTGTGTGAATGTTTCTACAAAACTATATCACAACTGTGATGTTTACACAAATTAAGCTTAGAATACTAGGATGCTAAACGCTAATGAAGTATCAGAGTTTGTTGGTTTAGCAAAACTTGTAGAGTGAAGATTAATGTTCAGCTTTGTGCGTGTAGAGAGTTTGGAAGCATTAGCCGTGATAATCTTCAAAGCTTGGTTTATATAGCACTTGAGAAGATGAACGTTGAAGCAAATATTCTTGATTCAATGCTATTAACAAGCTTTCCTTTTTGAGCAGATCTTGTCTAGAATGATGCCGTTGGTATTGATTAGCTTTCAATGCACAGTACCGTTGCTTCTTCAATGCACGATCTGGCTTGGCTCATTCTGATTCTGCTTCGCTGCTGATGAACTAATTTGTTTCTGTATCAGAGTGTTTTACGTGCAGTTCTGTTCATCAAGCTTCAGCATGTGCAAGCGTTGATCATCTGATCTTGACGTTCTGATTCAGCAACTTCTGATGCTGATGCACAAACTCATATTCTGATGCTGAAAACGTGATCTTGCTTATTTTAATCATCATATCTGCAAGTCAGAGCATAGTAATTTTAGGCAGCATATAATTCAATCATGAAATATTTAACTACTATATCTTTTCACTTTGTTATCATCAAAACTTAAATATAGGGTACTAGATTCAAACATTGTTCTAACAATCTCCCCCTTTTTGATGATGACAAAAACTAGATATTTTAAATGAAAAATAACGTGAAAAGTTATCAGATCTATGTATCAGAATAAGAAGTACGGAGAAGTTAGAGTTAAGAGATACTCCCCCTGAGTTTGTTACTTCCCTTTGATATGCGTGTTCTTCAGAGTCAGATCCTTTTCTATCTTTGAGCATCAGATTATAGGTCTTTGACTTATCAGAAAGCAGAGCTTCAGAGCTTTTCCTGTCAGAGCTTTGCTTCGGATCAGAGTGTTAGGTTGATCAGAGCTTCATATATCAGAACTTCATATTTGATCAGAGCAACATGAGCTTCTAGTCTTCATTGTGTTCAAGAGCTTCCTTGTGCCTGTAGACTTAAAGACAAAACAGAAAAACATTTCAAGTAATAGAGAGTTAGAATGTTTGAGAGTTTCTGTCTAGTTATCCGTTATTGATTTTAAATATCATTCTTGTTCTCCCCCTTTTTGTCAGCAATCAAAAAGTGCTGGTGATGTGCTAAAATGATTTAGATCAGAAAAACTAATAATATTAAAATAGTTCAGAATCAGAGCAAAATAGCATTACAAACCATAGTCAAAACATAGTCAAAAGTACATCAGAAAATAAGGAAAATATAGAGAATGATATGCATGAAAAAAAATTTCAAGGTTGTGGGGGCATGCGTGAGAACAGGCTTTCCAGCATTGCCTGAATCTTTTCAGAAGTTGCATTCTGCTTCTGAACCATGGTGACAACAGAATCAATCTTGCTGTCCTGGACATTCATTCTTGCTTCCATCTTCTGATTATTCTCATCCATCCGCTGCTGTAGACGCAAGTCATTCAGCCTTAATTCTTCCAGAGCCTGCCTGTCCAAGGCAGCTTGAGAACTTTCAGCAGGAGGAAGCTTCTCAGAACTTTCAGCTACATCTTCTGCTGGATTTTCTTCTTGAAGAGTCTTGTCTTCTTCTGCTGGTTCCACCTGTGCAGCTTGCTCTTTCTCAGACCACGATTCAGAGTCCAGAGGGAGCACAACTTCTTGAGGCAGCTGACTCTCAACTTCCTTCAGCAGCTTGCTAAAGTTCTGTTGAGCCTGCTCATAGTTGACGTCCTGCAGCTTGAGTGCTTCAGCACGAACCCATACTCTGAACTGTGACCAGAGCTGATCAGAAGCAGCTGGGTCGATCATCCCGGGACAGACTTGCTTCAAGGAAGCAATCCACTGCAGCATACCTGTTTCAAAGTCCAAAATACCAGAGCCAACATCTAATTGCTTTGGTTTGGGAATGGCCAATTTGTGTCTTAAATCAGCAAGACGTTCAAGACTTGTTAAGTCAATGAATGTTTTGCTGGGGTTTTCAGAGGATTGGCTTTCAGAGGTGTGCTGAGGTGCTGTTTGTTTTGGTGGATGGTTATCAGAGTCAGAGGATATGTCTATTGGAGTGGTTGGAGTTTTTGGAGGTGTTGATTCCTCTGATGATGGTAACTGGGGTCTGACAATGGTGGTTCCACATGGCAACTGTATTGCCAGCGGTGAAGGTTGAGGTGAGTGGGGATCAGAATGATGAGGAGATGGGGTTTCATAGCGATGAAACTCTGTTTGAGGTGAGGGAGGATTATTTTCTGGTTGAGGAGGTGGAACTTCTGATTGCTCAGGAAACAGAGGTTCTTCTGTGATAGGTTGTTGTGATTGTGGTTCTGGTTCTTGTTCTGGTTCTGGTTGTGGTTGAATTTCTGGTTCAGGCTGTGGAGGAGGAATATTTGGTGGTTCAGAGTGAGGTTGAACAGAAGTATGTTCACGCTCAATATCAGCTAGCACTCTATCAAGTGCTGGTGTTGTTGAAACAGTTGGTTGTTGTTTGGTAATTTTGAGAGGAATTTTTATTCTGGTTCTTCTGAGTTGTAAGGCCTCAGAAGGGTCTTCTGGAATGGTTTCATCAATAGTGGGGATTGGAATGGAAATTCTGTGAGAGGTTGGAGGAGGAGCAACAGATGTTGGAATAGTAGAGGAAATTGAAATAGGAGCAGCAGATGAATTACCTCGTTTCTTTGGGGTCTGGTGAGATGATCCTTCTGCTTTCCTCTTCTTTGACTTCTTCTGAATCACTTCAGGTTGATCTTGACTCAGATCTTTGATCTTCAGCTTCGAACCTGCAACTTCTTCCTTGAAAGAATCTGGATACTTGGCAACCATATCAGGTTGGGATTCCATTTCAGAAAATCTTGGGAAATCACTCAGAGGCACTCTTCTTCTGGAGATGTCAGCAGTTGAAGAAGCTATGGGTTCCTTCCTGATATTGTCTATCAGCTTCATCTTTTTCAGATTCTTGGCATTCAGCGGTTTTCCAACAGTTGGTTCAAAATTGCCCAGTACTTTGGCTTCGCTCAGATAATCTATCAGCTTATTCTCTGTCAGAATATCTGATATGAGCCTCCCAAACGGTATCCAGTCCCTTTTGGTCCTTTCTTCTTCTCTAGTCTCTTTCACACTAGTCTTCAGATGATTGAACAGGAAGTGTGCCAAATTGATCTTCACCCTCTGATTAATAAAGTAGATCAGAAATTGCTGATCCACGTTTATATAGTCAGGAGAGCTTGTTGGCTTCCTGTGATTGAAACAGCCTAGAACAATCTTGGCCCACACTCTGCAGTGATCCTTCAGATCCTTGATTTTGCTGCTGGGAAAACCAAGAGTGAAGATGCAGTTTGCTACCACACCTATATCAGGACACCTATCAGCCATGTCCACCCAGCGGACTCCACCACCACTTTGACCAATTAACCTAGCAATGAGGTCTTCAGAAATTATAATCTTCTTTCCCATGACAGAAGAGACGACTAGATGCTTATCAATCTTGGCATGAATCCAAAATTCTTTGACAAGCTCTGGGAAGGTTGGTCCAACCAATCTATCAAAGTACCTCTCCCACTTTTGAGCTTTGACTTCAGCAGTTAGGTCAAATCCATTATCCTTCAAACTTTCGAAATCGATGATTAATTCAGAGAGAACCTCAAGATTCTTGACCGGTGTGAGAAGAGTTCTTGTAGGCGCTTGATATTGCTCAGAGGTTTCCTTCTTCTGATTTCCTGCAGAAATGCTGGAGGATGCCATTGTTCTCACACAAAAAGCTTGAGAGTGATTTGAGAAAAGCTAGGGTTTTGAAGGAGATATGCAGAAAAATTCTTAAGAGATTATGAGAAAGCGTAAAGATTAAGAATGAAGAGTAATGTGCTTAAATAGGATTTTCAAAAATTATTTTGAAAAATAAAACGTTTTTAAGAGAGAGAAAAAAATAATGATTGCCATTAACAAGCGTGATTACTTTTGCATTTAATGCTTGCTGATTTTGGGGGATTTGAGAAAGATACTTAAAAACGGTTACCAGACATGTGTCTCAATGCACCCAATCAGCGCTTTGCCTTCTCAGAAACGTGCACGCGTTCTGCTTCAGGGATTTGCTGATGATTGGACGACACTTGTTTGATGTAGTGATCAGCACGTCTGTATTTGAGATTAGACTCTCAGATCTTTAGACTTGCCTCTGATACAATCTGCATGTCCTAACTTTCTGAAAGAAGATTGATCAGAAGTTCACAGTAATATAAATACATTCTGAAAGATAAAAGTATGGAATTAAAGCATTTTCATTCTGGGCATACTTTCATGCTGAGATGTTTCAGAATGAAATTAAACCTATCTTCTGAAAGGGGTTTTGTAAAGATATCAGCCCATTGATGGTCTGTATCTATAAATTTCAAGTTTAAAATTCCTTTCTGAATATAGTCCCTAATGAAATGATGTTTTATTTCTATATGCTTAGCTCTAGAATGTAAAATAGGATTCTTACTTAAGCAAATAGCAGAAGTATTATCACAAAGAATAGGAATGTTACTCTCAAAAATCTGGAAGTCTTCAAGCTGACTTTTCATCCAGAGCATCTGTGTGCTGCATCCAGCTGCTGCTATGTACTCAGCTTCTGCTGTTGACAGAGCAATGGTTGATTGCCTTTTGCTGGACCACGAGATCAGATTTTCTCCCAGAAACTGGCAGCTTCCAGAAGTACTTTTTCGTTCCACTCTGTCTCCAGCAAAATCAGCGTCGCAGTAGCCTACTAAACTGTAATCACTAGATTTTCTATAAAACAAACCCAGATTAGTAGTACCTTTCAGATACTTGAAAATTCGCTTAACAGCTGTTAAGTGAGATTCTCTAGGATCTGATTGGAATCTAGCACAAATACATACGCTGAATAAAATATCAGGTCTTGAAGCAGTCAGATAAAGGAGAGAACCAATCATACCTCTGTAGACTTTCTGTTCTACGCTTTTGCTTACCTCTTCTCTTTCCAGAATGCACGTGGGATGCATTGGAATCTTTGATGGCTTACATTCTGAGAGGTCAAATTTCTTCAGAAGATCTCTGATGTATTTGCTCTGATGAATGTAAGTTCCCTCTGGAGTTTGATTGATCTGAATTCCTAGAAAGAACTTCAGTTCCCCCATGAGGCTCATCTCAAATTCTGCCTGCATACACTTAGCAAATTTTCTTCCAAGAGAAGGATTAGTAGATCCAAAGATTATATCATCAACATAAATTTGACAGACTAAAATGTCACTCTTAACTGTTTTACAGAATAGAGTGGTGTCCACTTTCCCTCTGGTGAACTCATTTTCAAGCAGAAAGTTACTTAGCCTTTCATACCAAGCTCTGGGAGCTTGTTTCAGACCATACAGTGACTTTTTCAGTTTGAAAACATGTTCTGGATGTTTTGTGTTTTCAAAACCTGGGGGTTGGTGAACATACACTTCTTCTTCTATATAACCATTTAAGAATGCACTTTTGACATCCATCTGATACAGAGTGATGCCTCTATTAACAGCAAATGAGATTAAAAGTCTGATAGATTCTAACCTGGCGACTGGGGCAAAGGTTTCTGTATAGTCTATCCCCTCTTGCTGACTATAACCTTGTGCAACCAGTCGTGCCTTGTTTCTGACGACTTCACCTTGTTCAATGAGCTTGTTTCTGAACACCCATCTTGTTCCAATGACGTTGAATCCCTTTGGTCTTGGAACGAGATGCCAAACGTCGTTTCTGGTGAATTGATTCAGCTCTTCTTGCATTGCCAGAATCCAGTCATTGTCCAGAAGTGCTTCATCAATAGAAGAGGGTTCAATCAGAGACACAAGTCCCATCAGAGTTTCTTCAGAGTTTCTGAAGCTTGCTCTTGTTCTGATTGGATCTTCCTTTCTTCCTAGAATAGTCTCTTCTGGGTGATCCACACTGCTTCTGGGTAGTCTCTTCTGAGGTTGATCAGCAGCAGTTGTAGGATTTCTAGCATTGCTTCTTTCAGACGTTGAAGGAATGTCTGTGTTGAGAGCTTCTGATGACTTGTCTTCAGAACCTGCAAATTCAATTTCTATACCTGCAAGATTTTCATTCTGCTTTGACTTTTCAGAGTCAAGCTTGTCATCAAAACGAACACTGATTGATTCTTCCACAATCTGTGTTTCTGTATTGTATACTCTGTACCCTCTTGAGCGTTCAGAGTATCCTAACATAATACACTTCTGTGCCTTAGAATCAAACTTGTTCAAATAATTCTTAGTGTTTAACATATAGCAAGTACATCCAAATGGATGAAAATACGAAATGTTGGGCTTTCTGTTCTTCCACAATTCATATGGAGTCTTTTCCAGAATAGGTCTTATTGAGATTCTATTCTGAATGTAGCACGCTGTGTTTATTGCCTCTGCCCAGAAAGTCTTAGCAACGTTTGTCTCGTTGATCATGGTTCTGGCCATTTCTTGCAATGTTCTGTTCTTTCGTTCTACAACTCCATTTTGTTGGGGAGTTCTAGGACAAGAGAAATCATGCAGAATGCCTTTGTCATTAAAGAATGACTCAAAATCTTTATTTTCAAATTCTCCACCATGATCACTTCTGACTTTAACGATTCTAAGATCTTTTTCATTCTGAACTTGGTTACAGAAGGTAACAAACACAGAGTGTGACTCGTCCTTGTGTCTTAAGAACTTTACCCATGTCCATCTGCTATAGTCATCTACGATTACTAACCCATACTTCTTGCCACTGACAGAAGCAGTCTTAACTGGTCCAAATAAGTCAATGTGCAGAAGTTCTAATGGCTTAGAGGTAGAAACAACATTTTTGGATTTAAAAGAGGGTTTTGCAAATTTGCCTTTCTGACATGCTTCACACAGAGCATCTGAATTGAACTTCAAATTTGGAAGTCCTCTGACCAGATTGAGTTTGTTAATCTGAGATATTCTTCTCATACTAACATGTCCCAATCTTCTGTGCCAGATCCATTGCTCGTTGTTAACAGACAGAAGACATTTTACGTTCTGACTCTTAAGTTCAGAAAGTTTGATTTTGTAAATGTTGTTTTTCCTCTTACCATTAAATAGGATAGTCCCATCTTTCTGACTAACAGCTTTACATGATTTTTGATTAAAGATTATATCATAACCGTTATCACTTAATTGACTTATGGATAACAGGTTATGCATCAATCCATCAACAAGCAGAACATTATTAATAGAGGGAAGATTTCCGTTACCTACAGTTCCAGAGCCAATTATCTTTCCCCTCTGATTGCCTCCAAAGCCAACGTGGCCTCCAGGCTTAAGTTCCAGGCTTTGGAACATATGCCTTCTTCCCGTCATGTGACGTGAGCAGCCAGAGTCCAGGTACCATGACTGGTGTTTCTGACTTGCTGCTAAAGATATCTGCAACATGTATTATTTTATCCTTAGGTACCCAGATCTTCTTGGGTCCTGATTTGTTAGTCTTACCAAAACTCTGGTTGAATTTTGATTTCACAAAGTGATTACTACTAGTATATTTGATGTCATGTGTGTGACCATACACAAAGTGTGAATTTAGAGGAGTGTATTTAATGGTTAAATCCATGACATTTTTAGGTGTAGGAACCTTACCTAGGTATCCTATTCCTTTCCTGCCGTTTCCGCTAACTCCATAGATCATTGAAGCCATTCTGCTTCTATCTATGCTTTTAGCAAGGAACTTCTGGAAACTATGATCATACTCCTTAATGATCTTATCAGCGTTGCTGGGAGTTTCAGCAATTGGTTCCCTCTGAGAGTTTTGTAAAGAGTTTTCTAATTTTAAAATTTTATCTCTCAGCTCAGAGTTTTCCAATCTGAGACTCTCAGACTTATTAGAGTCAGATTCAAGAGTCCTTTTCAGGTCTCTGAATTTAGCTCTAATCTGCTGATAACGTTCCAGAATTTCATTTAGGCTTTCAGCAAGTTCAGCCTTTGTAAAATTAACAGCGAAGTTAGGGAATACCTCTTCTGTGTCTGATTCTGAGTCTGAGTCAGAAGCTTCACTGTCATCTGGAATGTTAGCCATAAGCGCTATGTTCGCCCTTTCATCATCTGATTCTGAGTCAGCTTCAGACGAGTCAGAGTCATCCCATGTGGCCATGAGACTTTTCTTCTTCTCTCTTCCAAACTTCCTTTTTGGCTTTTCCCTCTGAAGCTTTGGATAGTCACTCTTGTAGTGACCTTGCTCATTGCACTCGTAGCAGATGATGTCTTTTGTATTTGGCTTCTTGCTACCTGAGGAGCCTTCAGATCTTCTGTATCCAGAGGAAGAATCTGTCCTTCTGTATCTGGAAGAAGACTCGTTCTGATCAGATCTTCTGGGATTCCTGAACTTCTTTTGTCTTTGCTTCCACAGTTGATTTACTCTTCTGGAGAGAAGAGAAAGCTCGTCTTCTTCTGATGAGGATCCATCAGATGTTTCTTCAACTGCCTGCAAAACTTTAGATTCAGATTTTCTGTTAGATTTTAAAGCTATAGGCTTACCTTGCTTCTGAGGCTCGTCAGCTTCCAGCTCTATCTCATGACTTCTGAGGGAGCTTATAAGTTCCTCCAGAGTGATTTTGTTGAGATCTTTCGCCAGCTTCAGAGCAGTAACCATAGGCCTCCACTGCTTGGGTAAACTTCTGATTATCTTCTTGACATGGTCAGCAGTAGAGTATCCCTTGTCCAGAACTTTGAGACCAGCTACCAGAATCTGGAATCTAGAGAACATAGTTTCAATGGATTCAGATTCTTCCATTTTAAACGCCTCATACTTCTGAATGAGCGCCAGAGCCTTTGTTTCCTTGACTTGAACGTTCCCCTCATGCGTCATTCTGAGAGAATCAAAGATGTTCTTAGCTGTGTCTCTGTTGGAGATCTTCTCATACTCAGTATAGGAGATAGCACTGAGGAGGATGGTTCTGGCCTTATGGTGATTCTTGAAATCACGCTTTTGTTGATCAGTCATTGATTTTCTATCAATCTTCTGACCAGTTGCATTCACAGGGTGCGTGTATCCATCTGTCACCATATCCCACAGATCAGCATCATGTGCTAGAAAGAAGCTTTCAATTCTGTCTTTCCAGTAGTCAAAGTTTTCTCCATCAAAGACTGGAGGTTTGCCGCTGAATCTGTCTCTATCCTCATTGTTGTCATTGCTGAAATGAGAGTTGTTTCCTGCCATAGTGTTTTTCTGACGCTGGATCTTTTACTGACACGGTTAAGTGTTTTAGCTCAGAACCAGGCGCTCTGATACCAATTGAAGGGGTGAAAAACACAAGAAGGGGGGGTTGAATTGTAAAACTGGAAACTTAAAGCAAGTGACAAGGTATTTTTATCCTGGTTCGTTTGATCTCAAACTACTCCAATCCACCCGTTCAAGGTGATTTCGCCTCTCTCCAACGAGGTCTTAATTCACTATATTCAACTGAATACAAATCTGCTTTAGCAACTGCTAAAACCTTCTTGATTCAAACCACAATCCGGTTTGTCAAGGCAACACTTTCTTACAAAGGTATAATCAAATGTGTGTGAATGTTTCTACAAAACTATATCACAACTGTGATGTTTACACAAATTAAGCTTAGAATACTAGGATGCTAAACGCTAATGAAGTATCAGAGTTTGTTGGTTTAGCAAAACTTGTAGAGTGAAGATTAATGTTCAGCTTTGTGCGTGTAGAGAGTTTGGAAGCATTAGCCGTGATAATCTTCAAAGCTTGGTTTATATAGCACTTGAGAAGATGAACGTTGAAGCAAATATTCTTGATTCAATGCTATTAACAAGCTTTCCTTTTTGAGCAGATCTTGTCTAGAATGATGCCGTTGGTATTGATTAGCTTTCAATGCACAGTACCGTTGCTTCTTCAATGCACGATCTGGCTTGGCTCATTCTGATTCTGCTTCGCTGCTGATGAACTAATTTGTTTCTGTATCAGAGTGTTTTACGCGCAGTTCTGTTCATCAAGCTTCAGCATGTGCAAGCGTTGATCATCTGATCTTGACGTTCTGATTCAGCAACTTCTGATGCTGATGCACAAACTCATATTCTGATGCTGAAAACGTGATCTTGCTTATTTTAATCATCATATCTGCAAGTCAGAGCATAGTAATTTTAGGCAGCATATAATTCAATCATGAAATATTTAACTACTATATCTTTTCACTTTGTTATCATCAAAACTTAAATATAGGGTACTAGATTCAAACATTGTTCTAACACCCATAAATCCTTATCAGAAGAATGCGGTTGGATTTTTCTGACGTAAGACCGTAGGTGCATCTTTGGACAAGGCATACCATCGTACTTAGCAAATATAGGCACCTTAAACTTGGGGGGAATCACAATCCCAGAGACCAGCCCTAGATCTTCGAAGTCCAGCCCAAGCACTCTCTGTACCTCCATAGCTGCCAGACGCTCTTCCAGATTCTCGTATTTGTCGTCTGCAAGAGGGTATTGCTGCTCAAAATAGTCTTCATCCTCTTCCTCTTCTTCTTCTTCCTCAGACTCAGTTGGCACTGCAGCTCCCTTTCCTTTTCCTACCCCTTCATCAAATGTTGAGGGAAAATCCAGGACCCTTCTAGCTTGACCTACAAATCTTCTACCCAAAGTAGCCACACCAACTCTTTTCTTTTTCTTTTTCTCCTTTTCCTTTTCCATCAAGGTTTTGAGATCCTCCTGACCCTTAGCCAAGGTCATGAGTAGCTGCTAGAACTGTGAATTCTGCGCTTGTAAGTCTTTAACTGTCTGCTCTATATCCATCTTGCTGAAATAAATAACAGAGAGATAAGGAAACCTGGTGTGAAGACCTGCTTATGCATATGATGAATGATATGTATTCATGTAATGCATTCAAGGATTCAGAAATTTAAGTTTGTTGTAAACAAAAAAGAACACACGTCATATTAATAAGAAGAATTTGTTAGTACATAAATGCCCCATGGGTAAAATAATACAAAATTCTAATGTAAAAAGACGTTGCGCATCCTCTTTGGTGCAATGTAGGTGTTGAGAGTCTGCTCTTCGTGAAGTTGGCGAGTAAGTTCCAAAACCTTCTTCTCACTAGCGTAGAATTGGGCTTCAAAAGTATCGCGCTCTCCCTTGAACTGTATCTAACTCCTTTGCAAATATTCAAGTGATGTTGGCATGTCAGGATGTAGGAGGGTGTATGGAACCTCTCCTTCCATAACAGGCTCTTTGATCACAGGCAGAATGTAGGGGTAAGGCATCATAAGACTTTGGGCGCGGGTTCGTACCCACTTGAGGTAAGGCTCAAGAGGGATGGAATTCTTGTGTCCCAAAGTCTTAGTGTCCACTTTGTTGGGCATTCTCCAAGCTCGGATAAACCTTTGTCGAAGTCCTTGATCGTCGTTGTCGAAGTCAAAAACCAAGTCTGGAATCAGCATGTCATGTGGGCCATCCCTTCAGGCATACCCAAACTGTCTCAGAGCCAAGCAAGGGTTGTAGGTAATGCCTCACCTAATGCCTAGTAGAGGGACATTAGGGAATTCCCCACAATGATCAATGATGATAACATTTTCTCTGGATCGAGAACACCAATGAACATCTGAATGTGTAAGAGTCATCAATCGTTGTGACCACCTCAAACCTTGCTCATTCTTCAAAACTGATTGGGGAAGGTGAGAAATAAACCACCTTGCTAGAAGAGGAGTACAACACATGAGAACACCTCTTTTCCTCATTGTTCGAGTGTGAAATGAGTGGAGGATATCCCCAAGCAGTGTAGGCACAAGATTCTGGGACATGAAAATCTTGACAGCATTCACATCTATAAGCTGGTCAGGGTTAGGGAACAATACCAACCCATAGATGAGAAGAGCTATAATCTCCTCAAAAGCTTGTAAGTCCAACGAATTCCAGCATTCTTGAGCTTTCTCAAACAGAAACTTTGCCAAGAAACCCTTGACACCACTTCTGGTTTCCCAATGACTTTTGACATCAGATGGTTGCAAGTTTATGGCTTGAGCAACATCTTCAGGCTTTGGATCTATTTCCGTACCGTTGTAGGGTAGTTGATGGAGAATAGGAATCCTCAAGAGTTGAGAAAATTCCTCCAAAGTAGGCACAAGCTGGTAATCAGGGAATGTGAAGCAGTGGTGTAGGGGGTCAAAGAACTGGAAGAGAACTTTCACCATGTCTTCCTCAGTGTTGGTGTTGACTAAGTTGAGAAGACGACCATGCCTCTCGGTGAATGGAGAATACTCTGGAATCTTGGAAGCAAGCTACTTGAGTTGAGGAGGAATTCTCACAAGGTTGACCTGAATAGTTTTCCTGCGAAGTGAATCCATTACCTACAAAACAAGAACAAAGATGAAGATCCAAATCCTTGAAATAATTAGTGGATGCATATGATGCTTCATGATGTTTATGATGTTATGCACAAGTATATGTACAAACAAGTCACACAAGATCCTAGTTTCAGGCTTGCATGGGGTTTCATAGGTAAGCACCCTCTTGAAGTTTAGTTGGCTCAACCTGTCCTATAAATAGTAACCGGGTTCTAAGGAGCTCAATATCACTAGATTATTTTCTGTGTTTATTGTTTCAGTTTAGCCACTTTACTGGCGACCGAAATATTCCAAGAAAACAACCCTCAATGAGTGTAGTATCAAGTATCTACCAACTTCGGACTGCACCAAAGCCGGTCATCTCACTACCCCTAAAAAGGCCAAGTTGGTCAAATAAAGGTTCTAAAAGTCCATTAGTGCTTCATGACATCACTCAGCGGCCCCGTATTCTCTTTGATTAACTCAAAGGCTACTGGTACCCACAAATATGTCGCACTAATATAGCTATTGCTTCAACCATGTCGGTATACCCTGCACAGTTTCCACAACGTATTGCTATTTACCTATGAATGTTTCCCAAATCCGGTTAGAGGATTCAAACCCAAACAATAGAACCAAATGTAAAGCAATAAAGGCAAACAAGATAAGCATGTAAAGGTGATCTAAACCCTAAGGTAACCCCACTTTTAAGTTTATCCCCAGCAGAGTCGCCAGTTCTGTGATGCGGTGGGAGAACTGACTTGAGGTTTTGCGTTTTTTGTTCGCAAATGTTTCGGTTTAGCAAGAGTCGCCACCGACTTTTTATTTATCCAAAGGAAAGGTCAAAAAGCACAGGAAAGACCTTTGAGATGTTTTCTTGGGTTCGGGGGGTAGATTATGAAAAGGGAAGGTGCTAGCACCCTTTTCATCCATGGTTTTCCATGGGCTCTTTGTTACTTGTTTTAGATCACTTGCTTTTGCTTTTCAATTGTTTGAAATGGTGCTTTTGTGTGTGGTTTTGAAAGTATTTTGAAAAGAGGCCTTTGTCTAGGCAACCTTTGTAATGATTCTTGTTTAAATGTATACAAAGGTGTTTGTCTTTTGAAAAATGTTTCAATGTTTGAAAGTTTGTTTTGGGAAAATGTTTTGAAATTGTGTTGTGATGTGTGTTAGAAAATAGCAAGGATGTTTGCAAGTTTGATCAAGTAACTAGGAGCATCTACCTACCTACTCAAAATTCTTTCCTACACATTTTTAATCCTTTGACATTGTTGTTTTACCATTGTATTTGGTAAACAAACTTTGTGTTTGGATGTTAAACGGGACAGGCGTGGGTCATCGTTTGGCCATGATAACAATGTTGCCAAGTATCTTAGCAAGCTTTTGTTTGAGGGACTAGATCATTTTTGCATAGGCAACCAAGATAGCGTCATCGAGGGACTATGATCTTTTTGTTTTGTTTTTGTTTTGCCAAGATACCTAGCATGCATACCATGGCCATTTTTTAGGCAACAAGTGGGTGAAACCCTAGGGGTGCTTTGTGTGCATTGTGTTGTCATTTTCATGCATTTTTGTCTTGTATTAGTCAAGCTATTGTTTGATTTTGGTTATTTGCATACAAACCCTAATCTTTCTATCATGGCACATTTGAAAGCTATAAAGCGCGTAAAAGTAAATCTACGACTATTACAACATTGATATGGGGAGGGGGATGCAAGTTTGAATAGGGGGATATTTGCAAGAAAATAAAACCCTAAGTCAACTATTACAACCAAATTGAATTTATTTGCAAATAAATAAATGAAGCAAATATTAAATATGAAAATAAATATAAATATGCAAAATGTTTTTTATATTTGTTTTTATGTATGTAAAAATAAATTATTTAATGTCCTAAAAATAATAAGAAAATAAATGATTATTTTTGAAAAGGGTAATAAACCCTAATTTTTTTTGGTTTAAGAAAATATATACATTATAATTATTTATTTATGTACAAGAAAAATAAAATAAAATATATACAAAAATGTTAAAAAATTAAATGTGTGAGAAAAATATTATTTAAGTATATAAATAATAAAAATAAAAATATATAATATTTTTGTATTATTTATGAATTTATTTTAATAAAATAAAAGTATATCATTATTAATAAATTATTTCTATGTCCAAAAAATAATTAAAATAATAAAATAAAATGTGAAAATTTAAGAAAATGTTTTTGATGATTTTTTTTTATTTAGAAAAAATAACAAAAGTCAAAAATGAGAAAGAAATAGAAAAATATACAAAATAAAATCAAATGGGCCAAGGGGGTGTAAACAGCAAGCTAAGGGGTGCAAACAGTCATGCCAAGCCAAGCCCAACCCAGATGGCCTTCATCCCTGACCTTGTGATAAGAAAAAAAACGCGTGCCCTGTATTCAAAACTGGAAATCCTGCATTTATGCTTAAAAACAAATACTTGCAACATGAAAGTTATAGAGCATGATCACACGATTATAACCATGTAAAAAACTTAATCTAACTCTCAAAGACCAGAGAGAATTTCTCTGGCCCTAATTTTTAACCTAGTTTTTTCAGAAAGTTCATCATTCAAATTCTCCCAGCTCAGTTAACTTAAATGAATTATATGCATATGTACAACTCAAGGGCAATGAGGACTACATTTTTTATTCACAAACCTAAGCCTAATGATTCCTAAATAGAGAGATAGAAGTTTGAACTTTACCTGTTTCAGTCAAGCTCGAGTATGGCAATGCAGGGGTTGTGAGTGAGGCCTGAGATACTTGTGAGCTTGCTTGAAGTTGCTTTGAGCTTCCCCAATGCTTAGCCTGCTTTGAAATAGCTTGAATATGCTTGTAGAACTCAACCTGCAAAGTCAGAATTTGAAAATGGTAAGGTGTGTAAATGGAGTTACAGTGACTTGGGAATGGTTGGGATAGCTTAGGTGAGTTGGATGGAGTGTGTTGGAACTAGTTGCAAGCAAAATGCACGAGGCAATATGAAGATGGAAGTCAAACTGCAGAACCTGCCCTATTTTGACAAGAACTTGGGATTTTTGTGTACAAGGGTGTTTGAGGACTTGCTAGCTCGTGTTTCTGGCTTAGTGTATTGTGAAAAACTTGTTTGAAATGTTTACAAACTTTGGTTTTAACAGATACAAGAGTTGTGGTGATTTTGCAAGTTGACTTGCTTTTGAAGAAAAGGTGATTTTGACAATGCTATGGCCTGTAAAAGCTAGCTCCAAGCATGCTGATAGTTGGTGTACCTTTGCCTAAGTTTGTGGAGTTGGTTTTCTTCAAAGGATTGGGTTCACAGCTCAAGAGAAACAAAATTGCATAAAGCAACCTTTATCAAAATGGCATTGTCATCTTTTTGCCAAAAATGGATTAATTCAATGTGTAATCTTCTAAAGCTCAGAACAAAGCCTTAATCCATTGTGTTTGCATTCAATTTTTGAGTGTGTAAGGGTTTAAGGACCTGTAAACAAGTACAAACATGTTTGGACAGAATTTGCAACTTGTAGCAACATGAAAAATGCCTTGGATGAAAGTGATATTTTGCCAATTTCAAACTTTCGATTCTCCCTAACCACAAATGATTTTGGAGAGTTCTTGGACATTTTGGAAAGCTTGTAACATGCTATACAATCCATATTTGAAATGAATTTTGAGATTCCAATTGGAACTAGGTGAAAAATTGCCATGAAGATAGGTCAAAATCCTGCCTAAACTAGGGCAAAATTTCACTAAGTTAAAAGTTTCATGGACCCTTGTTCACAAAATCATAACTTGAGATCCAAGCATTTTTTGGGAAAACTTTGTGAATAAAAGTTGTAGATTTTGTGGAGGACTACAACTTTCATGTTGGAAGTTTTGTTTGAATAAAATTTCATCATGGTGAAAAAGTTGGGAAAAGTTGGGAAAAAATAAGAAAATTTCATAACTTAGAAAATTTCTAAGTTATGAAAATTTTCAATCTTAAACCCTAATTTACATAATTATGTTTCTTGGTGAACAAGTTTCATGTTTTGACACATCTTGATGAAAAATGACCCTTGGCACTTGATTTTGACCAAAAAGTCAAAGTTTGACTTTTCAGTGTACAGTTGATTTTTGATCAGTTGATTGGAAAATTCTTTTGTCAATCCAATGCATTTGAGATCTTTTGAACCTTGTGATTAGGTCAAGATGATTCCATTGAGTCCTTCAATCCATGATTGAACCCAATTTGCCATTGGCTAGGTGAAAAATCAGAAATTGCCCTTTTGCAATCAAAACCCTAAAAATGACCATTTTGCCCTTTTGAAGATCTGATCAAATTTCTTGAGGAGTTGTGGTCCAAACTTGATCAAATGGTTAATATGAGTCTATAATGTTGATGTGGGTAAAAAATTATGAGGTTTGACTGTAAATTGGCCACAGATGACTTTTTCCCCAATACAGCTAATTTCTAGGTCTACTGTCCAATTGATTGGGCAAAAATTTGATTCAAGGCTTGAAACTTGGTATGGGCAATCTTATAAGTCCAACATGAAGTATGAAAGTCACTTTAGGCATTGGAAGTCCAAAAATCCTTGTGCAAACTCAAACCCTAATTTCAGGTCATCAGTGCAAGGAGATGTCTTGAGCAGAGCAAACCCTAATCCTGTCTGGAGTCCAAAGAGTCTTGTGAGGGGAAATCTGGATAAAATGAGAGGGCAAATTTTGGGGTACAACAAAGCCTAAACCTAAGGACTTGTTTGCCTTGTTTGTATATACTTACTTGTACATGACATCATAAACATCATAACATCATACTCATTCTCACTAACCATTTCAAGGATTTTTGGGATTTATCTTTGTTCTGTTATGTAGGACATGGCTTATATCCGCATGAATACTATCCAAGTCAATCTCGTAAGGATTCCTCATTAACTCAAAGAGTTAGCATCAAGGGTTCCTGAGAATTCTCCATTCACCGAAAGACATGGTCGCCTCCTAAGCTTGGTTACCTTTGACACTGATGAAGATATGATGAAGGTGTTGTTCCAATTCTTTGATCCTCTACACCATTGCTTCACTTTTCCCGATTATCAACTTGTACCAACTCTAGAAGAATTCTCTCAACTCTTGAGAATTCCCATTCTCAATCAACTACCCTCCAACGGTATGGAAAGAGATCCAAAACCTGAAGAGATTGCCCAAGCACTACACTTGCAACAATCTGATATCACGACCAATTGGGAAACAAGGAGTGGTGTCAAAGGTTTCTTAGCCAAGTTCTTGTTTGAGAAAGATCAATATTGTTGGAACTCTTTGGACTTACAAGCTTTTGAAGAAATCTTGGCCCTTCTCATCTATGGGATGGTTTTGTTTCCAAACCCTGACAAACTCATAGATGTAAGTGCTGTCAAAATCTTCATGTCTCGCAATCCATTGCCTACTTTGTTGGGAGATATCCTCCATTATTTACACTATCGCACTATGAGGAAGAGATGGATCCTCATGTGTTGCACTCCTCTCTTGTAAAGATGGTTTATTTTGCATCTTCCCCGGTCTGTGTTGAAGAATGAGAAAGGTTTGAGGTGGTCCCATAGGCTGATGACACTAAGATGTTCATTGGTGTTCTCGATCCTTGGAGAATGTTACTATCGTCGACCGTTATGGGGAATTCCATAATGTCCCTTTACTTAGCATTAAGGGAGGTATCACTTACAACCCTTGCTTAGCCTTACGACAGTTTGGTTATGCCCAAAGGGATGGCCCACATGAGATGCTCATCCAAGGAGTGGTATTCGACTACGAAAGTGACGATCAAAGCTACCGCCAGAGGTTTATCCGAGCTTGGAGGATGGTAAGCAATATGGATAGTAAGACGCTGGGACACAAGAATTCCATTCCCCTTGAGCCTTACCTTAGGTGGGTACGAGCTCGCGCTCAGAAACTTGTGATTCCTTATTCCTCCATCTTACCAGTTATCATGGAACATGTGGTAGAAGGAGATGTCCCGTACACTGTCCTTTATCCTGACATGCCTACTTCTCTTGAAGAATTTCAAAAGGGTTGGATTCAGCTAAAGGAATAACGAGATACTTTCGAAGCTCAATTTTACGCTAGCGAGAAGAGGGTCTTGGAGCTTACAAAGCAGCTACATGAAGAGCAAAGTGTGAACGCCTATCTCGCACTGAAGAGGATGCGTTCAGTCTTTTTATCTTAGAAAGTTATTTTTTAAGCCCAAGAGGCATGTTGTGATCTTTTGAACTAATTAATGAAAATTGACATTTGTTCATTCTTTTGTCTATACAAATTTAAATTTCATAAATCCTTGAAATCATTTGCATATTAATCTTCCATGCATCATAACATGACAATTTTTCACACAACGGGTTTCCTTATCTCTCTGTTGTTTATTTCAGCAAGATGGATCTAGAGAAAACTGTGAAGGATCTTCAGGCACAAAACTCTCAATTCCAAGAGACTCTACTAGCCCTAGCCAAGGGGCAAAAATATATGATGGCATTGTTGGCAGTTAAGAAGAAACGTAAGAAGAAGGCCCTAGTCAATATGGGCAGAAGGTTCAAAGAGTCAGCTCGTCAGATCCCGGTGGTGGAAGACTCATCTGAAGAAGACGAGAATCAGATTGGTGAGTTTAAGAGTACCCGAGCTGACTGGATTAATGATCAAGTGTATGATAATGATTATTTTGACGAGCAGTATCCACCCGCCGATGTCAAGTATAAGTAGTTAGAAGACAAATTGAAGGCTGTTGAGATCCAAGATGTCCCCGTTTTAGATTTTGATGATTTGGGTTTGATCTATGGGGTTGTCATTCCTCAAAAATTCAAAATACCAGTCTTCACAAAGTACGATGGAGTTTCTTGTCCAAAACTTCACCTGAAATCTTATGTGCGCAAGATACAGCCGCACACCACTAATAAGAAACTCCGGGTTCACTTTTTTCAAGAGAGCTTGACCGGAATGCAACTAGAGTGGTTCTACTAGTTGGATGGTTCCTGCATCAATACTTGGGAAGATTTAGTTACCGCTTTCTACCCTCAGTACCAGTATAATGCTGACTTGGCGCCGACAAGAGTGCAGTTGCAAGATATGACAATGGGGAAGAATGAAGGATTCAAGGAATATGCAAAAAAGTGGAGAGACCTTGCCAGTAGGGTTCAACCACCTTTGACTGATAGGGAGAACATTGACATGTTTATGGGCACTTTATCTGGTCCATTCTTTAACTTGTTGGTTGGCTGTTCTTCTTCCGGCTTCACCGAGCTGATCTTAACCGGTGAAAGAGTTGAAAGCAGCATCAAAAGTGGGAAGATTTCCATGGCATCTGCCACCACTTCCAATCCTATCAAGAAACCTTTTGCCGCAAAGAAGGAAATCAATGTTGTGTATGGGGCAATGTGCCGTACCAAGAAGAACGATCATTTATGTGTTAACGCTTTCCGAATCTCCAATCCAACTCCTACTCAAAGACCATCTACTAATGACCAACGGTTTGAAACTCCGAGAAGACAATTTATGAGGATAGGAATGTCACTATCTCAAGCCTTACAACACATGCTAAAGGATAATTTGGTGACATTGCGCGATCCTCCTACCAACCCAGATACCTCTTCACCAAAGTACAACCCGAACGCCAAATGTGCTTACCATTCAAGTAGCCCCGGGCATGAGACTGACCAATGCTGGGCCTTGAAGAACAAAATTCAGGATTTGATCGATAACAAGACTATTGAATTTGATCCTCCTCCAACTCCGAATGTAATCATTGCGCCTATGCTGAAACATGACAAGGGTGTCAATGAAGTTAACATTGTGGGTGACTCTGATGAGGAAGCTGCATTTGAAGATTGGGTGTATCCTACTACAACGGAGCTAAAGAATTGGAATGCAAAGGACTTCATGCCCATCTCCTTCATTGAGGAGTAATATACTTGTTTATTGTTGTTTATTAATTCAAGAACATTTTGTCTGTAATATTTAACATTAACTTTTAAGCCATGTGCCTGGCCCGGGGCACTTTGGTCCATTTGTCAAGGGTTTTATTTATGTTCATCCAATCATATGATCATTCAATACAAACCATTGGACTCTTTTGCATTCAAATCTTTGTGATCATTGTCTTTCCTTTCTTACATTTTTCAAAATAGCCATGTATCTTACATGCACACACACACACACACTCTTGCAGGTCCTCATCCACTCTGGATCTTATTGCCAATGGCTTTACTGTTGCCAACTATGACTTCGAATGTCCAATTAACCAAGCGAAGATGAAGGCGAGGAACATTGTGAAATACCCGAAGAACTAGCCAGACTTCTATTACAAGAGGAAAAATCTATTCAGCCGCATGAAGAGTCAGTTGAAGTCATCAATCTGGGTACTTAGACAGACAAGAAGGAAATCAAGATCGGCACTAACTTGAAAAGCAGTGTCAAGAGCAGGTTGGTTCAGATGTTGTATGATTATGTGGACGTGTTTGCTTGGTCGTATGAAGATATGCCAGGGTTGGATATCGACATTTTAGTTCATCGTCTTCCGACTAAGGAAGATTGTCCTCCTGTCAAACAAAAGGTTCGTCGCATGAGGCCTGATATGTTTGAGAAGATAAAAGCTGAAGTGATGAAATACTTTGATGCAGGATTCCTAGCTGTGACATCCTATCCCCAATGGGTTACCAATGTGGTTCCAGTGCCAAAGAAAGACGGAAAAGTTTGCATGTGCGTAGACTATAGGGATCTGAATAGGGCAAGCCCCAAGGATGACTTCCCACTACCATACATTGACATCTTGGTCGATAATACTACTCAGCATAAAGTCTTCTCTTTCATGGATGGCTTCTCTGGATATAATCAGTTAAGGATGGCTCCCTAAGACATGGATAAGTCTACTTTCGTTACGCAATGGGGCACCTTTTGTTACAAGGTCATGTTGTTCGGATTAAAGAATGTAAGGGCAACATATCAAAGGGCTATGGTAGCTTTGTTTCATGATATGATCCATCATGAAATAGAGGTATATGTGGATGATATGATTTCCATATCACAAACTGAAGAGGAACATCTCGATCACTTGTACAAGCTATTTGAAAGGTTGAAAAAGTACAAGTTAAGGTTGAACCCTAACAAGTGCACATTCGGAGTACGATCTGGAAAGCTTCTAGGTTTTGTCGTCAGCAATAAAGGCATTGAAGTTGATCCTGCCAAGGTGCAGGCCATCCAAGAAATGCCAGTCCCCCACTCTAAAAAGTAAGTTAGAGGATTCTTGGGTCGTATCAATTACATCGTCTGCTTCATATCTCACTTGACTGCCACTTGTGAACCAATCTTCAAACTCTTGAAGAAAGATCCAGTAGTCAGATGGAATGATGAATTGTAAGCTGCCTTCAACAAATTCAAAGAATATCTACAAGAGCCTCCTATTCTCATGCCTCCAGTTGAAGAAGACCCGTGATCTTGTACTTAACAGTACTAGAGAACTCTATGGGGTGTGTTTTGGGCCAACATGGCGAGTCTGGCCGATAAGAGCATGCAATTTATTACCTGAGCAAAAAGTTTACCGACTATAGAACCAGATATTCACTGCTCAAGAAAACTTGTTGCGCTCTGGCATGGGCTGCTCACCGGCTAAGACAATATATGTTGACTCATACCACTCTATTGATTTCTAAGATGGACCCAATCAAGTACATCTTCGAGAAACCTGCTCTCTCCGGAAGGATAGCCAGATGGCAAATGATCTTGACTGAGTACGACATTCAATACACAATGCAGAAGGCCATCAAAGGAAGCATACTAGCAGATCATTTGGCCCACCAGGCTGTTGATGATTATCAATCCACGAACTTCGACTTCCCTAATGAGAACATCATGCTGGCGACCGACTGTGCGAAACCTGGACCATATGACGGACCTGAACAAGGATCCCGATGGACTATGGTCTTCGATAGGGCTTCCAACACTTTGGGTAACGGATTTGGTGATATGATCATCTCCCCTGAAGGTTTCCACACTCCTTTCACTGCCAAATTATGATTTGATTGCACGAACAATATGGCTGAGTACGAAGCGTGCATTTTGGGTCTGAAAGTTGCCATTGATTTAAGGATCAAGCATTTGAATGTGTTTGAGGATTCCGTTCTAGTGATTATCCAAGTAAAAGGAGATTTGGACACTAAACACCCTAATATCATCCCTTACAAGGAGCTTGTGCTATCCCTGATTCCCTACTACGAAGAAATCAACTTTGAGCACTTCCCTAGGGAAGAAAATCAGTTGGCTGACGCCTTGGCAACCATGTCTTCAATGTTCAAGGTCAGATGGGACAACAAAGCTTCTATGATTACAATTGAGAGAATCGACGAACCTGCACACTACTGTGAGCTTGACACTGACACAGAAAAGCCATGGTACCATGAGGTGAAGAGATACCTTAAAGCACAAGAGTATCCTGAGGGAGCATCCATCAATGACAGAAAGTTCTTACGAATATTTGCAGCCAAATTATTCCTAAGCAACGGAATATTGTACAAGCGCAACCATGATTATACTCTACTTCGATGTGTGGACAAGAAGGATGCAAAGGAAATTATGGAAGACATGCACGATGGCCTCTTTGGGACTCACTCAAGTGGACATACGATGGCTAAGAAAATCCTAAGAGCTGGCTACTATTGGTCAACAATGGAGACTGATTGCCATCAACATTCAAGAACTTGTCACAAATGCCAAATCTATGCTGACAAGGTCCATGTGCCTTATATCCCTCTAAACATCATGACCGCTCTGTGGCCATTTGCAACGTGGGGCATTGACATGATTGGAGAAATCAAACCCACCGCTTCCAATGGACATCGCTTCATTCTGGTCGCTATTGATTATTTCACCAAATGGGTCGAAGCCGCCTCATTTGCCTCAGTCACCAAGAATATGGTAGCCAGATTCATCAAACATAACCTCATATGCCGCTATGTAATCCCCGAAAGGATCATCACTGACAATGGGACTAACCTCAATAATGCTATGATTACTGAACTTTGCACTCAGTTCAAGATCAAGCATCACAATTCTTCTCCATATAGACCTAAAATGAATGGCGCAGTCGAAGCGGCCAACAAAAATATTAAGAAGATTGTGCAGAAGATGGTAGTAACATACAAGGATTGGCATAAGATGTTACCGTTTTCTCTTTACGGCTACCGTACTTCAGCTAGAACACCAACTGGGGCAACTCCCTTTTCTTTAGTCTATGGCATGGAAGTTGTTCTACCAGTGGAAGTTCATATTCCATCACTGAGGATTATGAATGAGGCAGGCTTAGGCGAAGACATGTGGATTCAGACAAGATTGGATCAGTTGAACTTGATCGACAAAAAACGACTAGCTGTTGTTGTCATGATCAGATGTACCGAAAACGTATGATCAATGCTTTCAACAAAAAAATCAAGCCTCGAGTATATCAAGCTGGTGACTTGGTGATAAAGCACATCATTCTACCACAAGGCGACCCCAGGGGCAAATGGACTCCCACTTATGAAGGGCCATTTGTTGTCAAGAGAGTGTTCTCTAGGGGTGCCATGATGCTGACTACCATGGATGGTGAAGACTTACCACATCCTATAAATGTAGACATAGTTAAAAAATTCTACGCATAAAAGACCCTATAGGTTGACACACCTAGGCAAAAATAAGGGCATCCCGGCAAACCAAAAGGTTTAGGAAAAAATTAGGGATATATACAAAAGATTGTACACCTGGAAAGTTGAAAACCCGAAAGGGCGACTTGGGAAAAAATGGGTATCCTGGTGGGCTAAAAACCCGAAAGGGCGGTCCAGGCAAAAGTTAAGGATTGAAAGCGTCTGACTATATCCCGTGGAATCACCGCAGTCAACTTTATTACCAAGGTCCGAATACAAACGGCCCAAGATCAATACAATCAAGTTCTGTCAACGGCAAGGGGCATTCGAAGACGTCGGGGCAATAGTAGAGTTGGGGTGCAATGAGATCATTTCCACATGGCTATCTGTTTTGTTTTCAATCTTTGTTTTTCTTTCGACGATTTCCTCTTACTAGGATCTTTATCTCTTTGTACAAAAAAACGCCTATTCATGAGCAAAATATCAATACAAATATACTTTGAAGTGCAAACTTTATGTTTTTGTTTTGAATGCAAAATTGTCCAATGACTAAAATTGAACAAACATATGCATAACTAAAATTATTTGGCACATGTGTCCTGCTAAACAGTATCAAGCATATCTTTAATATATATGGAATATCCCCACAGAGTTATTTCATTAGCATTATCCCCACAAGACGGTTACAATAAACCATTCCTCAACAAAGTTACCCAAAAAAATTTCCTTGCATAGGTTAATCTCCAACCAGAGTCTCAATCCTTGACGACTCTCTCCCCAGCTAAGTTGATCCTACAAGAAGAAGCCTCGTGGATATCTTCCTAAAAGAACTCGCCTCATCAACCATTCATCAAGTATTCATCAACAGGGTTTATTTCCCCAACAGGGTTTATTTCCCTAACATACAATAATCAGCAAATTTCCCCTGGCATAGTCTATCTTCCCCAGCCGAGTCTGTTATCCCCAACTGAGTATATCCTCCCGAAGCTGAGTCTTTCCTCCCCGACTGAGTCCATACACCCCAGCTTGAGTTTACCTTTCAGAATATTACAAATCAAAGGGCCGCAACCCCTAATCCATAGTAAAATCATCGACAAAACCTTTACTATCTCCAAAAGATACTATGAAGCCTGGACCCGACCAGATAGTAGTCAACTTATCAAGTCACTATAGAGCCTGGATCCGATCAGATAATAGTGTAACCTTTCAACTAACTATGAAGACTGGATCCGACCAGATAATAGTTAACTTCGCAAAATACTATGAAGCCTGAATCCGACCAGATACTAGTTTAACTCTTCAAGATATAGAAGAACCTGGATTCAACCAAACCAGGGTTTAACTTCTTTTCCCCCAATAGAGTTTTCCTCTACCCAGCAAGTTACTGTGAAGCCTGGATCCGACCAGATATCAGTTTTCAACTTCATCTTTTCAAGAAAGTTATTGTGAAGCCTGGATCCGACCAGATAGCAATTCCCCTCAGAAGTTTGTTGTGAAACCTGGAATCCGACCAAATAACAACTAAGCTCCAAGCAAGTTATTGTGAAGCCTGGATCCGACCAAATATCAGTTCAACTTCGTCTATTCAAGTAAGTTATTGTGAAATATGGAATCCAACCAGATAACAACTAGCTACAATCTCCAGCAAGACACTATGAAGCCTGGGCTTGACCAGATAATAGTATAACTTTTCAAAAACTATGAAGCATGGACCTGACCAGATAGTAGTTACCACTTCAAGTTACTATGAAGCCTGGACCCGACCAGATATCAGTTTAACTTCATCCTTTCTAGCAAGTTACTGCAAATCCTAGAATCCGACCAGATAACAGTTAACTTCCTTATCCCCAACAAGTTGTTGTGAAGCTGGAATCCAACCAGATAACAGCCTAACTTCACTCTCCCCAATGAATTTTCTACGAAGCCTGGAATTCGACCAGATAACAGTTAATTTATTCTTCCCCAGTAAGTTACCATGAAACCTGGAATCCGACCAGATAGCAATTGAATTCCTCATCCTCAGCAAGTTGTGAAGCCTGGACCCGACCAGATAACAGCTAACATTCAAGAGATATCCCCAATGGAAGCATCCTTTCAACAAAGTTTGGAGATATGTATGCTTTTCATCCCCAACAGCGATCCGGGATTCAGCTTCCCAAAATTCCTTAGCAACAGTCAGGGATTTATTTTCCCGGACAAATATGCATCACACATTCATACATCATAGCATGTACATACAAAATGTGTTTAGCATAATACCACATCTGGTGAACATCATGCATACATCTTCATTTTACTAACCCTTTTTCCACAGGTAAAACATCAAGTTTTAGTATATATCAATCAAAGATTTATGTTGATACTTCTTCCAGTGTTTACCATCATTCCTCCAAATTCCATCTATAAGCCCATTCCCAATCCATCTTCGAGTGCAAATTTCTGGGCACTCTAGTGTTCAATCATCTTCCACCTTCAAGTCACGGATGGCGGATCCGCCAATCTAACTCTTCAGGTTTAAGAAGATTGAACAGGTGCAGATGTTGTACCCCAAAATTTTCCATCTCATTTCTCAAGTAATCTCTCACAAGATCTCCTTTGGTTCAAAACTGCACAAGGGTTGATCAACTCAAGACACCTCCTCAAACACTTATAACTGAAAATTAGGGTTTGAGTTTGCACAAAGACAAATGGATTTTTAATGCCTCAAATGACTTTAATGGATCATTTTGGACCCTCAAGATTTCTCATGTCAAGTTTCAAGTCTTGGATCACATTTTTGCTTAGTCAATTGATCAGTTGACCTAAAATTAGTTGTATTAGGGAAAAAGTCAACTGTGGTCAATTTACAGTCAAACTTCATAATTTTTGGTCCATATCAATATTATGAACTCATATATGTCATTTGATCAAGTTTTTATCACAATTCCTCAAGAAATTTGATCAGATCATCAAAAGGGAAAAATGGTCAAAATTAGGGTCTTGACTGAGAAGGTGCAATTTCTGATTTTTGACCTAGAAAATAACTTATTGGTTTGAGACATGATCTCAAGGATTCAAATGCTTCATTTTGACCTAATGGAATGACTCAAAACATTTGTCAATATCAATTGGTTGACAGATGAATTTCAGTCAACTGATGAAAAAGTCAATTGTACACTGAAAAGTCAAACTTTGACTTTTTGATCAAAATCAAGTTCCAAAGATCACAATTCATCAAGACACGTCAAAATATGAAAACTGTTCATCAAGAAATCAAAAAGTCAATATTTCATTTTGAAAAGTCAAGATTTCATTTTGAAAAGTCAAAATTTCTAAACTTAGAAATTTTTCTGTTGGAAATTCACATTTTTTTTCATAACTTTGAGCCAAATTTTCACCATAATGCAAGGTGACTCAAAGGAAACTTACAACATGAAAGTTGTAGATATAAATGATATCTAAAACATTGTAGAACACAACTTTCTATAGAAATGCATGTATTTCAAGTTATGATTTTAAGAAGACATGTTCATGAAACTTGAAGACTTGGTGAAATTTTTCCCTAGTTTAGGCAGGATTTTTACCTAACTTCATGGAAATTTTTCACATAGTTCTAAGATGAATCTTCGAAAATGTTAAACATAGATGTTGTATAGTATGTTACAAGTTTTCTAAAATGTCCAAGAAGTCATTAAGATCATACTTGAGCAAGGAGAATCGAAGGCAAGAAGTTAGAGTTTCATTCTTGTTTTGCAAGGAAAATTTGTGAAGAACACTTGATCTAATCTTCAAGCATGTTGTACAAATCTTGCTTTGCAGGCTTCAAACTTTATAATCACTAAATAATTAAATGTTTACACAACTGATAGAGCCATTGTCCAAGCATTTGAACCATTATCCAAGTTGCATTTCCATTTATGGCACAAAGTTACCATTCCATTCTTGAAAAGTTACTTTAATCACAAAGTCAACTTGTCTTGAGCTTCTAACTTGTTTGTTCAGCACACACTCAACATACAAAGTCAGATAAACATGTTTAAAGCTTGTAACCACTCTAGATAACCTTGTACTATGCATCGGGACAATGTGTATCAAGCTTACTTCAAAAACAAGCCAAAGAGCCATAACATGTGAACTTGTACTTCTGATCACCCAAGCTCTCAAAACTTTTTCCTATAAATTGACACACTGTTATGCAACTTAGGACACGATTTTGCAAGCCTGAAAATTCTCCCATACTCCCTCTAGCCAGAAATTGCACACAAACTCCATTTTTGTGCAGGTTCTGACCTTGAACTTGTATCTTCTATTTCCATCGTGCGTTTTCCCTCAAAATCATTTTCATAGATTCCTTACATCAAATACAATTCATCCCTGTCCTTGTTTCCCAACTGTAACACCATCTTCATCAACCTCCATAGCCAAAAAACAGAGTCTGACATTGACTTCTCCAAGCCATTCCAACCATCCATTGCTCAAGCTAATAATTGCATTAGCTTCCTGGGAACTTGAGGAAGCTAACCTGATCATCACAACAACTTGAATCAAGCTCTAACTCAAAACACGATCTCCAGCTGCAAGGTGAGTTTTCTGACTTTTCATCTCATTATTTAGGCATTGTTAGGCTTGCATTTTCAAAGACAAAATGTAGATATCATTGCCCTGAAACTGTACATATCCATATATTTCATTTATATGGCTTAAGCTTAGAGAATTTTAAGATTGAAATTTCTGGAAAATTTAGGGTTCAAACTAGGGCCAACGAAATTCTCATTCATCTTTGATTTATAGCTTTAGTTATTTACATGGTTGGATTCGTGAGAAAAATGAAACAACTTTCATGTTTGCAATTTTAATTTTCATTGAGAAATGAGCAAGATACAGGTTGTCTGGTTGGTCGTGAGGTTGAAGATGAAGTTCAGGCCATGGACTTGATTTGTAATATATATTTAGGGTTTGATACACGTTAACGGATGTACAGCCATCCCAGTATCAAGGGTAGCATGCATGTGTGTTAGAGGCCAGGGGTTCAACACCCAATGCTACCTTTTGTTTTGTTTTTTTTTTCACATTTTCCTCTTTTTTTGGTTGCAAACATGTAACACCTGGGTCCTTATGCTGGGCCTTCCATTTTTTTGCTGATCTCTAACCCCCCTGCCTTACTTTTGCACACCTGGACCAACCCTTTTTTATTATTTCATTTTTATATATTTTCTTTTCTTATTTTATTTTATTTTCAGTTTTCTTTTATTATCTTTTATTATTACTATTATTATTAATATTATTTTTATTTTTATTAATAAAAAATCCAAAAAATATTTTTTTGATTATTTTCACATTTATATTTTCTTTTCTTTATGAAACAAAAAGAACAAAAAATATTTTCTTAACAATTTAATTTTCCTTTTAATAAATAAATATTTAGATTTAGGTTTAATTAATTATTTTTCCTTTTTTATTTAAAATTAACTTAGAGTTTATATTTCTCTTAATTAATTAATTTTCATATTATTAATTTAAAACCTTTTCATAAAAACCCAAAAAATGCTTTTTTTAATTTAATTTCTTTCTTAATTAGTTTAATCTTAATTTTATTTATCTTTAATTAATCATTTTATTAATTAGGTCAAGACTAAACCCTTTCATTAAAAACCAAACAAAAATCATTCTCTTTTCCATTTATATTCTTGCATTATTATTTATTCAATTCTTGTACATTATTTAATATGGTTGTAATAGATAATTAGGTTTAATTTTCTTGCAAATCCCCATTTGTAAATTTGTATACCCCCTCCCCTAAGGATGTAATAGCGTGGTAATTTTACTTTCCGCAATTTATCGCTTTAATACAAATGCTAGTAATTAGGGTTTGTATGGCAAGAATAAAAATCAACAAGTAGCAAACCTTAATGCAAGAAAAAACAATGCATATAAATTAAACACACTTGCACACTTGCACCCTTAGGGTAATTCCACTTTGTTGCCTTACCAAAATGGCCATGTTATACATGTGGGGTATCTTAGCAAAAAGCAATAAAAAATACAAGATCATAGTTCCTCTATGACGCTATCAATGTTTCCTTTCAAAATGATCTTAGTCCCTCAAAGAGAAATGCTAAGATATCTCACAATATTGCTATCATGGCTATATGATGACCCACGCCCGTCCCTTTACGTCCAAAGATAAGGCTTCTTACCAAATCAATGGTAAGATAGAAATATCAAAGAAAAGGAAGAAATAAACAAAATACTTTTGAGTAGGTAGATTGTTCCTAGTTGCTTCCTCATTTTCAAATCAAACATCCTTGCTCATTTTCAAAACAAACACCAAACACTTTCAAAAAAACTTTCAAAAAAACTTTCAAAACATTTTCCAAACATGAAACATTTTCAAAAGTCCAACACTTTGTATACGTTCTTACGAATGAGAACTATTACAAAGTTTGCCTAAACGAAGGCACCTTTTCAAAATACTTTCAAAAACCACACAAAGCATATTTTCAAACAAAAGCAAGTGATCTAGCAAGAAACTAAGAGCCCATATATAACTATGGAGGAAAAGGGTGTTAACACCTCCCTTTTTCATAATCTACCCCCCGAACTCAAGAAATAATCTCAAAGGTCTTTCCTGTTCTCCTCAGTATTTCCTTTTGGATAAAAGAAAAGTCGGTGGCGACTCTTGCTAATCGCAACATTTGCGATAAAATTCAAAACACCAAGTCATTTCTCCCACCGTATCATAGAAGGAATGACCCATATTGTGGCTTCATTAAACTAGATGATATAAGTCTTCAATGATTCTGATGGACCCTATTGTATGTTGAATAGGCTAGTAGTGGACATCTTCTTGTGACAGTTGACGATGATCTGATGCAAAAGTTTCTTTAACAACTCGTGATAGCCTGTGAAGAGGATCAATATAGACCAATATACCATCATAGGGCAACATCCTTGAAATTGTCAGACAACAGTTTGTATTTCAGGGAATCAGGTGCTCCAATGATGGTAATATATGTGTTTATGAAGGAAACTAAAACTCTGGTATCAGATATGAGATGTCGAAGGAGATGTCACGTCACAAATATCTGAGGACAATGTAAAATTCAACAAAAGTAAAAACAGTAAAAACACAAGGGATTGTTAACCCAGTTCAGTGTACTACAACACCTACTCTGGGGGCTACCAAGCCAGGGACAAGTCCACTAAATAATATCAATTCAGAGACCCTTAGTAAAAAACCAGTTTATGATCTAATCACTTAATCCATACACGTTGTTGTACCCCCAAATTTTCCCTCCCATATTTCTCAAGATAGGCCAAGAATCATCCTCCAAGTTGTTCAAGATGGCTCAAGAGTTGGACAGTCAAATCATCTCCTAAGGCAGTCAATTTAAAATTAGGGTTTTGTGTTGCATCAAGGTCCTTACACACAAATTACCTCAAGTTCTCCCCAATGTCCTAATATGTTCTTAAGTTCATCCATGACAAATTTCAAGCCTTGCAGAGGAAGTTTGGTCAGTCAATTGCTCAAGAAGTCCAAAAATCGAATGTGCTAGGGCAAAAGTCAACTGTGACCCAAATACAGTCAAACCTCAATATTTTTGTCAACATTCTCATTTTGAAGGATAATTCATCATTTGATCAAGGGTTGATCATGATTCATCAAGGATTGCTCAAGATTCATCAAGATTCAAAAGTTGTTAAATTAGGGTTTTGTAGGAAAAGTCAACTCAACTTTGACCAAGCATAACTTTCTCATACTTTATGAGAAATGACCCATACAAATCTCATTTTGAAGAGGATGCAATTTCCTACAATCCATATTCACACCCCAAGATCAAGAAATTCACTCACAAAACGTTACAAATTTGGACATTATAGGTCATTTTTGAAAGTCAACAAAAACACCTTTTTTGCCAAAGCTTATAACTTGAGCATGGAAGATCAAATTGAGATGAGACCAAAAGGGTTGGTTAGAGGACATCTCAAGGTTTCTAAAACGTCCAATAACACTTCCAAAAGTTCAAAATTGAAGAAGTTGTGCATTGGTGAAGTTCGGCATTTTTCCAAAATTGCCGAAAGTCAACTATCCTCCAAACTCCAATTTTTGACAAAAGGGCCCACTTTTTTCCATTTGATTTAGTCTTATCATACCACACACGTGTCCCATCTTCAACTTTAGGATAAATTGAGACTAATGATGGGTATAGAGATGATTAGGGAAGAGAGACGAATGCAGTGATGGTCTCCATTGGCATTTATATGGCCTGTAGCTCATGATAGGATGATGCCATGGATTTAGTTGCGGAATAAAATCTGCAGGAAAAGTTACAGTCTTCGTTGAAGAAGAAGAAGACGTGTCCCTGCGTTATTGGCCTGTTCAAATTGTTTAGCGCGTTTTTTAATTCCCAAGCATAATTAATTGTTTTCAATATTTTATTTGTTTTGCATTATATTAACAAAGAAGCAACATGGTTGAGTTGGCAAAGGAAGCGTGTCAATGAGCATTGGGACCTGGGTTCGAATCCCAGGTCCCCCAATATTTGTTGTAATTTTTCTCCAGGTTATTCCATACAGCACTCCAAGCGTGGCACACCATGCATCATTGCCTGATCTCCTGCCAGATGGCCCTCAAGCCAAATCCAAGGATCCAGATTGAAGGTTCACCATGAACCCTAGTCAACACGCATGCATTGGGTTCAAAAAGTCAAAGCAGGCTGATTGAAATTGGGCCTGGAAATTGCTGATTCCACCATCAAATTAAGCCCACACCCCCTGGGTTATTTCTTTTTCCCTTCATATTTTCATTTATTTATTTTGTTCTAATTATTTATTTTATTGTTAATTAAATAACCAATTATTTTTCTTAATAAAATCAGAAAACAAAAAAATATAATATTTTTATTTATTAAATTTAATTTCATTATTTTATTTTTTGTAAATAAACAATAATTAATTTATTTAGTTTTAATTAGGTTTAACATTAATGTTTTTTGCAATAAATTAAAATCAATTTAGAATTTGGGTTATTAATAGCTTTTAACCATTTTTATTTTATTTTCTCAAATATTAAAAAATCCAATAAAATATCTTTTTATTAATTAATTAATAATTGGTTTATATTTAATTTCATTTAATCCAAAAATAACAAAAATATGCTTTCTTTAATAAAAAGGGTCAAAACCCTAAAAATGCACCGATTTAATTTTCTTGCACACGATTCATTTGTTTCCAATTTTGTAATTGCTTCGGGAATGTAATAGTTTTTAAATTAGGACTTTATTTATTTATCGCTTTCTTTTATTTTTCTGCAATTTAAATTAAAGGGTTTGTCTTTGGCGATGTAAATACCTGACGCCTTGTAATAGCTTAGATTTAATTTCCCGCAATTTAATTTCCACACAATATTAACTGTTAGATGTTTGATAACTAGGCAATGCATGACAAGATCAATCTTTAACCTAAAATCAACATAGCTCACCCATGACATGTACAGATAAAAATTAACCGAATTGACACACTCGCACATGCCACTCTTAGGATACACCTCACTTGGTTGCCTCGAACGTGGTCATTGAGTATAGGAAGTTTTAGAGGTCACCCTCTTGTCCAAAGATCATAGTTGCCTCGAAACGGTTGCCTCGGAAAAATGATCTAGGATATTAGGGTTACCGCTAAGGCGTCCTAATATTGCTTTGGTGACCACACATCCCTTAATCGAATTGACTTGAAAACTCCAACGATGGTGCTACCTACTCCTCAATAGTGGGATAACACTGTCTAAAGGATATTTGTACAGTTTAATTCCTTTTTCGAGTAGGTAGATGGTTCTTAAGTACTTGCTCATTTTAAAACAAATCAAAAACTTTTAGCACTTACACCCCTTTCAAACAAAAACTCTTTTCAAGCCCACAAACATAAAGAAAAGCAAACTTTTGAAAACACAATGAGCAAGTACCTAAGAGCCCGTGCATAACCACAGATAGAAAGGGTGTTAACACCTTCCCTTTCTATAATCTACCTCCCGAACCCAAGAAATATCTCAAAAATGAATTTTTCAGTGCTTTTGTCCTTTCCTTGTTGGATAAAATAAAAGACGGTGGCGACTCTTGCTTACCGCGACATTTTGCGAACATAAACGCAAAACGCGAACCAGCATTCCAAAACAGTCAGTTCTCATTCCCACCGATCACACACGTGCTATACTTCTACCTAAGACACACCTAGGCATGAGGCCCTCCTCAAATCCCTTCAATCACTTATAGTGAAGAACTATAGAAATATTAAGTTTTAAAGACTTCAATCATTCAATAGTTAAAAGCTTATGAATGATCCATAATTAACAACTCAAATAACAACTCAAGTATTAAATAAATACTAGAGTGTATGAAAATTAAAAGACTTAGACTTCTAAAACAGAAAGAAAGTATTCTTCTTCAAAAGTTGCAGTAGAATGAATAAGGAAGCAAGTCCTTATAAAGGAGCAACAGTGGGCTTGGGCTGAAAAACAAATATTCCAATCTTTTGAATATTTCCATGAAAACAAGCCAAGATATAACCCATAAGGATAATTCAAATAGAAAAATATTCTTCCATATTTTTCGCAGCCTATGAGTCACAAATCCTGAATTATGGCGCGCATGAAAATAGGAAATATAAAACTTAAACAAATGTGAGTTGTGTTCATCTCAGGAGGCAGATGTCAAGACATATGCTTTGACATCATTCAAAACTGTTTGCTTTAAATGTCAAGACATTTATAAAAACATTATCAAAGCATTGTTTTACCAAAATTGCTGCCAACAAACACTTACAAACTCCCCCCTTTGGAAAATTTTGGCTAAAACATTATTTGAGCACATTATCAGAACATCATCAGAGCAGCAACATAAGCAAGGCAAGCAAAACAAAAACTCAGTTAGTAGTTAGCTGTTAGCAAAGGAAGATGTCATAACATCTTCTGAGACATGACGCTCCCCCTCAAGTATTAAGCTCCCCCTCAGTCAATACTTAGTCAGTCAGAGGTCAATCAGTTTCTCTGCCCCTTTTTAGTCATAATATGCCAAATAGAAGGATGCATTCAAGAGTGTATCAGTAATATAGGTACAGACCATAGAATTCAAAAGTCATGCACATACAAGTTCCAAAAAGAACAAAGGGGCCAAACAAAATAAACAACAAATAGTCTAACTGTCTTCAGGACCAGTAGACTTGGCAGAGCCATAACTTCCTTCCCCACTAGAATCTCCTCCTTCAGAGCTCACTCTATCATCAAAGTTTTTGTCCTTTTGCAGCTCCTTGATCATCTTTTCAAAAGTTAGCTTTCTTTCTGAGCTAACTCTGATCACATCATCTAGTTCTTTGTAGGCTTCCTTTAATTCAGTGATCATGTCATCCTTGGTGGAGGTCTTGTTTTCAGCAGATGCGGATGTCAAAACAATGTCTGGGACATGTTTTCCTGGAAAAAACTTGAAGTGAAGGGTTAAAGCAGACTCCCTCTTGCATACTACATCATTACCACTCAAAATTCCAGGATGTTGATTAAGAATAATTCCACAGATAAGGGATGGAAATGCAATAGGCATCTTGATGGCACGTGTTTCTAAGCCAATAGTGATGGTTGAGGTGTGATTGGTAGGGACCCAGTTAGCATCTCTAATTCTATGCAAGATAGCATATTTCACACTTAATTTACTAACAGTGAGGTTATCCTTCAAGGGCCACTCACTCACTTGGTTTGCAGTGATGAATTTTCACACTTGATTATCAGTCACTTCCAACTCACAATAGTCATCTTCAGACCTATCCAGATATATGTTGATGATAGCAGGAGAAAATTCTACACATGTACCTCTAACAAACACCTTCTTATACTCCTTACTTTTATGATCAGCACAATCAATGGAAATATTAACAATAAATTCCTTAACAAGAGTCTCATAACATTTTGCAAACTTGGTGACAGTCTTCATCAAGCCAGCAAAAGAAATCAGCTCCATAATTTCTTTTCACTCCAGTGCACTAGCTCCCAATTCTCTTTCAAGGGCAATTCTTCTTTGAAACACATATTTCCACTTTTCAGCATTCCCAACAGAATGGAAGGAAATGTTGTCAAGAGGGGCATCAGGTAACCTAATAGAAAGCTTCTTGCTTGCAGACTTTTTCACAGGAGAGATGACCTAGACATCTTCCTCGACATCATAATCAAAGTCATCTTCTTCAACTGATACAACTTTCTTCTTACTTTTAGATCTCTGTACAACATCGTCATCTGTGGAGCTATCAGGTCTAGTTTTTCTTTTGCTAGAGGGAGGAACCACTTTACTTCCGGGCTTTGGGGGACCATACATGGTTTTCTTCTTGATTATCTTTGCAGGGGGTGTGATATTCACATCCTTCACTTTCCCGGATTTGAGCCATTTAACAATTCCAGGCACCACATTAGAGATGAGCTCATTGTCAGACAACTCATCAACATTAACCACATTCACAACATTTTGATTTTCTGCAGCTTTGGAGCCAACAGCATCTTCCTTGGTAAGAGAGTTCTTCTCAACATCTTTTTCAACATCATCTTCCACTTCTTTTAGAGCAGAAGTAGCAAGCTTATCAAGTTTGCTTTCAGCAGCATCTTTCTTGGAGATGGATGATTCAGCAGCACTTTTAGGGTCATTTATTTTGTCAACTGGAGCAGGTATACAAGCAAGAGGGGTAGAAATCCTAGGCACATCAAAACCTTCATTTAACACTCTATCTACTAGTATTCTAATGCTTCTATCAACATTAACAATCTCTTCTTTTGTCCTATCATCAGTAGTAGTAGAACTATTACTTTTATCGTCTTTGGATTTCTTTGCATGTGATGATCTGGATTTCTTGACCTTCTTCTCAAGAGGTGGGATAGTTGATAGAGGAGTAACATCAATTATTCTGTCAAGGGAGAGTTTCTTAGGGAGGTTGACAGATTTTAAGGGAGACGATGTATGATGTTGATACATCTTTGAAGATTTTTGAGCAAAGAGATGAAAAATGACAAGGGTTCTTTTTTTGTAAAAGAGAATGAAGAGTTTGTGAAAGTATAAAGATATGATTTCGTAGCGTGTGGGAAACACTTTGAGACAGTCTTGTAATGATTGCTTTCGAAATTTGATTTGTTGGAAACATAAATAATATAATATCACTTTAATGATATTCCCATACGCCCTTAATTGCTACAAACCCTCATATAAGAAAATACCTAATTTTCCTCTTAAGTTCTTAAACTGATTAGCATCCAAAGCCTTAGTGAAAATGTCAGCCAGTTGCAATTCAGTGGCTACATATTCTAAGGCAACAATATTTTCTTCAACAAGCTCTCTTATAAAGTGATGACATATATCTATGTGTTTGGTCCTGCTGTGTTTAATAGGATTTTTTGATATATTTATGGCACTTAGATTGTCACATAATAATGTCATGACATCTTGTTTGACATTATATTCTGATAACATTTGTTTCATCCAAACCAGTTGAGAACAACTGCTTCATGCAACAATATACTCACCCTCAGCAGTGGACAGAGACACACAATTTTGCTTCTTACTGAACCAAGATATGAGATTGTTTCCCAGAAAGAAGCATCCTCCTGATGTACTTTTTCTATCATCAACACTTCCTGCCCAATTAGCATCATAATAACCAATTAAGGCAGAACTAGATCCATAAGAATATAGCATACCATAGTCACTTGTCCCATTCACATATTTAAGAATTCTCTTCACATGGTTGGCATGGCTAATTTTAGGATCATCTTGATATCTAGCTCACACCCCTACAACAAAGGCAATGTCAGGTCTACTAGCTATGAGATATAGAAGACTGCCTATCATACTTCTGTAAAGACTTTGATCCACACTTACTCCTTTTTCATCTTTAGACAACTTCAGATGTGTGGGAGCAGGAGTTCTTTTGTGACAAGCATTTTCCATCCAAAATTTCTTTACTATATTCTTAGCATACTTGCTCTGAGATAAAAATATGGAATCTTCCATTTGTTTAACTTGCAGACCAAGAAAATAGGTTAATTCACCAATAAGGCTCATCTCAAATTCTGACTGCATTTGCTTGACAAAATGTTGAACCATCTCATTTGACATTCCACCAAACACAATATCATCAACATAAATTTGTGCAATCATGATCTTCCCTTCTTCTTCCTTGACAAAAATAGTTTTGTCTATGCCACCTTTCCTATATCCATTCTCACCAAGAAATTCTGTCAATCTCTCATACCAAACTCTTGGAGCCTGCTTTAATCCATACATAACTTTCTTTAGTTTATACACATGTTTAAGAATACTTGGATCAACAAATCCCTTAGGTTGTTCCACATAAACTTCTTCATTCAGATAGCCATTTAAGAATGCACTCTTTACATCCATTTGAAACAATTTAAATTTTAGTATGCATGCAATTATCAAAAGTAGTCTGATTGATTCAAATCTGGCCACAGGAGAAAAGGTTTCATCAAAGTCAACTCCTTCAGCTTGAGTGTATTCTTGTGCAACTAACCTTGCCTTGTTTCTAGTGACCACCCCTTTTTCATCAGATTTATTCTTGTATACCCATTTAGTACCAATCACATTTGTCCCTTCAGGTCTTGGAACTATATCCCAAACTTCATTTCTACTGAATTGTTCTAGCTCTTCCTGCATAGAATTAATCCAGAACTCATCAGTTAGGGCCTCTTTGACATTCTTAGGCTCAATTTTTGACACAAAGCAAGAGGTTGATATCCCTTCTCTTGATCTAGTAGTAACTCCTTTATTTAGATCTCCTATGATAAGCTCCTTAGGATGCTCTCTCTAGGTTCTAATTGAAGGCCCTTTATTGAGATGACTAGGTTCAGGATCTTCTTGAGGTGGATTAGAACCAATACTTCTGTCATTTGATTCGGTTGGAATATCAGACAAAGATGTTCCAACATCTTCTAAGACATCTTCTTCATCATTCCATCCTCTATCATCAATAATAACATTTATAGACTCCATCATAACTTTGGTTCTGGAGTTAAAGACTCTGTAAGCTCTACTATTTATAGAGTAACCCAGGAATTTTCCTTCATCACTCTTGGGATCCATCTTCCTCCTTTATTCAGGATCAGCTAAGATGTAATATTTACTTCCAAAAACATGAAAGTATTTGACAGTTGGTTTTCTTCCCCTCCATATTTCATACAAGGTGGCTGAAGTGCCTTTCCTTAGAGTGACTTTGTTATGGATATAACACGCAGTATTCATAGCTTCAGCCCAAAAGTGGTAGGGTAACTTCTTAGCATGAATCATAGCTTTGAAAGATTCTTGAAGGGTTCTATTTTTACATTCCACAGTCCCATTTTGTTGAGGAGTAATGGGATAAGAGAATTCATGACTGATTCCTTCAGAAGAGCAAAAGTCAGGAAATTTATTGTTCTCAAAATCCTTTCCATTATCACTTCTGATTCTGATGACATGACTATATTTTTTCCTTTGAAGTTTTTGAGAGAGATCTTTAAACACTTCAAAAGTTTCTTATTTTTCTCTAATAAAACTTATCCATGTGTATCTAGAGAAGTCATCTACAACAACATAGTCATACTTCTTTCCACCAAGACTTTCAACCTGCATAGGTCCCATCAAGCCCATGTGAAGAAGTTCCAAAACTTTTGATGTAGTAAGATGTTAGATCTTCTGATGTGACATCTTAGTTTGCTTTCCAATCTGGCAGTCACCACATACTCTTCCTTCTTATATCTTGAGCTTAGGGGCTCTCACAGCTTCTTCAGATATAATTCTTTTCATTCCTTTAAGATGCAAGTGTCCCAATTTTTGATGCCATAGTTTAACTTCATTTTCTTTGGCTAAAACACGTGATGAGGAGAAGTTCAACTATTGGGGAACCCATAAGTAACCATTGTCTTTAGATCTGATTCCTTTCATAATAACTTCATGCTTTTCATTGCAAACAAGACATTCTTCCTTAGTGAAGTTAACTTTGAATCCTTAATCACACAATTGGCTTATACTTATTAGCTTATCTGTTAACCCTTTAACAAATAACACATCATTAAGCTTGGGGACTCCTTAACATTCCAGCTTGCCAACTCCTTTGGTTTTACCTTTGGCTTCATCACCAAAACTCACATAACTGGTAGAGTGAGATTTGATATCTGTCAACAGATTCTTGACACCTGTCATGTGTCTAGAACAACCACTGTCAAAGTACCAGTCATCTTTGGTTGATACTCTGAGAGAGGTATGAGCTATGAAACTAGCAACATTAGACTTGGAAACCCATTGTTTCTTCTTTTTGCTATTTTAGGGAATATGATCAGTTTTGGGAAGAGGAGTAGTTTTAGGATACCCATACAACTTGAAACAGAAAGGTCTTATATGACGAAGCCTTCCATAGTGATGACATCTCCAGGGCTGGGAATTCTCTCTAATGTGATTAGACTTTTTCTTGCCATGATGTCCTTTCTTGCCATGATGTTTAGACATTTGATTCGACATCCTTAGTTTAGACTTGGTATGAGTGGAATCTGATGAAGGTTATTCTGAAATAGGTTTCTTTTTCTCATTAAACCCTAGACCACTCTTGTCTCCTGTCACTCTCCCCACTTGAAGAATTTCATCTAATGTGTCAGATCCATTATTCATCACCTTGAGAGATTTAAACACTTTATCAAGATTTGAATTCAGAGAAGTCACTTCACTTTCCAGATTAGAAATATTTTTCAAATGCTCTTTCCTTTATGCCTTTAGCTGGGTTATGAGTGCTTTCTATTTCTCCCCTTCTAGGCACACTTCTGCACTTCTGAGACATAATTCTTTGTATGAAGCAGCTAACTCATCAAAGGTTAGTTCCCCATCACTAGACTCTTCATCAGATACATATTTTCCTGTCAATGCTTTAACACACTTGACAGATTCTTCAAGATCACTCTCTGAGTCCTCTTCAGACCAAGTAATAGATAGATTCTTCTTCTGTTTCTTAAGATATGTAGGACATTCAGCTCTAATGTGACCAAATCCTTCACATTCATGATATTGTATTCCCTTCCCTTGAGTGGATTTTTCTTCAGCCCTTTTTCTTCCAAACTCATTTGACTTATGGATGTCAGATGAGATGTTCTTGACATTTGATCTTTGGTTCCTATCCATTATTTTTATCACTTTGTTAAACTATCTTCCAAGCATAGCTAAGGAATTTGATATTCCTCCATTTTTATCCAGATTATAGTCCTCCTCTTCATCTTCAATAATTGATACAAAGACTATGCATTTGCTCTTCTTTTCAGATCTTTCATTGATGCTTAATTCAAATGTCAGAAGGGATCCAACAAGTTCATCCACTTTCATTTTGTCAATGTCTTGAGCTTCTTCTATAGCAGTCACTTTCATATCAAATCTCTTGGGAAGAGACCTGAGCATCTTTCTCACTAATTTGTCTTCAGGTATTTTCTCTCCTAAAGCACTGGATGCATTAGCAATCTCAAGAATGTTGATATGGAAGTCATTAATACTTTCATCATCCTTCATTCTCATATTTTCAAATTTTGTGGTGAGCAATTGAAGTCTTGAAATATTAACTTTGGATGTGCCTTCATGAGTATATTGAAGAATTCCCCATGTATCCTTAACTACTTCACATGTGTTCACTAATCTGAAAATATTCTTGTCAATTCCATTGAATATAGAATTCAAGGCTTTAGAATTTCCAAGAGCAATTTCATCTTCTTCTTTAGACCAATCTTCTTCCGGTTTTAACTCAGAAGTAGGTTCTCCATTTTCTCCCAATTTGACAGGGTGTTTCCATCCTTTTAAGACAACTTTGTAAGCTCTGTTGTCCAGATACTTTAGAAAGGCCACCATACGTGGTTTCTAATAGTCATAATTACTTCCATCCAGAATGGGTAGTCTGTTCACAAATCCTCCTTCCTTGTCTATAGTACCAGAAAGTATCTTCCCTGGATCTCACCTAGATATAGAGTAGGATGTTTGCTCTGATACCAATTGAAACTCTGGTATCAGATATGAGATGTCAAAGGAGATGTCACGATACAAATATATGAGGACAATGTAAAATGCAACAAAAGTAAAAATAGTAAAAACACAAGGGATTGTTAACCCAGTTCAGTGTACAACAACACCTACTCTGGGGGCTACCAACATATAGACAAGTCCACTAAATAGTATCAATTCATAGACCCTCAGTAAACAACCAGTTTATGATCTAATCACTTAATCACTACCTGTGCCATACTTCTACCTAAGACACACCTAGGTATGAGGCCCTCCTCAAATCCCTTCAATCACTTACAGTGAAGAACTACAAAAATATTAAGTTTTAAAGACTTCAATCATTCAATACTTAAAAGCTTATGAATGATCCACAATTAACAACTCAAATAACAAATCAAGTATTAAATCAATACTAGAGTGTATGACAATTAAAATACTTAGACTTCTAAAACATAAAGAAAGTATTATTCTTCAAAAGTTTCAGTAGAATGAATAAGGAAGGAAGTCCTTATAAAGGCGCAGCAGTGGGCTTGGGCTGAAAAACAAATATTCCAATCTTTTGAATATTTCCATGAAAACAGGCCAAGATATAATCCATAAGGATAATTCAAATAGAAAAATATTCCTCCATATTTTTCGCAGCCTATGAGTCACAAATCCTGAATTATGGCGCGCATGAAAATAGGAAATAGAAAACTTAAACAGATGTGAGTTGCGTTCAGCTCAGGAGGCAGATGTCAAGACATCTGCTTTGACATCATTCAAAACAGCTTGCTTCAAATGTCAAGACATTTAGCAAAACATTATAAAAGCACTATTTTACAAAAATTGCTGCCAACAAACACTTACAGAAACATATTCATAGGGATCACTAAACCTATCAAACTTGGCCAGAGAGGGAGGTTTAAATCCTTCAGGGAAAGACGCTTCCCATATTTCATCCGATAATGCTTGAGGATCCATAACTTCCATCTAATATATGGGATTAGACTCTTGCTAGCACTATCTGATGTTGTTGACATTGTCCTTCAATGTCTGATTCTGACGGCATAACTTGTCCAAGATGGCGCACATATTGGCCAGTGTGGTGGCATCACCTCTACCACTGGTATCCTCAAGCGTACAGAATGGAGATATTCTATTAACCATGGTTGAGAAAGACTAGATGTAGGAGTGAAGGGTGACAATGAGTATGGTGATCGTGATGTAAAAGGTGTGGCTCGTGGTAGTTTTACCGGAGCCCCACGGTGTGTACCAATGTACTGGTCAAAAAGCTATAGATGTGTATGGTATATGTACATGGGTAGGGATAATCTGAGGCCTTAGTAGGTTTATAACAATTTATGGTGGTTAGGGCTTGCCCACGGTGGCGAGAAACCCTGTATGATAGTTTTATGGTGGTTTTAGAGGATCTGGTCATTTGAAGTGAAAGACTTTATATATCAACGTAGTGATTTTGAGATTATGCTTCAATTATGATCTGTCTATTATCCTGCTAGGGAAGAAGAATTTATAGAGGCCTTTAAGACTATGGTTTTGGAAACTAACTCTTGGAGGCAGTAACCGCTTCCCCCATTGGCTAAGAAATACCGTTGATTATCTACCTTTTAGGGAGACATGATATGACCCTTTTTATTTTCTCATATGACTAATGTGAGGATAAAGGTACTATACACGTCACCAATCCCAATGGAGAACCCCCATATTCTGTGAAGATGTCTCCCGGGAGTGGACCCCAGAGTCTCCCTTGTTTGAAACACTCACAAATATAACACTACGAGGAGACTCCTCTCTCTGTCCCATTTGCCTCATTTGACGTATTCAGCCACTCGGCCCTTCTTAATCAACTCTTCAATGTAATCTTTCAATTGGATGCAATCATGAGTGTTGTGGCTATGGATTCTGTGGAAGTGATAATATTTTTATTTTTTCGCCCAAGACGTCTCTCTAACGGTGTAAGGAGATGGATTCACGCTTTTCGCAACTCAATATTTACATAGTCTTGATAAATCTTTACACGAGAGACTGTTAAGGGATTATACTTGTTGTACTTTCTTATAATTCCCCAGTCAAAATCATCTCTACGATGATGAAACTCCCTGTTGACCGGGAGAATAGAGTGAGAATCGATGAAGGAAGAGTTATCAAAGTGCATAAATAACTACTCTTCCAAGATCATGTAAGGTTCGACCTTGGTTAACAATTATTGAAAAAAACTTACCTTTCTCTTCCAAGATCATTAAAGGGTGATCTCTCATAAGATCTTTGTTGAAGATTCAACACTAAAGACCTTCTTGAGTTACTTTTATATCAATCGAGACCTTCGTGAATCAGTCTATATACGACCACAAACTTTATTTCTTATCTTGCATGATCCTGCTTAGGGAAGCTTCTGTTACATGTTGTAACTTTCGGGATTTGAATTATGCAAAAAATATCTTACATAACTCCGCCAAAGAAACAATACATCTGTTGGGTAGGCCATTGAACCATAACCTATTCGACCTAACTAGGGTTAGTGAAAACAATTTCCACTTGGACTCGTCGTCACCACTGAAGTAACTCAATCAGCCATTCACGAGCTACACATGTTCATATGAATCTTCTTTTCTGTCAGAATCACCCAACTTAGGCGGCTTCTCCATAGACTTCAAAATAT